>OY288266.1:69943548-71223156 GCA_958450335.1 Hibiscus tridactylites | reverse complement strand
CTGCCTGCCCTGCACCATAACTGCCCTCTGCCGCTGCGCTGCCGTACCGGAGGAAGCATCAGACAAAATCAAGAAGGGCAGCGGCTGGACAGACAGCAACATCTCCAGCCTCATGGAGCTGGTAGTCGTATCGCCTCTCAACGCCTTCGATCCCAACGCCCCTCCTGCTGAGTCTGATGATGAGCCTGCCACCGAGCCTGCCACCGAACCTGCCCCAGAAGCTGCCACCAACACCGCACCGGCAGATCAGAACGCCCACATCCTTGCTGCCGTCCTGCGGATCGAGGAACGCCAGATGGGCTTAATGACATTCATCCGAGACTTCTCCAATGCCATGGTAAACTTCATTACCAATACTTTGAATTTTTCGGATGTCTCTTTCCCCACCTTCCCCGCCCATTATTTCAACATCCCATCCCCTACTCCCACACCACCTGTCTCTCCCCATGGAGAATCTGCCTCCTCCACACCTTCCCCGACGGCAGCCGGCAGACACCTCCCCTCGAGGAACAAAGCGAGCTGCCACTGACGACAGCCCCCTTGTCCGGAGGAATTTGGACAGCGCCTTCACACGGGTGAAGCGTATCAAGCATGTGGCAGACAAGAGAAAGCTGTCCAAGGCCATCATGTCCACCAGCTGGGACAGCAGCAGCAGCAGTTCTGATGTCAGGCTAGTGGAGCCAACTGCCCTTCCACCTGCTGACGACCCTGTCCCCCAACCGGAGGAAGATCCTGCCCCCCAACAGGCTGACGAAGCTGTCGATCAACCTGCTCCGGAACCTGCCCAGCCACCTCCTCAACGCAGACGCTACCATCAGATCCGCGTCAGCAGCAGCAGCGAGGACAGCGCATAAAATTTAAGTTTTTATTTCTTTTTTCTCCTCTTATTGCTGCCTGCCCTTATATAATTGTGATGTACTTTTTTTATCTTGTTTTTCTTTATTTGTTTTTATGTTATTTTGCATTGAGGGCAATGCAACCCTCGAGTTTGGGGGTGGCAACCCTCCATATTTAATGGCATCTTTAGCACATCTTTTGTTTAACTGTTGTGTCTTTTTATTTGCCTTTATTTTAAAAAAAAAATCAGAAAATTAAACTGTTGGCTTAAAACTGTGAAGTTAGCTTACCTGTCATGACGGCTCTGTCGTGGCAGCATCTTTAGGACAGGTTAAGGAAAAGTTTAGAGCCTTTCTATAGTTCTGAAAAACTTAAACACTTTTGTGACTGTTATATTGCTTAGATTTCTTTTAGCCAAACTAGAATAGGATGCTTAGAACTTGAATAGCCCCTAGAGGTGCCTAACACTGGCTCTAGGAAAGAAGTTTAGTAAAAGAAAATCAAAAACCTAGAGGTGCCCGAAACCGGCTCTAGGAAGCTAACTAGAGGTGCCCAAAACTGGCTCTAGAAAAATTTTAGCTTGAAAATAGAAGAAAAAGAAGCATGAAAATGTGCCTTCTAAAAAAATAAGCTTTGGCATAAAAATTCGAGTTAAGGAGTTGAATATTCTAGTGAAACTAAAAGAGTCTTAGCATATAACTGCTCACAAGCATGCACACACTGCACGAGAGCTATAGGGAGATTCCGGACAGATCCTAACCTTCCCGACAGGTTGCTGCCGCCATAGAGAATGAGCGACGGGTAAGGGACAGTTCACTGTTTGAAAGCCAACACAAAAAATTTTCATTTTTCTTTAGGTTTAATTGCTTGAGGGCAAGCAAAGACTTGAGTTTGGGGGTGTGTTGAGTGTGTAAAAGTTCTATTATTTACACCCTTTTTAACCCATATTTCTGCTGCATTCAAGCATCATTGCATTGCATTTAGGATAGTTTTCAATTAAATATCACAATTATATAAAAGGCACGGATTCTACTAAAAGATGGTGTATTTTGCAGGTAACTGCCAAGGTTGAGGATGAAGGCAGGCGAAGGGCAGATAAGCAGGATGGCTGAACTGAACAAGCAGCTGAAGAAGACGAACCTGTCATGGACCCGTCACGACAGCATGGTGACAGCAGATTATTGAAGAGGAAAAATGAAGTGGACATCGATAGATAGAGAAAAATCTGCTCGTCTGTCGTGTGGAAGCCAAATAATTTTCCAAGCCCCGGATCAAAAGATATGTCAAGCCAAAGCTCAAAGGAGAGGAAATCCCTAAAAGCAAGGAGGCGGCTAGAAAGTAGGATACTTTAGAGATTTAATCTTTATTAGAATCTTACTTTTAATTAAAGTTGTAATCCTTGTTACCTTAGATAACTTGAGCCCAAAGCTTATATAAAGGGCATAGATTAAACCTAGGGCATAGCCGACTACCCCATAACCGAAACCTAAACCCTGCCGTCCACCCGTCACCGACATGTTCTAAATTCCCCCTAGGGTCACGGGTTGTTTTGTAAAGTAGTTTCAAGGGTTGCTTTGTTTTAGGATTTTTTTCAAGTTCAATAAAATAAACTTCAAGTTCTTTTATCTTGGTTTTAATATCTTGCAAGAGCATCGGGAGAGCATTGTAAGGTTATCTATTTACTTAGCATCGGGAGAGTTAAGTATACGAAAGAGATAGAAGCGAGTTCTCTAGTTTATAGTTGAACCATCTCGTGCTTAGGGATAAGGCGAGGTTAAGTGGCTAAGGAAGAATTCATACACATCGGTGTTCATCCTTCGACTCACGTCGGGAGGTATCGTCAAAGACGTGTTCATCGACAGACTTGTGCCTAGGGATAGGGCAAGGCAGATCTGGGATTCTTGCCAAGCTTGAAGTACTGAGTTAGTGTCTGCTGCCGCGACAACTAACGGACAGACGCCGCGACAGGTGCTGTCGGCGACGGGAGCGACGAAAGAACTGGAGATTCTATGCAATTCAATACCTGCACTACCGAGCAATTCAATACCAGCCCATTCTCTCTATCTTGATTTCTCAATCTTTTTATTTACGTTTTACTTTATTATTCGTGACAACTCTCTAAAATATTTCTTTTACTTCGTGCAGTAAATCAAGGTGAAGTCATTAGCCCAATCCCTGTGGAGACGATATCCGATACTTCGTATCACTTTACTACTTGCGTCGTGTACACTTGCACTACAATTGCGATAGTCTATTTTACACGCAACATTCTCCTCCCCATTGTTAGATCAAAATCAATGGGATAAACATAGATTCATAAGCAAGATATAAACATAAATCCAAACTCAAATGCTAAAAACATAAATCAAAGCATAGGTTCAAAATCAAATAACATAGGTGCATAAAAATTAAAATCCTAAGATGATATGATATGGCATGAGATGCATAAGTCTAAGACTCGTTTCCACCGTCGCCATTCTCTTGATCTTGATCTTCAACATTAGCTATTGAGATTGAAGCCATGCGCCATGAAAAGTGGTGAGAGAGACATCCATTAAGTTTTGTTGAGTTTCAATGATCGTAATTGGATTCTCAATGGTAGATATTCATTCCTCCAAAGAAGTGAAGTGAGCGTCGATGGCGGCAAAATCCGAATTCATATTGGTGCCCTAATAAGTGAGTTGCTCTTTGAGATAGGCCATGAGAGTATTCATAGAAGGTTGGGCCACCAGAGCTTTAGGAGCTTCTTGAGGGGCCACCGGATCGGTTTCAACATTTTGAGGGGGGACTTCGAGAGGAACCCAATCTCCATTAATATAATGAAACTTGGAACGACCTAAGGAACACTCGTCGATCGAATCGGTGAGAGGCTCTGTTGAGTGGATCGAAAGATCGATATAAACCAAGAGGGGGGTGAATTGGATTTTTAAAGACTTTGTGGTGGAAATTGCAAATTAAAAATAATAGACAAGAGATTTTAGAGTGGTTCAAGTTCCAAATGAACTTTACATTCACTACCTTAGCTTCACTAAGGATTTGCAACAATTCCACTAATTGCTCTTCCCCTTTTCTAGGCTAAGGAGGCAACCTTTACAATTTCGATTGAATTTTCTACCCAAAATTCAACCCAATCCTCACAACAAGAGAACAAAGAAATTTGTTGGCTAATGAAGTATCTCTCAATACAAATGATAGCCCAATTACAAGCACTCAACCCAATTGAACAAGATATGAATGAAAATTACAATTGGGGTTTCTAGACAATAAGGAATTTTTGTACAATTGCTTGGATTTGATGAATAGATGTTTTCTTGAAGATCAATAGTAGTTGTTGTAGTTTTTGGATGTGTCTTTTATACCTCCTCATTGATTTCTAGTCGTTTGGGTGGTTGGGAACATAAATGGAGCCGTTGGAACCCTCTCTTACCACCATAAATGCACTTCTGCAGCTACCCGTATCGATACGCGGGGAGGTGTATCGATACCTGTCTCAGAAAAGAAAGAGTCGTTGTGTGCAATAAATAAGGGGTATCGAAACGCACGTAAGCGTATCGGTACGGGGTATCGAAACGGTAAGGGTCGTTTCGATACCTTTTTCTCAACTTAGCTCACTGTCGATATCCGTTTCGGTACGGGGGTTAGGCGTATCGATACGGGTCAACGACCTTTTAAAGTTTGGTTACCAACCAACTGACACCAACGGTCATATTTTTTAAACCGACTTATATTTAAAAATTATAAAGCCCGTATCGATACGAGGGTTAGCCGTATCGGTACGCTATTCAAACTCTTTGAATTTTAACACAGGGGCGTATCGATACGAGGGTTTACCGTTTCAATACGTGTTCCGACAGTAACCATGTTTGGCAAAAAGGTATCGATACGCTTGGGAGTGTATCGATACACCTGAACGATTTTCAATGGTTTTGCCTTGGAACACTTAGAAAATATTTTGAGTTTGAGTTTTTCAAATCAGTTTTAAAGTGTTGGTGTTTTAAAAACTTATTATGGGACTTATAAAAACAATTTTAAGTTTTTCAAATTGATCCTTAAAGATCTAATTATATAAAAATCAAACATAGGTTTTACAATCTCCCCCTTTTGATATAACAAAACCAAAACTTAAAATTTTTGACATTTTTGAAAAACCTTTACAAAGTTAACTCCCCCTTAATATAAGCTTGGTAACCTTTGAGTTAAAATCAAAATATTTGAAGTGTGAGCTAGTTTCTCTCCCCCTTTTTGTTAGATCAAAAAATCTTGAGACAATTAAGTGCATAAAGAAGGCAAAGGTATAATAAAAATAAGCAACATAATTTTATTCATCATAGCATCAAACTTGAAATCCAAACAAAAGCAAAAAGAAATCAAAGCATAGGTTTTAATCCTAAAACATCCTTAATCCTAAGAACATAAAGCATAGGTGCATAAAATAGAAAATCCTAAATGATATGAATGATATGCAAGAAGAAACGTTTGGGCATCGTCTTCTTCGTCTTCATCATCTTCCTCATCATCTCCCATAGGCTCATTAGCCCGCATACTATTACGCCACTCATCATGGAAAGCGGCAATGGAAATATTCAAAGAATTGTGCCCGCTTTCAAGGGATGTGAGGTGATTCTCCATACCTGTCATCCTTGTATCAAAGGTAGTTTCCATGGAAGTAAGATGAGTATTCATGTCCGTGCGCAACCCGGTAAATTGCTCATTGAGATAGGTCATGAGAGCATCCATGTTGGGTTGTGGGACTTGAGGAGCTTGAGCCTCTTCAAAAACGGCGGCGGCCTCCGGTGGTAACTCGGCAAGACGTACCCATTCACCATTAAGATAATGAAATTTTGCCCGAGCAAAAGATCGCTCATCAATGGGATTGATGAGAGGAGTTGGGTATTCATAAGAGCAATCAATATCTTTTTTAAGAAAGAAATAACTCAAAGTCGTACCATATGTAAAGGAGGTGACGAGAGTTGTGTGACGATTTTGCACGAGGTAGACGATCTCTGCGAACATGAGTCGAGCAAGAATTGGTCGCCTTTTCTCACGGAAGCACCGAATCCAAAAATCATCCACTTGACGGATGGTGGAATATTTTCCTCCGGAGGGACGGAACCACCAAGACACCATCAAATGTAAGATCCGGTCTTGAGCATTTAGGGCGATGATGGATCCATGAAGAACATGCCCCAAAGCATGCTCATTATCAAGGCCTTCATCTTCTAATTTGAAAACCTCACAAATGGATTTTACATCAAGAATAATTTTCTTCCCCATGAAGAAAGAGCTAATTGCAACAACTTCCCTATCACGACTAATACATTTGGCATTAACATAGAAAATCAAAACCAAAAGGCGATAGAAAACACCGGGAATAGAGATGAAATCCATGAAGTTCCATCGACGAAATAAAGGTAGATATTCAAACTTAAAACGCTCAGAGTCGAGAAAAGGAACGGAGATTACCCTTTCGGCACGGATCTTATAATTCTCATATTGACGAAAATGAGTTAGACCCGAGTTGCCATCAAAGCATTGCTCATAGATGATTGAGTAGTTTGGACGAGCAATCGCTCCAAGGGTGGAAGATTCACCGGCTTGAGAAACCCTTGTACGCTTCCTCGAAGGTTCTTTTGGTGCCATGATCTAAAAGAGAATTAAGCAAAAGGATTTCTTCAATTTGAGTAAAAATCAAGGTAAAAAAAAAAATTAGAGAAAACATTTTAAGAAAATTTTTGAAGAAAACAAGGGTTTTGATAAAAAGATGAAACAAAGTAACAAAACAAAACAAAAAAATTGAAAAAGAAAAGGAGAGATTACCTTGATAGAAACTTGGAAGATTGAAGAAAAACTAGCACAATTGATGAGAGAGAGAGCACAAAGCTTTGCTTAATTCAAAAACTCTTTTAGAATTGAGTTGAGGTGTGAAAAATATGAAGGAGGAAGTGCCTTTATATAGGTAAAAACGGCTAGGGTTAATTAGGTTTTGAAGAGTTTGAATTTTGGTAAAAGTTGAACTCATTAAAAGCCAAATTTAATGCCATCTGCACAGTCGAGTATCGATACGCCTGAGGGTGTATCGAAACGGGGATAGAATTGTCTTTTCCGCAAAAATGCCCGTTGGAAAGTCGTATCGAAACGGAGGGGTCCGTATCGAAACGACCCGTATCGATATGAGATTAATCGTATCGATACCCGTGAAGCGAAGAAAATTCTGGGAAACAGAATGAAGAACAGGTATCGATACGCGTAGAGCCGTATCGATACTATATGCCCAGAAATGCATATTTGGTTCAAAGAACAACCAAAGGCTCGAACTTAACATCTCCTAAAGGTATGCAAATGATGAATGAGCAGTTCTAAGCATATTTTAACAGAAGCATACTCCCCCTAACTATAGGCATGGATGAAATTAGGAGTCTAAACACATAAACATGGCATTTCACAAAATCAAGCATATTTAAGCACAAAAGAGGTCCTAAAAGGTCAAGATAGGCTAGCTAGACCTAACTCTCTCCTAAAGGACCAAAAACACTGTTTGTCTAAAGGTTTAGTAAATATATCCGCTAATTGATTCAACGTGTCTACATACTCTACAACCACATCTTCCTTAAGGACATGATCTCTAATGAAATGATGCCTTATTTCTATGTGTTTGGTTCTAGAGTGTTGGATGGAATTTTTTGTTTAACATATTGCACTAGTGTTGTCACATTTTAGGGGTATGGTTTCAACTTTAATTCCATAATCTAAGAGTTGTTGCTTCATCCAAAGGACTTGAGCACAACAACTCCCTAAGGATATGTACTCGGCTTCGGTGGTAGATAAGGCTACACTATTTTGTTTCTTAGAGAACCAAGATATGAGCATACTACCTAGGAATTGACAAGTTCCTGAAGTACTTTTCCTATCGATTTTGCAACCGCCATAATCCGCATCCGAGTAGGCATGAAGGTTGAAGGTAGAGTCTCTAGGATACCAAAGACCTAAACAAGGAGTATCTCTAAGGTATCTAAAGATTCTCTTAACGGCTATAAGGTGAGACTCTCTAGGACTAGCTTGAAACCTAGCACACAAGCAAACACTAAACAAGATATCCGGTCTACTTGTGGTAAGGTAAAGAAATGATCCAATCATAGAACGATAAAGCTTAGAGTCAACACACTTACCTCCTTCATCTTTGTCAAGCTTTGTAGATGAGCTCATAGGAGTGGCTTGAGGCTTTGCATTCTCCAAGCCAAACTTCTTGTGCATATCCTTTATGTATTTTGCTTGGTTGATGAAGGTGCCATCCTTCTTTTGCTTGATTTGGAGTCCCAAAAAGAATGAGAGCTCCCCCATCATGCTCATCTCAAATTCACCTTGCATTAACTTAGCAAACTCTTGACAATAACATTCATTAGTAGAACCAAAAATAATATCATCAACATAAATTTGAACTACTAAGATGTCATTTTTATACATTTTTATAAAAAGTGTAGTGTCCACCTTACCTTTTTCAAATCCTTTTTCAATCAAAAAATTTGAAAGTCTTTCATACCAAGCTCTAGGAGCTTGTTTTAAACCATAAAGAGCTTTGGTAAGTTTGAAAACATGATTTGGAAATTTTGAATCTTCAAAACTCGGTGGTTGTTCCACATACACTTCTTCATTTATAAAACCATTTAAAAATGTGCTTTTAACATCCATTTGAAAAAGCTTGAAATTATGATAACATGCATATGCAAGCAACATCCTAATGGCTTCCATCCTAGCTACGAGTGCATAGGTTTCATCAAAAATCTATTCCCTCTTCTTGAGTATAACCTTGTGCTACTAGTCTAGCTTTATTTCTTACAATGTTACCACTCTCATCTAGCTTGTTCCTAAAGACCCATTTAGTTCCTATTGTAGATTGATTACTAGGCCTATCAACTAATGTCCAAACATTACTTCTATCAAATTGATTTAACTCTTCTTGCATAGCCATAATCCAAAAGTCATCTTTCAATGCTTCTTTAATATTCTTAGGCTCTATGCATGAGATAAATGCAACATGATTCATTAATCTAAGAGAAGATCGAGTGGTTACCCCCTTGGATGGATCACCCAAGATTTCACCATCTTTGACATAGTTCAACTCCCTTGGGTAGCTCACTTCCTTTTCCTCAAGAGCCAAGTCCTTCAAGGCTTCAAGAGGTGGATCTTGTGTGTTCTCTTCTTTTGTTGGAATCTCATCCTCCTTTGAAGTTTGACCTCAATCAAAGGCATTTATGATTCCTACATCATCATCATCACAAGAATCCTTCCTAGGAAGGAGGTTATCATCGAATACAACATGAATAGATTCTTCTACTACTAAAGTTCTTTTGTTAAATACTCGATAGGCTTTTGAGGTTAAAGAGTAACCTATAAAAATAGCTTCATCACTTTTTGCATCAAATTTACCTAAGTTGTCTTTTCCATTATTTAAAACAAAACACTTGCAACCAAAAGGGTGAAAATAGCTAATGTTAGGCTTTTTAGATTTTTAAAATTTCATAAGGTGTTTTCTTTAAAATTGGCCTAATCATTACTCGATTTACAATATAGCAAGCGGTGTTTGTGGCTTCCGCCCAAAAATATTTAGGTAAATTGTTTTCACAAAGCATAGTTCTAGCCATTTCTTGCAAAGTTCTATTTTTCCTCTCAACTACCCCATTTTGTTGAGGAGTTCGAGAAGCCGAAAAATTATGGCTAATACCATTTTCATTTAAAAAATCCTTAAACCCCAAATTTTGAAACTCGGTTCCATGATCACTTCTAATGTGTGAAATTTTTAGTTCAAGATCATTTTGGGTTAATTTTGAAAATGTGATGAATTTTTCCAAAGCCTCATCTTTAGTACTTAAAAAGAGAACCCACGTAAATCTAGAAAAATCATCAACAAGTACAAAAGCATAAGACTTACCACCCAAGCTCATAGTCCTAATTGGCCCAAATAAATCCATGTGGATTAGTTGTAAGCATCTACTAGTAGAAACATCATTAATGGATTTAAAGGAAGATCTATGTTGTTTACCCTTTGAGCATGCATCACAAATGTTATCATTTGAAAATTTTATCTTGGGTAAACATCTAACTAGATTTAGGGAGACTAGTTTTTCTAAAACACTTATGCTAGCATGTCCTAGTTTCCTATGCCACAACCATGCATCATTTTCATTTTGTGCAACTAAGCATGCATGAGATGTATGAATGTCATCTAGATGCACCATGTATATGTTTCCTATGCGATGACCTATGAGCATAATATTATTAGATTTAATGTCCACAATTTTGCATCCATTTTTATCAAATAAAACATTAAATCCTTTATCACACAATTGACTTATGCTCAATAAATTGTGTTTAAGACCATCGACATATAAGACATTTTCAATGAGAATAGTAGAGTGATTACCTATAGAGCCAATACCTTTAATGATGCCTTTGGAGTTGTCACCAAATGTCACTACTCCTCCACTTTTTGGCTTTAGATCCATGAATCTACTCTTGTCTCCGGTCATGTGCCTCGAGCATCCACTATCAAGGTACCATGAGTTTTGACTTTGTGCTTTGGCCTTGTAGCAATGCTCCCCCTACAAACAAAGATATTAAGCTTTTGTTTTTGGTACCCAAATCATTTTGGGTCCATGAGTGTTAGCTCCCAAAACCTTGGTTCCCTTAGGAATCCAAGATGGCATAGCAATAATATTATTAGATTTCACAAGTTCCTTAGGAACCCATACACTTCTAATTCTTTTAGCTCTACTATGTCTAGGATATCTACCTTGTTTGTAGTAGTTAGTCTTTTTCTTAGGTTGGTGTGTTCTAGAGGATTCACCTATTTCATGCTTGACACTACCAACATTTTTCAAAGACTTTTTGAGCTCATTTAGCTCACACAACACCTTTTGGTGTTCACTATTACATTGAGATAAAAGATTATTAAGATAAACATTTTCATCTTGAAAGAATTTTAGTTCATCTTTTAATCCTAATATATTTTTCTCAAATTTTGAATTAGCTTGAGTGAGTGAGTCATTTTTCTCATTTAGTTCTAAAATGATGTTTTTATTCCTAATGACCGACTCTTTATATTTCTCAACTAATTCATCATAGACCTCTTGTAACTCATCATATGCATCATTTAATTCTTCAAAATCTAAAGTAGATGAGTTAGAGGTTACCATGGAGGAATCTTCCTCAAGTTCCATGAGGCAAAGGTTAGCCACTTCTTGTTCGTCATCCTCCGATGACTCCTCATCACTCCAAGTAGCAAGCTTGGCTTTGAGCTTCTTCTTCTTCACAAAGCCCTTCTTTTTGAGTTGAGGGCACTCCGAACGTATGTGGCCGGGTTGTTTGCACTCAAAGAAAATGATAGGATCCCTTCCTTCTTCTTTGTTCTTGCTTTTGAAGTTCATCTTCCTTTGGATTTTTCTTCCCCGGTTGGACCTCATGAAACGTGAGAATCGTTTGGCTATCATAGCCAATTCTTCACGTTCATCCTCCTCACTATATGAGCTCTCATCATGTTGTGAAGCTTTAGCCTTGAGAGCTATTCCCATCTTCTTCTTTTTCTCAACCTCAAGCTTCTCTACCCTTTTCTCTTCTTTCTTCTTCTCATCTTCCCTTCTTTGCTTCATGATCTCATGAGTAAGGAAAGAACCCACAAGCTCATCAAGCTTCAAAGTTTTCAAATTCTTTGCTTCAATGATAGCGGTTCTCTTCCCATCCCAAGACTCGAGAAGTGAATAGAGTAGCTTCCGGACAAGCTTGTCTTCCGGTATGATCTCTCCAAAGCCTTTTAGCCCATTGACAATCATGGAGAAACGATCAAACATCTTTGACACTGTCTCATCGGGCTCCATCTTGAAATTTTCATAACTAAGATTGAGAATTCCAATCTTAGTTTCTTTAACATCGTTGGTGCCTTCATAAGTAGTCTCAAGAGTGTCCCACACTTCTTTGGCACTTTCGATGGATGAGACCTTTGAATAGATGTCCGGACCGAAAGAACAAAATAGCATGTGGAGAGCTTTATCATTGACTTGAATCTTTTTCCTCTCCTCTTCACTCATCTCCACTTTCTTCTTCAAAACCATCTTGCCTTCATCATCTTGCTTCAATGGAATATATGGCCCATCTTCAATGACATCCCACACTAGATAGTCATTTAACTTGATGAAGAGATGCATTCTATTCTTCCAAAAAGAATAGTTATCACCGTTGAAGAAAGGAGGCTTTGTAGTGGATTGTGACTCGTACATGCCCGAACCGGAGGTTGAAGCCATCTCTTGATATATGATGATCACACTCTTCCAAGGAACTCCTCTTGTGGTTGTTAATCCTCAAAGAGGTAGGCCCTGATACCAATTGTCACGGGGTCAGAGTCTTGGCTCAGGGACATCTACCCGTGCGGCAACCTAGGGCTCTTACCAGCTCGAGGCTAAGCCTTTTCCATCTCCGATGCTCACTGGTTTCACCCTCTCATGGGCTCATCAAGGAAGCGGGGACAACTCCCGACCAGTGTGGTGCCTACCAACGTGCCCGTCCAAGGACTAGACGGCTGTACGGCACATACTACACCCTTATTGCTATCCCGCATCCTACATTAAGCACAACCAGCAAGCATCTCGCGCAGTCCCGCGTGTCACGACGAACGGTCCGTGACATTCTCCCCCACTCAATTCATGCACGCCCCCGTGCATGGGGAGAAAGCTCTTTCCCTCTTCTCTTTTGATTAGCCCGGAACTAGTGTGCAATTCCCTGCCTGCTCTCCCTCTTCACTTGAGGCTCCGACACTTACGAATACGAGTGCTTGGCAAACTTTCGCTGCAGCTTCCTGCCTACCCGTCCTTGTCTCAATCTCTTTATAGAGGACCCACTTGCGAACACCCCTACCCTCGGAGTGCGAGCTAAACACGCTCGTCCACTTGACTGGCTTACACAGCACAGGGGCGCTTGGCAAACTCACAACTAGCACACAGTCTGGCTCTGATACCAATTGTTGAGTGGATTGAAAGATCGATATAAACCAAGAGGGGGTGAATTGGATTTTTAAAGACTTTGTGGTGGAAATTGCAAATTAAAAATAATAGACAAGGGATTTTAGAGTGGTTCAAGTTCCAAATGAACTCTACATCCACTACCTTAGCTTCACTAAGGATTTGCAACAATTCCACTAATTGCTCTTCCCCTTTTCTAGGCTAAGGAGGCAACCCTTACAATTTCGGTTGAATTTTCTACCCAAAATTCAACCCAATCCTCACAACAAGAGAACAAAGAAATTTGTTGGCTAATGAAGTATCTCTCAATACAAATGATAGCCCAATTACAAGCACTCAACCCAATTGAACAAGATATGAATGAAAATTACAATTGGGGTTTCTAGACAAATAGGAATTTTTGCACAATTGCTTGGATTTGATGAATAAATGTTTTCTTGAAGATCAATAGTAGTTGTTGTAGCTTTTGGATGTGTCTTTTATACCTCCTCATTGATTTCTAGCCGTTTGGGTGGTTGGGAACATAAATGGAGCCGTTGGAACCCTCTCTTACCACCATAAATGCACTTCTGCAGCTATCCGTATCGATACGCGGGGAGGTGTATCGATACCTGTCTTAGAAAAGAAAGAGTCGTTGTGTGCAATAAATAAGGGGTATCGAAACGCACGTAAGCGTATCGGTACGGGGTATCGAAACGGTAAGGGCCGTTTCGATATCTTTTTCTCAACTTAGCTCACTGTCGATATCCGTTTCGGTACGGGGGTTAGGCGTATCGATACGGGTCAACGACCTTTTAAAGTTTGGTTACCAAGCAACTGACACCAACGGTCATATTTTTTAAACCGACTTATATTTAAAAATTATAAAGCCTGTATCGATACGAGGGTTAGCCGTATCGGTACGCTATTCAAACTCTTTGAATTTTAACACAGGGGTGTATCGATACGAGGGTTTACCGTTTCGATACGTGTTCCGAAAGTAACCAGGTTTGGCAAAAAGGTATCGATACGCTTGGGAGTGTATCGATACACCTGAACGATTTTCAATGGTTTTGCCTTGGAACACTTAGAAAATATTTTGAGTTTGAGTTTTTCAAATCAGTTTTAAAGTGTTGGTGTTTTAAAAACTTATTAAGGGACTTATAAAAACAATTTTAAGTTTTTCAAATTGATCCTTAAAGATCTAATTATATCAAAATCAAACATAGGTTTTACAGGCTCAACATAGTCTTGCGAGCAATCAATCTCCAACTTCGAGAACAAGTAGCTCAAACTGGTGCCATATGTGAAGGATGAGACAAGGGTGGTGTGGCGATGTTGCACGAGGTAGACAATCTCTACAAACATGATTTGAGCTAGATTTGGGCGCTTCTCCTCATGAAAGCATCGAAATCCAAAAATCATCGACTAGTCGAATCGTATAGAATATGCCACCGGATAGACAGAACCACCAAGTGATCATGAGGTGAAGGATGCAATCATGAGCATCAAGGACGGTTACGGAGCCACTAAGGACATGTCCTAAGGAGTTTTTATCATCTATTCCAACATTTTCAAACCCAAAAATATTGGTTAAAACGGTTTGGTCAATCCTAAACTTCTTCCCCGTGAGATAGGATTCTATGGCTATAACCTCGATTCGATCGGGACTATAGATACACCAGGCATTGGCATAAAAGATGATAACAAGGTTATGGTACAAAACTCCGAGTATACTAAAAAAGGACATAAACTTCCATTGATGCAATAAACCAATGTATTTAAATTTAAAACGACTGGAATTAAGAAAAAGGATAGAGCTAATATGCTCACGACGAATCTTATAGTTTTGGTATTGTTTGTAGTGAGCCATACCGACGGGTGTTTGAAAGCACTTTTGGATAATAAGGGTGAGGTTTGGTCTCGTACCATCATTCTCAGAGGATTCTCCAACCTCACTAATTATTAGTCGCTTTTTAGGCGCCATGTAAAATCCTGAAACTAAAATCAAACCAAAAACACATGTATGCATAAATGATCACATTCGATCCAAATAACTAATCCAATGATCAAGGTATTTAAAGAAAAACATATGCAATATAGTTTAAAAATATAAATAAGTATAAAAATATTTTTTGGTAAAAATAATTTTGAAAAATAGTTTAGAAAAATATATGATATAATTTTATATTCGAATAAGGAATTTCAGTTTTGAAAAAGTTTTACCAAAAATATTGAAACCCATGATGTATACGTACTAAAAACATAAATTTAGATTAAAAATAATATTTAAATCATAACGAAATTAAAAAGAAATGAAAAAGGGTTTATACCTTGAATATGAGATTATGGATGAATGAAGGGATGATGATGCACCAAACTTGATGATATAGCTTAGACTTGGTTGAAAAATAAAAGTCCTCAAAGAATTGTGTGAAAAACTAAAGGATTTGAGGGGATTTATAGGGAAAATTTGGTTAGGTTTTTGAGAGAAAAGAGGGGTGTTTGAATTAAAGTGAAATTTGATCTTTAATTCTCATTTAAACTCCCAGCGTCTACGTGTACTAAAACATTATGTGGCTTATTAGAACAGTGTATCGGTACGTTTTTTAAGTCGTACCTAAACACGTGACTGTACTTAACTAAGGTGTGTCTCTAAGGTATCTAAATATTCTCTTAACGACTATAAGGTGTGATTTTATAGGACTAGCTTGAAATCTAGCACACAAACAAACACTAAACATAATGTCGGGTCTACTTGCATTAAGATAAAGCAAAGATCCAATTATAGAATGATAAATTTTTAAATCAACACACTTACCTCCTTCAACTTTGTCAAGCTTTGTAGAAGAGATCATTGGTGTGGCTTGAGGTTTCACATTCTTCAAGCCAAACTTCTTGAGCATATCTTTGATGTATTTAGCTTGATTGATGAAGATGACATCCTTCATTTGCTTAATTTGGAGTCTAAAAAAGAATGAGAGCTCCCCCATCATGCTCATCTTAAATTCACCTTGCATCAACTTAGCAAAATCTTGTCAAAACATTTCATTAGTAGAACAAAAAATTATACCATGAACATAGATTTGGACTACTAATATATCTTTGCCATTTCTTTTAATGAAAATTGTAGTGTCCACCTTTCCTTTGTTAAAACCTTTTTCAATTAAAAAGGTAAGCAACCTTTCATACCAAGCTCTAGGAGCTTGTTTCAAACCATATAAAGCCTTTGAAAGTTTGAAAACATGGTTTGGGTAGTTTGGATCTTCAAAATCGGGTGGTTGTTCTACATACACCTCTTCGTCTATGAAACCATTTAAGAATGCACTTTTAACATCCATTTGAAAGAACTTGAATTCATGATAACATGCAAATGCAAGAAGCATCCTAATAGCTTCCATCCTTGCAACGGGTGCACAGGTTTCATCAAAATCGATTCCCTCTTCTTGAGTATAACCTTGAGCAACAAGTCTAGCCTTGTTCCTCACTATGTTACCACTCTTATCTAGTTTTTTTTCTTCTAAAAACCCATTTAGTTCCTATAATAGACTTATTAATAGGCCTATCAACTAATGTCCAAACTTGACTTCTCTCAAATTGATTCAGTTTCTCTTGTAAGGCCAATTTCCAATATTCATCTTTTAGTGCTCCTTTGATATTTTTATGCTCAATGCATGAAATAAATGCAACATTGCTAAAAAGTCTAAGAGAAGATCTAGTGGTTACCCCTTTGGATTGATCACCCAAAATCTCACCACCTTTGACATAGTTGAACTCCCTTGGGTATGTGATCTTCTTTTCCTCTAGAGTCATGTCCTTGAATGCTTCTAGAGGTGGATCTTGTGCTTCTTCTCCTTTGGTTGGAACCTCATCCACCTCTGATGATTTCCCACCATCATTGGCTTTAAAAATCCCTACATCATCATCATCACAAGAATCTTTCCTCGGAAGGAGGTTATCATCGAAAATCACATGCATAGACTCTTCAACAACTAAAGTTCTTTTTATTAAATACTTGACAGGCTTTAGAATTTAAAGAGTACCCTAAGAAAATAGCTTCATCACTTTTAGCATTAAATTTACCTAGATTGTTTTTTCCATTGTTCAAAACAAAAACTTGCGTCCAAATGGTTGAAAATAGCTAATGTTAGGACTTTTAGATTTTAAAATCTCATAAGGAATTTTCTTTAAAATTGGCCTAATCATTTCTCGATTTATAATGTAGCAAGTCGTATTTGTGGCTTCTGCCCAAAATACTTTGGTAAATTGTTTTCACAAAGCATGGTTCTAGCCATTTCTTCTAAAATTCGGTTATTCCTCTCAACTACACCATTTTGTTGAGGAGTGCGAGGAGCGGAAAAATTATGGCGTATACCATTTAAATTACAAAAATCCTCAAAACCTAAATTTTGAAATTCGGTACCATGTTCACTTCTAATATGACAAATAATTTGACCAACATCATTTTGAGAAATTTTTGAAAACGTGATGAACTTTTCTAAAGCCCCATCATTGGTACTTAAAAATATAACCCAAGTGTATCTAGAGAAATCATCAAATAAAACAAATGCATATGATTTTCCACCCAAGCTCATTGTCCTAATAGGGCCAAAAAGATCCATGTGAATCAATTGTAACATTCTACTAGTTGAAACATTATTAATAGGATCAAAAGAAGTTCTTTTATGTTTGCCTTTTGCACATGCATGGCAGATTTTATCAAGTGAAAATTTAACCTTAGGCAAACTCCTAACTAGATCTTTAGAAACCAATTTTTCTAAAACACTTATGCTAGCATGCCCTAGTTTTCTATGCCATAGCCACGAGTCATGTTCATCTTTAGCAACAAAGCATGCTTTAAAATATGTATGTCATCTAAATGCACCATGTATATGTTTCCTATGCGATGACCAATGAGCACTATTTTGTTAGTTTCAATGTTCAAGATTTTGCAACCATTAACATCAAAGAGAACATTAAAACCTTTATCACATAATTGACTAATGTGTAACAAATTGTGTTTTAGACCGTTGACATACAAAACATTATTGATAAGTATAGAAGAGTGATTACCAGTGGAAGCAATTCCTTCAATGTCGCCCTTGGAGTTGTCATCGAAAGTTACTACTCCTCCACTCTTTGGCTTTAGCTCCAAGAATCTACTCTTGTCACTGGTCATATGTCTTGAGCATCCGCTATCAAGGTACCATGAGTTTTGACTTGTAGCCTTGGCCTTGTAGCAATGCTCCCCATACAAACAAAGATTATGTCTTGATTTTTGGTACCCAAATCATTTTGGGTCCATGGACATTAGCTCCCAAAATCTTGGTTCCCTTAGAAATCCATGAAGCAATAGCATGTAAATCATAAGAACCAATTAGGTCCTTAGGAACCCAAACACTCCTAATCATCTTACCTCTAGAGGGCCTTTGGAAGCCTCTTTCTTTGTGGTTAACAAAGTTTCTTTTTACATAGTTGAGTTTTAAAGATTCATCTTTTTTAAAACTAAAATTCCCAACTTTGTTCAAAGAAGCTTTGAGATCATTCACCTCCTTATGGTGATGATCATGAAACTTAGAAAGAAGGTTGTTTAAATCAACATTCTCTTTTTCAAAATATGTTAAATTATCTTTTAAAGCACAAACCTTCTTTTCAAATTTGGAATTGGTTTTAAATAAGGAATCATTTTGTGTTTTCAAATCAAAAATGATTTTCTTGTTTTTCAAGATTGATTCTTTATACTTCTCAACCAATTCGTCATAAACCTCTTGCAACTCATCATAAGCTTCTTGAAGCTCATCAAAAGTGAAATCAAATGTAGATGAGTTAGAGGTTACCTTAGGATCTTCTTCAAGAGCTGTAAGAAAAAGGTTAGCAACTTCTTGCTCATCATCATTGGATGATTCCTCATCATTCCAAGTAGCAATGTTTTCCTTGAGCTTCTTTTTCTTCCCGAAGATCTTCGTTTTGAGTTGGGGATATTCGGTTCTTATGTGCCCCGGCTTCTTGCACTCATAGCATTTGGGTTGATCCTTCTTCTCTTCCTTGTTCTTGTTATTGAAGTCTCCTTTGCGGTTAAACTTTCTTTCTCTATTGGACTTCATGAACCGAGTGAATCTTTTGGCTAGCATAACCATCTCTTCGCCTTCCTCCTCACTCGAATCGCTCTCTTCAAAGAAAGCTTTGAGAGCAACTCTGAGTTTCTTCTTCTCTACTCTTTTTCCTCGATCTTTTTCTCTTCTCTTCTCTTTTCTTCTTCTCTTCCTTGCTTCATAATCCCATGAGTAAGAAGAGAACTTATGAGAGCATCGAGCTTCAAAGTCTTCAAGTCCTTTGCCTCGATGATGGCAGTTCTTTTCTTATCCCATGACTCGAGAGAGAGTAGAGGAGTTTTCGGACGAGCTTTTCTTAGGGATGACTTCTCCGAAACCTTTGAGAACGTTGACAATGACGGAGAAGCGATCAAACATCTTTGTGACATTCACATCGAGCTCCATCTTAAAATTCTCATAGCTCAAATTGAGGAGTCTAATATTGGTCTCCTTTTCATCGTTGTTTCCCTTATAAGTGGTCTCGAGTGTGTCTCACACCTCTTTTTCACTTGTACACGAACACATCTTCGAGTTCATATCCGGTCCAAGTGCACAAAAGAGCATGTGCAAGGCCTTATCATTAACTTGTAGCTTTCTTCATTCGTCATTTCGTGCTTTGATTTTAGAACTTTCTTATCTCCTTCTTGCTTCATTGGAATGGATGATCCATCTTTGATTACATCCCAAAGGACATAATCATTTGACTTGATGAATAGCCTCATTTGATTCTTTCAATAGGGATAATTGTCTTCATTGAAGAAAGGCGGTTTGGTGACCAATTGAGACTTGTACAAGCTACTGTTAGAGGCAGATGTCATGACTTGATTTTTGTATTGATGTATCTCTCCTAGAATCGACATAAAAGTGTGTTAATCCTTCCAATGAGTGTAGCTTTGATACCAATTGTTGAGATGATCAATAGAATCCAAATGACCAAGTGGGGGTGAACTGGTAATTAAAAAATTGAAGGGAGCAAGTTGGAAAGATAAAAATGAAGGACAAGAGATTTATAGTGGTTCAAGCTTCTAACAAGCTCTACATCCACCACCTCAGCTCCCACTAAGGATTTTCAAACAATTCACTATTGAATTCGTCCTCTTTTCTAGGCTTAGGAGGAAGCCGTTACAAGACAATCAAGCTTTCTACCCAAAGCTTGATTAAGATCACTCTTTTAAAAAGGATTGTTGGCAAACTTAAATTGACCTCTCAAATAGGCTTATATGTTACCCAATTACAAGTGAACTCTCCCCAAACTTGAAATAAAAGATTACAATGAAAAATCACAAGTTGGGTGCAAGAATTTGACTCTAAAAGGCTCAAAGAGGTTTGATTTTTGCTTGAATGCTTCTCACTTGAATGGATAGTAGTTGTTGTAGCTTTTGAGACTTGATTTTATATTCCCTCATTGATATTTAACTGTTTGGGTAACTGAGATCATAAATAGAGTCATTGGAGACCATTTTTTCCACAATAAATGCACTTCTGGTGCAGGGCATATCGGTATACGAGAGCCCCGTATCGGTAACTGTAAGACAATAACTAGCCATTGCAAGAATAAATGCAGGGGCGTATAAATACGCGAGAATGTGTATCAAAATGGTCTTAGTGTAAAATGGGGGTCGTATCAAAACGGCTAGGCCTCATCGGTTCGATTTTTGCTCATTGGAATCTGATGAAAAACTCATGGGAAAAAGGTATCAGTACGCTTCAAGGGCGTATCGATACAGAAAGCTTGTTTTTACAAAGGCATACTGAAACGGACATCACCCGTATCGGTACGATATAACTGAAATTTGAAGTTTTAACTGAAACTCAACGGTCGAAAAATTTATTGCAAAGATTTCAAAAATCTTAAGATCCTGTATCGGTATGCTAACGTGTCGTACCGAAAACTGAGGATCGGTACGCCTAAGACATGTACCGAAACTCATTTGTATAAAACTCATTTTGAAGGTCGTATCGAAACGGATAAGACTGTATCGCAACATCATACTGAAACGCTATAGGACGTATTGATACGCCTGGGCGATTTTGTAAAGTTTGGCTTGAAACACTTAGAAAATTTTTGGGGTTTAAGTTTTGACTTTGAGTGAGACTTTTGAGTACTTAAAAATTTATTTACTTTTGCAAACATGTCCTTAAATAATATGTTATATCAAAATCAAAGATAGGTTTTACAAAAACTTTATTGATAATCTAAATAAATTCAAGTAAGGAATATAAATCCCTAAAACCTAAAATTGAGGTATAAATTACAACATTTATTACATGTTTTAATGCATAGTTCCAAATAATAATAATAAAACTCGCTTAAAGAGGATTTGAACTTGGAACAAATAAAGCGCATAAGAAAACCTTATCTATTTGAACAAATATAATATTTATATTATGATTGACAACATTTAATATTGTTGATGTCGATTTTGGGCGACACCAGACAAGGAGATGGAGATGGAGATGGTGGCCGAAGGTAGGTTTGGGGAGAGGATTGGCAGTTCACCCGTCGTGGGACGGGCATAGAGCTATAGTGAGCGGTGGTTGACTGCAGAATCGAGCGATTCACCTTTAGTAGACTTGGGTCGAGAGCCGCAGAAAGTGTATAGAGGGTGGTCGATGTCGAAGGGACATCCCTTTTGTCTTCGGTCTTGGGGGTATTTATATCCCCTTGTTGCTTTAAACGGAATGATGTTTGATAAGACCGTGTCAGGCCTAATGATGGCTATTGATGGGCTAGTAAATGGGTAGCTCGGCTGTCAGGCTGCGAGCTCAGTCGAGCTTGATGGTTGTCTTGTCTAAGCGCAGTGGTCTCTAGAGTTGTAGAAGTGTCTAGGGGAGGACCTCAGGGCTCTGTGATGCGAGAGCGTAGCTTGCGAATCCCGGAGGCTTCGTAAGTCTTGGAGGTGAGCCTTCGAGGGATGTCAGAGTGTAGTGCAGAGACAATGGTATCTTTCTCAGAGGTTGTGTATTCCGAAGGCACTCGGCGGAGGAACAACATCAGTCCCCCCTTGGTCGAAGGAGTGCCATAAAGTGGCACGAGGTGATACTTTGCTACAAGACTTCCCTTGTCCACTAGTTTTAGAGCGAATGTGCTATGTTCTTAGCAGAAGATCATTTTTGTGGGAATCTGTCGAGTAGTGCCCTCGAAGGCATTGATTAAAGCTCACTCGTAGTTGGCTTGGGGCTAAGAGCCGCAATCAAGTAGAGAAAAAAATATACATCGAGCGGAGGGCTCAACCCTAGGAAAATATCAGGGGAGTAAGTAAAAAAAATGGGTCGACTCCCAAATCTCATCGGAGGAATGAAGGACTCGACCATGAGATAATCATCAGGGGAGTGAATAAATGACTCGAGTCTAAAAAATCAGCGGATGAGTAAAGGACTCGACCTTGGGAAAATCATCAAGGGAGTGAATAAATGACTCGACTCTAGAAAATCATCAAAGGATTAAAGGACTCGACCCTGAGACAATCATCAGAGGAGTGAATAAATGACTCGACTTCAGAGAATCATCAAAGGAGTAAAGAACTCAACCCTAGGACAATCATCATGTGAATGAATAAATGACTCGACTTTGGAAAATCATCGGAGGAGTAAATGACTTGACCCAAGGACAATCATCAGGGGAACAAATAAATGATCAACATGCCCTTAGAGGGTCAGACGTAAGCTGGCGGAGGCTTCTCACTTTGCTTATGTTCGCATCTCGCTTCAAGGGATGAACCCATATTGGCAAGCTCATTATGCTGAGCCATTCTTCTTTTCAAGGTTATCTCTCTTATAATTCGGCGGAGGTTGTCTTCATACAAGCCTTGGGAGTTTTTTAATGTTTTGGAGCAAACAATCGTATACCGAGCGGAGGTAACTTGGTGCTATAGAGAAACAATCAAAAATATAAATTGAGCAGAGGTAACTCGATACTGTTGTAGAAACAAATATAAATCGAGCGGAGGTAACTTAATGCTTTTGTAGAATCGGATATAAATATGGGCGGGGCTTATCTCGACACCCTTGGAGAAACAATCATAATATGGGCGGAGCTTATCTTGACGCCTTTGGAGAATATGTATAATATGGGTGAAGCTTATCTTGACACTATTAAAGAAACATAGTCATCTTCATATGAAGACATTCCCTTCATTTTTAGAAACGAGTATTATGGGTGAGGTCATCTCCTTTTGAGCTTTTGAAGGGTATTCCTAGGAAGCGCGAAGGCATCACATTATGGGCAACAGTGTGATTGTAGACTTTGTGTGCCTTCTTTGGTATGAAACACAAGCTTCTCTATTTTCTTAGAGTTGCGGTGTTCACTGTGTTAGTGAGACGGAAACATATCCCTTATGAGATATATAATAACCTTGGAGAGATTATCGTATGTAGGGTTGAGGCATCTTACACCCTTATAGAATTGAGCGCTATGAAGTGGAATTTTTCTCGACACTCTTGTAGCATTGAACGATATGGGTGGATGCATCTCCTTTTATGCTCTCGAAGGGTTTATCTTGAGAAGCGTTGAGGTATTCTCTTGGGGTACCTGTGTATTTGTAGAAACAATATATGTAAACATCTCCCTTAGGAGGCAGTTGTTCATTCGTAAAGCTCAAAAGCTTATGTTGGTATGGGGTATAGGCTTTTTAGTCCTTGTAGAATTGCGATGCTTCAGGCATCGATAGGATGAAGGCATCTCATTTCAGAGGTGATTATGTATTAGTAGAGTTCATATGCCTTGGTTAGCCCTCTTCATCCTTGTAGAATAGCAATGCTCTGGGCATGTACGGGATGAAGGCATCTTCTTTTTTGTAGAATCAGTCGAAAGTAGGAATCCGCTCAAATGGAGTGCCCTCATACTTCTATAAAAACAAATATAGGTTGAACGATGTTATTTTCACGCCCTTGTAGAACAAATGGAGAATGGGCAGAGTCATCTCCACGCCCTTTTGTAGAGATAAGCTGTAACATAATACATTCATTTTGCACATTTGTAAACTCTTTTAAATACCAACTTACAGTGTTTTGTGGTACAACTGCACTGCGACGGAGGATCGACGCTCAAATAAAGCTTAACGTTAGAGCGGTCAACTTGACACTACATGGCGGATGATCGACGCTCATGTAAATCAAGAGTGTATGTGGAGGATACGTGCCCTTAACGTTCCGAAGTAGTACATGAAACGTAGTTTTCCTCCCTGAAACACTCGAGGAAAAGTGTAAAATACCTTTGATGATCCTATAAACTTACAACGCTTTTGTGGGGGCCGATGGTGGGGGTACTCCACGGGTCATTGGAGTGCGACCTCGACATGCTCTAAAGACGTCGACGGCGGGCACCATATGTATCTTCTTCTCACTCCTAAAGAAGTTCAAGGCCACTCACATCGGACAAATTTGGAGATTGGTTGGTCATTCTGGGGTGATTGCCCTTGAAGATGCATCTCGACTGAAATATAGAAGGTCTTCTCTTTGACTGTCTCTAGAAAAAAGAGGGCCCCATTGTCTCGAGCATCCATGTTCATTGTCGACTTTGTCGTCAACGTCGCTAGGGTCGAGTGTACAAAGAGCATCATCGGGAAAAGTGAAATTTTATTATTGAATCGGGCGGTTCACTTCTGGTAGACTTGGGGCCGAGAACCGTAGACAGTGCAGAGAGGGTGGTTGAGGTCGAAGAGATATAACTAACCAAAAATCAAAAACACAATTCAAATGAATGTCTTTTGATTTGAATTAAAAATTTTAATTAAAAAAATAAAATTATCAATTAAATTATAAAAACTGGTTATGTGTGTGGTGGGGTGCGCGTTCATTTTTTCAATTTAGTCTCTCAACTTTGTATTGTAATCAATTTGGTTCTGCGATTGTACTTTTTGTATATTTTTTCTCACCAATTCCTTGACTCTTTTATACCCATCAATACTTTGTCCTAAAAAATCATTCTATAAAAATAACATTATAAATATATTTTATAAATTTAAAATATACTTAGTTTATTAAATAATATTACACTTACTTACCCATGTGAAAAAGAATATGGAGAAATATATATATGCATATCTTATATGATTAGAGAAAGTCATTTAAATTAGAACTAATTTGTATCATAATATTATAAAAAATTATAATTAAATTCGAAGAGGATCTTGACCAATTCGACTCGAGTTTCGTAAACTCAACTAAAATATTTTTAAATAAAATTTGAATCATAAAATATGAATTGACAACTAGACTAACTTAAATACTTTTTACTCAACTAGATCGATTAACTTAAATATTTTTTACTCAACTCGATCTTACAATCCCTAGTTGTAGTCCAGTACTTTAGTCTGGTTGACATGATGAAAACTTGGAAAAGGGAAAATGAAGTAAAAAACAAACCCATAAAATGACCATTTGTCACATTTACACTACCATGAACATGAAAAATTTACAGCAGTGAAGGCGCACGTTAGCAGGCCTAACGGTCTCTGAGATTTCTCGATTTCTCTTTCTTTTTTTCTTCGATTTTGCTGGATTTCTCTGGGGATTTTCGTTCTGCCTTTGATCTCTTGCTCGTCTTGTGTTCTTGACGCGATTGAATGACATCAGTGGATTGGAAGCAATTTTTCGTTGGGGGAGGGAACGACCAAACCCTAGATTTCTTTCCACCGGCGGTCGACGCGGATTCGTTCCTCATTGCGCCACCTGCTGAGGTTTTCAACGAAGGGTTCTCTGATTGGCGTTACTCCTTGGTGGGGCAATTCATTGGAGCTGCTCCAAACTTTGTTGCGTTAAAGAAGGTTGTGGAATCGCTTTGGGGACGAGATACATTGACCAAGGTCAGTCTCGCTGGATCCAATGTGTATGTCTTCTCATTCTCTAATGCTACTGCCCGGGACTGGGTTCTTGAAAATGGTCCCTGGCATATCCAGCATAAGCCCTTAGTTCTCCGAAAATGGGAACCCAATCTGCCGAGATTGGACTTTGATCTGTCGCGTATGCCGGTGTGGGTGCAACTCTATAATGTGCCCCTAGAGCTGTTTAACAAGGGCGGTTTGAGCTATATTGCCAGTGGATTAGGGATTCCTTTATATATGGACTCAGTTACTGCTTCAAAGGAACGTCTTGAGTTTGCGAAGGTTTGTGTCGAGGTGGTTGCTGGTACCAGATTACCTCGCACGATTCCTGTCAAAATGAAGGACAGCTCTATTGTATCTGTTAGGATGAAATTCCCTTGGATGCCTGCTTGCTGTTCTCGTTGCAAGATTTTTGGGCATAGTGATAAACTATGTTCGGAGGTGACAGATAATGTTGCCTCACAGTGGCAAGTGAAGGGAGGTGCAAATGGGACTGTGGATGCTGATGCCTCTGTCGAGTGGGTGCTAGCACCTGGGACTGAGGATGCTGCTGTCCCTGTGGAGGGGGTGCTAGCGACTGGGACCGAGGGTGCTGCTGCACCTGTGCAGGGAGTGAGTGTGGATGGAAGCAACGGTGTTGAGGGTGCTACATCTACTAATATTGTGACTGCCCAATCTCCATTAGAGTGTGCTACGAAACCAACTCAACTCGTGGTGGTTCTTGAGAGTGGTGCTGCTTCCCCTGCTGGTTCTTTACCTTGTGGGTCTCCTGCTGATATTGATTTTCCCCCTTTGCGCAGCTCAGGGAGAAAGGACAAAGGAAAGGACAATGGTAAGATCACTACTAAGAATAGGTTTGATGCTCTTAAGAGGGTTGGTTCTAAGGTTCTTGAGGATGGTCGTAAGCCGAGAGCTGCTTCCTTAAGAGTAGCAACTTTGTTGCAGGAGATGAAAGCCAAGAAAGGGGAGAAAGTTAAGCAAAGGGTGCCTGAGGCTATGGGTCAAGGAAGGGCTTCCAGTTCTTTACAATGACAGTTGCATTCTGGAATGTACGAGGGTTAAACAACCCTAGCAAGCAGAGAAAAATTTTGAGAAGAATGGACAGCTTGCAGGTGAAAGTTTTATGTCTTCTTGAGACAAGAATTCGTGAAAGGAATTCTGGTGATTTACTTTCCAGACTTTCTGTTGATTGGACATGTTTCCACAATTATAATTCTATCGAATTGGGGAAAATCTGGTTACTTTGTAAGAAGGATTTGGGTTTTAGCTTAGTACAATCTGACTCCCAAGTGATGACTGTTAAGGGTTGTCTGGATGGCAAGCTGGTTTTCATTACTGCGATATATGGGAGTAATGACAGTGCTAGGCGTCGTGAGCTTTGGCAGCAGCTTCGACATGCTGAGTCCATTGTTGGTTCTTCACCATGGATTGCTGGGGGAGATTTCAATGTTATCCACAGTGTTACTGAGAGCTCTACTTATTCTTTGGGTGACCAGTCTTCTGTGGATATGGAAGAGATGCAGGATTGTTTTGTTGATGTTGGGTTGAGCGACCATCCTTTTATGGGACCTTTATTCACTTGGTCGAATAAGCAGGAGGGGAACTACATAGCCAAGAAGTTGGATCGCGTGCTTGTTAATTCTCATTGGGTTCTCTATTTTGATTATTATGTGGAGTTCCTTGCACCGGGGGTTTCTGACCATTGTCCTGGCTATGTGAAGTTGAATAAGGAGGCTCTTGTTCACAAACTGAAGCCATTCAAATTTTTCAACTTTTGGACGCAACATCCAGATTTTGGCAAAGTGGTGGCAGATTCTTGGACTGAAGCTTTCATGGTGATCCTATTCAAACTCTTTTTGGGAAATTGAAAAGGTTGAAAGTGAAGTTGAAGCTCTTCAACTCTGAACATTATGCAAATATCTTTAAGCGTGTTGAGGAGAAGAGGAAGCAACTTGAAGCTCAGCAACTACTTGTTCTGTCAGGAGCCATGGGGAAAATGGATATTGACTTGGAAAAGAAACTGCAGATTGAGTTGCTGGATTTAGAAAAGGCTGAGGGTTTGTACTACCAGCAGAAAGCCAAAGTAGATTGGTTGCAGTATGGGGACCAAGGCACAAAATTCTTTCACTCTACTATTGCCATGAAGAGGAAGAAGAACACTATCCACTTCCTGGAAAACGATATGGGTAGTAGGCTCAATTCTTTTGATGATATGGCAAATGAACTTGTTTGCTTCTTCACTCAGCAGATTGGCTCGATTGATAGGGAGGTGACTGGGAGTAGTGTAGCACAACTTAAGGAATTATTACCCTATGTTCCTGTTGATGCTAGGGAGGCCCTGGTTCGAGTGGTTACTAGGGAAGAGATTACTGCTGCTATTTTCAGTCAGGGCAAAGATAAAGCTCCTGGACCTGATGGATATACATCATGGTTTTTTAGGAAAGCTTGGCACATTGTGGGGGAAGATTTCATTGCTGCTATAAGGTATTTCTTTGATACCTCCACCTTATTGCCTGCCTTTAATGCAACTGCTATTACGCTTGTGCCTAAGACTCCAAATGCATGCAAAGCAAAGGATTTCCGACCTATATCATGTTGTTCAGTAGTGTACAAAACTATTACAAAGATCATTGTGGAAAGATTGACTGGTCTAATGGGTTTTTTGATTACTCCTAATCAATCTGCGTTTATTAAAGGGAGGAATATTGTGGATAACACCCTCTTGGCCCAGGAGTTGGTTAAAGGGTATGGTCGTAGGAGTATTTCCCCTAGATGTGCCATGAAAATCGATCTTCAAAAAGCATTTGACTCCCTTAGTTGGAAGTTTATTTTAAATATGCTTGAGGCTATTGACTTGCCATAACAGTTTCGAGAATGGATAAGAGTTTGCTTTGCTGGGAGTAGATTTTCCATCTCACTTAATGGTAGTCTCGTTGGATTCTTTAAGGGCAGGAGGGGGATCCGACAAGGAGATCCCTTATCTCCCTACTTGTTCGTTTTGGCTATGAATGTTTTATCACACTTGTTGAATACTGCTGTTGTGAATGGTATATTAAACTATCACCCGAAGTGTAAGAAAGTCAATTTAACACACCTGAGCTTTGCGGATGACTTACTTATATTCTGCAAAGGCAACCTGGATTCTATTTTGGGAGTGCAAAGTATGCTTGAGGTGTTTTATAACATTTCAGGATTGAAGCTGAATACTGCAAAGTCAGAGTTGTATATTGCAGGAGTTTCAGTTGAAGAGCAAGCTCAATGGGGACAAGTTACTGGTTTTCAAGTTGGTGCCCTTCCGGTAAGGTATCTAGGCATTCCTCTGGTTACCAGGAAACTGTCTGAACGAGACTGTGGGGCCTTGCTTGCGAAAATTAGAAACCATTTGGGACATTGGGCTTCTAGACATCTGAGCTATGCTGGCAGAGTGCAGTTATTGAGAGATGTGGTATTCAGCTTGGTCAATTACTGGTGCAGGCAGATTGTAACACCTAGTGGAGTGATTAAAAGGATAGAGCAGATGTGCATGCGGTTCTTTTGGAAGGGCAAAGATGAGCCTGCGACTGGTGCTCGAGTTAGTTGGCAGGTCATATGTAAACCAAGGAGTGAAGGGGGCTTAGGGATCAAAGATCTTGGTTCATGGAATGCAGCATGTATAATTCAGCTTATTAAAAAGCTCCTATCTGCTGAAGGATCCTTGTGGGTTGCTTGGGTAAAAATGTACGTTTTTAAGGAGCAAAATTACTGGTCTGTGACTAGCAGGGGGTGGTTTAGTTGGTGCATACGAAAAATGATTAAGCTACGGCCCCTTGCTCAGAACCTGCTTCAGGGCTCTGTATCTGACATGGCTCATATTTGGAATGGTGTGCGGGAAACTGCTCCCAAGGTACCTTGGCAAAGCTGGTATGGTTTGGATTGCATGTTCCTAAGCATGCTATAATATTGTAGATGGCTATCTTGGATCGACTCCCAACGACTGATAGGCTGCAACGAATGGGGATGGTGATGGAGGGACGTTGTTCCTTGTGTGCTACTGGGCAAGAGTCAAGGGACCACCTTTTCGCTCAATGCCCTTTTGCGAGGGATCTCTGGATGTCTATTCTTCGAGCTTGCAATGTTCATCGGGCAGCATATAGCTGGGACAATGAGCTGCATTGGTTGTGTGCAAATCTGAGAGGGAAATCAGCTAATGCCCTAATTCTGAAGCTCGCATGGAGTGCTTTCGTTTATAAAGTTTGGGAGGAAAGGAATCGAAAGAAATTTAAAGGGCTAGCTAGTGATGTTAATAGTATTTTTGCTTGTATTAGGGAAATAGTGAGAATACGTGTACAGGGAAAGAATATATGTAACTCTGTAAGTAGACATATTTGTATAGCTTGGGAGATAGTTTAGGGGGCTTATGTTTTTTGATGAGGTTTTTTTTGACTCTGATACAGGTGTAATACTGTTTTCTTGGATAATAAAATACAAACACAATTTATCCAAAAAAAAATTTACAGCAGTACGTAGTCTTCTTTTTTATCCTGTTTATTATCAAGTTATTTATTTATCCAAAAAATAAATAATGATGAAAATAAACATATAAATGATCCTCTTACATGCCACGAAAATAAACATATAAATGTCTATAAAAATTCATTTCAGCATTGCCGGGTCCCTGACCCACTTAGCTGCTAATGGATTCTTGGCATTTATCTGACTATCACTCAAATTTTGACGGATCTTGTTGGTTTGCTTCTCATACGGATCACTCATCTGTGCCCATTGAAGCCGGTTTGCTGGCAACAATCTCAAAGCTACCCCCTTCGTCTTCCTCCTCCTCATCACAATCCTTATCGTCTTCCTCCTCCTCACCACAATCCTTATCGTCTTCCTCCTCCTCACCACAATCCTTATCGTCTTCCTCTTGATTCTGATCACTTTCCATGTCTTCCATTCCCTGATGAGGAGGGGGCCATTGCTGCTCTGGGCGTACCAGCAATGGGGCTGAGCTCTGGGGTTTGTTCTTTTCTCTATATAAGGCATCGAGTTGTTGAAAGTAGGGACATGTTTTTGAATCCTCGGGCCTCTTCTTGTTGCTCTCTTTCACCTTCTTGAAGTACTTGTTTATGTTCTCCCATTTCTCTTTGCATCTTTTGGCGTTGCGATTGTACCCAAGCCTTTTCATTGCAGCTGATATATCCTCCCACAATGGCCCCTTAGGACCACTATCTTCGTATTTAGCCTCAAGGTTACTCCTTATCTTAATCAATGCTTCGATTTCAACTTTGGGCCATCTTGAAGAGCTCGGTCTGTAACTTTGGTCGCCGTTGTCCGGTGGTGGTGGTGCCGAGGCTGGTTTTGAAGGCGCTTGCTGTTGCTGTTGCTGTTGTTGTTGCTGTGGTGGTAGTGGATTAGTTTCTTGGTTTGGGTGCCGCTGCTCGGATAAGTTTTGCAAAAACGCCATAACGGCTGCATCCTGTGCGGCTGCTATGGATCTTTGGTGGGCAAGGATCTCTCGTTCTCGGTTTAATCTAGACATTTCTTGCATCCTCCAAGCTTCTTCACGGGCCATTCTTTCACGCTCGCGTTTCTCTATTGCTTCCAAGAAATTCTTGTGCGCCTCCTCCTGCTTTTCAACCACTTCCTTCATTAGCCTCTCGAACAAGTCCTTCCATTTCCGTTTCCTCTTCCTATGGCCTTCTAATCCGAAATCCGACGAGGAGGACGAAGAGGTGGAGTTCGACATCAGATCTGCGGGTGAAATGCTAGGGCTTGTTGCCGGTGGTAGTGAAATGATCTGACTTGTAGGGTTCGGGTTTGTGGACGGAAAGGAAGGAAGTAGAATATTTTGCTGCAAACTGGGGAGTGTTGTTGATGGAACATTGACTTGGGGCACACTGGGAGGATTAGTTGCTGCTGCTGCCATTGCAGGCTTCGATTGCGGTGATTGAATGGAAGGGTGGTTATGGAAGGCTTGTAATTGATCGAAAAACCGATAAGTCTTGGCGCCGTGGGCTTTACCACCTCGTCCATCTTTGGTCCTCTTGTGATACTTGTAAACGTTCTCGAATTTCTCCCTGCATTTCTTGGCATTTCGATGATAACCAAGCTCTGCTAGTTTCCTGACAAAAAATAAAAACAGTAAGCAAGTAGTATTTGCCAGGGTTGAGTACTACTACTAATCTAAACAAAATGGATGAGAGTGGCAAACCCAGAATCGAACACACTTCAACTTAGAGTTTGACAGAAAGAAGAGCAAATTTCAGTTTTAAGATTCCCTGTGAAATATTGGGAAAACCAAAATAAAGCTTGTCGGGAATTGAAATGATAATAACTCAAACTTCCTCATTGAATTCCTCGGAGAAACATATAATTAAAAGGATAGTGAATCACCTTGAAACCTCTTCCCAAAGTGGACCCTTAACGCTACCTTCACGAAAGGTAACATCCATGTCGGACCTTATTTTCAAGAGGGCCAAAGTCTCCTGCCTCGGCCATCTGTTGCCTCCGAAAGACCGCTCGCCGTCATCGACCCGGCCTCTATCATCTTCACCTGAATTCTTACTAGTGTTGCCGTTGGAACCAAACATGTTGCCTGCACAAGCACCAGCAGCAGCTCCATTGCTTCCATTACGATCTCCGCTGCTGCTAACCGTGCCTGCAGCAGAAGCATCAACGCCGGTTCTGCTTCCGAGAACACTTGCACTTGTGTCTCCGCCACCCAGCATATATGACTTTTTTTTCTGGAAGCGACAACTCCTTTCTTTTGCCCCTCCTCGGCGAGAGCTTTCAAGTTTCAATTAACAAATATGAAAAGGAGGCGGTGAATTTTGATTTTTTTTCATTCAAAAAGGGTTTCCATTGAAGATGGGTGAATTTAATAATTTATTATGCTCTGTGGGATCTGCTTATCAAATGTCAATCTCAACAAGTGGTCTTTTTTGTTTTCTTACTTTGACAACCTTTTTTTTATTTCTCTTCCTTTCTTGCAGTGGAATCTTCAGAGTTTTATTATAATCTTTTAAATAAATAAATGCGTTGGTTAGTTAAAATGAATGATAATAAATTAATTGTGGGTTTAGGGAATTAAAATTTAGGGCAGAGACAAAATATAAATTTTAAAATGTAGAAATAAATTTTCATTTATTTTATTTTTTTTAAAAAATATAAAGAATAAAAAAAAGTTAAAAATAAAAAACTTTTCCTTACCTAGGGCAACAGCCCCTCCTAATTCACATTAGCAAGGTAGCTCTATCCGTGTTGGTTGCTCTAATGAAATAAAGTATTATATTTTTCTAATAAAATTAGAGTTTTATATTTTCACCGATAATAAAATTGGAGTTCTAAAATATAATACTACAAGTAAAAATAATATTTGCAAAAATATTTTATAATAAACTTATATACTATTTAATCTAAATTAATAAACGAATTAATTTTTATTTCGAATTATTTTATCTAGGTAGTAGTAATTGAAAGATGGCACAGAAATATATATATATATATATTCAGAATTCTATCTACAGCTGTTGCTGATCATTTTGCCTTTTTTTATTTAGCTAAAAGCCGGCTCCTCATCTTCAGCTTTACTAAAACTTTTTATTTTATTTTTTTTCTTTTGTTAAGTTTTTAGAATTTTCATTTATATAATTATCGGTACACAATTTATTAATTAAATTAAATTAAATTAAATATTGTAATAGTTTATTATGAGACAACTCTTTTAATAATTTATTTTAGGGTAAAGTACACAGACGGTCACTAAACTATACTCGAAAAAACAAAATGGTAACCAACCTTTCAAAAATCACAAAATGGCAATTAAACTTTATGTTTTATAACAAAACAGTAACTAGACGTTAAATTCTGTTAAGTTTATGTTAAAACTTTGGTATAATAACATATTTAGTCCTTCAACTTTATACAGTCAATTAATTTAGTCCTAATTTGAAACAATTCACTAAATTTAGCCCTTTTTATTTAAGCATTCTTTCAAATTGGTCATTAAAGCAAAATTTCAAAGTATGGTACATGATAAATAATTACAATTAAATTCTTATAGGAACTCGAAAACTCGACTCGACTTGGCTCGAATCGAAAAAATTCAAATAAAGTTTGAGTTGTAAAATTTGACGCGTCAACTCGAATAACTCGAAATTTTTTGACTCGACTCGATCAAACGCCCACCTCTATCTTAAGATATGACGTGTCAAGTTGAATAACTCGAAATATTCTTATATTTTAAATCATTTTTTCTTTTAATCGAATATTTTTTAAAATATAATATTTAATATTTTCATATTTAAATCACATCGAATATTTAATAACTACTTTAAATATTTGATTTAATTTAAAAATATTCGATTGAAAAGAAAAAAATTGATTTAAAATATTCGAATATTTAATTAAATTTTTATAGGAACTCGAAAACTCGACTCGACTTGATTCGATTCGAATAAAAAAAATTCAAATAAAGTTTGAGTTGTAAAATATGATGCTTCAACTCGAATAACTCGAAAATTTTGTACTCAACTCGATCGAACGCTCACCTCTATCTTAAGATATGACGCGTCAACTCGAATATTCGAATATTTTAAATCATTTTTTTTTCTTTTAAATCACATTGAATATTTAATAAATACTTTAAATATTTGATTTAATTTAAAAATATTCGATTTAAAAGAAAAAATTAATTTAAAATATTCGAATATTTAAAGTAGTTATTAAATATTGGAATATTTAAAAGAAAAATATTTAATATAGTTATTAAATATTCGAATATTTTAAATCTATTGTTTTTTAAATCGAATATTTAAAGAAGTTATTAAATATTCGATGTGATTTAAATATGAAAATATTAAATATTCTATTTTAATAAATATTCAATTTAAAAGAAAAATGAATTAAAATAATCGAATATTTCGAGTTATTCGAGTTGATGCGTCATATCTTAAGATAGAAGTGAGCGTTCGGTCGAGTTGAGTCAAAAAAATTTCGAGTTATTCGAGTTGACGCATCATATTTTACAACTCAAACCTTATTTGAAATTTTTTCGATTCGAATCGAGTCAAGTCGAGTTTTCGAGTTCCTATAAAAATTTAATTAATTATTCGAATATTTTAAATCAATTTTTTTTCTTTTAAATTGAATGTTTTTAAATTAAATTGAATATTTAAAGTAGTTATTAAATATTCAATGTGATTTAAATATGAAACATTAAATGCTCTATTTTAAAAATATTCGATTTAAAAGAAAAAAATAATTTAAAATATTCGAATATTTCGAGTTATTCGAGTTAACACGTCATATCTTAAGATAGAGGTGAGCGTTCGATCGAGTCGAGTCAAAAAATTTTGAGTTATTCAAGTTGACACGTCATATTTTACAACTCAAACTTTATTTGAAATTTTTTCGATTCGAGTCGAGTCGAGTTTTCGAGTTCCTATAAAATTTAATTGTAATTATTTATCATGTTACGATACTTTGAAATTTTGCTTTAAGGGCCAAATTGAAAGAATGCATAAATAACGAGGGCTAAATTTAGTAAATTATTTCGAATTATGACTAAATTTATTGATTGTATAAATATGAAGGACTAAATGTGTTATTATACCAAAGTTTTAACAGAAACTTAACGCATTTTAACGTCTAGTTACCGTTTTGTTATAAAACATAAAGTTTAATTGCCATTTTGTGATTTTTGAAAGGTTGGTTACCATTTTGTTTTTTCGGGTATAGTTTAGTGACCGTCTGTGTACTTTACCCTTTATTTTAATTATAACGTTATGATATAAACTCTAATTTTATATAAATAATCAAACTTTTCGTTTTAGTTACCAATAAAGTTGTCTGATTGACATGTAAAAGATCTTCTCGTTTTGTTTAAGCACCTAATAATTGATAATAAAAAAATATTTCTATTTTATTAAAGAAATCAGGGCAGTGTGAATTTCAAGACAAATTTGGCCAGATATATTTTTTTGATTTTTTTTGCTAAATACCCCCTCAGAATAATATTTAGAAAAATGTCTCATTCGGCCCACGTAAGGGTAACTCGCGATTTGCATGAGGCGATTTCAGAACTCGCACCTCATAGGGTGCGACTTTCGCCATATGTGGATTATATTATCCGGTATTAATTTTTTTTAAAAATAAAATAAACTTGCATCTTGTAGAACGTGACTTTCACGAGAATTTAAAATGAATCGGCACGATAAAATGAAGTCGCGCTTTGTGGGATGCGATTTTTGCGGTAATAAATTGTAACGGTTGGAAATTTATTTACTGCGTTAGGGTTACGAGAAACTCGCGTTCTTTATGGTGAAGTTCACAGAACTCGCATCCTGCATGAAGAAATTTCCCTTGAATATTTGCACCCCAACCGGTGCGATTACCACTATAAATTGGTCCACACCCTCCCCTTTTACCCTTCACCAAAAAATTCACACTCTTTCAAATCTACTTTTTTTCAATTTCTCGGTTGATTTGTCGTGTTTGATATAATTGTGAGATTAATAAGATTGTATCACAAGCACGTGTTCGATTATCATCAGAGACGTGTAAGTTTTATCTAGTTTTATTTATTTAGTTTTTATTTTATTTTATTATATATTGTAATTTATACATACGTATTTTTATATTCTTTTATGTATTTTGATTTATACATACATGTTTAATTTTTTTTAGAATGGGGAGGAAAGACGTGCCCTTCATGTAGTTTCCCCCGGCGGCAGCCACATTTAGAATCGAGATTGTCCATCAAACGTCGTTGCAGTCCATTTTCTACCTTAGTGGGCTCGGTGGAACGAGTAGTACTGCTAGAGCTGGAACCGGTGATGATGGTGATGATGATGATGATGACGACGATGAGTTAGTTGATGTTACTCGCCCCCGACGCAATCACGATCGGCCTCGTCGTCCACCGTCTTGTGGTACCGGTGAACATAGGCGTCATTAGTTTTTTAGTTTATTGTATTTGAAAATATTGAACTTTATTTTTTTATTTTATTTTTTTAATTAGTATATATTTTAGTTTAATCAATATTTTTAGTTTATTTTTAAATTAGTATATATTTTTGTGGAGGAAATTTGTGGAATACTTTGACTTTCGTTTAATTTTAATTAGTATATATTTTCATTAGTATGTCTTTTATTTTTTAATTAGTATATATTTTTAATTAGTATATTGAACTCTCTTGGAGAAGTACAATTAGTTGATTTGAGGGCCGACCTTAAGAGGACATTTATTTTAGAAACTATTTATATGTTTATAAAAGAAAGAAACATACGTAGATTATTATTGTACAATTGTACCCCTAAACATGCTAATAAAGATACTTCTAAAACACCCTCCACTTGTTTTGCTCTCTTGGTCTCATCTTCATTTAGAGAACCGATGCTCTTCTTTGGAAGGCCTCAGTAGTCCTCCAAGTTTAAAACTTTGGGGTATGCATTTTGCGAAGTCAGGTGTTAACATATCCTCGGCTTACATCCTGAGCTGAGTAGAGAACTGGTCCTCGTCTTCAAGCTCGGAGGTCTATTGGAACCAAGTATTGTACCTCTAAGATATATCCATTCTTCGACGATGTGGGCAGTGTAGGATTTTGAGGTCCCCTTGAAGGGAGAAATTTCTACCCACTTTCATCTTCGTCTCAAATGGTAGGGGCTTTAAGAAGACCACACGTTTTCGGATATTGTGATTTTTCGTCTATCTTAAATAAACATACAGTACACACATCGCACCGCAACTGGTATCCTACCAAAACCATGTACTCATAAAAGTGGGTTTGGCCAAGTGTCAGAAAATTCGCATCGTATAAAACGCGATATTAGCCAGGATTCTTGACGTGTTAGGAAAGTCGCGTCTTACAAAACTTGAGTTCACCTGACACGTCAGGATTCCTGACGTGTTAGGAAAGTCGTGTCTTACAAAATGCGAGTTCACCTGACACGTCAGGAATCCTGCGCTAAATTCGCGTTTGTCAGAACGCGAGTTTTATACTATAAATACCTTCCCAGTGAAGTGAACCCTACACCATGCAGTCAGAGCAATAAATAAATAAATTGCATTGTAGTGCTTGAAGTTTTCGATTTTATTGTAACTACTAATGGCAACAAACCACATATCTAGAAAATTTATTCGCAAACAGATTTCTCGGATATTGTGATTTGTCGTTATTTGTAGTGGCATCTATATATTGAGTAGATGTTGGTCGGTTACTAGTTCTTGTGAGATGATTGTTCGGTGTTTTTGTTCACGAGGATCGGAAACAACAAATCACAATATCCAAGAATTCGATGTATTTTTGAATAACAGGTGGGGTTCTTAACCTTTTATTCTAGGCTAGGACCGCCGCATGTAACTAGAGTCAAAGCCCCAACCGTGGTCGTAATACACGATCAATGGGTAGAATTGGTCGTCTTAGTAGGTCATCGTTCGCTTATCAAGTGCAATTCTATCTCTTTTCATGCTTCTGCCCTAATCATTTCTACATTTCTAAAGATCAAAACACTCATAATAACCTTTTTTAAAGCATGCAAAAATTTTAAGATCAAACCAAAATTAACTGAAATTTAAAACGAAAACATTACCGGAATCGTGAAACAATTTTCCAACTTCAAGAACACAACTTAAAATCCACAAAAAATACAAACACAAACACAAAAATTCAACCAAGAACAAACATAAAAAATTCCAAATAAAAATTAAAAGGAAATATAGTAATTTTACCGAAACAACGAATGAAGAACTCGAATATGGACTTCTCGAAATACATCTAATTGCCTCCGAAAAATTGCCACCAAACTCGAACTTTAACTCCAGAATTTCCAGCAACACTTGAGAATTTTTTCGGAATTTTTCTAAGCCTATTTTTTCAAGTGTATTTTATTGAAATTGGTGTGTTGAATAATGAAGAAGAGGGGGTTTATACACACATGCTTGAGCTTGCAAAATCAAGTAAATATCCGTGTTTACTCCCTAAATTGGAGCCAAAATCAGACCAAGAACTCGATTCTCGGCAAAGCCCTCAAACTCTATCTGATTTGGTTTAGATTTGAAGCTGAATTTTCCCCTTGATTCGACCCTAGGGTTTGAATATTTGTCTTACTTTTTTTTTTTGCAGATTTTAGCGACCACAGATGGCGGCGACGAGCAGCATTGGTGGCCATGTGACAATAACGGCGAGGTAGTTCGGCCGATACCAACAATGTCACCGGCCTTGACTGGAAGACGTCGTTCAGTCACCAACAGTGCCCCGGACAGGGGTTTACTACAGGGTTGGGATTTGGGACTGGATCGAGCGCGTTCGGTGTTGCGTGTAAAAGAGTCTATCGCAATTGTAGTGCAAGTGTACACGACGCAAGTAGTAAGTGATACGAAGTATCAGATATCGTCTCCACAGGGATTGGGCTATAGCTTCACCTTAGTTCACTGCACGAAAGTAAAGAAAATATTTGAGACAATTGTCACGAGAATAATAAAGTAAACGTAAATAAAAGAGTTGGAATAGCAAGATAGAGAGAATGGGCTGGTATTGAATTGCTCAGTAGTGCAGGTATTGCGATGCTTAGGAACTCCAGTTCTGTCGTCGCGCCTGTCGCGGCAGCACCTGTCGCGGCAGCAAACACACCAACTCCGTACTTCAAGTTTGGCAAGAATCCCAGATCTGCCTTGGCCTATCCCTAGGTCCAAGTCTGTCGATGATCACGTCTTTGATGATACCTCCCGGCGTGAATCGAAGGATGAACACCGATGTGTATGAATTCTTCTTTAGCCACTTAACCTTGCCCTATCCCTAGGCACAAGATAGTTCAACTATAAACTAGAGAACTTGCTCTTATTTCTTTCGTATACTTAACTCTCCTGATGCTAAGTAAATGGATAACCTCACAATGCTCTCCCGATGCTCTTGCAAGATATTAATAACCAAAATAAGAGAACTTGAAGTTTATTTTATTGAACTTGGAAAATCCTAAAACAAAACAACCCTTGCAACTACTTTACAAATCAACCCGTGGCCCTAGGGGTTTTTTAGAACATATCGACGACGGGTAAACGGAGGAAGAGTTTGGTTATCGATTATGGGGGTATCATTCCTCCTAGGTTAAAATTTATGCCCTTATATAAGCTTTGGGCTCAAGTATTCTAAGATAACAAGGATTACAACTTTAATTAAAAGTAAGATTCTAATAAAGACTTAATCTCCAAGGATCCTACTTTTCAGCCGCCTCCTTGTTTCTTGGGATTTCTTCTCCTTGAGCTTTGGCTTGACATATCTTTTGATCCGGGGCTTGGAAAAATATATGGTTTTCACACGATAGACGAGTATAATTTTCTCTATCTATCGAGGTCCACTTTGTTTTTTCTCCACTAATTTGCTGTCGTCCTCTGCTGTCACGGCAGATCCATGGCAGCATCGTCCTCATCGTCTGCTTGTCCAGTTCAGCTTTCCTGCTTCTCTGCCCTGCGCCCACCTTCTCTGTCTACTATGGCAGCAACCTACAAAATCAGTCATCTTTTAGTAGAATCCGTGCTTTTAATATATTTGTGATGTTTTGCTATAAACTAACCTAAATGCAATGCAATGATGCTTGAATGCAGCAGAAATATGGGTTAAAAGGGTGTAAATAATAGTACTTTTACACACTCAACACACCCCCAAACTCAAGTTTTTGTTTGCCCTCAAGCAATTAAGACCTAAAAGAAAAATGAATATTTTTGTGTTGGCTTTGAAACAGTGAACTGTCCCTTACCCGTCGCTCATTCTCTGTGGCGGCAGCAACCTGTCGGAAAGATTAGGATCTATCCGGAATCTCACTATAGTCCTCGTGCAGTGTGTGCATGCTTGTGAACAGTTATATGCTAAGACTCTCTTAGTTTCACTAGAATATTCAACTTTTTAACTTGAATTTTTATGCCAAAGTTTATTTTCTCGAAGACACATTTTCATGCTTCTTTTTCTTCTATTTTCAAGCTAAATTTTTCTAGAGCCAGTTTTGGGCACCTCTAATTAGCTTCCTAGAGTCGGTTTCGGGCACCTCTAGGTTTTTGAATTTCTTTTGCTAAACTTCTTTCCTAGAGCCAGTGTTAGGCACCTCTAGGGGCTATTCAAGTACTAAGCATCCTATTATAGTTTGGCTAAAAGAAATCTAAGCAATATAACAGTCACAATGGTGTTTAAGTTTTTCAGAACTATAGAAAGGCTCTAAACTTCTCCTTAAACTGTCCTAAAGATGCTGCCACGACAGAGCTGTCATGACAGGTAAGTTTACTTCACAGTTTTAAGCCAACAGTTTTTTTTAATCTTTTCTGATTTTTTAGGAGAACTTAAATAAATAAAAGACACAACAATTAATTAAAGATGTACTAAGACTCCATTAAAATGGAGGGTTGCCACCCCAAAACTCGAGGGTTGCATTGCCCTCAATGCAAATGACAGAAAAAATGAAGGCAGGTACATCACAAAATATAGATAAGCAGGCAACAAGAAAAGAAAAATAAAAGACTTAGATTTTAATCGCTGTCTTCACTGCTGCTGCTGACACGGATTTGGTGGCGGCGTCTAGGTTGTGGGGCAGGTTGCTCCACGACCTTGATGTCTGAGCTGTTGTCGCTATCCCAAGTGCTGCTGGTGGTGGTGCTGGCCTTGGGCATTAGCTTTCTATCGGCCACGTGTTTCTGCCTCTTGACAGGCGTGAACTCCTTCTCCAAATTCCTCCTAATAGGAGGTTCTGCCTCGCTGTCATCTGAAGTCGGTCGCTTCGTTCCTGGGGCAGAGGTGTCGGCCGGAGGACTGCCAGCTGCCGTCGGGGCAGGTAATGGGGTGGAAGCAGCAGAATGTGCATGTTGGGAGGTAGGTGGTGTAGGTGTGTGGACAGGGGTAGGGATGTGGAAATAGTGGGCAGGGAAAGTGGGGAAAACAACATCGGGATAATGTAAAGTATTGGTAATGAAATTTACCGTTGAGTTGGCAAAATCCCGGATGAATGTCATCAGCCCCATTTGTCTGTCTTCCACCCGCTATATGGCAGCAAGGATTTGGGCAGATTGGTCTGTCTGGGCGGCTGCTGCGGCAGGTTCAGGGGCAGGTTCCTCGGATGATTCCGCTGGGGAGGCAGCCGGGTTGAAGGAGGAGAGGGGTGTTGCAACTATCAGCTCCATGAGGCTGGTAATGTTGTTATCGGTCCAGCCCCTTCCTTTGATCAGTTTATCGGTGGAGGCTTCTGGTACAGCAGCGCAGCGGCAGAGAGATGTGATCATGAATGGCAGGCAGAGGCGGGCAGTTGATCGATTGGTGCAGTCCAAGACGCTTTCCCTCATATAACGGCCCACGTTGATAAGCCCGGTCGTTCATGATCGAGTGGATGAGGGCTAGTCTCTGCTGATCCACTGTCGTGTGATGGGAGGACGGCAGGATGCGCTTCTTGATGAAAGCGTTCCATAGCTTGGCTTCTGGAAGCAGTTGTCCCCTTTTTACAGAGTTGGGGTTCTTTTTGCTCGTATTCCACTCCGTCCCTTCCTCTGTCACCTCTGCCATGACAGCACCGTAGGCGGCAGAGTCGAGCGTGTCCAAAAATTGCTGATGGGCATCGTCGTTGGGACCAAAATAGAGGCCATGCCCATACATATGGTTGATGCTATCAGCTGTGAATGGTACCTCTATCCCTCAGACAGTTACTGATGTTGTCGTCCTGCTGTCGATGGCAGCATAGAACTCCCTCACCAGCGTGTCATTCAATTCTGTTGGTTGTTCTGCGAACTGCTCCCATAGTTGAGCCCTTATTGCCTTCGCGATGAATGGTCGGAGCCCCATGTTTGCTGCCTTTCGGACGTAGATGAATCCTCTTTCCTCCCATAATTCCTTGGTGGTGAATGGCGACGGTACGGGTGCTGCTGATGAAGAGGCTGAAGCAGCATTGCGGCGGTTCTGTCTAGAAGACATGTTAGTTGCAAGGGTTTTGAAAGTAAAGAAAAAAAAAACGATAGGAGATTTCAAGTAAGAGAAAGTAGAAGTGAGGAAAATGAAAATGAAATGGGGTTTTATAGGGGAAGAGTTGCTGCCCGTTTAATGCTGTAACGGCAGGCGTGAATAACGGGGCGGCTATTGAGTTTTGGCGTGTCTGACGCGTCTGACACGCATTTATGCGTCTGTTACGCGTCTGTCACACGCTTCTGCATCTGCCGTGACAGTCTGTTGACAGCCTGTCTTATCCGTGTCTGCGGCGGCAGCTGGAACGACAGGCTTCAATAAATGGGCTCTGTTGGGCTGATGGATGGATGGTGGGCTTGGGTCACTTCTCCTTTTCTTCTTGACTCCTTTATTTCCTAAAAACAGAAATTATAAAAACATTATTCAAATAAAATAAACCTTAGTTCCTAATACATAATAAATAATAAAAATAAATAAAAATAAAAGTTAGGTTAAATTAGGGATTCCTTGTGGGGCATCTCCTAAGGTAACCACTTCCTGTATTCCTGGGGCTTCAGTCCCCTGATAATGCTTGAGGCGCTGTCCATTGACTTTGAATTGGTGCCCGTCTTTTAATGATCGGATTGTGATGACACCATGGGGAAAAACTTGTACCACTTGGAACGGACCAGACCATCTAGACTTTAGCTTTCCTGGGAAGAGTTGCAGTCTAGAATTGAATAACAACACAAGCTGCCCTGGGCAGAACTGTCGTGACAGCAACTTCCTGTCATGCCACTTCTTAGTTTTCTCTTTGTAAATTCTTGCATTGTCGTAGGCCATTGTTCTGATTTCTTCAATCTCGATCAAATCTAACAGCCTTTTCTGTCCTCCCTTGTCCAAGTCCATATTTACTGCCTTAATTGCCAGTATGCTTTGTGCTCTATCTCGACAGGCAAATGACAGGTTTTCCCATAAATCAATCGATATGGAGACATGCCCAATGGAGTCTTAAAAGCTGTCATGTATGCCCATAATGCATCATTAAGGAGTAAAGACCAATCTTTCCTAGTTGGCTTAACCATCTTCTCAAGAATGTTCTTAACTTCCCTATTGGATATCTCAGCTTGTCCATTGGTCTGTGGGTGGTATGCTGTCGCGATCCTGTGCTTGACACCATATTTCTTCAAGGCGGCAGCAATAACCCTATTGTCAAAGTGTCTCCCTTCATCACTGATAATCGCCTTAGGAATGCCAAATCTAGAAAAAAATGTTTTTGTGCAGAAACTTTTGGACTGTCTTGGCATCATTCTTTTGAGTGGCGATAGCTTCAACCCACTTAGATACATAATCCACTGCTAGGAGGATGTATAAATTTCCACATGAAGATGGAAAAGGTCTCATAAAATCAATCCCCCAAACGTCGAAGATCTCGACTTCAAGAATGTTCTGCAGTGGCATCTTGTTTCTCCTCGAGATGTTACCTGTCCGCTGGCACCTGTTATAGTTCTTGTAAAAGTCATGTGCATCTTTATACAGTGTCGGCCAATAGAACCCTGACTGCAGCACCTGGGCAGCAGTTTTGTTGCCTCCTAAGTGACCTCCATATTGTGAAGCATGGCAGTGATGGAGAATGTCTTCTTGCTCTTCTTGTGGTACACACCTCCTTATGACTTGATCTGCACATAGTTTAAAAAGAAGAGGTTCGTCCCAATAATAATGCTTAACATCATTTTGGAACCTCTTCCTGGCTTGATAATTAAGATCAGAAGGAAGTATTCCGCTAACTATAAAATTAACAAAATCAGCATACCAGGGGAGTTCAGAAGACTTACCTGCCACCATGGCTGTTGCTGCAGCGATTGCGGCAGCAAAGAGCTGCTCATCTGGGAAGGTCTCTAGTATGTTTGTCTCATCTATTGGCAGACTCTGTCCCTTCTCCAACCTTGACAAGTGGTCTGCCACCTAATTTTCTGTCCCTTTTTTATCCTTGATCTCAAGGTCGAATTCTTGTAATAGCAAGATCCACCGTATCAATCTAGGCTTTGCATCCTTCTTTGCGAACAAATATTTCAGGGCAGAATGGTCTGTGTGCACTATTACCTTCGTCCCAAGTATGTAAGAACGAAACTTGTCAATGGAGAATACCACAGCTAATAGCTCCTTTTCTGTGGTGGTGTAATTCACTTGGGCGTCATTCAATGTCTTGCTGGCATAATATATGACATGAAATAGCTTATCTCTGCGCTGCCCAAGTGCTGCCCCGACAGCATAGTCACTAGCATCACACATGATCTCAAATGGCTGTGTCCAGTCTGGTGGCTGTACTATTGGGGCTGTTACTAGTTTTTCCTTCAGAACCTTGAATGCTTCAGTACATTCATCATTAAAGTCAAAGGGTCGGTTCTGCTCTAAGAGATGGCATACGGGCTTGGTGATTTTTGAGAAATTTGCAATGAATCTTTGATAAAAACCAGCATGCTCTAAAAAACTTCTAATGCCCTTGACTGTGGTCGGTGGCGGCAGCTTCTCTATGACTTCTATCTTGGCCCTGTCGACTTCTATCCCACGGAAGCTAATCTTATGGCCAAGGACTATCCCTTCGTCCACCATAAAGTGGCATTTTTCCCAATTCAAAACAAGATTAGCTTTTTCACATCTTTCAAGTACCTTTTGTAGATTGCCGAGGCAGCTCTCAAAATCGTCTCCAAAGACGGAAAAATCATCCATAAAAATCTCAAGGAAGTCCTCCACCATATCGGAGAATATTGCCATCATGCACCTTTGGAAGGTGGCGGGTGCATTACATAATCCAAACGGCATCCTCCTAAAAGCATACGTTCTGTATGGGCATGTGAAAGTCGTCTTTTCTTGATCCTCCGGTGCAATAGCAATTTGATTGTAACCTGAATAACCATCAAGAAAACAATAATAAGGTTTACCCGTTAATCTATCAAGCATTTGATCAATAAAGGGTAAAGGAAAATGGTCTTTTCGGGTAGCTTTGTTAAGCTTCCGATAGTCCATACAAACCCTCCAACCGGTCACAGTCCTGGTTGGGATTAACTCATTGTTTTCATTAGTCACCACGTTCATTCCTTCTTTCTTTGGAACGCATTGCACCGGGCTCACCCATTTGCTGTCGGAGATGGCGTAAATAATACCAGCATCTAACCACTTGATTATCTCTTTACGCACCACCTCTTTCATCGCGTGGTTAAGCCGCCTTTGGGCATCAATAGTCGGCTTATGATCTTCCTTGAGGAGGATTTTGTGCATGCATAACGCCGGACTAATGCCTTGTATATCAGCAATCGTCCATCCAATTGCCTTTTTGTGCTGCCTTAGCATGCCGATTAGCTGTCGTTCCTGTTCCTGCGGCAGCTTAGAAGAGATGATTACGGGCAACGTATCATTTGAACCGAGAAAAACATATTTAAGTTACCCTAGCAGGGGCTTCAGTTCTAAGGCAGGTGGTTCAACAGTAGATGGCTTTTGGATTAAATGGTTATTCGAAGTATAATTTAAAGGTTCGAATAACTTACCTGGACGATTGCCTATCCAGTTTACCTAATCCTGATCTTCAGTATCAGATGTATCGGATTCAGGGGAGTTGCTGTGGTCAGTGTCGTCGTTAGTGCTGTCGTGACAGTCCTGTAGGTGGCTGCTGCGGCAGTGACCGAATTTAATATTGTGACAGCTCGACCTGATGCAGGGTTGATCAAGGGTAACATCAGTGATAGCCTTGCATTCCTCGTCCACATCAGCATGTTTCATCGCTTGGAGAACATTCAACTTAATCTCTTGATCGTTTACTCGCATGGTGAGTTCTCCTTTCTCCACATCAATCAGTGATCTTCCCGTGGCTAAGAAGGGTCGCCCAAGGATGACTGGTGCGTTTTCGTCTGCCTCACAATCTAAAACAAGAAAGTCAGCAGGAAAAATAAACTTATCCACTCTTACCAAAATATCTTCAATTTTTCCCTCTGGATGAACATAAGAGCGGTCTGCCAGTTGCAGAGTTACTGTCATGGGCCGCACCTTTCCAATACCTAATTTCTGAAAAACAGACTTTGGCATTAAATTAACACTAGCACCAAGATCACAAAGTGCCTTACCCACAAATTTATTTCCGATTACGCAAGGTATGATGAAGCTCCCCGGATCCTTCTTTTTCTGGGGTGGCTGCCGATGAAGAATACTCATGCAACCTTCTGTCATCTTTACCATTTCAAACTCCCCAAGTTTAGATTTTTTCGACATAACATCCTTGAGAAATTTAGCATAACCGGGCATCTCCCTAACGGCATCTAACAGCGGAATGTTAATATGAACCTACTTAAAAATATCATAAATCTTTTTAAGTTGAGATTCTTGCTTAGCTTGCTGTATCCATTGAGGGAAAGGTGGCGGGGGACGATAGTCAGCAATACGTCCTTCCCACTGCATACGAATTTGCGGAGGTTTAGGTTCATTAATTTTCTCCTCTGTCATTTCTGCTGTCATGACAGGCTCATCGACAACAGTCTGTTTATCTCCTGTCGGGGCAGCTTCCTCGGCAGGTTTATCCAAGGTTGGTTCCTTTTCTATTTCAGCTTCTTTTTCTGGCCCTGGTAGTTTCTTCCCAGTCCTAGTAGTAATTGCCTTACATTGCTCATGTGTGGGCGGTCTAGCATTTTCAGTATTGCTAGGGAATCCTCCATTTTGCCTCGGCTTAATATGTTGAGAAACCTGACCCATTTGTGTCTCCAGAGATTTCAAAGTAGCTTCATGATTTGTCATCCTCATCTCTGTTTTATCCATGAAGTTCTCTGTCTTCTTGACAAACTGATTCGTATTCTCAATATAAGTACCGGTTTGAGACATAAAGGTGGCCAGCGTCTGCTCCAATATACTGCTCGTGGCAGATGGTGGCTGTTGTTGCTGCTGCAGCGGTAGTTGCTGCGGCAGTTGCTGTCGCGTTAGCAATCTAGGTCCTCCCTGATTCTGATTGTGTACTTGAGGATTCAGGGCATTATTAGGATTACTCCAAGAGAACTTGGGATCCTTCCTCCAATTGGGATTATAATTGCTGGAATTGTAATTCGGCTTGTAATTTCCAACATATTTTTCCTTTTCTACTTGTATTGGGCACTCATCCCGACTATGATTTCCCTCACAGATGGTACAAACTTCCTTAACATCAAATCCTTGTAATCCATCATCATTCAATAACCTTTTCATTGCTTTAGTAAGGAATGCTACATGTGATTTCATAGTGCTGTCGGCCTCATAGTCCTTGACAGCAAGTACCCGTTTACCCCCTCTTCTTGCAGTCAGAAACTGCTCCTCATTCTTAGCCAGATTTTTCAAAACTTGCAATGCCTCGTCTGGATCTTTATCCAATAATAGTCCATTTGCTGCAGAATCAATTCGAATGCGAGTTTGTAAGTTAGCAGCATTATAAAACTTAGTTACCTGATTCCAGACAGGGAATCCATGCATTGGGCAGTTCCGAAGAAGAGTAGTAAATCTGTCCCAGGCCTCGTGCATCGGCTCGTCATCTTCCTGTTGAAAAGTAGCAATTTCATTACGTAATCGCTCAAATAAATGCGAAGGATTAAAACGAGATAAGAATTCACGAGATAAATCTACCCAAGTTATGATTGAACCCGGCGTAAGTTTATTCCACCAAGTTTTAGCTTTGTCCCTCAATGAATGGGGAAATAACCAAAGCCTCAATATCTCCGGATTAACTCATGGCAGTCTAAACGAGCCACAGATCTCCTGGAACGTCTTGAGATGCTCTCTAGCATCCTCTGTCACAGCGCCACTAAACTGCCCGGCATTGTTGATCATACTAAACATGACAGGTTTAAGCTCGAAGTTATCAACTTCAATATCCGGCAGTGTGGTCTCCAGCTCTACATGATCGTTCAACATGTAGTCACGGCAGGATCGTCGTCCATCTGCTGCATGCGGGTCGCCGACAGGCGGTATACCTCTAACAGCGGGCGGATTACGGGCCATCTGCTCTAGCTGTTCCTCAAGGTACTCGTTCCTGGCTAAAAGGTGGCGAAGTTGTTTCTTGAGATTGAAGGACCGTTCGATTTCCGGATCTAATTTATACTCAGGATCTTCACCTCTTTTAGATCTACGCATAAACAAGAAAACCTCGTGAAAAGCAAGAGTTGAAAGTACTAACGAAAAATAGAAAAAGAAAAATTAAAAGAAAAACAAAAACAAAAACGAAAAGTGCAATAAAAGAAAGGTGTAGTTATGTTGCCAATCCCCGGCAACGGCGCCAAAAACTTGTTGCGTGTAAAAGAGTCTATCGCAATTGTAGTGCAAGTGTACACGACGCAAGTAGTAAGTGATACGAAGTATCAGATATCGTCTCCACAGGGATTGGGCTATAGCTTCACCTTAGTTCACTGCACGAAAGTAAAAAAAAATATTTGAGAGAATTGTCACGAGAATAATAAAGTAAACATAAATAAAAGAGTTGGAATAGCAAGATGGAGAGAATGGGCTGGTATTGAATTGCTCAGTAGTACAGGTATTGCGATGTTTAGGAACTCCAGTTCTGTCGTCGCGCCTGTCGCGGCAGCACCTGTCGCGGCAGCTGTTCGTTGGTTGTCGCGGCAACAAACACATCAACTCCGTACTTCAAGTTTGGCAAGAATCCCAGATCTGCCTTGGCCTATCCCTAGGTCCAAGTCTGTCGATGATCACGTCTTTGATGATACCTCCCGGCGTGAATCGAAGGATGAACACCGATGTGTATGAATTCTTCTTTAGCCACTTAACCTTGCCCTATCCCTAGGCACAAGATAGTTCAACTATAAACTAGAGAACTTGCTCTTATTTCTTTCGTATACTTAACTCTCCCGATGCTAAGTAAATGGATAACCTCACAATGCTCTCCCGATGCTCTTGCAAGATATTAATAACCAAAATAAGAGAACTTGAAGTTTATTTTATTGAACTTAGAAAATCCTAAAACAAAACAACCCTTGCAACTACTTTACAAATCAACCCGTGGCCCTAGGGGGTTTTTAGAACATATCGACGACGGGTAAACGGCGGAGGAGTTTGGTTATCGGTTATGGGGGTATCATTCCTCCTAGGTTAAAATCTATGCCCTTATATAAGCTTTGGGCTCAAGTATTCTAAGATAACAAGGATTACAACTTTAATTAAAAGTAAGATTCTAATAAAGACTTAATCTCCAAGGATCCTACTTTTCAGCCGCCTCCTTGTTTCTTGGGATTTCTTCTCCTTGAGCTTTGGCTTGACATATCTTTTGATCCGGGGCTTGGAAAAATATATGGTTTTCACACGACAGACGAGCATAATTTTCTCTATCTATCGAGGTCCACTTTGCTTTTTCTCCACTAATTTGTTGTCGTCCTCTGATGTCACGGCAGATCCATGGCAGCATCGTCCTCATCGTCTGCTTGTCCAGTTCAGCTTTCCTGCTTCTCTGCCCTGCGCCCGCCTTCTCTGTCTACTATGACAGCAACCTACAAAATCAGCCATCTTTTAGTAGAATCCGTGCTTTTAATATATTTGTGATGTTTTGCTGTAAACTAACCTAAATGCAATGCAATGATGCTTGAATGCAGCAGAAATATGGGTTAAAAGGGGTGTAAATAATAGTACTTTTACACACTCAACATTCGGCGCACGCACTAGGCGCGTGGTCCCCCTTTTTTTACTTTTCTTTTTCCTTTTATTTTTTGTTGCTTTTGTTGCTATTTTTTGTTGTTTTTTTACATTTATTATTTTTTGGGTTGTCATCTTATTTTCTTTTTCCTACATTCATTTCCAACATTATTACTTGTTTTAATTTATTATCATTTTTTTATTTTTTCCTTTTTATAAGATGGGTTGTATTTCTAAGATGAGCTTTGTTTTTTTTCTTTTGAAAAGGGCTTCAAAAATAGGTTTTTAATTATGTGTTTTTGTTGTATTTTTTATTTAATTTAGAAAAGGGTGGGCATTTTATTATTTTAAGGGAAAATTGATTTATTTTTTTATTTTTTTTTCAGATTATTTAATATTGAGGTGATTATGAGGCTGCCATGAACACCCTGCAAAACACTAATGCACTCTCTAACCCTGTTGGAGCTGATCCAAAATGGCATCCCCCTCCCATGGCTGCATAAAGATCAATGTAGATGACGCCTTCGATATAGATCATCAAACTACTGATGTTGGTCTCGTCACCCATAATGAGAATGGTCTAGTCCTTGGGGGCGTTGCACAAACCATTGCGAGTTTTATTGAAGCAGCTATGGTCGAGATCCTTGCCATCAGTGATGGTTTTCTCCTTGTCCATGAAAAGGGTTGGGATCGTGTCTTCTTTGAATCAGACTCAACAATTATCATTAACAAGCTGGGCAGATCTTTCAAACACCTCAATATCCTCAACCCTCCTTTTGACCTTGCTCGTGCCATCTTTCAGGAGTACACTGATTTCTCTTTATCACTTGTAAAACGTTCAACTAATTATGCTGCTTGTGGCCTAACATATTGGGCCCTCAAGTCCAATGCATTTCTTTTCTTTGGCTCGGTTTGTCCCGAGATTACAAGATCCAATATAAATGATGATTTTCCTATGTAATGAAATTCCCCGGGGCACTATTTCCCCCTTAGGGAACACCACGACACCTCAGTTCAGTGGTTATTGTAAAGGGGGTTTTAACTATGCTTGTTTTCCGAAAAAAACCATTAGTTTTAAAATTATTATGAAATTTTATATGTGGTTAAAATATTTTAATTTTAACCAATTATTTTTTAAAATGAATTATTGATAAAAATTTCAAGAATATATTTTAAATTTCTTCAATGTAGTTGCTTTCAAATAAAGATTTTATAAAATTAATTAAAGGTAAACTACATTGGTAGTACCTAAACTTTTACAGAACATGCAATATGATCATTGAACTTTTAATATTTGCAAAATAGTCATCAAACTTTCAATTTATTGTATTATGGTTATTATTGCCAATTGCCATTAAAAAAGTTGATTTTGCATGTTAAGTTTAAAAAATGCTAAACTACACTAGTAGTCCATAAACTTTTAAGGAATTACAATATGATCACCAAACTTTTAGAACTTGCAATATGGTCGCATTTTCCCATCTTTAATGGCCAAAGAAGACCTAAAGACACCATTAGACATTTTTTTCTCCCTAAACCCTAACCTAAATCTTATTTCTCCTAAAGAACCTCTTATCATCCTAAATCTATGAAACTAAGTCGCAAAAACCTTCTCTAGTGCCGAAGAATCCAGTCGTTCGGTGATGTTGGTTATGAGGTAAGATGTTCCCCTCATCAACGCCTCCTTCCTCACCATATGGATATGTTAAATTAGTGTTTTTGATTTTGATATAACAAAGACTTAATTGCAAATAAATAAAATTTTAAGTTATTTGAAATTACTCACTAAAGGACAAGCATTCGAACAAACTTAACTTATTTTTGAAGAAAAATATTTTGTATAAGTTATATCTTTCAAAGAACAATATTTCCTAAGTGTTTTGTTATTCAACCAAGCCATTTTGGTCAGTGAGTACCGGTACAGCCATATGTGTACCTATACGGGGTTTTCTATTCTGGACTTTTTCTATTTCAAGATGGTAGTTAAGTATCGGTACGGGTGTATGCGTACCGGTACGAGCCCTTCATCACTGGAAAACCAAATGGTAACTGAGTATCGGTACAACTCTATCCGTACCGATATAGGTTTCAAAGATTTTAAATAATTGTCAGATTTTGGAGTGAAATTTGTTTCCAAATGAACTGAGTATCGGTACATCCATATGCGTACCAATACGCAAGTTCCTTAAAATTTCTAGTAAGAAAATTGAATGTCGGTACAAAGATTCGCATACTGATACCACTTTTAATTTCATCACTCCGTACCGATACGCAAGCTCGTGTATCTGTACTCATTACTTGTAAGAACTATTTCCTCTTTGAGCAGGTCCCGATACGAAGACCCATGTACCAGTACCCACACTTGGCAGACAACATTTATTGCAGGAAAATAGCAGCCCAACAGCTCTATTTAATTTTCCAACAACCTAAACGACTAGAAATCAATGAACGAGTATAAAATCAAGTCTTCAAAGCTTATTCAACAACAAGACAACTATTCTAAAGCATCTAAGCATATATTCAATATTTTTTTAGAGCTTTTATTGTAAAATTCTTGTACCCACTTGAGTGATTTCATTGTAATTCATTTTTCATCAAGTGTTGGGGTTTAGTGAGTTGAATATTGTGCAAACAACATCCTTTAGAGGACTTTCATAGTTTTCTTCTTTGTATCCAATTTTAGGAAAAGATATTACTAGACTTTGGGGGTATAAGCCTAGGATTTATGAGGTTATCTCCTTTAGCCTAAAAAGGAAAGACGAATTTGTGAAATCCTTAGTGTGGATAGTTAAGGTAGTGGATGTAGACCTTGTTTAAAAGGTTGAACCACTATAAATCACTTGTGATTTTTTTTCTTTTTGCATTTATTTCCACCAAAATATTTAATTGCCAATTCACCCCCTTGGCCATTTCCATCGATTGATCAACTGAACAAAAAAAGGGTCTCTGACCACCTATTACAATAGGTTTTCCTCTCTCAAAATCCTTTTCATTTTTCTTTTTTTTTATTTTCTTTTTGAAGCTTTTTTCTTTTAAAGAACCACCACAAGTAAAAAAACCTTTGATCTTCCCTTTGAAGGTTATATAAATGAGAGGTCTTGTGTGTGTGTTAGAGGAGGGTGACACAAAATATGTGGTCATGGCGTCTTTAGATATAAATCTTATGATGGAGTGGTTCATAGCTCCTAGCATGAAGATCCTTGGAAAGATGAAACTAGTGGTCCCGGATGGTGTATTATTAGGCTACTTGGTAGACTGTTACACGTGTCTGATAGTAGAAGAAAGAGGACTAGTGGTTCCCGACTAATGTGGTCATTGCCAACTGTGGCTTTTACTAATAGTTTTAGGGTTTCACAACTACCATTTTAAGGCTAGGATTAGATTTCAACAACATTAGTTTAGGATACGGGCTTGGGCAACTAATATATGTTGATTTGGGCAAGGTTATGAGTAACAGGCTGTCGTAGATGAAAATTGGGTTACTTGCAATGTTAGTGGGTCTATAGGGTATTGGGTTAATGTGTTAATGTGTAATCGTAAAATGGGCTCAATAATGTAGTCTGATGTGAGCCCAATAAACACCACCAATAATTAAAATAAAAAACCAAATGGCTTAATTTGAATGGTTCCAATGTTGAAAAACTAAAATCGAGCATTGGAAAAGTTGGTGTCTACAATATTCATTTTTTTTATATCTGGCACTATTGCGACTATGGTGCAACAATGAGTTTTGTATGGGTATTGAAAGAGGTTTTGGGAAACATTAAGTTTTAAGATATATATACTGAATGGTGGAGTACAATGAATTATGTATTTTCACTCTATGTGATCTCTACGTTTATAGTGGATTATTGTTTTTCTCATTCGTAGAGGTAGATAAGGTCACCATGTTAAATCTCGTCTCTTACACATATCTTATTCAATGTTGATATCACTTTGATTATTTTTTTCGCTTAAAAGTTTCCAACAATTTCTATCACCAAATTTTAAGTTATCTAGAGTTGTTATATAATTGAATTGAATATTTTATTATTACCGACTATCAATAGGTCCAATGGTTAAGATATTAGGTCAATCCTTAAACAATGTTTAGAGTTTGAGTCCTAATGTTTTTTTACAACAAGAAAGAGAACCAATTCATTCGACCATCAACAAAAAACAAAGAAAAATCAAAAGTCAACAAGGTCATGCTTTGCTTGGGCCCAAAATCGGAACAAAAGGCATCCAGGGGTAAATCAGTGAGCCAAGAAAAAGGGGATGAAAACAAAGCCCAAAGCAAAGTAAACCCTTAACCCTAGAAAGAGAGCAGTAGTCGAAGGCGATTGTAGGCATCCATGGTGCAAGATTGACGTTGAGCATTTGAGCATATAATGGGTTCACAGGTAGGCCAGGCCTTGACAGTCGATGTCGATGGGTTATCCAAGGAGGTTTGGCTAACGGAGACGGTGGTGAACAACTAACAAGCCCTAAAAACAAATCGTTTTTCCTTCTTAACGGAGCTGTCACCAGAGAAACAAACATCGATGAAAAGTAAAAGAGGAAGTCTATTCACAGAACCGGTGGATGAAAAAACGAAGGACATCAAAAATCCTTCACCTGATCCTCTAAGACCCTTGCTACCAAATGGGGTCAATCTTCCTCGTGCCTGGTTTAGGATCTTAACGAGCTGACAATGGGGAACAACGAATCAACATGTAAAAAGAAAAAGATAGACTAGATTTGAAGATAAAATAAGAGAAGAGACCAAGGAGGAGGGAGGCCAACCGTCGCCACTCAAAAAGGTCACTGACCTCAAGAGAAAGAAAAATTAGTTTTAGGTTTAAAGGAGTTAAAGAGAAGATAGAGAAAAATTAGGTTTTAGAGAGAGAGGCGTATGATCTGGATATTGGTATTATGAATGAAGAAAAATAAATCTTTGCAATACATGATCTAAATTAATTAAGAAATAGATTAAGTATGAGTGAATATAGTAAATATGCATTATTAAGCTAAATACATAATGCATTGTTGAGATATTTATTTTGATATATCTGAATGAAAAATATTTTTGGACTTAAACAAAATTGCAAAAATATTTCAAAGTAAAAAATCCTTGAAAATATGTTTGAAAGCTTTTAAAAGTGCCTTTTACTTGAACAACATTTTCAAAATGGTTTAAATGTAAAAAATAGACCTTCGGTACCGGTACGATACTCCCAGTATTGATACGAAGTTGCTCGTACCGTGACGGCTATGCCTTGTACCGATATATTTTTTGTTTTAAGTTTTCTAATGAGCACTTCACGTACTGCTACGGAAGCCTCTGTACCGATACCTTAAGTATTATACCAATACAGATGTATCATGTGTACCGATACGCTCTGTATTTATGTGTAACAACTCTTTCTTGTTTTGACAGGTACCGATACCCACTTTCGAGTACCGATACCCAAGGTTGCATAAATGCATTTATAGCTGGAATTAAAGTCCTCAACGGCTATAAACGACTAGTTTTTCATTCCACACTATAAATACAAGCCAAGTACACTTGAAGAAGAAGATGATGGACATCCAAGCTTAAAGATCAAAATAGTAGAGTTTTTCATCGTTTATTTCTTTGTAATCTCTTGTAATTCTTTAGTCCAATCCTAGTGAGCCAAAAAGTTTAAACACCCACCTAGAGAGATAATTTGTTTACAAATGTCAAGATCTCGTAATTGAGGGATATGTTCTAGTTGAGCCTTATAAAAGCTAGGGAGAGGTTCTATCTTAGCCTTTAAAAAGGAAAGACAAATTAGTGAATTTATGGAAATCCTTGGTGTGGATGATAAGGAAGTGGATGTAGACCTTGGTTGAGAAGGTCGAACCACTCTAAAATCGATCGTGCCAAATTGTCACATTTTTATTTCGTTTTTTATTCCCAAATTCAAAAGAGACATTCACACCTTTCATTGGCAAGATTCGGTTGAAGTGCATCGACCCATCATACACCTATTGAACTTTTTCATTTAAAATCCAATTAATATAAAAACCACATATATTTAATATTTATTTTTAATTTAGTAATTGGATTGACGAAAAGACAATCAAGTTATGAATTAAGAATAGGGTAGACTAGATCAAATACCACTGAACTTTAGGCATTATATCGTTTATATCACTGAACATTTAATTTGTTCAATTATAGCATAAAACTTTGGTTTTGGTTTCAATTATACCATTAGGTCGTTAACTCGATAACGCCGTGATGACGTGAACAAACCGATGTCATTTTGGTATGACTATTGATGTCTAAACGACGTTGTTTTAGGCATTAAACTTTAGGGATGCATCGATTTAGCCACTAAACTTTAAAACGATCTATTTAGAGACTAAACATTTTGACCGTCGCCCGTCACCGATCTCTATTCGCGACAAGATTAGTTCCAAAACGTTTATATTTTCCTCCTCTTTCTTCTCCTCGAATTGGTTTTTCTAAGAGATCACTCAGAACCAATGAAATTAAACAAAAATCCTCATTTTTTGAGTTTGGGGGATTTCTCGGATTTGAGAGATTTGATGTGTTTGTTTGAAAATTTGAATGGTGAGAAGCATTATTTTTTTAGAAGACAAACAACATACCTCAAAACTAGCTTCATCGAACGATTGTTGGAGAAGATCGAAATATTATCACATATGACCCTTTTGATGGTTTTTCATCGATTGTGAATGGATTTCGCGGAAAAGCAATGAGGAGCAGAAAGATGAGTAAAATATGAACGTTCCAATACTAATCTTGTCCCGAATGGTGACCGGTGACGGGCGGTGATTGACCGGCGGGAATGGCATGAATGTTCAGTGGCCAAAATATAATCATTTAATGTTGGCTTAATACACTTTTTCCCATAAACCTTACATGTTTTCCCAACTTGCCCCCCTAAAGTTCATTTTGACCACTTTTTTCCCTAATGTTTTTACCGTTACCCATATTGCCCCCTACCGTTAAAAACATGTCTTGAACAATCAGAACGTGCCACATTATTTTCTTTCTTTATTTTTAAATTTTAAAATAAAATAAATATATTAAAATATTTATTAATTTAATTATATTTTCTAAAATACCCAAAACACCCCATTTTTATCCCAATCATCTTCTTCCCCAATTTTCATTTCTTTCACAGTTAGCTTCATCCCCTCATTCATTCTTACCTTCACCGACTAGCCAAACTATCAAAGTCGGCGGCGACGACAACCTCCACTACCAACACTTCAATCCCCACCAAATGGAGCCTCGACATGTGGATGTTCAAGAAGGCTCTCCACCTTCTCGAATACCCAGATCAAAACGACCCCGAATCTATTTTTCAGACGCTACCCACGTTCTCTTCGGTCGTCTTTGTCGAAGAGGCGAGGAAACTCGAGGAGAAGCTAAGACAAGCTGCTCTCGACAATGCTTTCTTGCTACAAGGCAGTGATTGTGCCGAGAGCTTCAAGGAGTTCAATGCTAATAACATTCGTGACACTTTCAGGGCCTTCTCCATATGGGTGTCATCCTGATGTTCGGTAGACAAATGCCTATAATTAAGGTCCATCTCCTTTCCTTTTTTTACTTGTTTCATTTCATTTTTTCTTGTGTTGGAATTGAGATTGTTGTATTACAATTGAAAAGGTTATATTTATGTTATTTTAATTTAAAAAAATGACATGGGGCGTTCTGATTGGTCAAGACAAAAAAAATTTAACGGCAGAGGACAATATGGGTAACGGCGAAAACGGTAGGGGCAAAAGTGGTCAAAATAAACTTTAGGGGGCAAGTTGGGGAAACATGTAAAGTTTAAGAGAAGTGTATTAAGCCTTTAAATTTTAGTGGCAAAATTGATACACTTCTAAAGTTCAGTGCCTAAAACGACATCATTTTTAGGCATTAATAGTCATATTCAAACGACGTCGTTTTGGCCACGTCAACAACTGTCGACCATGTCACCACGTCATTATCGAGTTAACGTCTCAATGGTATAATTAAAACTAAAACTTAAATTTAATTCTATAATTGAACAAATTAAAAGTTTAATAGTAAAATGATACAACATCTAAAGTTCAGGAAAAAAACCAATAACAAGGGTTAATTTGTGTGTGTGTGTGTAGAGTTTCGTTTTGGAAATAATTTCAACTTGTTGTTGGGTGAGACTGTGGCACACGAATGGTGGCGAGAAATGGGGTCCCTACGCGACGATGGCGACAATGAGAGAGATTTGACAAAAATATTTGGGAATTCCATAATTGTTACAAGAAAGAAAGCTTATATGAATAAATAAAGGAAAGAGAGACAATTGCAGATGAAGTAAACTGGGTTAGATGGAAGTCATTTTACTAGGGGTCAACCCATTTATGATTTGGAAGTGAATTGGTTCCCATTTCAGTTAGGTTTGCAACCTACCCCCAATTAATATGACCAATCATTTCAACTCCCACCAATGATTTCAATTTCCATCACTCATTCCAAAAACAAAATTAAGTAAAATATTGAATTGTTTCTAATTAGGACCAAATTGATAGAATGTATATATTTTAAAATTAAAATTTTTATTATACTATACCACATCACTATTTCATCTAATATTTAACGACTAGTGACATGTTTGTAACTTTTTTTGATAAAAAAAAATAATAATTAAACGTTTAGGTTAGGGATGTTAAATGTAGTTTATCATAGTCTCAAACATTATTACATGATTTTCAATTTATGCGGTTGTTTTTTATATGCAGTTGCTGAATGGGAAATGACTTGTGGTTGTGATAAGGTTTCTCACATTATTTTTTAATGAAAAATGATAATTGAGATTTGTCATTTCATATTATTATTATTTTTACTTAATTTGAGCTATTCATAAATAAACTATGTGTTTCAGTTGTGTGAAAGCATATCAAATCAATTGGCTTCCTATTAAGCGATGTAGGTCATTTTTGTGTTTTCAATGAATAGATTGAAGATTCGAAGTTGTTTTGTTAGTAATTAAAAGAAGGGTAAACTAACCCAATGACCACCATACTATGGTAAATGTATTAAAATGACCACATTAAAAAAAATCGACTCAATTAAACCACCAAACTATTTAAATGGTATCAATGTAACCACCAGCCGTTAAAGGTTAACGGAAGGGTGACGTAGCAGTTAAAAAAATAAGGGTATAATTACACATTTGGTCCTTATTACTTATACACTCTATCAATTTAGTCCTAATTTTAATTTAATAAAATAAATTAATTATTTTCTAGCTATTTCTTTTATGAGATGCTTCATCGTATGTATTTTAATTGAAGTATTGTGTTTTTTCTTTTGGATTATCATGTGTTTTTTCAATTGAAGTATTGTGTTTTTTCTTTTGGATTATCATGTCATAGGTTACAGTAATCTTGTTCTTGCTACTTTTGGCATCCTCATGGTTGCGGTGCAGTCCACTTTTACATCCATTCTCCTTTACTGTCATCAATTTGCCGGCATCATGGTGTTGAACAGTTGATGTATATTTTTATCATGTATTCTTTTCTCAAACTTCATATTGTCATATGAAGGATGAGTCGCAAGATTTTATCAAGAGACAGCAGTTGCGTGAGCTGGCAATGCTAAACTCGAATTTCAAAGAAGATAGTCCAGGTCCAAGCGGCAGTGTTTCTCCTTTTAATTCAAGTGGAATGAAACGTCCCAAAACCGGGCGCTGAGAATCAAACCTGAAAACCATATTGAAATTGTTTCTAGCGTGTTCCACCAGGGTTTCATAAGCCAACTATATCTTCTAGTACATATCCGTTCCGTGTAACTTGGAAAGATTAGGCTAACAGTTGCTGCTGCCGGTGATGGGATTTTCATCGTTAAACTGTTTTGACTATTGAAAAAAGAAAAGAAATAGGAAATTGAGTCTTGGAATCTAGAGATTTGGTGAGGTCAATACTCAGTTTTGCTGTAAACTTTGAATACATTCATTGGATTTATTCATGTGTTAGTAGGTTTAAGGAGTGTGAAGTATATATATATTTGAAATATTGATGGTGAGGTGGGATTCATCTGAGTTTTGTAGGGGTCTGTGTGTGTCTTATGTTCATTTTGATTCCTATTGTAAGTTTACATGAAGCATTCAGTGTTAGGTTGGGTCCGGGTCCGGGTCCGGGTCCGGGTCGAGTCTATTATATTTATTTGTTGGGTCAGAGCATCTGAAGCGGCACATGGATCGTTTCTGTCCCTGTGTCAATGTGGCTAGAAACATTACATGAGATGAGATATGAGAGATGATTGGCTGGTTGTGTGCAGCCTGGAATTTGTATGTTTGGTCAAAAGCTTTTATGATGAAGCATCTCATAAAAGATATAGCTAGAAAATAATTAATTTATTTTATTAAATTAAAATTAGGACTAAATTGATAGAGTGCATAAGTAAAAAGGACCAAATGTGTAATTATACCCTTATTTTTTTAACTGCCACGCCACCCTTCCGTTAACCTTTAACGGCTGGTGGTCACATTGATACCATTTAAATAGTTTGGTGGTTTAATTGAGTCGATTTTTTTTAATGTGGTCATTTTAATACATTTACCATAGTATGGTGGTCATTGGTCATTTTAATACATTTTAATTGGTTTTCTGGAGTGCTTAGACTCAAGTAACTGTATTCAAAAGCACACAACCTGAAAGAAAGAACTTCTACATTTTGCCATAAAAACCAGCAACTCAATTATTGACGTGGCCAAATAAAAAAGAGGGGTCCATAATAATGCAATAAAAGTGGGGCCATTCGATCAATATGCCACTTGTCTTGATGCACAAAATAAACATTCACATGGCCATGGGAGAACCATATCATCATCATTACCTGCGCATTTAATGTAAACAGGGAACATAAAACAATACAAAAGATCTTTATAAATATACACACACACAAAGTCTTTAATATTTTAAAAAAACATATAAAATAAAAGGTATAAATATTATTTAACATAGAATTTCTTTTGATATTAAAAAAAAAAGGAAACGTGGAGCTCTCCAAAACCATAAGAAATTTATGCAATTTCTGGTGTACAAGATTGGTCTCACTTTTGAAGTCTTGTTTCTGCTAGGCACATATAGTTCAAATCTCCTTTACTCTTTAATTACTATCTTCAAATATCCTTTCCTCATTCCCCAGAATCAATCAAATTTTTACCTCCAATGATAAAGCTACTATATATAACCCGGACAACACTTAGAGACACTCAAGAAAAGTGTTTTAAGGCTGCTAGACTGTGTATGTAGGAAGTTGGAGCAGCATATCACAATTGTTAGCAATGTTTGCCACCATAGCATCAAGGAATCCATTCCATGCACAGTCTCTCTCAAGAGTCCAAAGACCAGGGTATCAGACACCGGAAAATGTAGGAGCTCGAATAAAAAAAATACACAACCACAGAGAAGACTTAGCAAAGCCTGCAGAAGCTAAACACATCAAACAAATAATGTATGGGACAAAAGAACCCTAAAATCAAACTTACTACTAGATATTCGATTCATATGAGAAGCAATCTAAAGTACCCTATATTTGAACATGGCAAACATATAAATTACTAATAAACAGCACATCCATCTTATGTAATGGAGGAACAATCTAAGAGAACCACAGTCCAAACACACTAACAGCCTAAGACAAAGATAGCGAACACAATAAAAATAATCATGATGACAAACCTAAACACTTTGAGTTATAGACGAGAGAGTTTAAACAACAAATTGAACAAAAGCACGCAACTGAGTTCTTTAACAATGATACATGATAATAAGCAATAAGTAATAACAAAAGAGTTCTAGAAGCCACAATACCATTTCATAAAAGGCAAAACAACAAGAAGCAGAGATTATAATTGTCACTACCAATGTTTACAGCACAAAAGCAGGCAACATCATAAATTTCAACATAGTTTGCCCACTCTATATGTGATACTCCATGGAAAAATCAATAGCAGCTTACCAGCAACAAAAATGATTTTGAAATCAAGGCCCAGAACTGTAGAAAACAAAAAAAGTTTAAATTACATGGCTTTAATCAGCAGACAACTCTTTTCGCTTCAACTCTAGTGTCATTCGTTCATTCTCAAGCTTCATCCTCTCATTTTCCATTCTCATCTTTTCCAGTTCACGATCCCTTTTCTTACTAAATCTCTGCCACTTGAACTGCTGTTTCTCCAATTCTAGCAGGTCCACCTGAATTTGCAGTTTCTGTTCTTCTAGCTGAAGTGTGCGAGACTCAATCCACTGCTTCTGCAACCAAGCAGCTCTTGAACAGTCAGGTAGAGCTTGGGTTGTATCAGTTTGCACGACTGGTGGATAAGAAAAAGAACTTTTGTTGCAGTCCTGAGAGTTCAAATAATTCTGGAAACAAGCATCTTCATGGACTTGGCTTTGTCTTGATCTCTTAGTAGAGCCCCCTGATGCCCCATATATCATCCTGTCATCCCCATGTGAAGCATGATTCTCCTCAAGCTCATCATGATCGTCAGTTTCCATGTCATGGTCATCATCATCAAGATCATCATTTTGGTGCCTCCTTGCATCATCATTCTCATTATCATCTCTACTTTTAAGAGCCAAATGCAAGGAACGCTGCAATTGCAGATCATGAGGCAGATGCAATCTGTTCCCATTATGATAAGAACACATCTCCTCATAGAAAAGATGCTTTGAGCTTAAAATTTTCCTAACATCATCCTTTTCTTTCTCTGTTAAGTAATTTATAACATCCAAAAGTGCCGGATTCTCAACAACCTGACAAGAAGTGCCCCTACCAAGCATATCATTTAGTTTTTTATACCTCTTATTCAGGTCATTGAACTTATCCTCACACTGTTGAGGAGAAACATGAAAAGCCCTCTCAGCCATGACTTTCGAAATTGATTTCCATTTACCCTTCTTCTGTAAAACTGCAAATTTCCTCCTCATCCCACCGCCACAGTCCCCCGCCATATCCTCTCCAATATAAGACACTGCTGTAATTAGAAGCCTCACCATTTTATCAGTCCATTTCACACGCTGCCATGGAGAACCCTTCTTGCTTTTAGTTCCATCATTATGACCATCAACACATTCTTCAGTAAAACTAGGTTCATCCTCATCACTCACTGTACTTTTCCCTCTTTCCATCTTGCTGTAGTCTGTCGTCGAAACGGTCTGATCAGTGTTTTGCATGGTCCCCATCGTGAGCGGAAAACCCTCAAGAATCGAAGGATGGGCGGAAGAGCCTTGGCGAGGATTAGGGTGGTGATGTTGATGTACATTATGTGGGTGTTGCACATGATGATGAACTCTCATGGATCCTTGTAAGTCAAGGCCTCCAAAAGAACTCCCACCAGAAACCATTCCTCCTTGTGATAAATTACCTTCCATTACTTATTTCAAGCAAACAATTTTATGTCATTCCAATCAACTTATTATTCAAGGACTCAATTAACCACAATCAAGCATACCATGTTCTTGTCTTCCCTTTCAACACATTTACAGCTACCAAACAAGCCAATCAGAAAATCCCAAAATACCAAGCTCATCAGTCATTAAGCTAAACAAGCGTCTATGAACAAATATCCACCTCTAAGCACAAGCTTCAGAAAAAAAAATATAACCCAACGAAAATCTACTTTCAAAATCACCGAAAAAGTAGCGGAAAAAGTCACACAGCATCGATATTCATGCAACCGATAAACCAAAAACAACAAAATCTTTCTCTATCCGCATAAAATATCCTACACCCGGAAATCCAAAAGGGAAAAGAGAAAGAGAACTTTCCTGAAATTAGGGCAAGAATCCAGGAGTTGGGATCATGAACAAGTTGTACACCCTGAAGGAATGAAAGAAGAAAGGAAAACTCCATACAAGTGGGCTTGCCAAAGCATTTTATATGCGAGGGTTTTCGGCTTTTGTATACTTGTTTATATTAAAAACTTTTATAGGTTCAATGTTTGGAACAGAAAAATGGGCCCCATCTCTCCCTTTTTTTTTTGGGTAATCTTCACTGATGGTCACTTTTGTTTTGAGTTTGTTTTATTATGGTCACTCGAATTCAAAAAAGATTATTCTGGCCACTTACGTTCGAAACCGTTTCTGTTTTGGTCACTGGACCGTTAACCTCCGTTAATTAAAAATAATAATTTTTAATTTGACCCCCAAACTTTTAAAACTTCATTTTTTACTATCTTCCCCAAAACTCAATGAACTTCCCACTGTAGAAGCTACATGAGGTTTCTTAAATTGGGATGCCATTCGAGTAAAACAATCGCTTGAATGCTTGAATGCTTTATTGGTTATTGAAGTATACACAAAATACTAAATTACCCTTTAAATTTTTTTAGACGTTTTGCTCCTGAAGTATACACTGTGACCTCCGTTGGCCTCTAAACTAAAAATCGTGATCTCACATGTCTCTTCTGTTAAAAAAATCTCACGAATCAATTAGAACGTGTCACTAATAAACAAAAAATATCAGCTGACTTATTTTAAAGGGGTAAATTGCACGTTAAGTCTATAAAATATTATTTTTGTTCAATTTAGTCCTAAAAATCTTTATTTAACCCGAAATGACCCAAATTGCTTTCTAATTTTTATAAATTAGTCCATTATTTTAAATATGCTAATGTTTTTGTTCAATTTAGTCCTCAAAAAAATTATTTAACCCATAATTAACCCTTACCACTTTATAATTTTTATAATTTAGTCTAATATTTTAAATATAATTATATTTTTGTTCAATTCAGTCCAAAATATCTTTATTTAACCCGACATTAACATCAATTTCTTTGTACTTTTTATAAATTAGTCCAATATTTTTAACATGTTGATATTTTTATTCAATTTAGTCCTCAAAATCTTTATTTAACTCGAAATTGACCCATGTTTCTTTAGAATTTTATAATTTATTCTAAAATTTTAAATACAATCGTATTTTCTTCAATTTAGTCCAATAAGGGTCAATTTCAGGTTATATATATTTTAAATATAATCGTATTTTGTTCAATTGAACAAAAATATAATTATATTAAAAAATTGGAATAAATTATAAAAATTAGAAGAAAAAAATTGGGGTTAATTTCAGGTTAAAATTATTTTTCTGACTAAATTGAACAAAAATATGATTATATTTAAAATATTGGACTAAATTATAAAAATTATAAAGAAATATAGGTCAATTTTGGGTTAAATATAGAGTTTAGGACTAAATTAAACAACAAAATATAATTATATTTAAAATATTGGACTAAATTATAAAAATTATAAAGTATTAGGGGTCAATTGTGAGTTAAATAAAGATTTTTATGACAAAATTGAACAAAAATATCAGCATACTAAAAATATTGGACTAATTTATAAATATTATAAAGTAGTAGGGGTTAAGTGTGGGTTAAATAAACTTTTTGAGGACTAAATTGAACAAAAACATCATCATATTAAAAATAATGGACTAATTTATAAAAATTAGAAAGCAATTTGGGTCAATTCGGGTTAAATAAAGATTTTTAGGACTAAATTAAACAAAAATAAAAACTGTATAGACTTAGCGTGCAATTTACCCCTTTAAAATAAGTCAGCTGATTTTTTTGTTTATTAGTGACACATGGCACGTTCTGATTGGTCCGTGAGATTTTTTTAATGGAAGGAGCATATGAGGTCACAATTTTTAGTTTAGGGACCAACGGAGGTCACGGTGTATACTTTAGGGGGTAAAACGTCCAAAAAATCTTTAGGGGTAATTCGGTATTTTGTGTATACTTCAGGGGCCAATGAGGCATTTAAGCCTTTTTCATTTTTTATACTTTCTTGAGTAAACTACATTAGAGGTCACTCAACCATTAGTAAAACTATGATTGGATGGCTCAATTATTAGTAAAGTTACGATTAGTTGTTGAGTTAAAGTTTTAGTTACGGTCGGGCCACTTCTCCGTTAAGGTACAAACGGGCATCTAACAGAGTTTGATATAATAACATTTTAATCCTCAAAACTTATATATTCTACTAATTTTTTCCTAATTCAAAATAATTAAATAAATGTAACCATTCATATTTTAAAAACATATCAACTTAGTCATTTTCACCTCTTAAACCGCTTGTATACCCTCGTTAACACTAGATCACTTCTTTTAAAATCATTAATTAATCTAATACACAAATTTATCGAGGGTACTCAAGTAGGAATGATGATGAACAGTGAAGATCAAGCGATTTGAGAGGTGAAAATGACTAAAGTGAGATATTTTTTTAAATATGAAGGGTTAAATTTATTGAATTATTTTAAATTAGGACTAAATTGGTAGAATATTTAAGTTTTGAGGACTAAAACTATCATTATACCAAGCATTGTTAGATGTTTGTTTGTATTTTAACGGAAGAGCGACTCGAATGTAACTAAAACTTTATTTGAGTGACCCAATTGTAACTTTTAATAATTGGGTGATCCAATTGTAACTTTACTAATAATTGAGTGAACTCCAAGTTTACCCTAGTTTTTTTATCATTTGTTAAGTTAAAGATGGAATTGTAAAATTAAGGGTAAACTCTAACATTAGTCGCCAAATTAGAGGTCGGTTTTACTTCGGTCATCGAACCAAAAATCTTGTCAATTTAGTCACTAACATAATAAATTAGCATTAATTTGAGCATCGTTCGTTAAATGGTAAACAAAAATGGCAATATCTTCTCTTTTTTACTTGTTATAATAATATATTTAATTTTTAACGTTTAATATGTTGAGTGGATCGAAAGATCGATATTTACCAAGAGGGGGGGTGAATTGGAAATTTAAAGGATTTTAGTGGAAATTGGCAAATGAAAATTGAAGAACAAGGGATTTAGAGTGGTTCAAGTTCCAAATGAACTCTACATCCACTACCTTAGTCTCACTAAGGATTTGCAACAATTTCACTAAATTGATCTTCCCCTTTTCTAGGACAAGGAGGCAACCCTTTACAATATCGGTTGATTTTTCTACCCAAAAATCAACCCAACTCTCACTCGATAGAACAAAGAAATTTGAAGGCTAATTAGGTATCTCTCAATACAAATGATAGCCCCAATACAAGCACTCAACCCAATTTTACAAAATATGAATGAAGAACACAAATTGGGATTTTACACAAATTTGAGATTTTTGCTCAAATGCTTGAATTTGATGTTTGGATGTTTGCTTGAAGTTCAATAGTTGTTGCTGATGCTTTTGGATGTCCCTTTTATACCTTCTCATTGATTTCTAGCCGTTTGGGTGGTTGGGAACATAAATGGAGCCGTTGGAACCCACTCTTGCCACCATTAATGCTGTCTGCACCAACCCGTTTCGGAACACGGGAAACCTGTTTCGGAACGGACTAAAATAGAAAGAGCCGTTGGGGTGCATTTAAGAGCCCGTTTCGAAACGCCTTAGGGCCGTTCTTAACGGTTTTGATAAAATCAGTTAAAACATACAACGGTCATATTTTCAAACTAAAACCTAGCCCCTGTTTCGGAACGGTAGTGATCCGTTTCGAAACGGAATGGCTACTGTCAAAAGGTCGTTTCGGAATGGGCTTGATCCGTTTCGAAACACCCCTTATATGTTTGAAAATATGAAATATTTGAAATAAAATAACCCATTTTAAATCCTTCATGAAGAACAGTTTCGAAACGAGTTGATCCGTTTCGAAACGCTTTCAAGTGTTTCGATACACGTATCGGAACGGTGGTCAACAGTGGTGAAAGTGTTTCGAAACGCCTTAGGGCCGTTTCGAAACGGGTACGTGAAAAACACTGCTTTGGCTTGAAACACTTAGAAAAATTATTTGAAAGTGTATGTTTTTAACTTGGCATAATACTAAAATTATATGGGGATATTTTATGGACTTAAAATTCGTTTTGACTTTTTCGATTTAGTCCTTAGGTTTTTAGTTATATCAAAATTAAAATATTTGTTTCACAATCTCCCCCTTTTTGATATAACAAAACCAAAGTTAGAATTTTTGAGAATTTTGAAAGTTTTGAAAATATTCTAACTCCCCCTTAATTTAAGATAGGTTTTAAAAAATTTTGATTTGAAGTTTAAGTTTAAAAACCTTTTAAAATTTAAAAACGAATTTTAGTGTTGTGGCTCTTAAATTTCTTCTCCCCCTTTTTGTTAGATCAAAAGGAACAACATAAGCTCATAGAGAAGATAAAAGATTAGTACCAATAAGCAATAATAAGCAACCATATTATAAATTCATAACCAAAATATCCAAAACATAATTCAAAACATTAAGTTCAACATAATTCAAACAATAAAATCCCAAATAAAAAGTCATAAGCATAGGTTCTTAAAAACATGAGAAAACAAAAAGATGCATTCTTAATCCTAAAAGCATAAATAATATGATATGATATGAGATAAATATCCTAAGCCTCGTCATCATCATCCTCATCATCATCATCATCGTCCTTGGCTTGAGAACGTTGAAACTTCGTCCATTGCCCATAGAGAGTGGAGAAGGAAAGATCCAAGTTGGAATGAGAAGTTTCAAGAGAATGGAGACGATCCTCGACATTCTTCAACCGATTGCCCATAGTCTCAAAGCCCGAAGCAATGCTAGTGTCCAAAGCATTCATCCGAGTGTCCAAGGCATTGAACCGCTCGGTAAGAAAAGTTGTGAGAGCTTCATTGTTTGCCATTTGAACTTGCGGTGGCGGAGCAATGGGAGGAGGAACCGCTTCTCTATCAATTCTTTCCCAAATACCATTCACATACGTGAACCCGGACTTGCGAAGGGATGATTCACCAATAGTGGTCTTGCGAGGTTCCGGAGAGTCGTAGGTACAATCGATACCAAGATGGTGAAATAAGGCGCTCAAGACAATGCCATAAGTAAAGGATTTCAACTCATTTGTGTCAATAAGTTTGATGTTATTGACGATCTCGGCAAAGATTATCTTAGGGACATTTGGGCGCTCACCCCTACGGAAACACTCTAGCCAAAAGTGATCGGTTTGACGGATGTGGGAATATTTACCGCCAGAAGGGCGAATAAACCAAGAGACCATTAAGTGAAGAACACGATCATGCACATCCAAATTTAGTGCCTTACCGGTGAAAGTGCCAAAGTGGCGTTCATCCTCAAGACCCATATTCTTAAGTTTAAGAGCAGATTCCAAAAGAGCAACATTAATAACAATCTTTTTGCCTAGCAAGGATGACTCAATTCCTATGATCTCGGTTCTGGACTCATCATAAAGAAAACGAGCATTGGAGTAAAAGATGAGTACCATATTTTTGTAGCAAACATCCGGAAGGCTCAAGAAATCCATGAGATTCCACTCATCCAAACGATGGAGATAACGAAAAAGGAATCGCTCGGAATTGAGGAACTCAAGATCAATGACTCGTTCCTTACGAACCACGAAATCCTTGACATAAGCAAAGCGAGCACGAGCGTCCGGATTTTTAAGAGATTTCTGAAAAAGCATAGTGATATTCGGACGAATACTCGAATCACCGGATTGAACGGCCTTGCGCTTTTTGTTCGATTGATCCGCCATTTAAAAACATTAAGCAAGTGTTTTAAAATTAAGTGTATGCATTGATAATTAAAACCAATCCAATAATAAATCCCACTTAGGTTTTTGAAAACAAAATTAAAATAAAAACAGTTAAAAAAATACGATTGAAAAAATTTATATTCGAATAAAAAATTTTGAGATTTGAAAATTTTTTTACAAGATTTTGAAAACCCACAACCAAAAACATATAATTTATACAAAAATAAAATTTTCTAACCTAAGATTCGAACATGAATTGAAAGAAAGAAAAAAAAATTGAAAAATTACCTTAGTTTGGGATTTTGGATGATTTTGAAGAAATCCTTGCACAAGATTGATGAAACTTGCTTAGAGTTGAGATGTAGAGTAAAACCCCTCACAATTTTGTGAAAATCAAAGAGTTTTAGAGGGTATTTATAGAGAGGGAGGCGGTTTAGGGTTTTTGGTGTTTGATAAAAAGTGTATTTGTGTCATTAAAAGCCCTAAATAAAGCATTCCGCGATGCCGTTTCGGAACGGTCAAGACCGTTTCGGAACGGGCGGCTAGGGTTTTAACCATTTTAAAACCATAAACATAAAGTTTCGATACGCTGTTGACCGTATCGAAACACCCTTTGACCCGTATCGGAACGCGTTCCGATACACCCCCTTGGCAGAATCAAAAACGTTTCGGAACGCTTTTGAGGCGTTTCGAAACGCCCTTCTCTCAGAGCTGGATTTAAGGTATTCGTATCGAAACAGGTTCACCCGTTTCGATACACCTGGGCCTGGAAGTGCAGATGAGGCTCTAAAATTGCAGAAAAATGATCTTTTAAGAGGCCTAACATGCATAAATGTCATGAATGAGCAGGCAAAACATATTTAAGCATAAACATACTCCCCCTAACTATAAGCATGGATGAAATTAGGAGTTTAAACACATTAACATGCAATTTCACAAAATCAAGCATATTTAAGCACAAAATAGGTCCTAAAAGATCAAGATAGGCTAGCTAGACCTAACTCTCTCCTAAGGGACCAAAAACGCTCTTTGTCTAAGGGTTTTGTAAAAATGTCCGCTAATTGATTCAAGGTGTCTACATACTCTATAACCACATCTTCCTTAAGGACATGATCTCTAATGAAATGATTCCTTATTTCTATGTGTTTGGTTCTAGAGTGTTGGATGGGATTTTTAGTTAAGCATATTGCACTAGTGTTGTCACATTTTAGGGGTATGGTTCCAACTTTAATACCATAATCTAAGAGTTGTTGCTTCATCCAAAGAACTTGAGCACAACAACTCCCTAAGGATATGTACTCGGCTTCGGTGGTAGATAAGGCAACACTATTTTGTTTCTTAGAGAACCAAGATATGAGCATACTACCTAAAAATTGGCAAGTTCCCGAAGTACTTTTCCTATCAATTTTGCAACCCCCATAATCCGCATCCGAGTAAGCATGAAGGTTGAAGGTAGAGTCTCTAGGGTACCAAAGACCTAAACAAGGAGTGTCTCTAAGATACCTAAAGATCCTCTTAACGGCTATAAGGTGAGACTCTCTAGGACTAGCTTGAAACCTTGCACACAAGCAAACACTAAACAATATATCCGGTGTACTTGCGGTAAGGTAAAGCAAAGATCCAATCATAGAACGATAAAGCTTAGAGTCAACACACTTACCTCCTTCATCTTTGTCAAGCTTTGTAGATGAGCTCATAGGAGTGGCTTGAGGCTTTGCATTCTCCAAGCCAAACTTCTTGAGCATATCCTTTATGTATTTTGCTTGGTTGATGAAGGTGCCATCCTTCTTTTGCTTGATTTGGAGTCCCAAAAAGAATGAGAGCTCCCCCATCATGCTCATCTCAAATTCACCTTGCATTAGCTTAGAAAACTCTTGATAATGACATTCATTAGTAGAACCAAAAATAATATCATCAACATAAATTTGAACTACTAAGATGTCATTTTTATACATTTTTATGAAAAGTGTAGTGTCCACCTTACCTTTTTCAAATCCTTTTTCAATCAAAAAATTTGAAAGCCTTTCATACCAAGCTCTAGGAGCTTGTTTTAAACCATAAAGAGCTTTGGTAAGTTTGAAAACATGATTTGGAAATTTTGAATCTTCAAAACCCGGTGGTTGTTCCACATACACTTCTTCATTTATAAAACCATTTAAAAATGCGCTTTTAACATCCATTTGAAAAGGCTTGAAATTATGATAACATGCATATGCAAGCAACATCCTAATGGCTTTCATTCTAGCTACGGGTGCATAGGTTTCATCAAAATCTATTCCCTCTTCTTGAGTGTAACCTTGTGCTACAAGTCTAGCTTTATTTCTCACAATGTTACCACTCTCATCTAGTTTGTTCTTAAAGACCCATTTAGTTCCTATTGTAGATTGATTACTAGGCCTATCAACTAATGTCCATACATTACTTCTCTCAAATTGATTTAACTCTTCTTGCATAGCCATAATCTAAAAGTCATCTTTCAATGCTTCTTTTATGTTTTTAGGCTCTATGCATGAGATAAATGCAACATGGTTCATTAATCTAAGAGAAGAACGAGTGGTTACCCCCTTGGATGGATCACCCAAGATTTCACCATCTTTGACATAGTTCAACTCCCTTGGGTAGCTCACTTCCTTTTCCTCAATAGCCAAGTCCTTCAAGGCTTCAAGAGGTGGATCTTGTGTATCTTCTTCTTTTGGTTGAATCTCATCCTCCTTTGAAGTTTGACCTCCATCAAAGGCATTTATGATTCCTACATCATCATCATCACAAGAATCCTTCCTAGGAAGGAGGTTATCATCGAATACAACATGAATAGATTCTTCTACTACTAAAGTTCTTTTGTTAAATACTCGATAGGCTTTAGAGGTTAAAGAGTAACCTATAAAAATAGCTTCATCACTTTTTGCATCAAATTTACCTAAGTTGTCTTTTCCATTATTTAAAACAAAACACTTGCACCCAAAAGGGTGAAAATAGCTAATGTTAGGCTTTTTAGATTTTAAAATCTCATAAGGTGTTTTCTTTAAAATTGGCCTAATCATTACTCGATTTACAATATAACAAGCGGTGTTTGTGGCTTCCGCCCAAAAATATTTAGGTAAATTATTTTCACAAAGCATAGTTCTAGCCATTTCTTGTAAAGTTCCATTTTTCCTCTCAACTACCCCATTTTGTTGAGGAGTTCGAGGAGCCGAAAAATTATGGCTAATACCATTTTCATTCAAAAATTCTTCAAACCCTAAATTTTGAAACTTGGTTCCATGATCACTTCTAATGTGTGAAATTCTAAGTTCAAGATCATTTTGGGTTAATTTTGAAAATGTGATGAATTTTTCCAAAGCCTCATCTTTAGTACTTAAAAAGAGAACCCAAGTAAATCTAGAAAAATCATCAACTAACACAAATGCATAAGATTTACCACCCAAGCTCATAGTCCTAATTGGCCCAAATAAATCCATGTGAATTAATTGTAAGCATCTACTAGTAGAAACATCATTAATGGATTTAAAGGAAGACTTATGTTGTTTACCCTTAGAGCATGCATCACAAATTTTGTCATTTGAAAATTTAATTTTGGGCAAACCTCTAACTAGATTTAGAGAGACTAGTTTTTCCAAAACACTAATGCTAGCATGTCCTAGCTTCCTATGCCACAACCATGCATCATTTTCATTTTGAGCAACTAAACATGCATAAGATGTATGTATGTCATCTAAATGCACCATGTATATGTTTCCTATGCGATGACCTATGAGCATAATATTATTAGATTTAATGTCAACAATTTTGCATCCATTTTTATCAAATAAAACATTAAATCCTTTATCACACAATTGACTTATGCTCAATAAATTATGTTTAAGACCATCGACATATAAGACATTTTCAATGAGAATGGTAGAGTGATTACCTATGGAGCCAATACCTTTAATGTGGCCTTTGGAGTTGTCACCAAATGTTACTACTCCTCCACTTTTTGGCTTTAAATCCATGAATCGACTCTTGTCTCCGGTCATGTGTCTCGAGCATCCACTATCAAGGTACCATGAGTTTTGACTTTGTGCTTTGGCCTTGTAGCAATGCTCCCCCTACAAACAAAGATATTAAACCTTGGTTTTTGGTACCCAAATCATTTTGGGTCCATGAGTGTTAGCTCCCAAAACCTTGGTTCCCTTAGGAATCCAAGATGACATAGCAATAATATTATTAGATTTTACAAGTTCCTTAGGAACCCATACACTTCTAATTCTTTTAGCTCTACTATGTCTAGGGTAGCTACCTTGTTTGTAGTAATTAGTCCTTTTCTTAGGTTGGTGTGTTCTAGAGGATTCTCCTACTTCATGTTTGACACTACCAACATTTTTAAGGACTTTTTGAGCTCATTTAGCTCACCTAACACCTTTTGGTGTTCACTATTGCATTAAGACAAAAGATTATTAAGATCAACATTTTCATCTTGAAAGAATTTAAGTTCATCTTTTAATCCTAAAATCTTTTTCTCAAATTTAGAATTAGCTTGAGTGAGTGAGTCATTTTTCTCATTTAGCTCTAAAATGATTTTCTTGTTTTTAATGACCGACTCTTTAAACTTCTCAACTAATTCATCATATACCTCTTGTAACTCATCATATGCATCATTTAATTCTTCATATGAAAAATCTAAAGTAGATGAGTTAGAGGTTACCAAGGAGGAATCTTCCTCAAGTGCCATGAGACAAAGGTTGGCCACTTCTTGTTCGTCATCCTCCGATGACTCCTCATCACTCCAAGTAGCAAGCTTGGCTTTGAGTTTCTTCTTCTTCTCAAAGCCCTTCTTCTTGAGTTGAGGGCACTCTGAACGGATGTGACCGGATTGTTTGCACTCATAGCAAATGATGGGATCCTTTCCTTCTTCTTTGTTCCTTCCTTTGAAGTCCATCTTTCTTTGGATTTTTCTTCCCCGGTTGGACCTCATGAAGCGTGAGAATCGTTTGGCTATCATAGCCAATTCTTCAAGTTCATCCTCCTCACAAGATGAGCTCTCATCATGTTGTGAAGCTTTTTCCTTGAGAGCTATTCCCATCTTCTTCTTCTTTTCAACTTCAAGCTTCTCTACTCTTTTCTCTTCTTTCTTTTTCTCATCTTCCCTTCCTTGCTTCATGATCTCATGAGTAAGGAGAGAACCCACAAGCTCATCAAGCTTTAATGTCTTCAAGCTCTTTGCTTCGATGATGGCGGTTCTCTTCCCATCCCAAGCTTCGGGAAGTGAATAGAGTAGCTTCCGGACAAGCTTGTCTTCCGGTATGATCTCTCCATAGCCCTTTAGCCCGTTGACAATTATGGAGAATCGATCAAACATCTTTGACACCGTCTCATCGGGCTCCATCTTGAAATTTTCATAACTAAGATTGAGAAGTCCAATCTTAGTGTCTTTGACATCATTGGTGCCTTCATAAGTGGTCTCAAGTGTGTCCCACACTTCTCTGGCATTTTCAATGGAAGAGACCTTTGAATAGATGTCCGGACCGAAAGCACAAAAAAGCATGTGGAGAGCTTTATCGTTGACTTGAATCTTCTTCCTCTCCTCTTCACTCATTTCGGCTTTCTTCTTCAACACCATCTTGCCTTCACCATCTTGCTTCAATGGAATGTATGGCCCATCCTTAATGACATCCCATACAAGGTAGTCACTTGACTTGATGAATAGCCTCATTTTGTTCTTCCAAAAGGAGTAGTTGTCACCATTGAAGAAAGGAGGCTTGGTGGTTGATTGTGACTTGTACATGCCGGAACCGAAGGTTGAAGCCATCTCTTGATAATTTGATGATCACACTCTCCCAAGGATCTCCTCTTGTGGTTGTTAATCCTCAAAGAGTTAAGCTCTGATACCAATTGTTGAGTGGATCGAAAGATCGATATTTACCAAGAGGGGGGTGAATTGGAAATTTAAAGGATTTTAGTGGAAATTGGCAAATGAAAATTGAAGAACAAGGGATTTAGAGTGGTTCAAGTTCCAAATGAACTCTACATCCACTACCTTAGTCTCACTAAGGATTTGCAACAATTTCACTAAATTGATCTTCCCCTTTTCTAGGACAAGGAGGCAACCCTTTACAATATCGGTTGATTTTTCTACCCAAAAATCAACCCAACTCTCACTCGATAGAACAAAGAAATTTGAAGGCTAATTAGGTATCTCTCAATACAAATGATAGCCCCAATACAAGCACTCAACCCAATTTTACAAAATATGAATGAAGAACACAAATTGGGATTTTACACAAATTTGGGATTTTTGCTCAAATGCTTGAATTTGATGTTTGGATGTTTGCTTGAAGTTCAATAGTTGTTGCTGATGCTTTTGGATGTCCCTTTTATACCTTCTCATTGATTTCTAGCCGTTTGGGTGGTTGGGAACATAAATGGAGCCGTTGGAACCCTCTCTTGCCACCATTAATGCTGTCTGCACCAACCCGTTTTGGAACACGGGAAACCTGTTTCGGAACGGACTAAAATAGAAAGAGCCGTTGGGGTGCATTTAAGAGCCCGTTTTGAAACGCCTTAGGGCCGTTTCGGAACGGTTTTGCCACTGTAAAAGGGTCGTTTCGGAACGGTTCTAGCCCGTTTCGAAACGCCTTAATGGTTTTGATAAAATCAGTTAAAACATACAACGGTCATATTTTCAAACTAAAACCTAGCCCCTGTTTCGGAACGGTAGTGATCCGTTTCGAAACGGAATGGCTACTGTCAAAAGGTCGTTTCGGAACGGGCTTGATCCGTTTCGAAACACCCCTTATATGTTTGAAAATATGAAATATTTGAAATAAAATAACCCATTTTAAATCCTTCATGAAGAACAGTTTCGAAACGAGTTGATCCGTTTCGAAACGCTTTCAAGTGTTTCGATACACGTATCGGAACGGTGGTCGACAGTGGTGAAAGTGTTTCAAAACGCCTTAGGGCCGTTTCGAAACGGGTACGTGAAAAACACTGCTTTGGCTTGAAACACTTAGAAAAATTATTTGAAAGTGTATGTTTTTAACTTGGCATAATACTAAAATTATATGGGGATATTTTATGGACTTAAAATTCGTTTTGACTTTTTCGATTTAGTCCTTAGGTTTTTAGTTATATCAAAATTAAAATATTTGTTTCACATAATATTTTATCAATTTGATCATAATCTAAATAAATCAATAAACTAAACCCTCCACATTTACATATTTTTGAAACCCTAAGAATCTAAGTTTTTGGGGCCGCCTCTACAACTTTTCTATTTTTTTCAAGTGGCTGACGGCAGCACTAGTTTTGTTGCTGGTTGTCGACCGCTAGTAATTATTATTTTTTCTTTATTTCGTTTTTTATGTTCTCATTTTTAATTTCAATAACTTTGTCCTTATGACACGTTTTTTCTCTACCTTTTGGTATGTATCTTATGTCTTTTGGCACACTTTTATTTTTTATTCGATTGTTTTTTTCTTTAATTTTTTATCAGGTTTGAATTTGACGTCGCCACGACTGATCAAGATAGCGCTCTTTAATTATCCTGTTGATCTCCATGTTTTGGACACTCGAATTGGATTCAGATACAAGCTCACAATCACCGTTCTTGTTCGCAATTGAGTTGTGGTAAAGATCATGTTGTCAATGTGCCTTGTTATTGTAATATGTATTTTTTAATGTCGTTTGTTGTTGGTTATTTACCTTTCATCGTCGAGCGTTGGTGATGTTTGTATCTATTTTCGAGTCTTTGAGTTAGGGTTTTACTCTTTTTTGTATGGTCCTATTTATGATCTAGAGACACTAGTTTTTGCGTTTTTTAAAAATATGTCCGGATCAAATTTATTTACCTAAGTTGTAAACTCTCATTGTATTTTAGATTTTCTCTTTTAATAAAACTAGGGTACTTACGTTAAAAAAACCTCCACATTTACACATTTTGATCCTAAAATTTTATCTTAAATATTTAATTATTTTATAATCCGTATTAAATATTTGGTATCTATATGAGATTAGGGTATTCTTTTTGTTGGTTTTAATGAATTTGAACAAAAGTGGTCAAAATGGTCTTTCGGGTTCGAATTTGGTAAAACGGGCAGCGGAATCGGAATCATGACGTCAAAAAACATAAAATAGCCATTTTCTGAAAAAAGTTAATGGTCAACGGGTTAACGAGCAACGGGTCAACGAGTCAACGCTGACGTCATTCGGCTGTTTATAAGACAAATTGGTTCAGTTCTGTCAACCCGGTTCAGCCTTCTGGACGGTTTCAGACCGGTTCAAACCCAAAATCCCCAATTTTCACCCGTTCAAAATTAGGGCACAAAACCCCCCTGATTCCTCACCACCGGTGACCTCTCACGCCATATTCCTGCGAATTTCCGAAACCCACACACAGACAACTCGTGCAAGCCCCAAACACTCACCTACAAACCCAAATCGGACGCAACAACCAAAACAGAGGAAGGTGGTGTCGCGGTAGAATACCAAACGGTTTTAAACCATTTCCAGTGAAGGGCGACGGCACAAGGACAAAATAAATGATGGGCTTGGTTCATACGACCACAAGGAGCCAGGTTACGGCTTCGAATCGACGAACGACCACTGACACAACCCTTGTCAGAGCACGATCGGAAAGGCAAAAATGGATGAGAGGCTGGTGGTTTACGCACGATAGAGAGAAAAAAAGAATATGAGTTGAGGCTTGTGTGCAAATGGAAACCAAAAGGGTGAGGATTAGATTCTCACCCTACTTTTAGGGTAAATTACGCAATAAGGGCTCCAAGAATAGCCTGCCTTACAAAAAAGTCACTGACGTTTCAAATATTCTCAATTTAGCCAATAAATCAATTAGGATTTAAAAATTAAATTCCCAATTATTAGGGTCTAAATTTAGGGCAAAATTAGGGTGTTACAACTCTTCCCCCGTTAAAAAGAAATTTCGGCCTCGAAATTTACCTGAAGCAAAAAGATGTGGATACTGAGCTCGGATGACAGTCTTGGGCTTTCACGTAGCCTCATCGTGACTACGACCACGCCACAGGACTTTGATCATCTTAATGGTCTTTCTTCTTCTAAGAACCTTTTGATCTCGAGTAAGAATCTCAATAGGCTCCTCTTCAAAACGCAAATCAAGACGGACCTCAATATCCTCAACAGGCATAATATGTGACGGATTAGGATGATAACGTCTCAACACTAAAATATGAAAGACATCGTGAATACGCTGAAGCTCTAGTGATAGCTCTAGCTGGTAGGCAACTGGTCCGACTCGACGAATAATCTGATAAGGGCCAATGTAACGAGGACTCAGCTTGACCTTTCGACCAAACCGAAGTACCTTTCTCCAAGGAGATACTTTCAAGAAAACCTCATCACCCACCTCAAACTCAAGATCACAACGTCTCAAATCGCCATAAGACTTCTGTCTGTCAAAAGCAGCCTTAAGCCGATCCCAAATCAATCTGACAGTCTATTCAACCTCATGCACAATCTTAGGTCCCAACAATCTGTGCTCATTCAACTCAGTCTAACCAATAGATGAACGACACCTACGCCCATATAGAGCCTCATACAGTGCCATCTTAATATTGGCCCGATAACTGTTATTATAAGCAAACTCTACAAGCGGTAAGAAATCCTCCCAACTGCCTCTGAAATCAAGAATACAGTCCTTCAGCATATCCTCAAGAATCTGGATCACGCGCTCAGACTGACCATCTGTCTGCGGATGGTAAGATGTACTGAAGTTCAACCGAGTACCCAAAGCAGAATGAAGAGCCCCCAAAATTTTAAAGTGAACCTCGGATCTCTGTTAGAAATGATAGATGACGGTACCCCGTGAAGTCGAACAATCTTAGAAATATAAAGTCGTGCTAACTTACTCAAAGAATAGTCAACTCGGATAAGAATGAAATGCGCGGACTTCGTCAGACGATCAACAATAACCCAGATGGAATCTTTCTTCGACGGAGTCAAATGAAGTCCACTAACAAAGTCCATAGTCACGCGCTCCCACTTCCACTGAGGAATCTCAATATGCTGTAGTAACCCAGACGGACGTTGATGCTCTACTTTGACTTTCTGACAGGTCAAACATCTCGATACAAATCCGACGACGTCTCACTTGAGACCTTTCCACCGGTACCTTTCACGAAGATTTTTATACATCTTATCACCACCAGGATGCATATAATAAGGACTATCATAGGCCTCACGAAGAATAACCTGTTTTAACCCAGATTTCCTCGGAATACAATATCGGCCACGAAAACATAATACTCCATCCTGATCATTAGAGAAATCTCGAGATGTACCCTTATACACCTCTCTGATACGATGCATCAAAAATGGATCACTAGGCTGCTCAGCTCGAATATCAGAAATCAATGTAGGAATAACCCGAAGTTCTGCCAACAGACTGCCATCGTCGTACAAACTCATCCAAGCAAACAAAGCTCTCAAATTTGAAATGGCGTTACGACTCAATGCATCAACAACGACATTAGCTTTACCCGGATGATACTCAATCTCAGAATCATAATCCTTGAGAAGCTCTAACTAGCGACGTTGTCTCAGATTAAGCTCTTTCTGAGTGAGGAGGTATTTTAGACTCTTATGGTCTGTATAGATATAACACTTCTCTCTGTAGAGATAGTGTCTCCAGATCTTAAGTGCAAAAATAACAGCAGCAAGCTCTAGATCATGGGTAGGATAGTTACACTCATGCGGTTTCAACTATCGTGACGCATAAGCCACTACCTTTCCATCCTGCATCAGAACACACCATAATTTGGTGTACGAAGCATCACTGTAAACTGTATAAGCCTTACCAGGCTTAGGCTGAATCAAAATTGGTGCTTCAGTCAACACAAACTTAAGCCTCTCGAAACTAGACTGTTGAGCCTCAGTCCAAACGAAGGGAACATCTTTCCTCAGAAGCTTAGTCAACGGAGCTGCAATAGAAGAGAAACCCTCAACGAATCTCCGATAATAACCAGCTAAACCCAAGAAGCTTCGGACCTCAGGAACATTCTTGGGCTGCTTCCAACTCATAATAGCCTCAGCCTTCATCAGATCAACCTGAATACCATAAGCAGAAACTATATGACCCAAAAACATAACCTTAGAAAGCTAGAACTCACACTTACTGAATTTTGCATACAATTGTTTCACTCGCAAAGTTTGTAACACAATCCGAAGATGGTCCTCATGCTCTGCCTTAGATCTAGAATATACCAGTATATCATCAATAAATACCACAACAAACTGGTCAAGATATGGTTGAAACACCCTATTCATCATATCCATAAAAGCGGCAGGGGCGTTAGTTAACCCAAAAGGCGTCACAATGAAGTCATAATGACCATATCGTGTCCGGAAAGCTGTTTTGAACACATCAGAGTCCTTAACCCTGAGTTGGTAATAACCAGATCTCAGGTCTATCTTAGAGAATATCGTAGCTCCCCGGAACTGGTCAAACAGATCATCAATACGAGGAAGAGGATATTTGTTCTTGATCGTTAGCTTGTTCAGCTTCCGATAATCTATACAGAGTTGAAGTGTCCCATCATTCTTCTTAACAAACAGAAAAGGAGCTCCCCAAGGAGAAACACTGGGTCGAATGAAACCTCGATCCAACAGTTCTTGCAACTGAATCTTCAACTCTTTAAGTTCTTTCGATGCCATCCGATAAGGTGCCACAGACACAGGAGTTGTACCCGGATAAACCTCGATGCTAAACTCAACCTTATCCCGTTTCGGCAGTACCCCAGATAATTCTTCTGGAAAAATGTGTGGAATGTCTTTCACAACTCAAATCTTATCTAATCCGGAATCAGACTGTCTCGGATCAAGGATATAGGCAAGATAAGAAATAGACCCTTTTCTGATCATTTTCTCAGCTTTGAGAGTTGAAACGATATTAGATAGGAACCCTCTATGCTCACCAATCAGAATCACCTCACGATCATCAGAAGTTCTCAGTGTAGCCCTTTTCTTTTCACAGTATAAAGTAACACGGTGTGCAGACAACCAATCCATACCCAGAATAAGATCGAACTCCCCAAAGGGTAACTCCATCAAATCAGCTGGAAAGATCTCCCCTTGAATCTCAAGAGGACAATTCCTGTATACTTTAGTAACCTCAACTGGATTACCCATTGGACTGTGTACAGTAACGACACTAACAATATCCTTAACAGAAATCTCAAGACCCGCAGACACAGAACTCGTAACATATGAATGAGTCGAACCATTATCAAGCAGATCAAAGTACAAAATAGAATGGATAGAGAATGTACCGACAATAACATCTGGCTCATCACGATCCTCGTGCCTCCTAGTAGAATAAACTAACCCCGGCTGTCTGGCCCCTGATCCTACTGATCCTCTTCTTGGAGCTGGTCTACCTCTACTAACAGAGCCTGAAGTAACAGATCTAACCTGACCTCTTCCTCTGGCAGGAGTCTATACTGATGCCTGAGACTGAGTAGTAGTAAAAGCTGAGGGAGGTGGAACCAAACAATCTCTGAAACGATGCTCGAATGAACCACATCTGACACAAGCTCCAGTCTGCCTCCTACACTCGCACAAATGCAACTTCTTACAAAAAGGACATTGTGGCACCCCTCGAGTACCAGTCGAACCACCAGTACTAACAGTCGGAACAAAAGAAGTCACTGGTCTAGCTCTCGAATAACTCTGATAGTCTGACTCATCTCTGGCGCTCTTTCTAGACTGATTCCCCTCATTGTGCTGAATTGGCACTAACGCTAGTCTCTTTCCTCTATCAGATCCATGCGACTCAAGCTGTCTCAACTCTGCCTCATTACGCTCAGATGTCCTAGCTCGTCGAGTAATATCTTTGTATTCCTGGTCCATATGTAAAGCAACACCGACCTTTATTGTAGGATGCAATGCCTTTAGAAACCAATCACACTTGTCTTTTTTTGTGGTCACTAACCTTGGGACGTACTGAATCAATCTCATAAACTCGATCTCATAGTCATTAACAGTCATATCATTCTGCCTCAGATTCATAAAATCATCTCTGCACTTAGCTATATACTCAGCTCCGACATATCGATCACGGAAAGCCTGTCTGAAATGATCCCAAGTAACTTTACTAGCTGGAGTAACAAGCTTCTCAACCTCCCACCAATTCTGGGCTTCACCCTGCAGTAGTGAAACGACAACCCTAAGTTTACGGTCAGTAGGATAATCCATCTCAACAAATAGTCGATGAAGCTTCTTCAGCCAGTACTCTGCATCTGTCGGATCTGTACCCGTCTTTACATCGAACATAGTCATCCCGACAGCTAGAAACTCTGTGGATATAGGTCTCCAAACACTCTCAGACTGACGAAGATATCTCAATAGCTCTCTTTGAATAGTAACAGCATCCGTGCCCACTGTCTCACTATCCCCTGAATCACGATGACCACTACTTTGAGCAGGCTGAACATGTGGGTCTCCACCAGCAACTTGATGAGCTCTAGTCTGCTGAGCTCCAGTCTGTTGAGCTCCTGTTTGCTGAGCTCCTATCTGGTCCACATGTTGCTCCTCCACATTCGCACCCTGGACCTCACCCTAGTTTTGTATCGAACCCTCAGGAGGTGGAACGTCACTATCTACAGTCGCAGTACGACCTCGACCTCGGCCACGGCCTCGACCGGCCGCCACTCTAGAACTTCTCAGAGGTGGCATAGTAGTATATCTACAAAAGACAGAATCCTAAGATTAGAATCGGTACTTTGAGACCTTATTCAGAATATGTAAAAATATTATTAATAAAATATCATTAGTTTTTCTAAAATTCCCGTTTTACCCGAAAACATTTGAGAATGCATGTAAAATTTTATTTTCGATTTAAAATTTATTTAAATCACCCAGGCCGAGTGTTGAACATGGTTCTGATACCACTAAATGTAACCCCCTAAACTTGACCCGAAAGAACTAGGTCGAATATAAGGAGTCAAGCTCAAAGCTTGTCCCTCACGCAAGTAACCCTATTCAAAACTTTAATTCCAAAATAGATAATAATTATACCGCATAATACATATTGATAAAATATTCCTGAAAATATTAAATATTCGAAATGTACATGCATGATAAAACGTAATAACCCTAAATAAAACATCTGAAATCTAAAATTATATACAATATGATAAAACATATAATATAAATAGGTCCAAGTATCATACTGATAATAAATAAATAAAGCTGAAAACGAGATCCTCCAAGTACCGTAGCCTAGACCTGATTATCTGAAATAGAATCTAAGGGGGAGTCAGCAAAAACGCTCAGTGTGTCTCTACAGTGCAAACAGAACTAACAGAATCATCATATCAACACAGTCAATCAGACATTATCAGTATACAAATTTCCACCAAGAATCTATTCAATCACATAAGCAGGTATGAATGAATATGCAACACAGTATGACATGCACCCAACTACATCACCATCCGAAGAGTAAGGTTCCCCAAAACCATTCTCATCCTCGTCACCATCCGAAGTGGAATCCAGCCCGTAGGGCGAAACCACTGATCTGAAGTAGACATTAACCCGAAGGATGAAGATACTAAATTTCCCCGTACAGAATCCCAACCATAATGAGATGACACAAAATCCGAGTTCTGAATCTGAATGCATTGTTTATCAACATAAACACATAATCATATAATCCGATATACAATAATCCGAATATGATAACATATATAAATATTGCATAACGTAACAGAATGTTGAACAAGTCAAATATCACAGATCAACAGAATATTATTATCATACATCATCAGACCACATCATGTATACATTTCAACCAATCAACACATTTACATACAGAGCATTGTAAATAGACAACACGAAAGAGAACACAGCTTAGGTAGCTAACACTCAACGTCGACAGTGACGTCTCTCACACTCAGCTCTATCTCTAGGTCGGTCAGAGTCAGCTCCTATAACAATTAAATACACCATCAAAGATACTACTACTATGTCATGACACTGATAATATAAATATCGAATATATTATTAACTAAACTCACGAGCAGATCTTGATGTCTGAGCAACAGGAGGTCGTCCAGGTAGAGGAGGAGGAAGGATCCCAATATCTGAGTCAATGTCGTCTGCAAATAAGAATAATTCCAATTAATTTCCCAATATTCAAATCTTTAAAAACTAAGTATACTCGAACAAAAGTGGTCAAAACGATCTTTCGGGTTCAAATTTGGGAAAACGGGCAGTGGAATCGGAATCAGGACGTCGGAAAACATAAAATAGCCATTTTCTGAAAAAGTCAACAGGTCAACGGGTTAATGGGTAACGGGTCAACGGGTCAATGATGATGTCATTCGGCTATTTATAAGACAAACTGGTTCGATTTTGTCAATCCGGTTCAGCCTTCTAGACTGTTTCAGACCGGTTCAAGCCCAAAATCCCCAATTTTCACCCGTTCGAAATTAGAGCACAAACACCCCCCCGATTCCTCACCGCTTGTGACCTCTCACGCCATATTCTGGTGAATTTCTGAAACCCACACACACACACAACTCGTGCAAGCCCCAAACACTCACCTACAAACCCAAATCGAGCGCAACAACCAAAAAAGAGGAAGGTGGTGTCGCGGTAGAATACCGAACAGTTTTAAACCATTTCCGGCAAAGGGCGACGGCACAAGGACAAAATAAATGATGGGCTTGGTTCAGACGGCCACAAGGAGCCAGGTTACGGCTTTGGATCAATGAACGACCACCGACACGACCCTTGTCGGAGCACGATCAAAAATGCAAAAATGGAGGAGAGGCTGGTGGTTTACGCACAATAGAGAGAGAAAAAAAAATCTAAATTGAGGCTTTGTGCGCAAATGGAAACCGAAAGGGTGAGGACTAGATTCTCACCCTATTTTTAGGGTAAATTACGCAATAAGGGCTCCAAGAATAGCCCGCCTTACAAAAAACTCATTGAAGTTTAAAAAATTCTCAATTTAGCTACTAAATCAATTAGTATTTCAAAATTAAATTCCCAATTTTTAGGGTTTTTAATCTAGGGATTTCAACTAATTTAGGGTTTCAATTTAGGGCAAAATTGGGGTGTTACAAAATTCAACTAAATTTACCACTTGAACCAAAGGTAGGATGTGAAGCCTTCCTTCTTCAAGTGTTCTTCTTTGTTCCTTCTTCAAGTGTTCTTCTTTGTGTGTATGGAGCTCCCCTCAATGTTATACTTTGTTGATCATTCTCCATCACACCTAAAATAAGACAATCGGGTGATTTTTGGTATCCAAATTGCTTTGGATCCATAGATGTTAGTAGCACAAAGTTTAGTCCCCTTAAGAATCCATTTTACAATTTCATCCTTTTTAGTTGAAGTAATTAGTCCTTTTGGGACCCAAATACTTCTTAAACATTTACCATTTAAAAATCTAGGGGCACTAGATTGTCTTTGATAAAAATTTGATTTTCCAAAATTGGTTTTCTTTTCAAGCTCTTTGGAAATCAAATCTTTTTCTTCTTGAACTTTATGATGTAAATTTTGTAAATCAAAACATTTTTGTTCAAACTCATTGAGTTTTGCTTCAAGTTCAATTTTGGTTTTAGAAATCAAATCATTTTGAATTTTCAAATTTGAAATCATTTTCTTGTTTTTCAAAATGTGTTTTTAAACTCTAAAACCAAATCATCATAGGCATCTTGTAATTCATCAAAATAATAAGAAGTTGAAGTAGATGAATTAGAAGTTTCCCTTGAATCTTCTTAGATGACCATAAGGCAAAGGTTAGCTTGTTCATTATCGGTGGAGTCATCATCACTCCAAGTAGCCACATATGCCTTCTTTTTATGGCTTGAAGAGTTTGCCCTCTTCTTCTTCTTCTTCTTCTTCTTCTTCTTCGATTCATGCTTGGATTCTTCCATTTTGCTTTTCATGAATTGGGCACATTTCTTGAAGAGATGAATTATCTCTTCATCTTCACTTTCCTCTTCACTTAATTCTCCATGTTGGCATTTGGAGGAATTGAGAGCAATGACATCAACATCAAGCTCTTTGATATTCTTCTCATTCTCTCTCTTCATGGGTGTAGACATCATTTCATGGGTAAGAAGGAACCCAATTAACTCATCAAGTTTGAGCTTCTTTAAGTTCTTGGCTTCGATGATAGTCGTCATCTCGCCCTCCCATGATTCAGGAAGTGAATATATCAACTTCCGAACGAGCTTGTCTTCCAGAATCTTCTCTCCAAAACCTTTGAGTTTGTTGATGATTGTGGAGAACCGATCGAACATGCTATTGATGTCTTCTTCCGTGTCCATCTTGAAGTTTTCATACTCAAGGTTGAGAAGACCGATCTTGATCTCCTTTACTTCGTTTGTTCCCTCGTATGTGACTTCAAGCATGTCACATACTTCCTTGGCACTTTCACAAGAAGATGTCTTTGCATATACATCCGGGCCAATATCACAAAAGAGAATGTGCAACACCTTGCAATTAAGCTACATTTTCTTCTTGTTGTTGGCATTCCAATCCGCCTTCCTTATTTGAGGCACGAATGATCCATCTTCAACAAGATCCCATAGGCGGTAGTCAAGGCCTTGATGAAGTACATCATCATATTTTTCCAATAGGTATAATGCTCACCGTTGAAGAATGGTGTCTTTTCGATTAATTGCGCCATTTATCACCGGTTGACCTGTTTGTTGATCGAGCTTCCAGATCGTCTCAATAGGTGGTTAAACCTTCTCGATTAAGCCTCGTTCTAATACTGATTGTTGATCTCGATAATCACAACCGAAATGCTTGCCAAGTGGTGCAGAAGATTGATTTTTGGGTGTTTGTAGAGGAAACAAAAGGTGAAAGAATTTGACACAATATTTAGAGTGGTTCGGCTTTCTAACCAAAGCCTACATCCACTACCTTAGCTCCCCACCAAGGATTTCAACCAATTCACTAAGAATTTTCCCCTTTTTAGGATTAGGAGGAAACTGTTACAAACCGATCAAAGCTTTCTAATCCAAAGCTTGATCAAACACTCTTTTACAAAGAGAATTTAGAAGCAAACGAAATACTTTTACAAAGGTTGATGTTTGCACTCTTAAGCACCCACTCACATCCTAATACACTTGAGCATACATTGACAATTTAGCTCATAAGTGTTTATCTATACAAAGAATGAGAATTTAGTACTAAGACATGATTTCAATCACAAACATGTTGGCTTGTGGATCATTAGTCTTCTATAGATGCTTTGAGGCCCCTTTTATACTCTCAATTGAGTTTGCACACCATTGATGACTGTTGGGATTGAATTGGAGTTGTTGGGGCCTTTATTTCCCACAATAAATGCAGTTTTTGAGCTACCTGTATCGATACGCGGGTAGCCGTATCGGTATGCCCTTCTTCAGAACTAGCCATTGAGCTTTATGCAGCATCCCGTATCGAAACACATGGGCACGTTTCGGTACGGTTGTTTCGGTACGCCTTGTACCGTATCGGTACGACCTGCAATTCAAATAGCTCTTGGGGGTTTTGAGTCGTTGAGGCTTTTGCCACATAGGCGTATCGAAATGCTAGATAGCGTATCGAAACGATCACGATCCGTATCAATACGGCCAAGGCCTATATCGGTACGAGTTTTGGTAGTTTCAAATTGATTGTAGCTGAAACCCTAAGGCTTATCGAAACGGGGTATACCGTATCGATACGGTCACACTAAAATCTTAGGTTTGACTACTTTAAAACGTTTCAAAACACTCCAGAACCTTTTTGAAAACTCCTCAAACATATTTTTAAGTTGTTTGGACTTAAAATCATTTTTGAATACTTTTCAATTTAGTCCAAAACTAATTTTCATATCAAAACAAATATCCTAACATATAATATAAATAAATAATGATCATTAATTTAACAATACAAATATTCAATCATCTATGCTTACATCTTTTTAAGGTTCGTATTAATAAAATAAATATAAACATAGAGGACTACTTTTTTCGTTGCTTTTTTATAGCTTTCAAGTCATAGTTAACTGTTAAAATTGAACAAAAGACGGGAACCAATATTTTCAAATGAAAATAGTATAATGACTCAATTTCACAAAATAAAGTATTGAAACTAAATTTTAAAACAATATAATGACAATTGCCTTATTCAAATCATTAATTTGTGATATTTTTATGGGATAAACTATTAAAGGTCAATCCCCTTTCATAAGTGTTTACTTGTCGTCACTGAATTTAAAAAAGTAACATTTTGATCACTTATATTATTGTTTTATTACGTTTTGATCATTGAAACGTTAAATGACGTTAGTTTGATGATGCGACACGTTATTAAAAATGCGCTAATTTTTTTGATTGATAGGGGGAAAGATTATTACCGCGAGCCTCGTTAAAAAATTTGGACTACTTGAAATGGTATAGTTGGGTCATAGTGAAGCATTATAAAAATGGAATTTTCGGACTAGATTTAAAAATTTTGCAAGCTTGAAGGGCAAATTGTAATTTTGCCAATATAAAGTCTAAATTGAATTAAAGAGGTTTTTAATTCATATTTGTTTATTGAAAAGGTTAAAAGAAGTTGTTCGATCATTTGGCGAGTAAATTACAAATAAAGAATAGTTTCGAGATTAAAAACTACATAAATGATCACTAAATTTTTAGGGTGCTTTCATTTTGGTCACCAAATTTTTAAAACTTACGTTATGGTCACAAAAATTTTAGTTTGCTTTCATTATGGTCCCTCTCCCATGATAAAAAGTCACGTCATTCGAGAGTGACAAAAATAGGAACAATTTGAAAGTTGAGTTATTAAATTGAAATATTTTACATTTTAGTGACCAAAACAAGAGTGAGAAGAAAGTTGATGGATGAGTAGTGTGATTTGCCCTTTATTTTATTAAAAAAAATGAAAACTAATGTGCAATGTCAGCAGCTTCTAATTGAAGGTAAAAGAGGGGCCATAATGAAAGCAAACTAAAAGTTTAGCGACTATAACACAAGTTTTAAAAGTTTGATGATTAAAATAAAACACCCTAAAATTTTAGTGACCATTTGTGTAGTTTACCCTTTAGAAAATTGATTCTCATAAGAATATTAATTAAAGCCTTATTATTATTTTCGTTAAATTTGGATTTTTGGATTAAAGAAATGATGAGAAAAGTGATGAATTAATTAATTTTGCTTTTATTGCATTTTTGTCCTTATTAGTAATTATAAAGATAAGAACAAAGGAAAATAAAGAAAGTCATCGTCTTCTTCATTTTCAAGTTGGATGACGAGATAGAGAGTGAGTTAGAGAAGAAAATTTTGAAAGTTGAGCTTTTGAGAAAATTGTAAGAAATTCAAAGGGTTTTATAATCCTTACAAACTAGCCCATTTCTTGATTTAATTGAATATTTTGGAGGAGCTTTAGTTGAGATTTTGAACGAGGTAAGTCAGGGTTTTGTTAAGAAATTAAAGGGGGGGGGGGGGGGGATATCATGATATTTTAGTGAAGTGTCATTAATAGTTAGTAACACTTATCGTTTATGTTTTTTATTGAAGCACCCAAAGTTGATATCCAAAAAAGTTTCTCCAAGGGTAGGGGAAAGAACAAATTGGTGGAGTGAGATGGTTTAAATTAGGGCTTACTTACTATGGTATATTAAATTAGGGTTTGTAATTTAGCACTTTAATTGTAATAATATGACTTATATATATTTACTTGTTAAAGATAAGTTCATGAGGATGATTAAGGTATGAAGTTAAATGTTATTTGAAAAAGCATGCTTATTGTTTTGATAATAGTTGTCATGAAGATCTATGAGATTCTTGAAAGTATGCTATGTGATTCAAGATATGTTGTTATTGCCTTGCTTTAAGGCTTTGAGGAAAATGTTACACTTGCAATGAAATTAACTTTGAAAAAGCATGTTTGTAATGGATGAAATTTCATGTACTATGCTTATAGTGAAGCTAAATGAATATTTGGTAAAATGTCCACGTAAGTTGTGGAATTCATTAGGTACAAATGTACAATGGCTAGTTATAGAGTCTTGTGTGCATACTTGTTATTGTGTTGTGCACTTTTTTTTATTAAGTAAAAAGATATTTATATTCTAAAAATATGTGTTGAGATTCGAAATCATACGAGATGAGAGAACATATGAGATAAATTTTATTTACCCACTGAGTAATTTATTCAACTGAGATACCAGATAGGTGGAAGGTTTTTCAAACCCAAAAAAACAATGAATAAGCATTAATTTAACATAGAAGACAAAAATTATTACTCCATTAATTAATATTTTACTCAAAAAAAATTAATTATTTTAGAAATAGTAAAGGAAAAAAAGAATGTAAAGTAATAATAATAATAATATTTATATTTTAGGCAAGAAATCGATACGAGTGGTAGAATATGAGCACTTAAGTCCAAAGAAGAAAGAAAAAAATTTGGGTTTATTTTATACTATTCAATTTTATCCCTACCTTTATTTATGTCTTATATACTAAAGAGTAAAACCAGCTATTTTAAATTTATATATTTATTGATGAGATCAATTATTTTTTTATGTGGAGAAAGGTATTAAACAATCATCTACTTTTAAAAAATCACATATCTCATTATAAAATTAAGTATTGCTTGCATATGTGTATGTTTGTATAGACTAGTATTAATAAATAGACAAAATTTTTATATGAAATTAGTTTCATAGTTGTAGTTTATATTTATATTTTCAGTCTAAATTAATTTTTGAACCATGACAAAAATTATTCATCTTTCTTTTATGGCCTTTTGTGTCCCAACACCAAAAAATCAAATCTTAAACTCTAACCTTAAATTTTAAATCTTAAATCTCAATCCCTAAAAATACATTACACATCCTAAACTCTGACCCTAAATTTTAAACCCTAAATCTTAATCCCTAAAAATACATTACACATTCAATACTCTAAACCCTAACCTTAAACTCTAATCCTAAACCCTAAATCTATTTTTTTAATGATGAGGTATAAGTAGGAGAGCACCAAAAAGGGACAAACGATTTCTACTCTTTGAATTTGACTTTTGTTACATGTTTTTGTACTTCACTTGATATAAAAATATATAATATATGCCAAATTCTTTTTAAATGTTGATGAATGTTCAATATATTATTCACAAAAAAAATAATCTTGCCGAAAAATATATAAATTTAAAATAATTTGATTTTGCTTTTGAGTGTACAAGATACAAACAAAAGAATGAGTAAAATTGAATAGTAGAAAACCACTCAAAATTTTATCCTTACTATTTCAGGTTAGGTGCTCACAATCTATAACTCATATTGTTTTGTTGCCTAAAATATAAGGCTTAATACACAAATTGTTCCCTTACGTTTACTTGTTTTTTTTTTTTAACTTCGTACTAATGTGTTTTTGGTCATTAGTGCCCCCTAATTAAAAATTTTGAATCACATCAGAGTATATATATATATATATATATATATATATATATATATATATATATATATATTCAACCTAATTCACTCCGAAACAATTATAATAATCATAAAGCTCTATAATTTAAATTATGGTAAAATCAAAACTTAAAACTTAAAAATTCAATATTAATATTTGATAGTAAATTTATATTTAGGAAAACATAAGTATAGTGTTACTAATGAATTCTCTAACAATTGTGATACAAGGCAAGAATATTAGCGGAAGCATACAATTTGCTAATGAATTCCCTAACATTAGGAGTACTAATCACATTAAGTATTAAATTAGGAAAATATGTGAATGTTAGAGGGTCATTCGTGTATTAAGTAAAAATATAAATATTATTCTTTATTATTTTTTATTTTTTTCTCACCTATTTCTAGAATAATTAAAATTTCAATCATGTTCAGCTACTTGGTTTAATAGCATTTATGCTATTAGAAATTGTTTATTCATAAAAAATATAATTATTTTGTATTACCTAGTCAAATTTTTAAAATATATTTTATTTTTTTCTTTACTCATATCTATTTCAATTGCCATGTCATATGTCGTCTCAGCTGGGTAAATGTAGCATTGTCCCTAGGAGTGAGCAAAATTCGACTCGACTTGAAAAAATGATTTTTTTTCAATTTCTAGTTGTTCGAGTTATTCGAGTCAACTCGATTAACTCAAAAAAATTTCGATTTCGAGTCGGTTTGAAATTTGCCCAACTCGAAAAACCGAAAGACTGAATTTTATAGTTTTACAATTTAGTCATTGATTTCATTTTTCTTCAATTCCTCCATCATTTTAAGTTCATTTTGACCAAATTTGAACCACGTATTCTTAAACCAGCGTAGAATACGTATTTATCTTCAATTTATATTTTTGAAAATAAATTTCATATTTTTTTTCCAATTCAGCCCATTAACTTTGTATGATTTCCTCATTTCTTCAATATCTCCTTCGTTTTAAGTCAATTTTGACCAAATTTGAATCACATGCTCCTAAACCAATGTAGAAACTAGAATACCTATTTAGCTTCAATTCATATTTTTAAATTAAATTTCCTAATTTTGTAATTTAGCCTCTCAACTTTGAATGTTTCCCATTTCTTGAATCCTTCTTACGTTTTAAGTCTATTTTTGACCAAAATTAAACCACATGATTCATTAACACTATATAATATCTATATAACTTCAATTCATATTTTTAACAAATATATTCTTTTTCAATTTAGCCCTTTAACTTTATATTTTATTCACTTTGATCATTCAACTGATTTTTTTGTAACTTTTTTCTTTACATCAATTCATTGACTCATTTATACCCCCATCAATACTTTATCCCCAAAAGTTCATTATTTAAAAATAATATTATAAATATATTTTAGAAGTTTAGATGATATTTTTTTATTAAATAACATTACAAATCTTACTTATGCATGTGAAAAATAATATGATGAATATATATATATATATATGCATATCTTATATGATTAGAGAAAGTCGTTTAAATTGAAATCAAATCGTACTATAACATGGTAAATAATTACAATTAAATTTGTATAGGAATTCGAAAACTCGACTCGAATCGAAAAAATTTCAAATTAAGTTCAAGTCGTAAAATATGACGCGTCAACTCGAATAACTTGAAATTTTTTTACTCGACTCAACTTGCTCGAATGCTCACTCCTAAGTGTCTCCACATGAGCATCTTTGATCATTCAGTGTGCACTTTTGATAACACTTTGGTGGCTTTTGATAACAGTTCAATGTCTCTTGTTAGTAGTTCGATGTCTCTTAATTACCAGTGCACCTAATTATTTTCCAATTTGTTACTAGGAATCATTGACTATAATTTACTGAATTTATGAAGTATTGGGCTAATATTGAATATTGGTTTATTATTTTAATATTTTATAATTATACGATTATTTTGAGATATTGTTATTATTTGGTGTGATTTTGGTTTCACTGAGTTTGAACTCAGCGCGAAGTGTTTTCTGTTACGTGGATTAAACTGTGCGGATTTTTTTTTTGTCGAACCACATCAATGAAGTGAGGAATCGACTCAACAAATCAATGTATAAATACGAACTTTCTTTTCACTTTTATAGTGTCGTGTATATATTCTAAGTATGACCTATTATCTTTTGGTTTTTGAAAAATATTGGTAAAATAATTATATGAGATTTTAGAAATTAATTATATTGAACGTCCATGTTCTTTTATGTTTTGAAACTTGATCAATTGTGGTTTAAGTATCTTCTAGATATATTTAAAAGCTTTTGAAATGATACATTTATTATGAGAAAACTACATATTTAGTACCTCAATTATACCCACCTTACTGTTTTAGCACCCTAACTATTATTTTTGGTAAAACATTAGGTACTATTTTGCCAAAAATAATAGTTAGGTACCAAAATAGTATTACGGGCATAGTTAGGACACTAAATGTGTAGTTTTCCCATTTATTACTTTTGAATCAAAAGTATCGAAACTAAGTCAAAAGTATCAAAATTAGTAGAGTTTTGAACCTTTTACGAAGCTCCAATACTTCTAAACTCTCTAGAACAGAAATTTCAAAACTTTGGTAAGAAATTTGAAACTCTCCCTTGAACTTTTAATTTTTACAAATTAGTCCTTCAATCATATCATGGCCAATTGATGTTGATTTGGTTTTTTTTTTAATTCATAATTTTGAAAGTACATGCGTTTATGCATATAATTAGTCAATTAAGGAGTCTTCAAAACTTTTAATAATTTACAATTTCATCTCTGAAGTTCATAAAATTCTCATTTGGTCACTTTTTTCAAATCTAATTGATTTAATTCTTTCAAGGTTTTTATAAAATAAATCTAGGAGCTTGAATGTCTTGTTATGTACGAATTGATATTTTTTTCATGTGTTTATTTTGTCCTTGATGGTGACATCACTTACTTGTAGGCTTGTCAAACTCGATCTGAATCTAATTAATCGACCGATTTACTCGACTCGAGATCCAATATGGACCTGAACATGATGTCAAAAACTACCTGAAATATATCAAACTGAAACAAAATCGACCCAAATTTTAGTTGGATTGATATAGGCTCGTACTAAATTTGGCCCGAACAGAAAGTAACCTAGAATGAAAACAACATGAACCGAAAGCATCTCAGACCGAAAGTAATCAAACCGAAAGTAAAATGAATTTAATTTACCCAAATGCAATTCAAACCAAACATCGACATAATTTTAACTTGATAATTGAGTCGAAGAGAAGAATAATTCTTTAATATATATTTTTAGAAATATGATCAATTGTAAAATGATGTATATTTTATTCTCCTTTGTATTATATAACACCACATTTAGTAAAGTTTAGTGGATCAATATCACATTTCCTCCTTTAAAATATCAACTTCATATTTGATTCAACAATACTTATTTTTTAAAAAGTATTTGATATGGAATACCTATGATATGAAAAATACACGTTATTTTACATGAATATATCAATAATTATATACATATATATTGATTGGACTCAAACTCAACTCAACCTGAATTGACACAAAGATCCAAAGGTTGACTCGAATAAAAAACCATAGATATGGTACTGACTAATTTGTTATTGATCCAACCCAAAAACTGACCAATATTATATTAACTATACCTGAAATTTGAACGATATGATATTGACCTGACCCATAAGTTGATCGGTTTGATATTGATCCAAGTTGAAAGTCAATCAATATGATATTGGCCTGACCTGAAATTCAATTGATCTGATATTTATCCGATTCGAAAACCGATTGATCTAATATTGAGTGAACCTGAAAATCAATCAGATCCAATATTGACCCGTTACCCAACTTACCATAGTACCGAATTAAATTCGAACCAAATCCAATCTAATTCGAATCAAACGTAAACCGAATGTAGTCTAAACTCGAAACGACTCAATCCGTACGAACCTATTACCACCTCTACTTACTCGACCAAACTTCTAAACTGAGTAAGGAATGTTACATCTTCGATCACCATCGGCCGCTTGTAACACCCCTAACCCTGGCTCAATTAAAAGTTGGGCTGAAGGTATCACATCGATCAACTTGAGCTAAGATCGATTTAATGAACATTTAAAAAAATCTAGTATCGTTTATGCAACTCATAACACCAAATAATAACCATAATTACCATTATACACTTATCAATAAACAGACACACTTCCATGCTTAAATTAATATTTCATGCCATTTAGTTCGGATTGAGCCAATAATGTCATTTAACTTTAAAACTTGTCTTACTATTATTATTACTACCAATCTTCTATTACTACAAGCAATAATTGTATGAACATTAATAGAGCAATAACGAGGACCATAAAAACAATGCATTTTCAATTATCAATTCATTTCTAAATTAACTAACTTTTGCCATAGATTGAAACTATACAATAACATAACTTAATCCAAAGTTTTCTAACTGTTTAGACACTATTCGACTTACCTTAATACCACATTACCTAAGGCAAACAATACCCAATAAATTGTTGTTTTTGCACACAATTTCAACAAAATTTTAGCAAACAATCTCTCTAAATAAAAGGATGTGTACGAAAAAAATCCGTCTATCCCTTTATATGCTCCACAATAATTTTATGCCACATGTATTTATTATTTTTTCATTGTTTTATTGATTGTTTCTGTTTTAGTTAAATCAACTCTAGCAGCTATCTATTACACTACACACTTAGTTCAAATCCTTTGCATTACAAAGATTTTGCTAATAATTTTGCCAATATAGTTGAATCTAGAATGCTTTGGCCAGCAGGAAAACTTAAGTCTTACCAACTTCAAAATTTTGTTCATCCACAATATAAAACCTTCATTTTGACCAACTATAGGCCATAATCTTTTGAAGGATTAGAAATGGATTATCTACAATATAGGAGTAATATATAAAAGATGGATTCCTGCATTGACACTATTCACAGACCAAATGCTGGCCCTCTGCAGCTTTAAGAACTGGAAGCCTTACCCTTGGAGATGGACCTGATGGCTGAGCAGACCCATCAGGTCTTTGAGGGCAAAACACTAGATACACAACTTCATTTGAATCTGTTTGCAGATGATAAAGATGCTGGCCGGCGGCATAGCCTCCGAGGAGAAGATATGACCTCTCCGACTGCTCCATTGTCACACATAGATCATCACCACCTGGTGAGCCAAATGTTAATAGTAAATCATTGTGTAAAATTAAGGGAAACGACTATCACAGGGGAGAGGCTCTATTAAATGCTGTGACTGAAAATGTGGTCATCTTTTATGTTCATGCAACTCTTAATTTTTCTTCAAGTCTTCTTGTTAGACAGTCGACACATATCCGGAATAAATTATACATATCGGTATTAGACACGTATCTGTTTCCGGCACTCGCACTCAACTCGACTAACATAGGTTTTGACTTCAATATGAGGTTGCATGGATTTAATTCTAAACAAAGTTTCATGTTCATGTCATTTATAAAGGATAGAAACAAGTAACTCACACGCAGCCAACTCAATTTGAGTATTGTAAATGAAGTTGAGAACCGCAGCAATGTCTTGCTCAAAGTCATAGAATGGTCCACTGTCGAAATTCATCTTTCTAAGCTTACACAGCCCCTCACCCAACTCCATCATAGCTCCCTTATGGTTCTGCATTTATAACATCTTCATTTAATTTTCATACCGGTAGATAGTAGAAGATGAAGACAGCATGTTAATGGTGGGAATTCGGTTCCAACCTGGTTAAATAGGTGGTGGAATCCGACGGCACATTGTAGAATGCCATGAATGAGTGTTCTAGTAGGCTCCTCGGCCTTGTTCCATAAGGCCTCCAGCAGGTCATGGCACTTATAGTATTCCCTTTGGTTGAAAAGGGAAACTGCCTCGTCAAAGCTATAATTCTCATCGTCTTCTTCGCTGCCAGAGTGACGATACGAAACGCCCAAGGAGTCCAACTTTCTGGGGCGCTTGAAATGAGCAAGAGAAGAAAAAGATTGGTTGGGGTTATAGGTATGGTTACAGTGATGGAGGGGCCGAGAATGAGTTGAGTGTGGAGGTACTTGAGGCGAGGAAAAAGGGGAGAGGCATGCCGGTGGCAGTTTGGAAGCAAGAACCATCTTCTCCGGGAGAAATAGGAGACTGACCTTTGCTTTGTGGCCTTGGTTTCTTCCTCTTCTGATTTTTATTTGTTTGTATGTGTGGTGGTGCTGATCTTAATCTTTACGTAATTCCGATACATATAAAAATCTTTATGTAATGTAGAGGTCGGAGTAAAAGCTTGGATTTGTCCAATTTTAAGTGTTTGTTATCTCATACTACTACTTTACGTAGTGTTTTAATTTTATTAGTTTACTCCTCACAACTTTGAATATTTTTATCTATTTCGTACTGAACTGCTCTTAAAATATTTTTGAGACAATTTATCTTCTTAATTTTAAATTATTAAACATGTTGTTCTTAAAGTACTTTTTTTTAAAATATTTTGTCCCTTGAAATCTTTACCTCAATTATCTCAACAAGTTAACTCTATTAAAAATTCTTATAGAGTGCCACAATTACTTTGTTAACAAAATTTAGCTGACTTAAATAAAAGGGGAAAATTACACGTTAAGTCTGTCAGATTTTATTTTTGTTAATTTGAGTCCCTAAAAGTTTATTTTATCTGAAATTCATCTCTATTTATTTTTAATTTTTAAAATTTAATCCAATATTTTTAATATCATGATTTATTGTTCATTTTAGTCCCTAAAAATCTTTATTTGACCTATAATTGACTCTTATTTATTTCTAATTTTTAAAAGTTAGTCTAATATTTTTAATATAATGCTATTTTTGTTCTTTTTCTTCATTAAAATCTTATTTTCGCTAAAATTAACCACTATTTCTTTCTAATTTTCAAATTTTAGTCCATTACTATGTTTGAATCTGGTGGTGCTAAAAGTAATACATGAACCAATAGAAACTGAAGCTACTAAGAGCCATGAACCAACCACTTCAAGGAGTCGTACAACTACAAAAGATAAGGGTATTCGAACAAGGCAGTGTTCACCTTGCAAAATTTGGTACTTTAGCCAGCGGAAATCCATACATGAGCTATGCTTCTTCCAATTCCCGCTTTAGCTAAACGATCAGCCTCGAAATTTTCCTCCCGATTGAAGTACTCAAACTTCCAGTTAAAACAAGACACCTCTTTGTTGATCTCGGCAACAATTGGTATGAAGTTGGGGGGAGTTTCACCCGGATTTCGAATCCAAGAAATCGCTAAGAAACTGTCTGAAACAAAAAGAATTTTTTTACCTGCGAATCTGGTAACCGATTTACACAAAGTACAAGCTTCCCTGATAGCTAGTAACCGATTTTAGCGAAAATAATGGACTAAAATATTAGACTAACTTTTAAAAATATAATCGCTAAAAGTAACCGGTTTTAAGAATCTGGTGGTGCTGGTAACCGATCTACCTAATAATCGTAATGACCGTCCATTGCATCCTCTGATCAATTAAATCTTGTACTATGTTTGAAAATCGGATCGTCTAATAAGGACCATCATTAACGAAAATGACATCCTCTTCAGAGAATACAATATCGTCATCGTCTCCGTCCATTGACTCAGTGTTAACCGGGTTGACCACTCCGGAAACAATCGAGGCATATGATCTTGGCTTTTCTATCTCCATATCATTCTCACACTTTGGTATTAACGTTGTATCCCGCCCTACGGATTGATCCCCAACAAGAAGTCTTTATCCCTCGCACTGCCCATCGCAATAGGGTTTGCCATAGGATCATTCAAAACCCCTTCTAAAATCTCATCCCTCCCTCGATTAGTGCCCACACTTTCGACATCGGCGATCCAACATATTCCAAAACTGGCGGAATAGTGATTTATGGTATGACGCCACTTTCTAGACTAAGAGTGCTTATCGAGTGAGTCGATTGCGAGTTGAATAATGCTCGAATCATGCTCGTTAATAAACCTTGTTATTCGACTCAACTCGTTGCTCGTTAAGCTCAATAAAATTTTGCTCAATTCGTGCTCGTTAAAGAATCTCGTTGCTCAACTCGTGCTCGTTAAAGAATCTCGTTGCTCAACTCGACCCGTTGCTCATTAAGCTCGCCAAAATATTTGCCTTTATTTTTTTAAAATATATGTAAAATCTAGTGATACTATTAGAGCTTAATATAAACATACAAATTCACGAGAAAAAAACGTGACGACGGAGGAGATAAATAAACGAACTTGTCATGACCGATTTAGAGATGAAGTCAATATTCAAGTGTAAGATTCTTTTTAGTTTATCAACAATCTTCGATAAACAACAAAGGAGAGAAGGCCTTATGGATTTCAGGGTTTTAGCTTTCAATCGTATTTTATGTATGAGAACCGAACACTTTTCCCTTTTATACATAAAGTAATAATAAAATAAAAGGAAATGCTTTAATAAAAAAGGAAAGACTAATTATTATAATTTAATTTCTTATTAATACAAATTAACTTTTTGAATTTTCGGGAAATATATAACGTTTTAAAAATTTGAAACCAAATATTTTATCGGTAAATTACCTAGTAACTCATTGAATTTTTATAGAGTTTTTAACTAGCATTTAAACTTCTTGGAACATAACTTTTTAACGTAGAAACCAAAATATCATAAAAAATTTATAAAAAAATGAACTGCTCATGAACTTATCGAGTCGAATTAGGCCTTGCTCGACTCGACTCGCTAAGATCTTGAGTCGAGCTCGAATTCGAGTTGAATGTTGACCGAATTTTAACTGACTCAAGCGTTGACCAAAATTTGCGAGTTGTTCAACTCAATAAGTGTAACACCCCCTTCCCGGCATAGTTGAGAACCTGGCCGGAGTGTGCTACCGATGAACTATATGGTGGTCACAATATAATTTCATGTAATAAACGGTAATATTAGACCTAACATTCAAGAATAAGCAGTGCAAAAATATAGTTAATCTATTATGAGTCTATGATTACCCCGATTAGGACCAATTTAAACTTTTACAAGTTTTAGGGAGTAAATTATAATTTTCTCATTTTAGTGGTCCTTTTTCTAAAATTAGACTTACCAAGTTGAAATACCTCGTATAAAAAATTACCATAAAAATTTTCATATTATTTGGAGCTCATTTACCTAACCAATTAAACTATGCAAGATTCATTGACCATCTAGTAAACAATGCAAATATGTGTTCTATATCTTTTAATCGAATTAACTAACACCATACCGATACACATAGGGTCGTATCGGTACCCTAAGCCAAATTTTCAAATTCCAGATTCAAGGTAATAGGACCGCATCGATACAGTTAAGGGCTGTACCGACACCGATTGACCACGCTGACTTCGTATCGATATACCTTGACCCCGTATCGATACCATTTTTCCACACAAATTTTAGTAGCCAAAATCCGTACTGATACGCCTAAATTGTATTGATACGCCCCTTTTGACCATCGTTGATTCGACCAAATATGCAAGGCTGTATCGATACAACATCACCTGTATCGATACGCTCTGCCCTGTAATTGACAGATCTTTGCTGGTTTTTAATCAATTTGATCCAGTAGACAATATTCAAATGCAATGAAACTTTACACACAATATTTTAATGTCGTAAACTATTTGCATGCCAAATTTTAGGATCGTTCGAATTTGTTTACTATGATTTCACTTTTTGGGGCCAATTATGCTTTTTTGGTCCATTTTAAACCATTCAAAAAGACCATTTGGAGCCTTAAGCACCAACACACCACAAACCTAAAATATATACATCAAAAGAGCCAAGTAAGACTAGTTTAAGTACTTTGCCACCCTACTAGGGGTTCATAGGTTCGATAAATATTACTTTAAGCTCGCTTATGACTTGTCAAACTCCATCTCCTCCGATCTCGATCCAACTACTCGATCAACCTGAAATGCATGAGATGAAATGCATTAGGCATACTTTGCCTAGTGAGGTAGTCATAAATAACATCAATACCAATGTTATGCAATTTCATCCCTACAATATAAGAGGACATGCAATAGCTCAATATTAACGATGCAATGATCATAATCAATAGCAATTAAAAAAAATCATATTTTAGCAATAACCTTTGTATTGATTCGTGATAGAGGATACACGAATTCCTACGCCTCGCCAAGTCAATAAATGGTCTAGTCCCTCCGCCTCGCCAATATGATCAATATCACAACACATCCCTCCACCTCGCCAAATCAATATAGGCTGTAGCCCTAGGACCGTAGTCCACTTGTACACTAAGCTCATGAATTCTATGGCATGCCAATTGTATCCAATGTTCTTCAAATCCAAGGTCCGACAACAATATCAATGATTGGTGTACAATGACAATATCATATTCAATACTTTCAATGATTTTATCAATAAGTCATAATTCAATATCAATATTAATGACAATGGCAATGCTTCAATGATTCCAATAACAATAATAGTAGTCAGTGATCCTTTTACAATATTTCGATGACAATAACGATAACAATAACGGTGATCGATATCAATGACAATAGCAATGAAAATGTCAATAATCTATAATCAATATCTTATATGTCCATGATTCAATGAAAATGAAAATAACAATATTCCACGACGATGACAATACTCAATGTCCAATGATCGATAGCTACAATGACACCTCAATACTTGATGTTACCACTTACCGACACTTACCACAATGTTACTAAGGGGTTCCATGCAATGTTTCCTTAACAATTGGGTTAGCAATAACAATATTGACAATAATGGAATAGGGAAAGGCACCTAGCCTAAACCCGAGACCCCGATTACACTCACCTCAATAATCTGATGCTTTTACGGCTCTCGGATAACAACCCCTTTGTTCTTAGCCTTTGGTGAGGTCGATGGATGATCTTTATCAATTTCATGAGCCAGGAAACTAAAAAAGCGTGTTAGAATCAACACTACAATATCGTAATCAATATAACAATATCAAAATCAACATCTAAACTTGAAATAACTATTAGCTATCAAGATGACCATGGATAGGCAAACCCTAACTTGCGATTAAGCTTGATATATCCATGGAATTCAATGATTGTTTGGGGTTTATAGCTTACTTGATCGATGGTAATGATTCGATATCAATAAGTTGAAATCACCAATGGAGGTGTGTGCCTAGGTAGGGACGATAGCTATTGTGAGGTGCTTTCTTAGACAAGTATCGTGTAAGACTCCAAACCTTAGCTATTCAATTTGTTTTTATTGAAAAGCTTTCCTTTCAATGAAGGAAGCTCTCCAGGTTATCCCACGTATAGGAATTGTAATAGAGGAGGCGGCTAATCGCAAGGTTAGTCCTTCAACTCTCGATAGACAATACTTTTACCCCCAAACTTTTAATTTCTATAATTTAGCCTCTAAAGGAATCGATATTATTCAATAAGATCAAAGAACGATAAATTGACTCAATTAGAGTCCAATATCCACACAATTGACCTCGTGGATAAAGTCAATACATTATTAGGATCATTCCTATATAGAATTTCCGATCGCTGAAACCCAATTTCGACTAGACCGGATTTTTGTATGTCACAACTCTCCCCCTTAAGAAAATTCGTCCTCGAATTTTACCTAAATCGAAGAGATATGAATATTGCTTCTTCATTTTCTCCTCCACTTCCCAGGTAGCTTCCTCAATGTTATGACTCCTCCATAGCACTTCAACTAGCGATACAGATTTATTGCGAAGTCTTTTAACTTCCTTTGCAAGAATTTGTACCGATTTCTCTTCATAAGACAAATTAAGCTGAATTTTAATAGATCCAGTCTCGATGATATGTGAAGGGTCAGAGCGGTATTTCCGAAGCATCGATACGTGAAACACATCATGAATCTTGTTCAATTCTGAGGGCAACAGTAATTGATAAGCTAGAGGGTTAACTTTCTCGATGACTTCAAATGGTCCAATGAACCGGGGACTAAGTTTCCCCTTTTTTCCAAACCTTAGAACTTTCTTCCACAGTAATACTTTGAAAAAGGCTTTTTCACCAACTTCGTAATGAATATCCCTTTGTTTAAGGTCAGCATAAGCCTTTTGCCAATCAAAGGCAGCTTTTAAGCGGTCATGGATGATGGTAACATGTTCTTCGGTTTCCCGAAGTAAGTTAGGGCCCAACATCTTGCCTTCACCGAGTTCGAACCAACATAATCGGGTTCTGGAACGTCTGCCATACAACGCTTCATATGGCGTCATTTTAATGGAAGCTTGATAGCTATTGTTGTAGGAAAACTCGACAAGAGGTATTGATTTCTCCAAAGATCCACCAAAATCAATAACACATGCTCGGAGCATGTCAGATTATGGGTAGAAAGTAGTGATTAAGTTAACTATGGTTCCCAAAGCTCTTTGCAGTGTTCTCCAAAACCAAGAAGCAAACCTAGGATCTCGATCGGGGACAATTGATTTAGGTACTCTTTGAAGTTGAATGACTTCCTTAATATACAAGTCATCTAGATTATGAGGACCCTAGTCCACTCTAACTGGCACAAAGTGTGCTAACTTGGTAAAACGGTCCACAATGACCCATATAACATCATGTTTAACAGGGGTTAACGACAGACCACTAACAAAATCCATAGTGATATTCTCCCACTTCCATTGTAGAAAATCAATACGATGTAACAATCTGGTAGGAGCACGATGTTCATCCTTGACACTTTGGCACGCGAGGCATTTAGATACGAAATCAACTATGGCTTGTTTCATGCATGGACACCAGTAGAGTTCACAGAGGTCTTTATACATCTCTACGGACCCCGAATGAACAAAGAAAGAACTTGTAAGAGCTTCTTTAAGGATATCAACACGTAGAGATTCATCATTGGGCACATAGACCGATCATGAAAGCATAGAAGTCCTTCAAAATTAACTTTGAAGTCGAGATTATCTTGAAGCTTAGAGATAATTGATTGGAGTTTAGAGTCTTGATCTTGCAATATCTTTATTATCGAAACAATAATAGACTAAACTTGAAGTTCAGCTACAAGAATTGATGCTTCTGAAGTCGGATGTGAGCGTTAATAGCTTAAGGGGCTACAAAACATCAATTTGTAATGAGCCAAATTGTTATTATTTGATGCATAGGTTTTCACATTTAATGACAACACTTACCATGCGAAGGTTTGCGGGTGAGTGCATTAGCTACCACGTTGGCCTTGCCCGGATGGTAATCGATGAAAAGATCATAATATTTAAGGAGTTCTATCCACCTCCGTTGTTGAAGATTTAACTCATTTTGAGTTAAAAGATACTTAAGAATTTTATGATCGGTGAAGAGATAGAATTTTTCTCCATAGAGATAACGTCTCTAGATTTTCAACGCAAAAACTACCGCAGCTAATTCCAGATCATGGGTAGGATAGTTCATATCATGTGTCTTAAGTTGTCTCGAAGCATATGCAATGAATTTGCCTTCTTGCATCAACACACAACTTAATCTGAGATGCGATGCATCACTATAAACTATGTAGTCTTTTCCAGACTAAGGTTGGGTCAGGACTGGTGCATGAGTCAATACTTGTTTCAATTGGTCAAAGCTCCATTGTGGTTCCTTGGTCCAGAAAAATGGAGCTTCCTTCCACAATAACTTAGTCAATGGGCTGCTAACATAGAAAATCATTTGACGAATCTTCTATAATAACCAAAAAGGCTAAGGAAACTCCTCACTTCACCAACATTCTTCGGTGGATTCCAATCGAGGATGGTGTTGAGTGTGTAAAAGATCTATTATTTACACCCTATTTAACCCATATTTATGCTGCATTCAAGCATTATTCATTGCATTTAGGTTAGTTTACAGCAAAACATCACAAATACATTAAAGGCACAGATTCTACTAAGAATGGCTGTTTTTGCAGGTTGCTGCCATAGCAGACGGAGAAGGCAGGCGCTGGGCAAAGAAGTAGAAGAGCTGAACTGGACAAGCAGACAAAGAGGACGATGCTGCCATGGTGCTGCCGTGACAGCAGAGGATGACAACAATTTTGTGGAGAAAAAAGCAAAGTGGACCTCGACAGATAGAGAAAATTCAGCTCGTCCGTCGTGTGAAAACCTTATATTTTTCCAAGCCCCAGATCAAAAGATATGTCAAGCCCAAAGCTCAAGGAGAGAAAATCCCAAGAAACAAGGAAGACGGCTGGAAAGTAGATTCCTTGAAGATTTAGTCTTTATTAGAATCATACTTTTAATTAAAGTTGTAATCCTTGTTAAATTAGATAACTTGAGCCCAAAGCTTATATAAGGGCATGTATTTTAACCTAGGGCACATCCAATACCCCATAACCGATAACCAAAACCCCTAGCCGTTTTCCCGCCGCCGACATGTTCTAAATTCCCCCTAGGGTCACGGGTTGATTTGTAAAGTAGTTGCAAGAGCTGTTTTGTTTTAGGAATTTTCAGTTCAATAAAATAAACTTCAAGTTCTCTTATTTTGGTTATTAATATCTTGCAAGAGCATCGAGAGAGCATTGTGAGGTTATCTATTTACTTAGCATCGGGAGAGTTAAGTATACGAAAGAAATAAGAGCAAGTTCTCTAGTTTATAGTTGAACTATCTTGTGCCTAGGGATAGGGCGAGGTTAAGTGGCTAAAGAAGAATTCATACACATCGGTGTTCATCCTTCGATTCACGCTGGGAGGTATCATCAAAGACGTGATCATTGACAAACTTGGACATAGGGATAGGCCAAGGCAGATCTGGGATTCTTGCCAAACTTGAAAGTACTGAGTTGAGTGTTTGCTGCCACAACAATCAACGGACTGTCGCCGCGACAGGTGCTGCCGCGATGGTCGCGACGACAGAATTGGATTTCCTAAACTCTACAATACCTGCACTACTGAGCAATTCAATACCAGCCCATTCTCTCTATCTTGATATTTCTACTCTTTTATTTAAGTTTACTTTATTATTTTCGTGACAACTCTCAAATATTTCCTTTACTTTCGTGCAGTGAATTAAGGTGAAGCTATTAGCACAATCCCTGTGGAGACGATATCTGATACTTCGTATCACTTTACTACTTGCGTCGTGTACACTTGCACTACCATTGCGATAGACTATTTTACACGCAACAAGTTTTTGGCGCCGTTGCCGGGGATTGGCAATATAACTCTACATTTTCTTTTACTGCACTTTTTGTTTTTATTTTTATTTTTATTTTTATTTTTCTGTTTTTCGTTGGTGCATTCAACTCTTGCTTTTCACAAGGTATCTTGTTTATGCGCAGATCGAATCGAGGTAAAGATCCTAAATATCAATTAGATCCGAAAATCAAACGTTCCTTCAATCTCAAGAAACAACTTCGTCACTTACTAGCCAGGAACGAGTACCTTGAGGAACAGTTAGAGAAGATGGCCCACAATGGAAACGACCCGCCTGTCGGCGACCCGCCCGCCGCTGCCTGACGACGGTCTTGTCGTGAGTACATGTTGAACGATCATGTAGAACTGGAAACCACGCTGCCGGACATTGATGTTGACAAATTCGAGTTGAAACCTGTCATGTTTAGCATGATCAACAATGCCGGTCAATTTAGTGGTGCTGTTACAGAGGATGCTAGGGAGCATCTAAAAACGTTCCAGGAAATCTATGGTTCGTTTAGACTGCCAGGAGTTAATCCGGAGATACTGAGGCTTCGGTTATTTCCCCATTCACTGAGGGACAGAGCAAAAACTTGGTGGAATAAACTTACGCCGGGTTCAATTAGAACTTGAGCAGATTTATCTCATGAATTTTTATCTCGTTTTAATCCTTCGCATTTATCTGAGCGATTACGTAATGAAATTGCTACTTTTCAACAGGAAGATGACGAGCCGATGCACGAGGCCTGGGATAGATTTACTACTCTTCTACGGAACTGCCCAATGCATGGATTCCCCGTCTGGAATCAGGTAACAAAGTTTTATAATGCTGCCAACTTACAAACTCGTATTCGAATTGATTCAGCAGCAAACAGACTATTATTGGATAAAGATCCGGACGAGGCAATGCAAGTATTGAAAAATCTGGCTAAGAATGAGGAGTAGTTTCCGACAGCAAGAAGAGGGGGTAAACGAGTACTAGCTGTCAAGGATTATGAAGCCGACATCACAATGAAATCACAGGTAGCATTCCTTACTAAAGCAATGAAAAGGTTATTGAATGATGATGCACAACATGGATTTGCTGTTGAGGAGGTATGTGAAATCTGTGAGGGAAATGATAGTTCGGATGAGTGTCCTATACAGTTAGAAGAGGGAAAATATGTTAGAAATTACAAGCCGAATTACAATTCCAACAACTATAATCCCAATTGGAGGAAGGATCCCAAGTTTTCTTGGAGCAACCCTAATAATGCCCTGAATCCTCAAGCACACAATCAGAATCAGAGAGGACCTAGATTGCTGACGCGACAACAACTACCGCCGCAGCAACAACAACAACAACCATCTACCACGAGCAGTATACTGGAACAGACTCTGGCCACTTTTATGTCTCAGACAGGTACTTATATTGAGAATATGAATCAGTTTGTCAAGAAGACAGAGAATTTCATGGATAAAACAGAGATGCGGATGACGAATCATGAAGCTACTCTGAAATCTTTGGAGACACAAATGGGTCAGGTTTCCCAACATATTAAGCCGAGGCAGAATGGAGGATTCCCTAGTAATACTGAAAATGCTAGGCAGCCCACACATGAGCAGTGTAAAGCTATTACTACTAGGAGTGGGAAGAAATTACTAGGGCCGGAAAAGGAAGCTGAAACAGTAAGGAAACTAGCCTTGGAGAAACCTGCCGAGGAAGCTGCCCCGATAGGTAACAAACAGACTGCTGCCGATGAGCCTGTCACGACAGTAGAAGCGACAGAGGAAAAAATTGATGAACCTAAACCTCCCCAGATTCGTATGTAGTGGGTAGGACGTATTGCTGATTACTGTCCCCCACCTCCTTTTCCTCAACGGTTACAGCAAACTAAGCAAGAATCTCAGCTCAAAAAGATTTATGATATTTTAAGATGGTTCATATTAATATTCCGCTGTTGGATGCCGTTAGGGAGATGCCCGATTATTCCAAATTTCTCAAGGATGTCATGTCAAAGAAATCTAAACTTGGGGAATTTGAAACGGTAAAGATGACAGAAGGTTGCATGAATATTCTTCATCGGCAGCCACTCCAAAAAAAGAAGGATCCAGGGAGCTTCATCATACCTTGTGTAATCGGAAATAAATATGTGGGTAAGGCACTTTGTGATCTTGGTGCTAGTGTTAATTTAATGCATAAATCTATTTTTCAGAAATTAGGTATTGGAAAGGCGCGACCCACGACAGTAACTCTGCAGCTGGCAGACCGCTCTTACGTTCATCCAGAAGGAAAAATCAAAGATATTCTGGTAAGAGTGGATAAATTTATATTTCCTGCTGACTTTCTTGTTTTAGATTGTGAGGCAGACGAAAACGCACCAATCATACTTGGGCAACCCTTCTTAGCCACGGGAAGATCACTGATTGATGTGGAGAAAGGAGAACTCACCATGCGAGTGAACGATCAAGAGATTAAGTTGAATGTTCTCCAAGCTATTAAGCATGCTGATGCAGACGAGGAATGCAAGGCTATCACTGACGTTGCCTTTGATCAACCCTGCATCAGGTCGGGCTGTCACGACATCAGAATTGGTCACTTCTGCGGTAGCCACCTATAGGACTGTCACGACAACACTGACGACAACACCGACAACAAAAACTCCTCTGAATTCGATACATCTGATACTGAAGATCAGAAGGAGGTAAACTGGATAGGCGATTGTCCAGGTAAGTTATTCGAACCTTTAAATTATACTTCGAATAACCATGCAATCCAAAACCATCTACTGTTGAGCCACCTGCCTTAGAACTGAAGCCCCTGCCAGGGTAGCTAAAATATGCTTTTCTTGGTTCAAATGATACGTTGCCCGTAATCATCTCTTCTAAGCTGCCACATGAACAGGAACGACAGCTAATAGGGATGCTGCGGCAGCACAAGAAGGCAATTGGATGGACGATAGCTGATATTCAAGGCATTAGTCCGGTGTTATGCATGCACAAAATCCTTTTAGAGGAAGATCATAAGCCGACTATAGATGCCCAAAGGCGGCTAAACCATGCGATGAAAGAGGTGGTGCGTAAAGAAATAATCAAATGGTTAGACGCTGGTATTATTTACGCCATCTCCGACAGCAAATGGGTGAGCCCGGTGCAATGCGTTCCAAAGAAAGGAGGAATGACCATGGTGACCAATGAAAACAATGAGTTAATTCCAACCAGGACTGTGACTGGTTGGAGGGTTTGTATGGACTATCGGAAGCTTAACAAAGCTACCCGAAAAGACCACTTCCCTTTTGCCCTTTATTGATCAAATGCTTGATAGATTAGCAGGTAAACCTTACTATTGTTTTCTTGATGGTTATTCAGGTTATAATCAAATAGCTATCGCACCGGAAGATCAAGAAAAGATGACTTTCACATGCCCCTACGGAACGTATGCTTTTAGGAGAATGCCTTTTGGACTATGCAATGCACCCGCCACCTTCCAAAGGTACATGATGGCCATATTCTCCGATATGGTGGAGGACTTCCTTGAAATTTTTATGGATGATTTTTCAGTCTTTGGGGACGATTTTGAGAGCTGCCTCGGCAATCTACAAAAGGTACTTGAAAGATGTGAAAAAGCAAATCTAGTTTTAAATTGGGAAAAATGCCACTTTATGGTGGATGAAGGGATAGTCCTTGGCCATAAGATTAGCTGTCGTGGGATAGAAGTCGACAGGGCTAAAATAGAAGTGATCGAGAAGCTGTCGCCGCCGACCACAGTCAAGGGTATTAGAAGTTTCTTGGGACATGCTGGTTTTTATCGGAGATTCATTGCAAATTTCTCAAAAATCACCAAGCCCCTATGCCGTCTTTTAGAGCAGAACCGACCCTTTGACTTTAATGATGAATGTACTGAAGCATTCAAGGTTCTGAAGGAAAAACTGGTAACAGCCCCAATAGTACAGCCACCAGACTGGACACAACCATTTGAGATTATGTGTGATGCTAGTGACTATGCTGTCGGGGCAGCAATTGGGCAGCGAAGAGACAAGATATTTCATGTCATATATTATGCCAGTAAGACACTGAATGACGCCCAAGTGAACTACACCACCACAGAAAATGAGTTATTAGCTGTGGTGTTCTCCATTGACAAGTTTCGTTCTTACATACTTGGAACGAAGGTAATAGTGCACACAGACCATTTTGCCCTGAAGTATTTGTTCGCGAAAAAAGATGCAAAGCCTCGATTGATACGGTGGATCCTGCTATTGCAAGAATTCAACCTTGAAATCAAGGACAAAAAAAGGACAGAAAATCAAGTGGCAGATCACTTGTCAAGATTGGAGAAGGGACAGAGTCCACCAACAGATGGGACAAACATACTGGAGACCTTCCCAGATGATCAGCTCTTTGCTGCCACAATCACTGCCGCGACAGCCATGGCGGTAGGTAAGTCTTCTGAACTCCCATGGTATGCTGATTTCGTTAATTTTATAGTTAGCGGAATAATTCCTTCTGATCTTAATTACCAAGCCAGGAAGAGGTTCCAAAATGATGTTAAGCATTATTATTGGGACGAACCTCTTCTTTTCAAACTATGTGCAGATCAGGTTATAAGGAGGTGTATACCACAAGAAGAACAAGAAGACATACTTCATCACTGCCATGCTTCACAGTAAGGAGGTCACTTGGGAGGCAACAAAACTGCTGCCAAGGTGCTGCAGTCAGGGTTTTATTGGCCGTCACTATATAAAGATGCACAAATCTTCTACAAGAGTTGTGACAGGTGCCAAAGGACAGGAAACATCTCAAGGAGAAACGAGATGCCGCTGCAGAACATTCTAGAGGTCGAAATCTTCGACGTTTGGGGGATTGATTTTATGGGACCTTTTCCATCTTCATGAGGAAATTTATACATCCTCTTAGCAGTAGATTATGTCTCTAAGTGGGTTGAAGCTATCGCCACTCAAAAGAATAATGCCAAGACAGTCCAAAGGTTTTTACACAAAAACATTTTTTTCTAGGTTTGGCATCCCTAAGGCGATTATCAGTGATGAAGGGAGACATTTCGACAATAGGGTTATTGCTGCCGCCTTGAAGAAATATGGTGTCAAGCATCGGATCGCGACAGCATATCACCCACAGACCAATGGACAAGCTGAAATATCTAATAGGGAAGTTAAGAACATTCTTGAGAAGATGGTTAAGCCAACTAGGAAAGATTGGTCTTTACTCCTCAATGATGCGTTATGGGCATATAGGACAGCTTTTAAGACTCCATTGGGCATGTCGCTATACCGATTGATTTATGGAAAAACCTGTCATCTGCCTGTCGAGATAAAGCACAGAGCATATTGGGTGATCAAGCCAGTGAATATGGACTTGGACAAGGCATGCCAGAAAAGGCTGTTAGATCTGAACGAGATCGAAGAAATACGGACAATGGCCTACGACAATGCAAGAATCTACAAGGAGAAAAATAAGAAGTGGCATGACAGGAAGTGGCTGCCACGACAGTTCTGCCCAGGGCAGCTTGTATTGTTGTTCAATTCTAGACTGAAACTTTTCCCAGGAAAACTGAAATCTAGATGGTCGGGCCCATTCCAAGTCGTACAAGTTTTTCCCCATGGTGCCATCACAATCCGATCATTAAAAGACGGGCACCAATTCAAAGTCAACGGACAGCGCCTCAAGCATTATCAGGGGACTGAAGCCCCAGGAATGCAGGAAGTGGTTACCTTAGGAGATGCCCCACCTGGCAGCCCTAATTTAACCTAAATTTTAATTATTTGTTTTTTTATTATTATTATTTATTATTTATTAGGAAATAAGGTTTACTTTATTTGAATAATGTTTTTTATGTTTACTGTTTTTAGGAAATAAAGGAGTCAAGAAGAACATGAGAAGTGAACCCAGCCCACCATCCATTCATTAGCCCAACAAAGCCCAATATTGAAGCTTGTCGTTCCAGCTGCCGCGGCAGACACGGAAAAGACAGGCTGTCACCAGACTGTCACGACAGACGTAGAAACGTGTGACAGACGCAGAAACGTGTGCCAGACACGTCAGACACGCTAAAGCTCAACAGCCGCCCCATTATTCACGCATGCCGTTACAGCTTTAACGGGCAGCAATTCCTCTTCTATAAAACCCCGTTTCATTTTCATTTTCACTCACTTCTGACTTTCCTACTTGCACTCCATCTTTAGTTTTCATTTGCTTTCTTTTACTTTTCACAACCCTTGCACTAACATGTCTTCCAGAAAAACCCGCCGCAGTGCTGCTTCAACCTCTTCACCGACAGCAACTCCCCCACCGTCCTTTGCAACCAGAGATCTGTGGGAAGAACGAGGCTTCATTTACACTCCAAAGGCAAAGAATCTGGGCCTCAAGCCTTTTATCGCCAGAAAGATTAGAGCTCTATTATGGGAATCATTTGCGGCACAACCAGAGGAGATGAACAAAATGCTGGTGAGAGAATTTTATGCTGCCATCAGCAGCAAAACGGCGACAGCAGTGACTGTCAGAGGAAAAGAGGTACTGTTTACAGCTGACCGCATAAACTCCTTATATGGCCTCTACATGGGCCCCAATGATGATGCACACCAGCAGTTCCTCGACACATTGGATGATGCTGCCTATGACGCTGTCATGGCAGAACTGACGGAAGATGGAACCGAATGGAATACAAGCCAAAAAAATCCTCACACAGTGAAGAGGGGGCAGCTGCTGCCAGAGGCAAAACTGTGGAATGCCTTCGTCAAAAAGAGGATCCTGCCGTCGTCCCATCATACCACCGTTGACCAGCAGAGGTTAGCCTTAATACACTCTATTTTAAACGAACGACCCATTAATGTGGGTAGTTATATGCGAGAGAGTATGTTGGAAAGTGCACATCGTCCGTCAAGCCTTCTTTGCCTCCGTTACCTCATCACATCTCTCTGCCGCTGTCATGATGTGCCGGAAGCCGACACCGATTCCCTAGTGAAAGGAAGGGGTTGGATAGAAAAGAATATCATCAGCCTCATGGAACTGACAGTGGCAACCCCTCTCTCATCTTTCAACCCCGCTGCCGCCCCAGCTGAATCATCAGAGCAGCCAAATCCTGAACCTGCCGCCGCAGCAGCTGCTCCGGCAGACCCTCCAATCAAATCCTAGCTGCCATTCAAAGGATAGAGGACAGACAGTTGGGCCTCATGACATTCATCAAGGACTTTGCCGCATCCACGGTAAATTTTATTCACAATACTTTAAATTTCCCTGATGTTGTTTTCCCCACCTTCCCTGCCCACTACTTCACTGTCCCCACCCCTGCCCACACACCTACACCTGCTGCTACACCACAAACACCATCTGTCGCCTACATACCATCACCTGCCCCGACGGCAGCTGGCAGCACCCATGCCGAAACATCCACTCGAGGAACAAAGCGACCGGTGCCGTCGGACGACCTTGCTGCCTTTGTTGCTGGGTTCTCTTCATCATCCGTCTGGGCAGATAGCGACGTTGAACCCTCTATTTAGAGGAACCTGTCGAAGGAATTTACACCGGTAAAGAGGCAGAAAAGAATGGCAGATAAGAAAACTCTGCCAAAGGCCAGCAGCAGCAGTGACAGCAGCGGCAACAACTCTGACATTCAGGTTGTACAACAACCACCCCAGCCCACCTCAAGAGCCAGAATCCGCCGCCAAATCCGCCTCAGCAGCAGCAGTGAAGACAGTGCTTAAAATTTAAGTTTCTTATTTTCTTATTGCTGCCTGCCATTTATATATTTTGTGATGTACTGCCTTCATATATTTTCATTTTTATTTTGTCATTTGCATTGAGGGCAATGCAACCCTCGAGTTTGGGGGTGGCAACCCTCCATATTAATGGAGTCCAAGTACATCTTAGTTAAATTTTGTGTCTTTTACTTAGTTATTTTTTCTCTTACAAAAAAATTTCTAAAAAACTGAAAAATTTGGCTTAAAACTGTGAATTGAACTTACCTATCATGGCAGTAACTTTAGGATAGTTTAGGGAGAAGTTTAGAGCCTTTCTATAGTTCTGAAAACTTAAACACCATTGTGACTGTTATACTGCTTAGACTTCTTTTAGCCAAACTAGAATAGGAAGCTTAGCACTTGAATAGCCCCTAGAGGTGCCTAACACTGGCTCTAGGAAAGAAGTTTAGCAAAAGAAACTCAACAATCCTAGAGGTGCCCGAAACCGGCTCTAGGAAGTTAACTAGAGGTGCCTAAAACTGGCTCTAGTAAAACTTTAGCTTGAAAAATAGAGAAATCGAGTCAAAACAAAAAAAAAATCAAAGAAGCATGAAAATGTGCCTTCAAAAAGATAAACTTTGGCATAAAAATTCGAGTTAAGAGTTGAATATTCTAGTGAAACTAAGAGAGTCTTGGCATATAACTGTTCACAAGCATGCACACACTGCACGAGGACTATAGTGAGATTCCGGACAGATCCTAAATTATCCGACAGGTTGCTGCCATCACAGGGAACAAACGACGGGTAAGGGAAAATTCACTGTTTGAAAGCCAAAACAAAAATATTTCATTATTTTCTTTTAGGTCTTAGTTGCTTGAGGGCAAGCAAAAACTTGAGTTTGGGGGTGTGTTGAGTGTGTAAAAGATCTATTATTTACACCCTATTTAACCCATATTTCTGCTGCATTCAAGCATTATTCATTGCATTTAGGTTAGTTTACAGCAAAACATCACAAATACATTAAAGGCACATATTCCACTAAGAATGGCTGTTTTTGTAGGTTGCTGCCATAGCAGACGGAGAAGGCAGGCGCTGGGCAGAGAAGCAGAAGAGCTGAACTGGACAAGCAGACAAAGAGGACGATGCTGCCATGGTGCTGCCGTGACAGCAGAGGACGACAACAATTTTGTGGAGAAAAAGCAAAGTGGACCTCGACAGATAGAGAAAATTCAGCTCGTCTGTCGTGTGAAAACCTTATATTTTTCCAAGCCCCAGATCAAAAGATATGTCAAGCCTAAAGCTCAAGGAGAGAAAATCCCAAGAAACAAGGAAGACGACTGGAAAGTAGATTCCTTGAAGATTTAGTCTTCATTAGAATCATACTTTTAATTAAAGTCGTAATCCTTGTTAAATTAGATAACTTGAGCCCAAAGCTTATATAAGGGCATGTATTTTAACCTAGGGCACATCCAATACCCTATAACCGATAACCAAAACCCCTAGCCGTTTTCCCGCCGCCGACATGTTCTAAATTCCCCCTAGGGCCACGGGTTGATTTGTAAAGTAGTTTCAAAGGCTATTTTGTTTTAGGAATTTTCAGTTCAATAAAATAAACTTCATGTTCTCTTATTTTGGTTATTAATATCTTGCAAGAGCATCGGGAGAGCATTGTGAGGTTATCTATTTACTTAGCATCGGGAGAGTTAAGTATACGAAAGAAATAAGAGCAAGTTCTCTAGTTTATAGTTGAACTATCTCGTGCCTAGGGATAGGGCGAGGTTAAGTGGCTAAAGAAGAATTCATACACATCAGTGTTCATCCTTCGATTCATGCCGGGAGGTATCATCAAAGAGGTGATCATCGACAGACTTGGACCTAGGGATAAGCCAAGGCAGATCTGGGATTCTTGCCAAACTTGAAAGTACTGAGTTGAGTGTTTGCTGCCGCAACAATCAACGGACTGCCGCCGCGACAGGTGCTGCCGCGACGGGCGCGACGACAGAATTGGATTTCCTAAACTCTGCAATACCTGCACTACTGAGCAATTCAATACCAGCCCATTCTCTCTATCTTGATATTTCTACTCTTTTATTTAAGTTTACTTTATTATTTTCGTGACAACTCTCAAATATTTCCTTTACTTTCGTGCAGTGAATTAAGGTGAAGCTATTAGCCCAATCCCTGTGGAGACGATATCCGATACTTCGTATCACTTTACTACTTGCATCGTGTATACTTGCACTACCATTGCGATAGACTATTTTACACGCAACAGATGGCTTGAATATTATTCGGGACTACTTGGATTCCCAAAGCTGATAGAGTGTGCCCAAGGAAGAAAACTTCGATAAGCCAAAACTCAACTTTTGGAGAAATTGGCAAATAACTGCTTCTCATAAAGAGTTTGAAACACAATACGAAGATGATCACGATGTTTTGCACTATTCTTGGAATAGATTGGAATATCATTAATGAATACTACTACAAATATATCGATATAGTCTAAAAACCTGATTCATCAAGTCCATAAAAGCTGTCGGTACATTGGTTAGCCCAAATAGCATCACCAAGAATTCGTAGTGACCATATCTCGTACAGAAGGCAGTTTTGGGTACATCACAGACTTAAACTATCATTTGATAGTATCCAGACCTTAACTCGATCTTGGAAAACACAGAGGCATCCTTGAGATGACCAAATATATCATCTATCCTTGGCAATGGGTACTTGTTCTTGATGGTTACCTTGTTCAACTGCCAGTAATAGATGCAAAACCTCATGGAACCATCTTTCTTTCTTACGAAGAGAACTGCGGCTCCCTAAGGTGAGGAACTTGGTTGAATGAAGCCTTTGTCAAGTAAGTTTAGGATTTGGGCTTTCAATTCTTTTAACTCGATAACGACCATTCGATAAGGTGCAATAGAAACACAAACAATTCCAGGTTGCACTTCAATAACAAATTCAACTTCACGGGTTGGAGGTAAACCCAAAAGCTCATTGGGTAAAACATAAGAAAATTTACATACCATATCGATATCTTGTAATCGAGGTTCATCCTTGGCTTCCAACGTCAAGGCCTACAACGAAAGGCTTCGAAATTTCATTAGGACGATGCTTTCCTTGCCAAGGCCTCGAAGATACAACTTTCTCTTGCTACAATCTACCCAAGCTTGATGCTTACTAAGCAAATCTAAGCCTATTATGACATCAAACTCGTGGATCGGTAAGGCCAACAAGTTGGTCGAGAATGGAATCCCTTAAATCATCAAAGGGCAATTTTTACATACAAGGCATATAGTGACACAATCACCCAAAGGATTTGTTACAGACATTCTCGATGTTATATGTTCACTAGACATTCCATACTTCCTAACTAATTCAGTGCATATAAATGAATGCGTAGAGCCAAGATCAATCAATGTGTACAAAGAGTTAGAATACAATTCAATAGTACCTGTAATAACATCAGGCTCATCCTCCTTCTCTTAGCTCCTCACATGATACATCTAAGCAGAAGCCTTCGATTCTTGCTTGTTCAATGCTGAACAAGTCACACATCAAAGATCAACAGAATATTACAATCATATACCATCAGACCACATCATGTATACATTTCAGCAAATCAACACATTTACATACAGAGCACTGTAAACAGACAACACAGAAGAGAACACACCTCAAATAGCTAACACTCAACGTCGACGGTGACGTCTCCCACGCTCAGCTCTATCTCTAGGTCGGTCAGAGTCAGCTTGAGTGGATCCCGATGTCTGAGCAATAGGAGGTCGTCCAGGTGGAGGAGGAGGAAGGATCTCAATATCTGAGTCAATGTCGTCTGCAAATACGAATAATACCAATTAATTTTTCCGATACTCAAATCTTTAAAAACAAGTACAAACGAATAAAAGCGGTCAAAACAGTCTTTCAGGTTCAAATTTGAGGAACGAGCAGCCGAAACGGAATCAGGACGTCGAAAAACATAAAAAAGACTTTTCTAAAAAAGTCAACGATCAACGGGTCAATGATCAAGGATATAGGCAAGATAAGCGATAGACCCTTTCCTGATCATTTTCTCAGCTTTGAGAGCTGAGACGGTGTTACATAGGAACCCTCTGCACTCACCAATCATAATCACTTCACGATCATCAATAGTTCTCAGTGTAGCCCTTTTCTTTTCACAGTCTAAAGTAACACGGTGTGTAGACAACCAATCCATACCCAGAATAAGATCGAACTCCCCAAAGGGTAACTCCATCAAATCGGTTGGAAAGATCTCCGATTGAATCTCAAGAGGACAATTCCTGTAAACTTTAGTAACCTCAACTGGATTACCCACTGGACTGTGTACAGTAACAACACTAACAGTATCCTCAACAGAAATCTCAAGACCCCCAGACACAAAACTCACAACATAAGAATGAGTCAAACCATTATCTAGCAAAGCAAAATACAGAATAGAATGGATAGAGAATGTACCCGCAATAACATCTGGCTCATCACGATCCTCGTGCCTCATAGTAGAATAAACTAACCCCAGTTGTATGGCCCCTGATCCTGCTACTCCTCTACTCGGAGCTCGTCTACCTCTACTAGCAGAGCCTGAAGTAACAGATCTGACCTGACATCTTCCCCTAGTGGGAGTCTGTACTGATGCTTGAGATTGAGTAGTAGTAAAAGCTGAGGAAGGTGGAATAGGACAATCTCTAAAACGATGCTCGAATGAACCACATCTGAAACAAGCTCCAGTCTGCCTCCTACACTCGCCCGAATGCCACTTCTTGGAAAAAGGACACTGTAGCACCCCTCGAGTACAAGTCGAGCCACCAACACTGACATTCAAAATAGGAGTCACTGGTCTAGCTCTCGAATAACTCTGATAGTCTGACTCATCTTTGGCTCTCTTTCCGGACTAATTTCCCTGACTATGCTGAACTGGCACTGACACTGGTCTCTTCCCTCTATCAGATCTATGCAACTCAAGCAGTCTCAACTCTGCCTCATTACGTTCAGCTGTCCTAGCTCGTCGGGTTATATCTTTGTATTTCTGATCCATATGTAAGGCAACACTCGCCTTTATCGTAGGACGCAATCCCTTCAAAAACCAATCACACTTTTCTTTTTCTGTGGTCACTAACCCTGGGACGTACTGCATCAATCTCATAAACTTTATCTCATAGTCGTTAACAGACATATCATTCTGTTTCAAATTCATAAAATCATCTCTGCACTTAGCAATATACTCAGCTCCGACATAACGATCACACAAAGTCTATCTGAAATGATCCCAAGTAACCCTACTAGCTGGAGTAACAATCTCCTCAGCGTCCCACCAATTCTGGGCTTCACCCTGCAGCAGTGAAACGACAACCCTGAGTTTCCGGTCGGTAGGATAATCCATCTCAACAAATAATCACTGAAGCTTCTTCTAGCAGAGAAGGCCTTATGGATTTCAGGGTTTTAGCTTTCAGTCGTATTTTATATATGAGAACCGAACACTTTTCCCTTTTATACATAAAGTAATAATAAAATAAAAGGAAATGCTTTAATAAAAAAGTAAAGACTAATTATTATAATTTAATTTCTTATTAATACAAATTAACTTTTTGAATTTTCGGGAAATATATAACGTTTTGAAAATTTGAAACCAAATATTTTATCGGTAAATTACCTAGTAACTCATTGAATTTTTATAGAGTTTTTAACTAGCATTTAAACTTCTTGGAACATAACTTTTTAACGTAGAAACCAAAATATCATAAAAAATTTATAAAAAAATGAACTGCTCATGAACTTATCGAGTCGAATTAGGCCTTGCTCGACTCGACTCGCTAAGATCTCGAGTCGAGCTCGAATTCGAGTTGAATGTTGACCGAATTTTAACCGACTCAAGCGTTGACCAAAATTTGCGAGTTGTTCAGCTCAATAAGTGTAACACCCCCTTCCCGGAATAGTTGAGAACCTGGTCGGAGTGTGCTACCGATGAACTATATGGTGGTCACAATATAATTTCATGTAATAAACGGTAATATTAGACCTAACATTCAAGAATAAGCAGTGCAAAAATATAGTTAATCTATTATGAGTCTATGATTACCCTGATTAGGACCAATTTAAACTTTTACAAGTTTTAGGGAGTAAATTATAATTTTCTCATTTTAGTGGTCCTTTTTCTAAAATTAGCCTTACCAAGTTGAAATACCTCGTATAAACAATTACCATAAAAATTTTCATATTATTTGGAGCTCATTTACCTAACCAATTAAACTATGCAAGATTCATTGACCATCTAGTAAACAATGCAAATATGTGTTCTATATCTTTTAATCGAATTAACTAACACCATACCGATACACATAGGGTCGTATCGGTACCTTAAGCCAAATTTTCAAATTCCAGATTCAAGGTAATAGGACCGCATCGATACAGTTAAGGGCTGTACCGACACCGATTGACCACGCTGACTTCGTATCGATATGCCTTGACCCCGTATCGATACCATTTTCCCACACAAATTTTAGTAGCCAAAATCCGTACTGATACGCCTAAACTGTATCGATACGCCCCTTTTGACCATCGTTGATTCGACCAAATATGCAAGGCCGTATCGATACAACATCACCTGTATCGATACGCTCTGCCCTGTAATTGACAGATCTTTGCTGGTTTTTAATCAATTTGATCCAGTAGACATTATTCAAATGCAATGAAACTTTACACACAATATTTTAGTGTTGTAAACTATTTGCATGCCAAATTTTAGGATCGTTCGAATTTGTTTACTATGATTTCACTTTTTGGGGCCAATTATGCTTTTTTGGTCCATTTTAAACCATTCAAAAAGACCATTTGGAGCCTTAAGCACCAACACACCACAAACCTAAAATATATACATCAAAAGAGCCAAGTAAGACTAGTTTAAGTACTTTGCCACCCTACTAAGGGTTCATAGGTTCGATAAATATTACTTTAAGCTCGCTTATGACTTGTCAAACTCCATCTCCTCCGATCTCGATCCAACTACTCGATCAACCTGAAATGCATGAGATGAAATGCATTAGGCATACTTTGCCTAGTGAGGTAGTCATAAATAACATCAATACCAATGTTATGCAATTTCATCCCTACAATATAAGAGGACATGCAATAGCTCAATATTAACGATGCAATGATCATAATCAATAGCAATTAAAAAAAATCATATTTTAGCAATAACCTTTGTATTGATTCGGGATAGAGGATACACGAATTCCTACGCCTCGCCAAGTCAATAAATGGTCTAGTCCCTCCGCCTCGCCAATATGATCAATAACACAACACATCCCTCCACCTCGCCAAATCAATATAGGCTGTAGCCCTAGGACCGTAGTCCACTTGTACACTAAGCTCATGAATTCTATGGCATGCCAATTGTATCCAATGTTCTTTAAATCCAAGGTCCGACAACAATATCAATGATTGGTGTACAATGACAATATCATATTCAATACTTTCAATGATTTTATCAATAAGTCATAATTCAATATCAATATTAATGACAATGGCAATGCTTTAATGATTCCAATAACAATAATAGTAGTCAGTGATCCTTTTACAATATTTCGATGACAATAACGATAACAAAAACGGTGATCGATATCAATGACAATAGCAATGAAAATGTCAATAATCTATAATCAATATCTTATATGTCCATGATTCAATGAAAGTGAAAATAACAATATTCCACGACGATGACAATACTCAATGTCCAATGATCGATAGCTACAATGACACCTCAATACTTGATGTTACCACTTACCGACACTTACCACAATGTTACTAAGGGGTTCCATGCAATGTTTCCTTAACAATTGGGTTAGCAATAACAATATTGACAATAATGGAATAGGGAAAGGCACCTAGCCTAAACTCGAGACCCCGATTACACTCACCTCAATAATCTGATGCTTTTACGGCTCTCAGATAACAACCCCTTTGTTCTTAGCCTTTGGTGAGGTCGATGGATGATCTTTATCAATTTCATGAGCCAGGAAACTAAAAAAGCGTGTTAGAATCAACACTACAATATCATAATCAATATAACAATATCAAAATCAACATCTAAACTTGAAATAGCTATTAGCTATCAAGATGACCATGGATAGGCAAACCCTAACTTGCGATTAAGCTTGATATATCCATGGAATTCAATGATTGTTTGAGGTTTATAGCTTACTTGATCGATGGTAATGATTCGATATCAATAAGTTGAAATCACCAATGGAGGTGTGTGCCTAGGTAGGGACGATAGCTATTGTGAGGTGCTTTCTTAGACAAGTATCGTGTAAGACTCCAAACCTTAGCTATTCAATTTGTTTTTATTGAAAAGCTTTCCTTTCAATGAAGGAAGCTCTCCAAGTTATCCCACGTATAGGAATTGTAATAGAGGAGGCGGCTAATCGCAAGGTTAGTTCTTCAACTCTCGATAGACAATACTTTTACCCCCAAACTTTTAATTTCTATAATTTAGCCTCTAAAGGAATCGATATTATTCAATAAGATCAAAGAACGATAAATTGACTCAATTAGAGTCCAATATCCACACAATTGACCTCGTGGATAAAGTCAATACATTATTAGGATCATTCCTATATAGAATTTCCGATCGCTGAAACCCAATTTCGACTAGACCGGATTTTTGTATGTCACAACTCTCCCCCTTAAGAAAATTCGTCCTCGAATTTTACCTAAATCGAAGAGATATGAATATTTCTTCTTCATTTTCTCCTCCACTTCCCAAGTAGCTTCCTCAATGTTATGACTCCTCCATAGCACTTCAACTAGCGATACAGATTTATTGCAAAGTCTTTTAACTTCCTTTGCAAGAATCTGTACCGATTTCTCTTCATAAGACAAATTAAGCTGAATTTTAATAGATCCAATCTCGATGATATGTGAAGGGTCAGAGCGGTATTTCCGAAGCATCGATACGTGAAACACATCATGAATCTTGTTCAATTCTGAGGGCAACAATAATTGATAAGCTAGAGGGTTAACTTTCTCGATGACTTCAAATGGTCCAATGAACCGGGGACTAAGTTTCCCCTTTTTGCCAAACCTTAGAACTTTCTTCCACAGTAATACTTTGAGAAAGGCTTTTTCCCCAACTTCGTAGTGAATATCCCTTTGTTTAAGGTCAGCATAAGCCTTTTGCCAATCAAAGGCAGCTTTTAAGCGGTCATGGATGATGGTAACATGTTCTTCGGTTTCCCGAAGTATGTTAGGGCCCAACATCTTGCCTTCACCGAGTTCGAACCAACATAATCGGGTTCTGGAACGTCTGCCATACAACGCTTCATATGGCGTCATTTTAATGGAAGCTTGATAGCTATTGTTGTAGGAAAACTCGACAAGAGGTATTGATTTCTCCAAAGATCCACCAAAATCAATAACACATGCTCGGAGCATGTTAGATTATGGGTAGAAAGCAGTGATTAAGTTAACTATGGTTCCCAGAGCTCTTTGCAGTGTTCTCCAAAACCAAGAAGCAAACCTAGGATCTCGATCGGGGACAATTGATTTAGGTACTCTTTGAAGTTGAATGACTTCCTTAATATACAAGTCATCTAGATTATGAGGATCCTAGTCCACTCTAACTGGCACAAAGTGTGCTAACTTGGTAAAACGGTCCACAATGACCCATATAACATCATGTTTAACAGGGATTAACGACAGACCACTAACAAAATCCATAGTGATATTCTCCCACTTCCATTGTAGAAAATCAATACGATGTAACAATCCGGTAGGAGCACGATGTTCATCCTTGACACTTTGGCACGCGAGGCATTTAGATACGAAATCAACTATGGCTTGTTTCATGCATGGACACCAGTAGAGTTCACAGAGGTCTTTATACATCTCTACGGACCCCGAATGAACAAAGAAAGAACTTGTAAGAGCTTCTTTAAGGATATCAACACGTAGAGATTCATCATTGGGCACATAGACCGATCATGAAAGCATAGAAGTCCTTCAAAATTAACTTTGAAGTCGAGATTATCTTGAAGCTTAGAGATAATTGATTGGAGTTCAGAGTCTTGATCTTGCAATGTCTTTATTATCGAAACAATAGTAGACTAAACTTGAAGTTCAGCTACAAGAATTGATGCTTCTGAAGTCGGATGTGAGCGTTAATAGCTCAAGGGGCTACAAAACATCAATTTGTAATGAGCCAAATTGTTATTATTTGATGCATAGGTTTTCACATTTAATGACAACACTTACCATGCGAAGGTTTGCGGGTGAGTGCATTAGCTACCACGTTGGCCTTGCCCGGATGGTAATCGATGAAAAGATCATAATATTTAAGGAGTTCCATCCACCTCCGTTGTTGAAGATTTAACTCCTTTTGAGTTAAAAGATACTTAAGAATTTTATGATCGGTGAAGAGATAGAACTTTTCTCCATAGAGATAACGTCTCTAGATTTTCAACGCAAAAACTACCGCAGCCAATTCCAGATCATAGGTAGGATAGTTCATCTCATGTGTCTTAAGTTGTCTCGAAGCATATGCAATGAATTTGCCTTCTTGCATCAACACACAACTTAATCTGAGATGCGATGCATCACTATAAACTATGTAGTCTTTTCCAGACTAAGGTTGGGTCAGGACTGGTGCATGAGTCAATACTTGTTTCAATTGGTCAAAGCTCCATTGTGGTTCCTTCGTCCAGAAAAATGGAGCTTCCTTCCACAATAACTTAGTCAATGGGCTGCTAACATAGAAAATCCTTTGACGAATCTTCTATAATAACCAAAAAGGCTAAGGAAACTCCTCACTTCACCAACATTCTTCGGTGGATTCCAATCGAGGATGGTGTTGAGTGTGTAAAAGATCTATTATTTACACCCTATTTAACCCATATTTATGCTGCATTCAGGCATTATTCATTGCATTTAGGTTAGTTTACAGCAAAACATCACAAATACATTAAAGGCACAAATTCTACTAAGAATGGCTGTTTTTGCAGGTTGCTGCCATAGCAGACGGAGAAGGCAGGCGCTGGGAAAAGAAGTAGAAGAGCTGAACTGGACAAGCAGACAAAGAGGACGATGCTGCCATGGTGCTGCCGTGACAACAGAGGATGACAACAATTTTGTGGAGAAAAAAGCAAAGTGGACCTCGACAGATAGAGAAAATTCAGCTCGTCCGTCGTGTGAAAACCTTATATTTTTCCAAGCCCCAGATCAAAAGATATGTCAAGCCCAAAGCTCAAGGAGAGAAAATCCCAAGAAACAAGGAAGACGACTGGAAAGTAGATTCCTTGAAGATTTAGTCTTTATTAGAATCATACGTTTAATTAAAGTTGTAATCCTTGTTAAATTAGATAACTTGAGCCCAAAGCTTATATAAGGGCATGTATTTTAACCTAGGGCATATCCAATACCCCATAACCGATAACCAAAACCCCTAGCCGTTTTCCCGTCGCCGACATGTTCTAAATTCCCCCTAGGGTCACAGGTTGATTTGTAATGTAGTTGCAAGAGCTGTTTTGTTTTAGGAATTTTCAGTTCAATAAAATAAACTTCAAGTTCTCTTATTTTGGTTATTAATATCTTGCAAGAGCATCGGGAGAGCATTGTGAGGTTATCTATTTACTTAGCATCGGGAGAGTTAAGTATACGAAAGAAATAAGAGCAAGTTCTCTAGTTTATAGTTGAACTATCTCGTGCCTAGGGATAGGGCGAGGTTAAGTGGCTAAAGAAGAATTCATACACATCGGTGTTCATCCTTCGATTCACGTCGGGAGGTATCATCAAAGACGTGATCATTGACAGACTTGGACCTAGGGATAGGCCAAGGCAGATCTGGGATTCTTGCCAAACTTGAAAGTATTGAGTTGAGTGTTTGCTGCCGCAACAATCAACGGACTGCCGCAGCGACAGGTGCTACCGCGATGGGCGCGACGACATAATTGGATTTCCTAAACTCTACAATACCTGCACTACTGAGCAATTCAATACCAGCCCATTCTCTCTATCTTGATATTTCTACTCTTTTATTTAAGTTTACTTTATTATTTTCGTGACAACTCTCAAATATTTCCTTTACTTTCGTGCAGTGAATTAAGGTGAAGCTATTAGCACAATCCCTGTGGAGACGATATCCGATACTTCGTATCACTTTACTACTTGCGTCGTGTACACTTGCACTACCATTGCGATAGACTATTTTACACGCAACAAGTTTTTGGCGCCGTTGCCGGGGATTGGCAATATAACTCTACCTTTTCTTTTACTACACTTTTCGTTTTTGTTTTTATTTTTATTTTTATTTTTCTGTTTTTCGTTGGTGCATTCAACTCTTGCTTTTCACAAGGTTTCTTGTTTATGCGCAGATCGAATCGAGGTAAAGATCCTGAATATCAATTAGATCCGGAAATCAAACGTTCCTTCAATCTCAAGAAACAACTTCGTCACTTACTAGCCAGGAACAAGTACCTTGAGGAACAACTAGAGAAGATGGCCCACAATGGAAACGACCCGCCTGTCGGCGACCCGCCCGCCGCTGCCGGACGACGGTCTTGTCGTGACTACATGTTGAACGATCATGTAGAACTGGAAACCACGCTGCCGGACATTGATGTAGACAAATTCGAGTTGAAACCTGTCATGTTTAGCATGATCAACAATGCCTGTCAATTCAGTGGTGCTGTTACAGAGGATGCTAGGGAGCATCTAAAAACGTTCCAGGAAATCTATGGTTCGTTTAGACTGCCAGGAGTTAATCCGGAGATACTGAGGCTTCGGTTATTTCCCCATTCACTGAGGGACAGAGCAAAAACTTGGTGGAATAAACTTACGCCGGGTTCAATTAGAACTTGGGCAGATTTATCTTGTGAATTTTTATCTCGTTTTAATCCTTCGCATTTATCTGAGCGATTACGTAATGAAATTGCTACTTTTCAACAGGAAGATGACGAGCCGATGCACGAGGCCTGGGATAGATTTACTACTCTTCTACGGAACTGCCCAATGCATGGATTCCCCGTCTGGAATCAGGTAACAAAGTTTTATAATGCTGCCAACTTACAAACTCGTATCCGAATTGATTCAGCAGCAAACAGACTATTATTGGATAAAGATCCGGACGAGGCAATGCAAGTATTGAAAAATCTGGCTAAGAATGAGGAGTAGTTTCCGACAGCAAGAAGAGGGGGTAAACGGGTACTAGCTGTCAAGGATTATGAAGCCGACAGCACAACTAAAGCAATGAAAAGGTTATTGAATGATGATGCAAAACATGGATTTGCTGTTGAGGAGGTATGTGAAATCTGTGAGGGAAATGATAGTTCGGATGAGTGTCCTATACAGTTAGAAGAGGGAAAATATGTTGGAAATTACAAACCCAAGTTTTCTTGGAGCAACCCTAATAATGCCCTGAATCCTCAAGCACACAATCAGAATCAGAGAGGACCTAGATTGCTGACGCGACAGCAACTGCCGCCGCAGCAGCAACAACATCAACCATCTGCCACGAGCAGTATACTGGAATAGACTCTGGCCACTTTTATGTCTCAGACAGGTACTTATATTGAGAATATGAATTAGTTTGTCAAGAAGACAGAGAATTTCATGGATAAAACAGAGATGCGGATGACGAATCATGAAGCTACTCTGAAATCTTTGGAGACACAAATGGGTCAGGTTTCCCAACATATTAAGCCGAGGCAGACTGGAGGATTCCCTAGTAATACTGAAAATGCTAGGCAGCCCACACATGAGCAGTGTAAAGCTATTACTACTAGGAGTGGGAAGAAATTACCAGGGCCGGAAAAGGAAGCTGAAACAGTAAGGAAACTAGCCTTGGACAAACCTGCCGAGGAAGCTGCCCCGATAGGTAACAAACAGACTGCTGCCGATGAGCCTGTCACGACAGTAGAAGCGACAGAGGAAAAAATTGATGAACCTAAACCTCCCCAGATTCGTATGCAGTGGGAAGGACGTATTGCTGATTACTGTCCCCCACCTCCTTTTCCTCAACGGTTACAACAAGCTAAGCAAGAATCTCAGCTCAAAAAGATTTATGATATTTTAAGCATGTTCATATTAATATTCCGCTGTTGGATGCCGTTAGGGAGATGCCCGATTATTCCAAATTTCTCAAGGATGTCATGTCAAAGAAATCTAAACTTGGGGAATTTGAAACAGTAAAGATGACAGAAGGTTGCATGAGTATTCTTCATCGGCAGCCACTCCAAAAAAAGAAGGATCCGGGGAGCTTCATCATACCTTGTGTAATCGGAAATAAATATGTGGGTAAGGCACTTTGTGATCTTGGTGCTAGTGTTAATTTAATGCATAAATCTATTTTTCAGAAATTAGGTATTGGAAAGGCGCGACCCACGACAGTAACTCTGCAGCTGGCAGGTCGCTCTTACGTTCTTGTTTTAGATTGTGAGGCAGACGAAAACGCACCAATCATCATTGGGCAACCCTTCTTAGCCACGAGAAGATCACTGATTGATGTGGAGAAAGGAGAACTCACCATGCGAGTGAATGATCAAGAGATTAAGTTGAATGTTCTCCAAGCTATTAAGCATGCTGATGCAGACGAGGAATGCAAGGCTATCACTGACGTTGCCTTTGATCAACCTTGCATCAGGTCGGGCTGTCACGACATCAGAATTGGTCACTTCTTCGGCAGCCACCTACAGGACTGTCACGACAACACTGACGACAACACCGACAACAAAAACTCCTCTGAATTCGATACATCTTGTACTGAAGATCAGGAGGAGGTAAACTGGATAGGCGATCGTCCAGGTAAGTTATTCGAACCTTTAAATTATACTTCGAATAACCATGCAATCCAAAAGCCATCTACTGTTGAGCCACCTGCCTTAGAACTGAAGCCCCTGCCAGGGTAGCTAAAATATGCTTTTCTTGGTTCAAATGATACGTTGCCCGTAATCATCTCTTCTAAGCTGCCACAGGAACGACAACTAATAGGGATGCTGCGGTAGCACAAGAAGGAAATTGGATGGACGATAGCTGATATTCAAGGCATTAGTCCGGCGTTATGCATGCACAAAATCCTTTTAGAGGAAGATCATAAGCCGACTATAGATGCCCAAAGGCGGCTAAACCATGCGATGAAAGAGGTGGTGCGTAAAGAAATAATCAAATGGTTAGACGCTGGTATTATTTACGCCATCTCCGACAGCAAATGGGTGAGCCCGGTGCAATGCGTTCCAAAGAAAGGAGGAATGACCGTGGTGACCAATGAAAACAATGAGTTAATTCCAACCAGGACTGTGACCGGTTGGAGGGTTTGTATGGACTATCGGAAGCTTAACAAAGCTACCCGAAAAGACCACTTCCCTTTACCCTTTATTGATCAAATGCTTGATAGATTAGCAGGTAAACCTTACTATTGTTTTCTTGATGGTTATTCAGGTTATAATCAAATAGCTATCGCACCGGAAGATCAAGAAAAGACGACTTTCACATGCCCCTACGGAACGTATGCTTTTAGGAGAATGCCTTTTAGACTATGCAATGCACCCGCCACCTTCCAAAGGTGCATGATGGCCATATTCTCCGATATGGTGGAGGACTTCCTTGAAATTTTTATGGATGATTTTTCAGTCTTTGGGGACGATTTTGAGAGCTGCCTCAACAATCTACAAAAGGTACTTGAAAGATGTGAAAAAGCAAATCTAGTTTTAAATTGGGAAAAATGCCACTTTATGGTGGATGAAGGGATAGTCCTTGGCCATAAGATTAGCTGTCGTGGGATAGAAGTCGACAGGGCTAAAATAGAAGTGATCGAGAAGCTGCCGCCGCCGACCACAGTCAAGGGTATTAGAAGTTTCTTGGGACATGCTGGTTTTTATCGGAGATTCATTGCAAATTTCTCAAAAATCACCAAGCCCCTATGCCGTCTTTTAGAGCAGAACCGACCCCTTTGACTTTAATGATGAATGTACTGAAGCATTCAAGGTTCTGAAGAAAAAACTAGTAACAGCTTCAATAGTACAGCCACCAGACTGGACACAACCATTTGAGATTATGTGTGATGCTAGTGACTATGCTGTCGGGGCAGAATTTGGGCAGCGAAGAGACAAGCTATTTCATGTCATATATTATGCCAGTAAGACACTGAATGACGCCCAAGTGAACTACACCACCACAGAAAAGGAGTTATTAGCTGTGGTGTTCTCCATTGACAAGTTTCGTTCTTACATACTTGGAACGAAGGTAATAGTGCACATAGACCATTTTGCCTTGAAGTATTTGTTCGCGAAAAAAGATGCAAAGCCTCGATTGATACGGTGGATCCTGCTATTGCAAGAATTCGACCTTGAAATCAAGGACAAAAAAAGGATAGAAAATCAAGTGGCAGATCACTTGTCAAGATTGGAGAAGGGACAGAGTCCACCAACAGATGAGACAAACATACTGGAGACCTTCCCAGATGAGCAGCTCTTTGCTGCCACAATCACTGCCGCGACAGCCATGGCGGTAGGTAAGTCTTCTGAACTCCCCTGGCATGCTGATTTCGTTAATTTTATAGTTAGCGGAATAATTCCTTATGATCTTAATTACCAAGCCAGGAAGAGGTTCCAAAATGATGTTAAGCATTATTATTGGGACGAACCTCTTCTTTTCAAACTATGTGCAGATCAGGTTATAAGGAGGTGTGTACCACAAGAAGAACAAGAAGACATACTTCATCACTGCCATGCTTCACAGTATGGAGGTCACTTAGGAGGCAACAAAACTGCTGCCAAGGTGCTGCAGTTAGGGTTTTATTGGCCGTCACTATATAAAGATGCACAAATCTTCTACAAGAGTTGTGACAGGTGCCAAAGGACAGGAAACATCTCAAGGAGAAACGAGATGCCGCTGTAGAACATTCTAGAGGTCGAAATCTTCGACGTTTGGGGGATTGATTTTATGGGACCTTTTCCATCTTCATGTGGAAATTTATACATCCTCTTAGCAGTAGATTATGTCTCTAAGTGGGTTGAAGCTATCGCCACTCAAAAGAATGATGCCAAGACAGTCCAAAGGTTTTTACACAAAAACATTTTTTTCTAGGTTTGGCATCCCTAAGGCGATTATCAGTGATGAAGGTAGACATTTCGACAATAGGGTTATTGCTGCCGCCTTGAAGAAATATGGTGTCAAGCATCGGATCGCGACAACATATCACCCACAGACCAATGGACAAGCTGAAATATCTAATAGGGAAGTTAAGAACATTCTTGAGAAGATGGTTAAGCCAACTAGGAAAGATTGGTCTTTACTCCTCAATGATGCGTTATGGGCATATAGGACAGCTTTTAAGACTCCGTTGGGCATGTCTCCATACCGTTTGATTTATGGAAAAACTTGTCATCTGCCTGTCGAGATAGAGCACAGAGCATATTGGGCGATCAAGGCAGTGAATATGGACTTGGACAAGGCAGGCCAGAAAAGGCTGTTAGATCTGAACGAGATCGAAGAAATACGGACAATGGCCTACGACAATGCAAGAATCTACAAGGAGAAAAATAAGAAGTGGCATGACAGGAAGTTGTTGCCACGACAGTTCTGCCCAGGGCAGCTTGTATTGTTGTTCAATTCTAGACTGAAACTTTTCCCAGGAAAACTGAAATCTAGATGGTCGGGCCCATTCCAAGTCGTACAAGTTTTTCCCCATGGTGCCATCACAATCCGATCATTAAAAGACGGGCACCAATTCAAAGTCAACGGACAGCGCCTCAAGCATTATCAGGGGACTGAAGCCCCATGAATGCAGGAAGTGGTTACCTTAGGAGATGCCCCACCTGGCAGCCCTAATTTAACCTAAATTTTAATTATTTGTTTTATTATTATTATTATTTATTATTTATTAGGAAATAAGGTTTACTTTATTTGAATAATGTTTTTTATGTTTACTATTTTTAGGAAATAAAGGAGTCAAGAAGAACATGAGAAGTGAACCCAGCCCACCATCCATTCATCAGCCCAACAAAGCCCAATATTGAAGCTTGTCGTTCCAGCTGCCGCGGCAGACACGGAAAAGACAGGCTGTCACCAGACTGTTACGACAGACGCGGAAACGTGTGACAGACGCGTAACAGACGCAGAAACGTGTGCCAGACACGTCAGACACGCTAAAGCTCAACAGCCGCCCCATGATTCACGCCTGCCGTTACAGCTTTAACGGGCAGCAATTCCTCTTCTATAAAACCCCGTTTCATTTTCATTTTCACTCACTTCTGACTTTCCTACTTGCACTCCATCTTTAGTTTTCATTTGCTTTCTTTTACTTTCCACAACCCTTGCACTAACATGTCTTCCAGAAAAACCCGCCGCAGTGCTGCTTCAACCTCTTCACCGACAGCAACTCCCCCTCCGTCCTTTGCAACCAGAGATCTGTGGGAAGAACGAGGCTTCATTTACACTCCAAAGGCAAACAATCTGGGCCTCAAGCCTTTTATCGCCAGAAAGATTAGAGCTCTATTATGGGAATCATTTGCGGCACAACCAGAGGAGATGAACAAAACGCTGGTGAGAGAATTTTATGCTGCCATCAGCAGCAAAACGGCGACAGCAGTGACTGTCAGAGGAAAAGAGGTACCGTTTACAGCTGACCGCATAAACTCCTTATATGGCCTCTACATGGGCCCCAATGATGATGCGCACCAGCAGTTCCTCGACACATTGGATGATGCTGCCTATGACGCTGTCATGGCAGAACTGACGAATGATGGAATCGAATGGAATACAAGCCGAAAAAATCCTCACACAGTGAAGAGGGGGCAGCTGCTGCCAGAGGCAAAACTGTAGAATGCCTTCGTCAAAAAGAGGATCCTGCCGTCGTCCCATCATACCACCGTTGACCAGCAGAGGTTAGCCTTAATACACTCTATTTTAAACGAACGACCCATTAATGTGGGTAGTTATATGCGAGAGAGTATTTTGGAAAGTGCACATCGTCCGTCAAGCCTTCTTTGCCTCTGTTACCTCATCACATCTCTCTGCCGCTGTCATGATGTGCCGGAAGCCGACACCGATTCCCTAGTGAAAGGAAGGGGTTGGATAGAAAAGAATATCATCAGTCTCATGGAACTGACAGTGGCAACCCCTCTCTCATCTTTCAACCCCGCTGCCGCCCCAGCTGAATCATCAGAGCAGCCAAATCCTGAACCTGCCGCCGCAGCAGCTGCTCCGGCAGACCCTCCAATCAAATCCTAGCTGCCATTCAAAGGATAAAGGACAGACAGTTGGGCCTCATGACATTCATCAAGGACTTTGCCGCATCCACGGTAAATTTTATTCACAATACTTTAAATTTCCCTGATGTTGTTTTCCCCACCTTCCCTGCCCACTACTTCACTGTCCCCACCCCTGCCCACACACCTACACCTGCTGCGACACCACAAACACCATCTGCCGCCTCCATACCATCACCTGCCCCGACGGCAGCCGGCAGCACCCATGCCGAAACATCCACTCGAGGAACAAAGCGACCGGTGCCGTTGGACGACCTTGCTGCCTTTGTTGCTGGGTTCTCTTCATCATCCGTCTGGGCAGATAGCGACGCTGAACCTTCTATTTAGAGGAACCTGTCGAAGGAATTTACACCGGTAAAGAGGCAGAAAAGAATGGCAGATAAGAAAACTCTACCAAAGGCCAGCAGCAGCAGTGACAGCAGCGGCAACAGCTCTGACATTCAGGTTGTACAGCAACCACCCCAGCGCACCCCAAGAGCCAGAATCCGCCTCAGCAGCAGCAGTGAAGACAGTGCTTAAAATTTAAGTTTCTTATTTTCTTATTGCTGCCTGCCATTTATATATTTTGTGATGTACTGCCTTCATATTACAGTATTCCTTCGCTTTACCTTGTTTTTATAGATTATCTTTCATTTGGTAAAGAAGAGATACTGTTTTAGTGTATTTTTGTTTTTAGGTAATAAAGACTAAAAGAGGAAAAGAGGAGCTGAGGATGCAATGCTGAGGCAGCGAACCAAAGGGCTGTACTGATGCAGTTCCAGCTGAAGACAATTGTTGCCGAGTAGCTGCCGAGCAAGGTTGCCACTGACTTTGCTCCCCACGACAACAAACTATGGAGTTGGAGAACCAGAGTGCGATTTGTAGTGCTAAAAATCCTGAGTCTATCGCCACCCTCTGCTCAATTTTCTGATGATTGTAGCTGTAACCCCCTAAACCCGACCCGGAAGAACTGGGTCGAATATAAGGAGTCAAACTCAAAGTTTGTCCCTCACACAAGTAACCTGATTCAAAACTTTAGTTCCAAAATAGATAAATAATAATATCGAATATTAAATACTGATAAAATATTCCTGAAAGTATTAAATACTGAAAATGTGTATGCATGATAAAACATAATAACCCCAAATAAAACATCCAGAATCTGAAATTATATACAATCTGATAAAACATATAATAAAAATAAGTCCAAGTCTCTTACTGATAATAGTAAATAAATAAAGCTGGAAAACGAGGTCCTCTAAGTACCGTAGCCTAGATTTGAGTATCTGAAAATAGAAACTAAGGGAGAGTCAGCGATAACGCTCATTGTGTCTCTACAGCGCAACCAGAATCATCAGTATCATCATATCAACAGAATCAGTCATATATTATCAGGATACAATTTCCATCATGAATCAATTCAAACACATAAACAAGTGTGAATGAAAATGCAACACAATATGATATGCACCCAACTACATCACCATCCGAAGAGTAAGGTTCCCCATAACCACTCTCTACCTCGTCACCATCCGAAGTGGAAACCAGCCCGTAGGCGAAACCACTGATCTGAAGTAGACATCAACTCGAAGGATGAATCTACTGAACTTCCCCATACAGAATCCCACCCATAATGAGATGACATAAAATCCGAGTTCTGAATCCGAATGCATTAATTATCAACATAAATGCATAATCATATAATCTGATATACAGTAATCCGAATCTGAATGTATATACAAATATTTCATAATCGTAATAAAATGCTGAACAAGTCACACATCAAAGATCAACAGAATATTACAATCATATACCATCAGACCACATCATGTGTACATTTCAGCAAATCAACACATTTACATACAGAGCACTGTAAACAGACAACACAGAAGAGAACACACCTCAAATAGCTAACACTCAACGTCGACGGTGACGTCTCCCACGCTCAGCTCTATCTCTAGGTCGGTCAGAGTCAGCTTGAGTGGATCCCGATGTCTGAGCAACAGGAGGTCGTCCAGGTGGAGGAGGAGGAAGGATCTCAGTATCTGAGTCAATGTCGTCTGCAAATACGAATAATACCAATTAATTTTTCCGATACTCAAATCTTTAAAAACAAGTACAAACGAATAAAAGCGGTCAAAACAGTCTTTCAGGTTCAAATTTGAGGAAACGAGCAGCCGAAACGGAATCAGGACGTCGAAAAACATAAAATAAGCCTTTTCTAAAAAAGTCAACGATCAACGGGTCAATGATCAAGGATATAGGCAAGATAAGCGATAGACCCTTTCCTGATCATTTTCTCAGCTTTGAGAGCTGAGACGGTGTTACATAGGAACCCTCTGCACTCACCATTCATAATCACTTCACGATCATCAGGAGTTCTCAGTGTAGCCCTTTTCTTTTCACAGTCTAAAGTAACACGGTGTGTAGACAACCAATCCATACCCAGAATAAGATCGAACTCCCTAAAGGGTAACTCCATCAAATCTGTTGGAAAGATCTCCCATTGAATCTCAAGAGGACAATTTCTGTAAACTTTAGTAACCTCAACTGGATTACCCACTGGACTGTGTACAGTAACAACACTAACAGTATCCTCAACAGAAATCTCAAGACCCCCAGACACAGAACTCACAACATAAGAATGAGTCAAACCATTATCTAGCAAAGCAAAATACATAATAGAATGGATAGAGAATGTACCCGCAATAACATCTGGCTCATTACGATCCTCGTGCCTCCTAGTAGAATAAACGAACCCCAGTTGTCTGGCCCCTGATCCTTCTACTCCTCTACTCGGAGCTCGTCTACCTCTACTAGCAGAGCCTGAAGTAACAGATCTGACCTGACATCTTCCCCTGGCGGGAGTCTGTACTGATGCTTGAGATTGAGTAGTAGTAAAAGCTGAGGAAGGTGGAATAGGACAATCTCTAAAACGATGCTCGAATGAACCACATCTGAAACAAGCTCCAGTCTGCCTCCTACACTCGCCCGAATGCCACTTCTTGGAAAAAGGACACTGTAGCACCCCTCGAGTACCAGTCGAACCACCAACACTGACAATCAGAATAGGAGTCACTGGTCTAGCTCTCGAATAACTCTGATAGTCTGACTCATCTTTGGCTCTCTTGCCGGACTGATTTCCCTGACTATGCTGAACTGGCACTGACATTGGTCTCTTCCCTCTATCAGATCTATGCAACTCAAGCAGTCTCAACTCTGCCTCATTACGTTCAGCTATCCTAGCTCGTCGGGTTATATCTTTGTATTTCTGATCCATATGTAAGGCAACACTCGCCTTTATCGTAGGACGCAATCCCTTCAAAAACCAATCACACTTTTCTTTTTCTGTGGTCACTAACCCTGGGACGTACTGCATCAATCTCATAAACTTTATCTCATAGTCGTTAACAGACATATCATTCTGTTTCAAATTCATATAATCATCTCTGCACTTAGCAATATACTCAGCTCCGACATGACGATCACATAAAGTCTATTTGAAATGATCCCAAGTAACCCTACTAGCTGGAGTAACAATCTCCTTAGCCTCCCACCAATTCTGGGCTTCACCCTGCAGCAGTGAAACGACAGCCCTGAGTTTCCGGTCGGTAGGATAATCCATCTCAACAAATAATCGCTGAAGCTTCTTCAGCCAATACTCTGCATCGGCTGGGTATGTACCCGTCTTTCCCTCGAACATAGTCATCCCGACAGCGAGAAACTCTGTAGATATGGGTCTCCGAACACCCTCGGACTGACGAAGGTATCTCAATAACTCTCTCTGAACAGTAACAACATCCATGCCCACTGTCTCACTATCCCCTAAATCACGATGACCACTACTCTGAGCAGGCTGAACATGTGGATCTCCTCCACCGGTCTGCTGAGCTCCAGTCTGCTGAGCTCTAGTCTGCTGAGCTCTAGTCTACTGAGCTCCAGTCTACTGAGCTCCAGTCTGGTCCACATGTTGTTCCTCCACATTCGCACCCTAGACCTCATCCTGATTTGGTATCAAACCCTCAAGAGGTGGAACGTCACTATCTGCAGTAGCGGTACGACCTCGACCTCGGCCACGACCTCGACCGGCCGCTGTTCTAGAACTTCTCTGAGGTGGCATAGTAGTATATCTACAAAAGACAGAACCCTAAGATTAGAATCGGTACTTGGAGACCTGATTCAGAATATCTATAAATATTATTTATAAAAGATCATAACTTTTTCTAAAATTATCGTTTTACCCGAAAACATATGATAATGCATGCAAAAATTTGTTTTTAATTTAAAATTGATTTAAATCACCCAGGCCGAGTGTTAAACCTGGCTCTAATACCACTAAATATAACCTCCTAAACCCGACCCGAAAGAACTGGGTCGAATATAAGGAGTCAAACTCAAAGTTTGTCCCTCACACAAGTAACATGATTCAGAACTTTAGTTCCAAAATAGATAATAATATCGTATATTAAATACTGATAAAATATTCCTGAAAGTATTAAATACTGAAAATGTGTATGCATGATAAAACATAATAACCCCAAATAAAACATCCAGAATCTCAAATTATACACAATCTGATAAAACGTATAATAAAAATAAGTCCAAGTCTCATACTGATAATAGTAAATAAATAAAGCTGGAAAATGAGGTCCTCCAAGTACCGTAGCCTAGACCTGAGTATCTGAAAATAGAAACTAAGGGAGAGTTAGCGATAACGCTCAGTGTGTCTCTACAGCGCAACAAGAATCATCAGTATCATCATATCAACAGAATCAATCAGATATTATCAGGATACAATTTCCATCATGAATCAATTCAAACACATAAACAAGTGTGAATGAAAATGCAACACAATATGACATGCACCCAACTACATCACCATCCGAAGAGTAAGGTTCCCCAGAACCACTCTCTACCTCATCACCATCCGAAGTGGAATCCAGCCCGTAGGCAAAACCACTGATCTGAAGTAGACATCATCTCGAAGGAAGAATCTACTGAACTTCCCCATACAGAATCCCACCCATAATGAGATGACATAAAATCCGAGTTCTGAATCTGAATGCATTAATTATCAACAGAAATGCATAATCATATAATCTGATATACAGTAATCCGAATCTGAATGTTTATACAAATATTTCATAATCGTAACAGAATGCTGAACAAGTCAAACATCAAAGATCAGCAGAATATTACAATCATATACCATCAGACCACATCATGTATACATTTCAGCAAATCAACACATTTACATACAGAGCACTGTAAACAGACAGCACATAAGAGAACACACCTCAAATAGCTAACACTCAATATCGACGGTGACGTCTCCCACGCTCAGCTCTATCTCTAGGTCGGTCAGAGTCAGCTCGAGCAGATCCCGATGTCTGAGCAACATGAGGTCGTCCAGGTAGAGGAGGAGGAAGGATCTCAATATCCGAGTCAATTTCGTCTACAAATACGAATAATACCAATTAATTTTTCCGATACTCAAATCTTTAAAAACAAGTATAAACGAATAAAAGCGGTCAAAACAGTCTTTCAGGTTTGAATTTGAGGAAACGGGCAGCGAAAACGGAATCAGGACGTCGAAAAACATAAAATAAGCCTTTTCTGAAAAAGTCAATGGTTAACAGTCAACGGGTTTGGTTTAGATAGAGGCCCGGTTCGATTATGACTCAGCTCACTCACTGAACTGGTTCGATTCACATCACACACCAGGCCGATTAGCCCAAAACTATTCGGGCTCTCTCTCACTCTCATGCACTTGGGCTTACCAAATTGGGTTTAAACCCAATACTCCAACACACACACACCAGCTCAAACCCCTATCCCCTTTTGCCTACCCTAAACCCTAAAACAACACACATGACAGCGCCGGCCGCTGGTGACGCTGCGTTGACCTCCCATGGTCACTTTTCCAACCAAAACAACCCACATACCACGCACAAAACAAAACGCAAACCAAACGCTCACCTAGGAACCCAAACGAACGCAACAACGGTGACACAGTAGGATACCGAACGGTTTTCAAACCGTTTCTCAACAACGGCAGATGAAAACAACAAATGGTGGCTAGGGTTTTGGTTGTACGGGTTTGGGGAATTCGATGGTGGTTTCGAATCAACAAACGGCCGACAGCAAGGCCCTCGTCGGAGCACGATCGGAAAAAGTGAGTAAAAACGGGTTGTTCGAAGAAAACACAGAAGGAAAAAGAAAGAAAGAAGGAAAACAAGGCTTTTAAATCACACAAAAAGGGTAAATCACAATGTGTGCCACCCAACTTTCTAGGGTTTATAAAACGGCACCTAAATTCTTCAACCTTTATAATTTGGTCACTGAAATTCCGAAAATCCCCCAATTTAATCACTAGAATTCAATTAGGTCCTTAACTTAAAATTCCTAATTATTAGGGTTTTAAACTTAGGGATTTCAGTTAAATTAGGGTTTTAAATTAGGGAAAAATTGGGGTGTTATAGTAGCAGCGGACAGAGCCGCCGAAGGGAGATCCCAAGATTACTTGTGGGCTAAGGCAAACGAGATAAAGTCCACATTCAACACAAAGAAGTCACAGTTTAAAGCCACATTAAATGTGGAAAGCTACTTTTGATGACTTCTACTTTAAGGAGAACTTAACCTAGTTATTTGTCTATAAATACGCAATGTACTCCTAGTTCAAATCATCTTAGGTTTTCTATAGACATAGCTAGAGTGTTCTTTGCCTTCGCCATGTTCTTAACTTCTCTTGGGTTAAGGGTTATGTTGTAAATTAGTTGTGAAACGATTGTATTAGGTTTTTATGTTGTTTCAATAAAATATTCCAAGTTTACTTAATTCATGATCTTTACTTCTTCAACTAGTTCCAAAAGTCCAGTTGAAGAAATCCATTTATCGGGCACGAAAGTGTAAGGCTCACGAAAGAATTAAGTACGGTCTCATCATGTCGAGGTGTTGACTAATTCGACTTAGACATAAGTTCGAGTTTAAGCGGCTAAAAGGAGCAACCAAACTTCGGCTGCCTATGTTAGGTTTACGTTGAGATTGCTAGGTATTGCCTACATCACGTGGTGATAGAATCCTTGCCTAGACATAGGAAAGATCATATTAGAATTGCTCTGTCGAACTTGGAGTATCTGCAAGACTTGTCTCCAGAACTTCTCCTATCTCATATGCCGAGGCAGCGAAAGTTGCAAGGGCAGAGACCCACTGCGGCCGCGTGACAAGGTCATAGCTGCTGTCCGCCATTACCCGCTAAGGCAGCATATCGTGGCAGCACAAAACAAATTAGCCTTTAGAATGCAGTTTCACACTAAGTGGCTGCATAATCCTGCCTGCTTTATCAATATGAATCACCTCTTCTATTACTTGAGTTTTACTTTATTTCACTTTTCTCTCAACAATCACCTTACTTGTGTTTTTACTTTACCTTGTGCAGGAACTACAAATCGAACCAAGCTGACCAATCCTCATGGGATTCAACATCTTTTATTCTATAACTTGGCAGGAGTGTGCACTTGCGCTCTCACGAAAAGGGAACACCTACACGCCCGACAAGTTTTTGGCGCTATTGCCGGGGATTGGTAACAACGAATTGCGTTTTTAATTTATGCACCTTTTATTTACTCTTTATTTTATCTTTATTTTTAATCGAAAAAAATTGTCGTGTCCTTTGTTAGTGTATGACTAGGGCAAACCCAAAAGGTGAACTCCTCTTTTCTGATGATATCAAACGTCAAGCAAGAGAACTTAAGAAGGAGCTCAGGGAAGTCCTTGCGAAAAACAAAGAAGACAAGGGAAAAGTGAAGGTAAACATGGTAAACGAGGACCCACCAAACGGTGCCGCACATGGCGAGGCGAGCAGCACGACTTGCCGCCCAGAGGTCCGCAAGATCAACCGAGGCATGATCTCCCACTTCCACCCAAGCCACTCCAGATTCGAACCACTAGAGACTATTTAGAATATGACTTTCGAGAGTTTGATCCCACAGTAGCGAAACCTGATATAGAGGCGGACCACTTCGAGCTGAAGCCAGTCATGTTTAACATGATAAACACATTAGGGCACTTTTGAGAGACTACCACAAAAGATTCTTGGCAGCATTTGAGAGGGTTCCTGGACATCTGCAGAGCATTTAAAATACACGGGGTCTACCAGGATGTACCGAGGATGAGGTTATTTCCCTATTCACTGAGGGATAGGGCTAAACAGTGGTTGAATAACCAGCCGACAAGATCTTTCAACACATGGACAGAGTTATGTAAAGACTTCCTAGATCGATTCAGCCCGTCCAATGTCACTACAGATTGCAGAATAAGATCACATCCTTTACACAAGGAGACGACGAGCCAATGTATGAAGCATGTGAGCGGTACCAATAGATGCTGAATAACTGCCCGCTACATGGTCTTCCAACACAGACGCGTGTATCCATATTCCACAACACGGTGAACTACCCAACTCGGATGATGATAGATGCCTCGGCCAATAGGATTATTCTCGACATACCCTCAGAGGAAGCACTTCGTCTGTTGAACCAAGACGCTAAAAATGACTGCAAGTATCCAACTGCCTGTCGAGGCGGCATAAGGCGGCCAACCACTACGAACGAGGTAGAAGCCTCAGAATCTGTTAACGCCCGCCTTGATACACTGACAGAGCTGGTCATGAAGATTGTGCAACCTGCTGGAAATGCCTATGAAGTAAAGTCTATGGAGCCATTCCATGGCAAATGCGGGGGCAACCATGATTCCTCTGACTGCACAACATCTACCAACTACATGGGAGGATATGAGAGGAGTAGCAGACCTGCGCATAATACCTACAACCCTGGGTGGAAGAACCATCCCAAATTCTCCTGGAGCAACCCAAAGACAGCTGCAAACCCACAACAGCTACAAAGGGGCTACCAACAAAACCAGTCCAAGCAGCAGACTCAGCAGCCTCAAAATAATAACTCACTAGAAGCAACCCTACACACTTTCATGTCTAGAACTAGTGACTTTAATGTTCGTACAAATAAATTTATTGATAAAAATGAGTTTTTATGGATAAGACAAAGATGCGGATGGACAAATAGGAGGTTGCTATAAAGAATATAGAGACCCAATTTGGGCAATTTACCGAGATATACAACAACCGGACAATGGGAGCAACATCCAACAGCTCAGAGGCGGTAGCCAAACCCACTTACGAGCAATACAAGGCCATATATACAAGAAGTGGGAAGCAGCTCGATGAACCCAGGGTGGAGTCACAGCCAGAAACCCAGCCGGACTAGAAAAAGAAGCATGCCGCAGCAGCACCAACACCAATCGCCCTAGAACCAACACCAACCGCCCCATCGGCTGAGCAAGATAGCGGTCCTGAAACAGATGATCCTCCCCAAACTAAGCCCCCAAGCAAGGAGCATATAGAGGACATCCATCTGCCAACACCATTGCCCCAAAGGCTCAAGCAACAGAAACAAGAGCACTAGTTCAGAAAATTCCTGGATATTCTAAAATAGGTGCACATCAACATACCTCTAATAGAATCCATTCAAAGTATGCAAAACTATGCCAAACATCTCAGAGACATGGTTTCTAAGAAGAGTAGGATTGGGGAGTTCGAGACAGTGTCTGTCACTGAAGAGTGCATGGCAATGCTGCACAACAAGCTGCCGCCCAAGCAGACAGACCTTGGTAGCTTTGTTATCCCATGTAGGTTAGGCAACAAACATGAAACCGGAGCCCTATGTGACTTGGGAGCCAACATCAACCTCATGCCCAAGGCCGTCTTCGATAAGCTAGGTATTGGGCCTGCCAAACCTACCTCCGTCATGCTTAAACTTGCTGACCATTCATTTGTACAATCGGAGGGAAAAAATGAAGACATCCTGGTAAAAGTGGGCGACCTGATTCTTCCAGCTGACTTCCTCATCTTAGATTGCGTTGCCGATGAAAAAGTCCCTATCATCCTTGGGCGACCATTCTTGGCCACATGTAGAACGCTTATAGATGTGGAACATGGGGAGTTGACGATGAGGGTAGACGACCAGAGCATCAAGATGAATGTGCTACAACTTTTAGAAAAAGAAAAAGGATGCCCAGATGAAAGAGCTTCCAAAATAAGCGTAGAGACAGACCAGGGCAGCAACTGCCGCGACAGACCAAAGGGCAGACTAAATGACCCAGTGACGCAGCACCTGAAGGAACAAGAGGACCCCCAGGAGGGAAGAAAAAGTCAAACCACCTCAGGAGTGGTTATGTCTGGGAGACGCACCCAAATGCACTCCCAACATAACTTAATTTTTATTTTATTATTTATATCTTTATTTTTATTTTTATGCACTAGGATTAGAGTTTATTTTATTTTAGGATCAGATTAGTTTTTAGATTTTCTTTTCAGAAGTTATTTAATTATTTTTTTATTTCAAGTTTAGGAATAAAAGAGCAGGATCAAGAAGGAGGCCCAGCAAGGAGCCCGCCCACCATCCCGCCGAGACAACAGCCCAACGCAGCAATGCGTAACGTCTAGTTTGCCGCCAACGACTAGCTGCTAACGGATTCGAGAATAACAGACAGAAAATCTCGTAACGTGTGCAAGATAATCATACCGTTAGGCATTTAATGTCGCCACGGCTTCTCTCGTAAACTATTATTTAAAATCCTCTCACTCCATCCATTTACTCTACTTGCACCTCCTTGATATCTTCTTTTTGATCCCACTGCTCTCTCATTGTTTTTTTAGTTTCAGTTACAAAGAACCGTTTCACATGGCAACCACATCACAACCCAAAACCACCTACAAAAGATTTTACTCCAAGGCGGACAAGGAAAGATATAGAGATCAGTTCTCTAAGAAGGGAGTATGGTAAGAGTAATGTTTCCAGTACACACATCAAACGAGAGACCTCAGTTTAGAGCCTGCCCTATTTGAAACCATCCACAACAATGGATGGGAGAGATTTGCTCGGCAGCCAGAGACGGCCAATGTTACCTTTGTCAGGGAATTCTACGCCCACCACCCCTGCCCAGGGCAACCCTTTGTCTATGTTCACGATGAGCCTGTCAAGCTGAATGCCGCTGTCATCAATAGATACTATCGCCTTGATATGCATGACAACCCTCACGAGGAATGGAGGTAGTCACTAACGGCTGCCGACTGTGAGAAAATCAAGGCCAAACTCTACAAGCCCAACACGCCGTGGTTGGCAGGCAAACATGTGGGATCTGTCCAGCGCTGCCACCTGCTGCCCGAGGAAATGCTGTGGAACACCTTCTTGAAGAGGCGCCTGCTACCCACCTCTTACAATTCAACCGTTAACCGACCGCGCCTCACCCTAATTCACAGCATTCTGATGAACTAGCTGATAAACATTGGGGAGATCATATGCACGAAGATCCAAAATTGCTTCAAAAAGAAGAAAGGCAAGTTGTACTTCCCATCCCTCATCACGGGCCTCTGCACCAACTTTGGTGTCGTGGCAGAGCCTAAAGATGAGTTAACAACTTCCAAAGAAGGATGCCAGAAAAGTCCACATACAGATGATGCAAGACACGAAGAAAGAGTCAACAACGCCCAACCAACCTTCTGCACCGGAAAATGAAGCCCTCACACTACTGCATACCCTTCATGACAACACAAAACGTATCGAGCTGCAGCAGCTGGCCTTCATGAAATTCGTGGCGGAATTCCAAGAAGCCCTTGTGGGTTATCTCCTGCAAAAATTCCATGGTGAGGGACCCATCCTGCCGCCATACACTGCAGAGCTTGCAGCAGCAGCACCAACACAAGAAACAACACCTGCCCGCTAGGCCGACCACCAGGTGCCCTCTCCGAAGCACTATCCAACCTACTCAACCACCACCCTATCCAACCCAGTGGCAGACTCCCCCGAGAAGCACCAACAGCACCATGCACCTGCAGGCATAACGGGGACAGTGGAAGACACCTCCTCATTATAGAAGATTGAGTATCAGCCTCCGGAGCCAGAAACAACAGTAGTAGCAGCAGCAGCCATCCCAATGCATTTATCCCTCCAGCAGAACCCACGAAGGAAGGCACTAGGAAGAGGAAGCGGCCTATCATAGTCGCCGAGCCTATAGACTTCAAGACAGAGTCAGAAGAGAGCGAAGAACCTCCTGCCGAACCTCAAGAAGAGCCTCAGCATACACCGAAAAGAGTCCAGCCGCCGCGGAAAGAAAAAACTTCACCGAATAAGGCTGCCGCCAAAACATCTGCCGGCCGTCGCTTCGTCATCCACACCTCTTCTTCCTCCTCAGCAGAAAAGACTCAAGGCCTCTCTCAACCCTCAACCAACTTCTAGTTGTTTCTTTTCTTTTCCTTTTCTTTATTTTATTTTTATTTTTATTCTTTTTCTGTTTTATTTTATTTATCTCTTGTATTTATTTTCTTTCATTTTGTGCATTGAGGGCAATGCCCATCTCGAGTTTGAGGGGATAGCTCTTGCATCTTTTGTTTTGGAATACCTAGTTGCATTTAGGTTGCATTGTACTTGCCTTAGTAATAATCGGAAATGAAAAAAATTATTATGACTTGTGCCTATGATAGAATAGTCGACTAATTCATTTTTGCACCTAATTAAAATTGAACCTAATCTTGGGGAAAACATGAAATATGACTTAGATTTTTTTCTTTTTGCCTACAGATGTCAAACACCTCTGTTACTTGCTGAATGTGTTAGAATATTTGATGAACATTGCATGTTTAGTTTTAGAATTCTTTGCAAAGTTCTAACAATGAATGCAGGTAGCCACCGGGACAGGCAAAAGAAACAGAATAATACAACACTACCACGACAATAGAAGTAAAAACAATGAAAATATGTTGTTTTACCCTAGAGGTGCCCGCAACAGGCTCTAGGAAGAATCGTGTGCGACGACACTCCTCTTCTATCAAAGTCCATGAAACTGAAAGCTTTGAAGTGACGGACAAATTAGCATGAGCGAATGAAAGTCTTCACAGGATGACTCTACTCTAAGGGTTCGGGGTTTTGTAGTTTGCTCCTATATTAACTTCAGACCTAGAAGAGTGGTTGTGATAAGTTGAAGCCCTCATTGCCATGATTCAATTAATGTGCTCAACTGTGTTGCCTCGGCAGCAACCTTTGAATCGTAACAACATCTTTGTTTAATTATTTATTCTTCATATTCAGCCTATACACAGACATGCACACACCACACTGGCATGAGAAATTAAATTCTGAGGTATCTGCTTGCTATTTTCCCTTCACTAATTTGATATAGGTGCCACGGCCTTGAGGCCTAAAATCAAGTCGAATACAAGTTTATCTTTCTGATTATTATTAGAGCAAGTATGTTAGGTTGCATTGCTTGAGGACAAGCAATAGTTCGAGTTTGGGTGAGTGTAAAGTGTCCACAAGTCCTATATTTCATGCATATTCCACCTCTTATTACTACTGTTTTGAGCTCATTTTAGGCATAATTAGGTTCATGCATTGCATTTTACAGTATTCCTTCGCTTTACCTTGTTTTTATATATTATCTTTCATTTGGTAAAGAAGAGATACTATTTTAGTGTATTTTTGTTTTTAGGTAATAAAGGCTAAAAGAGGGAAAAAGGAGCTGATGATGCAATTCTGAGGCAACGAACCAAGGGACTGTACTCATGCAGTTCTAGCTGAAGACAGTTGCTGTCGAGCAAGGTTGCCGCCGACTTTGCTACCCACGACAACAAACTATGGAGTTGGAGAACCGGAGTGCGATTTGTAGAAATAAAAATCTTGAGTCTATCACCACCATCCACTCAATTTTCCGACGTTTGTAGCAGCGGACAGAGCCGCCGAAGGGAGATCTCAAGATTACTATCGGGCTAAGGCAAACGAGATAAAGTCCACATTCAACGCAAAGAAGTTAGAATTTAAAGTCGCATTAAATATGGAAAGCTACTTTTGAGGACTTCTACTTTATGAAGGACTTAACCTAGTTATTTGTCTATAAATACTCATTGTACTCCTAGATCAAATCATCTTAGGTTTTCTATAGACATAGCTAGAGTGTTCTTTGCCGCCGCCATGTTCTAAACTTCTCTTGGGTTAAGGGTTATGTTGTAAATTAGTTGTGAAACAGTTGTATTAGGTTTTTGAGTTGTTTCAATAAAATATTCCAAGTTTACTTAATTCATGATCTTTACTTCTTCAATTAGGTCCAAAGTCCAATTGAAGAAATCCATTTGTCGGGCATGAAAGTGTAAGGCTCACGAAAGAATTAAGTACGATCTCATCATGTTGAGGTGTTGACTAATTCGGCATAGACATAAGTTCGAGTTTAAGCGGCTAAAAGGAGCAACCAAACGTCGACTGCATGTGTTAGGTTTACGATGAGATTCCTAGGTATTGCCTACATCACGTGGTGACAGAATCCTTGCCTAGACATAGGAAGGATCATATTAGAATTGCTCTGTCGAACTTGGAGTGTCTTCCAGACTTGCCGCCAGAACTTTTCTCCATCTCACTTGTCGAGACATCGAAAGTTGCAAGAGCAGAGACTCGCTACGGCCGCATGATAGGGTCATAGCTACCGTCCGCCATTACCCGCCGAGGCATTATATTGTGGCAGCACAAAACAACTTAGCCTTTACAATGAAGTTTTACACTAAGTGGCAGCATAACCCTTCCAGCTTTATCAATTTGAATCACCTCTTCTATTACTTGTGTTTTACTTTATTTCACTCTTCTCTCAACAATCACCTTACTTGTGTTTTTACTTTACCTTGTGCGGGAACTACAAATTGAACCAAGCAGACCAATCCTCATGGGATTCGACATCTTTTATACTATAACTTGGCAGGAGTGTGCACTTGCACTCTCACGAAAAGGGAACACCTACATGCCCTACAGTAAACTCTATCACACCACTAACCCATAAAGTTCTGTCCTTCTTAGCCGTTGAAACCCATCACTTATCTCTAAGTTGGATTAGAGTTGTGCCTCTTAGCATCCAAATCCATTGTCTATGTAGGTTAAAGAAAGCTCTCTCGACCACTAACCTCAACTCACACCTAAGGAAAGGCCAACTCTCGAAGGCTCTTACAACCCTAAGCATTTAACAACATAGACAAATCATAGATAGAAGAAAGAGATAAATAAACATGCATTAAAGAAACTAAAACATAGATCATCCAAACAGCCCAAGCCACCTAAAATCAGTTCATGGCTGGCAAATAACATCCAAAGTATCTCCGTTTGTGCAACCCATTTTCCAGATATAAAAGAAATGCTAAAGCAACAGAAAGGGAATAAGAGACTCACAATCCGTGATGCACTATAACGCCACGAACCGCCCTAGGCTTTCTGCCTCTCTCAAGGTCAGCAAGGTCAAACCCTCGGAGCTTTAACAATGGAGGACACCAAGTGGAGGAAGAAGAAAAAGAAAAGAGCCGCCTTTGCTTTCTCTCCCTAGCCTTTTTGTCACCTTTTTCATGCTCTCTCTTTAATGAGGGTCTTATTCTTTATATAGTGGGGGATCCTATGGATTTGTGCCCTAATATTCTTTGACGTCCTAGAATATTCCCTATACACATGGGGCACAATCAGACAAAAAGGGGGATCGCACATGTGGGCTCTCGGCGTGTGCACGTTACTTTGTTCTTTTCTGCGCCCAGAATTGATGTCCAACTTGTTGTAGCATTTTTTCTTCCTTGACCTGCTTCACACCGGCTTCAACATGCACAACACAACACCAGCACATACCCTTCAAGCAACATCTAATCTCATGAAATTAAGTCAAACCACCAACAAGCAAAGATGTATGCGACTACATGCTCTAAATGCACCTATATGATATGAAATGACCTTGAGAATAAACAAATACCTAAGTAAAAAGGTGTAAATTATAAGCATTTTGGCAAGTTATCACACCCCAAAACTTAAGCTATTGCTTGTGCTCAAGCAGTGAAAAGCGAGAAACAAAGAAAATGTTGTGGCAAAAATTTAGCTCAAGGTAGATGTTATGGCAAAATTTCAGCCCTCAGAAAAGGAAGGCTTTAATACTTAAGACATAATTGAGATTATAAGAATTATTCCCTAAGGTAAGATCCTTTGTTAGTGTGTGTGTGATTGCATACAATTTAGGCTTAATAGAGCTAGAAAAATTTCTTAATAGAACTCAAGTTCATCCTAGTGTTTGAACTATTTTAGCACAAAATTTTACTCCCATAAGTGAATTATTCTTTTTTTAAGAGGGGTGCTAGCTCATCACATCTACCATCCCTCACTCTAGAAGAGCAGAGAGCATACCTCTCATCCCCGAGCTAGTAGGTAGAGTCATTCCATGACAACTTTCATTCACTCATTTGATGTTTCTACCATTTATTTAAGCTTGATTTCCAGGCAATGCAACACAAAGCAGAGTGTCCCTCTAAAATATGCCGTAGCATTTATTCACAGTTTGATATATTCTATTAAGCACAAGGGAATTTAACTAAGCCTTTACCGCTTCATTTTTTTATATAAGCTCATTATAGTTCAATTTCACAAGGATAATCATAAGTTCTAAAAAAAAATTCTCTAACAATCTTAAACCTAAGGAGCATACAATCGTGTAACAAAATAAAGATCAAGCATCAAACCCTAGAGTTAATTATACCAATCTCAATAGTCATACATGTCAATCCATAGCCATAAAAAATGTTCATCACCGGGCATCATTAATTTATTCATACAATTATCATAGAGCTAAACAAAACGCCATAGCATAATTTTTCTTTCTACCTATTGATACAATGCAAATGAATAACAAAAGGGCACAAACACTCCCAAACTTAAAGAGTGCAGAGTCCTCAATGCAACAAAAATAAAATGAAATGCAACAAATCTAAATGCAATGCAAGATGAAGAAGTATATTACTTCTTGGTGGTGACGGTCTTTGTGGCTTTATACTTGATGATAGATGACTTGAATGAGGCAATAAGAGGGTCAGCCTCGTAGTGCTATGGTTGAGGGGTCTGTTCTAGCTCGGCTGGGGTTCCTTGTTTGGTGGAACTTGTGTCGGATTCGTTTCCCTCAACTGGTGTGCTCTAGACTCTGCCGGCAGTGGGTTTGCTTCTTGTTCTCGTAGATGGAGCAGTGCTTAGAGTTTGTGTAGGTAATTGAGCTGGGATAAAGTGTGTTGGCTTGTTATCCTCTGATTCAACTGTCACAAGGTTGACAGGTGAAACGCGTCGTATAGTGTCAAAAATAAATCCTTAAATTCAAATAAATAAGAATTAAAATAGTATAGCGAGAGTAAGGGTCGATCCACAGGGAATAGGAATTCTAACACCTTTCGTTCTGACTTAGACCAAGAAACCTGTAAAAATAAAAAGGGGGATTTTAGAGAAGTGATTTGAGTGATAAAGAAAAATAATAAGAACGGAAAATAAATATTGAAAATGGATTATGGATTGAATTATCCTCAAGTCACGCTTTGCCACGACATCTTCGATCACTGAAATTGATTTTTCTTCAACTTTCTTGCCAGTTACAGTCTACAAGGCCCAACCCTTGCAACTTACTTCTCTTGGGTAAATTCGACTCCCAAGGCAATCCTTGAAGTCAAGCTTTAGTGAGTTAGCTACGACAATCGATGCTAACTCAAATCTGAGTTAGTGCTGGAGAAGCCCGTGCTCAGATAATCGTCTCAATGAGAATTGTTTCCGATTTTGATTCCCCTTAGTGGACCACCACTAAGTTTGTTCTTAGGGAGTTGAATTGGCTACAAGCTTTTCCTCGTCCCCAACGATGGATCTAAACCACTTCAACCCGATGCGCGCTCTCGGAATGAAACAATTGAGATGCCTAAAGATTAGGCCGATTGCCTAATCAATTTTACAGAGAATCTAAAAAAGAGTTTGAAGAATTGAAGTACTTTTCTAATCTCACGAGTTTAGTCGGGTTTGGCGTTGCTTTTGGCTAAAGGGGATTTAGTTAAGCATGGTTGGTGAAGAAACCATACTTAATAAAATAAAGAAAGAAATGGAGAAAATAGAGAGCTTTCATTAAACTCAAGGAAGAAGAGAACAATGAATAACTGATGATATAACTTACCCCCAAAGTGGGGTATTTATAGTAGCTGAAAACCCTAAAAACCTAAGATGATAAATCCCAAATTTAAATTAAATTAATAAGATAATTATCCAAGTTTGAAAAATAAAAATCCGGATGATAAGCTATCTGATAAGTGGCTTGATAAGCTATCTGCGTTGCTGACATCAACTTATAGAAGGTGCTAACGTGGCACCCAGTCAACATTCATGGCCTGGTTCATGCCCATGAATCTGCCCACGACTCCAGTATTTTCTGTAGCACTCCAGCTTATTTCCAGCATCACGTAACCTGCATGAGAACAACATAAAAACAGCCCACTTAAGTCCTTCAAACTTATATTCAATCAAAATAAGGACTAAAAACATAACCAAAATAAATACTTATCAACAGGATCAACGGACGACTCCTTTGTTGGGCCAGCTTTGGTAGGTTTTGTTGTTCTCTTTCTCTTCTTGGGTAATGGGCTTGCTGTAGCATATGTGTCCTTGTTCTGTGAGGAAGGCTGGTTCTAAGTAAGGCTTTTGTTGGAGACTGGAGTCTTCTAGGTAGTGGGAGGAGGTTCATTCACATGTGCCTTTAGAGATTCTAGAAATATTGGGAAGTCTATGCTGATGTGCGGTAGGATTTCCTCGAAATAGTTGTTCATGACAACATCTCCCTCCTTAACATACCCATAGAAAGTAGTCTGGTCTTCACGCATCTTGTCCATATCATCTTGGAGACGATTGGTGGAGGCAACCAATGTAGCAATTCTTGCTACAACAAATGTTTTCGCTCCTCAAGCCAGTGTCTCTGTTAGAGCATCCTCATCAAATCCTTTGATAGAGGGTACCATTTCAGGTGTGATAGGACCTTTCCTTGAGTTCTTCGCATCAACAATGGGGTCTTCAAATACTCACTTCTCTCGAAAGAGGGCCGTGATGAGGTTGGGAAAGATGAGCGGACTAGATTTCCTCTTCAAACATGAATATACCTCATTAACAATAATTTTCCCCACATCAATGGACCGACCATGTAGGATAGAATTAAGGAAGAGGAGCCTTGGAATTTTTACCGTCGTCGTGTGAGAAGTGAGTATGAGTCTATTCTTGATAAAATGGATCCAAAGCTTTTTCTCTAGCTTGAGTCGTGCGCGCTCCACTGCTTTGTTTGATGCGTCCAAGTTGGTGCCTTCAAAGCATATGTCTTCCAACACTTCCTTAACAATTTGTGGGTCATCATTCTCGGCGAAAGGTGTGTGGCGGTTCTCTAAGTTTTTCAGGCCAAAGAACTTGTTGATCTTGGCTGCAGTGAATTTGTTTTGATCTCCACGCACGTACACGCCGAATTGTATAAGACTGGTAAGATGAGCATAGAACTCTTACACAATGGGTATGCAAAAGTTTTCAGGGTGAGGAATGAAGGCAGGCCATTTGCGGTTTGCTACGACATCTAGTATGTCTTTAACAAACCCTGGTTCCCCTTCAGTTGGGAACTTGAATCCTTGTTCTCGTAGGAATTTCACGTCTTGCAGACTTTGGAATCGCTCCTTTGCCTTATCGTCTAAAAACTTCTTTATGAGCACGGGATTGGGTTGGCTAGTGCCAAACACATCTCCCACTTGCTTGCAACGCGCCATTGTTAGGCAAAAAGAGGGTGAAAATGGGTGATATGGGTGAAAAGGTTTGGTTAGGGTTTTTGAGTTTTGAGCGCGTTTGAGTAGATGAAGAGAGGAGTCTTTTGGTTTTCTTTGTGTCGATGTGATGAGGGAGGGGGTTAGTGGGAGTTGATGATGAGAGTGATGGGAGTTAAGAGGAGGTAACTGACGTGATTTTATAGAGAGAGAATATTTGGGGTTTTTGGGCGGCGTGTGTGTAAGGTGAGGACAAAAGGGTATTAAATGAAAATGTGAAAAGTAAGAAAGAGAAAATTCCTAGGCAATAATTATTAGTGTTTTCTTTAAATGAAAAGGTGTAAGGGTTAATTAATTCCTCCTCCTTTTGCCCCTTTTGAGCCGGCTTCCTCTCATGTTGGAAAAGCTTAATTGCCCACTCGTTATATCCTTATAAATCAAAAGCCTGATACACCGTTGCACTCTGACCTGCCACCTGCGTCCCTGGGGTGCTTAGATGAAAACAAAAAAACCTGACCTTAAAGCATAATGGAACAAAATGATAAATGGGATTAAAAACCTAGAGTACAAAAAAATAAAGATTAAACTACATTATTTATGAACATAAAAATGCTATAGAAAAATATAAAAGAAAAAGAGGTGGTTCAAACTCTTAAGAATCATGGAGGATGAAGGATGACCTATCGTGCAAAACTCGGGTTCCATTGTACAGCTTCAGACTCTGTCCATTGACCTTGAATACCATATCATTATCAAGTTTTTTAATGTTCACCGCACCATGGGCATAGACCTTATGGATTAGGAAAGGACCTGACCAGCGTGACTTCAGTTTGCCTGGGAAAAGCTTAAGTCTGGAGTTATAAAGGAGCACTTGTTGCCCTTCTGAGAAATGTCGTGGCAAAAGATGTTTTTCATGCCACTTCTTTGTTTTCTTCTTGTATAAGCGTGCATTCTCATAGGCTTGCGATCTGAATTCTTCCATTTCATTCAACTCTAAAAGCCTTCTTTCTCCAGCCATTTGTGCATCCATGTTAAGCTTCTTAAAGGCCCAATAGGCCTTGTGCTCGAGTTCCACAGGTAGATGACAAGCTTTCCCATAGACTAGCTTGAATGGTGACATTCCTAAAGGTGTCTTGTAAGCTGTACGGTAGGCCCAAAGAGCTTCATCAAGCTTGGGAGGCCAATCCTTCCTTTTTGGGTTGACCACTTTCTCAAGTATCTGCTTGATTTCTCTATTTGAAACTTCAGCTTGACCGTTTGTCTGAGGATGATATGATGTAGCAATCTTATGCCTCACACCATACCTCTGTAATGCTTTAGCAATCAACTTGTTGTCAAAGTGGGTTCCTTCATCACTGATAATTACTCTTGGTGCCCCAAATCTTGTGAATATATTCTTGTGAAGGAACTTCATGACGGTCTTAGAGTCATTCCTTGGAGAAGAAATTGCTTCAACCCATTTAGATACGTAGTCTACGGCCAAAAGAACGTATAAGTCTTCATAAGATGAGGAAAATGGTCCCATGAAGTCTATTCCCCATACATCAAAAAGTTCGACCTCCAAGATTCCTTGCAATGACATTTCATGCCTCCTAGAAATGTTACCCATCTTTTGGCAATGATCTCATGATTGACAAAATGTGTGCGTATCCTTGAAGAGAGTGGGCCAATAGAATCCCGATTGAAGGACCTTTGCAGCAGTCCTAGTTCTTCCAAAATGTCCGCCACAAGGAGACAAATGACAATGGAAAAGTATCTCTTTGTGCTCTTCTTCGGGGACACACCTTCTAATAATCTGGTCAGTGCCTTGCTTGAACAAATATGGTTCGTCCCAAAAATAGGATCTTGCGTCATGCCTGAATTTTCTTTGTCCTTGTCTATTCAAATCAGAAGGCAAAATACCACTAACGAGAAAGTTAACAAAATCAGCATACCATGGAATTGCTGCAACATATAGTATTTTCTCATCAGGGAATTCCTTAATTCCCATTTCATCTTGTTTTTCTTTATTATTTTCTAGCCTAGAAAGATGGTCGGCTACTTGGTTTTCACACCCTTTTCTATCCCTAACTTCCAAATCAAATTCTTGCAAGAGTAATATCCACCTAATAAGTCTAGGTTTAGCATACTTTTTGGTCACTAAGTATTTAATAGCCGAGTGATCGGTGTGAACAATAACTTTAGTGCCTATTAGATATGACCTAAACTTGTTAAAGGCAAATTCAACAGCCAGCAATTCTTTTTCAGTTGTGGTGTAGTTAATTTGTGCATCATTCAATGTGCGACTAGCATAATAAATGACGTGAAAGAGTTTATCTCGACGTTTTCCAAGAGCTGCTCCTATTGCGTAGTCACTTGTGTCACACATCAACTCAAAAGGTGAGCTCCAATTAGGTGGAACAACAATAGGTGCTGAGGTTAGTTTCTCCTTTAGTTCTTCGAAAGCGCTAAGGCATTTTTCATCGAATATGAAGGGTTGATTTTGCTGTAGCAAATTACACAATGACTTGGAGAATTTGGAGAAGTACTTGATGAACTTCCTATAAAAGCCAGCATGGCCCAAGAAACTCCTGATGCTCTTCACATTAGAGGGAGGAGGCTCAATTATCTCAATCTTTGCTCTATCCACCTCAATGCCATTCTTTGATATTTTGTGACCCAAAATTGTTCCTTCGGTCACCATAAAATGCCATTTGTCCCAATTGAGCACCAAATCAACTTCTTCACATCGCTTTAGCACTTTTGCCAAATTTCCTAGACATGAATCAAAATAATCCCCGAAGACTGAAAAATCATAGGTACCATACGAACATGTGAATGTCGTCTTTTCTTGGTCGTCAGGTGCTATAGCAATCTGGTTGTACCCTTGAGTATCCGACAAGGAAACAATATAATGCTTTGCCCGCCAATCTATCTAGCATTTGATCGATGAATGGGAGAGGGAAATGGTCCTTCTTGGTAGATTTGTTAGGCTTCCTATAGTCTATACAAACCCTCCATCTCGTTACAGTCCTTGTTTTCAATAATTAATTCTATTTGTTACTCACAACGGTGATGCCTCCTTTCTTAGACACACATTGGACTGGACTAACTCATTAGTTGTTTGATATGGGGTAGACTACACCAGCGTCAAGCCACTTGATTATCTCCTTCATCACCACCTTCTTCATGATGGGGTTGAGCCTTCTTTGGGGTTCAATAGAATTGCCGTGACAATCATTAAGCAAAATTGTGTGCATGCAAATAGTAGGGCTAATCCCCTTTAAGTCGGCCACAGTCCAACCTAAAGCTCTTTTATGTTGCGACAACATATTTATTAAACTAGATTCTTGCTTAGGTGTAAGACTAGATGAGATTATCACAAGCAAAGTTTCATTACTACCCAAATAAGCATATTTAAGATGAGATGGAAAGGGCATTAACCCTAATGTTGGAGCATGCTCAAGTGAAGGTTTAGAAGGAATAAATTCTGAAAAATCAAGAGGTTCAAAGTGTGAACCTAGTTTGACTTCGAGCATGCTCGATTGCTCCACCTCTTCTGATAATTCCTCGAATTCCTCAGACACGATCTCGTAGTCCTTCTTGTTGTCTTTCTCTTGCATCTTCTCATATTCATCCATTTCTAAGAAATTGCTGCAGCAAAAGTCTGCAGTCTCCCTTTTAATTGTAGCATCCATGTACTGACACTCTTCATATTCATCCACATACTTGAGAGTGTTGAAGACATTGATTGTCACCTCTTGATCAACCACCCTCATAGTAAACTCACCCTTTTCACAGTTTATCAGAATTCTACCGGTTGCTAGAAATGGCCGCCCCAAAATAATAGGTGCGTTATCACCCGTCTCACAATCAAGAATAAAGAAGTCAACTAGGAAGATGAACCTGTCCACCTTTACCACTACATCTTCTACTCTTCCTTTCGGGCGCACATGAGATCGGTCGGCCAATTGCAAGATAACCGTAGTTGGCCTTACATCTCATATGTCGAGCTTCATGAAGACTGACTTTGGCATGAGATTTACACTAGATCCAAGGTCACACAAGGCTTTTCCCACATAGTTATCACCTATTGAACTCGGTATAATAAAGCTGCCCGGATCCTGTCTCTTAGGAGGCAATTTGCTTCACACATAGTAGCATTCACTTGCTGTAGCAACTGTCGCATACCGCTCTACCTTTCTTTTCTTGGTGATGATGTCCTTGAGAAACTTAGCATAAGTGGGCATCTGATCAATGGATTCTAAGAATGGGACCTTAATATGCAGCTGGTCCAGAACATCCACGAATTTCCTGAATTGTATATTCTCATTTTGTTTCTTCAATTGTTAAGGGAATAGAGGCATGAGTCTAACTTCTTCATCTATCGATGTATGCTTCTCTTTTGATGTAGCATATTCCCTATCTTTGATAGTTTCATTTACTTAATCCCCATCTTTCTCCTTCTCACAGGATGTTTCAGCTTGCAATTTTGGTTCCTCTTGCACTTCCTTAGGTACAAAGTCTTCTTTCTTGTTCCCCCCAAACTTATCTTCAGTGTTAAGTTGGGTACCAATCCTCAATGTGAGAGCACTGCATTGCTCTTTGCCATGTTTTTAGTGACTTCGTTATCACTTGGCAGATTTCCTTGGGGTCGCACATGTAATGCTTGAGCAATTTGACCTACTTGGGTTTCCAATGATCTCAAGGATGAACTGTGACTTTGCATCAAAGATCCTTGATTTTTAATGGTCATGGAGTGATCTTGAAGCAATGTATTAGTAGATACCATAAATTCCTTAGTAGATGTCATGAAATCCTTGAGTGTAGCTTGCAACGAGTTGCTATTGGATGAATATGCAATACCCTTGTTGTTTTGACACGACATATTCTTCTTTGATCCATGTGATTCTCCTAGATTATGCTGATTTGCATTCCCATAAATGCAATTTGCTTGATTTCTCCGAGAGAGGTTAGGATGCTGACTCCATCTAGCATTATAGGTGTTCGAGTAGGGATTGGAATTCCCTACATAGTTAGCAGATTCTTGATTGTCCAGGCACTCGCTCAAGTGGTGGTTTCCATTGCAACGAAGGCAATTTGATGCCACTTTTACCTACTTCACCTCATTATTCCTTTGGAGATTCTTTAGCATGGTCATGATGGCGGTTAGTTGGGCTGCTACTGAGGCATCCATATCCGTGTCATGTGATACTTGAGTTTTCCACCCCATTCCAAGTCTTAATGAGGGAAATTGACAATCGTTGTTGGTTATTCTATCAAGGATGTCAAAGGCTTCTTCGGGTGACTTGTCTAGAAATGTCCCATTTGCTGAGGCATCTAGCATCATTCTAGTGGGAGCATTAACACCATTATAGAACATAACCACTTGTGTCCAATCATGAAAACCGTGATTAGTGCACTTGCGCAATAATCCCTTAAATATGTCCCAACACTCATACATTGATTCATCATCAGACTGGCGAGAGGATGCTATGTCATTCCTCAATTGAGTGTTCCTAATTGGTGGATTATACCGCAAAAAAAAGCTCTAACACAAATCTTTCCATGTTTCCAATGATCCAACTGGCACACCACTCAACCATTCTCGTGCTTGGTCACGCAAAGAATAAGGAAAGAGTTTGAGATTTAACACATCTTCGTGCACCCCTTGTTGACGGAAAGAGTCACACACTTGTAAGAAAGCACGGATTTGTTGTCTAGCATCTTCATGAGGCCAGCCTCCAAATTGACCAATTGAGTTCAACATGTTAAACATTACATGTTTAAGCTCAAAGTGGGCTGCCAAAATTTTGGGAGCTACAATCCCTGGATTGAGATCATCCAAGACATGATTTAGGTGATCTCTAATTGCTTTGGGTCTTTCTGGAGAATTTTGACCTTGGTCTCCAATTACTACGACATGATCCCCTTGATGCTGAGCTCCGTTCATGATTCTGATTGCTTCTTGTATACGTCTCCGCTAACGAAACATATGTTCAATTTCAGGAATGTAAGGTAGTATAGGCTCTCGATGTCTCCTTCGGGGCATGCAATAGCACAATGCCTAAAAAGACAAACAAAAACAACTTAAGAAAATTTATATACAAAAGAAAAATAACTATTGCAAATACTAAACTTGAAACAAACAATTGACAATCCCCGGCAACGACGCCAAAAACTTATTTGCCCGTGTGATGTACTATAAATGATACGCAAATATGGTGCAAGTATACACGTTGGACAAGTAATACAGTGATAAGTGAGTATCATCTCCACAAGGATTGGAGGTGTTTCAAGGTAAGTTTAAGCACACAAGTGTCACGAAATGTAAATAGAGAATGGTGTGGAAAATCATGACAAAGCGATAAATGATGTAGGAAATAAAGATAAACGATAGCATGTTGAAATCAGTAGACTTAACAGGTCCTCTTAAGTATGCGAAACTCACTTGGGAATGACTGGCTGGGTTGCCTAGTTAACCTATGTCTTAGCTCTCAACTAGGGATTACCTCTCTAGCTTACTCTAAGCTCGGAAGGATTTACTCAAGTTGCTCCTCAAAAATCTCTAGCCATTAAACTGGGAGTAGGAAATGCTACAGCAAAACCTCTTAGCGTAAACTCTATCACTCCCCTACCCATAAAGTTCTAGCCTTCTTAGCCATTGAAACCCATCACTTATCTCTAAGGTGGATTAGAGTTGTGCCTCTCAGAATCAAACTCTATTGTCTATGAAGGTTAAAGAAAGCTCTCTCGACCACTAACCTCAACTCACACCTAAGGAAAGGCCAGCTCTCAAAGGCTCTTACAACCCTAAGCATTTAACAACATAGACAAAGTATAGATAGAAGCAAGAGATAAATAAACACGCATTAAAGAAACTAAAACATAGATCATCCAAACAACCCAAGCCACCTAAAATCAGTTCATGTCTAGGCAAATAACATCTAAAGTATCTCCGTTTGTACGACCCATTTTCCAGATATAAAAGAAATGCTAAAGCAATAGAAAGGGAAGAAGAGACTCCCAATCCACGATGAACCGCAACACCAAAAACCACCCTAGGATTTCTGCCTCTCTCAAGGTCAGCAAGGTCAAACCCTTGGAGCTTCAATGATGGAGGACACCAAGTGAAGGAAGAAGAAAAGAAAAGAGTTGCCTTTGCTTTCTCTCCTTAGCCTTTTTGTCACCTTTTTCACGCTCTCTCTTTAATGAGGGTCTCATGCCCTTTATAGTGGGGGCTCTTAGGGTTCTGTGCCCTAATATTCTTTGACGTCCTGGAATATTCCCTATGCATGTGGGGCACAATCAGACAAAAAGGGGCTCGCACATTTGGGATCTCGGCGTGTGTGCTTTACTTTGTCCTTTTCTGCGCCCAGAATTGTTGTCCAACTTGCTGTAGCATTTTATCTTCCTTGCCCTGCTTCACATCAGTTTCAACCTGCACAACATAACACCAGCACATACCCTTCAAGAAGCATCTAATCTCATGAAATTAAGCCAAACGACCAACAAGCAAAGATGTATGAAACTATATGTTCTAAATGCACCTATATGCTATGAAATGACCTTGAGAACAAACAAATACTTCAGTAAAGAGGTATAAAATATAAGCATTTTGGCAATTTATCACACCCCAAACTTAAGCTATTGCTTGTCCTCAAGCAATGAATAGAGAGAAACAAAGAAAATGATGTGGTAAAAATTTAGCTCAAGGTAGAGACTATGGAAAAAAATTTAGCCCTCGAAAAAGGAAGGCTTTAATACTTATGACATAGTTGAGATTTTAAGAATGATTTCCTAGGGTAAGATCCTTTGTTAGTCTGTGCGTGATTGCATACATTTAGGCTTAATAGAGCTAGAAAAATTTCTTAATAAAACTCAATTTCGTCCTAGTTTTTGAACTATTTTAGCACATAATTTTACTCCCATAAGTGAACTATTTTTTTAAGAGGGGGTATCAGCTCAGCACATCTACCATCCCTCACTCTAGATGAGCAGGTAGCATACCTCTCATCCCCGAGCTAGTAGGTAGAGTCATCACGTGAGAACTTTTATTCACTCATTTGATGTTGCTGCCATTTCTTTAAGCTTGATTTCCAGGCAATGCAACACAAAGCGGAGTGTCCCTCTAAAATATGCCGTGGCTTTTATTCACTATTTGATATATTCTACTAAGCACAAGGGAGATTAACTAAGCCTTTACTGCTTCATTTTTTTTATATAAGCTCATTACAGTTCAATTTCACAAGGATAAGCATAAGTTCTAAAAAAATTCTCTAACAATCTTAAAACTAAGGAGCATACAATCGTGTAATAAAACAAAGATCAAGTATCAAACCCTAGAGTTAATTCTACCAATCTCAATAGTCACACGTGTCAATCCATAGCCATAAATTTTTTTTTTCATCATCGGGCATCATTAATTTATTCATACAACTATCATAGAGCTAAACAAAATGCCATAGCATAATTTTTCTTTCTACCTATTGTTGCAATGCAAATGACTAACAAAAGGGCCCTAACACCCCCAAACTTAAAGAGTGCAGTGTCCTCAATACAACACAAATAAAATGAAATACAACTAATCTAAATGCAATGCAAGATGAAGAAGTATCTTACTTCTTGGTGGTGGCGGTCTTTGTGGCTTTGTGCTTGATGCTGGAGGACTTGAATGAGGCGATAGGAGGGTCAGCCTCGTCCTGCTCTGGTGGAGCGGTCTGTTCTGGCTTGGTTGGGGTTCCTTGATTTGTGGAACTTGTGTGGGATTCGTTTCTCTCAGCTGGTGTGCTCTAGACTCTGCCGACAGTGAGTTTACTTCTTGTTCTCGTAGATGGGGTTGTGCTTGGAGTTTGTGCAGGTGATTGAGATGAGATAGAGTGTGTGGGCTCGTCATCCTCTGATTCAACTGTCACAGGGTTGACAGGCTCAACGGACGACTCCTTTGTTGGGTCAGCTTTGGTAGGTTTTATTGTTCTCTTTCTCTTTTTGGGTAGTGGGCTGGCTGTAGCATCTATGTCCTGGTTTTGTGAGGAGGGCTGGGTCTGAGTAGGGCTTTTGTTGGAGACTGGAGTCTTCTGGGTAGTGGGAGGAGGTTCCTTCGCGTGTGCCTTTATAGATTCCGAAAAGGTTGGGAAGTCTATGCTGATGTGCGGTAGGATTTCCTTGAAATAGTCGTTCATGACAGCATCTCTCTCCTTAACATACCCATAAAGCAGTCTGGTCTTCACACATCTTGCCCATATCCTCTCGGAGACAATTATTGGAGGCAACCAGTGCAGCAATTCTTGCTGCAACAAATGTTTTTGCTCCTCCAGTCAGTGTCTCTGTTGGAGCATCCTCATCGAATCCTTTGATAGAGGGGACCATTTCAGGTGTGATAGGACCTTTCTCTGAGTTCTTAGCATCAGCAATGGGGTCTTCGAATACTCCTTTCTCTCAATAGAGGGCCGTAATAAGGTTGGGAAAGATGAGCGGGCTAGATTTCCTCTTCAAATATGCATATATCTTATCCACAATAATTTTCTCCACGTCAATGGAATGATCATGTAGGATAGAATAAAGGAGGAGGAGCCTTGGAATGTTTACCATCTTGTGAAAAGTGGGCATGAGTCTATTCTTGACAAAATGGATCCAAAGCTTTGTCTCTGGCTTAAGTCGTGCATGTTCCATTGCTTCGTTTGATGCATCTAAGTTAGTGCCTTCAAAGCATAGTTCTTCCAACACTTCCTTAACAGTTTGAGGGTCGGCATTCTCAGCGAAAGGTGTGTGGTGATCCTCTAAGTTTTTCAGGCCAAAGAACTTATTGATCTTGGCTGCAGTGATCTTGATTTTATCTCCACGCATGTACATGTCGGATTGTGTAGGACTGGTAAGATGGCATAGAACTCTTGGACAATGGGTATGCAAAAGTTGTCAGGGTGAGAAATGAAGGTAGCCCATTTGTGGTTTTCTACAACATCTGATATGTCTTTATTGAACCCTGGTTCCCCTTCAGTTAGGAACTTGAATCCTTGTTCTGGTAGCAATTTCCGGTCTTGCAGACTTTGGAATCGCTCATTTGCCTTGTCGTCTAAAAACTTTTTTATGAGAACGAGCTTGGGTTGATTACTGCCAGACGCACCTTCCACTCGCTTGCAATACACCGTTGTTAGGTAAAAAGAGGGTGAAGATGGGTGATATAGGGGAAAAGGATTGGTTTGGGTTTTTGAGTTTTGAGCCGGTTGGAGAAGATGAAGTGAGGAGTCTTTTGGTTTTCTTTGTGTCGATGTGATAAGGGAGAGAGTTAGTGGGAGTTGATGATGGGAGTTAAGGTGAGGTAACTGACATGATTTGATAGAGAGAGTATTTGGGGTTTTTGGGCGGCGTGTGTGTAAGGTGAGGTCAAAGGGGTATTAAATGAAAAGGTGAAAAGTAAGAAAGAGTAAATTCCTAGGCAATAATTTCTATGGTTTTCTTTAAATGAAAAGGTGAAAGGGTTTATTAATTCCTTCTCTTTTTGCTCTTTTTGAGTTTGCTTCCTCTCATGTTGGAAAAGCTTAATTTCCCATTCCTTATATCCTTATAAAACAAAAGCCTGATACAACGTTGCACCCTGACCTGCCACCTGCAAACAAACAAACCTGACCTTAAAGCATAATGGAAAAAAAAGACAAATGGGATTAAAAACCTAGAGTACGAAATAAAAATAAAGATTAAACTACATTATTTATGAACATAAAACATAAAAATATTGTAGCAAAATAGAAAAGAGAAGGATGACTTATCGTGCAGGACTGAGGCTCCATTGTACAACCTCAGACGTTGTCCATTGACCTTGAATACCGTATCATCATCTAGCTTTTTAATGTCCACCGCACCATGGGCATAGACCTTGTGGATTAGAAAAGGACCTGACCAGCGTGACTTCAGTTTGCTTGGGAAAAGCTTAAGTTTGGAGCTATAAAGGAGCACTTGTTGCCCTTTTGAGAAACATCGCGACAAAAGATGTTTGTCATGCCACTTCTTTGTTTTCTCCTTGTATAAGCGTGCATTCTCATAGGCTAGCGATCTGAATTCTTCCATTTCATTCAGTTCTAAAAGCCTTCTTTCTCCAGCCAGTTGTGCATCCATGTTAAGCTTCGTAGTGGCCCAATAGGCCTTGTGCTCGAGTTCCACGAGTAGATGACAAGCTTTCCCATAGACTAGCTTGAATGGTTGTTGAGTGTGTAAAAGTCCTATATTTTACCCCTATTTAACCCATATTTCTGCTGCATTCAAGCATAATTCATTTCATTTAAGATAGATTTCATTCATACATCACAATTATATCAAATGGCACAGTTTCTACTGAAATTGGTTGTTTTTGCAGGTAGCTACTGTAGCAGATGAAGGGCAGTGGAGAAGTAGAGCTGGAACACGGGACTGCAGACGAGAAGGATGATGCTGCTAAGGCCGCTGCCGTGGCAGCTAAGGACGACAGCAATGGTGAAGGGAAGAAGTGAAGTGGAGCTCGACAGAAAGAGGAATTTAAGCCAATTTGTCGTGACACACCCTTATATTTTTCTGAGCCCTAGATCAGAATGAAGGCCAAGCCCTAAATTCAAGGAAGAAACTCCAAGCAAGAAGGAAGGACGAATTAAAGACATATGCTCTGAAGATTTAGTCTTTAATAGAGTTGTACTTTAGTTTAAACTTGTATTCTTGCCATATTCGAAAACTTGAACCCAAGGCCTATATAAAAGCATGTAATTCGACCTAGGGAAGGATATCTTACTCTCTAGCCGTCTTCCCCTAAACCCTAGTCGTTTCTCCCTTCTCATCATGTTCTAAACTTCCTCTAGGGCTAAGGGTTGATTCTGTAAAGTAGTTGCAAGGATTGCATTGTTTTAGGATTTTCTTCTGTTCAATAAAATAGACTTCAAGTTTACTTATTCTGGTTTTCAACATCTTGCAAGAGTATCGGAAGAGCATTGTGAGATTACACATTTACTTAATATCGGGAGAGTTAAGTATACGAAAGGAATAAGTACGAGTTCTCTAGTTTATGGTTGAACTATCTCGGACCTAGGGATAGGATGAGGTTAAGTGGCTAAGGAAGAATTCAACAACTTCGGTGTTCATCCTTCGATTCACGCCGGGAGGTATCATCAAAGACGTGTTCATCGACAGGCTTGGACCTAGGGATAGGCCAAGGCATAACAGGGATTCTTGCCAAGCTTGAAGTGCTGAGTAGTGTGTTTGCTGCCGCGACAAACAACAGATCGCTGCCGCAGCAGGTGCTACCACGACAGGCGCTACAACAGAACAGAGAAGTCTTAGACATTGCAACACCTACACTACGGAGCAGATCAATACCGACCTATTCTTTACTCTGAATATTTTTCCTCTTTTATTTTCAGACTTCTTTATTATTTCGTGACAAACTATTAAACTCTTTCTTTTCCCCTTCGTGCAGAAAACTAAGGTTAAGACTATTAGCCCAGTCCCTGTGGAGACGATATCCGATACTTACGTATCACTTTACTACTTGCGTCGTGTACACTTGCCCTATATTGCGATAGACAGTTTTACACGCAACAATGGTGACATTCCTAAAGGTGTCTTGTAAGCTGTATGGTATGCCCAAAGAGCTTCAATAAGCTTAGGAGACCAATCCATCCTTTTTGGGTTGACCATTTTCTCAAGTATTTGCTTGATTTCTCTATTCGAGACTTCAGCTTGACCATTAGTCTGAGGATGGTATGCTGTAGCAATCCTATGCCTTACACCATACCTCTGTAATGCTTTAGCAATCAGCTTGTTTTCAAAGTGGCTTCCTTCATCACTGATAATTGCTCTTGGTACCCCAAATCTTGTGAAGATATTCTTGTGAAGGAACTTCACGAGGGTCTTGTAGTCATTCCTTGGAGTAGCAAACTGCTTCAACCCATTTAGATACATAGTCCATGGCCAAAAGAATGTATAAGTCTCCATAAGATAAGAGAAATGGTCTCATGAAGTCTATTCTTCATACATCAAAAAGTTTGACCTCCAAGATTCCTTGCAATGGCATTTCATGCCTCCTAGAAATGTTACCCGTCCTTTGGCAACTATCACATGATTGACAAAATTCGTGCACATCCTAGAAGAGAGTAGGTCAATAGAATCTAGATTGTAGGACCTTTGCAGCAGTCCTAGTTCCTCCAAAATGTTCGCCAGAAGGAGACGAATGACAGTGGAAAAGTATCTCTTTGTGCTCTTCTTCGTGGACACACGTTCCGATGATCTGGCCAGTGCCTTGCTTGAACAAATATGGTTCGTCCCAAAAATATGATCTTGCGTCATGCCTAATTTTTTTTGTCCATGTCTATTCAAATCAGGAGGCAAAATACCACTAACGAGAAAGTTAACAATATCAGCATACCATAGAATTGCTGCAACATTTAGTATTTTCTCATTAGGGAATTCCTCCTTAACTTCCATTTCATCTTGTTTTTCTTTATTATTTTCTAGCCTAGAAAGAGGACCGGCTACTTGGTTTTCACACCCTTTTCTATCCCTAACTTCCAAATCAAATTCTTGCAAGAGTAATATCCACCAAATAAGTCTAGGTTTAGCATCCTTTTTGGTCACTAAGTATTTAATAGTCGGGTGATCGGTGTGAACAATAACTTTAGTGACTATTCGATATGACCTAAACTTGCCAAAGGCAAATGCAACAGCCAACAATTCTTTTTCAGTTGTGGTGTAGTTAATTTGTGCATCGTTTAATGTGTAACTAACATAATAAATGACGTGAAAGAGTTTACCTCGGCTTTGTCCAAGAGCTACTCCTATTGCGTAGTCACTTGCGTCACACATCAACTCAAAAGGTGAGCTCCAATCAGGTGGAACAACAATAGGTGCTGTTGTAAGTTTCTCATTCAGTTCTTCGAAAGCGCTGAGGCATTTTTCATCGAATATGAAGGGTTGATCTTGAAGAAGTCCTTGATGAACCTTCTATAGAAGGCAGCATGACGCAACAAACTCATGATGCTCTTCACATTTGTGGTAGGAGGGAGCTCCTCAATTACCTCAATATTTGGTTTATCCACCTCAATGCCATTCTTTGATATTTTGTGACCCAAAATCGTTCCTTCGGTCACCATAAAATGACATTTTCCCAATTTAGTACCAAATCAGCTTCTTCACATCACTTTAGTACTTTGGCCAAATTTCCCAAGCATGAATCAAAATCTTCCTCGGAAGCTGAAAAATCTTCCATGAAGACTTCCAAAAATTCCTCAACCATATCTGAGAAAATAGCCAACATACACCTATGAAAAGTTGCTGGGGCATTACAGAGTCCAAAGGAAAGCATAGGTACCATACAGACATGTGAATGTCGTCTTTTCTTGGTCCTCAAATGCTATTGCAATCTGGTTGTACATTGATTATCTGTTAAGGAAACAATAGAATGCTTTGCCCACCAATCTATCTAGCATTTGATCGATGAATGGGAGAGGGAAATGGTCCTTCTTGGTAGCCTTTTTAAGCTTCCTATAGTCCATGCAAATCCGTCATCCCATTACAGTCCTTGATGGAAATAATTCAGTCTCTTTGTTACTTACCACGGTGATGCCTCCTTTCTTAGGCAAACATTGGACTGGACTAACCCATGAGTTGTTTGATATGGGGTAGACTACTCCAGCGTCAACCCACTTGATTATCTCCTTCATCACCACCTTCTTCATGATGGGGTTGAGCCTTCTTTGGGGTTCAATAGAATAGTTGTGACAATCAACAAGAAAAAATTTGTGCATGCAAATAGTAGAGCTAATCCCCTTTAAGTCAGCCATAGTCCAACCTAAAGCTCTTTTATGTTGCGACAACATATTTATTAAACTAGATTCTTGCTTAGGTGTAAGACTAGATGATATTATCACAGGCAAAGTTTCATTACTACCCAAATAAGCATATTTAAGATGAGATGACAAGGGCTTTAACTCTAACGTTGGAGCATGCTCAAGTGAAGGTTTAGGAGGAATAAATTCTAAAAAATCAAGAGATTCAAAGTGCGTACTTGGTTTGGCTTCGAGCAGGCTCGACTGCTCCACATATTCTGATAATTCCTCGAATTCCTCATACTCAATTTCGTAGTCCGTCTTGTTGTCTTTCTCTTGCGTCTGCTCATATTCATCCATTTCTAAGAAATTGCTGCAGCAAAAGTCTGCAGTTTCCCTTTTTTGCTGTAGCATCCATGTACTGACACTCTTCATATTCATCCGCATATTTGAGAGTGTTGAAGACATTGATTGTCACCTCTTGATCAACCACCCTCAGAGTAAACTATCACTTTTCACAGTCTATCAAAATTCTACCGGTTGCTAGAAATGGCCTCCCAAAATAATGGGTGCCTTATCATCTGCCTCACAATCAAGAATAAGGAAGTCGACAGGGAAGATGAACATGTCCACCTTTACCACCACATCTTCTACTCTTCCTTCCGATCGTACATGAGATTGGTCGACCAATTGCAAGATAACTGTAGTTGGCCTTACATCTCCTATGTCCTGTAGTCTGACTTTGGCATGAGATTTACACTAGATCCGAGGTCACACAAGGCTTTTCCCACATAGTTATCACCTATTGAACACAGTATAATAAAGCTACCTAGATCATGTCTCTTAGGAGGCAATTTGCTCCACACAGAGTAGAATTCCCTTGCTATAGCAACTGTCGCATACCGCTCTACCTTTTTTTATTGGTGACGATATCCTTGAGAAACTTAGCATAAGTGGGCATCTGATCAATGGCTTCTAAGAACGTGACCTTAATATGCAGTTGGTCCAGAACATCCATGAATTTCCTGAATTGGAGATTCTCATTTTGTCTCTTCAATCATTGAGGGAAGGGAGGTGGGGTCTAACTTCTTCTTCTATCGATGCATGTTTCTCTTTTGGTGTAGCATTTTCCCTATCTTTGATAGTTTCATTTACTAGATCCCTATCTTTTTCCTTCTCGCACGATGTTTCAGCTTGCAATTCTTGTTTTTCTTGCACTTTCTTAGGTACAGAGTCTTCTTTCTTGTTCCCCCCAAACTTATCTTCTGTGTTAAGTTGGGTACAATTCCTCAATGTGAGAGCATTGCATTGCTCTTTGCCATGTTTTTAGTGACTTCAGTATCACTTCGCAGATTTCCTTGGGGTCCCAGATGTAATGCTTGAGCAATTTAACCTACTTGGGTTTCCAACGATTGCAAGGATGAACTGTGACTTTGCAGCAAAGCTCCTTGATTTTTAATTGTCATGGAGTGATCTTGAAGCAATGTATTAGTAGATGCCATAAATTCCTTAGTAGATGTCATGAAATGCTTGAGTGTAACTTCCAACGAGTTGCTATTGGATGAAGATGCAAAACCCTTTTTGTTTTGCAACGACATATTTTTCTATGGTCCGTGTGATTCTCCCAGATTCTGCTGATTTGCATTCCCATAATTTCTATTCCTTTTATTTCCCCAAGAGAGGTTAGGATGCTGACGCCATCCAGCATTATATGTATTCGAGTAGGGATTGTTATTTCGATTGGAATTCCTTACATAATTGGCAGACTCTTGATTGTCCGGGAACTCGCTAAAGTGGTGGTTTCCAATGCAACGAAGGCAAGTTGATGCCACTTTTACGTCCTTCACGTCATTAGTCCTTTAGAGATTCTTTAGCATAGTTGTGATGGCAGTTAGTTGGGCTCCTACTAAGGCATACATATTCGTGTCACGTGATACTTGAGTTTTCCTCCACATTCCAAGTCTTGATGAGGGAAATTGATAATCGTTGTTGGCTATTCTATCAAGGATGTCAAAAGCTTCCTCGGGTGACTTCTCTAGCAATGTCCCATTTGCTGAGGCATCTAGCATCATTCTGGTGGGAGCATTAACACCATTGTAGAACATAACCACTTTTGTCCAATCATGGAAACCGTGATTATGCACTTGTGCAATAATCCCTTAAATTTGTCCCAACACTCATACATTGATTCGTCATCAGACTGGTGAAAGGACGCTATGTCATTCCTCAACTGAGTGTTCCTATTTAGTGGATTATACCGCAACAAAAATCACTTGCACAAATCTGTCCATGTTTCCAATGATCCAGCTGGCACACCACTCAACCATTCTATGGCTCGGTCACGCAAAAAATAAGGAAAAAGTTTGAGTTTCAACACATCTTTGTGCACCCCTTGTTGACGGAAAGAGACACACTTCTAAGAAAGCAGGGATGTGTTGTCTAGCATCTTCAGAGGCGAACCTCCAAATTGACCAATTGAGTTCAACATGTTGAACATTATAGGTTTAAGCACAAAGTGGGTTGCCTGAATTTTGAGAGCTACAATCCCTGGATTAAGATAATCCAAGAAAGGATTTACGTGATCTCTAATATCTCTGGGTCTTTCTGGAGCATTTTGAACTTGGGCTCCAATTACTGCAGTAGGTTCCCCTTGATGCTGAGTTCCATTCATGATTCTGATTGCTTCTTGTATACGTCTCCGTTGACGAAATACATGTTCAATTTCAGGAATGTAAGGTAGTATATGATCTCGATGTCTCCTTTGGGGCATGCAATAGCACAATACCTAAAAAGACAAACAAAAACAACTTAAGAAAATTTATATACAAAAGAAAAATAACTAGTGCAAATACTAAATCTAAAACAACCAATTACCAATCCCCGACAACGGCACCAAAAACTTGTTTGCGCGTGTGATGTACTATAAATGATACGCAAATATGGTGCTAGTATACACATCGAACAAGTAATACAATGATAAGTGAGTATCGTCTCCATAGGGATTGGAGATGTTTCGAGGTAAGTTTAAGCACACAAGTGTCACGACATATATATAGATAATGTTGTGGAAAATCAAGGCAGAGCGATAAATGTTGTAGCAAATAAAGATAAAAGATAACTTGTTGAAATCAATAGACTTAACAGGTCCTCTTACGTATGTGAAACTAACTTGGTAATGACTGGCTGAGTTGCCTGGTTAATCAATGTCTTAGCTCTCAACTAGGGTTTACCTCTCTAGCTTAATCTATGCTCGGCAAGATTTACTCAAGTTGCTCATCAACTATCTCTAGCAAGGAATCTGGGAGTAGGAAATGCTACAGCAATACCTCTCAGCGTAAATTCTATCACTCCCCCTACCCATAAAGTTCTATCCTTCTTAGTCGTTGAAACCCATCACTTATCTCTAAGGTGGATTAGAGTTGTGCCTCTCAGCATCCAACTCCATTGTCTATGAAGGTTAAAGAAAGCTCTCTTGACCACTAACCTCAACTCACACCTAAGGAAAGGTCAACTCTTGAAGGCTCTTACAACCTTAAGCATTTAACAACATAGACAAAGTATAGATAGAAGCAAGAGATAAATAAACATGCATTAAATAAACTAAAACATAGATCATCCAAATAGCCCAAGCCACCTAAAATCATTTCATGGCTGGGAAAATAACATCCAAAGTATCTTCGTTTGTACAACCCGTTTTCCAGATATAGAAGAAATGCTAAAGCAACAAACATGGAAGAAGAGACTCTCAATCCGTGATGGACTGCAACGCCACGAACCGCCCTAGACTTGCTGCCTCTCTCAAGGCCAACAAGGTCACACCCTTAGAGCTTCAACGATGGAGGACACCAAGTGGAGGAAGAAGAAAAGAAAAGAGATGTCGTTCCTTTCTCTCCCTAGCCTTTTTGTCACCTTTTTCACGCTCTCCCTTTAATGAGGGTCTCATGTCCTTTATATTGTAGGGGCTCCAAGGGTTTGTGCCCTAATATTCTTTGATGTTCTGGGAATATTCCCTATGCATGCGGGGCACAATCAGACAAAAAGGGGCATCGCACATGTGGACTCTCGACGTGTGCGCGTTACTTTGTCCTTTTTTGCGCCCAGAATTGTTGTCCAACTTGCTGTAGCATAAACAAACACCTATATGTTCTAGCATAAACAAACACCTTGCCCTGCTTCACACCAGCTTCAACCTGCACAACACTAGCACATACCCTTCAAGTAGCTTCTAATCTCATTAAATTAAGCCAAACCACCAACAAGTAAAGGTGTATGCAACTATATGTTCTAAATGCACCTATATGCTATGAAATGACCTTGAGAATAAACAAACACCTAAGTAAAAAGGTGTAAAATATAAGCATTTTGACAAGTTATCTGAGACTAAATTGTAATTTCGTCATTTTAGTAGTCTTTTTATGAAATTAGACTTACCAAGTTGAAATAACTCATATAAACAATTACCATAAAATTTTTCAGATTATTTAGAGCTCATTTACCTAACCAATTTAACTATACAAGATTCAGTAACCATATTGTAAACAATACAAATCTGTGTCCTATATCATTTAACTGAATTAACGAACACCGTATCGATACACCTAGGGTCGTATCGGTACCCTAAGACAAATTTTCAAATTCCAGATTCAAGGTAATAGGATTGTATCGATACGATTAAGGGTTGTACCGATATCGATTGACTACGTTGACTTCCTATTGATACGCCTTGACCGCGTATCGATACCATTTTTGCACCCAAATTCCAATAGACAAAATTCGTACCGATACGCCTAACTCGTATCGATATGCCCCTTTTGACTAGTGTTGACTCAACCAAATATGCAAGGCCGTATCGATACACCATCACCTATAACGATACGCCCTGCCCAGTAATGATAGATCTTTGCTGGTCTTTAATCAATTTGACCCATCAGAAAATATTCAAATGCAATAAAACTTTACACACAATATTTCAATGTTGTAAACTACTTGCATGCCAAATTTTAGGATCGTTCGAATCTGTTTACTACGATTTTACCATTAGGGGCCAATTATGCATTTTTGGTCCATTTTAAACCATTCAAAAAGACCATTTGGAGCCTTAAGCACTAACATACCACAAGCCTAAAATATATACATCAAAAGAGCCAAGTAAGACTGGTTTAAGTACTTTGCCACCCTACTAGGAGTTCATAGGTTCGATAAATATTACTTTAAGCTCGCTTGTGACTTGTCATACTCCAACTCCTCCAATCTCGATCCAACTACTCGATCAACCTAAAATACTTGAGATGAAATGCATTAGACATACTTTGCCTAGTGAGGTAGTCATAAACAATATCAATATCAATGTTATGCAATTTCATCCCTACAATATAAGAGGACATGCAATAGCTCAATATTAACGATGCAATGATCATAATCAATAGCAAATATAAATCATATTTTAGCAATAACCCTTGGATCGATTTGGGATAGAGGATACGCGAATTCCTACACCTCACAAAGTCAATAAATGGTTTAGTCCGTCCGCCTCGCCAATATGACCAATATCACAACACATTCCTCCACCTCACCAAATCAATATAGCCCGTAGCCCTAGGTCCGTAGTCCACCCGTACACTAAGCTCACCAATTCTAAGGCATGACAATTGCATCCAATGTCCTTCGAATCCAAGGTCTGACAACAATATCAATGATCAATGTACAATGACAATATCATATTCAATACTTTCAATGATTTTTATCAATAAGACATAATTCAATATCAATGACAATGGCAATGCTTGAATGATTCTGATAACAATAATAGTAGTCGGTGATCCTTTTACAATATTTCGATGAATAACGATAACAATAACAGTGATCGATATCAATGACAATGTCGATGATCTATAATCCATATCTTATATGTCCATGATTCATTTACAATGACAATAACAATATTCCACGACGATGGCAATACTCAATGTACAATGATCGATGGCTACAATGAGACCTCAATACTTGATGTTACCACTTACCGACACTTACCACAATGTTACTAAGTGGTTCAATGCAATTTTTCCTTAATAACTGGGTTAGCATTAACAATATTGACAATAATGGAATTGAGAAAGGCACCTAGCCTAAACTCGAGATTTCGACTACACTCACCTCAATAATTCGATGCTTTTACGGCTCTCGGATAACAACCCCTTTGTTCCTAGCCTTCAGTGAGGTTGATGGAGGCTCTTTATCAATTTCTTGAGCTAGAAAATCAATAGGAGAGTGTTAGAATCAATATTATGATATCGTAATGAATATAAAAATATCAAAATCAACATCTAAAGTTGAAATAGCTATTAGCTATCAAGATAACCATGTATAGGAAAACCCTAACTTGTGATTAAGCTTAATATATCCATGGAATTCAATGATTGTTTGAGACTTATAGCTTACCTGATCGATGGCAATGATTCGATATCAATAACTTGAAGGAAATCCTCAGCTTTATCAATCACCAATGGAGGTGTTTTCTTAGGAAGGGGACGATAGATATTGTGAGGTGCTTGCTTAAACTTATATTGGGTAAGACTCTAAACCTTGGCTATTCAATTGGTTTTAATTGAAAAGCTTTTCTTAAATTAAAGGATCTCTCAAGGTTATCCCACGTATGGGAATTATAATAGAGGAGGGGCTAATCGTAAGGTTAGTCCTTCAAATCTCGATATACTATACTTTTACCCCCAAACTTTTAATTTCTATAATTTAGCCACTAAAGGTTTCGATATTATTCAATAAGATCCAAGAACGATAAATTGACTCAATTAGAGTTCAATATTGACACAATTGACCTCATGGCTAAAGTCAATACATTATTAGGACCTTTTAGATATAGGATTTCCAATCGCTGAAACCCAATTCTGACTAGACCAGATTTTTGGGTGATACAACTCTCCCCCTTAAGAAAATTCATCCTCGAATTTACCTGAACAAAAGAGATGTGGATATTTCTTCTTCATTTCCTCCTCAGGTTCCCAGGTAGCTTCCTCAGTGGTGTGACTCCTCCAAAGCACTTTAACTAGTGGTACAGATTTATTGCGAAGTGTTTTAACTTCCTTTTCGAGAATCTGGACCAGTTCCTCTTCATAAGAAAAATTAGGCTGAATTTCAATGGATTCAGGCTCGATGATATGTGAAGGGTCAGAGCGGTATTTCCGAAGCATCGATACGCGAAACACATCAGAAATCTTATTCAATTCTGAGGGAAACAATAATTGATAGGCCACATGGCAACCTTTCTCGATGACTTCAAAGGGTCTAATGAACCGGGGACTAAGTTTCCCATTTTTGCCAAACCTTAGAACTTTCTTCTACGGTGATACTTTGAGAAACGTTTTTTCACCAACTTCGTAGTGTATATCCCTTCGTTTAAGGTCATTATAAGCCCTCTGTCGATCAAAGGTAGCTTTGAAGTAGTCATGGATGATGGTAACCCGTTCTTCGGTTTCCTGAAGTAAGTCAGGGCCCAACATCTTGCCTTCACCGAGCTCGGATCAACACAATGGGGTTTTGTAACGTCTGCCATACAACGCTTCATATGGAACCATTTTAATGGAATCTTGATAGCTATTGTTGTAGGCAAACTCGAGAAGAGGTATGGATTTCTCCAAAGATCCACCAAAATCAATAACACATGCTCGAAGCATGTCTTCCAAGACCTGAATGGAAGAATTCAATATCGATGCACTTGTCAAAGATTCAAGGGTAAACTAACCCAATGACCACCATACTATGGTAAATGTATTAAAATGAACACATTAAAAAAATCGACTCAATTAAACCACCAAATTATTTAAATGGTATCAATGTGACCACCAGCCGTTAAAGGTTAACGGAATGGTGACATGGCAGTTAAAAAAATAAGGGTATAATTACACATTTGGTCCTTATTACTTATACACTCTATCAATTTAGTCTTAATTTTAATTTAATAAAATAAATTAATTATTTAATTATTTGGTGACACGTGTCACCACCTTATTGGAGGACTTTAATTATTTTTATTTAATTTAATTAATTAATTTCCCCCTCCAATAAGGCGATGACATGTGTCACCTGATTGGGGGAAAGAAAAATCAAAGATAAAGAAATGCCATTGTGGGGACTCGAATCTGGGTCTTTCAAGAAAAATGAAATATGCTTACCTCTAGGCCAAACATGTTTTTGGGATATATGATACAAAATTTAATATATGTATTAATCTTTGTAGGGTAAAAGTAATAATTAAACTTTGAAAGTTTGAAAGTTTGGGGTTGGGATGCTCGATCACACTCTTATTTCCCAACTTGGGGTTCCACGACATGCTGCAATTCTCAAGAGAAACCTTTGAAACTTTGCCCTTCTCCCATGAACCAATGCCATTCTCCTCGAACTTGATTGAGATAAAGGAGTCTAAACACAAAAAGTAAAATCTGGGTTCTTAGGAAAACTTTCCAAAGGAAGAAGATTATACAGTAAACCAAAGTACTAAGTTCCTGATAGCGAGACCTACTTGTGGCCTGAAAAAGAATGTAAATGAAAACCATGTTTTACCAAATTTTGATAAGCTGAGGACACGATTAGGAAGAAATAACATTAAAGGGGTTCCCTTTTTGAAGTTTTCTGTTTTGCAGATACAAGCTAGAAACTAAATCCAATATGCATAAATTATATGCAGAATTCGATGGATATTTAGGATTTCCAAAACAATTATTGATGGCATTCAAGCTAGCAAATATATATTCCCATGAAAAAGCACACATATTGATAAGATTCTTGAATTTATTTTATTAAATTAAAATTAAGACTAAATTGATAGAGTGTATAAGTAATAAGGACCAAATGTGTAATTATACCCTTATTTTTTTAACTGCCACGTCACCCTTCTGTTAACCTTTAAGGGTTGGTGGTCACATTGATAACATTTAAATAGTTTGGTGGTTTAATTGAGTCGATTTTTTTTAATGTGGTCATTTTAATATATTTACCATAGTATGGTGGTCATTGGGTTAGTTTACCCAAGATTCAAATGGAGGGGTTCTCAATGATTATCTATATTACCCTTTCTAACTGACCATCAGATTGTGGGTGGAAAGAAGTGCTTATGTTAACACTGGTTCCTAGAGCTCCTTGCAATGTTCAGCAAAACCGAGAAGCAAACCAAGGATCTCGATTGAAGACAATTGATTTAGGTACTCTGTGGAGTCGAATGACTTCCTTAATATACAAGTCAGCTAGATTAGGAAGACCGTAGTCCATTATAACCGGCACAAAGTATTCTGACTTGGTAAAACGGTCCACAATGACCCATATAACATCATGTTTAGTAGGGGTTAACGACAGACCACTGACAAAATCCATAGTGATCTTCTCCCACTTCTATTGTTTAAAATCAATACGCTACAACAATCTGGTAGGAGCACGATGTTTAGCCTTGACACTTTGGCACGTGAGGCATTTAGATACGAAATCAACTATGACCTGTTTCATGCCTAGCCACTAGTAGAGTTCACAAAGGTCGTTATACATTTTTATGGACCCCGGGTGAACAGAGAAAGAACTCGTATGAGCTTCTTTAAGGATATCAACACGTAGAGATTCATCATTGGGCACAAAGACCCAGTCATGAAAGCATAGAAGTCCTTCAGCATTAACTCTAACGTCGGGATTATCTTGAAGCTTAGAGACAATGGATTGGAGTTCAGAGTCTTGATCTTGCAATGTCCTGATTCTAAAAAAATAGTATCAGCTACAAGACAATGATGCTTCCTAAGTCAGAAGTGAGCAATGATAGCTCGAGAACTACAAAACAACAATTCGCAATGAGTCAAATTGTTATTATTCGATGCATAGAGTTTCATGTTTAATGACAACACTTACCATGTGAAAGTTTGCGGCTGAGTGCATTAGCTACCACGTTGGCCTTGCCAGGATGATAATCGATGACAATATCGTAATCTTTAAGAAGTTCCATCCGCCTCTGTTGCCGAAGATTTAACTCCTTTTAAGTCAGAAGATACTTAAAACTTTTATGATCAGTGAAGAGATAGAACTTTTCTCCTTAGAGATAGTGTCTCTAGATTTTCAACGCAAAAACAACTGCAGCCAATTCCAGATCATGGGTGGGATAGTTCATCTCATGTGTCTTAAGTTGTCTCGAAGCATATGCATTAATGACTTTTCCTTCTTGCATCAACACACATCCTAATCCGAGATGCAATGCATCGCTATAAATGGTGTAGTGTTTTCCATACTCAAGTTGGGTCAGGACTGGTGCATGAGTCAATACTTGCTTCAATTAGTCAAAGCTCCAATGTTGTTCCCTGGTGTAGACAAATGGAGCTTCCTTCCACAATAATTTAGTCAATAGGGCTGCTAACATAGACAATCCTTTGACGAATCTTCTATAATAGCCAGTAAGGCCAAGGAAACTCCTCACTTCACCAATGTTCTTCGGTGGATGCCAATCAAAGATAGCTTGAATTTTCTTCGGGTCTACTTGGATTCCCGTAGCTGATACAATGTGCCCCAAGGAAGGCAACTTCAGTAAGCCAAAACTAACATTTGGAGAAATTGGCAAATAACTGCTTCTCACGAAGAGTTTGAAGCATAATACGAATATGATCACAGTGTTCTGCAGTATTCTTGGAATAGATTAGAATACCATCAATGAATACTACTTCTAATTTATCGAGATAAGGTCTAAAAACCTGATTCATCAAGTCCTTAAAAGTTGTCGGTGTATTGGTTAGCCCAAATGGCATCACCAAAAATTACTAGTGATCATATCTCGTACGGAAGGCAATTTTGGGTACATCGCAGTCTTTAACTCTCATTTGATAGTATCCGGACCTTAAATCTATCTTGGAAAATATAGAGGCATCCTTGAGCTGATCGAATAGATCATCTATCCTTAGCAATGGGTACTTGTTCTTGATGGTTACCTTGTTCAACTACCAATAATCGATATACAACCTCATGGAACCACCTTTCTTTCTTACGAAGAGAAATAGGGCTCCCCAAGGTGAGAAACTCGGTTGAATGAAGCCTTTGTTGAGTAAATCTTAGAATTGGACTTTCAATTCTTTTAACTCGACAACGGCCATTCGATAAAGTGCAATAGAAATAGGGGTAGTTCCATATTGCACTTCAATGACGAATTCAACTTCACGTGTTGGAGGTAAACCTGAAAGTTCATCGTGAAAAAACCTCAGGAAATTCACATACCGTATTGATATCTTGTAATCGAGGTTCATCCTTGGCTTCCAACATCAAGCCATACAATGAAGGGCTTTGAGATTTCATTAGGACGATGCTTTCCTTGCCAAGGCCTCGAAGATACAACTTTCTCTTGCTACAATCTACCCAAGATTGATGCTTACTAAGTCAATCTAAGCATAGTATGACATCAAACTCGTGGATCGGTAAGGCCAATAAGTCGGTCGGGAATGGAATCCCTTGAATCATCAAAGGGCAATTTTTACATACAAAGTTGATAGTGACACAATCACCCAAAGGATTTGTTCTAGAAATTCTCAATGTTATAGGTTCACTAGATAAACCATACTCCCTAATTAGAAACCCTAGTAATCGGAAATTTATGAAGTGAAACCCTAAGTTAATTAAAGGATTTCCTAACTAATTCAATGCTTATAAATGAATGCGTACAAAAAGTGAAAGTACAATTCAATGGTACCTACAATAACATCAGGCTCATCCTTCTCCTCACGTGATACATCTGAGCATAAGCCTTCGATTCTTGCTTGTTGAATGGTTTTCCTGAGCCACTATATTTCCACGTTGGTCTCGATAATCCTTGCCTCAATCCCTTACCTCAAAAGGACTGAGCAATGGAGGTAACATTTGTCGGCGTAGTAGTGGACTTGGTAGCACCCAAGGGACAATCACGGATAAAATGGCCTTGTTCACCACAATAGAACCATGCTCCAATCTGCTTACGACACTGACCTACTAGATGTTGTTTCTGACAGTAGTTGCAAACTGGATTCTAAAAACTCTGGTTGGAACCTCCGGTACTCTCGACTATTGCAGTCTTGCCAAAAGATTGCGTCATAGTATATGGCTTCTCAATATTACCAGAACAGGAAGGTTGTGAATATGTATTCTGTTTAGGGCCTAGATACTTGCCTTTCTTATTCCACTTGGTTGGTCGAGAATCACCTCTAAACCTTTTCTCGGACTTTGTCGGATCCACCGGCACTTTGAGCCTTTTAAGCGGCCTTCATAGCCATAACTTGATTCACTAAATCCTTGAAGTTGGTAATGCCCAAAGCAGTGAACATAGGACATAGCTCATTGCTATGACCAACAGTAAACATCATGCATTTATCTTCCTCTTTCTTGTTGTATTCAACACCATATTGACAATACTTGCAGAAGTCATGGATGTATTGCTCGATAGGTCAGTCACATTGTTTCATATGAAAGAAGATGACGCGTCTTTCCGCGTGATAGTACTTGCTAATTTACTTCTTTTGGAATTCTTGAATAAAAAACTCCCAAGTGACTGTTCTTCAGGAACGGAAAGAATAGTGGTCTCCCACCACTATAATGCTTCATCAGTTAGCAATGCAAGGGAACACTTCAGCTTGTGCTCATCCGAGCACTACAATTGTTATTCGGGATCCTTAACGTGTTGTCTAGCCAATGTTTTGCAGACTCAGGATTGTCATCATCATGGCCGGTGAAAGTGTAGGCTCGGAGTGATTCCATCTTATCAATGGGGGCCCGAGTATACTAGACAACATGTGGAGCTGGTTGCACAAGTGGTTCAACTCTCATCGAGGCCACAAATTGTTTAAACATGTTTGTCGTGTCCGTATAACACTCTGTCTGTGCATCGAGCAATATCGGCTCAACATTAGGAGGTGGAGGATTGGGTGGATTCGGTAGGTCTCCCCCTTACTTCCTCGCCATGAGTCGGGGAGCCTATAGCATGCTCATCTATATGAGCTTCGTTAGTCTCAGACATATCTATAATATAAAGAGATAAGATTAGTCAACAAGTCACAATATACAACTCCTAGGTGGTAATGTAACACAATAACAATATAATAAGCTTCGGTTTAGTCCTAGAATCGACTAAACTCTAGCTCTAATACCACAAATGTAAAATATCATTCCCGGCCTAGTCGAGAACTAGGTCGGAGTGTGCTACCTATGAACTATATGGTGGTCGATACTATAATTCCATGTAATAAAGTGATAATATTAGACCTGGCATTCAAGAATAAGTAGTGCACAAATCTAATTAATCAATTACGAGTCTATGATTACCCGATTAGTACCAATTTAAACTTTTACAAGTTTTAGAGACTAATTGTAAATTTTTCATTTTAATGGTTCTTTTCTGAAATTAGACTTACCAAGTTGAAATAACTCATATAAACAATTACCATAAAAATTTTCAGATTATTCAGAGCTCATTTATCTAACAAATTAAACTATGCAAGATTCAGTAACCATCTTGTAAACAATGGAAATATGTGTTCTATATCTTTTAACCGAATTAACTTACACCATATCGATACAGCTAGGGCCGTATCGATACCCTAAGCCAAATTTTCAAATTCCAGATTCAAGGGAATAGAACCGTATCGATACGATTAAGGGTTGTACCGATACCGATTGACCATGTTGACTTCGTATCGATACGCCTTGACCCCGGATCGATACCATTTTTGCACCTAAATTACAGTAGCCAAAATCCGTATCTATACGCTTAAGCCGTATCGATATGCCCCTTTTGACCAGCCTCGATTGGACCAAATATGCAAGGTCGTATCGATACACCCTACCCTATAATGACAGACCTTTGCTGGTTTTTAATCAAGTTGACCCATCAGACAAAATTCAAATGCAGTGAAACTTTACACACAATATTTCAATGTTGAAAACTACTTGCATGCCAAATTTTAGGATCCTTCGAATCTGTTTACTACAATTTCACCTTTTGGGGCCAATTATGCATTTTGGTCTATTTTAAACTATTCAAAAAGAACATTTGGAGCCTTAAGAACTAACATACCACAAGCCTAAAATATATACATCAAAAGAGCCAAGTAAGACTAGTTTAAGTACTTTGCCACCCTACTAGGAGTTTATAGGTTAAATAAACATTACTTTAAGTTCGCTTGTGACTTGTCAAACTCCAACTCCTCTGATCGCGATCAACCTACTCGATCAACCTGAAATGCATGAGACGAAATGCATTAGACATACTTTGCCTAGGGAGCTAGTCATAAACAACATCAATATCAATGTTATGCAATTTCATCCCTACAATATAAAAGGACATGCAATAGCTCAATATTAACGATGCAATGATCATAATCAATAGCAATTAAAAATCATATTTTAGCAATAACACTTGGATCGATTCGGGATAGAGGATATATGAATTCCTACGCCTCGCCAAGTCAATAAATGGTTTAGTCCCTCCACCTCGCCAATATGACCAATATCACAACATATCCCTCTACCTCGCCTAATCAATATAGGTTGTAGCTCTAGGACCGTATTCCACCCGTGCATTGAGCTCATGAACTCTATGGCATGCCAGTTGTATCCAATGTCCTTCGAATCCAAGGTCCAGCAACAATATCAATGATCAGTGTATAATGGCAATATCATATTCAATATTTTCAATGATTTTATCAATAAGCCATAATTCAATATCAATGACAATGGCAATGCTTCAATGATTCCAATAACAATAATAGTAGTCGGTGATCCTTTTACAATATTTTGATGAAAATAACGATAACAATAATAGTGATCGATATCAATGACAATGTTGATGATCTATAATCAATATCTTATATGTCCATAATTCAATGACAATGACAATAAAAATATTCCACGATGGTGGAAGTACTCAATGTCCAATGATCGATAGCTATAATGACACCTCAATACTTGATGTTACCACTTATCGACACTTACCACAATGTTACTAAGTGGTTCCATGCAATGTTTTCTTTAACAATTAGGTTAGCAATAACAATATTGACAATAATGGAATCAGGAAGGGAACCGACCCTAAACCTGAGACTTCGACTACACTCACCTTAATAATTTGATGCTTTTACGGCTCTCGAATAATAAAACCTTTTTTCCTATCCTTCAATGAGGTCGATGGATGCTCTTTATCAATTTCTTGAGCTAGGAAATCAATAGGAGTGTGTTAGAATCAATACTACGATATCATAATCAATATAACAATATCAAAATCAATATATAAACTTTAAATAGCTATTAGCTATCAAGATGAACATGGATAGGCAAACACTAACTTGTGATTAAGCTTGATATATCCATGGAATTCAATGATTGTTTGGGGTTTATAGCTTACCCAATCGATGGCAAAGATTTGATATCAATAACTTGAAGGAAATCTTAAGCTTTAACAATCACCAATGGAGGTGTGTGCTTAGGTAGGGGACGATAGCTATTGTGAGGTGCTTGCTTAGACTTGTATCGGGTAAGAATCCAAACCTTGGCTATTCAATTAGTTTTAATTGAAAAGCTTTCCTTTCAATGAAGGAAGCTCTCCATGTTAGACCATGTATGGGAATTATAGTTGAGGAGGGGCTAATTGCAAGGTTAGTCCTTCAACTCTCAATAGACTATACTTTTACCCCCCAAACTTTTAATTTCTATAATTTAGCCACTAAAGGTTTCGATATTATTCAATAAGATCCAAGAACAAAAAATTGACACAATTAGAGTCCAATATCGACACAATTCACCTCATGGCTAAAGTCAATACATTATTAGGACATTTTTGATATAGGATTTTCGATCGCCGAAATCCAATTCCGACTAGACCGGATTTCTTGGTGTTACGATGAGTACCCCTATTCTAGACCTAACGTAGACACCATGTAAAAGTTTTTCTTTCCTCTTCCCTTGCCAATGCTTTTTCCCCATAACATGGGAATAATTGACTAACCCTCAACCATATTCACTAGTGTGATACTATTTTTTAATATATGTTATGTCAATATTATTAAAATTTTAAAAAACTAAATTTTAAAAGTATATTTAAATTTATGGAAATTGAAAACAATTTGAAAAATATAAAAATGTAAAACAATACGATATTTTAAAATTTATATAAAACCAAAAAAATGAAGAAAAAATATGAGGATATTAAGAAATTAAAAAGATTTGATTTTTGGGTAAAGTTTACAAATGGTCACTAAACTATCCTAAAATTTTCTTTTGGCAAAAGGTCAAAAATAGCCCACAACATTTCATCTTTTGGTCATTTTAGCCCTATCCATTTTTGGGTGCAAACAACCACCTAACGTTTCACTTTTTGTTCAAATTTCACCCTTGTTGGATGAAAACTGTTAGTCAACTAACAGTCAACTCCTAAGGCTAACGTGACATGTCTGCATGGCATGGGGAGATGACATGGAATTGCCACATGGCACTTTGTTGATGCAATGATTGGTTAAAAATATTTAAAAAATATTTTCTTTAAAATTGATTAATTAATTTTTAAAAATGCCACATCAGCAAAAATGTCATGTGGCAGTGCCACGTCATCTCCCCATGCCATGCAAACATGTCACGTCAACCTCAAGCATTGATTGTTAGTTGACTAACGGTTTTCATCAAACAATGGTGAAATTTAAACGAAAAATGAAACGTTAGGTGGTTGTTTGCACCAAAAAAAGGATAGGGCTAAAATGACCAAAATGTGAAACGTTCGGGGGCTATTTTTGACCTTTTGCCTTTTCATGCATACCATATTTATCCCTTGAATTGAAAGAAATTCGCAATTCTCACCGGTAGTAAGGAGATAAAATATTTTCAGGAACAAACAAATCATAATCACTCAACTTTCAAAAGTTACATAATAGTCACTAAAATTTGGATGTTGTTATAAAATGGGCACTGAGCCCTTTGATTTTTTTAATATCTTAACAACATACTGACTAGACAACTGAGTAATACATTAGTTGTTACAAAAAGGTGATTGAATTTTTTTAATGTTACAACATAGTAAATTCACTATTTAATTGTTACAAAATGGTCATTGAACTATTTAATTGTTACAAAATGATTCTTGAACTATTTGATTGTTTATTACATTTATTTATACGAATTTGTATATGATAAACCGATTACTTGGAATTATGGTTATAAAAATTGACTCGACCTGAAAATCTAACTAAAGCACACTTGAGTCTAAACTAGTTGTGACACGAGGTGATGATGACTCGAACTTGATCCAGTCCAACCGGATGTTGACCCGAACCTAAGTTGGACCCGGTAATTTTGGATCTGACTCAACCTGCACCCAACTTAAGAACGATCTGAACTTAAATTAAACCCAATAATGTGATAACTGAACCCATCTACACTCGACCTGAGAACAATTTGAACCCAAATTGAACCTAATAATGTGACAACCGAACACGATCTGCACCTGATCTGACATGAACCCAAAATTAACCTAGTAGATATATGATATAGCCCGACTTGAAATGAACCGAGATTTGATTTTACCCGACCTGTTATCAAACCGACCTGTAAATAATCCGACTTGTTGTTGACCCAACATGTTAGTCAACCAACATGTAAATTAGTGGAGTAAGTGGCACCTTTTGTATTTAGTTTCACCGCAAACCTCTTAATTGTTTGGAAGATAAATCACACACCTAATCTAAAATTTAATTCTTATTTTTTTATTTTTTTCACAAGCCAAAACTCTTACTCCCTCCATCCTATATTTTTTTTGTCTCTTGTTGACTTTTCATGTAGTTTTAGGAAGAAAAAGTTTGTGTAAGAGATGTGATGTAAAATAATTTAAATGAAAATTTTATCCTTAAAAAGTTAGATTTTGTTTTGATGGAAAACTAAAGAAAATATATAAAGAAAAATGTGTCTTGAAAAAATTGTTGCTTTTTTCAATGGGACATTTTAAGTGGGACAATTTTAAAACACAGAATGAACAAATTTAGTGGGACAGAAGGAATAATTATTTTGAAGAAAAATTATCAACCCAATCCAAATTTTACTTTTTAAAATATTTTTCATATACCCTATAACATTAAACCATATACTTTAAATCTTAAACCTCAAACTCTATACTCATAAAACATATTATAAATATCATTATTGTTATTATTATTGGCTTAATACACTTTCCCCCCTAAACTTTCATTGTTTTCCCAACTTGCCCCCTAAACTATGTTTTGCCCACTTTTGCCCCCTAAAATTTTCATCGTTACCCATATAATCCCCAAAACAGATGTCGTTTAAAAAACTTAATAGCCAATGAAAAGTCGCCACATAACCCATTTTATTTATAATTTCTTATTTTCAATATATTATATCAAAACAATTTTGAAAATAAAAAAAGAGCAATAATAATAATAAAATATAATTAAAATGGTAAACTTAGTAAATCCTCACAACTACCCATGTACCTGAAACCCAAAATCATTTTAAAATCTAAATCAGATTTCTTCTTTCATCTAAACAAAAAATGACGAATGGAATTTAGGCTTGAATCGATTTATGTTTCATTTAATTCATGTCTTTGTTTAGGATTCGATTAATCCATGCTTTTAGGGTTAGTTAAGTTTTATTCTTTTATTTGAACGGAACTGACGCAAACAACTATTGAAATTAGTGGCACGGGAACCCTAAGTCGTTAAAAAATGAAAAGTAAGTTATAAGTGAAGTAAAATTCCGTTCTTTACTTAGAGAAGTGAGAAGTAAGATTTCTTATCATTTGCTTTGTTTTTTACAAGTTGTTTAGAAAGACATGTAAGCTTAGAGTGAGACAGAAAGACATTCTGATGGGGATAATCAAAGCATATAGGTAAGAAAATGAGTGTTTTTTGTCATTTTGTAGAGTCACATGGTGTATTAGAATAAAGTTGCATATTTTGACTTTGGTTACTATTCATTGAATTGTTTAATTAGTGCTTTATGTTTAATTAGTGGTAGTTGTAGCAATTTGATTTGTTTAATAAGTGGTGGTTATTGTACAATTGATTTGGTGGATTTGTTTAATTGATTTGGTGGTGTGGCACCCCAAAATTTACGCCCAAATTCTAAATTCTATATTTGAAAAATCCCTAATTTAGAAACCTAATTTTGAAATTCCTAAATTCAAAAACCCTAATTTGTTAATGGACAAAATTAAACTTTAAAGCAATTTCTTATGGCCAAATTGAGAGTTTTGGGAGTTAAATGATCTTTAATCATAATTTTACGACTTTATCAAACAAATAAGAAGTTTGGGGACTTGTTGGGAGATTAACCCATTGTTTTAAAAGAAGATTGAATTTGAACTGAATTATACTTATAGCATCTGAATCATCTTCTATTTTTAATTATTATTGAAATGATATATATATATATATGTCTGTGTGATTCCCTGTTTTGAAAACCTAAACCCCTATTTGCTATGTTGTCTTCCAATTTTCTAAACCAAACGTAGAAACACAAAACCCCACGCTTCGCTCAGCTTTGTTGCAGTTCAAAGCAAAGTAAATCGTGAAGCTCAATTTATCCCATTTGTCTATTACTCGCGTTAAAGGCATAATTAGGTACCAATACAGTTAGAAAAAGTACTTCTAATCGTGGGTAACACATTATTCAATAGATTGAGTTTGCTTTGGCTAAGGCGTGTTCTCTTCCTGTGCTATATATAAATTAATTTTCTGTGTGTTCTCTTCCGGTGCTATATATAAATTATTTTTTTGTGTTTTCTTACCGTGCTATATATTTGTTTTACTATCTGATTTTGTTTTTTTAATTTATGGGTATTTTACATGAGATGTGTCGTTGCATAAGAATTTTCTATGCATTCATACTTCAGATAGAGACTTATTTAAATAATGGTATTATGGACTACGAACTCGGATTTCAATACAGGATTGAGTAGAGACTTGATTATTGTGATTTAATACCGTTGTGGGCATGGGTTGGGATTGTACGGTGGATGATTGTGGTGATGACCACTTACCGATTGGTAGATGTAGTGAGGAGTTTTGGGGAACTTTCCACTTATCGATTTGTGAGTTGTAGTTGGGTACATTGCATTGTGTTTATAAAATTAAATCGTTTGTGTTGTGAATCATCATTGTTTTGAACTTAATGATTTTATAGAAATTATTGTCTTTGTGTTTACGATTTATCTTGCACTTTAGAGACACACTAAGCTCTTTAGCTTACTCCCCATAGTTTTCTCTTACAGATATCTTTGGAATTTAGGCGACGTAGTACTTGGAGGATCTCACATTTTATTCGATGATTATATTATTTAGTACGAAACCATTTTTAATTATTCATATTATTATTTTATTATATTGGGATATTGATGTAATTTCATACTTGAGAGACTATTTATGTTTTTCGAATTATTTAAGCAATCATTTATTATAATTTTATTTTAGAGATTTTATGTAAGCAATCAAATATTTTTTATGACATTTATGTTATATATATTATTATATATTTATTAATTATCGTTGCATATTTTTTAAAATTAAAGTGTAATTTTAAAATTGGTTTTCTTGAGGGTTAAAATTTCAATCGTGACTTTCTAAATTTGTCAATTTCTTCTAGGTCGGGTTTAGGGGGGTTACATTTAGTGGTGTCAGAGCTAAGTTCAACCCTCGGACTGTGAGTCTCACTTAAAATTTTAAGCCGAAAATGATTTTTATATGCATATTAAATGTTTTGGGGCAAAATGAGATTTTCTGATAAATTTATTATTTTAAAGAATTAAAGATATGTTTTGAATAGAAACTCCAAGTACAAACTCTAATTCTAGGATTGTCCCTTTTGTAGATAGTTTACTATGCCACCTCGTAGGAGCTCTAATTTAGTGACCGGTCGTGATCATACGCGTTCCTATAAATTTTAGATTAAAGCCTATTTGAAAATTTTGTGTTGTCTTTCATAACCTGATCTAAAATGCCTTTTTAAAATTATTATCAAAACCTCTTTTTCTAAGTATATCGTTAGTCTAAAAATTTTGAGGACAAAATTTATTTTAAGGGTAGGAGAGTTGTAACACCTCAAAATTTACGCCCAAATTGTAAACCCTAGATTCGAAAAATCCCTAATTTAGAAACCTAATTTTGAAATCCCTAAATTCAAAAACCTAATTTGCTAAGGGACTAAATTAAACTTTAAAGCGAATTCTTATGGCCAAATTAAGAATTTTGGGAGTTAAATGATCTTTAATCATAATTTTACGACTTTATCAAACAAATAAGAAGTTTGGGGACTTGTTGGGTGATTAACACATTATTTTAAAAGAAGATTGAATTTGAATTGAATTATACTTATTGCAGCCGAATCATCTTCTATTTTTAATTATTATTTAAATGTTATATATGTGTGTGTGTGATTCCCCGTTTTGAAAACCTTAACCCTTATTTGCTATGTTGTCTTCCAATTTTTTAAACCAAACGTAGAAACACAAAACCCCACGCCTCGCTCAACTTTGTTGCTGTTCGAAGCAAAGTAAATTGTGAAGCTCAATTTATCCCACCGGTCTATTACTCGCGTTAAAGCCATAATTAGGTACCGATACAGTTGGACCAAGTATTTCTAATCGTGGGTAACACATTATTCAATAGGTTGAGTTTGATTTGGTTAAGGTGTGTTCTCTTCCAGTGGTATATATAAATTATTTTTCTATGTGTTTTCTTACCGTGCTATATAAATAGTTTTATTGTGTGATGTTATTTTTTTTAATTTATGGGTATTTTACATGAGATGTGTCGTTGCATAAGAATTTTCTATGCATTCATACTTGAGATAGAAACTTATTTCTATAATGGTTTTATGGACTACGAACTCGGATTACAGTACAAGATTGAGTAGAAATTTGAGTATTGTGATTTAATAACGTTGTGAGCATGGGTTTAGATTGTACGGTTGAAGATTGTTGTGACGACCACTTACCGATTGGTGGATGCAGTGAAAAGTTCTCTAGTTCCTCTTATCGATTGGTGAGCTGTAGTTGGGTACATTGCATAGTGTTTATAAAATTATTGTCTTTGTGTTTACGGTTTTTATTGCAATTTAGAGACACGCTAAGCTCTTTAGCTTACTCCCTCATAGTTTTCTCTTACAGATATCTTTGGACTTTAGGTGACGTGGTACTTGGAGGATCTCACGTTTTATTCGGTGATTATATTATTTAGTACGAAACAATTTTTAATTATTTGGATTATTATTTTATTATATTGAGATATTGATGTAATTTTATACTTGAGAGACTATTTATGTTTTTCGAATTATTTAAGCATTCTTTTACTATAATTTTATTTTAGAGATTTTTTGTAAACAATCGAATATTTTTATGACATTTATGTTTTATTTATTATTATATATTTATTAATTATCGTTACATATATTTTTTTTAAAATTAAAGTGTAATTTCAAAATTAATTTTCTTGAGGGTTAAGTTTTCAATCGTGACTTCTTAAATTTGGCAATTTATTCTAGGCCAGGTTTAAGGGGTTACATGTGGTTAATTATTAGTTACTAATTTTGGATTTGTTTGATTTGTGCTTAATTTTTAATTAGTGATTGTTGTAGCAAATAGAATTATGTAAAAAATGGGTTAATGTTATGTTGTTTTTTGGTTTAATCTGGTTGGTATTAAATGTTTATTTTTGGATATTTTTATAGGTAAAATGGCATGGGTAGAGTATTCTATTGTAATTCATTTTTAGGGTAGGTTTAATAATTTTCTTAAATTTGATTTTGTGGGGGGAAAGAAATAGAAAAGAAGATTGACCTTTACTACATAGTTTCCCCACTATAGCTTCTTTTATTAAGGAGGTAGGAATTCTCAAACAGAACTTGAATATTTAACCTATTTAGAACCATGTTTTATTTTGGATGGAGGTTTGAGGGTTTTGGGTATTGGAAATAGTACTTACTTGGATTTGATTAAGCATTTGTCAAGTGAAGGAAGCATACACATATATGTTGTTGGAGATTTTAGTGAAAATGCATGTATTGATGAAGATGGGTCTGTTGTTGGAAAAAATGATGTTGATAGGCCAGTTCTGAGAGAAAATGATGTTGTTGGGCCTATTTATGAATATAATGATGATGTCAGGTCTGAAGAAGTAAAAAATGATAATTTAGGGTTTAATATAGATAGTGATAGTACTTATTGTGAATATGATGAGGAAAGTGAAGACAATGAATCAAAAGATTTTAGGCTGAAGGATGGCTGACTGATGAAGATAATGAGGAGATAACTCAATTTTTTTAGAAGAAAAGATTTAAAGACAAAACTTGTTGGGCTGAACAACAAGGACAACATGGGTCAGAGCCTAGGTTTACTGGTATTGGTTCTCAAGAGAAAGAGGCAACTGTAGAGCATGAAAATAGTGACACTGATTACATTGAATCAGATGATCCAGACAACTATGAAACTGATTCTGAATGGGAGGTTTGTGTTAAGAAAGGTAAGAATTTTTTTTCATGGAACTAGTGAAGTTCCTAAGATTGAATTGGGTATGATATTTGAGAGCCCAAAACAGTTTAAGGAAGCTTTAGGTGCTTATGTTATTGCAAATAAATTTGATTTTAGGTACATTAAAAATGATCTTGACGGGACTAGAGCAAAGTGCAAGGGGGTAGGGTGTCATTTTATGGCTCATGCATCTTTGGGGAAAAAGGATGGAGTTTTTAGGGTTAGAACATATGTGAACAAACATTCATGTTTTGTAACCTTTAAAAACAAAAAGGCTAAGTTTAATGGGGAACATTTCTTGAGTAAGCTAAGTATTTTGCCTAACTTGAAATTGAGGGACATGGCAAGGCTTGCTAAGGAGGAGGTTAAAGTAGAACTGAAAAAAAAATGTGTGCCACAGAGCTAGAATTTGGGCTACTGAAAAAATCAGGGGTAGGTTGCATAAGGAGTTTAATAAGTTATTTGATTATGTGTTTACATTGAGGGGAGCATATCCAAATGGTACATTCGATTTTGTTGTTTAGAAACCTACACCATTTTCTAATCCTATTTTCAGAAGACTGTATGTATGTTTTCGTGGTTTAAAGGAAGGATTCAAGAAACATTGTAGACCAGTTTTGTCTTATATGGGTGTTATCTTAAAGGCGACTTTAAGGGTGAAATGCTAGCTGTTGTAGGTAGGGATGGTAATAACCAAATATTCCCTATTGCTTGGGTTGTAGTAGAGGTGGAGAATAGGGAAACTTGGGCCTGATTTTTTGAACACATCCAAAGTGATTTACAAATAGGAGATGGGATAGGTTCACTATACTCAGTGACATGCATAATGTAATTTATTTTTTTCAACTGGTTTTCTTGAATCAATTTGTAAAATGTTTATGTAAACTAATTTTCTAAACTACTTTGTAAACTGTTTCAGAGGCTCTTGAAAGAAGTACAATTGATCCTTCCAAAAATTGTGCAAAAATTTTGTGCAAAACATATGTATGCATATTGAAAGAAGAAGAACAATGGACGTGATATGCAACAACTGTTTTGGGCATGCTGCAAGGCAACCACTATGGCAGATTTCTAGAAGCATTATGCAAGGATGGAAACTATGAAGGCCACTACTTTGTCAAGTTTAATGAAGAGAGATCCAAGACATTGGTCAAAAGCCTTTTTTCAACACATTCAAAGTGTGATGTAGTGGACAACAACTTTGGAGAGACTTTTAACTTAGTAATCATTGTTGCAAGGTACAAATCAGTAATCTATTTGTTTGAGGACATTAGGCATTATGTGATGAATAAAAACCATACACACAAAGTCAAGTGTCAAAAATAGAAAGGTCTTTTATGCCCCAAAATTATAAGTTAGTTGAAAACCACAAAGCCTCTTCTGCATATTGTCATGTCACTTGAAATTGTCAACATGGGTATAGGGTATACTATAATGGGCAAACATATGTTGTTGATCTACAAGGTCATAAGTGCACATGTAGATATTGAGATCTAACTGGTATTCTATGCTCACATTCTATATGTGTCATACTGTTTAATTCTGAGCCACTTGAGAGGTATGTTCATGAGGCATACATAAAGGAAATATACCAGGCACTCTATAATTATGCATTGCCAACCATACCTAGTGAGGCTTTTTGGAAAGACATAAAAATGAAAAAAGTTGATCCTCATTTGAAAAGGAAGCTCCCTGGAAGCAAGTGCACATGTAGATCTTGTGGGGTACTTGGACCTAACAATAGAACTTGTCCTTCAAAAAACATAGATGTGAGTGCAATTCAATTTAATTTGTTCTTTGAATTCATTAATTATTATTTGGTAACTGATTTCATAATTTGACTGTGTCAACAAACACATGAGTCTACACCTTCTCAACCAGCAGCCACTCATCCCTCACAACCAACAGTCACTCATCCCTCACAACCAACAGATACTTCAACAAGGGCAACAAAAACTAAGCCATCATGCGAAAGACAGTTGAATAAACCATCATTTGGACCAAGAGAAAGGATAATTGTGCAAGTCATTAGACTATACAAAAAAGAAAAAACAGGTATGCATATTCTAAAAGTAAGTCATGCATCCAATATTAGTCATTATTTTCAAATTTAAATTCGTTTTTTAATATTATATTACTTTGTTTTTGTAGCATGGCAGACCAGGTTAAATGATGGTAAGGAGGCCTAACACCAGTTCTCAAGTGAAGCTTGTAACTATGTCTGAACCTCTAATTCCAGCTCAATCTGCACCATTGAGTCAACAATCCGAATCCAGTCACCCTACACCAGTGAACCAACCTATAGTCATATCTACAACACCATCAACCTCTAGTAACCACAACAACATAATCCTTAAGTTAATCCGAAAAAGGAGGTCAACTTAATCTTAAGCAAGCTTTGGGACTTTGTTATATTTTGGGATCTTTTGTGAACATCTAATATTATGTTCTTATTTGGGATCTTTTGTGTTATGCAACCTTTGCAAGTTATTCTATTCTATAACTGTTCCAAAAACTTATTTTGTGTTATGAAACTTTTGTATTATGGAACCTTTTTGTTATACAATCTCATGTGTTATGAAAAAAAAAAGAACATTTTTTGTATTATGCAACCTTTGCAAGTTATTGTATTATCTAATTGTTCCAAAAACTTATTTTGTGTTATGAAACTTTTGTATTATGAAACATGTGTTATACAATCTTCTGTGTTATGCAAAAAAATTTGTCTTGTACAAACCAATTCATAACATTCAAATTAAACCTTTTGCAAGTTATTTATGTACAATGTTATCAAATTAATTTCAAATGCAAAACTAATATATACAAATCAATTCATAACATAACATAACAATTTCTTCAGACGTAATTTTAATATTCTATAACATTTCATCATTCACATAACATTTCATAACATTGCATAACAACCATGAAAGACCTACCTTCTACAACATTAAACACCAAATCCTCAGTTCACTCTAAATGAAAAACTTCATTACAGCATAACATAAGAATGAAACAATTAAAATACTCTTGTAGAACATTGCTTCATTCTTCAATTTTCTTGTTTCAACTTTAAATTTAACTTTCACCTTTTCTAGTTTTTTCTATAATCTTCTAGCTTTATCAATATTTACCATCTTCTTCATTTTTGCATTCTCAACTCTAATTTCTTTGTTCTCAGCCAATAACTTAGGAACTTTATTCATTAAATCATCGTTTTCATTCAAATTTGCATCACCATAGTCAATCCACCTAAAGAAATTACATCCGCTCTACAAAAATGTAAAAACAAAACAAATTAAGTCTTAATTCAATCACAATATTTATAAAAGATAACTAACATAGCCAAAAAAGAACTACTTACATGTCAGTCTTTAGCACATCCATAGAATCTCCTACCCTTGCTCTGTGGAACAATTGAAGTGAAAATTCGGGCTCTCAACTCACAGTCACATGGTACAACGTCTCCTTCAACGATAAATTTTGAACTTTCGGTTAACATGCTTCAAAGAAAATTTGGTATCCTAAAACATGTAAAAACCAAGCAAATGTTATGATGGTGATGAGTCAAATGAATTCACGAACCCTAAATCACGTTCAACACAACAATTTCTTCCCCAGTTTCGTGCATAAGAAATAAAATTTGTTTTTGGTAAAAACTGAAAAAGGGGTTTTAAGGATTGAGTTAGAATATAAGGAAGCTTTTAATTAAGGTTAAAGATTTTTAATATTATTATATTAAATTTATTTTATTTTTACTTAATTTTGATGTAATATATTGAAAATAAGAAAGTATAAAAAGGGGTTACGTAACGACATTGTATAACTAATGTTTTGATATAATAATTGAAAAATGTTTTGGACAAATTTGAAAATAATTTAAAACTTGGTTTTAAGTCCAAACAACTTGAAAATATGTTTGAGGCATTTAAAAAGGTTTTTGGCAAAGTTTTTAATAATTTAAATTAGCCAAACTTGACTTTTCAACAAGCCCGTACTGATACGGTGTACCCCGTATCGATACACTTTTGCCCAGGTTTTGATTCTACCAAAACCCGTATCGATACATGATTTGTTGTATTGATACGGATAGGGATCATTTCGATACGCCCCTTAAGCGTACTGATCCCTGTTTTAACGTCCCCAACAGCTATTTCCCAATGATCTTTTCAATAACATACCGTACCGATACGCCCTCAAGGGTGTCGATACGCTTAGGCTGGCTAGAGTCCAACGGCTAGTTTCTAAAGAAGAGCGTACCGATACGGGTCTCGCGTATCGATACAGAAGGCTCCAGAACAACATTTAATATGAGAAATCAAGTCTCCAACGGCTCTAATTCAACCTCAACGGCTAGTAACGGCTACAAACTCAAAGAGGAGTATAAAAGGGATCTCCAAGCATCTAGTAATGATTAATGCTTCAATTGTAATACAAGATATGATCAAAATGTGTCTTAGTGCTTAATTGTCAATTCCTTGTATAGAAAAACACTAGTGAGCCGAAATTGTTAGATTTGCTCAAGTGTTTTAGGATTGGGTGAGAGCTTAATATTGCAAACAAATGCCTATTAGAGGGATTTGAGTTTGCCTATCTTTATCTCTTTGTAAAGAGGGATTGATCAAGGCTTTGGGTAGAAAGCTTGATCGGTTTGTAAGGGTTTCCTTCTAAGTCTAGAAAAGAGGACGAATCAATAGTGGATTGATTGGAAATCCTTAGTGGGAAGCTAAGTTAGTAGATGTAGACAATGGTTAGAAGGTTGAACCACTATAAATCATCTTGTCTTTAACATATTTAGCTTCCACACCTCTTTCACCCAAAATTCCACTTCTCCGTCACTTGGCGAGCAAGAACGGTTGAAGGAATCGGACATCGAATAACCCAGCAGACTTTTCATCTATTACATTTTTAAACGACGTCTGTTTTTGGGCGTTATATGGGTAACGACGAAAAGATTAGGGGGCAAAAATGGGAAAAATGTAGTTTAGGTGGCAAGTTGAGAAAATAGATAAAGTTTAGAGGAAAAAGTGTATTAAGCCTTATTAAAACTATAATTGTTGTAATTTTATTATTTTTTTTAACCCCCTCGTCCCGGCCTAGGCGGCCGACCGGTCCAAGTGGGCTACACGGGGAAAACCGAGGCAAAACCCGTTAAGGCTCCACTTCGATTAACAACCCAAGAAAAACTTTTCTTTATTTATTTATCTTGTCTAGATATTTAGTTAGTCCTATGTGAGACAAACCGTAGCGGAAAACAAGGACGGGACAAGACAAAGCAAGAGCGCGTAAGTAAATTTAAATTTACCAATTTTCAAGTTGATTCCTTTTCTTGCAAACGCGACCCAAACGCACATAAATGATCACGAACAATGCTCACAAGAAAGCTAACACCAAACAGGGCCTAAGCCCCACACTTGAGAACCTTTAGAGATGCCAAAAGCCCACATTTTAGGCATGTGTTTCGAAACAGGCTTGCTCGTTTCGATACACGGGCCCCAGTTTAAAAAGCCTGACCATCTGTTCCGATATGCTCCACCCCGTTTCGAAACAAGGGTCCATTTCGCATAGGCGTTCCGAAACATGTTCTGGAATAGGCCATCACAGTAGCCAAAACGTTTTGAAACACGTATTGAAACAGGGGTTCACAGTAGCCAAACCGTACTGGAACGCGTTCCGATACGAGTGTCCCTGGAACCACACTCGTTCCGAAACAATCACCCTCGTTCCGAAATGCCTGCAACCAGTGAGTTTCCAAAACCAGTTTTAAGCATCTCTAAACGACCCCAACGACTTCAAGAAGCAAGACACAACATGCGCACACGAACCCTAGAGGCATACACAATAGTACAAGCATGCTTATACACTTAACTCACATGTACATAAAGGGGAACCAAAAGGATAACCAAGCATTCATTAAGGTATAAATCAAGCAAGGTTCACAAGCCTTAGAACAACCACATAAACATAAGGATAAGGGCCACATGGCCAACATACATGCCAAGCAAGCCACACACATATCAACAAACTAAATGAGTCTAAACAAGCTCCTTAACACAAGCAACAACACAAATCCCCATTGCTTAACTATTACATCAATTACTTAAAAGTCCATACTTGAAGGTTAAGATAGCACACTTGGAGGCCTTTCTCCTTGCACAAGCATCCCATGAACTAAAGATCTGCATTGTCGAAAAAATAGAGTGTAAGTGAAAAGCTTAGTGAAGGTAAGCTCATAAAACAAACCTCGATAATGCAAGGTCCAAGCACAACAAACATAACCAAGAAAGAATGCATGTTTTCTTACCTTCGAAGCCACAAGAGTCAAATATATATAATGCATGAATGTATCATCAATTATCATGTCATGCTCAACATGTCCACAATACAACCATATGGAAACACATTTAACAAAACGTACTGGCACCTAGCTATGACCCGAATACGCGGATAACAACCGTTGGAACTCACATCCAACACTCAACCATTACATTACCTCAAAGTGGGATTACACTCATCACCGTTTCACTTGAAGGGGATTCCACTCATCCTCACGCCACGTCGATGGGATTCCACTCATCACCGACTAAAATATAAGTGAAGATTTTCGGGCGTACTCGTACTCCATCTTGATGACTACCATCACCAAGACCACGCGCGCATTTCGACACTCGTGTGCACACTAACATCCTAATGATCGATCATTTGTACCCAAGCATACTAGTGCCAATACTAACTCATTTCATAGCTCAACCTCACAACATTCTTACCAATTTCCGTGCTTAGCACGTACTCACCATGATTTACCATCATGCACCCATATTTCATCAAACACATGCATATCGCAATGCATAAATGAATCATCATGCCTCATCACAACACATATGCACCAAATGCAAAACAACATCATTCACATTTAAATACATGAGGCATAATACAACATTTAGAAGTTCAACCAAAGTCTTCTAAACTAAAGCTTGAGATTAGACTACCAATCTAATCCCAACTCTAGGTGGGTTTACGAAGCCCGACCTATGTCTACATGCTCGAACCAACATTTGAAAACCAATTTGAAATCAAATAACAACTCACTGAACTTTCCAAACACAAGCAAACAACCGATCAAGCTCCCAACGGTTCCGGATTCTAATGCGAGGCTTCACCAATACGATTCCTTGTTTCTAAACAATCAAATACACTCTATTAATCACCAAAACGAACACAAACCACTGTTGTAAACCCAGAACACCAATCAAGCTCAAAACCTAGCCAAGAACACTCTCAAAACCCACATTTTCGTGCAGCCACAAAACCCAGCAAAGAACTCCCATTTCCAACATCAAATTCAACATCCAACACTCCTAAAACAACCTTCAAACATAACCTAACCATCATCCCTCAAGTTCTTACCCAAAACAGCCCCAAAACCCATTTTAAAGCACTCTAAAACCCCACTTAAACCCAAATCCGATTTTCTTAATAAAACTTCATGAAAATTAACTATGTTGGACCCTTTGGGCTACCAATAACATATCTAATAATAAGAAATAAAAGCTTCAATAATAGACCATAAAGTTTTGTTTTTAACTTAATACTTGAAAACTCTAATATGCAAAATAATTGGTTTCATTGAAAACTAAGAACATGAGTAATAAGGGGAAGATGAGGACAACTCAAAAACGTTATTACCTTTCAAAAATCTTCAAAGATGAAGCAAGGAGGAAATGGAATAGTAGATATCAAAGGGGAGGGGAAGTTGTCGTTAGTTTTGAAGAGGAGGGGGGGAAGATGAACAAAAAGAAATATTTTATTGTTTGATTTATTTTTAAATCCAAAAGTCACTTTTACCCTTAATGAAAATGGGTTATTACCATAGTGTGAAATCCATGGCTATTTGGGTTTTAATTTAAAACAGGCCCAACATAAATTTATTTGTTTTGAAAATACAAGGCCCAGAATTATATTTTAGTAATTTAATTTCACCCGACCCCCAAACCCGGGTGTTACAACTCTCCCCCACTTAGGGAATTTCGTCCCCGAAATTACCTGACGGAAACAAGTATGGAAACTGCTCAAGCATATCCTATTTCCTCTCCCACGTGGCCTCTTCCACACCTCTATGACTCCACAACACCTTGACCAACTCTATGCTCTTGCCACGCAACACCTTGCTATCCGAAGCAAGTATCTCAACTGGTTCTTCATTGTAAGACAAATTCGGATTCAGCTCTATCTCCTCAACGGGCATAACATGAGACGGATTCAATCTATATCTCCTAAGCATCGACATATGAAAAACATCATGGATCTTCTCTAACTCTGAAGGCAATCTCAAACAGTAAGCTACTGGCCCGATCCGCTCAACTATCTCATATGAACCGATAAACCTCGGACTCAATTTGCCTTTTCGACCAAATCGCATTACCTTCTTCCACGGAGACACTTTCAGAAACACTTTCTCACCCACTGAAAACTCAATCTTTTTTCTCTTCAAATCAGCGTAAGATTTCTGACGATCGGAAGCTGCCTTCAAACGGTCACAAATCAACTTCACCTTATCAGTAGTCCCCTTAAGCAAATCTGGCATAGGTAACAATTTCTGACCCGTTTCAGCTCAACAGATCGGAGTCCTACATCACCTACCATACAATGCCTCATAAGAAGCCATTTGGATACTAGCCTAGTAACTGTTGTTGTAAGCAAACTCGAATAAGGGCAAATGCTTCTCCCAAGAACCCTAGAAGTCAATCACACAACAACAGAGCATATCCTCTAATACATGTATCACTCGCTCTGACTGACCATCTGACTGCGGATGATATGAGGTACTAAAATGCAAACGACTACCTAGGGTACTATGCAAACAACCCCAGAACCTCGATGTGAATCTCGGATCTCTATCTAATACAATAGACTTCAGAACTCCATGCAGTCTCACAATCTCGCGGATGTACAAATCTGCCAATGTATCTAAAGAATATGTGGTGTTCACGGCTAAGAAATGAGAACACTTACTGAATCTATCAACTATCACCTAGGCAGAATTCTTCTTCGAAGGAGACAACGGCAACCCGGACACAAAGTTCATAGTGATTCTTTCCCACTTTCATTCCGGAATTTTCAAAGGCTGTAACAAACCTGAAGGAACCTGATGTTCTACCTTTACTCTCTAACAAACCATGCAACGGCTCACAAACTTGGCTACATCCTTCTTCAAACCAACCCAGAAATAATCATTCTTTAGATCTCGGTACATCTTAGTATTGCCCATATGCATAGAAAAATGACTCGAATGTGCTTCGCTCAGAATCACACGTCTTAACTCAACATCTTCAGGTACTAAAACTCTGTCTCTAAAACACAACACATTCTCATCATTGAAATTGTACTTTGTCGGTCTACCTTGTGCAATGTCCTGAACATGTGAAGCTAAAGATACGTCTTGCAAATGTTTCTCTCTGATCATCTGAATCAACGAAGGCTTCACTTGCAACTCTATAATCAAACCACCGTCCCCTTATACACTCAGCCTAGCAAACATAGCTCGCAACTCAACAGCAACTTTTCTGCTCAACACATCAGCCACTACATTTGCCTTACCCGGATGGTACTCAATAGTTAAATCATAGTCTTTCAACAGTTCAAGCCATATTCTCTGTCTCAAGTTCAGCTCTCTCTGAGTCATCAGATACTTCAAGCTTTTATGATCAGTGTAAACCGTACACTTCTCACCATACAAGTAGTGACGCCAAATCTTCAACGCAAACACAACTGCTACTAACTCAATATCGTGCGTAGGGTAGTTCTTCTCGTGCACCTTCAACTGTCTCGAAGCATAAGCAACAACTCTCTGTTCTTGCATTAGAACATAACCTAAACCTACGTAGGAAGCATCGCTATAGATCACGAACTATCTCCCTGAAACTGGTTGTACCAACACTGGAGCATTCGTCAAAGCTTCTTTCAACTTCTCAAAAGCACTTTGTCTCGCATCTGACCACTCAAACTTAACTCCCTTTTGCAAAAGTTTAGTCAACGGAGCAGCTGCTCTAGAGAAACCATCAACGAATCTCCTATAGTAACCAGCTAGCCCTAGGAAACTCCTAATCTCCATCACTGACTTAGGTTATTTCCACTCGACAATGGCTTTAATCTTCTTCGAATCAACTTGGATACCTCCAGCTGATACCACATGACCAAGAAACACAACCTCCCTGATCTAGAACTCGCATTTACTCAACTTAGCATACAACTGATTACTCATCAATCTCTGCAAAACAAGTCTCAAATGCTCATCATGTTCTTCTTCTGATCTCGAGTACACAAGGATGTCGTCTATGAAAACAACTACAAATCGGTCTAGATAGTCTCGAAAAACTCTGTTCATCATGTCCATGAAAGCTGCTGGTGCATTCGTGAGCCCAAACGGCATCACGAGGAACTCATAATGACTGTATCTAGTCCTAAAAGCTATCTTCGGAACATCACATTCTTTTACCTTCAACTGATAGTACCTTGATCTCAAATCTATCTTCGAAAACACTGAGGTACCTCTCAATTGATCAAACAGATCATCTATACGAGGAAACGAATACTTGTTCTTTACTGTCAACTGGTTCAACTGCCTATAGTCGATACACATCCTCATACTGCCATCCTTCTTCTTCACAAACAACATGGGAGCACCCTAAGGCGAACTACTAGGCCTAATAAAACCTCGGTCTAACAACTCCTAAAGCTGACTTTTCAGCTCTTTCAACTCTTTCGGAGCCATACGGTACGGAGCAATAGAAACCGGAGTAGACCCTGAAACAGTCTCAATCACAAACTCTACATCTTTGTCAAGAGGCAAACTCGGTAACTCTTCTGGAAACACATCTTGATAATCATAAATTGTCCTGATATTTTTCGGTCTAACCTCACTCATATTCGGATTCATCACATACGCTAAATAAGCCCCACAATCGGAGTCCATCAACCTATGAGCCTTTAAATCCGACACAACATTCGACAAGAACTTAACGTTCCCGCCTACTACCACTACCTCGTAGTCATCAAAATGCTTCAACGAAATTCTCTTTGTCTCAAAATCTACACTAGCTCTGTGCTCAACCAACCAATCCATACCCAAAATAATATCAAAACCGTAGAACGGAAGCTCCATCATATCAACAGGAAACACATGACCATGAATCTTCAAGGGACACCTTATATACATTCGTCTAACTACAACTGTCTCACCAAAGGAACTAGTCACATGCATCCCTATGTCTAAAATCTCAACATGTATGTTTAACTTCTTTGCATGCTCACTCAAAATGTAAGAATGTGTGGAACCCGAATCAACTAATGAAAGCAAGGACATGGACTGTAACTCAAAATTACCTATTATAAAATCTGTGTCATTCCCTGCCTCTCTCTAAGCGTAGACTCTAGTTGGTCCACCGGCCTCTGGCTGAACTGCCACTATATGAGCAAGATTCCTCGGTGCCTCTATCCTAGGTGCATCAGCCCTCGGCTATAAGTAACCACGATCGCGTCCATGGCCTCTCGGATAGTCGATCGCTCTCGCAGGAGCCTGTGCCTGAATCGGTGCCTGTGCCACCTGATACAGACACTCTCTCCTGAAGTGGTCTCTCGATCCACAATTCGAACAACCATGATAGTTTCCCCAACACTCTTCTAAATGTTGTCTCCCACATCGGGCACACTCGGGCAAACGCCCTCCAGCTCTCTGGCCCTGATGGCCTCTACCATGGTGGCCACCGCCACGCCTATGATCAAACTGCTATCCACTGCCCCTATGCCTCTTGGCATCACCACGATCAAAGTTGGTGTGCCTCTTCCCTGAACTAGATCCTCCCGAACGCTTGGTCAGTCCCAAGCTATGCTCGATGTCCTTGGCCCTAGCGACCAAGACATCAAAATCAAAATAATCAGTAGCCAAGGTGTACCTCTTGACTTCCTCATGAAGTTCATACCTGAACCGATCACAACGGTCCCTCTCAGTAGGAACCAACTCCGGAGCATACTGACTCAATCGGACGAAGCAGATCTCGTAATCTGTCACTGAGGTGTCTCCATGAACAAGAGCCATGAACTCCCTCTTCTTCTCATCTAAATATCTCAGGCCCAAATACCTCTTTATGAAAGTAGTCTCAAAGAAATTCCAACTGATCTCGGCCTCAGGCACGCCGGAAGTAATGGTGACCCACTAGGTGTAGGCATCAACCTGAAGTAACGAAACCACACAACCCAACTTACGAGCCCCAACACATCTCATCTGAGCCAAAATACGAATTGTCTTCTCTAGCCATAACTCTGATCTCTCATGCGTAGATCCCCTGAACTCATCTGCTCCGAGGCTACAAATCCTCTCTAAAGGTAAGCTAGCATCATCCCCTTTCGGCTGAGCTACAGCCTGAGCTTCAGCAACTGCAGCCTGAAACGCTTCCGCTATAGCTTGAACTAGCGAAGCCATGTCTATCCCTGCATGACCTTGGCCAACCTGAGGTCCCGCTCCCTCAGCTCTAGCCTCGCCTTCCACATCAGGCTGAGGAGGTGGTGGTGTAGGAGCTCCGACTCCAACAACAAGCTCTTCCACATGAGCCTCTACTCCAACCACCGGCTCATCAGCAGGAGCCGCCACACGGGGTTCCTGACGAACAAATCTGGGTCTACCTCTAGGCCTCGACATAACAGCTCATGGATAACAACTACAACTACAACATACAAAATAGGGTTAGCAAGGGCAAGGGTCCAAGTGGCTCAAGTATGTTTCCCTCACTTAAAAATCTCTTTTTCTGATGTAATAGAAGCAATAGGACTCTACTCGACATGCTTCAAACAACATACACAAACGATCAATCAAACAAGCATCAAGAAATACTTGATAAGCAAGCAAACATACTTACATGGCGAACAAACATCGTGCAATTGCAATGCAAGAATTTAACATACCTTACTTACATGCCCGAGGTCTCAGAAACCTTAGGCTCTAAGACCAACAAGTGTAACCCCCTCGTCCCGGCCTAGGCGGCCGACCGGTCCGAGTGGGCTACACGGGGAAAACCGAGGCGAAACCCGTTAAGGCTCCACTTCGATTAACAACCCGAGAAAAACTTTTCTTTATTTATTTATCTTGTCTAGATATTTAGTTAGTGCTATGTGAGACAAACCGCAACGGAAAACAAGAACGAGACAAGACAAAGCAAGAGCGGGTAAGTAAATTTAAATTTACCAATTGTCAAGTTAATCTGATTTCTTGCAAACACGACCCAAACACACGTAAACGATCATGAACAAGGCTCACAAGAAAGCTAACACCAAACAGGGCCTAAGCCCCACAATTGAGAACCTTTAGAGATGCCAAAAGCCCACATTTCAGGCATGTGTTTCGAAACAGGCTTGCTCATTTCGATACACGAGCCCCAGTTTAAAAAGCCAGACCATCCACTCCGATACGTTCCACCCCGTTTCGGAACAGGGGTCCATTTCGCCTAGGCATTCTGAAACATGTTCCAGAACAGGCCCTCACAGTAGCCAAAACGTTTCAAAACACGTATCGGAATAGGGGTTCACAGTAGCCAAACCATACAGGAACGCGTTTCGATACGGGTGTCCCTGGAACCACACCCGTTCCGAAACAATCTCTCTCGTTCTGAAACGCCTGCAACCAGTGAGTTTCCAAAACCAGTTTTAAGCATCTCTAAACGACCCAACGACTTCAAGAAGCAAGACACAACATGCGCACACAAACCCTAAAGGCATACACCCTAGTACATTCATGCTTATACACTTAACTCACATGTACATAAAGGGCAACCAAAAGGATAACCAAGCATTCATTAAGGTATAAAGCAAGCAAGGTACACAAGCCTTAGAACAACCACATAAGCATAAGGATAAGGGCCACATGGCCAACATACATGCCAAGCAAGCCACACACAAGCGTCAACATACTAAAGGAGTCTAATCAAGCTCCTTAACACAAGCAACAACACAAATCCCCATTGCTTAACTATTACATCAATTACTTAAAAGTCCATACTTGAAGGTTAAGATATCACACTTGGAGGCCTTTCTCCTTGCACAAGCAACCCACGAACTAAAGATCTGAATTGTCGAACAAAAGAGAGCGTAAGCGTAAAGCTTAGTGAGGGTAAGCTCATAAAACAAACCTCGACAATGCAGGGTCCAAGCACGAGCAACATAACCAAGGAAGAATGCATGTTTTCTTACCTTCGAAGCCACAAGAGTCAAGTATATATAATGCATGAACGTATCATCAATTATCATGCCATGCTCAACATGTCCACAATACAACCATATGGAAACACATTTAACAAAATGCATTGGCACCTAGCTATGACTCGAATACGTGGATAACAATCGTTGGAACTCACTTCCAACACTCAACCATTACATTACCTCATGGTGGGATTACACTCATCACCGTTTCACGCGGAGGGGATTCCACTCATCCTCACGCCCCGTCGATGGGATTCCACTCATCATCAACTAAAATATAAGTGAATATTTTCGGGCGTACCCGTACTCCATCTTGATGACTACCATCACCAAGACCACGTGCGAATTTCGACACTCGTGTGCACACTAACATCCTAATGATCGATCATTTGTATCCAAGCATACTAGTGCCAATACTAACGCATTTCATAGCTCAACCTCACAACATTCTTACCAATTTCCGTGCTTAGCACGTACTCACCATGATTTACCATCATGCACCCACATTTCATCAAACACATGCATATCGCAATGAATAAATGAATCATCACGCCTCATCACAACACATATGCACCAAATGCATAACAACATCTTTCACATTTAAATACATGAGTCATAACACAACATTTAGAAGTTCAACCAAAGTCTTCTAAACTAAAGCTTGAGATTAGACTACCAATCTAATCCCAACTCTAGGTGGGTTTACCAAGCCCGACCTAGGTCTACATGCTCGAACCAACATTTGAAAACCAATTTGAAATCGAAGAACCACTCACCGGACTTTCCAAACACAAGCAAACAACCGATCAAGCTCCCAACGGTTCCGGATTCGAATGTGAGGCTTCATCAACACGATTCCTTGTTTCTAAACAATCAAATACAAACTATTAATCACCAAAACAAACACAAACCACTGCTGTAAACCCAGAACACCAATCAAACTCAAAACCAAGCCAAGAACACTTTCAAAACCCACATTTTCGTGCAGCCACAAAACCCAGCAGAGAACTCCCATTTCCAACATTAAATTCAACATCCAACACTCCCAAAACAACCTTCAAACATAACCTAACCATCATCCCTCAAGTTCTTACCCAAAACAGCCCCAAAACCCATTTTAAAGCACTCTAAAACCCCACTTAAACCCAAATCTAATTTTCTTAATAAAACATCGTGAAAATTAACTATGTTGGATCATTTGGGCTACAAATAACATATCTAATAACAAGAAATCAAAAGCTTCAACAATAGACCAAAAAATTGGATTTTTAACTTAAAACTTGTAAACTCTAATATGCAAAATAATGGGTTTCATTGAAAACTAAGAACATGATTGGTAAGGGGAAGATGAGGACAACTCAAAACGTTATTACCTTTCAAAAATCTTCAAAGATGAAGCAAGGAGGAAATGGAATAGTAGATAGCAAAGGGGAGGGGAAGTTGTCGTTAGTTTTGAAGAGGAGGGGGAGAAGATGAGCAAAAAGAAATCTTTTATTGTTTGATTTATTTTTAAATCCAAAAGTCACTTTTACTCTTAATGAAAATAGGTTATTACCATAGTGTGAAATCCATGGCTATTTGGGTTTTAATTTAAAACAAGCCCAACATAAATTTATTTGTTTTGAAAATAAAATGCCCAAAATTATATTTTAATAATTTAATTTCATCCGACCCCCAAACCCGGGTGTTACATTATTATTGTTTTAAAAATAGATATAATTTGTTCTTTTTTACTTCTTAATTTGTTATTGTTGTTCGTGTCATTATTATTAAAAGCAAAAGTATTACTTATTGAAAGTAAGATTAAAAACTTACAATTTATAAATTATGAAAATATCAAAACTAAAATCAAAACTATCAAAATTAACCCCATAATTACAAATTGCAATAGAATAGCTTAACTTAATATGATATCCAAAACGATCCAAACTTGAACCGACTTAAATCGAATTATTGACTTGACCTGACATAACATATTCTGATATGATCCATCCTAATATAACATGCAGGCCCGTTTCTGAGATTTTGGTGGCCCATGGGTGAACTTAAAAAATAGATCCTTAATTAAGGATGGGCGTTCGATCGAGTTGAGTAAAAAAATTTCAAGTTATGCAAGTTTACGAGTCCTTACGACTCGAACTTAAAATTTTATCTACTAAATACTAAAATTTTGAGTTATTAGAATTTTTATTTTACAACTCAAACTTTATTTGAAATTTTTTTTCAAGGCGAGTCGAAAAAAATCAGTTTTTTCGAGTCGAGTGGGGTTTTTCTCACCCTTTCCCCTAATAATGAGTTTTAAAAAAAAATTAGACCCTTAATAACAAGTGATATATAAAAAATGTCCCTATTGACAAATTGTGAAAAAAATGAATTTTAAGAGTATTCTTGTAATAAAAAATATAGGAAAATTAGAACCCTAATAACAAGTATTGAAAAATTAAAATTTAAGAGTATGCATGTAATAACAAATGTTAGGGAAAATAGACCATAAATAACAAGTATTGAAAAAAATGGACTCGTAATAACAAGTATCGAAAAAAATAAAATTTTAGTGTAAGGCCCTAATAACAAATATTAGAAAAGATAGGCCCCTAGTAACAAGTTTTGAAACATTGGCCTCATAAGAACAAGTATTGAAAAATTTATACCCTAATAACAAGTATTAAAATAAAAATAAATAATAAAACATGGGCCCCTAATTACAAATATTCGAAAAAATGAGCCTATAATAACAAGTATTGAAAAAAAATTATACCCCTAATAACAAAAATCGAAAAAATAAATTTTAAAAATAAAACTCTAATAACAATTACTAAAAAATTAAATTTTAAATAAAAAATATTAAAAAATATTAAACCCTAATTATAAATATTAAAAAAATATGGGCTTGAACAGGGTAGGAGCCTAGGCGGGCGGCCTTGATAACCTGATCTGAAACTCATTCAAGTACCCAATTTTACATCTTTGCTTGGAATTATGGAATGAAAAAGACTGTTAGGAGGCATGATTACTTGAAGGTGGGAAAAGTGGAATATCGAAGGTAGAAGAGAGCACGCCCCTGACCAAGAGCACGTCCTCCCGACATAATGTGCCCACTCCCTCACCTTGTTTCTTTTCTCTCTCGAAATGTGTAAGCAAACGAAAACGCTCATGTTTCCCACCCCCCATCATTTCCTTCCCCTTTTTGTCACCTCCACGCAATCTTCAGCCTCTCTTATTAAAGTATCATTGAATAATCTTTATTTTAAATATGCCTATAACCGGAATTGTTTATCCTTGTTTGGATCCTATTTTGGACGAGATAATGTTTTAAAGATGTGTTTGTTTCGTATGATTTTTTATTAGGCATAGAGAAAATTACATTTGTAAGGTATATGTAAGGATTCGAATCTATAAAAGGTGAAATAATATAAATATCTTTATCACTTGGTCAATTAATGAATCTCATGTTTCATATATTTTTAAAAATACATCATAAGTTATTTTAATTGTAGATTTGGCAATAAATAAATCATTTACGTCTAACAATAACAATTTACCCACTCAACTAAAATTGTGTTACAAATAAGTCATTCTGCAATTAAAATTGAAGCGGGCGACATGGTATGATGACAATTAGTTCTCAAATCTCATTCATTTTATTTATTTGGTCATAATTTGAAATAATTTAATAAATTTAACTCTTCAAATTTAAAAATTTCATTAGTGCAGTGGTTTTGTCCACTAGTAAGCGGTGTTAAGGTCATAATGAGCTCATTCTATTAGTCTATCAGTTGTCCAATATTGAAGTGGCAGTGTTCGTCGAGCTATCACATATTTCAGTTATCGAACCGATGGACAGTAGTGGCAGAAGTGGGACAAGTGGTTGGAACTGAATTAGTTTTTGAATTATGACCAAATTGATAGAATGTATACGTTTTGATTACTAAGATTGTTGTATATCTAGTCATATTTTAGTTTTAACGGTAGAGTGACTTATTTGTGACAAAATTTTAATTGAATAATTCTAAAAGTAACATGTTTGTTATCAAACTTATAATTAAGTGACAGTTTTACCTATTTTTTTAAAAAAAATCTCAAAAGATGTAAAAATTTTCCAAAAAAAAATATTTTTATACTTGAATCACTAAATGTAAAATGCTTTTTTTCATTATTTGGCCATTTGTCTGAAACTTATATTTTAAAAATAATATTTTTACAAATGTTAAAAGTATTTTTTAACATACGGGTTTGATTACCTGTAATGTCTTTTCATTAATTGGAACCGCTTTATGTGTTCAAAATATTTCAAATATTATTAATATAAATTTCAAACATGTTCGTTTAAGTGTTCGTGAACGTGTTCGTTTAAGTGTTCGCGAACGTGTTTATTTAAATGTTTGTGAACGTGTTTATTTAAGTGTTTATGAACGTATATTTATTTATTCGCTCGCGAACATGTTCGCTTATATATTCATAAATGTTAACTAAATTAACAATAAATAAAACAAAAGCAACAAAATAAAATCTACATTTCAACATGAACTTGTATAACATCTTTAGCAACAATAAAAAGTAGTATTTAGATACTTCCACAAGTATTTTCATCCTATAAACGAGTCTATAAACAAACTTGTTCGTGAACATAAATGAACCGAACATGCCTCTATTCGTGTTCGTTCGTTTATTAAACGAACATAAAATTTTTATTCATACTCATTTATTTAACTTAATAAACGAACATAAATCACTACAACAATAATTTTGTCACAAATATAAAACTTTTGTGACAATTTCTTTGTGTGGCACTATTAATATAAGTAAATGTGATGTATTTTCATTTGGTCACTATTGTAGTAGTAATTGTGACGATTATATTTTTCACAATTAAATTCTCACTATAAGTATATAATTGTGACACAAATGTCATTGTCACTGAAACTTTGACACATGATAGTGACGATATATAAAATGATCACTATTATTTGATATTTGTTTTAACAATTAAATTGTTTGTCACTTAATATTTTACTTTTGTTGTGATAAATTTTGTCACCAATAAAAACTAAAATTAATAATAAATTAGATATTATCACAATAATAATTTTATTTTTATAATAATAGAAATAATAACAATTATAAAAAAATTAAAGTTACCATAAACTAGTTTTTCGAAAGGTAAAATAATTCTATTAGTCTCTATACTATGTATAAATTGTTGTTTTAGTCATTCTATTTTGATCAATTTTAGTCCTTATATTTTTCAAATTTTAAAATTTCAATTCTAATCCAAATGGGATAACGACAATATGACTAAATTACAATGACTAAATGTAACACCCGGGTTTTGGGGTCGGGTGAAAATAATATTTAAATAATATTATTAGTCTCAATTTTATGATTAAAATAATATTATACATTATTTGGACTTTGTGATTTCAAAGCAAACAATTTATGTTGGACCAAAAATTTATTTGAAACTAAATTCCATGGATTTTAAGTCTAATGAGAATGTCATCTCATTAATGACATTTTTGTAATAAAATGGACTTCAAATTTAAAAAGCCCTTTTTCAATTAAAACAACATTTTTGTCATCTTTTTCACTATTCATCTTCTCCATTTCCACGACAAAGAGAAGCTCCCCCTCCATTTCACTATTCCATCACCTAGCATCTTCATTTTGGCTCGGTTTTGAAAGGTAATCACTTTCCCATCTTGCTCTCATCTTCCTCTCTTTGAAAGTACCATTAGTTCTCATTTTCATCCTTGTTTTAGGAATTTGGATTTTCATGGAAAAAGGTTAAAGGTTGTGACTTTATGAGTTTTTATCAAAGCTATTGATTTAATAATGTTAGATATTTTGTTTATGAACCTTGAGGTCCAACATAGATGAATTTCAAAGTGTTTTAACATGATTTTCGTATTTGGGTTTCCATGGGGTTTTTGAAGGGATTTGGAATGGGTTTTGGGTGTGTTTTATGTTGGAAATGGAAGGCCTTTGGTTGTATGTTGGTTGAGGATTGTTTTGAAAGCACTTGAATGTATTAAATGTGTTGAAATCATAAGTTTTGGATGGGGTATAAGGGCTGCTCGAGTTTGATGTTTTGGGGTTGTTCATGGCTTGAATTCATTTGTTTATTGCTTGAATAGTGTCCTGGGTTGCTACATTGTTGTGTGGACTGATTTGAGATTATTTTGATTGTGTTGGGATGATTAGAGGCAAGGTTTTGTGTTGGTGAAGCATCGGGAGTGAATCCGGAAGCTTGAAGGTCTTGGTTGCTTCGTTGTTGAGCTTGGAAGTGAAGGTGAGTGGTTTAATGTTTTTAAAATGGTTTTGAGTATTTGGTTCAAGCATGTGGACTAGGTTGGGCTTGGTAGACCCACCTAGAGTTGGTATTAGAGTGATAGCCTAATCCCAAGCTTTAATTAGAGACATTGATTGAACTCTAATTGTTGTTTATGCCTCAAGATTATTTGTGCTTATGATGGTTATATATAAATGTGTTATATACGTATGTTGAGGCATGATTGTGATGCATTGTTATATGCATGTGGTTTGTGCATGATGTTAATCATGGTGAGTACGTGCTAAGCACGGAAGTGATATGAAATGATATTGTGGATTGAGCTAAATGTTGGCACTAGTATGCTTGGGTACAAATGATCGATCATTAGGATTTTAGTGTGCACACGAGAGTCAAATGTGCGCGTGGTCTTGATGATGGTAGTCATCAAGATGGAGTACGGGTTCGCTCGGAAAACCTTCTTATATATACATTAGTCGATAATGAGTGTAATCCCATCGACGGGGCGTGAGGATGAGTGGAATCCCCTCCGCGAGAACGGTGATGAGTTAATCCCACCGTAAGGTAATGCTTGTGTTGGATGTGAGCTCCAACGTGTTTATCCGCGTATTCGAGTCATAGCTAGGTGCCAATATGAGTTGATATGTGTATCAATGTGATATGAAATGTGATTATTATATGGATTATTATATGTGTTTACATATGATGTGGATTTTAGCTTGTTGAGCATGACATAGTATTGAATATATGTTCATGCATCATGTACATTTTGGCTCACGAGGATCGAAGGTAAGATCATGCATTCTACCTTCGTAGTGCTCGTACATGGACCCTGCATTGTCGAGGTTTGTTTTTAATGAGATTACCCTCACTAAGCTTTATGGTTACGCTCTCTTTTGTTCGACAATGCAGATTCGTAGTTCGTGGGTTGCTAGTGCAAGAAAATGGGCCTCCAAGTGTGCTAGTTGGGCTTTTGAATCTTTCAAGTATGTATTTTATATTATATGATGTAATGGTCAAGTAATGGGACATGTATGTGTTGTTTGAGCCTTTGAAGTATGTTGGTATTGGTTGTTTAGGAGCGTGTTAGACTCCTTTAAATGCCATGTTATTGGTTGGCTTTTGGTTTCCTTGAATGCTTGTAAACCATGTTTGAATTGCCTACCTTAGTGTCTAAGTGCATGTCATTTTGAAACATGAATCTTGAATGCCATGTATGATCTTTTAAATGGATGCCCTATCTTATATCTTTATGAATCTTTAGTATGTTTGCAATAGGATGCATGCCTCTAGAGTGTGTTCGTATGTTATGTATGCTTCTTGGGGTCGTTAAGGACGTTTGGGATCATTTGGAGATGTTTAAAACTGATTTTGGGAATTCGCAGGCAGCAGGTGTTTCGAAACGGGTGTGGTTCCAGGGCCCTTGTATCGGAACTCGTTTCGATACGTTTTGGCTACTGTGAGCCCCTGTTTCGAAACTGGAATTGCTTGTTTCGAAACGAGTATCGAAACGCTTAGGCAAAATAGGACCATGTTCTAAAACGGGGTGGATGCGTTTCGGTACGGGTGTCTGGCTTTTCAAACTGGAGCCCGTGTTTCGAAACGGGCTATGACTGTTTCGAAACACAAGCCTGTAAATGGGCTTTTTGACATCTCTAAAGGGTTTCAAGGGTTGGGCTTAGGCCCTGTTTGCTGTTAGGCTTCTCGTGAGCCTTGTTTCCGTTGTCGTTTCACACTTAGGTTTAATTAACGCATCTAGATAAGATAATAAATGAAAAAGTTTTTCCTTGGGTCGATAACCGAAGTGGAGCCTTAACGGGTTTCATCTCAGTTATCCCCGTGTAGCCCACTCGGATCGGTCAAGCGTCCGGACCGGGACGAGGGGGTTACACTTGTTGGTATTAGAACCTAAGGTTTTCGAGACCTTGGGCAGATAAGTGAGGTAAGTTGTGTTTTTATGTTGATATGCATGGTGTTTGCTTGCCTTGTAAGCATGTTTTCTTGTTTATCAAGTATGCTTGTTGTTTTGTTTGAAGCATATTGTTTAGAGTCTCATTGCTACTATTACATCGGAAAAAGGATTTTTAAAGTGAGGGAACATACTTGAGCCACTTGGAGCCCTTGCCTTGCTAACCCTTTCTTTTTGTGCTTTGTTGTTGTTTTAGTTGTTGTTTGTGAGCATGTATGTCGAGGCCGAGGGGTAGACCGAGAGTGGTTTGTCAGGAACCACGTGTTGTGGCTCCTGTTAATGAGCCGGTGGTTGGAGTTGAGGCTCATGTGGTAGAGCCTGCTGCTGGAATTGGAGCTCCTCCACCACCACCACCTCCTCAGCCTGGAGTTGGAGGCGAGGATGGAGCTGAGGGAGAGGGACCTCAGGGTGGCCAAGGTCCGGTCGGAATAGATATGGCTCCACTTGTGCAAGCTATAGAGGGAGCATTTCAGGCCGCAGTTGTCGGAGCTCAGGCTGCAGCTCAGCCTAGGGGCGATGATGCTAGTTTACCTTTGGAGAGGCTCCGTAGCCTAGGGGCTGAATAGTTCAGAGGGTCTACACTGGAGAGGTCTGAGTTGTGGTTAGAGAAGACAGTCCGCATCTTAGCTCAAATGGGTTGTGTTGGTGCTCGCAGATTGGGCCGTGTGATTTCTTTGCTTCAAGGTGATGCCTACACCTGGTGGGTCACCATTACTACCGAGGTTCCAGAGGCTGAGATTGGATGGGATTTCTTTGAGTCTGCTTTTCAGAAAAGGTACTTGGGGCCGAGGTATCTAGATGAGAAGAAGCGAGAGTTCATGGCTCTTATTTAGGGAGAGGCTTCTGTGACTGACTACGAGTTCCGCTTTGTTCGTTTGAGTCAGTATGCTCCAGAGTTAGTTCCGACTGAGAGGGACCATTGTAATCGTTTCAGATATGGGCTACATGAGGAAGTTAAGAGGTACACCTTAGCTTCAGATTACTCAGATTTTGATGTCTTGGTTGCTAGTGCCAAGGACATTGAGCATAGCTTAGGGCTGACCAAGTGTTCTGGAGGATCTAGTTCTGGTAAGAGACATAACAACTTTAATCGTGGGGATGCCAAGAGGCATAGAGGCGGTGGATAGAAGTTTGACCATAGACGTGGCGGTGGCCACCATGGTAGAGGCCACCAGGGCTATAGAGGTGGAGGGCGTTTTCCCGAGTGTACACGTTGTGGGAGACAGCATTCTGGAGAGTGTTGGGGTAACTTCCATGCTTGTTGGAACTGTGGTTCGAGGGACCACTTCAGGAGGGAGTGTCCGCATCAGGCGGTACAGGCACCGAACATAGCACAGGCTCTTGCGAGGGCCAATGATTATCAGAGAGGCTGTGGGCGCGGTCGTGGCTACTTTCATCCTAGGGCTGATGCACCTAGGGTAGATGCTCATAGGAACCTTGCTCATGTTGTGGCAGTGCAACAAGAGGCAAGAGGACCAGCGAGAGTCTATGCTCAGAAAGAGGCCGGGAACGACACTGATGTGATAGCAGGTAATTTTGAGTTACAATCTATGTTTTTGCTTTCTTTGGTTGATTCGGGTTCTACGCATTCCTACATTTTGAGTGAGCATGCACAAAAGTTAGATATACCTGTTGAGATCTTAGATGTAGGTATGCATGTGACTAGTTCCTTTGGTGAGACAGTTGTAGTTAGACGAATGTATAGGAGGTGTCCGCTGAAGATTCAGGGTCATGTGTTTCCTGTTGACATGATGGAGCTTCCATTTTATGGTTTTGATATTATTCTGGGTATGGACTGGTTAGTTGAGCACAGAGCTAGTGTAGACTTTGAGACGAAGAGAATTGCTTTGAAACTTTCTAATGACTACGAGGTAGTAGTTGTAGGCGAGAACATTAAGTTCTTGTCTAATGTTGTATCAACTTTAGAGGCACATATGTTGATGGATTCTGGTTGCAGGGCTTACTTAGCTTATGTGATGAATCTGAATATGAGTGAGGCTAGACCAAAAGATATTAGAACAGTTTGTGATTTTCCGGATGTGTTTTCCGAAGAGTTACCAGGTTTGCCTCCTGACAGAGATGTAGAGTTTGTGATTGAGAATGTTTCAGGGTCTACTCCAGTTTCTATAGCTTTGTATCGTATGGCTCCGAAAGAGTTGAAAGAATTGAAAAGTCTGCTGCAAGAGTTATTAGACTGTGGTTTCATTAGGCCTAGTAGTTCTCCTTGGGGTGCTCCCGTGTTTTTTGTAAAGAAGAAAGATGGCAGTATACGTATGTGTATTGACTACAGGAAGTTGAATCAGTTGACTGTGAAGAATAAGCATTTGTTACCTCGTATAGATGATTTGTTTGATCAGTTGAGAGGTGCTTCAGTGTTCTCGAAGATAGATTTGAGATTAGGGTACTATCAGTTGAAAGTAAAAGAGTGTGATGTTCCAAAGACAGCTTTTAGGACTAGATATGGTCATTATGAGTTCCTTGTGATGTCGTTTGGGCTCACGAATGCACCAGCAGCTTCCATGGACATGATGAACAGAGTTTTTAGAGACTATCTAGATCGTTTTGTAGTTGTTTTCATAGATGATATCCTTGTGTACTCGAAGACAAAAGAAGAGCATGATGAGCACTTGAGATTTGTGTTATAGAGATTGTTGAGCAATCAGTTGTATGTGAAGCTTAGCAAATGTGAGTTCTGGATTCGAGAGGTTGTATTTCTTGGCCATGTTGTTTCAACTGAAGGTATCCGTGTTGATCCGACGAAGATTGAGGCTATTGTTGAGTGGAAACCACCTAAGTCTGTGACTAAGATTAAGAGTTTCCTAGGATTAGTCGGTTACTATAGGAGATTTGTTGATGGTTTCTCTAGAGTAGCTGCTCCTTTAACTAAATTGTTGCAGAAAAGAGTTAAGTTTGAATTGTCAGATGCAAGACAGAAGGCCTTTGAGAAATTGAAAGAAGCTCTGACAAATGCTCCAGTGCTAGTGCAACTAGTTTCAAGTAAAGAATTTGTGATCTATACTGATGCTTCCTATATAGGGTTAGGTTGTGTTTTGATGCAAGAAAGAAGAGTTGTTGCCTATGCTTCGAGACAGTTGAAAGTGCATGAGAAGAACTATCCTACTCATGATATTGAGTTAGCCGCAGTCGTATTTGCATTGAAGATTTGGCGTCACTACTTGTATGGTGAGAAGTGTATAGTTTACACCGATCATAAGAGCTTGAAGTATTTGATGACACAAAGAGAGTTGAACTTGAGACATAGAGGATGGCTTGAGTTGTTTAAAGATTATGATTTGACCATTGAGTACCATCCGGGTAAGGCAAATGTGGTAGCCGATGCTTTGAGCAGAAAAGTTGCAGTTGAGTTGCGAGCTATGTTTGCTAGATTGAGTGTATCCGATGATGGTGGTTTGATCACAGAGTTGCAAGTGAAGCCTTATTTGATATAGTTGATTAGAGAGAAGCAGTTGCAAGATGTGTCTCTAGTTCCTCATGTTTAGGACATAGCCGAAGGTAAACCGACCGAGTATAGCTTTAGTAGTGAGAATGTGTTATGCTTTAGAGACAGAGTTGTTGTGCCTGAAGATGTTGATTTGAGACGTCTGATTCTGAGCGAAGCACATTCGAGTCCTTTTTCTATACATCCAGGTAGTACCAAGATGTGTCATGACTTGAAGAATGATTACTTCTGGGTTGGTTTGAAGAAGGATGTAGCCGAGTATGTGAGCCGTTGTATGGTATATCAGAGAGTGAAGGCAGAACATCAGGTTCCTTCAGGTTTGTTACAGCCTTTGAAGATTCCGAAATGGAAATGGGAGAGAATCACCATGGATTTTGTGCTGGGGTTACCTTGTCTCCTTCGAAGAAGAATTCTGTTTGGGTGATAGTTAATAGATTTACTAAGTGTGCTCACTTCTTAGCAGTGAACACTACAGATTCTTTAGACAAGTTGGCGAACTTATATATCCATGAGATTGTGAGACTTCATGGAGTTCCGAAGTCCATTGTTTCAGACAGAGATCCGAGGTTCACTTTGAGGTTCTGGGGTTTTCTGCATAGTGCTCTAGGTAGTCGGTTGCATTTCAGTACTTCTTATCATCCGCAGTCAGGTGGAAAGTTAGAGCGAGTGATACAAATTTTAGAGGATATGCTCCGTTGTTGTGTGATTGACTTCCAGGGTTCTTAGGAGAAGCACTTACCTTTAGTTGAGTTTGCTTACAACAACAGTTACCAGGCTAGTATACATATGGCTCCCTATGAGCTTTGTATGGTAGACGTTGTAGGACTCTGATATGTTGGGCTGAAACAAGTCAGAAATTGTTACCTATGCCGGATTTGCTTAAGGGGACTACCGACAAAGTGAAGTTGATTTGTGACCGTTTGAAGGCAGCTTCTGATCGTCAGAAATCTTATGCAGATTTGAAGAGAAAAGAGATTGAGTTCTCCGTGGGTGAGAAAGTGTTTCTGAAAGTATCTTCGTGGAAGAAGGTAATGCAATTTGGCCGGAAAGGCAAGTTGAGTCCGAGGTTCATTGGTCCATATGAGATAGTTGAGCGGATTGGGCATGTAGGTTATCGTTTGAGATTGCCTTCTGAGTTATAGAATATCCATGATGTCTTTCATGTGTCGATGCTTAGGAGATATAGATCTGATCATTCTTATGTTATGCATGTTGAGGAGATAGAGTTGAATCCAAATTTGTCTTATAATGAAGAACTTGTTGACATACTTGCTTCTGATAGCAAGGTGTTGCGTGGCAAGACCATAGAGTTGGTCAAGGTGTTGTGGAGACATAGAGGTGTGGAAGAGGCCACGTGGGAGAGGAAAGCTGATATGCTTGACCAGTTTTCGTACTTGTTTCCGTCAGGTAATTTCGGGGGCGAAATTCCTTAAGTGGGGGAGAGTTGTAACACCCAGGTTTTGGGGTCGGGTGAAAATAATATTTAAATAATATTATTAGTCTCGGTTTTATGATTAAAATAATATTATACATAATTTGGACTTTGTGATTTCAAAGCAAACAATTTATGTTGGACCAAAAATTTATTTGAAACTAAATTCCATGGATTTTAAGTCTAAAGAGTATGCCATCTCATTAATGGCATTTTTGTAATAAAATGGACTTCAAATTTAAAAAGCCCCTTTTCAATTAAAACAACATTTTTGTCATCTTTTTCACTATTCATCTTCTCCATTTCCACGACAAAGAGAAGCTCTCCCTCCATTTCACTATTCCATCACCTAGCATCTTCATTTTGGCTCAGTTTTGAAAGGTAATCACTTTCCTATCTTGTTCTCATCTTCCTCTATTTGAAAGTACCATTAGTTTTCATTTTCATCCATGTTTTAGGAATTTGGTTTTTCATGGAAAAAGGTTAAAGGTTGTGACTTTATCAGTTTTTATCAAAGCTATTGATTTAATAATGTTAGATATGTTATTTATGAACCTTGAGGTCCAACATAGATGAATTTCAAAGTGTTTTAACACGATTTTCGTATTTGGGTTTCCATGGGATTTTTGAAGGGTTTTGGAATGGGTTTTGGGTGTGTTTTATGTTGGAAATGGAAGCCCTTTGGTTGTATGTTGGTTGAGGATTGTTTTGGAAGCGTTTGAATGTGTTAAATGTGTTGAAATCATAAGTTTTGGATGAGGTATAAGGGCTGCTCGAGTTTGATGTTTTAGGGTTGTTCATGGCTTGAATTCATGTGTTTATTGTTTGAATAGTGTTCCGGGTTGCTACATTGTTGTGTGGACTGATTTGAGATTATTTTGATTGTGTTGGGATGATTAGAGGCAAGGTTTTGTGTTGGTGAAGCATCTTGAGTGAATTCGGAAGCTTGAAGGTGTTACATCCCAAAAACCGGTCTAGTCGGAATTAGGTTCCGATGACCGAGTATTTTATATCGGTTCTATAAGTTATTCGATCTTATTAGAATATTCGGGTCAATTTATAAATTTGGGGTCAAGTTCCAACAATCGAATATTTTGCTTCGATTATAAGTTGGTTTGATCTTGTTTCTAAATATAAATAATAAGTATTATTATTATTATTATTATTATTATTATTATTATTATTATTATTATTATTAAAATGAGAAAATGGTGGAACCCACGGCAATTCCTTCAAATTGAAGGAATTCACCGTGGAACTCCCACCTCAGGAAACATATGGCAAATGCCAAATTAAGGTGGCAAATGGCCATTACGTGGATTGCCTAAAGACCATGATCACCAAGGGATGTAAAAACAGGTAATTGGACAGGTTTCAGGTCGGGTTCTGTCAGGTCAGGTAAAATCGGATACAGGTAATTTCAGGTAAAAAAAAATTTGACTCGACTCGGGTCGGGTGCGGGTCCATTGCAATCGGGTAATTTGCAGGTCGGGTCCATTTCAGGTCGGGTCAATTTTCAGGTCGGGTCCATTTCAGGTCAAACTCGTTACAGATCGGGTAAAAACAAGTCGGGTAAAATCAGTTAATTGGCAGGTAAATTGCAGGTCGGGTAAATTTCAGGTCGAGTTCATTTCAGTTCAGGTTCATTTCAGGTCAGTTTCATTTCAGGTCGGGTTCATTTCAGGTCGGGTAATTTCAGGTTGTCGGATTCATTTCAGTTCGGGTTAATTCAGGTTCACTAGAAATGAACAATTTTGAATAAAAATAAAGTTTTATGGACTATAGTGAAAATAATAATAATAAATAAGAGCTAATTTGGACTAAAATAAAGTTTTATGGACTATAATAGGCTCAATTTTGAATAAAAACAAAGTTTTATGGACTATAGTGAAAAAATAATAAATAAGAGTTAATTTGAAGTAAAAATAAAGTTTTAAGGACTCAATTGAATTGAATTAAAACTTAAAGGACTTGAATAAAAAACTTATATAATATAAAGGGCTTTATTTATAATTTACCCCAAATTGAAATTAAATTTGGGAATTGGACGGTTTCAAAATAAATTTTCCCGCCCATATATATTATAATTTAATATTATTTATTAATTACTATAATATAATATAACTTATTAATTATTATAATAACTTTATAAGTATAAATATATGTGATTATGTGTATATATATGTATTTTTATGTATTCACATGTATATAAATTACAATATATAATTATATATTATACAAACATGTATGTATTTATGTATATGTAATGTATTATACATAAATACACGTATATGTATATACATAATACATACTATGATACTAACAACATACATGTATATATATATATATATATTATACAAACATATGTATATATTAAATTATGAATACATTATACATATAACATATCATACATAATAATGAATACATATTATACAAATATATGTATGTTAATATATAATATATAATGTACATGTATTTATATATATATGTGTGTGTTTATATATGTGTATATATGTATATAAATACATAAATATACATATAAAATATATGTATTTATAAAATTATAAAATATATGTATTTAAATACATAAATTGAATTGAACTAAAACTTAAAAGACTTAAATGAAAAACATCTAAAATTTAAAGGGCCACAAAATATTTAGCCCATCTAAAATTCAAAGGGCTACAAAATATTTAGCCCATTTAAAGTTTTTAGCACAAAGCCCAACAATTAATAATTATTATTAATTATTATATATTTAGCAAATCTAAAATATTTAGTCCAAAGTCCAACAATTAATAATAATTATTTATTATTGATATTATTAATTATTATAAAGGGTGGTGTTAAATATGAGCCCAAAGGCCCAAGGCCCAAACTATTACTAATTATTATTTATTATTAATTATTGTATTATAAATATAATATATAACTTATAAGTTATAAGTTTATATATATACATTATAGGCTTTAGAGCCCATCTAAAATAAATGGGTGGTGGGATATGAGCCCAAAGGCTCAAGGCCCAAACTATTACTAATTATTATATATATTAGTTTATATATATATATATATATTATATTTATACATTGTAGGTTTTAAGGGCCCATCTAAAATAAATGGGTGGTGGGATATGAGCCCAAGGCCCAAACTATTACTAATTATTATTTATTATTATATTATAAATACATTATATAAATTATAAGTTATAAGTTTATATAATATATATATATATATATATATATATATTATATTTATACATTATAGGTTTTAGGGGCCATCTCAAATAAATGGGTGGTGGGATATGAGCCCAAAGGCCCAAGGCCTAAACTATTCCTAATTATTATTTATTATTAATTATTATATTATAAATACATTATATAACTTATAAGTTATAAGTTATAAGTTTATATATATATATATATAATAGGTTTTAGGGGCCCATCTCAAATAAATGGGTGGTGGGATATGAGCCCAAAGGCCCAAGGCCCAAACTATTACTAATTATTTTTTATTTTTTATTATTAATTATTATATTGTAAATAAATTATATAAATTACAAGTTATAAGTTTATATAATATATATATATATATATATATATATATATATACATATATATATATTATATTTATACATTATAGATTTTAGGGGCCCATCTCAAATAAATGGGTGGTGGATATGAGCCTAAAGGCCCAAGGCCCAAACTATTATTAATTATTATTTATTATTAATTATTATATTATAAATACATTATATAAATTATAAGTTATAAGTTTATATATATATATATATATATATATTATATTTATACATCATAGGTTTTAGGGGCTCATCTCAAATAAATGGGTGGTGGGATGTGAGCCCAAAGGCCCAAGGCCCAAACTATTACTAATTATTATTTATTATATTGTAAATACATTATATAAATTATAACGTATAAGTTTATATAATATATATATATATATATTATATGTTTTAGGGGCTCATCTCAAATAAATGGGTGGTGAGATATGAGCCCAAAGACCAAAGGCCCAAACTATTACTAATTATTATTTATTATTAATTATTATATTATAAATACATTATATAACTTATAAGTTATAAGTTTATATATATATATAAATTATATTTATACATTATAGGTTTTAGGGTCCCATCTCAAATAAATAGGTGGTGGGATATGAGCCCAAAGGCCCAAGGCCCAAACTATTACTAATTATTATTTATTATTAACTAGTATATTATAAATACATTATATAAATTATAAGTTATAAGTTTATATATATATATATATATATATATATATATATTATATTTATACATTATAGGTTTTAGGGGCCATCTCAAATAAATGAGTGGTGGGATGTGAGCCCAAAGACCCAAGACCCAAACTATTACTAATTATTATTTATTATTATATTATAAATACATTATATAAGTTATAAGTTATAAGTTTATATATATATATATATATATATATATATATATATATATATATATTATATTTATACATTATAGGTTTTAGGTCCCATCTCAAATAAATGGGTGGTGGGATATGAGCCCAAAGGCCCAAAGCCCAAACTATTACTAATTATTATTTATTATTAACTAGTATATTATAAATACATTATATAAATTATAAGTTATAAGTTTATATATATATATATATTATATTTATTCATTATAGGTTTTAGGGGCCATCTCAAATAAATGAGTGGTGGGATGTGAGCCCAAAGGCCCAAACTATTACTAATTATTATTTATTATTAATTATTATATTATAAATATATTATATAACTTATAAGTTATAAGTTTATATATATATATATATATATATATATATATATATATTATATTTATACATTATAGGTTTTAGGGGCCATCTCAAAGAAATGGGTGGTGGGATATGAGCCCAAAGGCTCAAGGCCCAAACTATTACTAATTATTATTTATTATTAATTATTATATTATAAATACATTATATAACTTATAAGTATATATATATATATATATATATATATATATTATATTTATACATTATAGGTTTTAGGGTCCCAACTCAAATAAATGGGTGGTGGGATATGAGCCCAAAGGTCCAAGGCCCAAACTATTACTAATTATTATTTATTATTAATTATTATAAATACATTATATAAATTATAAGTTATAAGTTTATATATATAATATATATATATTATATTTATACATTATAGGTTTTAGGGTCCATCTCAAATAAATGGGTGGTGGGATATGAACCCAAAGTCCCAAGGCCCAAACTATTACTAATTATTATTTATTATTAACTAGTATATTATAAATACATTATATAAATTATAAGTTATAAGTTTATACATATATACATATATAATATTATATTTATACATTATAGGTTTTAGGGGCCCATCTCAAATAAATGGGTGGTGGGATATGAGCCTAAAGGCTCAAGGCCCAAATTATTACTAATTGTTATTTATTATTAATTATTATATTATAAATACATTATATAACTTATAAGTTATAAGTTTATATATATATATATATAAATTATATTTATACATTATAGGTTTTAGGGTCCTATCTCAAATAAATGGGTGGTGGGATATGAGCCCAAAGGCCCAAGGCCCAAACTATTACTAATTATTATTTATTATTAACTAGTATATTATAAATACATTATATAAATTATAAGTTATAAGTTTTTATATGTATATATATATATATATTATATTTATACATTATAGGTTTTAGGGGCCATCTCAAAGAAATGGGTGGTGGGATATGAGCCCAAAGGCCCAAGGCCCAAACTATTACTAATTATTATTTATTATTAATTATTATATTATAAATACATTATATAACTTATAAGTTATAAGTTTATATATATATATATATATATTTATAAATGATAGGTTTTAGGGTCCCATCTCAAATAAATATGTAACCCCCTAGACCCGCCTATGCGTTTCACGGATCCTAGGAAGTCACATTAGGGTCACAAGAGCGACCCACTGAAAAGTTTCAAATAAACATATGGTTAAACCTTTAAAACCATAAAATAAATATCTGATTTAAAAATACAATTTCAGAAATCGTTCAAAATGATAAAACAATCATAATACCAGTTGCGGAAAATAGTTTCAGACTCATTTGTATAATACAAACACGACACACATACCCCCTAGTTACACAGATACCATACTCCTTGACGAGCCGAAGAAACTCCCATACCGACGTTGATAGGTGCAACTTGTCTGATCTTTTATCCTGAAATGGTAAAAACAACATGAGCTTGGGAAAGCTCAGTAATACAGAACTACCAAAAGATGCTATACGTTCATGTAGACATATGGTAAGCATAACATTTTCATGATGATCCAAGAAGTGACAGTTTTCTTTTCCCTTTCCTTTATTTCAGGGTAACATTATACTTGAGAATAACGACACTTGTTCTTTATTCACTCATCGAGTAACAGATGAGAATATTACAATCTGATAGATTGAGAAGATGAAAACAAGAAGTTTAACGCCTAGTGTGTTCTTTAATCAGACCTTAAGAATTAAACGGAAATTATATAGGCTGGTAACATACGAGGTAGGAATCAGAGAGTTTGGCGTCTAGTGTATTCCAATAAGTACAGATCAACATACATAAGTACAGATCAACATGCATAAGTACAGATCAACATACATAAGTATAGATCAACATACATAAGTACCTAACATTATATCACATGAGCACATAACAGATTAAATGCAAATGTACAATGTTCATACTGAAGTTTACAAGAAATACCCTCCAACCTTACACCAATATGCAGTCCCCCAGAACTGCATCCATAAGGACTTACCCTAGGCCCGATGGGCGTAGGTGCCACCTAAGGGGGTGCCTTAGGTCCATAAGGACTTACCCTAAGCCCGATGGGCATAGGTGCCACTCAAGGGGAGACCTTGAGTCCATAAGGACTTACCCTAGGCCCGATGGGCGTAGGTGCCACCTAAGAGGGTGCCTTAGGTCCATAAGGACTTACCCTAGGCCCGATGGGCGTAGGTGCCACTCAAGGGGAGACCTTGAGTGCATAAGGATTTACCAGCTTGATCAGGGCTGTACCGACAGAGACTTCATATCATAACCCAACAGTATACCCCAGACAGAATTCAGTGTTCAGATTCCATACATGGTTAACAGAATATATATAACAGATATTTTATTTATAACATCAGAAACAGAAGAATTCATACTTTTGACAGATAAATGGGCATACTATTGAGCAGAGCAGACATTTCAGTATACATTATGCAAACAGATTGTTCCATCATATATCAAGCTAACATATCATACTATCAAGTAGGCAGAGAATGTCATGCAGTTCATTCAACAGAATATAGTACACACATGGAACACACTAGATGGGACAGATCATTTCTTAGAAATGCTTGGCATTTACGGAATGAGACATATTGAACTTGTGACGATTTGAACGGATTTCTGAAACGTGTCCCCTATTAGAAGGGGTTCATACTAACGGTTTAACTCAGATATTCAGGAGATGATATATCAAGATCTTTCAGAGCTTTGGCATATCCTGAGTGATTCGGCCATTTAGGCTTACAAGGGCATTATGGTCATTTTATCATACCCGGACATTTTGGTAATTTATACCAACAAGGCGTAACCGATGGCTCAAAACTTCTATTTGCCCATCAGGTATCCAAACAGGCGTTCAGAGATTTCTACGTCAAGATCTTTCACGATACCAGTTATATTCGGGGCTATTTTGATTACTTGGGCCAACGAGGGCTTCTTGGTCATTTAACTATCAGGGGTGATTTTCGTAATTTAGCCCACTAATGATGATATGACGATTCACAATATTTAATATTTCCAGAAGTTTATCGAGCCTCCAAAACCATTCGAACTAACATACCTCAACCTTGCATTTCTAACCAACCCTTCTAATGTATCTGGCTGTATAGAATATCTGAACGGTTGCTTTCGTATTTCACCACCAGACCTGCCACAGAGTAGTCGAACTCATATTCTGTGCAGAAAACTTCCAACCTTATTTTAATATCAGGAGTGATTATCGTATATGAGTGTGATTCCTAACACTTAGGGGCGCTTTAGCCCTTAAAGTCTTAATAAAATCTCAGAATTTCATCAAATGCATATCTGCATATTTAGCTCAAGAGGGCTTTTCAGTCATTTTGGAAATTGGAATAAATCCACCATTTCTTTCTAAATTATCATTTGGTACCTTCATCATTCACGTATTCAAACGAAATTAAGTCGTCATAACTCTCCGCCTCTTTATAGACGATTCATTCGTTACAGAACTTGAGGGTATAACGTTATTCTTATATAATTCACGCATTGCTATCATAGGGATCGACTTAGGATTTCAACAATATTTCCAGAAAATTCTCATTCATGTGTTATACAGAGTTTGAGGGATTATCCAAGTTTGTATCACACGAATTGCATATTAATGCCGAAGTCTTTTCATTAAACATACATCTTGGGTGGTGTAAATTACATAATCAGGTCGAAATGCAGATTTTAGTTCATTTCTTTTATCAGAGGGGTAGTTTAGTCATACTTATGCTCCAAGGGCATTTTCGTAATTTCATATCCAACATCTCATACTTATTTTTCGTATCGAATTCAGCTTAAGCAGATTTCACAAAACACTTATCATAAGCATGCATGCTTTAACCAGGTATCAACATGTACATAAAGCATACAAGGGGTAGTTATGTATTACCTTAGTTCCGAGTTATACCGGTTGACTCCTGATACTACATTCGATCGCATTAGAATCCAGACTGGATGTCCCATGACATTTCGAATACCGAGATACTTGCATACCTTCAAAAACACAAATTTAACATTTCAGTTCTTATCCATAGAGCTCTTAACAAAATTAAACACTTTCGGGTTCAAGGTCAGATTCGGAGGCCTTCGGGTCAGAATTTTGCAAAACGGGCTTCAAAATCGGACTCAGGACGTCGAAAAACATAAAATAGGGCTTTTCGGAAAATTTGACTTTTTGGTCAAAGTCAAAGTCAACGGTCAACGCTGACGTCATCAAGTCAACGGTCAATGTTTCAGAGTCAATGCTGACGTCAGCAGTCAACTGAGTTGACTCGGGCTGACTCGGATGAGTTGACTCGGTTGACTCGGACGAGTTGACTCGGGTTGACGGGTCGAGTCAGACGGGTCGGGTCGGACGGGTCGGGTCAGACGGGTCGGGTCGGACGGGTCGGGTCGGACCAAAATGACCGGTTCAATCGGTCCAACCGGTTTAGACCGGATTAGACCGGTTTGGACCGGGTTCACTTACCTTAAGGCATTCCGATCGCCGGAAAAGCACTCGAGAGGTCATCGGAGACCCAAACTGCACCATTTCTGCCGGAAAACGAGGATTTAGCAAAACGACATTTAAATCATTCACCAAAAATGCAAAATAGAGCCGAAAATCTTACCGGAATAACATAAAACATTCATGAATGGTCGAAAGCGACGTAGCTCCGACGAGTCCCTCGCCGGTGTCAAAACCACGATTATTCAGAGGGGTTTTACTCACCTTGGGATAAGGAGTCTAACGGTGGCCTCAGCGTGGCAAACGGACGGTGGTAGCAGCCGTAATCGCCGAAAAATCGAAAGGGTTCAAACCCTTGATTTAACGAACCTAGATCTGAATTTCTACGGTGAACAACCCATCAGTTCCGCGCGTGGAGGCTAGGGTTTTTCCCAGAGCACGACGGCGGTCGCAGGGGTGACGGCGGTGCACGAAATGGCGCGGCGGTGACGGAGATCGATGCCGGTGTCGGTTGTAAAAGCCCTCTCTTTCTCTCTTTTTCCCTCTTTTGATGGTAAAACCAAAAGACGGTAGATGAATGGTCAATTCAGATATTATATCAGATTTGTTATATTCCTAAAGAAATAATTCAAAAATACTTCAAGGTAACACATGACAGCAATGAGCTCCTGGCTCAATGGTTCAGCACCTAAAGGGATATGGGTGAGGTTGTGGGTTCAAAACCCCACAATTGCAAATTCCCCTTCTTTTTGTTTTAAAGCAATTTCTTCTCTTTTCTTTTTTTTTTACCTACAAAAATCAGAGTGTTACAAAATAGGTAGTGGGATATGAGCCCAAAGGCCCATAACCCAAACTATTACTAATTATTATTTATTATTTATTATTATATTATAAATACATTATATAATTTATAACTTATAAGTTTATATATATATATATATATATTATTTATACATTATAGGTTTTAGAGGCCCATTTAAAATACATTATATAATTGAAAGACAATTGTTTCACATGTTATATAAGTATAATAACGTTAACTTTATGTTAAACATGATACTAACTTATATTTTGTATTTATTTTAATTTTATGAACATAATAAAGTTTATGAACATAATAAAGTTAACATAATATATATTATATAATAAAGTATAATAAGTTTAATATATTATATTATCTATATATTACTAATATATTATATACTTAATAAAAATTATGACAAATCTTTCAAGTATATAATTTTATTATACATAATATATATTTTTATACTTAAACAAATTTCTAAGTATATAATTTTATTATACATAATGTAGTTACAAATTAAGACACATTTCTAAGTATAATGAAAGATAAAAATTTTCTAAGTAATGAAATTAACATAATCTACAAAAAATTATTAAGTTTATAATGAACAATTTAAACTTTAAATTATTTAACATTTTAGCTAGGTCTACATTTGTTCAGGTCAACAACAGTTCAGGTTCAAAACAGGCCGGGTCCATTAACTGGTCGGGTTCAAAACAGGTCGGGTAAAATTGGATCTCGGGTCGATTCAGTCGGATAATATCAGGTAATTTGCCAGGTCGGTCTCGGGTTTCAGGTCAGATTCTGGTTCGGGTCGTTTTCAGTCGGACGCAGATCGGGTTCGGTTGCTACAATAACAGGTTCAACTCGGGTTCGGGTCAACAACAGTCAGTTACAGTTCGGGTTCGGATCTTCGAATTCTTGGGTCAAATCAGGTTCTGACTCGAGCAGGTTTCAGGCGGGTTTTCAGGTCCTGACTTGTTTTTACAACCCTATGATCACCTTAATGCATGCCACGACCTAAGGACCACGTGGAGCTTGGAGAATTCAATAAGGGAGGCTGGTTTCGAGTATAAATACGTAAATGATACACGGGAAGACACACGAAAATTAAAGATAATAAGGGAAATCAAAATGGCCATGTAAAGCCATTCGTGGGGCATTAGGGACCCGGTCCTCAATTATAAATAGGGGAGGGGGATTTGAATTGTGCAATAGAAAATTTAGGGAGAAACAAATAATACAGTCCAATGTTCGATTGATGATCCGATAAATTCGATATAACAATATCGAATCTCTACCGTCGTTGGGGTAAGTTTAAATTCTTGATTGGTCTAAATTTCAGTATCGAGTTTGATTAATATTTTCATATTTATTTGATATTGTCTTGTCGGTCCTAACCCATTCATATTTAATCTAGTTCAAAAAGTCGATAAAGGACAACCGTCAACTAAGGAAAAAACGTCATTATAAGGGAATCCTAATATCGAGGTGAGTGTAGTTGTGTCAAGGGATAGGCTCGGTGCTGTCCCATTGCATTATTTATGATTATGTTTGCATTTGTTAAGGGCTCACGTAGAGCAACTATGTTCGAATGACAAATTTGGTAAGTGCCTTGCATTACTTTGATATGTTCGAATATGACTATGATATGCTACATGTATGTGAAAATAATATGAAATGCTACCAGATATGGAGCTACGGCTCATCTTGTTATTTGATATGATATAATCTGAAAATCATGGACTATGTGAATTTGTGTATTTATGGACATTGGATACAATTGGCATGTCATAGGATTATTCGAGCTCACCATGTAAGGGAGGACTACGGTCCAGGGCTACGGCCTATATGTGGGAGATAAAAGGATGGATGTGTAAGGGATATATGGAGCTACGGCTCAGAGCTACGACTTATTTATCGATTTATGATATGGTGTACAGGGAATCCGCGTATCCAATGGTACCAACATAATATGTGTTTGATACGTTATGCCATGCTATGGTGATGATATGATATTATGCTTTGTTATGAATATCAAGTATGCCATGTTATTGCATAATTAGCATTATGATAATTTTTGGAAGCATGCTACATGACATAATATGTTCATTTATTGTTATTGACTACCTCACTAGGCTATGTAAGCCTAACATTCGTGTGTGTCATGCATTTCAGGACCATAATGAATTTCGACCTTCGATCGTGTTGTTGCGGTTGCATGTCACTCTTACGAATCACATGTATGTTATTTTCTGCCCTGAACTCCTAGTATGGTGGCATTTGGTCTAGACATGTCATATGTGTGCTTTTTGATAGAATAATGTTGTGCAAGAGTTAAATATGGTATTTATCATGTTCGAGAATGGTTAAAACTAGTAAAATGAGCTTATACGTGATAAAAGGTGAAAATTAGGTAAATCGATTCGAAATGTCTTAAAATTGACATGCTATCGGAAATATAGATTTTAGACTTTCTGGTAAAACTTAGTAAGGTTTGAAAACTGTTTGATAGGCTAACCCGAATAAAAACATATTTGAATAATTTATAAAATAGTCAATAAATATTGTAGCGTCTCATCAGGTAGGTAAATGACCTCCGTTGGTAATGATATTTCACAAGCTAATAATTAGTAAGTTTAATTTCAGTATGGTGACACGAATTCAGATAAGGACCCTTATTTTGTAAAAATTATAATTTAGTCCCTAAGTTCGAAAAAGTTTAAAATTGACCCCAATTTGAGTAAGCTGTTAATAAGTTAATGTTTTAAGTCTTAAAAGAGATTAATAAAATACTCTGAAATGATTTTTGAACTCTGAAATAAGTTCTGATCTCTCAATATGTTTTTCGATAACACTGTCCGACCCGGTTCTCTACCAGGCCGGGAATGGGGTGTTACAGAAGGTCTTGGTTGCTTGGTTGTTGAGCTTGGAAGTGAAGGTGAGTGGTTTAATGTTTTTAAAATGGTTTTGAGTATTTGGTTCAAGCATGTGGACTAGGTTGGGCTTGGTATACCCACTTAGAGTTGGGATTAGAGTGGTAGCCTAATCCCAAGCTTTAGTTAGAGACATTGGTTGAACTCTAATTGTTGTTTATGCCTCAAGATTATTTGTTCTTAGGTTGGTTATGTATAAATGTGTTATAATGTATGTTGAGGCATGGTTGTGATGCATTGTTATATGCATGTTGTTTTTGTATGATGTTAATCATGGTGAGTACGTGCTAAGCACGGAAGTGATATGAAATGATATTGTGCATTGAGCTAAATGTTGGCACTAGTATGCTTGGGTACAAATGATCGATCATTAGGATGTTAGTGTGTACACGAGAGTCAAATGCGCGCGTGGTCTTGATGATGGTAGTCATCAAGATGGAGTACGGGTTCGCCTGGAAAACCTTCTTATATATACATTAGTCGATGATGAGTGTAATCTCATCGACGGGGCATGAGGATGAGTGGAATCCCCTCCGCGAGAACGGTGATGAGTGTAATCCCACCGTAAGGTAAAGGTTGTGTTGGATGTGAGTTCCAACGTGTTAATTCGCGTATTCGAGACATAACTAGGTGCCAATATGAGTTGATATGTGTATCAATGTGATATGAAATGTGATTCTTATATGGATTCTTATATGTGTTTACATATGATGTGGATTTGAGCTTGTTGAGCATGGCATATTATTGAATATGTGTTCATGCATCATGTACATTTTGGCTCATGAGGATCGAAGGTAAGATCATGCATTCTACCTTGGTAGTGCTCGTGCTTGGACCCTGCATTGTCGAGGTTTGTATTTAATTAGCTTACCCTCACTAAGTTTTATGGTTACGCTCTCCTTTGTTCGACAATGCAGATCCGTAGTTCGTGGGTTGCTAGGGCAAGAAAATGGGCCTCCAAGTGTGCTAGTTGGGCTTTTGAATCTTTCAAGTATGCATTTTATATTATATGATGTAATGGTTAAGCAATGAGACATGTATGTGTTGTTTGAGCCTTTGATGTATGTTGGTATTGGTTGTTTAGGAGCGTGTTAGACTCCTTTAAATGCCATGTTATTGGTTGGCTTTTGGTTGCCTTGAATGCTTGTAAACCATGTTTGAATTGCCTACCTTAATGTCTAAGTGCATGTCGTTTTGAAACATGAATCTTGAATGCCATGTATGATCTTTTAAATGGATGCCCTATCTTATATCTTTATGAATCTTGAGTATGTTTGCAATAGGGTGCATGCCTCTAGAGTGTGTTCGTATGTTATGTATGCTTCTAGGGGTCGTTAAGGACGTTTGGGATCATTTGGAGATGTTTAAAACTGATTTTGGGAATTCAGAGGCAGCAGGTGTTTCGAAACGGGTTGCCCTATTTCGAAATGGGTGTGGTTCCAGGACCCCCGTATCGGAACTCATTTCGATACGTTTTGGCTACTGTGAGCCCCTGTTTCGAAACAAGTTTCGAAACACTTTGGCTACTGGAATTGCTTGTTTCGAAACGAGTATCGAAACGCTTAGGCAAAATGGGACCCTGTTCCGAAACGGGGTGGATGCGTTTCGGTACGGGTGTCTGGCTTTTTAAACTGGAGCCCGTGTTTCGAAATGGGCTATGAATGTTTCGAAACACATGCCTGTAAATGGGCTTTTTGACATCTCTAAAGGGTTTCAAGGGTTGGGCTTAGGCCCTGTTTGCTGTTAGGCTTCTCGTGAGCCTTGTTTTCGCTGCCGTTTCACGCTTAGGTTTAATTAACGCATCTAGATAAGATAATAAATGAAAAAGTTTTTTCCTTGGGTCGGTAACCGAAGTGGAGCCTTAACGGGTTTCATCTCAGTTATCCCCGTGTAGCCCACTTGGATCGGTCAAGCGTCCGGACCGGGACGAGTGGACTACACTAAAAATGATCAAATAAAATAACCAAAATAAAATATGCAACTTATGTATAACAAATGGGCTAAAAACAAAATTTTACTTAACATATTTAAAGAGTACCATACATGTCAAGATCAAAATTTCAAAATTAAAAAAGTACATAAACTTAAAGTGACAAAATTAAAGTAAAAATACTAATACATGATCTTGGCATAATATGTGATAACAAAATTTTACCTTGTGAAAAAATTTACACTTGATATTTGTTATTTGTTTTAACTTTTCTTGTGGAGTTAAAATTTGCATTGTCGGCATACTAAATAATTATCACATAAAGGGTAATTCTATCAATATTTTGAATTAAATGAAATTAAATTAAATTATGTAATTAATTAAACTATTATATTTAATATTTTAGGTGTAGATCTTAATATTCATATGTCTATATTTTAAAATCAACTCAATTATTTTTTATATTTTTTCTTCAACAAATGTATTTCGTATAAAAACCATAAAAATTTAATTAAATTATTACTATATTAATTAGTTTTATAATTAATACATACTTTTAAAATAAATAAAATTAATTTCAATTACAATTTAACCTAAATACTATATTTCTTTCAAAATAATATTAAATTTCTTGCTTAGCCTAGTGGATAGACATTGCACTCTCTCCCTAAAAGTTTCAGGTTCGATCCTCTATGAATACATGTGTTGTATTTATTTATTGTGAATTGTGTAAATGAAAATAAAACCCCTTATCCGACATGGATGGGATAACAAACTTGGGAAGGGTATAAATACTCCAACCCACATGGTAGTCACTGAATGACTTGAATGAAAACAGTGCCTCACGCGCAAGTGGGTGCGAATCGAACCTATTCGGGTTGGGGCACACCCGCACAACGTGGGCGACGCGAATATTTTGCCAATTGTCAATAAATTTTTCTTTAAATGATGCATATATTTTTGAATATTCGCAATTAAGAAGATAAATGTACGGAAAGATATTCTATCCGAATAATTCGAATATTACACACATATTGCTTGAGATTCACGAAAATATATTCGATATTTATGGTATTCTTGATTGTATCCAAAAATAGTTTTAATAGCTATTATATTCGGAATATATTATTTCCAATAACACTCCTATGTAAAACGCCTATAAATATTGTAACCCCCTCGTCCCGGTCCGGGCGACTGACCGGTCCGAGCGGGCTACACGGGGATAACCGAGGCGAAACCCGTTAAGGCTCCACTTCGATTAACGACCCGAGAAAACTTTTCATTTAATTATTATCTTGTCTAGATGCGTTAACATATCCTATGTGAAAAGACAACAGCGGAAGCAACAAGCGGGGCAACAACCAAACAGCCCAACAAAATAGCCCATTTTAAACTTAAAATGTCGGCCGTATCGGAACGCCCATAGGGTGTTTCGATACGCCTTGACTAGGTCAACTGGCCAAAGTCAAGTCGGGGAGACCGTATCGAAACGGGTGTTGACCGTATTGAAACGCCCTCATCGGTCAACTTCTCGTGGTCAAGGCTACGAAGCCCATTCCGAAACGCCTAGGACCGTTTCGGTACTCTGAATTTCTCGTCAAAATCTCAGATTTCTAGTAGAAAAAACGTATCGAAACGCCCCATTTGCGTACCGAAATGCCTGGCCTGAAACAAGAGGTCGTATCGAAACGGGACCAACCGTTTCGATACACCTGCTACGAACAGACAAGTTTTAGCTGGTTTATGGCACAAGGCTGCCCCAAACACCAACTAAAACCTCCCACAACCAAACATACATCACTCTAGATGCAAGACACCCTAAAACAAACATGCTCAACCCCAAACATACATATAAAAGCCATTCATTCAAAGGATCATCAAAACAACAAAGATTCATACATAGCATTCAAGATAACATGCTTAGACAAGAACATACACTTAAGCATTTAAGATAGGGGCACAAGGCCAACATACTAGGCATAAGCAAGCCTTAAACATAACATCCACATAACGAGGAGTCTAAACATGCTCCTAAAATAAAATATCCACATAAGTCCCCATTGTTTGACTATTACATCATTAACTTAAAATAGTTCATACTTGAGGATAGCAAAAGCTCAACTAGCACACTTGGAGGCCCTCATCTTGCACTAGCAACCCACGATCTACGGATCTGCATTGTCGAACAAAAGAGAGCGTAAGCATAAAGCTTAGTGAGGGTAAGCTCATAAAACAAACCTCGACAATGCAGGGTCCAAGCACGAGCATATAACTAAGGTAGAATGCATGATCTTACCTTCGAACCACATGAGTCAAAATATAAATGATGCATGAACACAATTATCATCATCATGCCATGCTCAACAACTCATAAGCTTAACACATGGAAATACATATATATATATATATATCAATGTATATCAATACATTCCACAATCCGTATTGGCAACACATATAACAATCCATATTGGCACCTAGCTATGACTTGAATACGCGGATAACCGTTGGAACTCATATCCAACCACAACCATTACCTTACTGTCGGATTACACTCATCACTGTTTCTCGCGGAAGGGATTCCACTCATCACCGACTAACATATATATAAGAAGATTTTCGGGCATACCCGTACTCCATCTTGATGACTACCATCACCAAGACCACGCACGCATTTTGACTCTCGTGTGCACACTAAACATCCTAATGATCGATCATTGTACCCAAGCATACTAGTGCAAATACTAACACAATTCATAACCTTTCACAACACCATTTCATATCAACTTCCGTGCTTAGCACGTACTTACCATCATGCACAAACCATGATCAAAACCACATGCATATAACAATGCATCAAAACCATGCCTCAACATACATGTATAACACAATATACATAACCATATTAATCACACTTAATACATGAGGCAAAATCAACAATTAGAGTTCAACCAAAGTCTCTAACTAAAGCTTGGGATTAGACTACCAATCTAATCCCAACTCTAGGTGGGTCTACCAAGCCCAACCTAGTCCACATGCTTGAACCAACACTTGAAAACCATTTAAAAACATTTAACCACTCACCGACTAATCCAAGCTCAACCACACTAGCCGATCAAGCTCCCAACTGTTCCGGATTCATTCCTGAGGCTTCACCAACACAAATCCTTGCTTCTAAACATCCCAACACAATCAAAATAACTACAAATCACTCCACAAATTAATGTAGTAGACCCAGAACACAAACCAAGAACAAAACACATGTTTTCAAGCTAAAGACAACCCCAAACCTTCATTCCCGAGCAACCATGAAGCATAGCCCAAAACCATTGATTCCAACACTTATATTACTCCCCAAAAGCTTCCAAAACAACCATTATACATAGTCTAACCATCAGCCAACAAATGCTCACACAAAACACCCCCCAAAACTCAACATTTGAACTCTCTAAAACCTCCCTAAAACCAATTTCGAGAAACATCATAAAACCTTGTAAAAATCGAATATGTTGGACCTTATAGATAGTAAACAACTCATATAACATTAAAAAAAACAAAAGCTTAAGTTAAAGCTAATAAAGTTCACATTTTTAATCCAAACTTTCAAAACTCTAGAATGGGAAATCATGGGTTTTAATGAAAAATAAAACTATGAACTTGTAGAGAACGATGAGGACAAGTCAAAAGTGAGTTTACCTTTGAGAAATCTCCAGCAATGAGCAAGAGAGATTATGGAATAGTAAACTAGGAGAGGAGGAGTATTTGTCGTTGAAAAATGGGAAGGAAGAGGGAAGAAGATGATGAAAAAGCTCTTTTAAAATAAAATGGGTTTTTATTTCTCAAGTCCATTTATTTACAATAATGCCATTAATGGAATGGCTATCTCAAATATCCAAAAATCTATGGAATTGGGTTTAAAATCAAAACAAGCCCAACATAAAATCATTTGTTTTGAAAACACGAGGCCCAAAATAATATTTTATTAATTTAGTTCACCCGAACCCCAAACCCGGGTGTTACAAATATTGTGTTAACCTACTAGGTTAAATATAGTTTTCAAAAATAAAAAGCTTTCTTCCTTTTGGTTTTCTCTAGTTTTTGGTGATAGGCAAACGCAAGGGTTTCGTTCAAGATCTCTTCAGTCGTGCTACTGTCGAAGATCTTTTGTTGTTGTATCTTGGGAGACTGGCGACCAACGAAGTCAAGCACTCCAGAGTGGTCGAAATATGTCTTAAGGAAACTGCGTAACTGCAGGCCTCAACACGATTCATCTTTTTTCATTCAAACTATTTTTCTCATTTATTTAATTTATTTAAATGAAGTTTGTTTTTTCCTTTCAATCGTCTTGGATTGACTACTTTGTAACAACATTACCCTTGGGAATAGGAATCCCGAAAGTGTGGTTTATAATTAATATATCAAAATAAAAAATATTGTTGGTGAAATAGAAAATAATGATTTATTTGAATACAAAACATCATTTCAAGGGTATTTTAGTCCAAAGTTGTGGGAATTGTCTAATACCTAAGGATAGGGTGGGAATGGCATTCCCGCAATTTTGAGGGAAAAGAAGCTACTATTGGGAATTTAGTATTACCCCCTATAAGGAATTCTCTTAAACCAAACGTGAGTATATGATTTCGTAAAAGATTATTCCCCTCGGTAATGATCTTTTTCGCGAACCAAACCCCCTTAGGGATCTAAATAAGTATATAATTAATTTTTAGGAAAACTACACCGGTGGTCCCCTAACTATTACCGTTCTCCTGTTTTGGTCCCAAAACTATGTTTTTCGGCAAACTAGTCCCTTCTGTTACATAGTTCTCCTGTTTTGGTCCCTCACATTAAATAAGTAACGGTTTTGGCTGACGTGGCATTTTTTAATATTTTTTTAATCATTTCTCTCTCCTCTTATATATTATTTTTATTTAATTTTATTCACCCAATCATGTTGTGACACGTGTCACTACACTATTAGAAACAACACATTCGAACGCAATACCTTATTGAATTTTTTTTAAAAATATTTAACCACCAAGTTAAACTAGTAAATTATGCTATTTTAAAATTAAATATATTTAACTAAATTATGTTTAAAATTAAAAAATCAAACTAATTTTTTTACTTTGATTGATAATAACAAAACTAATTAAATATTTATTTATTATTATAAAATTATTATAAATTAATATTTATTTTATTATAAAATTAATATTTATTAATAATATAAGACGAGATAAATAATCAAAAAACATTAAACTAATAATATTTATTAATATTATATTTAATATAATAAATAAATATTAATTTATAATAATTTTATAATAATAAATAAATATTTAATTAGTTTTGTTATTATCAATCAAAGTAAAAAAATTAGTTTGATTTTTTAATTTTAAACATAATTTAGTTAAATATATTTAATTTAAAAATAGCACAATTTATTAGTTTAACTTGGTGGTTAAATATTTTTTAAAAAAATCAATAAGGTATTGCGTTCGAATGTGTTGTTTCTAATTTGTTTAGGTTAAATATAAATGTTAGAAAATTTAAACTAAATAGTTGTCTTAGTGTAATTGGTTTACACGTTGGCCTTCCATGCTAGTTACCTCGGTTCGAATCTTGGTGGCACCAATTGTGGTTTTAGGGTTTTTTGGGTTAATTTGTACAACTTAAATATAAATGTTAGTAGATCTGAAATAGGTAACCAGCCTAGCATACTTGGTTACGCGCATGGCTTATGCGCTGGTGGTCCTAGGTTTGATTCCCAGCGGCACCAATTATGTTTTTAGGTTTTTTTGGGTTAATTTGTACAGCTTAAATATAAGTGTTAGTAAATTTGAATCAAGTATCTAGCCTAGCCTAGTTGGTTTAAGTGCATGCTTGGTGCGCTGGTGGTCTTGGGTTCGAATCCCAGCAGCACTAAGTCCAATTTTAAGGATTTTGTGGGGGGGGGGGGTTCACCTAATAGTGTAGTGACACGTGTCACAACATGATTGAGTGAATAAAATTAAATAAAAATAATATATAAGAGGAGAGAGAAATGATTAAAAAAATATTAAAAAATGTCACGTAAGCCAAAACCGTTACTTATTTAACGTCGGGGACCAAAACATGAGAACTATGTAACAGAAGTGACTAGTTTGCCGAAAAACATAGTTTTGGGACCAAAACAGGAGAACGGTAATAGTTAGGGGACCACCGGTGTAGTTTTCCCTTAATTTTTTTATTATTGAAAGTGACAACATATTTTAAACACTATTTTTATTTGTATTTGTGATAAAATGTTTGTCACTAATAAGAATAACATTAGTGTCAAAATTTTAGTCATTGTTATTAATCTTTTGTGTCAAAAAATTAGTCATAAAAATTATAACTAATTGTGACGAAATGTATAAAAATTGTCACTAATATAATAGTGACGAAGTTATTAGTGATGACTGGTGACGACTCGGAAAAATGATCACTGTAAATTTTAGTTACTAAATTTAATACTTTTAATGACCATTTTTAATATCACTAAAAATACATTTTCTTATAGTGAATGAATATTAAATGAATGGTTCGTTGAACGCTGTGTTGACTTGCACCATAAAGATCCTCTTTGATTCGTGTGAGAATGTTTACAATCTTAGAGGTTTGTTTCGGGCTAATTTAGGGCAAAAAACCCTTTTTAATAAATATATAGTGTTTTGGCTCCCTCAAACATTTATTTGGGAAAATGACCCCCAAACTTGCCACGTCGTTAAACCTCACGTTCTGTGGGAAGCGAGGCTTGATATCGCGTTTTGCAGAACGCGAGGTCTGTCTACGTGGCCTTGTTGTTTGAATTAACAATTTTTCAGAATCTCACGTTGTGTAGAACGCGAGGTCCCCGAGAATTTGAAAGAGCGGCTGAATATATCACACAGACCTTGCGTTCTGCAGGTCGCGAGGTCTGTACAAATCTGGGTTGAAACCTAGGAAAAACAAGGGTGGGTAGGCCTGTTCGAGCCCAATTTCGGGCTTGTAAATCGTATAGTTTTAGCGAACATCGAGTTTGGGTCGTAGTACTGGAAATTCTCTATCGTATGACACCAACACGGTCAATTTCCATCCATTCTAAAATGGTTTAAAATGGCTTCCAAAACCCCATGTTATCATCCTTTTTTGAATGAAAATGCCTTTGAAGAACAATTGATAATTTCGGTTTAGTAATCACATAAAAGTAATTAAAAACTGAAATTAAATAAACATTTAAAAGTTTAATTATAATAGATAAACAAAATTAAAATACGGTATTAAAAAAACAAATGCCTAGAATAAAAATATTAGAAACATAAGTATATATCCATTAAAAAAAGACTAATGATGTCTATGTCCACCCGTTCCGCAGTCAGGTGGACGACGATCCCGATCTGGATTCCTCCGAAAAAATGTGCTGGGACCTGGTCCTCGTCATCATCATCATCGTCTGCGATACGCGAACCTCTGCTGGGCCCGGACGGGGAGTAAAACAAGCTACCCGGCGGCGTTTGCTCCACAATGCTATAGTCAAAATGAGATGCCAACGGTGGAATATCGATCAACGGAAGACCACTCGTCGGTATATGGGGACGGTAGGCATCGGAGAAGCTGAACTCGGGTGGAGGCCTCATTTGCTGGAAAGTCGAAGGACCGCTAAAATTTTGAAATGTTGTGCCAGAAGATGAGGCCCCTGCAGTGTTAGTTCGCGGTCTCGAACCGTGCTGCCTCGACTAGCTCTGGCTCTGGCTCTCTCGACGTGTGGGGCGTGGGCGGTTTTGGCGAGCCTGGGGAAGCTCTTGCTCGCGCTCCTCGTCAGTAAGGATATACTGCTACCCATTGACCCCGTACCACTGAAAGTAATCGAAAGTGACCGAATTGGCCCAATCTACAATGGGTCGGAGAATGGGTGGGCGGCGGGCAAATCGATTACCCCAAATCTCTATCCAGTCTGCGTGGTAAAGGGCCCAGTCAATCTTCGTCTTCCCCTGGCACGTCAGAAGGTTGAATTGGTCCAAATTTGGTGGATTGATGAGCGAAATATTTTGGACGTACCCGAACTGCTGGAGAACCCGGTCCGTAGGATGCCACACGAGAATTTCATAGTTGATCAGCGACACTAGGGAAAGCCATACTTGCTGGTGACGCAGAATCTCGGGTGGAGTAATCTGCTGAATATCCTCTGAAGCGTAGGACCTCCACACAAACTAAAAAATGATAACATTTCTAACGGTTATATGAAATATTATTTGAAAAATAGTATGAAAAAATTCAAATTAATTTTCGAATTACCTGCTCGTGCCTCAACTTATCCAAAACAAGCTTGTATTCTCTTTGGTTTTTCTGCAGGCCGTGGTGGGTCAGTGTTTCGCTCCACCTATCAATAATGGAAAATAAAAACAATTCGTTAAGTAAAATAATTTAAAAATAAAATAAATATAATAGATTAAATAGTACCTCCGTAGAAGCGAAAATAAATAGGCGGCGTGCTGTCTAGGCTGCGGGCTTAAAAATGCATCTGAAACCAAGCCCAAGACTGAAGGAGTAAACAACATCCTCCAGTTGCTGCACTAGAATGGTCGACGTTTCTGGAGAGCTCTCTAAAAAGAAACGCCAAGATCTGCTCCCCCACATTTTCCTATAGCTTCATCGAAATTAGTAAGATGATGAAGCCACATCACGTGCACCTTGGTGCGGGATTTGTCTGACATTAATATCTCGTCGATAATGCGCAAGATGTGGGCACGCGCAAACCGCTGCGAAAATAATAAATAAAACAAAAATTTAATAGTAAAGAAAAAGTAAGAAATATGGATATTAAAAAAATAAATATTTAATAAAGTCATCCTAATTTTCAAATAAATATTTGTAACTTCATTCTAAATTTAACTAAGGCAATCTAAATATTTAATAAAGGCATCCTAATTTTTAAATAAATATTTGTAACTTCATCCTAAATTTAATAAATGCATCCTAAATATTTAATAAAGACGTCCTAATATTTAATAAATGAAATATATTAAAAATATATAAAATAGTGAAAAAATCGGAAAAAAATACCTGGAGTGTAACTTCATCCGTATTGGGGGAGGGTTTTCAAATTCAGCCTCCAAATAAGATAGTTCTATTTTCCCATTGTCCCACGCATCCTCTGGGGCTCCACTCTTATTTGTTCAGCAAATACAGTTGGCCAATGCCCCAACACTACACCCGTAATAAGGTTGTCGTCTGTAGGCAACCCCAGATGATAAGAAACATCCTCCATCGTTATTGTTGCCTCGCCTATCGGGAAATGAAAAGTGTGCGTCTCTGGCCTCCACCGTTCTATTAGCGCGCTAATCAACAATGGGTTACACCTCACCCCTATGATCCTCGCTACGTGGCCAAAACCAGCTCGCTCAATCCACGTCATAACAACAAGATCAGGTTCGTTGTTGATACGGTTAAGGTAACAAGTTAACCGACGTTCGTATGCCTTCAAAAATAAAAAAAATAAAATAGTTGGGAAAATGCATGTAAAATTAAAAAAAGAAAAAAATAATACCTCTTGCGTTGATCTGAAATAGTGACAACAGTGATTCGCGTCATTGCGTAGTAAGCTCGCCATTATATCGAATGAAAATTAGGTAAAAATAGTGTAAAAAACAAAAGAACTCGCGTTCTGTGATTGATATGGGGGTAGGGTCACCAATTTATAGAAGAGCTCGCGTCCTTTGGGAAGCGATGTTAATGAACCCCGCGTTCTGGGAAACGCGATCTTCCAAAGACCTTGCGTTCCACAGGACGCGAGGTTCATTGGAAAGACGCGTCACGGAACAGACGCGTGAACTAAACGGGCAGAAGTGACCTCCCGTTCTGCAGAACGCGAGTTTCCAAAGAACTCGCTTTCTACAGGATGCGAGATCGTGAGTTTTTTAAAAGAAGACTTCCAAAGCGGGAAAGTCATTTCATATCATATTAAATATATATATATATTAATAATAATAAAATAAGTAATGTTATAAAAAATTTATTAGAAATAATTTAATATCCTATTAATTATATATTTACTATTATTATTAGGGTAATTGTTCTATACACAAGCGCTTGTGAAAACTTTTTTACACAAGCGTCTTAATTTTAGGGGTTAGGGACTCCATTTAGGGTTTAAAATTTAGGGGTATAAGTGTAGTAGTTTTGAATTTAGGGATTGTTGATAGAATTTTGGGTTTAGGGTTAAAATTTAGGGTTTATAGGTTAAAACCTAAATCCCTACCCATATTACCCTAAAACTAAACCCTAACCATAAACCCTAAACTCTAAACCTAAATTCTAAATTCTAAACATGAACCCTAAATTCTAAACATTTACACTAAAACCCCTAAACTCTAAACCATAAGCCCTAACCCTAAACCCTATAATTGAGGCGCTTGTAGAAACAAAAAATTTCCACCGCCAGTGTATAAGATATTAATCTTTATTATTATTATTATTATTATTATTACATAAATAAATAATGTTATAATAAATTTATTAGAAATAATAATACTAATTTATATTATGATTAAAATATTGTTATAAATATAGTGTAAATAAATAATGTTATAAATATTATTATTTATTAAAAATAGTAATATTTTTTACAATTGAACGAATTTGAGTATTTCATAACAATTGAATTTATAAAATCGTAGTTACACCGAACCCACGATGAAAAAATTACGCATAATAAACCCAAGGGGACGTATATATGCAACTACAAATAACAACATATCGCAATATTCGGGAAATTAGTTTGAAAAAAAAAACTTCCCAAATACGCGATATATTGCCATTAGTAGCTGCAATCTAAAATTGCTGACGTGGATATGATGACGTATATATGCAACTACAAATAACAACATATCGCAATATTCGGGAAATTAATTTAAAAATAAACTTCCAATATACGCGATATGTTGCTATTAGTAGCTGTGATCGAAAATTTTTAAAATTGATGGGTGGGTGGTCCTTGCCTCCCCAGGAGTTTGCTATTTATAGATGTAAGTGGATATGCTGACGTGGCAAACTCGCGTTTTGTAGGACGCGAGGTCTTTTGAAACTCGCGTTATATAGAACGCGAGTTCACTGGAAATCGCTTTATTCGGAAAGCGAGGTTGGTCTATATATTTGCACGCCGATAAATTTTCGTAACCAGTGAAGTTGTTTCATGTTTTCGTGTTATGCTACGTTTTTGCAGTTGAAGTTATTATGTATTTTCTATTCGTTCATGATAGTTGGAGTTCAGTCATGATTTTGTGTTCCGCTGGGTTCAGACCCTCGCATGATACGTTGATTGAAGAATACTTACCGACATATTGCAATATTCGGGAGCTTGTGGGCGGCTGCCATTTACCTCCAAGAAGTGCCTTGAAAGTTTCCATTAAAACTTTCAAGGCACTTCTTGGGGACTCTTTTCTTAAGTTCGCAGTTTGCCCGCACAATCTGCAAAAAGTCCAGAGTCAAAAAAGCGAGGGCGGATTTAGGTCGACATATTGCCGATGCAGCCCTATTTTGCGAATGCGGCCGGTGCCGATTACATTTGCTAATAAGGGTCAAAACTTCTACCATTTCAGAAGATGATGATTATCGCGCTCTGCTTCTTTTAGTCTAGACTTTTTGCAGATAATGTATCGATCGATTGACATGAAGATGCAGCCCTATTTTGCTAAGGAAGACTTGTTGAAAGTTTTGTTAAATGAAAGTTTGTCCTTCGAATTACCTATAGGAAGACTTGTTGAAATTTTTGTTAAATGAAATGCGAATTAAATGTTTCATTCCAATTAAATTTACTTATGTGGTGTTTTTCCTTTACTATAAATACCAAACAATTCCACCATCATTTACTCATTCATGTTTCTCCCAAAAACATCAAGCTAGGTTAGTAAACGCGTTAAATGACTCGAACAGATCGAATTTTGCGACCTTGCGTTACATGACTCGAACAAATTACATTACTAGTCTCCAATTGCCTGAAATATTCAAACATGTATTCAATTATTCAAACATAACACGTGTATACAGTATGAGTATTATTAACTCTGGCGGAATTTCAGCCTTAGTAAAAGTGACCTCACGTTCTATAGAACGTGTAGTCTCAAAGAACTCGTGTTATACAAAACGCGAGTTCACTGTGATTTCTGTGGATATCGCTTCATTTAGAAAGCGAGGTTGATCTATAAATTTGCATGCCAATGGATTTTCGTAACCAGTGAAGTTCTTTCATGATTTCGTGTTTTGCTGGGTTTTTGAAGTTGGAATTTTTATGTATTTTTTATTCGTTCATAATAGTTGGAGTTCTGTCATGATTTTGTGTTCAGACCCCCGCATGATACGTTGATTGAATAATACTTACCGACATATCGCAATATTCGAGAGCGTGTGGTCGTCTGCCATTTGTCGCCAAGAAGTGCCTAGAAAGTTTTCATTTAAACTTTTCTAGAGACTCTTGGGGACTCTTTTTTGAAGTTCGCCGCTTGCCCTAACCATCTTGGGACTCTTGGGGACTCTTTTCTGAAGTCCAGAGTGAAAGAAGCAAGGGCGGATTCAGATCGACTAGGTTGCATAGGCAGCCCTATTTTGCTAATGCGGCCGGTGCCGATTACATTTTCCCACTGGACTTTTTGCATATAATGTTTCGACTTTTTGCAGTTATTGTATCGATACTGTATCGACTTGTTTCAATTTACTTATTGAAGAATACTTGTTGAAAGTTTTGTTAAATGAAATGGGAATTAAATTTTTCATTCGAGTTAAATTTACTTATGTGGTGTTTTTCATTTACTATAAATACCCACTAACTCCACCATCATTTACTCATTCCAATTTCTCCCTAAACACCCAACGCTAATCTTTGATCCTCTTATGGCAAAATTTCAAGCAACATTTTATTTTCTCGATACTTATTTTGAATCAACAATCACCAGCAAAATGCACTCAAAGATTTAATACAGTTGACATCAAGCGAGGTTAGTAAACGCACCGACAAACAAATTTCTTCCTTGGAATGTCGAATCCCAACACCGTCAGCAAACAAAACGCACTACATCTGAAGCTTACAAACGAAACAAACGTTCGTAACATGTATGACCAGCTCAATTCTGTTAGAGCTAAATACGTTGATTTAAATGTTAAGTTTGATGAGGTCAACGCCGACGAAGGTAGTACGTCTGCACCCGTACAACCTGCTCCGAGCAATGAACACGCTCCGTCTTCACCGGATGTTGATGCGGCTGCCGACGAGCTGCAGCTTTTTATGTACAGGTGTAGACAAAGAAAACACAGCTGATCGAAGAACTAAACTTAAGTCCAGACGTGTCCATTGACTACGATGATTCGGATTAACCATAAACTTCTAAAATCATCGTCGAATTATGTTATATGATGTCTTTTTCCATCCTTTATTAATGTTCAAGGGACATCGCGTTATGTAGAACTTGTAGTATTCAATTACATTGCTAGACTACAATTGTCTCAATTATTCAAACATGTACTCAATTATTCAAACATGTACTCAATTATTCAAACAGAAAACGAGTACCCAGTACGAGTATTATTAATTCTGACAGAATCTCTGTCTCAATAGATATAAAGGGATCTCGCGTTATGTAGAACTTGTAGTATTCAATTACATTACTAGACTACAATTGTCTCAATTATTCAAACATGCACTCAATTATACAAATAGAAAACGAGTACACAGTACGAGTATTATTAATTCTAACAGAATCTCTGTCTCAATAGAAATTAAAGGGACCTCGCATTATGTAGAACGCGGTTTTCAAAAGAACTCGCGTTGTATAGAACGCGAGGTCATGAATGCCGCGTTGTGTAGAACGTGATTTTCTAAAAGCTGCCTCCTGGTACAACAATTTCCCTTACACACCTGGATTCTCCGGGATTTCCTGTGCCAATAATAAAACATAAGTGTCTCCTTATATAGAGTAGAACCATAAACCGTAAATATATGTTTGAATTGCCAAAACAAGTCCACAAAAATTTTCAAGTATTAAAAATTCACAAGTCTTTGACAAAATATTTAAATGGTGAGACGAGGAGGAGTTACTATTCTAGTTTACTATGATGGGCAGATATTCAACGATCCCGAACTCGGCGTCGTTTTTTAGTGCGAAGATCCAGTAACGCTAAAGATTCCGAGGAGATTATCATTCAAGAAGTTGGTTAAGAAACTGGAAACCAATGTCCCACATTTCGAAAACCACCATTTGTCCGACGTGAAGTATCGGGTGCCAATATCTATAGCTCCTTTAACGTACTATGTATGCAGCATTGCGGACAGTGCTAATGTGGAGTTGATGCTGGCTACCCACTTCGAGTATTCATTGGGCGGGCCCTTAGAGCTGTATGCATCGTTTTCGGAGTCTAATCCTGCTATCGAAATACCAAGCTAGGGTCGGGCGAATTTCGACTTCGATCCGAATGCCAATGTTGATAGCCCGACCGCAAGTCTACGACATGATTTTAGCCTACTGTGCCAAGACAACGAGTTTGGTGCATTGTCATATGATATGCCAAGACATTCGTACGTAGCTAGTATCGGGTTCGACCTGAACCAACCCTCAAACGATGAATTCGATACAACAAAAAATGCAACGTACAATCTGTATAGTTTTGGAGGGGAGGGAACATCGTCTACTTACGTTGCGCACAGCCATGAAGCATCATATGGCCGACACTCAACGTATGTCCCTAGCACAGAGTACGTTCAACCATCTATGGGGAGACATTCTTCTTTTGAAGGGGAGGGAGCGTCGTCTTCTTACGCTACACACGACCATGAAACATTGAACCCCTTTAATAATTCCTCATATGGACAACACTCAACGTATGTCCCTAGCACGGAGTACGTTCAACCATCTATGGGGAGACATTCTTCTTATGGTGCTCTTGATTTTGGTCTTAGAAATGCGGTTCGTGAGCGATCTCGTGAGAGGTCTCACGATCGTCGACCACCATCCTCGCCTCCAAGGATAGCGATCGACGAAGTTGTACTATACCAGCTTCTGGAGGATGCTTCTGACGAAGAACCGATTAGAGAACTCGGGCCCGACGGCAACGAGCTGGGGCCATTCTATGATGAACTAGAAGACTTGACAGTTCCACCATAAGACTTGACCGTTCCACCACCATATTTCGAAGAACAGCCGGCATCCACCAACTTTCATGTATCAGCAACACCTATTTCTATGTACCAGCCACCATCCCACTTCACAACGGTTGATATGGATGCCATGGGTGTCCTTGAATTTTCGCAAGACCAAAAAATAGACGGCAGACTCAACCGTTCTTATGGTGAGCTGAGAATTGGTATAACGTTCTTGACAAAGGAAATTGCGGTGGCCGCAGTTAAGCAGTACAACATTCGTCAGGCTATTGAGATTTGAGATGATAGGGAAGAAAACCCCAAGCCAAATACTACAAGGCACACTGCACCCAAAAGGATCACGGCTGTAAATGGAAAATCCGTATATCACAATTGAAGATGGCAGATGACCGTTGGAAAATAACAAAACTTGAAGGGCCCTATACATGCACCGTTTCTAGCCTAAGCCAGAATCACAAGAATCTCGATGCAAAGTACCTCACCGACATCTTTATGCCACTGGTGAAAGCAAATCCCAAAGTGTCAGTCCCCACATGTCAGGCTCCAGCTAAAAGTGTCACCGGCTACCGTCCTGAATATTACAAAGCATGGTATGCAAAGAGGCAGGTTGTACAAGAACTGTTTGGCCGATGGGAGGATTCTTACAAAGAGTTGCGCCCGTGGCTAAATCTGATGCAGAAACACATCCCCGGAATGGTTGTCAAACTTGATATAGTTCCGGCATACGAAAATGATCGTGTCGTTCGAGGTGTTTGTCAATTCCACCAGTTATTTTGGACTTTCCCTCGGTGCATCAATGCATTCAAGCACTGCAAACCGATGGTCCAAATCGACGGCACATGGTTGTACGAAAGATATACACAGCCCTTATTTCTAGCTATTGCACAGGACGGAAATCAAAAATGCGTTTCTGTTGCATTCGCAATCGTCTAGAAGAAGGATTTGGAGTCTTGGATGTTCTTCCTTCGAAACATACGAAAATATGTCCTTGATCTTGTAATACGGGCAAGGGAAGGAGGAGTTTGTGTTATTTCTGACAGAAGCACAGCGCTCTTGTGGGCGCTAGAACATTTGGGTGAGTATTGGCATCCTCCATACATTTACCACCGTTTTTGCCTGCGGCACATAGCCGCAAACTACTTGCAGCAATTCAAGAACCGTGATGAACGTGAAATGGTGCTCACAATGGGTACATCCTTTATGTCATTTTCATTTACTATATTACTTGCTGCTCGCTTTCATTTACGACCTCTTTGCATGTGTTGTTCACCCATAACTATTCAACTGTCATCCCTTAGGCAACTCGCACTACAAACAAGAGGTGGATGAGGTGCTCGAGGAACTGAAAGTGAGAAACAAAGATGTCGCAAAATACCTTGAAAAATCCCGAGGGAAAATGGCTTCAATCGTATGACGAGGGTAAAAGATATGGTCACATGACAACGAACTTGGCTGAGGCAGTGAACTCATCACTGAAGGGAGTGCGACAGTTGCCTATCACTTCCATTGTCAAAGCGACCTACTATTGTTTGGCTACCCTATTTGCAACCTTGGGAAGGTAAGCAACTGAGTACATTGTAGGTGGACAAATAGTCCATCCGGATTTTCGCACAAAACTACAAACTCAATTGGGCCAATCAAGACAGATGACTGCAACTCTCTTCTCGCGAGAAGGACAAAAGTTTCGTGTTTCAGAATTTTCCAGGCGGTTGGAAGGCATTCAGCACAACGCGTACGTGGTAGATCTGAGGGCAAGAACCTGCGAGTGTGGAATATTCCAAACATTCAAATACTCGTGCGCACACACCATTGCTGCTTGCGCAAACCAACGGATACAATACATGCAACTGGTTGATCATGTATACTTACTTAAAATGGTGTTTAAGGTTTACGAAAAAGAGTTTCCTCCAATCTAAAATGAGGTTGATCTGAATGCCGTGGACACTGAACCGACCATACGCCCAGATCCAGCACTACTAAGAGCCAAAGGACGTCCACAGTCTACACGAATACACTGTGCCAAGGATATGGTCAAACATCAAGAAAAAATCGGATAAAAGAAGCATTGTAGTGTATGTAAAAATCCTGGACACACAAAGACTACGTGTCCTAATCGCTCGGTCCCTCATCTTAATTAATTCTTTGTAATTTGTTTATGCGAGTTCGCCCATAACTATCGAATCAAAAAAATCAGTCTAATTCGTTTTATAAAGTAGATCATCTTATATTTTCAATCATTCAAAAAAATATGTTAGGATAGCGTTTTCGAAGCGAATTTAAGTCAGTGTAGAATGGACGGAAATTGACCGTGTTGGTGTCATACGATAGATAATTTCCAGTACTACGACCACAAACTCGATGTTAGCTAAAAATTTACAATTTATACGTATGAAATTCTGCTCGAACATGCCTATCGACATTTATTCAAAGGCAATTTCATTCAAAAAAGGATGATAGCATAGGGTTTTGGAAGCCATTTTAAACTATTTTAGAATGGACGGAAATTGACCGTGTTGGTGTCATACGATAGAAAATTTCCAGTACTACGAACCTAAACTCAATGTTCGCTAAAAATATACGATTTACAAGCCCGAAATTGGGCTCGAACAGGCCTACCCACCTTTTGTTTTTCCTAGTTTTTCAACCCAGATTTGCACAGAACTCGCGTCCTGCAGAACGCGAGGTCTGTGCGATATATTCAGCTGCCCTTTCAAATTCACGGGGACCTCGTGTTCTGCACAACGCGAGATTCTGAAAAACTGTTAATTCAGACAATGAGGCCACGTAGACAGACCTCGCGTTCTGCAGAACGCGATATCAAGCATCGCTTCCCACAGAATGTGAGGTTTAACGACGTGGCAAGTTTGTGGGTCATTTTCCCAAATAAATGTTAGAGGGAGCCAAAACCCTATATATTTATTAAAAAAGGGTTTTTGCCCCCAATTAGCCTTTGTTTCGTGTTGGCTAATACCCAGAGCTGAAAACGAATCCATCAGTCATGATTAGATAAATGTCCCAAATCAAACCCTTGGTTTTATGCATCAAATCGGAGTTTGGATGTAACATAGAATCTTTCAAAATATGTCTACTCTAATGCTTTTCTTTCCAAACTCAGGGATGAAGCCCCAAAACCATCAACAACTTGTTGCAGAAAAATGCATACGATGTTAGGGATGTGAAATTAGGTAATCGTTCAGGTTTCATATCAAGTCATGTCAAATCAGATACGTGTTATGTCAGGTCAATTTAATGGTTCGATTCAGATCAGGTCGAGTTCGGGTCAACTCCAATTCAAGTCATTAACATATTGATTTCAAATCAAATTGAGTTCGGATTTAGGTCGGGTAAATTTTAGATCGAATAAGTTTCAGTTCAGGTCGAAACGATTTTGCTCTGGATCAGTTAATTAACGGGTTAATTTATGTTCGAGTGGACTTCAAGTCGGGCCACGTTCAGGTCGGGTCACGTCGTTGACGAAATAAAACTCAGGTCGGGAAATATCGATTTCGGTTGAAGTTCAAGTTGGGTCTTACCGTGTACAAATAGACTTCGGTATGGTAATTGTGGGTAAATTTTAGATGAAAATAAATTTTTAGAGATTAATATGAACCAAAATATCTCTAACGATGCTGAAATATTTTACAATTTATAAAATATATATAATTATGACTAAATTAAACTAAACTAAAATTTAAAAGTGAATGTTAGGACTAAAATGAAAATTTTAAATAAGTGAGGACCTAAAAGTAATTAATCACTAAGAAAAAAATAGGAGGCAAATGCCAAAAGGACAATTAATTATTGAATCAAATTTAAAAAAGACTCCATTTGGATTTTGGTGGGAAAGAACCTAAAAATTAGGGGCTTAATTCCCTCCAAATTTTTGTCCTCCCCCTAACAATTATTTTTTTTCATGATTTTAATTAAAGTGAAACAATGGAAGGAAAGTTTCCCAACAACGTAGGTTTTTAGGTTAGGATAAATTATTTTTTAGCCCTTTCAACTTTGGATGTTTTTCATTTAAGTCCCAAATTTTCACTTTTAAGTTCTAAGTTAATTTAATAGTGTCCTAATTTAAATTAATTTAATTGAAATTCCTCATTTAGTTTTAGAATTATTAGTTATGTTCGTGATTTATGCTTCTAAGTTTTAATTTATCTCAATTAGATCCTAAGTTTAATAATTTAATTCAATTTGAATATTATTATTATTCCATATAAATTTTGATTTAATATAATTATACACAAAATTTTGATTTGGATGTAAATATGAAATCGTACACATGAAAGTTGAAACTTTAATTTAGTTTAATTATACACATAAAGCTTTGATTTAAATATTTAGTCAAATTCAAACGCTTAAATTAGCAAGTTGAATCGAAATTAATCTCGCAAATCAATAACTCTATACTAAACCATAAGCTATTAGTACTAAACCCAAAACCATAAACCTTAAGGAATCAAAATTAATCTCATAAATCAATAGCCATAAGCTAAATCGTAAACCATTGATACTAAACCCTAAACTTTAAGGAATCCAAATTAATCACATAAACCAATAACCCTAAACTAAACTATAAGTTTTAAAGAATTAGAATTAATCTCATAAACCATTAACACTAAGCTAAATCATAAATTGTTAACATTAAACCATAAATCATAAAGCTTAAAGAATTATGTTGACAACATTTAGATATTTAATAAAACTTTTAAATATTTTTATATACTATAATTTATAAATATAAAAAAATAAACATATTAATTTAATAATCATAGTTAATCATGTACCTTAAATTGTGAAGATTCATTTTTGTGACATTATAATGTAATAAATTTATAATCTTACAAATTCATCAATTGTAACTTATTAGTTATTACAAGTAAGACAAATACCAAGTCAAGTAAATATCATATCAGTTCAATAACAAGTTAGATTGATAACATGTCGGGTAATATCAATTATTTACCAGGTTAATCTCGGTTCAGGTTAATATCAGGTCGGATGCAGGTCGGTTCGGTTATCACATTATCATGTTGAATTCAGGTTCAAATCATTCTCGGGTCGGGTACAGGTCGGGTTTAGATCCAAAAGTTTCAGGTCCAACTCGGATTCAAGTCAACACCAATTCAAACTCGAATCAACCTCGGGTCACAAATAATTTTGACTCAAATCAATTTTAGCCAATTTTGGAGGTCGAGTCAACTTTTTGGCTATTTTACACAAAAACATAATTTAATTAAATATCTAGAAAAATGGCCCCACAGACTATTATTTAGAAAAATAACCCACAAATCTACCACGTATGAAGAACTCGCAATTCAAGGGTCACGAGACACGAAATCGCACTACGCATAAAGCGGGTTCTACATACGTGGCAACATTTTTCAAAAAACCGAACTTTACGGAAACTCGCGTTCTGCCAAATGCGAGTTCCTCGAGAATTTCAAGAGGCGGCAGAATTTATCGCGGGGAACTCGCTTTTTGCAGAAAACGAGTTCTTTGTAATTCTGGGTGGAAGAACAAGCTTCGATAGGCATGTCTGAGCATTATTTCGGGCTTATTTATCGAATATTTTTAGTAATCATTCAGTTTGGCTTCGTAGTACTAGAAATTCTCTTTCATTTGACACCAATATGGGCAATTTCCGTCCGTTCTAAACCTAGTAAAATTTGCATCAAAAACGGTATCGTAGGTTGCTTTTTTTTATTGAATTTGCCTTTAATCGAATAACAATAATTAAAAACAAAATTAAATGTAAATTAGGAAAAAATAAAAAAAATACTAAAAAAATTAAAATTGCGTAATTACAAAATAAAAAATAATAATTTCTTTCATAAATATAATCAAACATAATTAAATATGAAAAAGGTTCTAATGATATCTATGTCCACCCGTTCTACAGTGGGGTGCACGACGATCCCGTGGCGGATTCCTCCGAATGTCATGTGCTCCAGGGTCGTTCCCATCATCATCAGCAGCAGTAGCATCAGCATCATTATCATCGGCTCCAAAGAGGTCCTTGAAACGCGGACTCATGCTAGGACTGGGGCGGGTGGAGAACAAGCTGGCCGGCGGCGTATGCTAGACAATGTTGTAGTCGACTAGTGATGCCAACGATGGAATATCGATCACCGGAGAACCACTCATCGGCATTGAGGGACGATAGGCATCTGAGAAGTCGAACTCGGGTGGAGGCCTCATCTGCTAAAACGTGGAAGGACCAGTGAAATTCTGAAACATTGTTCCAGAAGATGATGCCCCTGTAGTGTGAGTTCGCGGTCTCAGATCGTGCTGCCTCGACTGGCTTTGGCCATGGCTGGATCAACGTTGAGGGCGTGGGCGGTTTTGGGGAGGCATCTCAATTTCTCGCTCGCGCTCCTCCGGAGTAAGTAAATGTGGCTTCCTATTATGGAGGTACCACTGAAAATAGTCGAAAGTGACGGACATGGCCCAATCCACAATGGGTGCGAGGATGGGCGGTCGACTGGCATATCGGTCCATCCATTGCTGGACCCAGTCAGCGTGATGATGGCCCCAATGAATTTATGTCTTCCCCTACCGCGTCAACTGATGTAATTCGTCCAAATTAGGCGGAAGATGCGGAACCCCTTGGATGTACCCAAATTGTCGCAGAACCCGGTCTGTAGAATGCCACTCGACAATTTCGTAGTTGATGAGTGGCACTCGCAGCAACCATACGTGAGAGGATTGTGCAATGTCTAGCGGAGTAATCTGGCAAATCGCAAGACTAGCGTACGGAGTCCACACAAACTGAAAAAATTTATTCGAACGTTAATTATATGAAATTTGATTATAAAAATAATATTAAGAACAACAAATAAATTTTCGGGTTACCATATTGTGGCACATCTTGTCGATCACAAGCATGTAGTCTCGCTGATTGGTTGGCAGTCCTTGGTGGGTGAGTGCATCGGCCCACCTGTTACTAATGGAAAATAAATAAATTCGTTAAAGGAATTATTTAAAAATATATATTCAATTAAATAATTTTAAAAGTACCTCCGAAGAAGTGGAAATATGTAGGGTGTGAGTTGTCTAGGCTGCTGGCTTAAAAATGGCATACGAAACCAAGCCCAAGACTGAAGGAGCAAAAGACACCCTCCGATTTCTTGTCTATCAAGGTCGATGGTTCTGCAAAGTTCCTTGAACAGAAAGCCCAAGACCATTGCTCCCCAACATTTTGCTCTCGATTCCGCAAAATTAATTAGATGATACAGCCACATGACATGCAATTTGTTGCGAGATTTATCAGGCATCAAAATCCCTCCAATAATGCGTAGTATGTGTTCACGAGCAAACCACTTTGAAAATATATAATAATAAAAATATTTTAATAAAAAAGGCACGAAATATATATATATATATATATATATATATAATATTTCAAGTATTAAAAAAACATAAAATATATAATAAAAATATTTACCTGTTTTGTTTCGTCATCCGCATCGGGGGGAGGACTGAAAACCGTTGGTCCAAAAAAGTCATGTAGATTTTGCCACCGTCGAACGTGACTGGCTCTTCTCCCAATAGGTCTTGACATAGGGTTGGCCAGTCACCATCGGCTATACCGGTAATAAGATCGCCTTTCGTAGGCAAGCCAATATGGTATGCGACATCTTCTAGTGTAATTGTCGCATCGCTACATAGAAAATGAAAAGTGTGCGTCTCTGGCCTCCATCGTTCAATTAAGGCATTAATCAGAGAACGATTCAACTTCGTACCAGACACGATTTTCACGACGTGACCAAAACTAGCTTCCTCAATGAACGACATAATCTCTCGATCCGGCGCGGTGGTGATACAATTGATGTATAACGTCAACGCGCGTTTGTAGTGCTTGAAAAAATAAAATAGTATATAATAAATAAAAAATAGTAATAAATAAATTACTAAATAAATAAAATAAGGTAAAAAGAAAAAAATTAAATATATAAAGAATATTGCCTCATTAGTTGTCCTCTAGTAATCGAACACATGTTGCTGGTCTAGTCGCAATAAACTCGCCATTTGTATGGAGTATGAAAAATATTAGAGTAGAAGATGAAATAGAACTCGCTTTGTGATTTGTTTGTGGGGTAGGGACCGTCTATTTATAGGAGAAATTGTGCCCGCTGTGAAGCGATATTAAAGCGACCTCGCTTTCTACGAACGCGATATTCCAAAGAACTCGCGTTACACAGAACGCGACTTTCATTGAAGAGACGCGGCATCGCAACATGCACGTACACTGAACGAGCAGAGAGGACCTCGCGTTCTGCAGAGCGCGAGTTTCCAAAGAACTCGCTCTTCGTAGGATGCAAGGTCGTGGGATTTTTAAATTTAGCCTTTAATAGCCCTTTATATATAATATATATTAATAAATAATAATAAAATCATTATAATAATAGCTATATTTATTAATACATTTGATTAGTATAGTATATAGTATAATATTTTTTTTACTTTTCTTATTTATTAACATAGTATAATAATAAATTTGAATAATATAATATATTTGAATAATATAATAGTACTGATATTAATATAGTATATTTATTAATACATTTGAATATTTATTAATAGATATGAATAATATAATTATAAATGATATATTTCCATTTAAAATCGGATTTAAATATTACTTTTTTACAATTGAAAGGATCACGATATTTCTTTACAATTAAAATGATAAAATCGCATTTGCAACCAACCAACATTTATTGAAGAAGCTAAAACTTGTTCTGACGGTGATGATCATCATTAAGGTGATGCTAATGACCGGCCCTCATGAATCTTGCCTTTCACTCGGTGCCTGTCTTGAATCTTGGAGGTCTATTGGATATATTGTTACTTGTCTGTCATTCAAAAAGACCTCGAATTCCTCGATATTGTGATTTGTTGTTGTCGATCCTCGTGAACAAAAATACAGAATATATAACATCTGCTCAACATATATATGCAACTACGAATAACGACAAATCACAATATCGAGGAAATTAGTTTGGGAATAAATTTTCCCGATACGTAATTTGTAGCTAGTAGTAGTTACAATCCAAAACTTCACGCACAGATTGAGAAGGCAATTTTTTTCCCGAATGAGTGTTGCTTCCTTTCCTCGATCAGTTGGGTATTTATAGAAGCAGAAGACGGTGATGACGTGGAGAACTCGCTTTTTGTAAAATGTGAGATCTGTAGAAACTCACGTTTCATAAAATGTGAGGTCACTGATACGTCAGGAATCCTATTCCTACCAAAGTCGCTCTTTGCAGAACGCGATTTGCCTTGAGATTCGATGATTTTGGGCTATATATACTTGAACGTTGCTGAATATATGTACTTGTATTGAGTTGAAAAGTTTGAATATTTGAATGATTAAAAAATCTGTTGGTTAGAAGATGTGGTGCAATGTATCGTCCGTGTTTGTGTAACATGATCGACAAATCAAAATATCGGGTGGATTGATGGCACGTGCGAAATCATGCCAGGTGCAACTTGAGGTGTCCTCTCTAGGGTTTTCTCCAGGGGCACGTGCCAATTACATTTGATAATGCGGGTCAAAGCTGCTACCATTTCCGGTGTTTTTGAAGCCATGCTAAGACCCCCGCATGTAACGGTGTTGGTGACATTTGTATCGTGAAAGAACATCGGTGTTGGTAACATTTGTATTGTGTTGGTGACAATTGCTTTTAACATACGAAAAATAAAAATATAATTTACATACGTAATTCATATGTAATATTTTACGTGTTTCAATGCTTGTCTTCTATAAAAACAATAATTTGAAAGAACATTGGTTTATTTACATTGGTTCATTTACATCCTATAAATAGACCCCTTGCCTCAAGTTTGAACTCACTCTTTCATTTACTTTCATTGTAATGGATACAAATGTAGATGATTTACCATCTATTGGGAGTCACTCCTATGATGCTGATGTCGATATTGACGGTAAACTAGAAGTTGGGATGATATTCAGATAGAAGAAAATGGTAGAGGATGCAATTAAAAAATACAACATACGTCGATCAGTTCGTTCAATAGTGAAGAAAACGACTACGGACAAATATATCACAGAATGTGTCGAAAAGAGCAGCGGATGTAACCGGATAATTCATGTATCACAGCCAAAGACGCTGAACAACGTTTGGCAGATAAGAAGATACGACGGACCTCATACATGTTAGTTGTAACAACAAATTGACATGTAATACATCTATGTTTGTTAATTAGATATTTTGTGATTGTTAACTGTTTGAAAATCGAAGCATTAAATTATAATTGAAAGGGTTATGGTATTTATTTACATTTATTGAAGAAGCTAAAACTTGTTATGCCGGTGATAATCATCATTAAGGTGATGCTAATGACCGGCCCGTGAAACTTGCCTTCCACTGGATGTTTTTCTTGAATCTTGGTGGTCTATTGGATATATTGTTACTTGTCTGCCAGTCAAAAAGACCTCGAATTCCCCAATATTGTGATTTGTCGTTATCGATCCTTGTGAACGTATGTCGGAATAGTTAACATCTGCTCAACATATATATGCAACTAAAAATAACGACAAATCACAATATCGGAGAAATTAGTTTGGGAATAAATTTTCTCGATATGTGATTTGTAGCCACTAGTAGTTACAAACCAAAACTTCACACACTCAATCTGAGAAGGCATTTTTTCTCCCTAGCACGGAGTACGTTCAACCATCTATGGGGAGAAATTCTTGTGTAGGTGCTCTGGAATTTGATCTTGGAAATACAGTTCATGAGTGGTCTCGCAATCGACGACCAACCTGCTCGCCTGAAAGGGTAGCGATCGACGACGTTGAACTATATCGGTTTGAGGGGGATAATTTTGACGAAGAACCACTTAGGGAACCCAGACCCGAAGGCGGCGAGCAAGGGCCCTTCTATGAAGAACCAGAAGACGTGATCATTCCAACAATTGATATGGATAAGTTGGAAGGCAACGACGGTTGATATGGATGCGTTGGACGTTCCAAAATTAAGCAGTACCAAAACCAAACAATTGACGATAGAATCAACCGTGATGATGGTGAACTGGACATTGGGATGGCGTTCCTTAAAAAAGAACTGGCGGTGACCGCAATTAAGCATTACAACATTCGTCGCATTGTTACAACGAATGTGGAGAAAACACAATCGAGTTTCTACAAGGTGGTGTGCACCCACAGAAGAATCAAGGATGTAAGTGGAAAATTCATGTATCTCAATTGAAGAAGGCGGGCGGCCTGTGGAGAATCACGAAATTGGAAGGGCCCCATACATGCACCGTTACTAGCGTAAATCAAGATCACAAGAACCTCGATGTGCATGTCCTCTGCAAAACCTTTATGCCACTGGTAAAAGCAAATCCCCGGGTCACGGTTCACGTCTATCAGGCTACAGCTCAATAGGTCCACCTCTACTATCATGAATACCATAAAGCATGGCATGCAAGGAACCGGGCCGTGGAAAACCTGTTTGGACAATGGGAGGAATCTTACAATGAGTTGCGCCCGTGGATAAATCTGATGCAGAAACACATACCCGGGACGATTGTTAAACTTCATACAGTTCCGGCATACGAAAATGATCGTGCCGTTCGAGGTGCTTGTAAATTCCACCGGCTATTTTGGACATCCCCCCAGTGTATTAATGCATTCAAGCACTGCAAACCGATGGATCAAATCGACAGTACATGGTTGTACGGGAAATATACACAGGTCCTACTTCTTGCGGTTGCACAAGACGACAATTGGAAAACCGTGCCTGTAGCATTCGTAATTGTCGAAAATGAGGATCTCGAGTCTTGGGTGTTCTTCCCTTAGAACCTACGAAAACATGTTTTTTCTCATGTAATGCAGGCAAGGGACGATGGGATATGTCTTATTTCTGATAGAGGCACATCGATCTTGTGGGCAATAGAACGTTTGGGCGATTCTTGGAAGCCTCCGTACATTTACCATCGTTACTGCTTGCGACACATTGCGGCGAATTACTTACAGCAGTTCAAGAACCATGATGAACATGCTCTTGTGCTTCGAATGGGTACGTCTTTAAGTCATTTTCATTTACGATATCTTTGCATGTGTTGTTCACCCCTAACTATTCAACTCTCATTCTCTAGGTAACTCGTATTATGTACAGGATGTAGAGGACCTGTTCCAAGAACTGAGAGCTAGAAATAAAAATGGTGCGGAGTACCTCGACAAAATCCCAAGGGGAAATGGCTTAGATCATATGACAAGGGTAAACGATATGGTCACATGACAACGAACTTGGCTGAGGCGGTCAACTCAACACTCAAGGGAGTGCAACATTTGCCTATCACTTTCGTTGTCAAAGCGACCTACTATCGTCTGGCTACCATATTTGCAACCTTGGGAAGGCAAGCAACTGAGTACATGGCAGGTGGCCACAAAGTCCACCCAGACTTTCACGATAAATTTCAAATTTAAGTGTGGCGTTCAAATGAGATGACTGCAACTCTCTTCTCGCGAGAAGGACATTTGTTTCGTATTTTAGAATTTTCCAAGCCGTTGGAAGGCATACAACAGAACGTGTATGTGGTAGATCTTAGGAAAATAACCTGCGACTGCAGAGAATTCCAAACATTCAAATACCCGTGCTCACACGCCATTGCTGCTTGTTCAAACCAACATGTTAACTACATGAGACTGCTTGATCCAGTATACTTACTCGAAACAATATTCAAGGTTTACGAAAAAGAGTTTTCTCCCATCGAAAATGAAATTGATCCTTATGCCGTTGATACTGAACCGACAATACGCCCAGATCCAGCACTAATAAGAGAAAAGGGACGTCCACGATCGGTACGAATTTACTGTGCCGAGGATCTGGTCGAACATAGAGAAAAAACTAAACAAAGGAAACATTGCAGTAGATGTCACAATCCTGGACACACAAAGAACAAGTGTCCTAATCGCTCGTGCCCTCGTTTTAACTAAGTCTTATTCGTTTTAAAATTTTGTCTTATTCGTTTTAAAAATTCTTTTTTTTTCTGGCTTGTCGTTCTTGCAGAAAGAGCCTATGAGGCCATCTTATACTTTCATACATTCACAAAACAAGCTACGATACCATTTTCGACGCGAACTTTACTAGGTTTAGAACGGACGAAAATTGCCCATATTGGTGCCATATGAAAGATAATTTCCAGTACTACGAACAAAAACTGAATGATTACCAAAAATATTCGATTAATAAGCCTGAAACAAGGCTCGAACATGCCTATCGAAGCTTGTTCTTCCACCTAGAATTGTAAAGAACTCGCTTTCTGCCCCGTGATAAATTCAGTCGCCTCTTGAAATTCTTGGGGAACTCGCGTTTGGCAGAAAGCGAGTTTCTGTAAAATTCGTTATTCTGAAAAGTGTTGCCACGTATGCAGAACTCGCTTTTTGCGTAGCCCGGGTTCTTTATACGTGACAGATTTAGGGGTCTTTTTTCTAAATAATAGTATGTGGGGGCTATTTTTCTAGATAATTAATAAAAATAGGTTTTTAGTTTAAAATAGCCCAAACTTTTTACATCCTATACCCTGCATTTTGATTCAGAGCTTGGGAACTCACAGGAACAACTACATTCTACAGCTAAAAGAGGCCAATCACGTACATATTATCATATCTTATGCAGCTTTTTGTTGATGTGTATGGCAAACTATAGGGGCGGATGCCTAGACCACCGACTATAGGTAGCAGCAGGATGAGATCAGATCCTCTGCATTATATCATGTTTGGGTCTTTGTTGTCCATAGAACACCCTTTTTTTTTCCACTTACATGCTCAGGATTTATTTTTTCTCGAGTTCAAACCTCTTTCAGATTCAAGTTATCAACAACATTAGTTCCTAATATAACTCCCATTTCTCAAACTTGTCTGGCTGATATGATAAATTCTCAAAAAAATTTAATGAAATTTATTTAATTCTAACACTACAAAATATTTAAAAAAACAAAATTATAAGAATTTGTCATACCAGTACCACGAGTTTCATAAACTCATTAAAAAAATTTAAGTTATATGTGTTTCAAAAATAAGTGCTAAATCGAAAATTAATGTTATTTTAGGTGTCTGGTCCATAAATAATATTAGAAAATAAAATATTTGTGTAAAAATGTCATTTTTTTCTTCTTATGAAAATCAACTTTTTCTAAAAAAAATAATTTTTTGAAACAAGTTAGCATCGATTTATACGGATAAAAAAATTCTGCCCCTTTTCGTTACTTTTATTATGTCTCAACACTAAAAAAATATTAAAATTGAATTTCAAGCCACAACCCTAAATTCCAAATCTTAAATCATACGCCCTATACCCTAAAAAATAAACCATATTCTAAATTCCCTAAACCTTAAGCACAACTTTTAACTCTAAACCCTCATTTCTAAACCTAATTTTTAGTGTGTGGGCATATATAAGAGCACCGAAAAATAGTAGAAATTTTTTATTATGTTTATAGATATTTTAACTCTTTTACACACTTTGTAAATAAAACGATTGAATCCTTTGAATTTTGAAAATATTAAACCATCATATTTATACATTTTAAAATCATGCTTTATTACTCTAATAATAATAATAACACTCATTTTGTAGTAATCACCAGTCACCCCACTCCCCCCTCCCCCCCCAAAAAAAGAAGAAGAAAAATCAAAGTTGAAGATGGAACTTCTAAACAGTGAGTAGTGAATACAACATCATGACACAATTATTTTGTGATCTAATCTAATGCCCGTCTCCTCTTAGACCGATCGCTTGAGTTTGAGCGTTGAAGCAAGGATTTCAATGCATTTTGCAAGAACTGAACCGATTCAATGTCGTGATCTTTGTCTGCTTCAACAACCAGAACGTTGCGGATTCTCCCTCCCAAGGTTGTCATTTCGGCTCTTAGAGTCTTCAAATGGAGAGAGTTTAGAATCTGGACCAGCTCCGGTAAAAGATCGGTTCTGTCCTCACAGCACAAGGAAGCCTTGAATATTGACGTCCCGTCACTTGAACAATCGCACGATAGAACCCTGATTTCATCGGTTTCGGATGGTAAGGCCTCGACATCAGCTATTTCAACTGCTTCTTGCTTCAGTTCCCTCACACGTTGGACCACCTTTGCTAGAAGTGAAGCTTTGTCCGTCTGACAAAATTCAATTCAAAACTTTTTAAATTAAAAGGAAACCCTAATTCCAGAAAGCCTGTTTACTTTCCCAACCGCATCTAGAAAAAAAGTAAGGAATGTGTGTTTTCATTAAAACTGCAGCCGCTGTTTCGAAACCTTCAAACAAAAAAAAGCTGTTATAGAATGATAGATCATAGATCCCAATAATTTAGAATCTAAAGATTTTATCCATCCAGGAAAACATTGATTTGATGGGAAAAGCCAAAGGAAGAAAACAAGAGTACTGGAGAAAAATTATGTCGTATCGTAACGATTTTATAGGCTCGCAACATCCCAAACCATAATTATATTTAGTTATAATTTTTTTTTAGAGAAAAATTATGTTGCAACGACCGCAAACGCGAATGAAGAAGCCCAATTCCAAAGAATTTAATTCTATAATTCAAAGAATTTACGATCGAAGACCCAATTCCAAACCAACAAAAAGTAAAAAAAATACCTTGGAGTTACATGGGAGAAGGCTCCTAAGCCTGTTGAGATGAGAGTTAATCCTTTCCCTCCTCCTTTTCTCGGCTTCTTTGTGATTCTTCAAGGCCGCCACAGCTCTATCCTGCGGCGGCGTTTCTCTAGCAACTCCAGACATCTCCGGGGGGTAATACGTGGCGGTGAAGGAATTAGAAAAGCTTTGCATGATCTGAAAATCGGAACCGACAGAAGAAAAGCCATAGGACGATCCATTTCCATCACTGTTTTGCGCCAGAAAACGGTAGAGCTCCGAGTTCTCCGATTGCATTCCCTTTTTCTGTGCTTTTTTTTTACTAGAATGAAGAACGAAGTTAGAAAAGTTGGAACTAAAATAAAATGTAGTTGGAAGTGTTTTGAGTGCTTTCGTCTTTGTGGTTTTAAATAATATCTCCAACAGTATAAAGTTTTCCTTTACATAATTTTTTATTTAAAAGAATAGTATAAAGTGCTATTATTACATTCTCACGAGTTATCAAATTTCGAGGCATTTAATAGATTAGAATCAAATATACCAAACTGATTTCTAATCTATGAGGGGTTGAATTTGTTAGGGTTTAGGTTTAGTAGAGTTGAGTATATTTGATTCTAATCTATTAAAAAATTATAAATTGATTTCTATTTTTTAAGAGATTGATTTTGTTAGGGTTTAGGAGAATTGAGTATATTTGATTCTAACTTATTAAAAAATATTATAAATTAACTATTAAATTTAATTTTTATTTTTTAAGAGATAATTTTAATTATAATTTTAGTCCTTTAGATTTTTAAAATTTTTAAAACAAACTAATGGTGTTCATCAATGTTCGTCGCCCGTTGTAGAATTTTCCTTAAATTTATTAAGAATAAAAGTTTGAATTTTGGTATTTTTTTTAATAGAAATCACTAGTCTTATTAAAAAAAATCAAAATTACAATAAGGGTTTTCAACTATTATCGTGAACTAAATATGTAATTTGGATATTTTTAATAAATATAAAAACTAGTCACTTTAGATCATACAAAATCATACATGGAAAAGGTTTAAAACCTAATCAAAAGACTCGAACGAAATATAGATACGAACAAATCTGAATGCATCGACAAACAAACCACAAAAGGGGATTAAGCTATTGAAAGGCCACCGAAAACCGTAAATCAGAGACGAGCGTCGTGAAAAACTATATGCGAATGCAAACTGCGTATCCAAATTCAATCCAAGGGTTAGAGCAGGGAAGATCAGGATGATTACAAATAAAGCACCATATTGATCAGTCGTGGCGTTGTCAAATCCAACCCTAAAAAAACATAAACTAAAATAAACGGCCAAAGACCAAGATAGAAGACAAAAAACATGCCAAAAGACAGAAATAAATGTGCCAGAAAGACAGAGATAAACGTGCCACAAAGGCGGAATTATTCTTATTAAAATGTTAAAAAAATAAAAATAGAAAAAACAACCGACGGTCAGCAACCAGCATCAAAGCAGTTGCTGTCGTCGGCTAAAAAACTAAATAAAAAAAGTTAAGTTCAATACTTTTGCAGAGGATAAGGTTTCGACGCTTTAGGGTTTTTGCATAGAAAAGTAGTAAAATCACAAATTTTAAATTTTGGTATTTTGAATGAAGTAAATTAAGTTTGAAAAAACTATTTTATGTTAAGTCTTTATAATTCTTAATTAGGATTAATAGATCGTTAAATCGGTTAGATTATATAAAAATTGAGGCATTTATAAAAGTTTTATATAATAATAATTCATTTTGTGTGTACTAGTATTTGAGACATACACTATACCTATTTAGTTTATGCTTTGATTTTTGCATATTTTCCCGATAGATTCGGTATGGTTGAGTTATGTGACACCAAATTCAATTAGAATTTTAAGAATATAAAAAATATATTTGTACAATGTAACCATTCGGACTCGCCTATGCATTTCACCTGACTCCGGGCGGTCATAACCTATAATTTGACTTCTTGTAAAATATTTCTGTCAAAATATCAAACTAATAAAGTTCCACCTAGTGGTGTCTTACAATCCATACTTTAGAAACCTAGTATTGAAGATGAATCAGATATAATTCTCAAGACGATTATGAAACCCATCAATGTTTGCTTTCAAATCCATACCCAAAATAATAAGTAATAGTTAGTAACATGCGGTTACAAAATAGGTGATATGAAAGCATAATGTGTTTAGTTGTAATCTAAAGCCATCATCCGGTAAAGTCCATAAGATATATCGTATCAAAATATATGCACAAGTCACCCAAATGCAGACAGATTGGAAGATAAGAACATTACAATAGTCTAAAATGTTAAATGTGTCGATCCTACAATTACCGAGTCTGAAGGGTATCCTATCACAAGTTATTTGAAAGGGGAAATAGGTGGGCATGAGCTAGAGAGCTCAGTGTGTTCCAATAAGTGCAGATCAAACATGCATAAATACATACCAATTATATCATAAGAACACATAACAATTTAATGCAAATATCCAAGTACATACAAGGGTTTACAAGTAACTACCCTCCAACCTTACACCAATATGTAATTCCCTAGAACTGCATCCATAAGGACTTACCCTAGGCCCGATAGGCATAACTGCTACCTAAGTGGTTGCCTTAAGTCCATAAGGATTTACCCGTGCTAAAGCATCGGAACCTACCCAAGGGGAGACCTTGAGTTCATAAGAATTTACCAGCTGGATCAGGGCTGTACCAACAAAGACTTCATAACATAACCCAACAGTATACCTAGATAACAATCGGAATTCAGATTTCAGACATAAGTAACAGAATACATATGGCAGACATATTCCATTCGAGCCATCAGAAACATAAGTTCATGCTCTTTAGACACATATATGGGCATAACAATGAGCATACGATATCATCATTCATCATGCAAACAGAGTGTACCATCATAGGTCATGTTAACAGATTATACTATTACTTACATCAAGCAGACATACAATATTATCGCAGAACAAATAACCACATAGCACAATCATATACTAAGTATACAGATCAAGCAGACTTACAACGAGTAGGCAGAAAATATTATCATATGTCCAGTTCATCATTTCATCAAGCATATCATCGTTCATAATTAAGTCATTAGATTGTTTACTAACATGTAATAATCATACAACACATTCAACTGAATGTAGCGCACATGGAACACATCTCAAAAGCTAGTCAGAGAAGGGTCTAATGGACACCTGCCTCAGTACGCTCGGATATAGGGTCGGATCCTAGATCATGAAAGAGTAGCAGTCATAATGTTAAATAAGAGTTAAGCTTGTTCTTATACACAAAGTTTAAATTCATACTAATATTCCCTGAAGTGTGAGGGTGAGCAGATCGAGAGGAGCTAGGCTGAGCTGGAGAATGGTCACACGAGTCTCAAGTACCTTTACACAAATAATACATTATATTAGTCCTTTGGTTTATTCAGTCTCAATTTAAATTGCTCAAGTCAAAATATGCATGTTTCGGTTTTAAGGTTAGATTCAGAGGTCTTAAATTCGGAATTTCGCAAAACGGGCTTCAAAATCGGACTCAAGATGTCCAAAAAATAAGATAGGACTTTTTCGAAAAATTTGACTTTTTTGTCAAAGTCAACGCTGATGTCAGCATGACGTCATCAGCCAAGGTCATTTGAGTTGACTCGGTGAGTTAACTCAGACGGGTCGAATTTGGGTCAAAAATGGGTCGAGTCGAACTCGGGTCAGGTACGGTTCGATCGGTTGATACCGGTTCAAGCCGGTTCAGACCTATTCACTTACCCAAATTTTTTGGTCACCGGAAATGGTCGCCGGAGGTCTCAAATGACGTGATTCTGCCAGAAAAAATATAGATCGTTAGCCCAATGTTTCAACCCACTCATCAAGACACAAAAATAAGCCGAAAAACCACCAGAAATTACCTAACATGAACTCAAACGACCAGAAAACGACGAGGCTTCGATAAGCCAGAACCCACCGTCGAACAGACAATTTGCTGGTTGGGTTTTGTTCAGCTCGATGAGAGGAGTCCGGCCGTCAGCTCAACGGCACGAACGGGGGACTGAAGCGGATGGAAACTAAGGATGACCAGAGGCCCTTAGGGTTCTCACCCTCGTCAACGCTTTCAAGGACTCCCCACGGTGAAGGACAACATGTCGCCACGAGTGACGACGTGGGCTGCGATCGGGATGGAACGACGAACCGTTTGGCGGTGGCGGTGTCACGAACGAAGCGACAGTGAGGCAGAGCGACGGTGGTCAGAACAGAGGTGGGATGGGGGTTGAGGGAGAGTTTTTTAGAAAGGGGGAAAAGAGACCGAAGCATTAATTTGGTGGTTGAAAAGTCAGATTGGCTTTAATTATCCTATATAGGCTAGGTACGCTTTAAAAGAAAAAAGGGGGAATCTTAAACACCAAGAGCTGCTTAGCTCAATTGGTGGGTTACTAGCTTTGAACCAAGAGGTCACGGTTTCGAATTTTCCAAACCTCAAAACATGATTTATTTTTTATTTATTATCATTATTATTTTTAGCCGGGTGTTACAACTCTCCCTATAACACCCCCATCTCGGTCTAGTAGAGAACTGGGTCGGAGCGTATTACCGGAGGCCTATACGAAGATTGATGCTATAAAATTTTATCTTAATCACATTCTTAATCAATATTAGTCATACAGAATGTTACGAATACGTTTATTAGTCCAATTCAATCATAAGAAATCCACAAATAACCATTTAGGATCATTTTATAACTTTAATAGGTTTAGGGACTAATCAGTAAAAAGTGACAATAAAAGGTTTTTGCAAGCAACAAACAGTAGAACAATGTAATTCAATGCAGGGATAACTAGCCTACAAACTTTCATACAATTTATCTTTAAGAAATTCAGTGGCTAAATTGTAACATTAGCAATCTGTCCAAAAAGCCTTTAACTAATTTACCTAACCCCGTATCGAAACACCGTAGGCTGTTTCGAAACATGTGCACGAGAGTCAACTCTTGTTGACCTTTCCTTTTAGTCTGTTTCGATACAGGCTTGACCAATATCGGAACGGATTGACCACCTTTGACTTTGACTTTGACTCGTTTCGGTACGCTATGAACACGTATCGAAACATTGGTCTCTAGTGACAAAATGTTCCGAAACGACACTATTCCATTTCGGTACACCCATACTCTTAGGTTCAATATTGTACACCCGTACCGAAATGTCATCACATGTTTCGATACGGCCTAGCCTGTAATGACAGATTTTTGCTGGTTTTTATTTGATTTACCCTGTCGAACGATGTCCAAAATGAAACGAAACTTTATACACAATATTTTAATGGTATAAACTACTAGCATGCCAAATCTCATGACTATATGAATACATTTACCATGTTTTTACCTTTTTAAGCTATGTATGCATTTTCCATCCATTTTCAACTTTACCAAAAGGGCATTTTAAGCTATATAACTTATTACAACCTTAACAAGGCACCAACACAACAAAATAGGCACAAATGACTAGTTCAACTACTTTTCCACCTTCATAAGAGTTTATAAGACAAAAACACATTACTTGGGGTTGGTAGTGACTTGTCTTGCTTGCCGATTCGATCTTCCGACACACAAACCTTCTTAACCTGAAAATGCATGAGATGAGACACGTTAGACATACTTTGCCTAGTGAGGTAGTCACAAACAATGTAAGTAACAATAATGTCATGGTTATACTTATGCATAATCTCAAGCTAACAATGTCAATGCTATGCATCAATACACAATGTATAAACATGTTTCATCTTTATTCTTAGTCCTTGGATTGAATCAAGATCGTGGATACGCGAATTCCTACGTCTCGCCAAATCAATAAATGGTTTAGTCCCTCCGCCTCGCCCATATGACCAATAACAATACACATCCCTCCACCTCGCCAAATCAATATAGGTCGTAGCCTTAGAACCGTAGTCCACTCGTACACTGAGCTCATGAATTCTATGGCATGCCAATTGTATCCAAAGTCCATTCCAATCCAAGGTTGCAATATTCATATTCATTTCAATAATCAATAATGTACCAACGTCCGATGAATTCCATATTGTCGATATGTATCTCATCATCAATAACTCATGGTTTGATATAAATATCAATGTCCAGTGATCTCTATGCAATAATCCAATAACAATGCTTATATCAATGACAATATCAATGACAATAACCAATGTTCAATAACAACTTACCGACACTTACCAAAGTGTCCAATTAACCATCCAATGCAATTGCTTCAATAACAATGTTAGCGATGAAATCTAAAAATATCAAATAATGATCTGGGAAGGCCTTTCGCCTAAACCTGAGACTCCGACTACACTCACCTTAACAATCCTAAGCTTCAAGGCTCTCAGATAGAAATCCCTTTGTTCCTAGCTTGTGATAGAGATGGTGAAACCTCTTTCTCCACTTCTTGAGCTAGAAAATTAATAGAAAAATATTAGGATCGATATTTCGATATCAAAATCAATATAACTATATCAAAATCGATATCCGACTTCAATAGAGATGACAACGATGAGATATCCATGGATAGTCAAAACCCTAGATTAGATTACACTCAATATATCCATGGAATCCAATAATCGATTGAGGAATATAGCTTACCCGATCGATAGCAACGATTCGATATCGATAAAATGAAGAAATAGCAAAGTTTGAAATTCCTCCAATGGAGGTGTGTGCTTAGTTAAAGAAGATGATGAAAGAGAGGTGCTAGCTTAAGATTTTTCTCTCGGTAAGTCTTTTCCTTTATTTCTTTAAGCTTTCCAATATAAATCTTAAGCTTTTTAGCTTTCCTTCTCTTGAAGGAAAGCTTTCAAAAAAGTCCACGTACACAATCTTTTAATTGAGGATGGGCTAATCGCGAGATTAGTCCCTCAACTCTTTCCATACCAAGATTTTGCTCCCCAACTTACATTTCTTTCATTTTAGCCACTAATAAGCTCGATATTATTTAATAGAGTTCAATTATAATGTTTTAATCCCATTTAAGGTTCGATAACAATAATTAACTAGTCGATACAATATTTAGGCTTCATCAATGTAGGATTTCCGATCATTGGAACTTAATTCCGACTAGACCGGATTTCGGGGTGTTACACTCCCCTCCTTAAAAAAATTCCATCCTCGTAATTTACCTGAATCAAACAGATGTGGAAACTACTCTCTCATGGATCCTTCGATCTCCCATGTAGCCTCTGCAGGGCTAAGATTGCTCCATAGAACTTTAATCATTGGGATATGTGTGTTCCTCAGAACCCTCTCGTTCGAATCTAGAATTTGTATTGGTTCCTCTTCATAGGACACGTCTGGCCTCAACTCCACATCCTGAACCTGAATGACATGATTGGGATCTGGATAATATTGTTTTAGCATGTATACGTGAAAGACATTATGGATACGACTAAGCTAAGGAGGTAACTCAAGCTGATAGGTAATTGACCCAACTCTCTTCACGATACGATACAACTCAATGAATCTCGGACTCAGCTTACCCTTGCGCCCAAATCTCAGAACTTTCTTTCATGAGGAAAATTTCAGAAAGACTTGATCATCGACCTCAAACTCAATATCCTTTCTTCTTCGATCAGCATAAGATTTATGTCTGTCAAAGGCCTCTTTCAGATGATCACGGATTAATCTGACTATCTCTTCAGTCTCTTGGATCAACTCCGGACCCAAAGTCTTCTTATCATACAACTCGGTCCAACAGATAGGAGTTTGACACTTGCGACCAAACAAAGCTTCATAAGGTGCCATGCGGATACTAGCTTGATAGCTGTTATTATAAGCAAACTCGGCCAAGGAAAAGAAATCTTCCCAACTACTGCGGAAGTCGATCACGCATCTCCTCAACATATCCTCTAGAATTTGAATTACCCTCTCTGACTGACCATCAGTCTGTGGATGGAAGGATGTACTGAAATTCAATCGTGTACCCAAAGCTTTATGCAAGGCCGACCATAAATGAGAAATGAACCTCGGATCTCGATCAGATATAATAGATAAGGGTACAATAAACTGAGATATACAATCTAGCCAATTTCTCTAGAGAATAAGTAACTCGAACGAGAATGAAGGGAGCTGACTTGGTAAGTCGGTCGACAATAACCCAAACAGAATCCATTTTAGAAAGAGTCAACGATAACCCGGTGACAAAGTCCATCGTGATGCGCTCCCATTTCCACTCGAGAATCTTGATGGGCTTCAATAAACCAGAAGGATACTGATGTTTCACTTTGACTTCCTGACAAGTCATACACTTCGATACATAATCCGATATATCCTTCTTCATACCCTCCCAACGGTACCTTTGCTTCAGGTTCTGGTACATCTTGTCTCCACCAAAATGCATAGCATAAGGGCTGCTATGAGCCTCACTAAGTATGGCTCGCTTCAGGTTGGCATCATCGGGGACACAATAACAACCCTTGAAGTACATAACGCCATCTTGATCGAAGGCATAAACAGATGTGGATCCCTGCTCAACTTGCTGTATGATTGGAAGTAAGGAACTGTCTAAGAGTTGATTGGCCTTAATCTCATTGGCCAAAGTTGGTTTAACTTGCAATTCTTCTAGCAAACTGCCATCGCTATAAATGTTCATCCTGACAAACAAGTATCTCAGGTCGGATATGGCCTTACGACTCAAGGCATCGACAACAACATTGTCCTTTCATGGGCGGTACTCAATCACACAATCATAGTCCTTTAAAATCTCAACACGATGACATTGCCTCATATTTAAATCCCTATGAGTGAGGATATACTTCAAGCTCTTGTGGTCAGTAAAGATATAACACTTCTCTCCGTAGAGGTAGGGCCTCCAGATCTTTAGAGCAAAGACTACCATAGCTAACTTGAGGTCATAAGTCGGATAGTTACACTCATGTGGTCGTAACTGACGTGATGCATAAGCGATAACCTTCCCATCTTGCATCAGTACACAACCAAGCTCGGAGTGTGAAACATCACTATACACTAAGAAGTCCTTCCCAGACTCAGGTTGTGTAAGAACCGGGGCTTGAGTCAAAGCTGCCTTCAATTTTTCAAAACTAGCTTGCTAGGAATCAGACCAATCATAAGGAACATTTTTCCTCAAAAGCTTCGTCAAAGGGGCGACAATGATGGAGAAACCCTCGACAAAGCGGCGGTAGTAACCAGCTAAACCCATAAAGCTACGAATCTCAGAGACATTCTTTGGTTGCTTCCAACTGGTGATAGCCTCAATCTTACTAGGATCAACCTAAATACCTCGAGCAGATATAACATGCCCCAAAATGTCACTTCTCTGAGCCAAAATTCACACTTGCTCAGCTTAGCATACAGAAGATGCTCTCTCAAGGTTTGCAGAACAGTCTTTAAATGCTCAACATGCTCAAATTATGTCCGAGAATAAACCAAGATATCATCAATAAACACCACAACAAATTGATCTATATAGGGTCGGAACACGCAGTTCATCATGTCCATAAAGGCCACAGGTGCATTGGTCAAACCAAAAGGCATCACAAGAAACTCATAGTGCCCATATCTAGTGCGGATAGCTGTCTTCGCAACATCAAATCCCTTTATCTTCAGTTGATAGTATCCAGACCGAAGATCAATCTTTGAGAAAACCGCGGCTCCCTAAAATTGATCAAACAAAATGTCGATCTTGGGTAATGGGTATTTGTTCTTAAATGTCAGTTTGTTCAACTTCCGATAATCAATGCATAATCGGAGTGAACCATCTTTCTTCTTAAAGAAGAGGACTGGAGCTCCCCAATGAGGGGAGCTAGGTTGAATGAAACCTCAGTGAACCATCTCTTACAACTGAATTTTCAACTCCTTAAGTTCCATAGGGGCCATATGATAGGGATTCATGGATACAGGTGCAGACCCTAGATAAGTCTCAATCTCAAATCCGGAGGTAACTCGGGAAACTCTGCGGGAAAGACATTAGAAAATTCACTAACAATGCGAATTTCTTCAATCTTGGATAGAGAACCCTTCGTATTCAGGAGACAAGCAATGAAGGTCTCGTATCTTTTCTGAATCATTCTGTCGACGGTCAGTGTAGATACTGCATTAGACAGATAACCTCGACGTTCACCGATTAGAACCACTAATTGGCCATCAGAAGTCTTCAAGTTTGCCCTTTTCAATTCACAATCAAGGTTAACTTGGTACTTAGCCAACCAATCCATACCTAAGATCATATCGAAATCGTCCATTGGAAGCTCTATAAGATCGGCCAGAAAGATTTCCCCTTAAACCTCAAGAGGACAACGCCTAAACGCCTTATCCACACTCACTGACTAACCCACTAGGCTCATAATTGTAACAACATTCTTTGTGGCTTCTATCTAAATTGGAAGGTCTCGAGAAACAGATCTTGAAATATAGGAATGAGTGGAACCATTATCAAGCAATGAAAAGTATGGAGAAGAATGAATGGTAGAAGTACCTACTATAACATTCGGCTCATCCCTATCATCACGTCGCCTGGTGGCAAATATAAGTGATGGCTGCCTAGCCTCAGACAAAACTGGTCCCCTACTCTTATAGGACTGTGCTCTAGATTCTGTCCTAGCAACAGATGTAGAGGGCCTACTCTGACAACGACCCCTAGCCGGAGTCTGTACGAAAGTTTGTGAGCGTGTAGAGGTCTAGGAGGTTACCCGAGGTGCAGAAGATGGAACAGGGCAATTCTTCAGAAAATGGTCTCTAGACCCACATCGAAAACATGTACCGATCTTTCTTCTACACTCGCCCCTATGTCGCTTGTCAAAGTGCACACAAAGGGGTATAGGAGTGAAACCAGACGAATCACCTCTACTAGCAGCTGAGGTCGAAGAATTATCAGGCCTGGATCTAAAATTACCTCTCTGATAACCAGAAGTGCGATTCCTCTTAACAGGATGCGAGGTAGGCTCAGGAATGGGAGGCCTTTTAGACCGCTCTCGATCAACTCTACCTCCACCAGTGGCTACTAGCTCAACTTCTTCGAGGTCTTTAGCTTCTCAACTATATTATCGAAGTCCTTATCCAGATGACCAACAACATGTACACATAGCTCATATCTCAGCCCTATCACAAATTTACAACACTTTTTGTAGAACTAATGTTTTGATATAATAATTGAAAAATGTTTTGGACTGATTTAAAAAGTATTTAAAACATTTCCAAAGTCCAAACAACTTGAAATAATATTTAAGAAATTTTTCATAAAGGTTTTTCATGTTTTCAAAGGCCAATTTTAACAAAACTGACCAAGTGTTTCGAAACACCTTAGGGCGTTTCGAAACAGGTGCCTCCAGTGGCCAAAACGTTTCGATACTTGTATCGAAACGGGGCCAGCATTTCGAAACAGGCTAGGCCGTTTCGATACGCCCACGTGGCACTGACCACAACGGTCATAAACCCCAACGGCTCTTTCCCAACTAACTTTTAAATGCAGGTCGTTTCGATACGGGCTTAGAGCGTTCCGATACGCGTTCCGAAACGGCAAGGGGGTGTTCCGAAACGGGTACCCTGACAGACTGCAACGGCTCTTTCTATATTAAGGGTGTTTCGAAACGGCTTCGAGCGTTTCGAAACGGGGAGCTGCAGACTGCATTTATGGAGGGAATTAAAGGCTCCAACGACTCTATTTCAACCCCAACGGTCCTAAACGGCTATAAACTCAATTGGGAGTATAAAAGGGACCTCCAAGCATCAAGAGAAGGCTAATGCTCATATTGTCAAACATCAAATGATCAAGAAAATGTATTAGCACTTAAATTGTCAATTCTTGTATAGACAAACACTAGTGAGCCAAAATTGTCAAATTTGCTCAAGTGTTTTAGGTTTTGGGTGAGTGCTTCATTGTGCAAACAAACACCTATTAGAGGGTTTAAGTTTGCTTTCTTGTTTCTCTTTGTAAAGAGGGTTTTGATCAAGGCTTTGGGTAGAAGCTTGATCGGTTGTAAGGGTTTCCTCCTAATCCTAGAAAAGGGGACAAATCAATTAGTGGATTGATTGTGAAATCCTTAGTGGGAAGCTAAGGTAGTGGATGTAGGTGCTTGTTAGAAGGCCGAACCACTATAAATCATTGTGTTTTTAATCTTTCTAGCTTCCACAACCCTTACACCCAAAAATCCATCTCTCCACCACTTGGTGAGCAATATTGGTTGATCGAATCGAGCCCCACACAACCCAACAATTGGTATCAGAGCTTGGCTCAATCGGTGAGGATTAACATCCTATTGAGAAGATCCGGCAAGCTCGATCACGTTTTCATCAACTGGCTCAATGGCACAATCAATCGACAAACCGCCTTTCTTTGACGGAGCTCACTATGCCCATTGGAAGACAAAGATGAAGTTCTTCATCAAATCAAAAGATTACAAGCTATGGGATGTAGTTGAAGATGGCCCGTTCGTGCCTAAAAGAAGTAAAGCGGAGTGGAGTGCCGACGATCGCAAGAAGATGGAGCTAAATTGCAAGGCCTTGCACATTCTATTTTGTGCATTTGGTCCATCCATCTATGAGAAGATGTCTTCTTGTGAGAGTGCCAAGGAGGTATGGGACAAGCTTGAAGTCACATACGAGGGGACAAATGAAGTCAAGGAGACCAAGATTGGGCTCCTAACCTTGGAGTATGAGAACTTCAAAATGGATCCGGAAGAGAACATCGAGAAGATGTTTGATAGGTTCTCCACCATCACCAACGGTCTTAAAGGTTTTGGAGAAGCCATCCCGGAAGAAAAGCTTGTTCGAAAGCTCATCTACTCACTTCCCGAGTCTTGGGACTCAAAGAGGACCGCCATCATCGAAGCCAAAAATTTGAAGACTTTGAAGCTTGATGAACTCATGGGGTCACTCCTTACTCATCAAATCATGAAGAAGGATAAAGAGGATGAGAAGAAGAGGGAAGAAATTAGAGCTATGGGAGAGAAGAAAATCAAAGGGCTTGGCATCAATGCTAGTGCCATGGCTCTCAAATCCTCCACTTGCCATCATGTCTACACAAGTGAAGAGGAGGATGAAGATGAAGAGATAGTTCATCTCTTCAAGAAGTGTGCCCCATTCATGAAGAAAGCCTTGAGAGAGCTTGAACGAGAACCTAAGAGAAAGGAGAGGGCAAGCACTTCAAGCCATAAGAAGAAGGCACATGTGGCTACTTGGAGTGATGAGGACTCCTCCGACGATGAACAAGCCAACCTTTGCCTTATGGCCATCGAAGAAGATTCAAGGGTAACTTCTAATTCATCTACTTCATGTTCTTACACTTTTGATGAATTACAAGATGCCTATGATGATTTGGTTTTAGATTTTAAAAGCCACATTTTGAAAAACAATAAATTGGTTTCAAAGTTAAAAATTCAAAATGATTTGCTTTCTAAAACCAAACTTGAACTTGAAGCAAAACTTGAAGAGTTTGAATTGAAATGTCTTGATTTACAAAAATTGCTTCAAAAAGTTCAAGAAGAAAAAGATTTGATTTCCAAGGAACTTGAAAAGAAAAACAATTTTGGAAAATCAAATTTTTATGTTAGACAATCTAGTGCCCCTAGATTTGTGAATGGAAAATGTTTTAGAAGTGTTTGGGTCCCAAAAGGACTTAATACTTCAACTAAAAGGGATGAAATTGAAAAATGGATTCCAAAGGGGACTAAATTTTGTGCAACTAACGTTTATGGATCCAAAGCAATTTGGATACCAAAAGTTACTTGATTGTCTATTGTAGGTGTGATGGAGATGTTCAACAAGTCAAACATTGAGGGGGAGCTCCATACACACAAGAAAGAACACTTGAAGAAGGAAGGCTTCACATCCTCCCTTGGGTTCAAGTGTTGGTAAAATTTCTAGTTGTTTTTGATTTTATTAGTCTTATTTTTTTTAATTCAACTAGATGATCATATATGTTGGACTAACATTTCAATGATGCTTTGAGTAAGGGGGAGCCATTTTAAAACCAAATTCTTATTTTTATCAAATTTTACCTCTATTGTTATTTTTGAACTCAATGTTTTAAATCTTTTTGATATAACAAAAAGGGGGAGAAATGGTTTGAAAAATTGAATTTTCAAATGAATAAGGGGGAGCTTTATTTGAATTAAAATTTTAATCTCTTATTCACATTTTTAAAGTTAAAGGGGGAGAATTCCAAACAATTTTTCAAGTGGTTTTATTATATCAAAAAGGGGGAGATTGTAGAACTAATGTTTTGATATAATAATTGAAAAATGTTTTGGACTGATTTAAAAAGTATTTAAAACATTTCCAAAGTCCAAACAACTTGAAATAATATTTAAGGAATTTTTCATAAAGGTTTTTCATGTTTTCAAAGGCCAATTTTAACAAAACTGACCAAGTGTTTCGAAACACCTTAGGGCGTTTCGAAACAGGTGCCTCCAGTGGCCAAAACGTTTCGATACTTGTATCGAAACGGGGCCAGCGTTTCGAAACAGGCTAGGCCGTTTCGATACGCCCACGTGGCACTGACCACAACGGTCATAAACCCCAACGGCTCTTTCCCAACTAACTTTTAAATGCAGGTCGTTTTGATACGGGCTTAGAGCGTTCCGATACGCGTTCCGAAACGGCAAGGGGGTGTTCCGAAACGGGTACCCTGACAGACTGCAACGGCTCTTTCTATATTAAGGGTGTTTCGAAACGGCTTCGAGCGTTTCGAAACGGGGAGCTGCAGACTGCATTTATGGAGGGAATTAAAGGCTCCAACGACTCTATTTCAACCCCAACGGTCCTAAACGGCTATAAACTCAATTGGGAGTATAAAAGGGACCTCCAAGCATCAAGAGAAGGCTAATGCTCATATTGTCAAACATCAAATGATCAAGAAAATGTCTTAGCACTTAAATTGTCAATTCTTGTATAGACAAACACTAGTGAGCCAAAATTGTCAAATTTGCTCAAGTGTTTTAGGTTTTGGGTGAGTGCTTCATTGTGCAAACAAACACCTATTAGAGGGTTTAAGTTTGCTTTCTTGTTTCTCTTTGTAAAGAGGGTTTTGATCAAGGCTTTGGGTAGAAGCTTGATCGGTTGTAAGGGTTTCCTCCTAATCCTAGAAAAGGGGACGAATCAATTAGTGGATTGATTGTGAAATCCTTAGTGGGAAGCTAAGGTAGTGGATGTAGGTGCTTGTTAGAAGGCCGAACCACTATAAATCATTGTGTTTTTACTCTTTCTAGCTTCCACAACCCTTCCACCCAAAAATCCATCTCTCCACCACTTGGTGAGCAATATTGGTTGATCGAATCGAGCCCCACACAACCCAACACTTTTCCCTCTCGGTAGGCTCCAAACTAGCCCTAAATCTAAGCAAGCCCAAGAATTTTGTCTCATACTTAGATACAAACATATCTCCCTGAGTCAAGGTCTTGAATCGTTCTTGCATCTGCCTCACGTAGCGCTAGCCAACAAAGCGACTCTTGAAGTGCTCCTTGAAGAAGTCCCAAGTCAAACGGGCCACAAGAACACTACTAGCCACATATTCCCACCAAGTGCGGGCATTCCCATACATCATAGAAACAGCTCCCAAATATCTCTTGGGTGGCTCAAGACTCAAAGAATCCATATGCCTCTCCAGATCGTGGAGCCATTCCTCTGCCTCGATCGGGGCTCCACTAGTAGGGCCATCAAAATTTCTCACCCCATTCGTAATCAAGGTTTGAGAGATCGGAACCTCAGGGGTAATACCAATTGCTCTAACCACACCAGATATTAACTACAGAAAATGTCTACAAAAGGCTTCGTTAGACACAGATATGAGAGGCTCAGAAGAAGACGATGCTATTCTAACCGGAGTCGACATATCAATCCCAGAGGCAGACTAAGGAGAAGTCACCACAGTAGGACCAGGTGGTGCGGGAGGCTCGGTAGGATCAGGGACAGAAGCTAGAGTATGTGGCTCAACCACCGGATCATTCATAGCGTCGGCAAACCGGATAGGTCTACCGCATCCCTGAATAGGTCGACATCCTCTTACAACACTCATAGCAGAGGATTTCTACAAGAAATAAGCTTGGGGTCAGTTCATAGCAATGGAGAATCGAACACAATTAAGCAGACAAAATTAGGGCGACTTAGCTCAATTCAAAACATCTTTTTGTAAAACTTTTCAAACATTGCGTAAAATGGACTCATACACAGTCCGAGGTTTTTAAAACCAAAGGCTCTGGTACCACTAAATGTAACCACCCGAACCCGCATATGCATTTCACCTGACTTCGGGTGGTCACAACCTATAATTTAACTTCCTATAAAATATCTCTGTCAAAATATCAAACTAATATAATTCCACCTAGTGGTGTCTTACAATCCATACTTTAGAAACCTGGTAATAAAGATGAATCAGATATAATTCCTAAGACGATTATGAAACCCACCAATGTTTGCTTTCAAATCCATACCCAAAATAATAAGTAATAGTTTAGTAACATGCGGTTACAAAATAGGTGATATGAAAGCATAATGTGTTTAGTTGTAAACTAAAGCCATCATCCAGCAAAGTTCATAAGATATATCGTATCAAAATATAGGCATAAGTCATCCAAATACAGACATTTTGGAAGATAAGAACATTACAACAGTCTAAAATACTAAATGTGCCGATTCTCCAATTGCTGAGTCCGAATGGTAGCCTATCACAAGTTATCTGAAAAGGGAAATAGGTGGGCATGAGCTAGAGAGCTTATTGTGTTCCAATAAGTGCAAATCAAACAAGCATAAATACATACCAATCATATCATAAGAACACATAAAATTCCTTAGAACTGCATCCATGAGGACTTTCCCTAGGCTCGATGGGCATAGGTGCCACGTAAGGGGCTGCCTTAGGTCCATAAGGATTTACCCGTGCTAAAGCATCGGAACATACCCAAGGGGAGACCTTGAGTCCATACGGATTTACCAGCTAGATCAGGGTTGTAGCAACATAGACTTCATAACATAACCCAATAGTTTACCCAGATAACAATCGGAATTCAGATTTCAAACATGAGTAACAGAATACATATGACAGACATATTCCATTCGAGGCATCAGAAACAGAAGTTCATGCTCTTTAGAAACATATATGGGCATACCATTGAGCAGACGATATCATCATTCATCATGCAAACAAAGTGTACCATCATAGGTCAAGCTAACATATTATACTATTACTTACATCAAGTAGACAAACAATATTATCGCAGATCAAATAACCACATAGCACAATCATATACTAAGTATACAAATCAAGCAGACTTACAACGAGTAGGCCTAAAATAATATCATATGTCCAGCTAATCATTTTATCAAGCATATCATCGTTCATAATTAAGTCATTAGATTGTTTACTAACATGTAATAATCATACAACACATTCAACCGAATGTAGCACACATGAAACACACCTCAAAAGCTGGTCGGAGAAGGGTCTAACGGACACCTGCCTTAGTACGCTTAGATACAGAGTTATATCTTAGATCATGAAAGAGAAACGGTCATAATGTGAAATAAGAGTTAAGCTTGTTCTTATACACAAAATTTAAATTCATACTGATATTCCCTAAAGTGTGAGGGTGAGAGGATCGAGAGGAGCTAGGCTGAGCTGGAGAGTGGTCAGACGAGTCTTGATTACCTTTACACAAATAATACATTATATTTGTCCTTTGGTCGATTCAGTCTCAATTTAAATTGCTCAAGTCAAAATATGCATGTTTCAGTTTTAAGGTTAGATTCGGAGGTCTTAGAATTTTGCAAAACGAGTTTCAAAATCGGACTTAGGACGTCGAAAAACATAAGATAAGACTTTTTCAGAAAATTTTACTTTTTGGTCAAAGTCAACGCTGACGTCAGCAGTCAAGTCAACACTTACGTCAGCATGTTGTCATCTACCAAGGTCAACTGAGTTGAATCAGCGAGTTAATTCACTGAGTTAACTTGGCGAGTTAACTCAGACGGGTCGGATTTGGGTCAAAAGCGGGTCGGGTCGAACTCGGGTCGGTTACGGGTCGACCGGTTGATGCCGGTTCCGACCGGTTCACTTACCCAAATTTTCTGGTCGTCGGAGGTCTCAAATGACGTGATTCTACAAGAAAAAAATATAGATCGTTAGCCAATGTTTCAACCCACTCATCAAGAGACGAAAACAAGCTGGAAATCCACGGGAAATTACCTAACACGAACTCGAACGGCCGGAAAACGATGAGGCTCCGATAAGCCTGAACCCGTCGTCGAATAGACGATTTGCTGGCTGGGCTTTGTTCAGCTTGGCGAGAGGAGTCCGGCCGTCACCTCAATGCCACGAACGGGGGACTGAATCGGCCGGAAACTAGGGATGACTGGAGGCCCTTAGGGTTCTTACCCTCATCGACGCTTTCAAGGACTCTCAACGGCAAAGGACAACACGATGCCACGAGTGACCAAAATTTTAAGCCCCGAAAACGTAAGTAACCTTACTAGTCGTTTTTCAAAATCGGTGACCAACTCTGTACTAAGGAGAAACATAAGTGACTATTCCAGTAGTTAACCCTTTTTTAAATGCTTCTAGCATTTTAAATCCTTCAAGGATAACTTTACAAAATAATTAGACACATATAAAATATTTCATAACTACCAAAGTAATTGCATCTACCATGAAGTAATTAAAATTCTTCATAAATCATAATTTAAGTCATATTTATATCTCACGAGTATTTATTTGTATCCCACTTGCATTACACCATTAGGTGTTCGGACTACTGGTCTAAAAACTTCACTTTTGGAAATTCAAAATGTCTTTCTATATTTTCCAATCATTTCAATATCTATAGACTTCTATACAAAATCCTCGTTTTCTTTCTTATTCTATGTAAAATTGTTGTCGACAACTTTCTTTTTTGGTTCCATTTTTTTCTCGTATTGACATAACTTATAGATATCTCTTTTCAATCTTTATTTCAGGTACATGAAACTCTTCTAGAGTTTTATTATTAGTTATGTCTTGGGTCTCTTTAGGAGCAACCACTTCCAACATATGACCATCTCATACTACTTTTCATTTACGAGAATTTTTTATTATTGGAACTAATTTCAATTATCATGCTTCAAGCATGATTTACATCCATTCGATCTAATGTAATTCAAATTTAGTGTAACACTCAAAATATATATATATAAGACCAAGCGGGGATTGTGGAATTCAAACCTATGACCCCTTGGTTGAGTGGCTGGTAACCCAACCAATTGAGCTAGATAACTCTTGGTGTTTAAGCCACCAATTCTCCCTTATGTTTTAGAGAGTTGAGAATTCCGAGTGGAATTAAATAAAATTCTGAAAACCCCTCATCTACCCACATTAATTAGATTCGAATCCCAAAGCTTTTCTCTCTTGAACCTTCAACCCTCTTACCCATAAAATCTGGCAAACTCATGGCTGCCGTACTGTCGCTCCGTGTGAAACACCACCATCGTCGGGAGAGTCATCGTCCCACCCCGAACTTGCTGCCGCCACCCACTGGCACGGTTACGTAGCCATCGACCCTATTTTCCAGATCGAACGTCCGCGAAACCAAACCGCCCCTTCGGTAATTTGAGCTTTTCCAGCCATCCTCGACATCCATTTGAGGAACGGCTGTCGGTTTTCGGCTCCCCTCGTCGAGCCGATCAAAACCCACCCGACCGATCATCGTTCCGACACCAAGAAGGGTTTCATCAGAGTTTCGAGACTTCCGGCCATTTCGAACCTTTTAAGGTAAAATCTGACAAATTTCTGGCTTCTTTTGCGTTATTTGTGTATGGGTTGTAATCGTGGTTTAACGATCTATGTTTTCCTGGCAGGATCGTGGAAATTGGCGTCTCCGACGACCATTTTCCGGAGACTAAAAAAATTCGGGTAGGTAATCCGGTCTGAACCGGCCAACCCATTTAGCCCGAACCGAACCGGTCCAACCTGAGCCCATTGCCTGAGTCCAACACGACTAGTGTCTGACCTAAACCGACCCGTGTCTGAGTCAACTCAGTTGACCTTCTGTTGGCTGCTGATGTCATCATGACGTCAGCATTGACCTGACCCCCCGTTGACTTTGACCTGCTGACGTCAGCGTTGACTTTGACCAAAAAGTCAAAATTTCTGAAAAAGCCTTATTTTATGTTTGTCAACGTCCTAAGTCCGTTTTTGAAGCCCGTTTTGTGAAATTCCAACTCTAAGACCCCCGAATCTGACCTTAAACCCAAATCATGCATATGTACCTAATTATTCAATTCAGATAATAGTAAATCGAATAAGTGACTAAAATAGTGTATTAATTGTGTGAAGGTACTCGAGACTCGTGTGACCACTCTCTGGCTCAGCCTAGCTCCTCTCGACCCGCTCACTCTCACACTTCAATGAATATCAGTATGAATTCAAACTCTGTGTATAAGAACAAGTTTAACTCTTGTTTCACATTATGACCATTACTCATTCTTGATCTAGGATTTGACCCTGTATCCGAGCGTACTGAGGCAAGTGTCCATTAGACCCTTCTTCGACCATCTTTTGAGGTGTGTTCCATGTGTGCTATATTCTGTTGAATGGATTGTTTAATGATTTAATCATGAATAATATTATGTTTGATGAATATTCCAATTGTTATTGAGATTACATCACTATGTTGGAAAATGAGATGAAATGATGAACTGGATATATGATGACATTCTCTGCCTACCTGATGTATGTCTGCTCAATATATATACTTGTTATGTGATTGCTTGATTTGTGATGGTATTGTCTGGCTGTTTGATGAACTTGATAGTATGATCTGTTAGCTTGGCCTATGATGGTACAATCTGTTTGCATGATGAATGATGAAAATGTCTGCTCTACTCAATGGTATGACCATTTATCTGTCAAAAGCATGAATCTTCCGTTTCTGATACTCTAAATAGAATATGTCTGTCACATGTATTCTGTTACTCATGTCTTGAATCTGAACACCGATTACTATCTAGGGTATACTGTTGGGTTATGTTATGAGGTTTCTGTAGGTGCAGCCCTGATCCAGCTGGTAAATCCCTATGGACTCAAGGCCTACCCTTTCAGATACTCGTGATAGGCTACCCTTTTGGATCCGAAAACTGGAGGATCGGCATATTTAACATTTAGTCTGTTGTAATGTTCTTATCTTCCAAACTATCTATATTTGGGTGACTTTTGCCTATATTTTGATACGACTTATCTTTTGGTTTTGCCGGATGTTGGCTTTAGTTATAACTGAACACTTTATGCTTTCATATCACCTATTTTGTAACCACATGATACTAAACTATTTCTTACTACTTTTGGGATGGATTTGAAAGCAACACTGATAGATTTTATAATCGTTCTAAGAATAGTATTATATGTATTCGTTAACAGGTTTTATGGTATGGTTCGTAAATCTCCTAAAGGGGGAAACTATGTCAGTTTCGATATTTTGACTGAGATATTTCACAGGAGTTTGATTATAGGTTGTGATCGCCTGGAGTTAGGTTAAACACATAAGCGGGTCCATGTGGTTACATTTAGAGCATTTTCAGGTGGTATACGAGACTTGATTACTATCATTAGTTCAGTAAAAATGTATGGCAATTGACATATAATAACATGAATTATCTTATGAACTTTTGGTTTATATACGAGGATCTAGATAATGATAATTCATTTTCCTTCTTTATCCAGCTGATTATTCTATCACCTGGTGTTGAGAAAAATCATCTCAGAAATGATTCTCTAATTAATGTTTAAGAATTTAAACATATAAGAAGACTCGTATTCAATATATATTCTCAACCCTTTTATATACCCATTTTGTGCTGTGTGGTTGAGCAATTCAACTATATATCGCACATTCAAAAATTCTAAAAGGGAAAATATGACTTCCGACCAAAAGTTAATCATAATGGGGAGTGTATTGTAACTCGTTGGCTTGATGCGTATAAATGTTGCTATATGTGAAATACCATATAGATAATAAATATTTTGTTCTCATAATTTAGCTATTAGAGAGAAGACATCCAATTAAAATTTTGCTAAACCGTATTTTACATAATCAATAAGCTTTGTAAAAGTTATTTTAACTGATATAGCTTAAAATATAAACCCGCTAGCTTTTGCAAGACGAATAGTCTAACTGCATAATCTGAATCTTTTCTAATCAATCTCACAAACTTCTGGTTGTAAGTTGATAAAACAATGTAGATGCATCTACTAAATTTATATAAAACTTCCACATTTTTGGATAAATGAGCCAATTTTTTTATTCAGATATGCAAGATATGCAGTCTCAACTTTAGTACAAAAACTTTAAGTTCTTTTGGTAAGTGAGATTCTAATCAATTCTTTTGAGAACAAGTAACACAAGAACTTCATGTTCTTTTAATAATTGAAATTTAGTCAATTCCTTTGAGAAAAACACCATAAGAACACCAAGTTCTTTTAATAAATGTGCATGCAAATCTCAATAATTTCCGCATCTTTATTGATCAGGATAGTCTAACCAATCATGCCAACTATATATATATATATGAATTTGTAAACTTCTGGTTTACCATAACATGTGATTCAATCTCTCTTGTACACGTGTAATACAAATTTTAAAATACAAATTTCTTTAAAACTGGATAATACATTGTCTACCAAAAATTGTTCCTTTTAATAGAAATATATTTAGCTCTTTTGGAGCTTCCAATGAAAACTATTCTTTTGGTAGCAATATATAGCTCTTATAAAGCTTTCAACTGATTTTTCAGTTACCAAAACTTATATTCATATTGGCTTATTTCATGTGTCAATTGATAACATGTGTTATCTATAATTCCCGAAAGATTATTTTGCGAACTCATATTTTCTCTTAAAATTTTTGCTTCTAGTGGTGAAGATATTACCATTAGAGGTAATTGTTACAATATTCGCATTTCTGCACTTTTCATAATGTGCTTTCTCTCAAGAACTTATTGTTCTTTTGGAGCATCAATATTTTTAGTACTTTGAGATATAGTACTCACATTTTCCCCTTGCATTTAAATGAGAAAATATATCGTATGCTTCTGCGAAGCATAAATCGTCACCATAGATTGCATTTGATAAGTAATCATGTGAAACAAAATAAATAAATGTCATAATATGTATATAAATATAAAGCGTAAATAATAAATGCGTAAAGTAAATAAACATAAAACAAAGCAAATAAAAAAGAAGTAATTCTCTTCAAGGTTACGCGAATAATTAGAAGATGATTTATTCCCTTCAAGGTTTATAAGAAAATCAACAACATCCAAATGAGTTGGACCCATATCATCTTCGTCATTTTCGCAAACAAAATTTGCTTCCATTTTTTTCTTTATCATTTAATGACTATTGATTTTTCAGCGTACAACAAGTACGAGACCAATGGTTTATAACATCACATTGGTAATAGAAAAGATTTCATTTACTTAGAATGATATTTATCACTCTTGTCATCGTTATAACTCCAATTTTGGTGGGCATAAACATTCTTAAAATAATCATATTGTTCATGTCTATGTTCATGGCTCCAATCGCGACCACAACTACTTAGAATGATATAATCTCACATTCACTTTAGGGAATGGAGTGGAGCCAATGACCTTATTTGCGTGAAAAGTGAAGTATGTTTTTATATTAATATATCCTCATCATTGATACTCTGATCACATAACTTCAGTTGTGAAGTAATTTGAATTATATCAAAATTATATCACTAACTGAAGAGTGATTTACTATTTTTGCATTCAATTTAGGGAATAAAACAAATTCAATAATCTTGTAAAATAATAAAAAAATCAATTAATTTAAAAAGAGATTAAAATATTTAAATCATACATCATCGGGCGTTTCATAGCTTACACGTTTCTTGTGTAAATTCTTTTATTATCCAATTGGCTATCAGTGACCACCAAGAATATCATCGGTAAATAAGGAGCTGTCAAACACATACGACAAGTTAAAATTAAGGATGAATAAATGACAAAGTGGAACTGTTTTGCTGACAAGCTTTGAGATGTAGCAAACAAATACTATTAAGACACGTATATTAGTAATTTTATTGAATCAGACACAAATCACGAGGAAGATAAAAAAATATGATCAATTTGTAGATGAAGCACTAATAATCAGAAATATAAATTTTTATGAAATATTAAAGCAATAATTAAATAATAAATTGAAATACACTAACCTTAATTGAAGGATGATTAATCAATCAATATATCAATATAAATAAATAAATAAATAAATAAAACATATCAGACTTTTGAAACTGATTTGATTATATAGAGAATGTAATCATTAATAATATTTGAACTTTTTTTAAGGAATCACCAATGAGAATCGCGATAATTGAGCGTGATCGTGCTGATAACGTGATGTGAATAAAATAAAGAAGAACAAGAATAAAAGATGAGAGAAAGATGGAGATTTGTATTATTCTCAATATTCAAGTGTGTACAATATCTTCATCAAATTATCTATTTATAACCATAAGAAGTATATAATACATTAAACTCTAATTAATAAAGATAATATTTCTAATGATAAAGTAAATCAAATATGTTTAATAAAATTCTTATCATGATAGACATCCACATAGATAAATATTCATAAAAATAATATATTTAACAATTTTTATTTTTTACTTTTTCTAAATAAAAATATATAAAATAAAATAAGTCAATATAGGATTCTTCATAGGGCTATAACTATTTGTGTATTAAAATCATTATAATATTAATAGTTATCGAATCTTTCATTAATAAATAATAATAATTCAAACATATAAAATCCGTCTACATAACGTATAATCATAAATATTACATACAATACCCATTTTTATCATATTATATAAAAATATCTATTACAAAAAAGGTTTATATTAAATTTTAATTTTTATAAGGTGAATTTAAATTGTACGATTATTGTATAAAAGTAAAATCAATTGTTATATTTAAAATGAAAATATTTATAACTAATAGAACTTTAAAATATTTATAACTAATAGAACTTTAAAATATTGTGATTCTGTTTAAGCTCATCCGTTCGACTTTGTCTGAATTCGAAAATATTAGTTCGAAAAAATCGAATTTGAAAGAGCTTGAGTCCTAAAATCCAAGCCTAAAAACGTTCAGTTCCGAAGATAGTTCTATCTAAATCCGCCCGTTTGCTGCCTCTTCCCGGTAAAAACAACCACACTCTTGCCTTTTGCCTTCTTTGCTTTCTTTGAGATTAGCTTTATCATGATGTTCTGAGTAACACCAATTGTTACCCCCACCTCCACCATGTGAATCTCCATCATCAGGCTCGTTTCTGAAATTTTGGTGGTTTATGAATGAACTTAAAAAATAGACTCCTAATTAAGGATGAGCGTTCGATCGAGTTGAGTAAAAAACTTTCAAGTTATGCGAGTATACGAGTCCTTACGACTCGCACTTAAAAATTTATCTACTAAATACTAAAATTTTGAGTTATTAGATTTTTATTTTACAACTCAAACTTTATTTGAATTTTTTTTTCAAGTCGAGTCGAAAAAATCAATTTTTTCGAGTCGAGTGGAGTTTTGCTCACCCTTTCCCCTAATAACGAGTATTGAAAAAAAAAACAAAATTTGAAATTAGACCCTTAGTAACAAGTGATATATAAAAAATGTCCCTATTAACAAATTTTGAAAAAAATGAATTTTAAGAGTATTCTTGTAATAAAAAATATAGGGAAAAATAGAACCCTAATAACAACTATTGAAAAATTAAAATTTAAGAGTATGCATGTAATAACAAATATTAGGGAAAATAGACCATAAATAACAAGTATTGAAAAAAAATGGACTCAAAATAACAAGTATCGAAAATATAAAATTTAAGAGTAAGACCCTAATAACAAATATTAGAAAAGATAGGCCCCTAGTAACAAGTATTGAAAAATTGGCCTCATAATAACAAGTATTGAAAAATTTATATCCTAATAAAAAGTATTAAAATAAAAATAAATAATAAAAATTGGGCCCCTAATTACAAATATTCGAAAAAATGAGCCTATAATAACAAATATTGAAAAATAATTATACCCCCAATAACAAAAATTGGAAAAATAAATTTTAAGAATAAAACTCTAATAACAATTATTAAAAAATTAAATTTTAAATAATAAATATTAAAAAATATTAAACTCTAACTATAAATATTCAAAAAACATGGGTTTGGACAGGGTAGGGGCCCTAGGCGGGCGCCCCTATTGCCCATGCCCAGGGACGACCCTGATCTCTATTATACGAACCCTTAAATATGCAAATGATTATCAGTGACCATGCGTCCGTCACCCACTATTTTTGTAAATATATTTAGCGGACATGTGAACATGACATACGAATGATGATTAATGATCACGTCTCCATTACCCTCGATCCATGCAAACATATTCTGCAGACTGTTATTGGCAACCGCGTATTGGCACAGGTGGTCTCATCTAATGACAAATCAGTCTAGGGCATCACTTCATAGGACCTCCATTCACAATGCCACGACAACTCTCTATTGACACATGTCCAAACCCTTATAAGTAGCCACACAATAGAGAGTAAGGGACATATTCACTCTTCTTCAATCTAACCAAATCAGAATCCTAAAAATGCAACCAAATACCTTCCGTCACCACCGTCCTGAATCATTTTCTAATGTTATTTACTTTACCAGTCAACACTACTCTTTTCTTTTGCCTTCTTTACGAACGGAGTTATATCAACATTACCTCTCATTAGTCTTGTTTGTGGATTGAATTGGATTGAATTCAAACCTTATTTGTTGTACCTCTGCCAAAAATCTCTAGAAAATTGTCACCGTCTTCGCGCCACGACCCACGTATCACGAAACCGAAAACTCCTTCCCAGGATGCTCTCACACCTCCGGACCCATAAGCTTCCAGAGACTTCTACGCTCGGCCACCTTGCCACGACAAGACAACCATCAAGTTCGATCGAGCCTACAGTCTGGCAGCTGAGCTATCACCTTCCAACACACAAATAGCCATCACTAGGTCTGACACAGTCTCGTCAAACATCACTCCAGCTCAAGTGCCAAGAGGATATAAATACCCCCAAGACCGAAGACAAAATGGATGAGTCTACATCATTATACATCGACCACTTTCTTCATTATGACTCCGACCACAATCTCTACACTATTCGCCGCTCTTGGCTTCAAGTCAACCAGGGGTGAACCGCCTAGTTCTACAGCCTACTACGCCTATTGTGGCTCTCCGCATGTCCTACGAGAAGTGGACCACTCACCATTGTCCCCACTCCTTCCTTTGGCCACTATCTCCACTTCCTTATCTGGCGTCGCTCAAAATCGACATCAATAAGATTTTAACTAGAAATTTTCTTTGCTTAAACCCAACTTGACTTGATTTTAAATGAGCTAATTTAGGCCAAAATCAACTTGAGCTACATGAATTAAAATCACATGCCGTTTATTGAAGCTTCTTTTTGAACAATGTGAAGCAACTAGCATTAAACAAACACAAGATACAAACAGAAAAAAACACAAAGGCTATATACGGCCAAAGAAACGACCAACAACACACATCGAAGAAGAAACACAAAGCACAGTAAACAAGCCACAACCAAGAAGGCCAGAACGAAACGAAAGCACAAAAACAAACAAAAACAACCACAAATGGCAGATACAATAAAGGAGGAAAGCACAAGGACAAAATGCCAACCGAGGCCGGGAAATGACGATGCCAACAACCACAACAAGTCTGCATATCATTTTGGGGGTCACCGGAGGACGATGACGATAATGGTGATGCAAAGCAAGCAGCCGAACAACAACAACGTGTCATGTTGAGTTGATCGAACAATCGAGAATGGCCAAAAGAACGTGAATTGGAAATTGAAAAATATTTGGAAGATAGGTGCAATATAATGAAAGCGCAAGAGAGGTTTAGAATGGTTCAACTCCCTCAATGGAGTCTACATCCAGTCTACCTTAGCTACCACACTAAGGATTTCACAAATTCAATTAATTTGTCTTTCCTTTAAAGACAAGGAGTAACCTTACAACACTCACCAAGATTTATACCCAAAATCTTGTGAGACCCTTTCACAAAGATACAAAAAATAAACAAACTTAAGAAACCTCACTAGTTAGACGTTTGCAACAATTTAAGCTTTCTCTCAAACCCCAAACACTTGAATAAATGAATACAAAGAAAACACTCAAGTGTTGGTACAAGAAGGATATGAATTTAAGCTCTAAAAGACTTTGAATATGCTTGAATGCTTTTGGATAGTTGTCTTGTTGTTGAAGAAGATTTAGAGACTTGCTTTTATATCCTCTCATTGAATTCTAACCATTTAGGTTGTTGGAGACTTGATTATAGCCGTTGGGGGAGTTTTTTCCGCATTAAATGCAGTTTGCGAACTGTCAGTATCGGTACTCGAAGATCCGTATCGGTACCTGTTCAAAAATAGAAAGAGTTGTTGTCTAATAAAAAGGGTATTGGTACTCGGACAAGGCGTACCAGCACGATACATATTGTACTGATACTAAAATAGCTCACTAGAAAAATATTTCAAAGGGCATACCGGTACTCGAAAGTATTGTACTGGTACTCTAAGTTGAACCATATTGGTACGTGGGTCGTACTGGTATAGAAAGAGCTCACTAGATTTTTGGAAAACAAAAGCGTATCGGTATGCCTATAAGGCTGTACCGATACTCAAAGGCCAAATTGGCTTTTTGGTTACTTTTATCATTGTAAAAACATTTTGAAATGGTTTCAAATAACTTAGATAATATTTGATCTTTTAAATATGTTATTTGAACACTTAGCTCTTTTACAACTTAGAATTTGTGAGTTATTTCAATACTTTAAAATTTTATTTAAAATGATTCGAATGTAAATGTTGCGTGTAAAAGAGTCTATCGCAATTGTAGTGCAAGTGTACACGACGCAAGTAGTAAAGTGACACGAAGTATCGGATATCGTCTCCACAGGGATTGGGCTAATAGCTTCACCTTGGTTTACTGCACAAAAGTAAAATAAATATTTGAGAAAGATGTCACGAAAATAATAAGGAAAATTGTAAATAAAATAATTGAGATGTCAAGATAGAGAGAATGGGATGGTATTGAATTGCTCGGTAGTGCAGGTATTGGATTGCTTAGGAACTCCAGTTCTGTCGTCGCTCCCGTCGCCGACAGCACCTGTCGCGGCGGCTGTCGCGGCAGCAGACACACCAACTCCGTACTTCAAGTTTGGCAAGAATCCCAGATCTGCCTTGGCCTATCCCTAGGTCCAAGTCTGTCGATGATCACGTCTTTGATGATACCTCCCGGCGTGAATCGAAGGATGAACACCGATGTGTATGAATTCTTCCTTAGCCACTTAACTTTGCCCTATCCCTAGGCACAAGATAGTTCAACTATAAACTAGAGAACTTGCTCTTATTTCTTTCGTATACTTAACTCTCCCGATGCTAAGTAAATAAATAACCTCACAATGCTCTCCCGATGCTCTTGCAAGATATTAAAACCAAAATAAGAGAACTTGAAGTCTATTTTATTGAACTGAAAATTCCTAAAACAAAACAACCCTTGCAACTACTTTACAAAACAACCCGTAGCCCTAGGGGGAATTTAGAACATGTCGGTGACGTGTAAACGGCAGGGGGGGTTTAGGTTATCGGTTATGGTGTAGAATGAGGGATGTCTCTCTAGGTTAAAACCTATGCCCTTATATAAGCTTTGGGCTCAAATATTCTAAGTTAACAAGGATTACAACTTTAATGAAAAGTAAGATTCTAATAAATGCTTAATCTCTAAGGATTCCTACTTTTCAGCCGCCTCCTTGCTTTATGGGAATTCCTCTCCTTGAGCTTTGGCTTGACATATCTTTTGATCCGGGGCTTGGAAAAATATTTGGCTTTCACACGACAGACGAGCAGATTTTTCTCTATCTATCGAGGTCCACTTTACTTTTCCTCTTCATAAATCTGCCGTCACCCTGCTGTCACGACAGATCCATGGCAGCTTCGTCTTCTTCGTCTGCTTGTCCAGTTCAGCTCTTCTGCTTTTCTGCCCTGCGCCTGCCTTCTTTGTCAACTATGGCAGATATCTGCAAAATAAGCCATCTTTTAGTAGAATCCGTGCTTTTAATCTAATTGTGATGTTTTACTGAAAACTAACCTAAATGCAATGCAATGATGCTTGAATGCAGCAGAAATATGGGTTAAAAAGGGTGTAAATAATAGAACTTTTACAAACTCAACACACCCCCAAACTCAAGTTTTTGCTTGCCCTCAAGCAATTAAACCTAAAAGAAAAATAATTTTTTTTGTGTTGGCCTTCAAACAGTGAACTGTCCCTTACCCGTCGCTCATTCTCTATGGCGGCAGCAACCTGTCGGAAAGGTTAGGATCTGTCCGGAATCTCCCTATAGCTCTCGTGCAGTGTGTGCATGCTTGTAAACAGTTATATGCTAAGACTCTCTTAGTTTCACTAGAATATTCAACTTTTTAACTCGAATTTTTATGCCAAAGTTTATTTTTTTAGAAGGCACATTTTCATGCTTCTTTTTCTTTCTATTTTCAAGCTAAATTTTTCTAGAGCCAGTTTCGGGCACCTCTAGTTAGCTTCCTAGAGCCAGTTTCGGGCACCTCTAGGTTTTTGAGTTTCTTTTGCTAAACTTTTTTCTTAGAGCCAGTGTTAGGCACCTCTAGGGGCTATTCAAGTTCTAAGCTTCCTATTCTAGTTTGGCTAAGAGAAATCTAAGCTATATAACAATCACAAAGGTGTTTAAATTTTCAGAACTATAGAAAGGCTCTAAACTTCTCCTTAAGCTGTCCTAAAGATGCTGCCACGACAGAGCCGTCATGACAGGTAAGCTAACTTCACAGTTTTAAGCCAACAGTTTGATATTTTCTGTTTTTTTTAAGATTAAATAAATAAAAGACACAACAATTAATAAAAAGATGTACTTAAGACTCCATTAATGATGGGGGGTGGAGGGTTGCCACCCCCAAACTCGAGGGTTGCATTGCCCTCAATGCAAAATGACAGATGAAAAAAACAAAATATGAAGAAAAGTACATCACAAATAATAAAAGCAGGCAACAATAAGAGGAAAATAAAAACTTAAATTTTTAGTCGTTGTTCTCGCTGCTGCTGCTGACACGGATCTGACGGCGGCGTCTGGGCTGAAGAGGAGGCTGGGCAGGCTCAGAGGCAGGTGCAGGGGCAGACTGCTCCACGAGCTGGACATCGGAACTGCTACCACTGTCCCAAGTGCTGTTGGTGGTGGTGCTAGCCTTGGGCAGCCGTTTCTTGTCTGCCACATGTTTTATTCTCTTGACCGGCGTAAATTCCCTCTCCAAATTCCTCCTGATCAAAGGGCTGTCATCAGAGGCAGGTCTCTTCGTTCCTCTGGCAGAGGTGTCGGCCGGTGGACTGCCTGCTGCCGTCGGGGCAAGTGATGTGGTGGAGGCAGTAGAGTGGGAATGTGGGGAGGCAGGTGGCGTAGGTGTGTGGACAGAGGTGTGGGCAGGGGAGGGGATATGGAAATAATGGGCAGGAAAAGTAGGAAATTGAACATCGGGAAAATTTAAAGTTTGGGTAATGAAGTTTACCGTCGAATTTGTGAAATCCCGGAGGAAGGCCATCAATCCCATTTGTCTTTCCTCTACCCGTTGTAGCGCAGCAAGGATGAGGGCGGTCTGGTCTGTCGGAGCGGTGGCGGCAGCAGGTTCAGGGACAGGCTCCTCTGATGATTCTTCTGGGGAGTCGGTTGGATTAAAAGATGAGACAGGTGTAGCCACGACTAGCTCTATGAGACAGGTTCAGGGACAGGCTCCCCTTTATTATTTTGTCGGAGGGTTCCTCGGGGACTGCTGCACAGCGGCAGAGGGAAGTTATTGTGAACGGCAGGCAGAGGCGGGAGTCGGAGCAGAAGACGCAGTCCAGGATGCTATCCCTCATGTAGCGGCCCACATTTATAGGCATGTCGTGCATGATGGAATGAATGAGTGCGAGCCGCTGCTGGTTGACTGTCGTGTGGTGGGAAGAAGGCATGATAAGTTTTTTGATGAAAGCGTTCCAGAGTTTGGCTTCCGGAAGGAGCTGCCCCCTTTTGACAGAGTGGGGGTTCTTTTTGCTGGTTGTCCATGTGGTTCCTTCCTCTGTCACCTCCGCCATAACAGCACCATAGGCGGCAGCATCGAGGGTGTCGAGAAATTTCTGGTGGGCATCATCATCGGGGCCAAAGTAGAGGCCAAACATGTGGTTGATGCTGTCGGTAGTGAAGGGCACTTTCACTCCTCGGACGGTGACATATGTTGCCATTCTGCTGTCTATGGCAGCATAAAACTCCCGGACTAAGGTGTCGTTTAGCTCTGCCGATTGTTCCGCGAAGTGCTCCCATAGTTGAGCCGTGATGGCCCTTGTGATGAACGGCCGGAGACCCATGTTGGGTGCCTTTCGGACATACACGAAACCACGTTCCTCCCATAACTCTTTTGTGGCGAAGGGCGTTGCTGCTGCTGAAGAAGAGGCTGAGGCAGCACTACGGCGGGTCTGTCTAGACGACATGTTAGTTGCAAGGGTTGTTTAAAATGAAGAAAGCAAATAAAAATAGGGGAGAAAGCAAGAGAGAATAAGTAGAAGTGAGAAAAATAAAAATGAAAACGGGGTTTTATAGCGGTCGAGGGTCTGCCCTTTTAATGATGTAACGGCAGGCGTGAATAACGGGGCGACGGATGGGATTTAGCGTGTCTGACGCGTCTGACACGCATTTATGCGTCTGTTACGCGTCTGCCACACGCTTCTGCGTCTACCGTGTCAGTCTGTTGACAGCCTGTCTTATCCGTCTGCGGCGGCAGCTGAAACGACAGGTTTCAATAAATGGGCTCTGTTGGGCTTGATGGATGGATGGTGGGCTTGGATCACTTCTCCTTTTCTTCTTGACTCCTTTATTTCCTAAAAACAGAAAATATAAAAACATTATTCGAATAAAATAACCTAATGTCCTAATAAATAATACTAATAAAAAGAATAAAAATAAAAATAAAACTTAAGTTAAATTAGGGATGCCTTGTGGGGCATCTCCTAAAGTAACCACTTCCTGTATTCCTGGGGCTTCAGTCTTCTGATAGTGCTTGAGGCGCTGTCCATTGACTTTGAATTGGTGCCCGTCTTTTAATGATCGGATAGTGATGGCACCATGGGGAAAAGCTTGTACCACTTGGAAGGGGCCAGACCATCTAGACTTTAGCTTTCCTGGGAAGAGTTTAAGTCTAGAATTAAACAACAACACAAGCTGCCCTGAGCAGAACTGTCGTGGCAGCAGTTTCTTGTCATGCCACTTCTTAGTCTTTTCCTTGTAAATCCTTGCATTGTCGTAGGCCATTGTTCGTAATTCCTCAATCTCGTTCAGATCTAATAGCCTTTTCTGGCCTGCCTTGTCTAAGTCCATGTTCACTGCCTTGATTGCCCAATATGCTTTGTGCTCAATCTCGACAGGCAGGTGACAGGTTTTCCCATAAATCAGTCGGTATGGAGACATGCCCAATGGAGTTTTAAAAGCTGTCCGATATGCCCATAATGCATCGTTCAGAAGTAGAGACCAATCTTTCCTAGTGGGTTTAACCATCTTTTCAAGAATGTTCTTCACTTCCCTATTGGATATCTCAGCCTATCCATTGGTCTGTGGGTGGTATGCTATCGCGATTCTGTGCTTGACACCATATTTCTTCAAGGCGGCAGCAATTACCCTATTATCAAAATGTCTCCCCTCATCACTGATAATCGCTCTAGGGATGCCAAATCTAGAAAAAATGTTTTTATGTAAAAACTTTTGGACCGTCTTGGCATCATTCTTTTGTGTTGCGATTGCTTCTACCCACTTGGAGACATAATCTACTGCTAGGAGGATGTAAAGATTTCCACATGAAGATGGAAAAGGTCCCATAAAATCAATCCCCCAAACATCAAAGATCTCAACTTCTAGAATGTTCTGCAGTGGCATCTCGTTTCTTCTTGAGATGTTACCTGTCTGTTGGCACCTGTCATAGTTCTTGTAAAAGTCCTGTGCATCTTTATATAGTGTCGGCCAGTAGAACCCTGACTGCAGCACCTTGGCAGCAGTTTTATTTCCTCCTAAGTGACCTCCATATTGTGAAGCATGACAGTGATGGAGAATGTCTTCTTGTTCTTCTTGTGGTACACACCTCCTTATAACCTGATCTGCGCACATTTTGAAAAGAAGAGGTTCGTCCCAATAATAATGCTTAACATCATTTTGGAACCTCTTCCTGGCTTGATAATTAAGATCAGAAGGTAATATTCGCTAACTATAAAATTAACGAAATCAGCATACCAGGGAAGGTCAGAAGACTTACCTGCCGCCATGGCTGTCGTGACAGCGATTGCGGCAGCAAAGAGCTGCTCATCAGGGAAGGTCTCCAGTATGTGTGTCTCATCTATTGGTAGACTCTGTCCCCTCTCCAACCTTGTCAAGTGATCTGCCACCTGATTTTCTGTCCCTTTTTTTTCCTTGATCTCAAGGTCGAACTCTTGTAATAGCAAGATCCACCGTATCAATCTAGGTTTTGCATCCTTCTTTGCGAACAAATACTTTAGGGCAGAGTGGTCGGTGTGTATTATTACTTTCGTCCCAAGTATGTAGGAACGAAACTTGTCGATGGAGAACACCACAGCTAACAGCTCCTTTTTTGTGGTAGTGTAGTTCACTTGGGCGTCATTTAACGTCTTGCTGGCATAGTAGATGACATGAAACAGCTTATCTCTGCGCTACCCAAGTGCTGCCCCTACAGCATAGTCACTAGCATCACACATGATCTCAAATGGCTGTGTCTAGTCTGGTGGTTGTACTATGGGGGCTGTCACTAGTTTTTCCTTCAGAACCTTGAATGCTTCAGTACATTCTTCATTAAAGTCAAAGGGTCGGTTCTGTTCTAAGAGATGGCATAGGGGCTTCGTGATTTTTGAGAAATTGGCAATGAATCTCTGATAAAAACGCGCATGCCCTAAAAAACTTCTAATGCCCTTGATTGTGGTCGGCGGCGGCAGCTTCTCTATGACTTCTATTTTGGCCCTGTCGACTTCTATCCCACGGCAGCTAATCTTATGGCCAAGGACTATCCCTTCGTCCACCATAAAGTGGCATTTTTCCCAATTTAGAACAAGATTAGCTTTTTCACATCTTTCAAGTACCTTTTGAAGATTGCCGAGGCAACCCTCAAAATCGTCTCCAAAGACGGAAAAATCATCCATGAAAATCTCAAGGAAGTCCTCTACCATGTCGAAGAATATGGCCATCATGCACCTTTGGAAGGTGGCAGGTGCATTACAGAGTCCAAACGGCATCCTCCTAAACGCGTATGTTCCGTAGGGGCATGTAAAAGTTGTCTTTTCTTGATCCTCCGGTGCAATAGCAATTTGATTGTAACCTGAATAACCATCAAGAAAACAATAGTAAGGTTTACCCGCTAATCTATCAAGCATTTGATCAATAAAGGGTAAAGGAAAGTGGTCCTTTCGGGTGGCTTTGTTAAGCTTCCGATAGTCCATACAAACCCTCCAACCGGTCACAGTCCTAGTTGGGATCAACTCATTGTTTTCATTAGTTATCACGATCATTCCTCCTTTCTTGGGAACACATTGCACCGGGCTCACCCATTTGCTGTCGGAGATGGCGTAAATAATACCAGCATCTAACCATTTAATTATCTCTTTACGCACTACCTCCTTCATCGCATGGTTTAACCGCCTTTGGGCATCTATAGTCGGCTTATGGTCTTCCTCAAGGAGGATTTTGTGCATGCATAATGCCGGACTAATGCCTTGTATGTTTGCTATCGTCCATCCAATCGCCTTTTTGTGCTGCCTTAGCATGTCGATTAGCTGTCGTTCCTGTTCCTGCGGCAGCTTAGCAGAGATGATTACGGGCAGTGTGTCATTGGAACCAAGATAAGCATATTTTAACTGCCCTGGTAGGGGCTTAAGTTCTAAGACAGGTGGTTCAACAATAGATGGCTTTTGGATTACATGGTTATCCGAAGTGTAATTTAAGGGTTCGAATAACTTACCTGGACGATTGCCTAACCAGTTTACCTCCTCCTGATCTTCAGTATCAGATATATCGGATTCAGAGGAGTCGCTGTCGTTGGTGTTGTCGTCGTTGCTGTCGTGACAGGCCTGTAGGTGGCTGTCGCGGCAGTGACCAAATTTTATATCACGGCAGCCCGACCTGATGCAGAGTTGATCAAAGGTCACCTCAATGATGGCCTTGCATTCCTCGTCCACATCAGCATGTTTCATTGCTTGGAGAACATTCAACTTAATCTCTTGATCGTTCACGCGCATGGTGAGTTCTCCTTTCTTCACATCAATCAATGATCTTCCCGTGGCTAAGAAGGGTCGCCCAAGGATGACTGGTGCGTTTTCATCTGCCTCACAATCTAAGATAAGAAAGTCAGCAGGAAAAATAAGCTTATCCACTCTTACCAAAATATCTTCAATTTTTCCCTCGGGATGAACGTAAGAGCGGTCAGCTAGCTGCAGAGTTACTGTCGTGGGCCGCGCCTTCCCAATACATAGTTTCTGAAAAACAGATTTGGGCATTAGATTAACACTGGCACCAAGATCACAAAGTGCCTTACCCAAAAATTTGTCGCCGATTACACAAGGTATGATGAAGCTCCCCGGATCCTTCTTTTTCTGGGCGGCTGCCTGTGAAGAATACTCATGCAACCTTCTGTCATCTTTACCGTTTCAAATTCCCTAAGTTTAGATTTTTTCGACATAACATCCTTGAGAAATTTAGCATAACCGGGCATCTCTCTAATAGCATCTAACAACGGAATATTAATATGAACATGTTTAAAAATATCATAAATCTTTTTAAGTTGAGATTCATGCTTAGCTTGATGTATCCGTTGAGGAAAAGGTGGTGGAGGACGATAATCAGCAATACGTCCTTCCCACTGCATGCGAATCTGCGGACGGTAATCATCTTTTTTCTCCTCTGTCGCTTCTGCTGTCGTGACAGGCTCATCGACAGCAGTCTGTTTATCACCTGTCGGGGCAGCTTCCTCGGCAGGTTCCTTTTCTGTTTCAGCTTCTTTTTCCGGCCCTGGTAGCTTTTTCCCACTCCTAGTAGTAATCGCCTTACATTGCTCATGTGGGGGTGGTCTAGCATTTTCAGTATTGCTAGGGAATCTTCCATTCTGCCTTGGCTTAATATGTTGCGACACCTGACCCATTTGTGTCTCTAGAGATTTCAACGTAGCCTCATGATTTGTCATTCTCATCTCGGTTTTATCTATAAAGGTTTCCGTCTTCTTGACAAACTGATTTATATTCTCCATATACGTACCGGTCTGAGACATAAAGGTGGCCAGAGTCTGTTCTAATATACTACTCGTGGCAGGTGGTGGCTGCTGTTGCTGCTGCGGCGACAGGTGTGGCGGCAGTTGCTGCGGCGGCAGTTGCTATCTTGTCAACAATCTAGGACCTCTCTGATTCTGATTATATGCTTGCGGATTCAGGGCATTGTTAGGGTTACTCCAGGAAAATTTGGGATCTTTCCTCCAATTGGGATTATAGTTGTTGGAATTATAATTCGGCTTGTAATTTCCAACATATTTTCCCTCTTCTATATTTATCGGGCACTCATCCCTACTATGACTTCCCTCACAGACAGTGCAAACTTCCTCGACTGCAAATCCTCGTAATTCATCTTCATTTTATAAGTGTTTCATTGCCTTAGTAAGGAATGCTACCTGTGATTTCATAGTGCTGTCGGCCTCATAGTCCTTGACAGCAAGTACCCGTTTACCCCCTCTTCTTGCAGTCGGAAACTGCTCCTCATTCTTGGCCAGATTTTTCAAAACTTGTAATGCCTCGTCCGGATCTTTATCCAATAATAGTCCATTCGCTGCAGAGTCAATCCGAATGCGAGTTTGTAAGTTAGCAGCATTATAGAACTTAGTTACCTGATTCCAGACGGGAAATCCATGCATTGGACAGTTCCGAAGAAGAGTAGTAAATCTGTCCCAGGCCTCGTGCATCGGCTCGTCATCTTCCTGTTCAAAAGTAGCAATTTCATTACGTAATCGCTCAGATAAATGCGAAGGATTAAAACGAGATAAAAATTCACGAGATAAATCTGCCCAAGTTCTAATTGAACCCGGCGTAAGTTTATTCCACCAAGTTTTAGCTCTGTCCCTCAACGAATGGGGGAATAACCGAAGCCTCAGTATCTCCGGACTAACTCCTGGTAGTCTAAACGAACCACAGATCTCCTGGAACGTTTTGAGATGCTCCCTAGCATCTTCTGTCGCAGAACCACTAAACTGCCCGACGTTGTTGATCATACTAAACATGACATGTTTAAGTTCGAAGTTGTCAACATCAATATCCGGCAGCGTGGTCTCCAGCTCTACATGATCATTCAGCATGTAGTCACGACATGACCGTCGTCCATCTGCTGCGGGCGGGTCACCGACAGGCGGGTGGTTATCGCCAAGGGGTGGTATGTGACCGCCGGCAGGTTGGTTATGGCCCATCTTCTCTAACTGTTCCTCGAGGTATTCGTTTCTATCTAAAAGTCGGCGAAGTTGTTTCTTGAGACTGAAGGAACGTTCGATTTCCAGATCTAATGGATACTCAGGATCTTCACCTCTTTTAGATCTGCGCATAAACAAGAAAACCTCGTGAAAAGCAAGAGTTGAAAACACAAAAGAAAAATTAAAGAAAATAAAAATAAAAACGAAAACGAAAATAAAAATAAAAACGAAAAGCGCAATAAAAGAAAGATGTAGTTATGTTGCCAATCCTCGGCAACGGCGCCAAAAACTTGTTGCGTGTAAAAGAGTCTATCGCAATTGTAGTGCAAGTGTACACGACACAAGTAGTAAAGTGATACGAAGTATCGGATATCGTCTCCACAGGGATTGGGCTAATAGCTTCACCTTGGTTTACTGCACGAAAGTAAAAGAAATATTTGAGAAAGATGTCACGAAAATAATAAGGAAAATTGTAAATAAAATAATTGAGATGTCAAGATAGAGAGAATGGGCTGGTATTGAATTGCTCGGTAGTGCAGGTATTGGATTGCTTAGGAACTCCAGTTCTGTCGTCGCTCCCGTCGCCGACAGCACCTGTCGCGGCGGCTGTCCGTTGGCTGTCGCGGCAGCAGACACACCAACTCCGTACTTCAAGTTTGGCAAGAATCCCAGATTTGCCTTGGCCTATCCCTAGGTCCAAGTCTGTCGATGATCACGTCTTTGATGATACCTCCCGGCGTGAATCGAAGGATGAACACCGATGTGTATGAATTCTTCCTTAGCCACTTAACCTTGCCCTATCCCTAGGCACAAGATAGTTCAACTATAAACTAGAGAACTTGCTCTTATTTCTTTCGTATACTTAACTGTCCCGATGCTAAGTAAATAGATAACCTCACAATGCTCTCCCGATGCTCTTGCAAGATATTAAAACCAAAATAAGAGAACTTGAAGTCTATTTTATTGAACTGAAAATTCCTAAAACAAAACAACCCTTGCAACTACTTTACAAAACAACCCGTAGCCCTAGGGGGAATTTAGAACATGTCGGTGATGGGTAAACGGCAGGGGGGTTTAGGTTATCGGTTATGGTGTAGAATGAGGGATGTCTCTCTAGGTTAAAACCTATGCCCTTATATAAGCTTTGGGCTCAAGTATTCTAAGTTAACAAGGATTACAACTTTAATGAAAAGTAAGATTCTAATAAATGCTTAATCTCTAAGGATTCCTACTTTTCAGCCGCCTCCTTGCTTTATGGGAATTCCTCTCCTTGAGCTTTGGCTTGACATATCTTTTGATCCGGGGCTTGGAAAAATGTTTGGCTTTCACACGACAGACGAGCAGATTTTTCTCTATCTATCGAGGTCCACTTTACTTTTCCTCTTCATAAATCTGCCGTCACCCTGCTGTCACGACAGATCCATGGCAGCTTCGTCTTCTTCGTCTGCTTGTCCAGTTCAGCTCTTCTGCTTTTCTGCCCTGCGCCTGCCTTCTTTGTCAACTACGGCAGATATCTGCAAAATAAGCCATCTTTTAGTAGAATCCGTGCTTTTAATCTAATTGTGATGTTTTACTGAAAACTAACCTAAATGCAATGCAATGATGCTTGAATGCAGCAGAAATATGGGTTAAAAATGGTGTAAATAATAGAACTTTTACACACTCAACAGTAAATATTTGTTATATTAAAATAAATATTTATTAGTTTTACAATCTCCCGTTTTCTATAAAACAAAACTGAAATAAATTTTTAATAAAACACTTCCCTTTTCATTTTGAATAAATGCCTTAAAAATTTTAATCAAAAGTTCTCCCACTTTTTGTTAGATCAAAAATAATGAAAAGCAAGAATAAACATAAACCAATCCAAAGCACAACACATAGTAATTTCCATAAAAATATCCATAAACATAAGCAATAATATCCAGAAACTAAATAGAGCAAAATCAATCCAAAGTAGCATAGCCACAACAAAATAAAGGAAACATAATCCATAAAGTATGTAGCAAGACATAACCATAATAAAAAGTCTATATGAAGTGCATGATATGAAATGAAACTAAGCCTCCGGTGCATTGTCGCCACCATCATTCTCGGTATTCTCATGAAGAAGCTGAACCAAATACTCCAAAATCTCAAGTCGCTCATCAACTAAATCCAAGCGACGCATAAGATGACCCTCCATCTAAGTGATCAACTCCGAAAGTGATGACAAAGAGACATCTCCTTGAGTTGATGGAGCAACTAGCTGACGAGCCGCTCGAGGTGCTAGAGCCGCCCATGAAGCACGAGACATCCATTCACCGTTGATGAGATCAAAATGAGCCCTCTGAAGAGATGAATCATCTATATTATTACTAAGTGAGAAAGGAATATTTATAGAAAAATATATGTTCTCCTTAAGAAAGATATGACTAAGGACACGTCTATAGTAAAATGGAGGTGACCATAGAGTTGCGACGATTGATATAAACGAGGTCGAAAAAAATAATTTGAGAATGATTGATGCATTGGCCAATGCGAAAGCATTGAATCCACCAAGAATCGACTCCCCTAATGGTAGAGTACTTACCATCGAATGGTCGAAACCACCAAGTGATAATGAGATGGAGAAAACGATCATGGGCGTTTAAGGCTATGATAGAGTCGGGGGCTGGAGATTCGGAAATAGGCTTATCCTCATCATCAAGACCCATGTTTTCTAGACCTAGATGTGTGGAATAATTTTGGTGTCTAGTACAAAGGTCTTCCCCATTAGATAAGACTCAATGACAATAACAACTTTACTCGTATCATGAAGAAGACAACGAGCATTGGAAAAGAAAATTCAAACCAAAGTAGGGAAATCTTCGGGATTGAGTTTGAGAATTGGAAAAAATTTCCATTGCCTCTATCGATTAAGATACAAAAAGTTGAAACCATGAGAGGACATAAAATCAAAATTGACAACTCGCTCATCCCTAATAGCAAAATTTTTGAAAAACTTAAAATTTGCCTTTTGGTTTTGTCCTACACGTTCATCAAAACATGAGTCAAAGGAAGTAGATAAAATGGGTTGAGGTTGAGGTTCAGGTGGGGGCTGACTCGTAGAAGGTAAACCCGTACGACGCTGTTAGCATAAGTTTTGGTGCCATTTTAAAAATTCAAAAGGATATTGTAATCACCCATTTTTGTCTGGATTATATACTAGTAATATATTATTAAGTAAAAAAATAATATGTATAAAAAAGAAAAAGAAAAAGAAAAAAATATATATTAGAAAAAATCAAATAAAAAACAAAAAAAAGCAGAAAAGAAAAAAAAGAAAAAGAATCAAATATGTGGAGCTCAAGGCTCCACGGCACCCTCCAATCCCCCCACTTTGGCTATAAATAGCCGGGTGGGAGGAGGCTGCAAAGGACACCGAAATTTACACCCAAATTTGAGTGAAATCATGACATGCCCTTTATTTTAGGGAAGGCGACCCGAGTGGCTTCCAAGGGTCAGGAGTCCTGGCCCTAGTTGATTTGATTTAGTGTTTGAACGATGTTATTTTTGTGGTCCGATTTAGTTATTTTTTAGGTCATGGTAAAAGGGCATGAAGATCTTAGAAAGGATCTGTTAAAGTTCTCGATCTGAGATTTTAGTGGGGTAAAATTTGATCATTATCTTTGTATTTTATTATTTTGTTGTAATAAATTTTTTTATATGAGCTATATCAGTGTATGTTATTTTTATTTGTGCCCTTTTTGTTATAATTTTATGCCCCTTTTATTATATATGTTAGTATATGGTTTATTCATGCATAATTAATTGCCATATTTATTGTATTAGTCTAGTTTTGTTTTCGATATTCTAGTGGAAGTGTCGTCCCGAGTCTTTGGGCGTCATCTCCTTTGGTATCGCAAGTTATAAATTAGGTTGTTGACTTGTATGATCATGCATCTATGTATTTTAGGAATTATTAATTAAGTTAGATTCGAATTTAAATTGTCTTAATAAATACGATACGAACCTTTAGGTACCAATTTTTGGGCGTGGTGGGGGTGCTAATCATTCCCCACTCGTAACCGACTCCCGAACCTTTTTTTTAAATCTCTGGTTTTGTTTTCTCGGTGTCCGGTCTACCTTTTTAAAATGATCGGTGGCGACTCCAATATTTTATTCAAAACACTAGATTAAAAAAAATCCCCTAAAATCAAATTTTTATAAAAAATGGAAAAAACACATCTTCGTATTTTTATAGTCCCTACAGGGTGGCGACTCCACTGGGGACGCAATTTTTGTTTTCGATAACAAAAAAAGAGAGTCAAGCCTTAATTAGGTTCGTATCGTAATTATTGAATAAAATTTAAATTTGATTTTTATGTCTAAGTCTTGTTCAATTTTGATATAAATTGTCATCATTTATTAGTACCCATTAAGTGGGAGTGATTACTTCGCTTTGCGGGGTGTTCAACTGCGTACAGTGTTGTAATACAATTCTAGGATTTAGTCCTTATATTTCGGGGGTTCACACCCCCCGTAACCCTCTCGTCCCGGTCTGGGTGACTGATCGGTCCGAGTGGGTCACACGGGGAAAATCAAAGTGAAACCTGTTAAGGCTCCCCTTCGGTTAGAAACCCTAGAAAATTTCTTTTAACATTATCTTGTCTAGAGGCTTTAACACTTCCTATGTGAAACACGACATCGGAAACACAACGAATTAAAACAAACATGCAAGCAAGCAATTTAAAACATCCCATTGTAGTTTGTACATCAGGCTGTATCAATACACTAGAAGAGGGTATCGATACGCCTTGACTAGGTCAACTGCCCAAAGTCAACCTAGGGAGACCATATCGGTACACTGGTTGACCGTACCGATATACCCTCACTGGTCAACTTCTCACGGTCAACGATAAAAGACTGTACCGATACACCCTAGACCCGTACTGATACGCCAAAATCTCGCCAGTATCTCAGGTTTCCAGAGAGCTTTTGGCGTATCGATACACCCCCGTGTACCGGTACACTAAGCCTAATCTGAGTCCCAAAGTGTAGGACCGTATCGATACGACCCTTGGGCGTACCGATACGCCCTGCACTGCAAGACTCAAATTAGCAAAAAAAAGCACTAAGACAAAAACTCTAGATGCAATTTTCGACTCACCTAGCCACAAACAACCATTCATACAACATTTAACAACCATGAAACAGCATACGGAACAAATTAAACGAACAACGGGGCATCAACAACATTCATATAGCATACCATAGAAGAAGCTAAGGATCAAACCAATTAAACATGTCATAAGCATAGGTATAAGGGCCACATGGCCAACATACATGTCATAAGCAAGCCACAACCAAGCATCAACATACTAAAGGAGTCTTAACAAGCTCCTTAATACATAACAACATACTCAAATCCCATTGCTTAGCTATTACATCAATTAACTTAAAAGTCCATACTTGAAGGTAGAAATAGCACACTTGGAGGCCCTTCTCCTTGCACAAGCAACCCAAGAACTAAGGATCTGCATTGTCGAACAAAGGAGAGCGTAAGCGCAAAGCTTAGTGAGGGTAAGCTCATAAACAACCTCGACAATGTAGGGTCCAAGAACAAGGATCAAACCAAGGATGAATGCATGTTTCCTTACCTTCGGAACCACATGAAACAAAATATATGACATGCATGAACATAACTTCAATTATCATGCCATGCTCAACATATCCATAATACAACAATGTGAATCATATTTAACAAACCGTATTGGCACCTAGCTATGACCCAAATACGCGGATAACAACTATTGGAACTCACATCCAACAAAAAAACCATTACATTACCTTACGGTGGGATTCCACTCATAACCATGCCACACGGAGAGGATTCCACTCATCCTCACGCCCCGTCGATGGGATTCCACTCATCATCGACTAAAATATAAATGAAGATTTTCGGGCGTACCTGTACTCCATCTTGGTGACTACTATCACCAAGACCACGCACGCATTTCGACACTCGTGTGCACACTAACATCGTAATGATCGATCATTTGTACCCAAGCATACTAGTGCCAATACTATCTCATCACAAGCTCATCATAACACAATATCCTCACCAATTCCCGTGCCTAGCACGTATCCACCATGATTTACAATCAAGCAACCCACATTTCATCAAACACATGCATATCACAATGCATAAATAAATCATCATGCCTCATTGTTACACATAGCCATAATATGCATAGAAACATTAATCACAATTAGTACATGAGGCATAAACACAACATTCACAAGTTCAACCATAGTCTACTAAACTAAAGCTTTGGATTAGACTACCAATCTAACCCCAACTCTAGGTGGGTTTACCAAGCCCGACCTAGGTCTATGTGCTTGAACCAAGGCATTTTGAAAACCAATTTAAAACCGATGAACCACTCACAAACTATCCAAGCTCAACACTAGCCGATCAATCCATCAAGCTATCCGGATTTTTTCCCGAGGCTTCGCCAACACAAAACCTTGACTCTAATCATCAAAACATCAATAATCAATCACCAAAACTCGCTGCAAACCATAACACAATTCAAGCATATATTCGACCCAAGAACACTCTCAAAACATCATTTTTGAGCAGCCCACAAACTCAACAGATATCCAATGTTTCCAAAATCCAAATTGCCTTCTAACACACCCAAAACAACCTTCAAACATAACCTAAACATCAGCCATCAACTCTCACACTAAAACAGCCCCAAACTCCATTTTTCAAACACTCTAAAACCCCACAAAAACCCATAACCGAAAATCAAGTTAAAACCATGTAAAAATTAGATATGTTGGACCTTATGGTTTACAAATAACTTGTCTAACAACAATAAATGAAAAGCTTAACTAAAAATCCATAAAGCTACAACCTTTATCAAAATCTTTGGAAAACCCAAAATATAGAAACATGAGTTTTATGAAAAATGAAGAATAAGGTTAGATAGGAAATAGAAAGGACAACATAAAATCGATTTTACCTTTGAAAAATCTTCAAAAATCAAGCAAGGAAGAAATGGAATAGTAACTTGCAATGGGGAGGGGAGAATGTCGTTGGTTTTTGAAAGAGGAGGGGAGGAAGATGAGCAAATAGGTATTTTTATTTGTTTTGTTTCATTTTAAAAGCCAAAGGTCATAAATACCCTTAATGAATGGGGATAATTTCAATACTATAAAATCCATGGCTTTGGGCTTAAAAGATGACTAGTCCAACATATATTTATTTGTTTTGAGAATATGAAGCCCGAAATTATATTTTAATAATTTAATTTCACCCGACCCGCTAACACGGGTGTTACACCCTCGTATGGTATAGGGGTCGTATCCCCCCGAATCGATGTCTTGGCGACAGTTCAAGTACTTTCAGTTTAGATCCAAACCGCATATAGTGAACCATAGAGCTCACCTTTTAAAGACATGTCGAAACTCTGTCCGTTTAGCGGTAACCTTGTTTAGGCTTTGTTGGATTTATTCGTATTTTTGCTTGTTGCAGGATTTAATCACTTTAATTTATCACCTTGTTTATTAGTTTACATTTTATTTGTTTAATTTATTCAATAATTGAATTTATTCGTATTTTTGCTTACCACATAATTTAATCGCTTTAATTTATCACCTTGTTTTTTAATTAACATTTTATTTGTTTAATTTATTTGATTATCTAACCATATTGACTTGTTTTTCATTTTTCATTTTTTTTCTTTCCGCATTTATGTTGCATACCATATTATAACATACATGTTGATTCAAGAACGGTCCAATTTAGAGGACGTTTGAGATATGAGAAAAGTCTGTAATGCCAAGAGGGATAATGCTACAGTATCGAGTTGGGTCGAACAAAGACCAATAAAGGAAAGGGACAAATTGACGATAAGACACATGTTGGAGGCAGAGACGGCATATCTTGGATACAGAGGCCATGACCCTCCAAAGTTTAAAATTTTCATCTTTAACCCCTTAAAAAATTTCAAAAGTTTTAAATAATTTTATTTAAGTCTCTCCCTAACTTTCTTCCTTTAAAAAGATGGGCATTAATAAGTTTCGATTTTTTTTTTCCATTTTTAAAATTTTTAGTTAAACTTTTGCATTTTATAAAAAGTTTTAATTGAACACTTCAAAATCATTGGAAATTTTAATTTGAGCCCCTAAAATTTTCAAAAGTTTTAAATATGCCCCTCCAAATTGGATTGTCAAGATATGCCCCTAAAAAAGAGGCTCTCGTCCGCACTCTGCTTGCACGAGTTAATGATCTTCCAAAAAGCTCCCGAGTACGTAGAATTCATTGTCGCGAGCCTTTTGAGCAGTAGAAGAAGAGAATGGTGAGATCACCCCTTAGTCCGGAAGCAGCGTTAAGACATGGAATACGAGCCTTGCTTCGCAAAGTCAAGACAACAAGACAGAAAGCTAATCGTTATCTGTAATTCATTATTATAGCCTCATGTAATCAGACAACTTTTCCGTTAAATGAATGTCTTTCTAAGGACTGTTTGAGAATCAACATCTCATTTTCATTCATTCTTGCATTTGTAACTATTGTTATGCTTTATACTTTTTGTACATTGCTTCAATAGACATGTTCAAGACATCCTGTTTTCATAAATTATTCATAACAATTGCATCTTTGCATCACTATATAATCATGTGCATACATCGCATTTGCATAAATATACTTAATAGAAAGTAGTTTTGCACTATTACTGGGAGATATTTTTTAAAATTCATACTTCCATGAGGACACATCTTTCAAAAAATACGAATTTTCTTCAATTAAATCCTTTTCACAAAGATTTTTTTAGTAAGTAAAAAAATCAAACCAAAACGAGATTTTTTCCTCACAAAGACCCTATGTAAAAAAAAATTCTTAATTTTATCATTTTTGTAAGAATTCCATGATTTTATATTTTTTTTAAAGATTTTTTAAATTCTTTCCTTCTTTTAAAGATAATTTTTTTTTAATTATTCCTTTATGTATATAAAATGTTGCATACATTCATAGAACAATTAAGTTGATTGCATGATTCTATGACAATTCAAGAATCAGTTAACTTGTTGCATGCTCAAACATAAGAATGAAAATGATAAAACTTTTCTTAGTCCCTCACTCGGTCATTCCGCTTACAATGATGAAGATGATGTCAACCATTTGGTCAAGATTGTGACCCGATTGATACTCGCGATTTTCACATGAAGGCACAGGGGCATGCTACCAAAAAGGTATAGGTTATTGAAAGAAATTAGGAGGTTGGTTGGGAATGGAGTCCTGACAAAAGTTAATCCAGCAATGGAGGGTAAAAAAAATGGGGCAAGCTTACACTGAACTGAAAATACCTGAATAACTCGAAAGTTCATATGCTTGGGTTTCTCATCTTTTCTTTTTTTACAAAGAAGATCGACATAAATGTTGGTGTAACGTGCTTAAACACGGTAAAGTTTAAGACAATGGATAATTTAAATGTCCATAAAAAATTCATTCTCGTGAATGGTCAAAGGGAAATAAATCCTTTGGAAAAAATTCAATGTCATAATTGGTATAAACTGATTGTACCCAAGGGAATGGTACAACTAGCCCGGAGCAAACAACTACCGGTAAAGGCAATTCAAAACCGTTGATCCCTGTGCATTTGGGGAAAATGTGAAAGAAATCTATAAGCTAAGCTGTAGATTTTTTTAAAATCAAATGTTAGAGTATAATTATTTTTGTCATAATGAGAAAAGTTTCATTTTGTTATTTGGAAAATATTTTTCCATTCTTTGATTCTTTAAATGGGATAGTTTTTGTTCTCCCATGCACATATACATTTTTGTTTTTCCATACACACACATATATGTACATATCTTTTTATGTTGATTCGAATGTGAGCATATGCTATCTATTTGGGCCAACAGAGGAACATAACAAGTGTTTAGATCATGGGCACACCCATTTAGGAATACCTTCTCAGGCATTTGTTGTTTAAGATCCTCGAGTTGAGTATTGACTCTAAACCTCTACCACCTGAAGACTTTCTCCGGATGTCTATGAATGAGATGACGAATGACATTCTTTCACTTCCCCTTCACAAAAGTAAAAAAATAAGAAAATATATTCATTGTTGTCCCCATTTAGCTTGATCGTTTCTTTTTGGTAGAACCCAAACCAAAGATCACCTCCACATTGGGGGCAAAGAGGATCCAGATTTTGTTTACAAATAAAAATCGCCCGATTTTTAATGAGCAAGATTTGAGAACATATACATCAGATACAGAGGTCAGAGAACCATTAGAAGCATTAATGAAGAATTCTACCAACAAAAGAGAAAATAAATTGAGAATAAAACATTGAAATCGAAAAGGTGCAATCAAGGAATAGAAAAATTGCATACAAGTATCCATTCAAATGAGCACCAATTTTGATAAACCAGGGGTGGTTGATCATCTTTGAATAGAAAGCAAGTATCCATATCCATCTAAGATATGAGCCATTCTGAGCTTACAATAGAAGGAAATGAATTCTAGGGTGAAAACTCAAAAATGGACAGTCTAGAGCGATCCAAGAAAATGAAATGCCTCATTACATCACATTCCTGAAGTACACAGGTGATATTTTGCTCGAAAATGATCCTTGATTTTCCATAACCCTTTAAACACTTATTTGAGCCTATATATCATTTCTTTCATAACCATGAACTAGAGCTTACATTTCAAGCCTATAAAGACCATTCTAATCATACTTAGATATCCAAGTTGGATGAGTTTGTCTTCAGATTACACTTTGCCTATAAGGGTTAACCTTTCTTCAAGGAACGTCAAACTTTAAATGCCTGATCGACACCAAAACGAGGGAAAGATGGGGCATGATGAGTGAGTGAGACTAAGAGAGCCACCGTAAATGGATTAGAAATTAGGCATGGGAATCGTTCCTCTGAAAAGCCTAATGGATTAAAAGAGACCACACATGTGCACATTTGGGTTGATATTTTTCAATTTAAAATAAATGTGTTATCGCATTTAACATTTTAAGGTCATACAATGTTTTTCAAGTGTTTGTGGCATTCTCTATAAATTTTGAAATATTTACCTTTTCCTTCAAACATTAATTTTCTAAAAAATGTTTGAAATTGTGAGATACTATTATTTTTTCTTGAATATAGTTTTAAAATGTTCGGCATTCTTCCAAAAATTGTCTTTTTTTTAAATAAACAAATTGATTCTTTTCATATTGCTTTAAAGAAAAAGAGAATCTAAAGCAGAGAGATGTAGAATTTCTTCCCCCAAGTGGCTTCAACTGAATTCCGTGAGGAAAATTGAGAGTAAAGATGACTTCAGAGTATTGAACATTCGACCCCCCTTTTGAAAGAGATAACAGAAAAACTCTGGATAATAGATTAATAAAATAGTTAGACCTAAGTTCGAATAGGGCAACAATACCGCATGAGGTAGCAAGAATGCACGATAGAAAATATACAGGTCCAAAGGTTGAAGAACTAACACATGAAGAAGTCAAAGTGCTTTTTGAATGAAGAGATCAACCAATGTCCCTTGGCTTAAAGGTTCGATCAAAGATGGGAAGAATTTGAGAGCTAATTTTACTTAGGGCAAATGATTGAAGAATAGTCGTAGTCCTATAATGAAGTCCACTTACCCAACAGAAGAAGAATAGAAAAACAAAAAAGACAAAATTAACCGAGGTCCCTTGTCCTAAAGGTTCAATTAAAAAATTGACTGGTAGAAATTCGAAAGCCCCTCACTTCAACAATGGAGTCATGAAAAAAGAGCTAAGAAAAATGGGTTACACTCTACAAGAAATACATGAAAGACATGTGCGGTGTTCTGGACGGCCCAAACGAAGAACAAAACAATGCAGCTACTGGTGCAGTTTATGACAAGTACAAAAAAGAACTATATGAAGGCATTAGAGTCGGTGAAGGAAAACTGCGACAATGTCATTACCATTTATAACACTTGCTATGATTATGCCATGAAAATGAATGATGTAGGCAAATAGAATTCTGAAAGAAAGTGGTTCAAGTGATCGAACTTGAAGATAACACCTCTACCGATAATGAAGAAGAAGAATATGAGCATAAGATCAAGATAGATTGGCCCTAAAGAGTGGGGGAAATACCGTCGAGTTTATTGATCATCGAGTTTGAAGCAAAAACAAACAAAGATAGAGGTGTTTCACTCGCCCTAATCTTGAGATATTTGAAGACTTTTTGTGATTGGGTCAAATACGAAAATAGTCAAACCCAAGATTGAATGAGGGCAATGAGTTGATGAAAGTCCGTATGTAAGAGATGTATAAAAATGAGTGGAGACCATGAAGATGAAGAAGAAAAGAGTTACTCGCACAAGAAAGAAACGCGAGTCAAATACGAGATGAAGATTGAGAAGCATAATGCAGAGATTTAGAGAACAAATCTGAGAATGACCTTTCAGGAAATAGGATTTTAAAAGTAGATTTGTAAAGAAAAAGAAAGAGAAAAAAAAAAGAAAAAAAGAAGAAGAAAAGAGAGAAGAAAAGAAAAGGAAGAGGAAAAAGAGATAAGAAAAAAAGAAGAAAAAGAAAGGAAAAGAAAAAAGAAAAGAAAAGAAGAAAAAGAAATGAGAAGAAAATATTACATTGCATGCATCATATAGAGATTCTTATTACTTGCTTTAAACAAATATTACCAAAGATTTTGATCTGCAACTTCATATTGAAGAAGTAGATTGTTTTATAAGATTTTCGACAGCCTTCGAGGGTGAGTGCTACAATTTTCAAAAGATTTTCAGCAGTCTTCGAGCGTGAGTCCTCCAATTTTTAAAAGATTTTCAGCAGCCTTTGAGTGTGAGTCTTCCAATTTTAAAAAGATTTTCGGCAGCCTTCGAGTGTGAGTCCTCCAATTTTCAAAAGATTTTCGGCAGCCTTCGAGCGCGAGTCCTCCAATTTTAAAAAGATTTCCAGCAGCCTTCGAGCGTGAGTCCTCCAATTTTCAAATGATTTTTGGCAGCCTTCGAGCGCGAGTCCTCCAATTGTAAAATGATTCCCGGCAACCTTCAAGTTTGAGTCCAGATCTTAAGTCCTTCGGGTCACCGGTAAGTCTTTCGGGCATAGTGATAAGTCCTTCAGGTCATCGATAAGTCCTTTGGGCACGATGCTAACCTTAAAGTGATGTCAAGACCGATAGAAAACAGGGCATCGTTTTAAGGGATTGGTAGTTTGTTGGCCTGAATCCTTTTCTTAAGACCTTCAGGCCATCGATAAGACCTCCATGCATGGTGTCAAGCTTTCTTTTTGATGTCGAAGACGAGTACAAACTGGGTAATTGAAGAGTTTGAAGATTGAAAGAGCTGGTCCAAGAAGAGCAGAAAGTTCTAGAAAAACCCATGATTTCAAAGTTGAAGGTTCAATATAGAAAGAACCCGAAGTTCAAGACTTCAAAACAAAGAGTTTTATATAGGAAAAACTCGTAGCTTTAGGTAAAAAATTCTATATAGGAAGAACTTGTAGCTTGAAGAATCCAATCAAAGAAAGTGAAAGTTTCTATATAGGAGGAACCTATAGCTCCAAGACTTGAAGGTGGAAAAGTTCTATATAGGAAGAACTTGCAGCCTAAAAAGATGTCGCCAAGGATAAGCCAAAGGTTCTATACATGAAGAACTTGCAGCTCCAAGGCTTCAGACGGAAGAGAAGTGCAACAATTCCATATAGGAGGGATTCATGGCTTCAAATCTCCGAGCAAAGAAGTAGGACAAAAATGAGTGCATTTGATCTTTGCTTTGTTCTCATTTCACAAGAACAAGCAAAGAGGGGCAGTTGTAATCACTCATTTTTGTCCGGATTATATACTAATAATATATTATTAAATAAAAAATAATATGTATAAAAAAGAAAAATAAAAAATATATATTAGAAAAAAGCAAAAAAAAAAGCAAAAAAAAAATCAAATGTTTTGAGCTTAAGCCCCACGTCACCCTCTAATCCCCCACTTTGGCTATAAATAGCTGGGTGGGAGGAGGCTGCAAAAGACACCCAAATTTACATCCAAATTTGGGTGAAATCATGTCATGCCCCTTAGGGGAGGCGGCCTGAGTGGCTGACCTGCCCTAGTTGGTTTGATTTAGTGTTCGAACGAGGTTCTTTTTGTGGCTTGATTTAGTTATTTTTTAGGTAATGGTCAAAGGGGTGAAGATTTTAGAAATGATTGACCGAAGTTCTTCATCTGAGATTTTAGTGGGGTAAAATTTGATCATTATCTTTATATTTTATTATTTTGTTGTAATAAATTTTTTATATGAGCTATATCAATGTATGTTATTTTTATTTGTGCCATTTTTATTATAATTTTATGTCCCTTTTATTATATATGTTAGTATATGATTTATTCATGCATAATTAATTGTCATATTTATTGTATTAGTCTAGTTTAGTTTTTAATATTCTAGTGGGAGTGTCGTCCCGAGTCTTTGGGCGTCATCTCCTTTGGTATCACATGTTATAAATTAGGTTGTTGACTTGTATGATCATGCATCTATGTATTTTAGGAATTATTAATTAAGTTAGATTCGAATTTAAATTTGCCTTAATAAATACGTACGAACCTTTAGGTACCAATTTTTGGGCGTGGTGGGGGTGTTAATCCTTCCCCGCTCGTAACCGACTCTCGAATCTTTTTTTTTAAATCTCTAGTTTTGTTTTCTCGGTGTCCGGTCTACCTTTTTAAAATAATCGGTGGCGACTCTAATATTTTATTTAAAACACTAGCTTAAAAATTCTCCTAAAATCAATTTTTTTATAAAAAAGTGGGAAAAACACATCTTCGGATCTTTTTAGTCGCTACAGATATAAAGCTAAAGACTCTAGACACACAAAAAGATGATGAATCTCCTGCAAAAACAATAAACACAATGTACGTAAATATCATCATTTTTTTCAGTCGAAATTCCAAGGTATAAAACTATATATGATGCCAAAAAGAATAATAAATAAATAACGGTATATAGTAGCATTTAAACATATATATTTAGAAATCAGTGAAAATGTAATATATATTAACAGAAAAAATATACTTATGAAAATATAAACATATATGTATTATATATAATATAGTTTTATAAGATGAAAATAGGAACGAAAACAAAGTAATATATATATGTAACAATATTCATTATAAAATATATATGTATATACTAATATAACGAGAATATATATATATATATATATACAAAAATGATAATAAAAATAGTATGTATAGATATAAGAACAATCGTATATAGAAATTTGTATAATCAAACCTAGATTTTTCAGATGACTCATAATAATAGAAACTAGATACAAATCTGAGATTCGAACAAAAATTAAGGAAAATACCTTGAAATTTTGGAACTCGGATGAAATGAGTGATGAGTATGCACGATTTGTTGAGTAGGAGATGAAATCCCTTATGTTTGCACAAAAATCCTTGAAAGTTTTGGTGATTAAAGTGAAAATTGGGAGGATTTTGAGGGAAATTGGAGGAGAATGATGCATTTAGGGTTAGGGTTTGATTTTTTTTTGAAAAAATCTGATAACAGCCCTTTATATAGCTCGAAGCCCATGCATATCGATACTCTTATTGATGAGTACCGGTATTAGCGTGCCGGTACGGATTCCTCCGTATCGATGCTCTGTTTGAATGCGGTACCGGTACTGGTTAGACAATCCAATACTGTCTGCACCAAATTGCTCATTTTTCCAGCCTAGTACCTCAAAACTTCATCCGGGATGCTTCTAAATGCATGGTAATGATGTATGAACATGGAAAACATGGAAAACAAGAATAAACACACACACACCTAACTATTTTGAGCAAAAGCATCAAGAAATTACAAGAATATAGTTTTCAAGCAAAATTCAAGCAAGTTTAAATACATAAAAGACTCTAAGGTTCAAGAAAGGCTTGTAAGACCTAGCTCTCTCCTAAGAGTAAAAAAAAGCTCTTTGTCTAAACACTTTGTAAAGATATCTGCTACTTGATGCAAGGTATCTACAAATTTTAGAACTACATCTTCTTTTGAGACATGATCTCTAATGAAATGATGTCTTATTTCTATGAGTTTAGTTCTAAAACGTTGGATGAAATTTTTAGTGAGACAAATAGCACTCGTATTGTCACGCTATTTTGTTTCTTAGAGAACCATGGCATAAGCATGTTTCTTAGAAATTGACAAGTACCAGAGGTACTCTTTCTATCTGTTTTGCAATCTCCATAATCCGCATTCGAGTAAGCATGCAAACTAAAGGATGAGACTCTAGGATACCAAAGACCTAAACTAGGTGTATCTCTAAGGTATTTAAAGATTCTTTTAATGGCATGTAAATGTAATTCTTTAGGACTACTTTGAAATCTAGCACACAAATGAACACTAAACAAAATATCCAGTCTACTTGCAGTAAGATAAAGCAAAGAACCAATCATTAATCTATAAAGTTTAAGATCGACACATTTACCCCCTTCATCTTTGTCAAGCATTGTAGAAGAGCTCATACGAGTAGCTTGAGGCTTTGCATTCTCCAAGCCAAACTTCTTGAGCATGTCTTTGATGTACTTAGCTTGATTGATGAAGATATTATCCTTTCTTTGTTTGATTTGGAGTCTCAAGAAGAATGAAATCTCCCCATCATGCTCATTTCAAATTCACCTTCCAATATCTTAGCAAACTCTCGACAAAGATTTTCATTAGTAGAACCAAAAATAATATCAACATAGATTTTTACTACTAAAATATCTTTTCCTTTTTTATAAAAAGTTTTGTATCCACCTTCCCTTTGTTAAAACCTTTTTCATTGAGAAAATTAGAAAATCTTTCATACCAAGCTCTAGGAGCTTGTTTCAAAGCATATAAAGCTTTTGAAAGTTTAAAAACATGGTTTGAGTATTTTGGGTCTTCAAAACCGGGAGACTGTTCAACATATACTTCTTCATTTATAAAGTCATTTAGAAAAGCACTTTTTACATTCATTTGAAAAAGCTTAAGTTCATGAAAACATGCAAATGCTAGTAACATCCTAATGGCTTCCATTCTAGCTATGGGTGCATAGTTTCATCAAAATCAATTCCCTCTTTTAAGTTTAACCTTGAGCAACAAGTCTAGCCTTGTTTCTCGCTATGTTACCACTTTCATCTAGTTTTTTTCTTCTAAAAACTCATTTAGTACCTATAGTAGATTTATTATTAGGCCTATCAACTAATGTTCATACATTATTCCTCTCAAATTGATTTAACTCTTCTTGTGTAGCTAATATCCAATAATCATTATTTAATGCTTCTTTGATATTTTTAGGCTCTATGCATGAGATAAATGTAACAAAATTACAAGTATTGCTAAGAGAGGATCTAGTGGTTACCCCTTTGGATGGATCACCTAAAATTTCACTACCTTTGACATAGTTGAACTCTCTTGGGTATGTGATCTCCCTTTCCTCAATAGATGGCTCCTTCAAGGCTTCTAGAGGCGCATCTTGTGATTCTACCTTTGGAGAGACTTCATTTACCTTTGATGATTGTCCTTCACTATCATTGGCATCTAAGATCCCTACATCATCATAACAAGAATCCTTCCCCAGAATGGGTTATTATCGGTTTAAAACAAAACATTTGCATCCAAAAGAATGAAAATAACTAATGTTAGGCTTCTTAATTTTGAAAATTTCATAAGGAGTTTTGTTTAAAATAGGCCTAATCATTACTCAATTTATGATATAAAAGCATTGTTTGTGGCTTTCGTCCAAAAAATATTTTGGCAAATTGTTTTCACCAAGCATGGTCTTAGCCATTCTTCTAAAGTTTTATTTTTCCTCTCAACAACCTCATTTTCTTGAGGAGTGCAAGGTGCCGAAAAATTATGGCTAATTCTATTTGAGTTACAAAACTCTTCTAAACTGTGAAACCGATATTTTAATTTTGATATAACTAAAGAACCTAAGGACTAAATTGAAAATGCCAAAAAGAATTTTTAAGTCCTCAAACATCCCCATATGATTTAAAGAATATGCCTAAGTTAAAAACTAAGCTTTCCAAATATTTTCTAAGTGTTCTTAAAGCCGAAACATTGTTTTTCGAGTCCCTGTTTTGAAACGGCCCAAGGCGTTTCGAAACGGTTTTGAAACTGTCAACCCATGTTCCGAAACGGGTATCGAAACGTTTTCAACACTGCCAACCCATGTTTCGAAACAAGTATCGAAATGGCTTTAGAACATAGAGAACCCGTATCGAAACGACATCAAGTGTTTCGAAACGGTTCTTCATTTGATTTGAAAAATATGATCGTTGCAAGTTTTTAACTGATTTTTAAGAAACCGTTAAGGCGTTTTGAAATGAGTTCAATCCGTTTCGAAACGACCCTTGACAGTGGCAAAAGTGTTTCGAAACGGGGTAAGACCGTTTCGATACGAGCTCTTAAATGCACCCCAACGGCTCTTTCCTTTTTTGTCTGTTTCGAAACGGGGTCGGACGTTTCGAAACGGTTGGTTGCAGACTGCATTTATGGAGGTGAGATAACACCCCCAACGGCTCTATTAATGAATGCAACAACCACAACGGCTAGAAATCAATGAGAAGGTATAAAAGGGACCTCTAAAAGCTCCAGCAACAACTATTGATCCAAAAGCAAACATCCAAACATCAAATCCAAGCATTTGTGCCTAAATCCCAATATTGTCTAGAAACCCCAATTGTAATTTTCATTCTTATCATTTTCAATTGGGTTGAGTGCTTGTAATTTTGCTACAATTTGTATTGAGAGATACTTTCTTAGCCATCAAATTCTTTGTTCTTTTTGTGTGAGGATTGGGTTAAATTTTGGGTAGAAAATTTAACCGAAAATTGTAAGGGTTACCTCCTTAGCCTAGAAAAGGGGAAGAATAATTAGTGGAATTGTTGCAAATATTTAGTGAAGCTAAGGTAGTGGATGTAAATTTCATTTGGAACTTGAATCACTCTAAAATTCCTTGTCACCATGAGTCTGCTGTCACCATGCTGTCACGGCAGGTCCATGACAGGTTCGTCTTCTTCGGCTGCTTGCCCAGTTCAGCTTTCCTGCTTCTCTGCCCTGCGTCTGCCTTCAATGTCTACTATGGCAGATACCTGCAAAAATAGCCATCTTTCAGTAGAATCCGTGCTTTTAATCCTTTTGTGATGTTTTACTAAAAACTAACCTAAATGCAATGCAATGATGCTTGAATGCAGCAGAAATATGGGTTAAAAAGGGTGTAAATAATAGAACTTTTACACACTCAACACACCCCCAAACTCAACTTTTTGCTTGCCCTCAAGCAATGAAGAAAGAAAAATGAAAATTTTGTGTTGGCCTTCAAACAGTGAACTGTCCCTTACCTGTCGCTCATTCTCTATGGCGGCAGCAACCTGTCGGAAAAGTTAAGATCTGTCCGGAATCTCCCTATAGCTCTCGTGCAGTGTGTGCATGCTTGCGAACAGTTATATGCTAAGACTCTCTTAGTTTCACTAGAATATTTAACTTCTTAACTCGAATTTCTATGCCAAAGTTTATTTTTTTAGAAGGCACATTTTCATGCTTCTTTTTCTTCTATTTTCAAGCTAAATTTTTCTAGAGCCAGTTTTGGGCACCTCTAGTTAGCTTCCTAGAGCCGGTTTCGGGCACCTCTAGGTTTTTCTTTTTCTTTTACTAAACTTCTTTCCTAGAGCCAGTGTTAGGCACCTCTAGGGGCTATTCAAGTTCTAAGCTTCCTATTCTAGTTTGGCTAAAAGAAATCTAAGCAATATAACCGTCACAAAAGTGTTTAAGTTTTTCAGAACTATAGAAAGGATCTAAACTTTTCCTTAACCTGTCCTAAAGATGCTGCCACGACAGAGCCGTCATGATAGGTAAGCTAACTTCACAGTTTTAAGCCAACAGTTTTATATTTTCTGATTGTTTTTAAGAGATAAAATAATTAAATAATAAGACACAACAACTAATAAAGAGATGTGCTAAAGACTCCATTAAATATGGAGGGTTGCCACCCCCAAACTCAAGGGTTGCATTGCCCTCAATGCAAAATGAAATGAAAAATAAAAGAAAGAAAAAGTACACCACAAAATATAAAAGCAGGCAGCAGTAAGAGGAAAATAAATACTTAAATTTTCACTCGTTGTCCTCGCTGCTGCTGCTGACGCGGATCTGATGGCGGCGTCTGCGCTGTGGAGGGGGCTGGGCAGGTTCAGGAGCAGGTAGAGGGGCAGGTTGAGGGGCAGGTTGCTCCACTAACCGGACGTCAGAACTGTTGCCACTATCCCAGCTGTTGCTAGTGGTGGTGCTGGCTTTGGGCATCCGTTTCTTATCTGCCACGTGCTTGATTCTCTTGACCCTCGTAAAGTCCCTCTCCAAATTCCTCAGGAGAAGAGGGCTGTCATCAGTGGCAACTCTCTTGGTTCCTCGAGGGGAGGTGTCTGCCGGTGGGCTGCCTGCTGCCGTCGGGGCAGGGGATGGTGTGGAAGCGGCAGAATGTGTATGGGGAGAGACAGGTGGTGTAGGTGTGGGGGAGGGGATATGGAAATAATGGGCGGGGAAGGGGGGGAAGATGACATCCGAATAATGTAAAGTATTAGTAATAAAATTTACTGTTGCATTGGAGAAATCGCGGATGAAAGTCATCAAACCCATTTGCCGCTCCTCGACCCGTAAGATTGCAGCAAGGATAAATGCTAACTGGTCTGTCAGAGCGGTGGCGGTGGCAGCTTCAGGGGCAGGATCGGTGGCAGGTTCCTCATCCGAGTCTACAGGTGGTGCATTCGATCGAAGGCGTTGATGGGTGTGGCAGCTACGACCTCCATGAGGCTGGAGATGTTATTGTCGGTCCAGCCATGACCTTGGTGTAGTTTGTCGGAGGGCTCCTCTAGTACAGCAGCACATCGGCAGAGGGCGGTGATGGTGAACGGCAGGCAGAGTCGTGAGTCTGAGCGGAAGGCACAATCGATGATGTTGTCCCTCATGTACCTGCCCACATTGATGGGCCTGTCATGCATAATAGAGTGAATGAGGGCCAGCCGCTGTCGGTTCACTGTCGTGTGGTGGGACGAGGGCAGGATACGCTTTTTGATGAAAGCGTTCCACAGTTTTGCTTCGAGGAGGAGCTGCCCCCTATTGACAGAGTGGGGGTTCTTCTTGCTGGTTGTCCAAGTTGTACCAGCTTCTGTCAGCTCCGCCATGACAGCCTCATAGGCAGCAGCATCAAGGGTGTCTACAAATTGTTGGTGAGCATCATCATCGGGGCCAAAGAAGAGGCCGAACATATGATTGATGCTGTTGGCAGTAAAGGGCACTTCCACTCCTCGGACAGTGACAGATGTCGCTACTTTGCTGTCGATGGCCTCGTAAAACTCCCGGACCAACGTATCATTTAGCTCTGCCGGCTGCTCGGCAAAGTCCTCCCACAGCTGTGCCGTTATGGCCTTCACAATGAACGGCCGGAGTCCCATATGGGGGGCTTCTCTGTTGTAAATGAAGCCACGCTCCTCCCATAGTTCCTTGTTGGCGAAGGGGGATGCTGCTGCGGAAGAAGAGGCGGCAGCAGTGTTACGACAGGTTTGTCTCGACGACATTTTGGTTGCAAGGGCTGTGAAAGAGAGAAAACAAATAAAACTAGAGGAGAAAGCAAGAGAGAAAAAACAGAAGTGATGAAAATGAAAGGGAGAACGGGGTTATATAGCTGTTGGGTATCTGCCCATTTAATACCGCAACGGCAGGCGGGAATAACGGGGCGGCTGATTGGATATAGCGTGTCTGACGCGTCTGACACGCATTTATGCGTCTGCTGTGTGTCTGCCGCACGCTTCTACGTCTGTAGTGACAGTCTGTTGACAGCCTGTCAAGTCCGTCTGCGCCGGCAGCTGAAACGACAATTATCATAAATGGGCTTTATTTGGCTGGTGGATGGGCGGTGGGCTTGGGCAACTTCTTCTTTCCTTCTTGACTCCTTTATTTCCTAAAAAACTGAAATTATAAAAACAAAACATTATTTAAATAAAATAAATCTAATTCCTAATAAATAATAATAATAAAATAAAAATAAAAATTAGGTTAAATTAGGGGTGCCTTGTGGGGCATCTCCTAAAGTAACCACTTCCTGAATTCCTGGGGCTTCAGTCCCCTGATAGTGCTTGAGGCGTTGTCCATTGACTTTGAATTGGTGCCCGTCTTTTAATGATTGAATTGTGATGGCACCATGGGGAAAAACTTGAACTAGTTGAAACGGGCCAGACCATCTAGACTTTAGCTTTCCTGGGAAAAGTTTAAGTCTAGAATTAAATAACAACACAAGCTGCCCTGGGCAGAACTGTCGTGGCAGCAGTTTCTTGTCGTGCCACTTCTTAGTCTTTTCCTTGTAGATCCTTGCGTTGTCGTAGGCCATTGTCCTTAATTCCTCAATCTCGTTCAGATCTAATAACCTTTTCTGGCCGGCCTTGTCCAAGTCTATATTCACTGCCTTGATTGCCCAATATGCCTTGTGCTCGATCTCGATAGGCAAGTGACAGGTTTTCCCATAAATCAGTCGGTATGGAGACATGCCCAATGGGGTCTTGAAAGCTGTTCTGTATGCCCATAATGCATCATTCAGAAGTAGAGACCAATCTTTCCTAGTTGGTTTAACCATCTTTTCATGAATGTTCTTCACTTCCCTATTGGAAATTTCAGCCTGTCCATTGGTCTGCAGGTGGTATGCTGTCGCGATCCTGTGCTTGACACCATATTTCTTCAAAGCGCAGCAATTACCCTATTATCGAAATGTCTCCCTTCATCACTGATAATCACTCTAGGGATGCCAAATCTAGAAAAAATGTTTTTGTGCAAAAACTTTTGGACCGTTTTGGCATCATTCTTTTGAGTTGCGATTGCTTCTACCCACTTAGAGACATAATCCACTGCTAGGAGGATGTAAATATTTCCACACGAAGATGGAAAAGGTCCCATAAAATCAATCCCCCAAACGTCGAAGATCTCGACTTCTAAAATATTCTGCAGTGGCATCTCGTTTCTCCTTGAGATGTTACCTGTCCGCTGGCACCTGTCACAGTTTTTGTAAAATTCCTGTGCATCTTTATATAGTGTCGGCCAGTAGAACCCTGACTGCAGTTTTATTGCCTCCTAAGTGACCTCCATATTGTGAAGCATGACAGTGATGGAGAATGTCTTCTTGTTCTTCTTGTGGTACACACCTTCTGATAACCTGATCTGCGCACATTTTGAAAAGAAGAGGTTCGTCCCAATAATAATGTTTAACATCATTTTGAAACCTCTTCCTGGCTTGATAAGTAAGATCAGAAGGTAATATTCCGCTAACAATAAAATTAACGAAATCAGCATACCAGGGAAGGTTAGAAGACTTACCTGCCGCCATGGCTGTCGCGACAGCAATTGCGGCAGCAAAGAGCTGCTCATCTGGGAAGGTCTCCAGTATGTGTGTCTCGTCTATAGGTAGACTCTGTCCCATTTCTAATCTTGACAAGTGGTCTGCCACCTGATTTTCTGTCCCCTTTTTGTCTTTGATCTCAAGGTCGAACTCTTGTAATAGCAAGATCCATCGTATCAACCTAGGCTTTGCATCCTTCTTTGCAAACAAATATTTTAAGGCAGAATGGTCGGTGTGCACTATTACTTTTGTCCCAAGTATGTAAGAACGAAACTTGTCAATGGCGAACACCACAGCTAACAGCTCTTTTTCGGTGGTGGTAGAATTCACTTGGGCGTCATTCAATGTTTTGCTGGCATAGTATATGACGTGAAACAGCCTGTCTTTGCACTGCCCAAGTGCTGCCCCGACAGCATAGTCACTAGCATCACACATAATCTCAAACGGCTGCGTCCAGTCTGGTGGCTGTACTATGGGGGCTGTCACTAGCTTTTCCTTCAGAACCTTAAATGCTTCAGTACATTCCTCATTAAAGTCAAAGGTCAGTTCTGCTCTAGAAGATGGCATAGCGGCTTGGTGATTTTTGAGAAATTTGCAATGAATCTCCTATAAAAACCAGCATGCCCTAAAAATCTTCTAATGCCCTTGACAGTGGTTGGCGGTGGCAGCTTCTCTATGACCTCTATTTTTGCCCTGTCGACTTCTATCCCACGACAGCTAATTTTATGGCCTAGAACTATCCCTTCATCTACCATAAAATGGCATTTTTCCCAATTAAGAACAAGATTAGCTTTTTCACATCTTTCAAGTACTTTTTTAAGGTTGCCGAGACAGCTCTCAAAATCGTCTCCAAAGACGGAAAAATCATCCATGAAGATCTCAAGGAAGTCCTCTACCATGTCGGAGAATATAGCCATCATGCATCTTTGGAAGGTGGCAGGTGCGTTGCAGAGGCCGAACGACATCCTCCTAAATGCGTATGTTCCGTAGGGGCATGTGAAAGTCGTTTTCTCTTGATCTTCCGGTGCAATAGCAATTTGGTTATAACCTGAGTAACCATCAAGAAAACAATAGTAAGGTTTACCCGCTAATCTATCAAGCATTTGATCAATAAAGGGTAAAGGAAAGTGGTCCTTTCGGGTAGCTTTGTTAAGCTTCCGATAGTCCATACAAACCCTCCAACCGGTCACAGTCCTGGTTGGGATTAACTCGTTGTTTTCGTTGGTTATCACGGTCATGCCTCCTTTCTTGGGAACACATTGTACCGGGCTTACCCATTTGCTGTCGGAGATGGCGTAAATAATACCAGCATCTAACCATTTAATTATTTCTTTACGCACTACCTCCTTCATCGCAAGGTTTAACCGCCTTTGGGCATCAATAGTCGGCTTATGATCTTCCTCTAGGAGGATTTTGTGCATGCATATTGCCGGACTAATGCCCTGAATGTCTGCTATCGTCCATCCTATCGCCCTTTTATGCTGCCTCAACATGTCGATCAGCTGTCGTTCCTGTTCCTGCGACAGCTTAGCAGAGATGATTACAGGCAGTGTGTCATCACAACCAAGATAAGCATATTTAAGTTGCCCTGGCAGAGGCTTAAGTTCTAAGACAGGTGGTTCAACAGTAGAGGGCTTTTGGATTAAATGGTTATCCGAAGTGTAATTCAAGGGTTCGAATAACTTACCTGGACGATGGTCTAACCAGTTTACCTCCTCATGACCTTCAGTATCAGATGTATCAGATTCAGAGGAGTCGCTGTCGTCGGTGCTGTCGTCATTGCTGTCGTCGTCACTGTCGTGGCAGGCTTGTAGGTGGCTGTCGCAGCAGTGACCAAATTTTATATCACGACAGCCCGACCTGATGCAGGGTTGATCAAAGGTCACCTCAATGATGGCTTTGCATTCCTCATCCACATCAGCTTGTTTCATCGCTTGGAGAACATTCAACTTAATCTCTTGATCGTTTACGCGTATGGTGAGTTCTCCTTTCTCCACATCAATCAATGATCTTCCCGTGGCTAAGAAAGGTCGCCCGAGGATGACTGGTGCGTTCTCATCTGCCTCACAATCTAAAATAAGAAAGTCAGCAGGAAAAATAAGCTTATCCACTCTTACCAAAATATCTTCAATTTTTCCCTCGGGGTGAACGTAAGAGCGGTCGGCTAGCTGTAGGGTAACTGTCGTGGGCCGCGCCTTGCCAATACCTAGTTTCTGAAAAACAGATTTGGGCATTAGATTAACACTGGCACCAAGATCACAAAGTGCCTTACCCACAAATCTGTCACCAATTACACAAGGTATGAGGAAGCTCCCCGGATCCTTCTTTTTCTGGGGTGGCTGCCGATGAAGAATACTCATGCAACCTTCTTGCATCCTTACCGTTTCAAATTCCCCAAGTTTAGATTTTTTAGACATGACATCCTTGAGAAATTTAGCATAACCGGGCATCTCCCTAACAGCATCTAACAACGGAATGTTAATATGAACCTGTTTAAAAATATCATAAATTTTTTTGAGTTGAGATTCATGCTTAGCTTGCTGTATCCGTTGAGGAAAAGGTGGTGGAGGACGATAATCAGCAATGCGTCCTTCCCACTACATGCGAATCTGAGGACAATATTCATCTTTTTTCTCCTCTGTCGCTTCTGCTATCGTGACAGGCTCATCGGCAGCAGTCTGTTTATCACCTGTCGGGGCAGCTTCCTCGGCAGGTTTATCCAAAGCAGGGTCCTTTTCTGTTTCAGCTTCTTTTTCCGGCTCTGGTAGCTTTTTCCCACTCCTAGTAGTAATCGCCTTACATTGCTCATGTGGGGGCGGTCTAGCATTTTCAGTATTGCTAGGGAAACCTCCATTATGCCTCGGTTTAATATGCTGCGACACCTGACCCATTTGTGTCTCTAGAGATTTCAAGGTAGCCTCATGGTTTGTCATTCTCATCTTAGTTTCATCCATAAAGGTTTCCGTCTTCTTGACAAACTTATTAATATTCTCCATATACGTGCCAATCTGAGACATAAAGGTGGCCAGAGTCTGTTCCAACACACTACTCGTGGCAGGTGGTGGCTGCTGTTGCTGCTGCGGCGGCAGTTGCTGTCGCGTCAACAATCTAGGACCCCCCTGATTCTGATTATATGCTTGCGGATTCAGGGCATTGTTAGGGTTACTCCAGGAAAATTTGGGATCTTTCCTCCAATTAGGGTTGTAGTTGTTGGAATTGTAGTTTGGCTTGTAATTTCCAACATATTTCCCCTCTTCTATATTTATCGGGCACTCTTCCCTACTATGATTTCCCTCACAAGTAGCACAAACTTCCTCAACAGCAAATCCTCGTAATTCCTCTTCATTCAATAAGTGTTTCATTGCTTTAGTGAGGAATGCTACCTGTGATTTCATAGTGATGTCGGCCTCGTAGTCCTTGACAGCAAGTACCCGTTTACCCCCTCTTCTAGCTGTCGGAAACTGCTCCTCATTCTTGGCTAGATTTTTCAAAACTTGCAATGCCTCGTCCGGATCTTTATCCAATAATAGTCCATTTGCTGCAGAATCAATCCGAATACGAGTTTGTAAGTTAGCAGCATTATAGAACTTAGTTACCTGATTCCAAACAGGGAATCCATGCATTGGGCAGTTCCGTAGAAGAGTAGTAAATCTGTCCCAGGCCTCGTGCATCGGCTCGTCGTCTTCCTGTTGAAAAGTAGCAATTTCATTACGTAATCGCTTAGATAAATGTGAAGGATTAAAACGAGATAAAAATTCACGAGTTAGATCTGCCCAAGTCATAATGGAACCCGGTGTAAGTTTATTCCACCAAGTTTTAGCTCTGTCCCTCAATGAATGGGGGAATAACCGAAGCCTCAGTATCTCCGGACTAACTCCTGGTAGCCTAAACGAACCACAGATCTCTTGGAACGTTTTGAGATGCTCCCTAGCATCTTCTGTCGCAGAACCACCAAACTGCCCGGCATTATTGATCATACTAAACATGACAGGTTTAAGCTCAAAGTTGTCAACATCAATATCCGTCAGTGTGGTCTCCAGTTCTACATGATCATTCAACATGTAGTCACGACATGATCGTCGTCCACCTGCTGCGGGCGGGTCATCGACAGGCAGTACACCGTCACCAACAGGCTGGTTACGTGCCATCTGCTCTAGCTGTTCCTCGAGGTATTCGTTCCGGTCTAAAAGGCGGCGAAGTTGTTTCTTGAGATTGAAGGAATGTTCGATCTCTGGATCTAATTTATACTCGGGATCTTCACCTCTTTTGGATCTGCGCATAAACAAGAAAACCTCGTGAAAAGCAAGAGTTGAAAACACAAAAGAAAAATAAAGAAAAATAAAAACGAAAACAAAAAATAAAAATAAAAGCAAAAAGTGCAATAAAAGAAAGATGTAGTTATGTTGCCAATCCCCGGCAACGGCGCCAAAAACTTGTTGCGTGTAAAAGAGTCTATCGCAATTGTAGTGCAAGTGTACACGACGCAAGTAGTAAAGTGATACGAAGTATCGGATATCGTCTCCACAGGGATTGGGCTAATGACTTCACCTCGAATTACTGCACGAAAGTAAAAGAAATATTTGAGAGTTACGAGAATAATAAAATAAAAACGCAAATAAAAGAATTAAGTTATCAAGATAGAGAGAATGGGCTGGTATTGAATTGCTCGGTAGTGCAGGTATTGAATTGCTTAGGATCTCCAGTTCTGTCGTCGCTCCCGTCGCCGACAGCACCTGTCGCGGCGTCTGTCCGTTGGCTATCGCGGCAGCAGACACACCAACTCCGTACTTCAAGTTTGGCAAGAATCCCAGATCTGCCTTGCCCTATCCCTAGGCACAAGTCTGTCGATGAACACGTCTTTGATGATACCTCTCGGCGTGAATCGAAGGATGAACACCGATGTGTATGAATTCTTCTTTAGCCACTTAACCTCGCCCTATCCCTAGGCACGAGATGGTTCAACTATAAACTAGAGAACGCGCTCTTATTTCTTTCGTATACTTAACTCTCCCGATGCTAAGTAAATGGATAACCTCACAATGCTCTCCCGATGCTCTTGCAAGATGTTAAAACCAAAATAAGAGAACTTGAAGTTTATTTTATTGAACTGAAAAAATCCTAAAACAAAGCAATCCTTGCAACTACTTTACAAAACAACCCGTAGCCCTAGGGGGAATTTAGAACATGTCAGTGACGGGTGGACGACAGGGGTTTGGTTTTGGTTATGGGGTAATCGGTTATGCTCCTAGGTTAACTCTATGCCCTTATATAAGCTTTGGGCTCAAGTTATCTAAGGTAACAAGGATTACAACTTTAATTAAAAGTAAGATTCTAATAAAGACTATATCTCTAAAGACTCCTACTTTCCAGCCGCATCCTTGCTTTTAGGAATTTCCTCTCCTTGAGCTTTGGCTTGACATATCTTTCGATCCGGGGCTTGGAAAAATATGTGGCTTTAACACGACAGACGAGCAGATTTTTCTCTATCTATTGAGGTCCACTTTGATTTTCCTCTTTATGAGTCTGCTGTCACCATGCTGTCACGGCAGGTCCATGACAGGTTCGTCTTCTTCGGCTGCTTGCCCAGTTCAGCTTTCCTGCTTCTCTGCCCTGCGCCTGCCTTCAATGTCTACTATGGCAGATACCTGCAAAAATAGCCATCTTTCAGTAGAATCCGTGCTTTTAATCCTTTTGTGATGTTTTACTAAAAACTAACCTAAATGCAATGCAATGATGCTTGAATGCAACAGAAATATGGGTTAAAAAGGGTGTAAATAATAGAACTTTTACACACTCAACAAATAGAATGCGTCTCTTCATCAAGTCCAATGACTACTTAGTTTGGGATGTCATTGAAGATGACCCTTACATTCCTTTGAAGCAAGATAGTGAAGGCAAGATGGTTTTGAAGAAAAAGGTGGAGATGAGTGAAGAAGAAAGGAGAAAGATCCAAATAAATGACAAAGCTCTCCACATGCTCTTTTTTTCATTCGGTCCGGACATCTATTCCAAAGTGTCATCCATTGAGAGTGCCAAAAAAGTGTGGGACACTCTTGAGACTACCTATGAGGGAACCAATGATGTCAAAGAAACTAAGATTGGAATTCTCAATCTTAGTTATGAAAATTTCAAGATGGAGCCCGATGAGATGGTGTCCAAGATGTTTGATCGGTTCTCCACCATAGTAAATGGGCTCAAAGGATTTGGAGAGACAATACCGGAAGACAAGCTTGTCCGGAAGCTACTCTATTAACTTCCCGAATCTTGGGATGGGAAGAGAACCGCCATCATTGAAGCTAAAAATTTGAAGACTTTAAAGCTTGATGAGCTAGTGGGTTCTCTCCTTACACATGAGATTATGAAGCAAGGAAGGGGAGAAGAGAAGAAGAAAGAAGAGAAGAGAGTAGAAAAGCTAGAGGTTGAAAAGAAGAAGAAGATGTGAATAGCTCTCAAAGCTTCACTACTTGAAGAGAGCTCTTCTAGTGAGGAGGATGAGCTAGAAGAATTGGCTATGATAGCCAAACGATTCTCACGCTTTATGAGGTCCAACCAGGGAAGAAAAATCCAAAGAAAAATGGACTTCAAAGGCAATAACAAAGAAAAAGCAAGGGATCAAATCATTTGCTTTGAGTGCAATAAACCCGATCACATACGTTCGGAGTGCCCTCAACTCAAGAATAAGGGCTTTGAGAAGAAGAAGAAGAAGAAGCTCAAAGCCAAGCTTGCTACTTGGAGTGATGAGGAGTCATCGGAGGATGACGAACAAGAAGTGGCCAACCTTTGCCTCATGGCACTTGAGGAAGATTCCTCCATGGTAACTTCTAACTCATCATCTTTAGATTTTACATATGATGAATTAAATGATGCATATGATGAGTTACAAGAGGTCTATGATGAATTAGTTGAAAAATATAAATAGTCGGTCATTAGGAATAAGAAAATCATTTTGGAGCTAAATGAGAAAAATGACTCACTCTCTCAAGCTAATTCAAAATTTGAGAAAAAGATATTAGGGTTGAAAGATGAACTTAAATTTTTTCAAGATGAAAATGTTGACCTTAATAATTTTTTATCTCAATGTAATAGTGAACACCAAAAGGTGTTAGATGAGCTAAATAAGCTCAAATATTCTTTTAAAAATGTTGGTATTGTCAAGCATGAAATAGGTGAATCTTCAAGAACAAACCAACCTAAGAAAAAGACTAACTACTACAAACAAGGTAGCTTTCCTAGGATTTAATGTCTATACTATTCTCATTGAAAATGTCTTGTATGTCGATGGTCTTAAACATAACTTATTGAGCATAAGTCAATTGTGTGATAAAGGATTTAATGTTTTATTTGATAAAAATAGATGCAAAATTGTAGACAATAAATCTAATAATATTATGCTCATAGGGCATCGTATAGGGAACATATACATGGTGCATCTAGATGACATTCATACATCTCATGCATGCTTAGTAGCACAAAATGAAAATGATGCATGGTTGTGGCATAGGAAACTAGGACATGCTAGCATTAGTGTTTTAGAAAAACTAGTTTCCCTTGATCTAGTTAGAGGTTTACCCAAGATTAAATTTTCAAATGATAAAATTTGTGATGCATGCTCTAAGGGTAAACAACATAAGTCTTCCTTTAAATCCATTAATGATGTTTCTACAAGTAGATGTTTACAACTAATCCATATGGATTTATTTGGGCCAATTAGGACTATGAGCTTGGGTGGTAAGTCTTATGCATTTGTAATTGTTGATGATTTTTCTAGATTTACTTGGGTTCTATTTTTAAGTACTAAAGATGAGGCTTTGGAAAAATTCATCACATTTTCAAAACTAACCCAAAATGATCTTCAACTTAGAATTTCACATATTAGAAGTGATCATGGAACCGAGTTTCAAAATTTAGGGTTTGAAGATTTTTTGAATGAAAATGGTATTATCCACAATTTTTCGGCTCCTCGAACTCCTCAACAAAATGGGGTAGTTGAGAGGAAAAATAGAACTTTACAAGAAATGGCTAGAACTATGCTTTGTGAAAATAATTTACCTAAATATTTTTGGGCGGAAGCCACAAACACTGCTTGCTATATTGTCAATCGAGTAATGATTAGGCCAATTTTAAAGAAAACACCTTATGAGATTTTAAAATCTAAAAAGCCTAACATTAGCTATTTTCACCCTTTTGGTTGCAAGTGTTTTGTTTTAAATAATGGAAAAGACAACTTAGGTAAATTTGATGCAAAAAGTGATGAAGCTATTTTCATAGGATACTCTTTAACTTCTAAAGCCTATTGAGTATTTAACAAGAGAACTTTAGTAGTAGAAGAATTTATACATGTTGTATTCGATGATAACCTCCTTCCGAGGAAGGATTCTTGTGATGATGATGATGTAGGAATCATAAATGCCTTTGATGGAGGACTAACTTCAAAGGAGGATGAGATTCCAACAACAAAGGAAGAGGACACACAAGATCCACCTCTTGAAGCCTTGAAGGACTTGGCTCTTGAGGAAAAGGAAGTGAGCTACCCAAGGGAGTTCAACTATGTCAAAGATGGTGAAATCTTGGGTGATCCATCCAAGGGGGTAACCACTCGATCTTCTCTTAGATTAATGAATCATGTCACATTTATCTCATGCATAGAGCCTAAGAATATAAAAGAAGCATTGAAAGATGATTTTTTGGATTATGGATATGCAAGAAGAGTTAAATCAATTTGAGAGAAGTAACGTTTGAACATTAGTTGACAGGCCTAGTAGTCAATCTACCATAGGAACTAAGTGGGTCTTTAGGAACAAGCTAGATGAGAGTGGTAACATTGTGACAAATAAAGCTAGATTAGTAGCACAAAATTACACTCAAGAAGAGGGAATAGATTTTGATGAAACCTATGCACCCGTAGCTAGAATGGAAGCCATTAGGATGTTGCTTGCATATGCATGTTATCATAATTTCAAGCTTTTTCAAATGGATGTTAAAAGCGCGTTTTAAATGGTTTTATAAATGAGGAAGTGTATGTGGAACAACCACCGGGTTTTGAAGATTCAAAATTTCCAAATCATGTTTTCAAACTCACTAAAGCTCTTTATGGTTTAAAACAAGCTCCTAGAGCTTGGTATGAAAGACTTTCAAACTTTTTAATTGAAAAGGGTTTTGAAAAAGGAAAGGTGGACACTACACTTTTTATAAAAATGTATAAAAATGACATCTTAGTAGTTCAAATTTATGTTGATGATATTATTTTTGGTTCTACTAACGAATGTCATTGCCAAGAGTTTGCTAAGCTAATGCATGGTGAATTCGAGATGAGCATGATGGGGGAGCTCTCATTCTTTTTGGGACTCCAAATCAAGCAAAAGAAGGATGGCACCTTCATCAATCAAGCAAAGTACATAAAGGATATGGTCAAGAAGTTTGGCTTGGCGAATGCAAAGCCTCAAGCCACACCTATGAGCTCATCTACAAAGCTTGACAAAGATGAAGGAGGTAAGTGTGTTGACTCTAAGCTTTACCGTTCTATGATTGGATCATTGCTTTACCTTACCACAAGTAGACCGAATATCTTGATTAGTTTTTGCTTGTGTGCTAGGTTTCAAGCTAGTCCTAGAGAGTCTCACCTTATAGTTGTTAAGAGAATCTTTAGGTACCTTAGAGATACTCCTTATTTAGGTCTTTGGTACCCTAGAGACTCCACCTTCAACCTTCATGCTTATTCGGATGCGGATTATGGGGGATGCAAAATCGATAGGAAGAGTACTTCGGGAACTTGTCAATTCCTAGGTAGTATGCTCATATCTTGGTTCTCTAAGAAACAAAATAGTGTAGCCTTATCTACCACCGAAGCCGAGTACATATCCTTAGTGAGTTGTTGTGCTCAAGTCCTTTGGATGAAGCAACAACTCTTAGATTATGGTATTAAAGTTGACACCATACCCCTAAAATGTGACAACACTAGTGCTATATGTTTAACAAAAAATCCCATCCAACACTCTAGAACCAAATACATAGAAATAAGGCATCATTTCATTAGAGATCATGTCCTTAAAGAAGATGTGGTTATAGAGTACGTAGACACCTTAAATCAATTAGCGGACATATTTACAAAACCTTTAGACAAATAGCGTTTTTGGTCCCTTAGGAGAGAGTTAGGTCTAGCTAGCCTATCTTGACCTTTTAGGACCTCTTTTGTGCTTAAAATTGCTTGATCTTGTGAAATGCCATGTTTATGTGTTTTTACTCCTAATTTCATCCATGCCTATAGCTAGGGGGAGTATGTTTATGTTTGCATATGTTTTTCCTGCTCATTCATGTCATTCATGCAATTTAGGCCTTAGAAAAATTCAATTTTCTCCACTTTTAGAGCCTCATCTCCACTTCCAGGCCCAGATGTATCGAAACGGGTCAACCAGTTTCGATACGGATGCCTTAAAATCATATTTGAGAGAAGGGCATTTCGAAACGCCTTAAAAGGGTTTCGAAACGTTTTGGCTACTGCCAAGGGGTGTATCGAAACAAGTTTCAATACGAGTCAATGGGGCTTCGATACTGTCAACCCCGTATCGAAACGGTCAGTTGAAGTCCAAAAGACAGTCAAACCTTCGTGCCCGCATTTCGGAACGGTCAAGCCTGTTCTGAAACGGTTTCGCGGACTGCTTTAAGAAGGGCTTTTAATGATAAAGTTCACTTTAATTAAAACTCTCCCAAACCCTAAAAACCCTAGCTCGAATTTTTTTCTATAAAAACCCTCTAAACCTCTTTGTTTTTCACCAAATCAAGAGGGGTTTTTCTCTAAATCACAAGTCTAAGAAAGTTTCAACAATATTGTGCAAGGATTTTCATCCATTCATCCAAAATCCCAAATCAAGGTATTTTTCCTCTTTTTCTTTTTCCTTCAATTTATGTTCGAATCTTAGGTTAGAAAATATTATTTTTGTATAGTTTATATGTTTTTGTGCTTGGGTTCTTCATATCTTGTAAAAAAAATTCAAAATCTTCAATTTTTTGATTCGAATATAAAAAATTTTCACTCGTATTTTTTTTGTTTTTCTCTTAAACTTTTTTTGTTTTTATTTTGGTTTGATAATTTGTTTTAAAAACTTGTTTTTAAACCTAAGTGGGATTTATCATTGGATTGAATTAAGAAATCTATGCATACACTTAATTTTTTTTAAAAAAACTTGTTTGCTTATATTTTTAGGATGACGGAGAATGTTAACAAAAAGCGTAAGTCTGTTCAAACCGGTGAATCGTGTATGCGTCCAAATCTCGCCCAGCTCTTTCAAAAATCTCTCCAAACTACAGAGTTGAAAGAACGTTTCAAATATGTCAAGGAGTACGAGGTTCGTCGCAAGCGTGTGATTGATCTCAACTTCCTTAACTCCGAGCGATTTCTTTTCCGTTACCTCGAGCGTTTGAGAGAATGGGATCTTCTTGTTTTGTTGAGCATCCCAGACATTTTCTACAAACACATGGTACTTCTCTTTTACTCCAATGCTCACCTTATCAATGATGAAACAAATTCTGAAGTTGTTGGGATTGAATCTTATATTTTGGGGAAAAAGTTTGTTGTCAATGTCCCTCTCTTGCAGTCTACATTTTCTCTTAAGGATGTAGGAATTGAGAATGAGAGTCACTTTGGTTCTCACACCGGTCAAGTGCTTAATTTGGATGCGCACGATCGTTTCCTCCATTTGATGGTCTCATGGTTCCTTCGCCCTTCCGGAGGTAAATACTCTCACATCCGTCAAGTTGACTATTTTTGGCTTGAGTGTTTCCGTCGTGGTGAGCGCCCTAATGTTGTTAAGATCATTTTTGCCGAGATAGTTAACAATATTAAGCTTCGTGACACCGATTCCTTGAAATCTTTCACTTATGGAATGGTCTTAAGTCACATCTTTAGCCAGATTGGTCTCGATTGCACCTACGACTCCCCGACACCCCGCAAGTCAAAGATTGGTGAGTCCTCTCTCCGTAATTCCGGTTTCCGCTATGTGAACAATGTTTGAAAACGTGTTGATATGGTAGCACCTCCTCCTCCTCCTCCCGTTGAACCTCAACCACAAGCTGAAGCTCAAGTTGCGAACAACGAAGCTCTCACGGCTTTAATTACCGAGCGGTTCAATGCCATGGACACTAACATGGCTTCGGGTTTTGGTGCCATCAACAGTCGCTTGCAAAATGTAGAGGATCGCCTCCTATCCCTTGAGAATTCACACTCAGCCATGGACATGTCCTTCTCTACCTTCTATGGTCAATGGATGAAGTTTCGCCGCTCTCAAGTCTAGAGCGATGATGAGACTTCGGATGATGATGGTGACGACGAGGCCTAGGACATTCATGACATATCATATTATCTATGCATTTTAGGATTAAGTTTGCATCTTTATTTCCATTATGTTTTATGAACTTATGCTTTTAGTTTTATTTGGGATTATGCTTTGAACTTATTGTTGATTTATGTTTTGGATATTTTAATTTTATGAATTAATATTATTGTTGCTTATTGCTTAATGCTTATTGGTAGAAACCCTTTCTCTTCTCTATGAGCCATGTTTATTATTTTTGATCTAACAAAAAGGGGGAGAAGAAATTTAAGAGCCAAAAATTCGTTTTAAATGTTTATAGTGTTTTTAAGTTTTAAAACTTGAATTTCAAAGTTAAAACCTTTTTTAAAAACTTTAAAAACCTATCTTAAATTAAAGGGGAGTTAGAATGTGTTCAAATTTTTCAAAACTCTTAAAATTCTAACTTTGGTTTTGTTATATCAAAAAGGGGGGATTGTGAAACCGATATTTTAATTTTGATATAACTAAAGAACCTAAGGACTAAATTGAAAATGTCAAAAAGAATTTTTAAGTCCTCAAACATCCCCATATGATTTAAAGAATATGCCTAAGTTAAAAACTAAGCTTTCCAAATATTTTCTAAGTGTTCTTAAAGTCGAAACATTGTTTTTCGAGTCTCTGTTTTGAAACGGCCCAAGGCGTTTCGAAACGGTTTTGAAACTGTCAACCCATGTTCCGAAACGGGTATCGAAACGTTTTCAACACTGCCAACCCATGTTTCGAAACAAGTATCGAAATGGCTTTAGAACATAGAGAACCCGTATCGAAACGAGATCAAGTGTTTCGAAATGGTTCTTCATTTCATTTGAAAAATATGACCGTTGCAAGTTTTTAACTGATTTTTAAGAAACCGTTAAGGCATTTCGAAACGAGTTCAATCCGTTTCGAAACGACCCTTGACAGTGGAAAAAGTGTTTCGAAACGGGGTAAGACCATTTCGATACGGGCTCTTAAATGCACCCTAACGGCTCTTTCCTTTTTGGTCCGTTTCGAAACAGGGTCGGGCGTTTCGAAACGGTTGGTTGTAGACTGCATTTATGGAGGTGAGATAACACCCCCCAACGGCTCTATTGATGAATGCAACAACCACAACGGCTAGAAATCAATGAGAAGGTATAAAAGGGACCTCTAAAAGCTCCAGCAACAACTATTGATCCAAAAGCAAACATCCAAACATCAAATCCAAGCATTTGTGCCTAAATCCCAATATTGTCTAGAAACCCCAATTGTAATTTTCATTCTTATCATTTTCAATTGGGTTGAGTGCTTGTAATTGGGCTACAATTTGTATTGAGAGATACTTTCTTAGCCATCAAAATCTTTGTTCTTTTTGTGTGAGGATTGGGTTAAATTTTGGGTAGAAAATTTAACCGAAAATTGTAAGGGTTACCTCCTTAGCCTAGAAAAGGGGAAGAGCAATTAGTGGAATTGTTGCAAATCCTTAGTGAAGCTAAGGTAGTGGATGTAGAGTTCATTTGGAACTTGAACCACTCTAAAATCCCTTGTCTATCTTTTTAATTTGCAATTTCCACCACCTAAAACTTTAAAAATCCAATTCAGTACCCCCCTCTTGGTTCATTTCGATCATTCGATCCACTCAACATAAACCTAGATTTTGAAATTTGGTTCCATGGTCACTCCTAACGTGTGAAATAGAGTAACCAACATCATTTTGATTTGCTTTTGAAAACGTGATAAATTTTTCAAAAGCTTCATCTTTAGTACTTAAGAATATAACCCAAGTGAATCTAGAGTAATCATCAACTAAAACAAATGCATATTATTTTTCACCCAAGCTCATGGTTCTAATAGGGCCAAAAAGATCTATATGGATCAATTGAAATATTCTACTGGTTGATACATCATTGATGGATTTAAAAGAAACTCTTTTATGTTTGCCCTTTGCATGTGCATCACAAATTTTATCTTAGGCAAACCTCTTACTAGATTATTGGAAATTAATTTTTCTAAAACACTCATGCTAGTATGTTCTAGTTTTCTATGTCATAACCAAGCATCATGCTCATCTTTAGCAACTTAGCACATATTAGAAACATTAATAGCATCTAGATGCACCATGTAAATGTTTCCTATTATATGACCTACAAGCATAATCATGTTAGATGCAATGTCAACAATTTTATAATCATTTGATTCAAATATGACATTGTATCTTTTATCACACAATTGCCTTATGCTTAACAAGTTATGTTTTAGACCATTAACATATAAAACATTTTCAATGAGTATAGAAGAGTGATTACCAATAGAGCCAATTCCTTCAATGTGGCCTTTGGAGTTGTTACCTAATGTCACCACTCCTCCACTCTTTGGCTTTATCTCTATGAACCGACTCTTGTCTCTGGTCATATGCCTCGAGCATCCACTATCAAGGTACCATGAATTTGAACTTGCATCTTTGGCCTTGTAGTAATGCTCCTCCTGCAAATATATAGAGTCACGTTTTGATTTTTGGTACCCAAATCTTTTTGGGTTCATAAGAGTTAGCTCCCAAAATCTTGGTCCCCTTGGGGATCCAAGAAGCAATAAGACTAGCATCATTACAAGCTAAGAGTTCCTTAGCAACCCAAACACTCCTAAGATACTTCCATTTGAGGGCCTTTGGAAGCCTCTATGTTTGTAACCATTAAAGTTTCTTCTCACATAGTTGGGTTTGGATGATTTCCCTTTTCAAAACGATTTCCCAACTTTGTTCAAAGAAGCTTTAAGATCACCAACTTTCTTTTGGTGATCATCATGGAATCTTAAAAGTAATTTATGCAAGTCTTGATTTCTCTTTTCAAGATCATTTATTTTTGCTTGCATTTCTTTTACTTTACTTTCAAGATCCAAGTTAGTCTTGGATAAAGTCATTTTCATTTTTCAAATTTAAAACGATCTTTTTGTTTTTCAAAATTGACTCTTTGTATTCCAAAGATAACTTATCATAAACCTCTTGGAGTTCATCATACTCCTCATGTAATTCATCAAATGAAATATCAAATGAATTAGATGAATTAGGAGTTACCTTGGGATCCTCCTCAAGTGTCGTGAGACAAATATTTGCTACTTCTTACTCTTCCTCATTGGATGAGTCCTCATCACTCCATGTAGCCATGTGAGCTTTGTGCTTCTTATTCTCAAAGCTCTTCTTCTTTAATTGGGGGCAATCGAACTTGATATGCCCCGACTTCTTACACTCATAAAAAATGATTTGATCTTTTTCTTTCTCCTTAGGTTTAATTTTGAAGCCTTCTCTTCTTTGGAATCTTCTTCCACGGTTTAACTTCATGAACCTCTTGAATCTCTTGGCAAACATAGTCATCTCCTCATCTTCATCTTTTTCATTAAAATCACTCTCCTCTATGGTGGATTTGAGAGTAATTCCAACTTTCTTCTTCTCGGCCTCCTTTTGTTCCTTCTTCTTCTCATCTTCTTTTTTTCCTTGCCTCATAAGCTCATGAGTAAGTAAGGATCTGATAAGCTCATATAGCTCGAGGACCTTGAGATTTTTGGCTTCAATGATGGTCGTCTTCTTCAATTGCCATGACTCGAGAAGAGAGTAAATAAGTTTTCTTATAAGCTTCTCTTCCGGAATCACTTCTACATATCCTTTCAATATGTTGACAATAAAGGAGAATCGATCAGACATTGACATTATATCTTCATCAGGATCCATCTTGAAGTTTTCGAAGCTAAGATTGAGGAGGTCGATCTTGGTCTCATTGACTTCATTTGTTCCCTCATGAGTCACTTAAACTTTATCCCAAATCTCTTTAGCATTGGAGCACGATGAAACTCTTATGTATTTGTAAAAACCAAATACGCAAAACAATGTGTGCATTGCTTTGGAACACCTTGTTTTTCTCATCCCTCCAATTCCTCATTTCGGTAATCAGAGTAGTATAGCCATTCATGATGCTTTTCCAAGCACCGTGATTAAAAGCTTGGATGAATAGCTTCATTCTATTCTCCCAATATACATAGTTCGCTTTATTGAAGAAGGGAGGCTTGTTGGTAGGTGATAAGTCACTTCAAGACTCGAAATTTGATGTAGAGGTCATGGATGACTTTGATGACGATTCAACTCTTCAAGAATCTTATTTATTGGTTGTAAGACCTTCGATTGAGCCTCGCTTTGATACCAATTGTTAAGTTGATCGAACAATTGAGAATGGCCAAGAAAGGGGTGAACTGGAAATATAAAAATATTTGGAAGATAGTGCAAGAGAGATTTAGAGTGGTTTAATTCCCTCAACGGAATCTACATCCACTACCTTAGCTACCACACTAAGGATTTCACAAATTCACTCAATTTGTCTTTACTTTGAGGACAAAGTGTAACCTGTAACACTCACCAAGATTTATACCCCAAATCGTGTGAGACCCTTTCCCAAAGATACAACAAATAAACAAACTTAAGAAACCTCACAAGGTAGATGTTTGCAACAATTTAAGCTCTCCCTCAAACCCCAAACACTTGAAATAAATGAATACAAAGAAAACACTCAAGTGTTGTGTTGAGTGTGTAAAAGTTCTATTATTTACACCCTTTTTAACCCATATTTCTGCTGCATTCAAGCATCATTGCATTGCATTTAGGTCAGTTTACAGTAAAACATCACAAATACACTAAAGGCACGGATTCTACTAAAAGATGGTTTATTTTGCAGGTAGCTGCCATAGTTGACAAAGAAGGCAGGCGCTGGACAGAGAAGCAGAAGAGCTGAACTGGACAAGCAGACGATGAGGACGAAGCTGCTATGGACCTGTCGTGACAGCAAGGTGACAGCAGCTTTATGAAGAGGAAAAGTAAAATGGACCTCGATAGATAGAGAAAAATCTGCTCGTCTGTCGTGTGAAAGCCAAATATTTTTCCAAGCCCCGGATCAAAGGATATGTCAAGCCAAAGCTCAAGGAGAGGAATTCCCATGAAACAAGGAGGCAGCTGAAAAGTAGGAATCCTTAGAGATTAAGAATTTATTAGAATCTTACTTTTCATTAAAGTTGTAATCCTTGTTAACTTAGAATACTTGAGCCCAAAGCTTATATAAGGGCATAGATTTAACCTAGGAGGCATCGAATACCCCATAACCGATAACCTAAACCCCTCTGCCGTTTACCCGTCACCGACATATTCTAAAAACCCCCTAGGGCCACGGGTTGTTTTGTAAAGTAGTTGCAAGGGTTGTTTTGTTTTAGGATTTTCCAAGTTCAATAAAATAAACTTCAAGTTCTCTTATTTTGGTTTTAATATCTTGCAAGAGCATCGGGAGAGCATTGTGAGGTTATCTATTTACTTAGCATCGAGAGAGTTAAGTATACGAAAGGAATAAGAGCAAGTTCTCTAGTTTATAGTTGAACTATCTTGTGCCTAGGGATAGGGCAAGGTTAAGTGGCTAAAGAAGAATTCATACACATCGGTGTTCATCCTTCGATTCACGCCGGGAGGTATCATCAAAGACGTGATCATCGACAGACTTGGACCTAGGGATAGGCCAAGGCAGATCTGGGATTCTTGCCAAACTTGAAGTACGGAGTTGGTGTGTTCGCTGCCGCGACAGCCTACGGACAGCCGCCGCGCCAGGTGTTGTCGACGACGGGCACGACGACAGAACTGGAGATCCTAAGCAATTCAATACCTGCACTACTGAGCAATTCAATACCAGCCCATTCTCTCTATCTTGATAATTCTACTCTTTTATTTAAGATTACTCTATTATTCTCGTGACAACTCTTAATTATTTCTTACTTTCGTGCAGTGAAATAAGGTGAAGTCATTAGCCCAATCCCTGTGGAGACGATATCCGATACTTCCCATCACTTTACTACTTGCGTCGTGTACACTTGCACTACAATTGCGATAGACTCTTTTACACGCAACAAGTTTTTGGCGCCGTTGCCGGGGATTGGCAACATAACTACATCTTTCTTTTATTGCACTTTTCGTTTTTATTTCTAATTTTGTTTTCGTTTTAATTTTTCTTTAATTTTTCTTTTGTGCTTTCAACTCTCGCTTTTCCCGAGGTCTTCTTGTTTATGCGCAGATCTAAAAGAGGTGAAGATCCTGAATATCCATTAGATCCGGAAATCGAACGTTCCTTTAGTGTCAAGAAACAACTTCGCCGACTTTTAGACAGAAACGAATACCTCGAGGAACAGCTAGAGAAGATGGGCCATAATCAACCTGCCGGCGGTCGCATACCACCCCTTGGCGATAACCACCCGCCTGTCGGTGACCCGCCCGCAGCAGATGGACGACGGTCATGTCGTGACTACATGCTGAAGGATCATGTAGAGCTGGAGACCACGCTGCCAGATATTGATGTTGACAACTTCGAACTTAAACCTGTCATGTTTAGTATGATCAACAATGCCGGGCAGTTTAGTGGTGCTGTGACAGAAGATGCTAGGGAGCATCTCAAGACGTTCCAGGAGATCTGTGGTTCGTTTAGACTACCAGGAGTTAGTCCGGAGATACTAAGGCTTCGGTTGTTCCCTCATTCATTGAGGGACAGAGCTAAAACTTGGTGGAATAAACTTACACCGGGTTCAATCGTAACTTGGGCAGATTTATCTCGTGAATTCTTATCTCATTTTAATCCTTCGCATTTATCTGAGCGATTACGTAATGAAATTGCTACTTTTCAACAGGAAGACGACAAGCCGATGCACGAGGCCTGGGACAGATTTACTACTCTTCTACGGAACTGCCCAATGCATGGATTCCCCATATGGAATCAGGTAACTAAGTTCTATAATGCTGCTAACTTACAAACTCGCATTCGAATTGATTCTGTAGCAAATGGATTATTATTGGATAAAGATCCAGACGAGGCATTACAAGTTTTGAAAAATCTGGCCAAGAATGAGGAGCAGTTTCTGACGACAAGAAGAGGGGGTAAACGGGTACTTGCTGTCAAGGACTATGAGGCCGACAACACTATGAAATCACAGGTAGCATTCCTTACTAAAGCAATGAAACGGTTATTGAATGAAGATGAATTACAAGGATTTGTTGTCGAGGAAGTCTGTACCATCTGTGAGGGAAATCATAGTCGGGATGAGTGCCCAATACAAATAGAAGAGGGAAAATATGTTGGAAATTACAAGCCGAACTATAATTCCAACAATTACAATCCTAATTGGAGGAAGGATCCCAAATTCCCCTGGAGTAATCCTAACAATGCCCTGAATCTGCAAGCACATAATCAGAATCAGGGAGGACCTAGATTGCTGACGCGACAACAACTGCCGCCGCAACTGCCGCAACACCTGCCGCCGCAGCAGCAACAGCAGCCACCACCTGCCACGAGCAGTATATTGGAACAAACTCTGGCCACATTTATGTCTCAGACTGGTACGTATATGGAGAATATGAATCAGTTTGTCAAGAAAACGGAAACCTTTATGGATAAAACCGAGATGAGGATGACAAATCATGAAGCTACCTTGAAATCTCTAGAGACACAAATGGGTCAGGTTTCTCAACATATTAAGCCGAGGCAGAATTGTAACCCCCTTAACCCGGCCTAGACGGTTGACCCGAATTAAGAAAGTCACACGGGGAAAACCAAAGTCAACCCGAAAGTCAACCTTGATTAACGACCCTTTTTTTTTTCTTTTTAATCTTGTCTAGATGCACATTAACCCTAATTGTGATCACTCAACAACATATTCAAAGATCACAAGCATCAGAGATCAAACAGGGACCCAATTGAACAAATTACAACTTTAGGGACCAAATTGTAATTTCTGATAAATAGGAAGACTTAACCCGAATTAAAGTTACCAACTTGAAATTAGTAAGATTTCATGCTTCTCTGTGAAATTTCAGCTCAAAAGGACTTCCCGAACTCATACAATTGCACAAACAAGATTCAGGACCAAAACGCAAACAATTCAAAATATTTAACTGCCAATGTCAGCCCCCAACGGTCACCCGTTCCGGAACAGGCAGAACCCGTTTCGAAACACGGGCCGTTCCGCAACGCGTACCGGAACACGGGCTGGCAGTAGCCAAACCGTTTCGGAACGGTCTCTCCCGTTTCGGACGCCTGGGTTTGTTTAAGGCACCCATTCCGAAACGGTAGGTACTGTTCCGAAACACCCTGCACAGATTGCCCCAAAATGCATACCCAATCATGCAATTAATCATCCATTCATGCTCCAATTACCACCAAACTTTACCAACATGCAATTCAACATATATGAGACTTACATGCATCAACAAATCAACAAAATAACATCATATGCAAAAAGCCCCAAATCTATAGGCATGCTTCCTACACAAGCAAACCATTCAAACATAAACTTCCAATTCAAGCATGTATAGGCCAAACTCAAAAACCAACATTCTCAACAACATTCAACATACTTAGGGAGTTCAAAACCTCTCCCAAAACATACACATAGGTCCCCCATTGCCAAATTACCAAAAGCTAAAAATGTACTTAAGAAACCTTCCATACTTTGAGCTTTACTTTCACTTGAATGCTTGCCCTCCTTGCTGCCCTCAAAGTACTCTAATGTTCTGCATTATTGATTTAAGAAAACGAAAGAGAGCGTAAGCAAAAGCTTAGTGAGGGATGCTCAATAAAACCATTCAATAATGCATTTATAAAACACTTTATAAATCATGCTTCAAATCAACATTTATACATGCTCAAAAGCATACTTTAAACAAGCATCTCATGCTTCATATCATAACATGTCATATTGGCCACAAGTGATGAGTTCCATTTCATTAAAAACAAGTTCATCAACTTTCACCCCAAGGACTTTTAAACACCTTGGCCCCAAGGACTTTTAAACACCTTGGCCCCATGGACTTTTAACCACCATGGAATGGACCACACAAGGACTTTTAACCACCTTTGTGTCCGTATCAAGTTTCACCCCAAGGACTTTTAAACACCTTGGCCCCAAGGACTTTTAAACACCTTGGCCCCATGGACTTTTAAACACCATGGCCCCATGGACTTTTAAACACCATGGAAAGGATCACACAAGGACTTTTAACCACCTTTGTGTCCGTAGCAAGAATCATCCAAGGACTTTTAACCACCTTGATGTTCTTAAGTAAACAAGGCTCACTCAAGGACTTTTAACCACCTTAGTGACCTTAACCTTTTCAAAACATCACTTGCCAATATACATCATCATCATCAATTTATCCACTGTTTTAAAGCATTAAACCAAGCCATATTCATCATGCATTTAAAAGCATCAAACCACATTTAATCAATGTTCAAAAACAAGGAACTCTTACCTTGAGCTTCCTTCAACATATGGCTTACAAAAACAGCATTAACCATGCTAAATCATGCTTTCAAAACAGAGTTTAAAACATGCAATAAACCACATTGCACAACAATCAAATCATGGCCACCACTAGAGAGTATTTCCGAAAACTTACACTTGAGCTTAGCAAAGTTGTTTAGACTTAAACTAAGCTCCCAAGACATTGGTTTCAAAGCCGAAAACCCAATTTCACTCACCGATTCCACTTCGCCTCTTGCCGAAGCACCAAATCAAGCTTCCGGATCAACAACTCTTGGATCCAAAGATGCCTCCCCTGTTTTAACACATCAAAGCAGAGGATTAATGCATCATCATGCATTAATTGCTTCAATGAAAGCACCTAAACTCGCTGCTCTCATCCACACTCCATTTTCGGCCACCAAACACAACCGAAAATGCATCCAAACCACTTCTCAACAAAGCCCAGCCACAAACCAACAAAACCAAACATCTATTAACATCATTTAACATCTAAAAAGAACCTATTAACATCCTTATACCTCCAGCAACATCAGATCCACAAGATCACCTCAAAAACAATCAAGAATCACAAGCTAAACTTAGGAAACTCAACCTATCCGGGATTGAATTAATCAAAACTCAATTCCTTATCAATTTAGAGTCCAAATAACATCAAAAACACATCTCAAATCACAGATTTAACAGATCAAACGAAAATCATCAAAAATCACCAAATCTTGCATTACAAGCCAAGATCCAATTCACAACTCAAAAGCCTTTAATAAAACATCAATTAAGGATTGAAAACTTAGGAATTTCAGTAAAGAACTGATAGTTTAGAGGAGAAGGACGTTCTTACCTCCAAACTTGAGTTTCTCCTCTTTTTGGAATCAAAAACCTTGATGAATCAAGTAGCAAATGATGAGGTTTTGTATATATGTTGATTAGGAATCAAAAGAGAGTTGAAAGGAGGGATTTAGGTGAGAAAATCAGAAACAATTCTCTGGAAAGAAAGTGTTTGGGTTGAGAGAAAATGAGAGAAAGGAAAATAGGAAGTTAGTTATCAAAATGGCCAAAATGGCTTTCCCTCCACTTTTCATATGTTTTAAAATCAGAATAAACCCTTAAAATATCTTAGAAAAATCTGGAGAAACTACTTTTGGAATAATAGCTCCTTAAAGATTCAAAGTTTCAACCCTTTGTAAAACAGTCACCAAACTTTCAAAAATTACATTTTGGTCACTAGCCAAAATGTCACCCTTCCAAAACTCATTTTCCAAAATTGATTTCACAGTTCACTTAATTATATTAAAAGATGATTTTAGAACATTTTTCCATATTTTTAATGCAACCCGAACTAGGCTTTCCTAATTTCACATTTTAGATTCGACCAGCACTTTGACCAAACCGGTCAACGCCCAAAACTCCTAAGCCCAAAACCGGGGCGTTACAAAAATGGAGGATTCCCTAGCAATACTGAAAATGCTAGACCACCCCCACATGAGCAATGTAAGGCGATTACTACTAGGAGTGGGAAGAAATTACCAAGGCCGGAAAAAGAAGCTGAAACAGAAAAGGAACCTGCCTTGGATAAGTCTGCCGAGGAAGCTGCCCCGACAGGTGACAAACAGACTGCTGCCGAGGAGCCTGTCATGACAGCAGAAGCGACAGAGGAGAAAAACGATGATTACCGTCCTCAGATTCGCATGCAGTTGGAAGGGCGTATTGCTGATTATCGTCCTCCACCACCTTTTCCCCAACGGATACAACAAGCTAAGCATGAATCTCAACTTAAAAAGATTTATGATATTTTTAAGCAGGTTCATATTAATATTCCGTTGTTAGATGCTGTTAGGGAGATGCCCGGTTATGCTAAATTTCTCAAGGATGTTATGTCGAAAAAATCTAAACTTGGGGAATTTGAAACGGTAAAGATGACATAAGGCTGCATGAGCATTCTTCATCGGCAGCCACCCCAGAAAAAGAAGGATCCGGGGAGTTTCATCATACCTTGCGTAGTCGGAAATAAATTTGTGGGTAAGGCACTTTGTGATCTTGGTGCTAGTGTTAATTTAATGCCCAAGTCTGTTTTTCAGAAATTAGGCATTGGAAAGGCGCGGCCCACGACAGTGACCCTGCAGCTGGCCGACCGCTCTTACGTTCATCCCGAAGGAAAAATTGAAGATATTCTGGTAAGAGTTGATAAGCTTATTTTTCCTGCTGACTTTCTTATCTTAGACTGTGAGGCAGACGAAAATGCACCAGTCATCCTTGGGCGACCATTCTTAGCCACGGGAAGATCATTGATTGATGTGGAGAAAGGAGAACTCACCATGCGCGTGAACGATCAAGAGATTTAGTTGAATGTTCTCCAAGCAATGAAACATGTTGATGTAGACGAGGAATGCAAGGCTATCAGTGAAGTTACCCTTGATCAACCCTGCATCAGGTCGGGCTGTCACGATATTAAATTTGGACACTGCTGCGGCAGCCACCTAGAGGACTGTCACGACAGCAACGATGACAGCACCGACGACAGCAACTCCTCTGAATCTGATACATCTGATACTGAAGATCAGGAGGAGGTAAACTGGTTAGGCAATCGTCCAGGTAAGTTATTCGAACCCTTGAATTATACTTCAGATAACCATGTAATCCAAAAGCCATCTATTGTTGAACCACCTGCTTTAGAACTAAAGTCCTTGCCAGGGCAGCTTAAATATGCTTATCTTGGTTCCAATGACACACTGCCCGTAATCATCTCTGCTAAGCTGCCGCAGGAACAGGAACGACAGCTAATCGACATGCTAAGGCAGCACAAAAAGGCAATTGGATGGACGATAGCAGACATTCAAGGCATTAGTCCGGCGTTATGCATGCACAAAATCCTCCTCGAGGAAGATCATAAGCCGACTATAGATGCCCAAAGGCGATTAAACCATGCGATGAAGGAGGTAGTTTGTAAAGAGATAATTAAATGGTTAGATGCTGGTATTATTTACGCCATCTCCGATAGCAAATGGGTGAGCCCGGTGCAATGTGTTCCCAAGAAAGGAGGAATGACTGTGATAACCAACGAGAACAATGAGTTAATCCCAACCAGGACTGTGACCGGTTGGAGGGTTTGTATGGACTATCGGAAGCTTAACAAAGCTACCCGAAAGGACCACTTTCCTTTACCCTTTATTGATCAAATGCTTGATAGATTAGCGGGTAAACCTTACTATTGTTTTCTTGATGGTTATTCAGGTTACAACCAAATTGCTATCGCACCAGAGGATCAAGAAAAAAACGACTTTTACATGCCCCTACGGAACATACGCGTTTAGGAGGATGCCGTTTGGACTCTGTAATGCACCTGCCACCTTCCAAAGGTGCATGATGGCCATATTCTCCGACATGGTAGAGGACTTCCTTGATATTTTCATGGATGATTTTTCTGTCTTTGGAGACGATTTTGAGAGTTGCCTCGGCAATCTTCAAAAGGTACTTGAAAGATGTGAAAAAGCTAATCTTGTTCTAAATTGGGAAAAATGCCACTTTATGGTGGACGAAGGGATAGTCCTTGGCCATAAGATTAGCTGTCGTGGAATAGAAGTCGACAGGGCTAAGATTGAAGTAATTGAGAAGCTGCCGCCGCCAACCACAGTCAAGGGCATTAGAAGTTTTTTAGGGCATGCTGGTTTTTATCAGAGATTTATCGCGAATTTCTCGAAAATCACAAAGCCCCTATGTCATCTCTTAGAGCAGAACCGACCCTTTCACTTTAATGAAGAATGTACTAAAGCATTCAAGATTTTGAAGGAAAAACTAGTGACAGCCCCATAGTACAGCCACCAGACTGGACACAGCCATTTGAGATTATGTGTGATGCTCGTGACTATGCTGTCGGGGCAGCACTTGGGCAGCGCGGAGATAAGCTGTTTCATGTCATATAATATGCCAGCAAAACATTAAATGACGCCCAAGTGAACTACACCACTACAGAAAAGGAGCTGCTAGCTATGGTGTTCTCCATCGACAAGTTTCGTTCTTACATACTTGGGACGAAAGTAATAATACACACCGACCATTCTGCCCTAAAGTATTTGTTCGCAAAGAAGGATGCAAAACCTAGATTGATACGGTGGATCTTGCTATTACAAGAATTCGACCTTGAGATCAAGGACAAAAAGGGGACAGAAAATTAGGTGGCAGACCACTTGTCAAGGTTGGAGAAGGGACAAAGTCTACCAATCGACGAGACAAACATACTGGAGACCTTCCCAGATGAGCAGCTCTTTGCTGCCGCAATCGCTGTCGCGACAGCCATGGCGGCAGGTAAGTCTTCTGAACTCCCCTGGTATGCTGATTTCGTTAATTTTATAGTTAGCGGAATACTTCCTTCTGATCTTAATTATCAAGCCAGGAAGAGGTTTCAAAATGATGTTAAACATTATTATTGGGACGAACCTCTTCTTTTCAAAATGTGCGCAGATCAGGTTATAAGAAGGTGTGTACCACAAGAAGAACAAGAAGACATTCTCCATCACTGTCATGCTTCACAATATGGAGGTCACTTAGGAGGCAATAAAACTGCTGCCAAGGTGCTGCAGTCAGGGTTCTACTGGCCGACACTATATAAGGATGCACAGGACTTTTACAAGCACTGTGACAGATGCTAGCAGACAGGTAACATCTCGAGGAGAAACGAGATGCCACTGTAGAACATTCTAGAAGTCGAGATCTTCGACGTTTGGGGGATTGATTTTATGGGACCTTTTCCATCTTCATGTGGAAATTTGTACATCCTCCTAGCAGTAGATTACGTCTCCAAGTGGGTTAAAGCCATTGCCACTCAAAAGAATGATGCCAAGATGGTCCAAAAGTTTTTGCACAAAAACATTTTTTCTAGATTCGGCATCCCTAAGGCGATCATCAGTGATGAAGGGAGACATTTTGATAATAGGTTAATTGCTGCCGCCTTGAAGAAATATGGTGTCAAGCACAGGATCGCGACAACATACCACCCACAGACCAATGGACAGGCTGAGATATCCAATAGGGAAGTGAAGAACATTCTTGAAAAGATGGTTAAGCCAACTAGGAAAGATTGGTCTTTACTTCTAAATGATGCATTATGGGCATATAGGACAGCTTTTAAAACTCCATTAGGCATGTCTCCATACCGTTTGATTTATGGAAAAACATGTCACTTGCCTGTCGAGATCGAGCACAAAGCATATTGGGCAATCAAGGCAGTGAATATGGACTTGGACAAGGCAGGCCAGAAAAGGCTGTTAGATTTGAACGAGATTGAGGAAATACGGACAATGGCCTACGACAATGCAAGGATCTACAAGGAGAAAACAAAGCAGTGGCATGACAAGAAGTTGCTACCACGACAATTCTGCCCAGGGCAGCTTGTGTTGTTGTTCAATTCTAGGTTGAAACTCTTCCCAGGGAAGTTAAAATCTAGATGGTCTGGCCCGTTCCAAGTGGTACAAGTTTTTCCCCATGGTGCCATCACTATCCGATCATTAAAAGACGGGCACCAATTCAAAGTCAATGGACAGCGCCTCAAGCATTATCGGGGGACTGAAGCCCCAGGAATACAAGAAGTGGTTACTTTAGGAGATGACCCACAAGGCATCTCTAATTTAACCTAAATTTTATTTATTTTTATTAGTTATTATTTATTAGGAAATTAGGTTATTTTATTCGAATAATGTTTTTATATTTTCTGTTTTTAGGAAATAAAGGAGTCAAGAAGAAAAGGAGAAGTGACCCAAGCCCACCATCCATCCATCAGCCCAACAGAGCCCATTTATTGAAGCATGTCGTTTCGGCTGCCGCCGCAGACGGATAAGACAGGCTGTCAACAGACTGACACGACAGACGCAGAAGCGTGTGGCAGACGCGTAGCAGACGTATAAATGCGTGTCAGACGCGTCAGACACGCTAAATCCCATCCGTCGCCCAGTTATTCCCGCCTGTCGTTACAACATTAAACGGGCAGACCCTCGACCGCTATAAAACCCCATTTTCATTTTCAGTTTTTCTCACTTCTGCTTATTCTCCCTTGCTTTCTCCTCTAGTTTTTATTTGTTTTCTCTATTTCACAACCCTTGCAACTAACATGTCGTCTAGATAGACCCGCCGTAGTGCTGCCTCAGCCTCTTCTTCAGCAGCAGCGACGCCCTTCGCCACAAAGGAGTTATGGGAGGAAAGGGGTTTCGTTTACACCAGAAAAGCACCCAACATGGGACTCCGACCTTTCATCACAAGGGCAATCACGGCTCAACTATGGGAGCAATTCGCCGAACAACCGGCAGAACTAAACGACACATTAGTCTGGGAGTTCTATGCTGCTATCGACAGCAGATCAGCAACATCTGTCACCGTTCGAGGAGTAAAGGTGCCCTTCACAGCTGACAGCATCAACCACATGTTTGGCCTCTACTTTGGCCCCGATGATGATGCCCACCAGAAATTCCTAGACACCCTCGATGCTGCCGCCTATGGTGCTGTCATAGCGGAGGTGACAGAGGAAGGAACAACATGGACCACAAGCAAAAAGAACCCACATTCTGTCAAAAGGGGGCAGCTACTCCCGGAAGCCAAACTCTGGAACGCTTTCATCAAAAAGCGTATCATGTCGTCCTCCCACCACACGACGGTGAACCAGCAGCGGCTTGCCCTCATTCACTCAATCATGCACGACAGGCCTATCAATGTGGGCCGCTATGTGAGGGACAGCATCCTAGACTGCACATTCCGCTCCGACTCCCGCCTCTGCCTGCCGTTCACAATAACTTCCCTATGCCGCTATGCTGCTGTCCCCGAGGAGCCCTCCGACAAACTAATCAAGGGCAGAGGCTGGACAGACAACAACATCAACAGCCTCATGGAGCTGGTAGTGGCTACACCTATCTCTTCATTCAACCCAGCCGGCTCCCCAGCAGAATCATCAGAGGAGCCTGCCCCTGAACCTGCTGCCGCCACCGCTCCGACAGACCAGTCTGCCCACATCCTTGCTGCGATACAACGGGTGGAAGAGAGACAAATGGGATTGATGACCTTCATCCGGGATTTCACCAACTCGACGATAAACTTTATTACCAACACTTTAAATTTTCCCGATGTTAATTTCCCTACTTTTCCTACCCATTATTTCCACATCCTTTCCCCTGTCCACACATCCACACCACCTGCCTCCCCAAATTCCCACTCTACTGCTTCCACCCCATCACCTGCCCCGACGACAGCAGGCAGTCCAACGGCCGAAACCTCTGCCAGAGGAACAAAGAGACCTCCTCCGATGACAGCCCTCTGATCAGGAGGAATTTGGAGAGAGAGTTTACGCCTGTCAAGAGGCAGAAGCACGTGGCAGACAGGAGGCTGATGCCCAAGGCTAGCACCACCACTAGCAGCACCTGGGACAGTGGCAGCAGTTCTGACGTCCATCTCGTGGAGCAACCTGCCCCTGAACCTGCCCAGCCTCCTCCACAGCCCAGACGCCGCCGTCAGATCCGTGTCAGCAGCAGCAGCGAGGACAGCGATTGAAAAATTTAAGTCTTTTATTTCCTTTTATTGATGCCTGCTTATATCTTTTGTGATGTACTTCATGTTTTTTGTTTTTCTTCTGTCATTTTGCATTGAGGGCAATGCAACCCTCAAGTTTGGGGGTGGCAACCCTCCATCATTAATGGAGTCCTAAGTACATCTTTTTATTAATTGTTGTGTTTTTTTTAAATAAGTTCTCTAAAAAAATCAGAAAATACAAAACTGTTGGCTTAAAATTGTGAAGTTAACTTACCTGTCATGACAGCTATGTCGTGGCAGCATCTTTAGGACAGTTTAAGGAGAAGTTTAGAGCCTTTCTATAGTTCTGAAAAATTTAAACACCTTTGTGACTGTTATATTGCTTAGATTTCTTTTAGCCAAACTAGAATAGGATGCTTAGTACTTGAATAGCCCCTAGAGGTGCCTAACACTGGCTCTAGGAAAGAAGTTTAGCAAAAGAAAATTCAAAAACCTAGAGGTGCCCGAAACTGGCTCTAGAAAAATTTAGCTTGAAAAGAGAAGAAAAAGAAGCATGAAAATGTGTCTTCAAGAAAATAAACTTTGGCATAAAAATTCGAGTGAAAAAGTTGAATATTCTAGTGAAAATAAGAGAGTCTTAGCATATAACTGTTCACAAGCATGCACACACTGCACGAGAGATATAGGGAGATTCCGGACAGATCCTAACCTTTCCGACAGGTTGCTGCCACCATAGAGATTGAGCGACGGGTAAGGGACAGTTCACCGTTTGAAGGCCAACACAAAAATTTTCATTTTTCTTTTAGGTTTAGTTGCTTGAGGGCAAGCAAAAACTTGAGTTTGGGGGTGTGTTGAGTGTGTAAAAGTTCTATTATTTACACCCTTTTTAACCCATATTTCTGCTGTATTCAAGCATCATTGCATTGCATTTAGGTCAGTTTACAGTAAAACATCACAAATACACTAAAGGCACGGATTCTACTAAAAGATGGTTTATTTTGCAGGTAGCTGCCATAGTTGACAAAGAAGGCAGGCGCTGGACAGAGAAGCAGAAGAGCTGAACTGGACAAGCAGACGATGATGACGAAGCTGCTATGGACCTGTCGTGACAGCAAGGTGACAGCAGCTTTATGAAGAGGAAAAGTAAAATGGACCTCGATAGATAGAGAAAAATCTGCTCGTCTGTCGTGTGAAAGCCAAATATTTTTCCAAGCCCCGGATCAAAGGATATGTAAAGCCAAAGCTCAAGGAGAGGAATTCCCATGAAACAAGGAGGCGGCTGAAAAGTAGGAATCCTTAGAGATTAAGAATTTATTAGAATCTTACTTTTCATTAAAGTTGTAATCCTTGTTAACTTAGAATACTTGAGCCCAAAGCTTATATAAGGGCATAGATTTAACCTAGGAGGCATCAAATACCCCATAACCGATAACCTAAACCCCTCTGTCGTTTACCCGTCACCGACATGTTCTAAAAAACCCCTAGGGCCACGGGTTGTTTTGTAAAGTAGTTGCAAGGGTTGTTTTGTTTTAGGATTTTCCAAGTTCAATAAAATAAACTTCAAGTTCTCTTATTTTGGTTTTAATATCTTGCAAGAGCATCGGGAGAGCATTGTGAGGTTATCTATTTACTTAGCATCGGGAGAGTTAAGTATACGAAAGGAATAAGAGCAAGTTCTCTAGTTTATAGTTGAACTATCTTGTGCCTAGGGATAGGGCAAGGTTAAGTGGCTAAAGAAGAATTCATACACATCGGTGTTCATCCTTCGATTCACGCCGGGAGGTATCATCAAAGACGTGATCATCGACAGACTTGGACCTAGGGATAGGCCAAGGCAGATCTGGGATTCTTGCCAAACTTGAAGTACGGAGTTGGTGTGTTCGCTGCCGCGACAGCCTACGGACAGCCGCCGCGACAGGTGCTGTCGACGACGGGCACGACGACAGAACTGGAGATCCTAAGCAATTCAATACCTGCACTACTGAGCAATTCAATACCAGCCCATTCTCTCTATCTTGATAATTCTACTCTTTTATTTAAGTTTACTCTATTATTCTCGTGACAACTCTTAATTATTTCTTACTTTCGTGCAGTGAAATAAGGTGAAGTCATTAGCCCAATCCCTGTGGAGACGATATCCGATACTTCGTATCACTTTACTACTTGCGTCGTGTACACTTGCACTACAATTGCGATAGACTCTTTTACACGCAACATGTTGGTACAAGAAGGATATGAATTTAAGCTCTAAAAGACTTTGCATATGCTTGAATGCTTCTGGATAGTTGTCTTGTTGTTGAAGAAGCTTTGTAGACTTGCTTTTATACCCTCTCATTGAATTCTAACTGTTTGGGTTGTTGGAGACTTGATAATAGCCGTTGGGAGGGGGTTTTCCCGCCTTAAATGCAATTTGGCAACTATCAGTATCGGTACTCGAAGGCCCATATCGGTACCTACTCAAAAATAGAAAGAGCCATTGTCTAATACAAAGGGTACTGGTACACGGACAAGGAGTATCGGTACGATACATACCGTACATGTATTGGATCTATACCGGTACTCATATAGCTTACTAGAAAAATATTTCAAAGGGCGTATCAATACTCAAAAGTACCATAGCGGTACTCCAAGTTGAACCGTATCAGTACGTGGGCCATGCCGGTACAGAAAGAGTGTAACCCCCTAAACCCGACCTAGAAGAAAAGGCCTAATTTAGGAAGTCACAATTGAAAACTTTACCCTCAAGAAACTAATTTAAATTATAATATATTAAAATAGCGTAAAATAAATTATTTTTGATAATAATATAAAATGTCTCAATAAAGATAAAACTTGAACGTAAAAATAATAATATTATAATTTAAATAAAATATTCAAATTTAAAGTATGAAAACACATGCTAAAAATAATAAGTCTCAAATCTGAAATTACATCAAAATCTCAAAATAATCTTAATAATAAAATATTCCCGAAAGTAAAGTATGTCCAAACTGAAGATAAAATAGATTCGATAAAATAAAGAGATCCTCCGAGTACCAAGTCGCCTAGAGTCCAAGATCTGTAAGAGAAAATTATGGGGGAGTAAGCTATTGAGCCCATTGTGTCTCTAAAGTGCAGGCAATCACAAACTCAGTTTCACAACAATAAATTTTCACAAAAATATTTAAAAGACACAAAGCAAGTTTAAACACGGTTTTATGAAAACATAATGCAATGCACCCATACTGCATAGTCACCAAAAAGAGTAGGTTCCCCAGAACCTCTCGCTACATAGTCACAAAAAAGAGTAGGTTCCCTAGAACCTCTCGCTACATAGTCACCAACGCAAGTGATATAAACCACTGAACTTCCTTCGTACAATCCCAACCCATGATAACACAGTAAAAAGATATCACAGTTTTCACAGTCTCAACACAGCCCGATAATAAATCATGGATTCACATATCATTTACTTTAAAACACAATTTATTCACAGTCTGAAAATAATGTGCACAGAAAATATAACGTAAAATCATGACATAGCCGAAAATCATTCAAGTGTAAAATCAAAAACACAAAATCAAAGTATGTAGCACAAAAAGAGAACACACAAAAATATTTTATTTATAGCACCGAAAAAAACACACCTTAGCCAAAGCAACTCAACCTACTTAATAATGTGTTTCTCACGATCAGAACCACTGGGTTTAGCTGTATCAGAACCTATGAGAATAATTTTGATATTAGCACTATTACTATTATCACTATGATTATGAAGTTATTCCTAAATACATATTTAATAATTTTTACTGATATAGAATACTTATCTGATTCTATTGAGTGGATCAAAGGATTGATCAAGCCAAGAGAGGGTTGAATTGGGTTTTTAAAAATTGTTAGAGTAAATAGAATGGTTGAAAATGATGAACAAAGAATTTTAGAGTGGTTCGAGTTCCAAATGAACTCTACATTCACTACCTTAGCTGCCACTAAGGATTTCCAACAACCCACTAATTGTTCTTCCCCTTTTCAAGGCTTAGGAGGTAATCTTTACAATACCAGTCAAATTTTCTACCCAAAATTTGACCAAACCCTCACAAGAATACAAAGATGAATTAAAGGCAAGAAAGATATCTCTCAATACAAGATTGCCCCTTTAAGTACAAACACTCAACCCAAATTTGATAACAATATCAGAATTGAACACTACACGATTTGGGGTTTAACAAGAGATTGGAAAATAAGCACTTTGAGCTTGGATTTTTGCTAGGATGTTTATCTTTGCTGCAATTATTGTTGATGGTCTTCGATTAGCTTCAATTTATACCTTCTCTATCAATTCTAGCCGTTTGGGTGGTTAAGGTATTGATTATAGCCGTTGGGACCCTCTCTTTCCACCATAAATGCACTTATGCAGCATACCGTATCAGTACACGAGGACCCATATTGATGCATGTCTCAAAACAGAAAGAGCCATTGCACAATAACAAGAGGGCGTATCAATACGCGTGTAAGCGTATCGGTACGTGATATGGACCGTTTCGATACGGGGAACACTTGTATCGATGCAATTAATTCAACATAGCTCACTGGAAGATTCTGTATCAATACGCCAAAGAGCGTATCGCTACGAGGCAACCACCACTTTAAATTTCGGTTACCTAACAACTGACACCAACGGTCAAAAACATTAAAGGCTTTCAATTTTAAAATTCCATAAAATTCGTATCGATACAGGTGGAACCGTATCGGTACGCTATTCAAACTCCTTCAATTTTATAGAGAGAGTGTATCGATACAGATTCAATATATTTTGATACGGGTAGGAGCGTATCGAAACGCGTTTCTCCAGTAGCCAAACTTGTAAAAAAGGTATCGATACGCTTGGACGTTTTTCAATACTTTGGCCTTGGAACACTTAGAAAATATTTGGAGTTTGAGTTTTTTAAATCAGATTAAAGCCTTGGTGATTTATAAATCATTTGAGGGACTTAGAAATCTATTTCAAGTTTTCAATTTAATACTTAACATACTTTGTTATATCAAAATCAAACATAGGTTTTACAATCTCCCCATTTTGATATAACAAAACCAAAACTTGAAATTTTTGACACTTTGAAAAACTTTGCAAAATAATAACTCCCCCTTAATATTATCTAGGTAAACTTTAAGTTGAAAATCAAAATTTTTAAGTGTGAGCTTGTTCCCTCTCCGTCTTTTTGTTAGATCAAAAAGATAGAGACATTGATAAACATAGGCAAAAGGCATAAATAATAACCAAGCAACATAAATTGATAATCATTAAGTTCAAAATAAAGATAACATCACATAAAATCCAAAAAAAAGAAAATCAAAGCATAGGTTTTAGAATGCAAACTTAGTCCTAAAAACATAATTGAAAGTGCATAAATATCCTAAATGACATGAATGATATGAAAAGATGAACTACTATGCATCTCCATCGCCATCTTCATCGTCCTCATTATGTGCATCATCATCATTCCTCCGAGATTGACACCACTCGTCATAGAAAGCGGTAAGGGATATGTTCATCGAGTTGTGACCGCCTTCAAGGGAAGTGAGGCGTGTCTCCACATTCTTCATACGATCTTCAAGACTTGTAAAACGTGTGTCTATAGTAGAAAATTCTGAACTCATCGCTTGATCCATGGTAGCAAATCCCGTGCGCAAGCCCGTGAATTGCTCTTTGTGAAAGGTCATGAGGGAATCCATAGAAGGTGGAGGAGGAGGAGCTTGAGGAGCTTGAGCGGCTTGAGCATTAGCAAATTCTTTCGGAATAGCATCACTAGGGAGTTCGGATAGACGAAGCCAATTTCCATTGAAGTACATGAACTTACCCCTTGAAAGAGATCTTTCATCGATAGGATCAGTGAGGGGAGTCGGGTAGTGATGTGAGAAATCTATATCCTTTTGTGTGAAGAAATAACTCAAGGTTGTTCCATAAGTGAAGGAAGTGACAAGATTAGTTTGGCGATGTTGCATGAGATAGACAATCTCTGCAAACATAATTCGAGCAAGGTTCGGTTGTAGTCTTTGATGGAAGCAACGAATCCAAAAATCGTCAACTTGGTGGATATTGGAATACTTGCCTCCCGAGGGCCTAAACCGCCAAGAAACCATCAAATGTAGGATCCGATCTTAAGCATTAAGAGCGGTGACGGAACCACTTAAGACATGGCCAAGAGCATTCTCATAATCAAGACCTTCATCCTCTAACTTGAACACATCACAAAGGGACTGAACATTGATGGTTACCTTTTTACCCATTAGATAGGATTTAATAGCCGTAACAACACCCGAAGCATTGGCGACACACTTGGCATTAGCATAGAAAATAAATACCAAATTGCAATAGAAAAAGCTGGGAATTTGAATAAAATCCATAAATTTCCATTCTTGGAGCAATGGTAAGTAAACAAATTTGAAGCGCTCCGAGTTGAGAAAAGGAACGGAAAATACCCTCTCTTGACGGATTTTGTGGTTTTGAAATTGTCAGAAATATGAGAGATCTCTAGTAGTTTTGAAGCACTATTGATAGATAAGAGTGAGGTTCGGACGAGTACCATCTCCTGCATTAGAACCTTCATTGGCTTCACTAGTATGTGCTCTCTTTTTAGGTGCCATTGACTAGAGTAAAGATCAAAAACAGTGTATGCATTAACTTTCTCATTCAACCCATTGAAAATCAATAATCAAGGTTTTTGTTAAAAAAAATAGAAACAAAAAACAAAAGGTTTTAAAGAAGATTGTTGTTGAGAAAAACAAAACAAAAGAAAATTTAAAACGAAAATCAAAAGAGAAAAAGAGATTTGTACCTTGATATTGATAGAGAGGAATGGGAGAAGAACTTTGCACCAAATTGATGAAAAGCTTTGCTTGATGTTGAAAACCCTCAAGAGATTTTGAGTTGTGGTGTGAAAATATGAGGGATTGAGAGGCTTTTTATAGAGAGCAAATGAGTAGGGTTTTAAAATGGCAATTTTGGTAAAAGTGAAACTCTTTAAATGCCATTAAGAAGCTCTCTGTGCAATCGCGTATCGATACGCCTGAGGGGTATCGATACCGGGGTAAAATCGTAATTCCCTTGAAACGCCCGTTGAAGGTTTGTATCGAAACGGATGCAATCCGTATCGAAACGCTTTTAGCTCGTATCGAAATGGATTGAACCGTATTGATACCCGTTTGAGACAAAATACAGTCTGGAAAGCTAATACAGCATCTGTATCGATACGCAGAAGGCTGTATCGATACCCTATGCCTAGAAATGCATTTTAGGCTTTAAGAACAACCAAAGGCTCAATTTAGCACCTCCTAAATGAATGCAATTGATGAATGAGCAGTTCTATGCATATTCTAAGAGAAGCATACTCCCCTAGCTATAAGCATGGATATTTTCAAGAGCAACAACACGTAAACATGCAATTTCACAAATTCAAGCAATTTTAACTTCAAAAAGAGTCCTAAAGGGTCAAGGAAGGCTAGTTAGACCTAACTCTCTCCAAAGGACCAAAAACGCTCTTTATCCAAAGGGTTTGTAAATGTGTCCGCTAGTTGGTTTAAGGTGTTAACGTACTCTATAACAACATCTTCCTTAAGGACATGATCTCTAATGAAATGATGTCTTATCTCTATATATTTGGTTCTAGAATGTTGGATGGGATTTCTAGTTAAGCATATGACACTGGTGTTGTCACACTTAAGGGGTATGGTTTCAACTTTAATACCATAATCTAAGAGTTGTTGCTTCATCCAAAGGACTTGAGCAAAACAACTCCCTAAGGATATGTACTCGGCTTCGGTGGTAGATATAGCTACACTATTTTGTTTCTTAGAGAACCAAGATATGAGCATACTACCTAAGAATTGACATGTTCCCGAAGTACTCTTCCTATCGATTTTACACCCCTCATAATCCGCATCCGAATAAGCATGAAGGTTGAAGGTTGAGTCTCTAGGGTACCAAAGACCTAGACAAGGAGTATCTCTAAGGTACCTAAAGATTCTCTTAACGGCTATATGGTGAGACTCTCTAGAACTAGCTTGAAACCTAGCACACAAGCAAACACTAAACAAAATATCTGGTCTACTTGTGGTAAGGTAAAGCAAAGATCCAATCATAGAGCGATAAAGCTTAGAGTCAACACACTTACCTCCTTCATCTTTGTCAAGCTTTGTAGATGAGCTCATTGGTGTGGTTTGAGGCTTTGCATTCTCCAAGCCAAACTTCTTGAGCATATCCAAGCCAAAAAGAATTAGAGTTCCCCCATCATGCTCATCTCGAATTCACCTTGCATTAACTTAGCAAACTATTTGCAATGACACTCGTTAATAAATCCAAAAATAATATCATCAACATATATTTGTACTACTAAGATGTCCTTCTTATACCTTTTTATGAAAAGTGTAGTGTCCACCTTACCTTTTTCAAAACCTTTTTCAATCAAAAAGTTTGAAAGACTTTCATACGAAGCTCTAGGAGCTTGTTTTAAACCATAAAGTGCTTTGGTTAGTTTGAAAACATGATTTGGAAATTTTGAATCTTCAAAACCCGGTGGTTGTTCCACATACACTTCCTCATTTATAAAACCATTTAAAATGCGCTTTTAACGTCCATTTGAAAAGGCTTGAAATCATGATAACATGCATATGCAAGCAACATCCTAATAGCCTCCATTCTAGCTACGGGTGCATAGGTTTCATCAAAATCTATTCCCTCTTTTTGTGTGTAACCTTGAGCAACTAATCTAGCTTTATTTCTCACAACGTCACCACTCTCATCTAGTTTGTTCCTAAAAACTCATTTAGTTCCTATAGTAGATTGATTACTAGGCCTTTCAACTAATGTCCAAACATTACTTCTCTCAAATTGATTTAACTCTTCTTGCATAACCATAATCCAAAAGTCATCTTTTAATGATTCTTTAATGTTCTTAGGCTCTATGCATGAGATAAAAGAAACATGATTCATGAGTTTAAGAGAAGATCTAGTAGTTACCCCGTTGGATGGATCATCCAAAATTTCACCACCTTTGATATAGTTGTACTCCCTTGGGTAGCTCACTTCCTTTTCCTCAAGAGCCAAGTCCTTCAAGGCTTCAAGAGGTGGATCTTGTGTATCCTCTTCTTTTGTTGGAATCTCATCCTCTTTTGAAGTTTGTCCTCCATCAAAGGCATCAAGGATTCCTACATCATCATCATCACAAGAATCCTTCCTCAAAAGGAGGTTATCATCGAATACAACATGAATAGACTCTTCTACTACTAAAGTTCTCTTATTAAATACACGATAGGCTTCAGGGTTTAAGGAATAACCTAAAAAAATAGCTTCATCACTTTTAGCATCAAATTTACATAAGTTATCTTTTCAATTGTTCAAAATAAAACACGTGCAACCAAATGGATGAAAATATCTAATGTTCGGCTTTTTAGACTTTAAAATCTCATATTTTGTTTTCTTTAAAAGTGGCCTAATCATTACTCGGTTTACAATGTAGCAAGCGGTGTTTGTGGCTTCCGCCCAAAAATATTTAGGTAAATTATTTTCACAAAGCATGATTCTAGCCATTTCTTGCAAAGTCCTATTTTTCCTCTCAGCTACCCCATTTTGTTGAGGAGTTCGAGGAGCCGAAAAATTGTGGTTAATACCATTTTCATTTAAAAACTCTTCAAAGCCTAGATTTTGAAATTCGGTTTCATGATCACTTCTAATATGAGAAATTTTAAGTTCAAGATCATTTTGAGTTAATTTTGAAAATGTGATGAATTTTTCTAAATTCGAATCTTTAGTACTTAAGAATAAAACCCAAGTAAATCTAGAATAGTCATCAACAAGTACAAATGCATACGATTTACCACTCAAGCTCATAGTTCTAATAGGCCCAAATAAATCCATGTGAATAAGTTGTATACACCTACTTGTAGAAACATCATTAATGGATTTAAAGGATGATTTATGTTGTTTACCCTTAGAGCATGCATCACAAATTTTGTCATTTGAGAACTTAATTGTGGGTAAACCTCTAACTAGATTTAGGGAAACTATTTTTTCTAAAACACTAATGCTAGCATGTCCTAGTTTCCTATGCCATAGTCATGCATCATTTTCATTTTGTGCAACAAACCATGCATGGGATGTATGAATGTCATCTAAATGCACCATGTATATGTTATGTAACCCCCTCATCCCGGTCCAGGCGCTTGACCGATCCGAGTGAGCTACACGGGGATAACCGAGGTGAAACCCGTTAAGGCTCCACTTCGGTTACCAACCCAAGGAAAACTTTTCATTTATTATCTTGTCTAGATGCGTTAATTTAACCTATGTGTGAAGCGACAATGGAAACAAGGCCCACGAGAAGCCTAACAACAAACAGGGCCTAAGCCCAAACCTTGAGACCCTTTAGAGATGTCAAAAAGCCCCTTTACAGGCCTGTGTTTTGAAACACAGGCTCCAGTTTAAAAAGCCAAACACGCGTACCGAAACGCATCCATCTCGTTTCGGAACAGGGTCACATTTTGCCTAGGCGTTCCGATACCCGTTTCGGAACATGCAATTCTAGTAGCCAAAGTGTTTCGAACCTTGTTTCGAAACAAGGGCTCACAGTAGCCAAACCGTACAGAAATGTGTTCCGATACGGGGGCCCTGGAACCACACCCGTTCCGAAACAGCACAACCCATTTCGAAACACCTGCAATCTGTGAATTCCCAAAATCAGTTTTAAACATCTCCAAATGGTCCCAAACGCCCTTAACGACCCCAAGAAGCATACATAACATACGAACACACTCTAGAGGCATGCACCCTATTGCAAACATACTAAAGATACACAAGGATATAAGATAGGGGCATCCATACAAAAGATCCTTTTTAGATGCACATTAACCTTAAGCGTACCCTTAAGAAACACATACTTGAAAAGCACAGCGATCGAAATGCAATAAAGGACTCAATTGCACAACATACAAAAGTTAGGGACCAAATTGTTATTTCTGGAAAGATGGAGGACTTAACTGATTTTTAAGTTACTAATATCAAATTAATCGTATTACATGCTTCCCTGTCAAATTTCACCTTAAACGGACATCTCAAACTCATGCAATTGCAAATACGATTTTCAGGACTAAAACGTAAAGCTTGCAAACCTCAAAACCATTCAAATCAGTGCCCAACGGTCATCTGTATCGAAACGGAGTTGACCGTTTCGAAACTCGGGTTCGTTCCGAGACCTGTATCGAAACAGGGTCTGGCAGTGGCCAAAACGTTTCGGAACGGCCTCTATCCGTTTCGATACTCGAAGGCCATTACAGGCCCCCGTTTCGAAACGCTAATGCCCGTTCCGATATGGATTGCCCAGAAATTGCATAATTTGCTGGTTTTACATACATTAAACCACTCAAACACATCCTAATGACTCCCTAATCATGCCAACAAGTCAACATACATATAAGGTGCATGTTTGCAACATCAAAACACATTCATGGCATCAATCAAGGAAAACCACAAGTCTATAGACATGCATCCTAATATCCCAAAGCCAAACAACCATCAAAGCACCAAACAAGCATCAAAATGGCCATTTACAAATCCAAATCATTTAAGGCATCATGCCACAACTAGGGAGTCCAAAACATCTCCCAAATCACATCCTAAGTTCCCATTACCAAATATCAAAAACTAATAATGTTGTGAAAACATCATCATACATGAGCTTAGCTTTCCCTTGGATTCTTAGCCTCCTTGCTGCCCTCAAACACCTCAATTATCTGCATTATTGGTTCAAGAGAGAGAGCGTAAGCACAAATGCTTAGTGAGGCATGCTCTAAAGAAACAACACAATAATGCATTTTATAAAACACTTTTCACAAAGCCTTTTAACACATAAACATCGATTCTCATGCAACAATGCATACACATCAAGCATCTCATGCTTCATTAACATCAACATGTCATATTGGCTTCCAAGTGATAAACCATAACCATTTACAACTTAAAACACAATCGGATATGCAGATTACAAGTGTTGTCCCTTACGCTTCATACACACTACCGAACACACAAGGTGGAGTTTATCAGTACAATCTCAACCCCTCAACACCCGTGATGGAGTTTAACGGTACAATCACAACCCCTCAACATCACTCATCGGTAGTTGTATAACATCACTAACGAGAACACGGGACACACAACACAAGATCCACACATGGGCTTTTAACCACCATTGTAATCTTAACCATCTCGTTAGTGTACTTGGATGAAGTTTACGGTACAATTACAACCCCTCAACATCCAAGGCGACTTTATTCACGGTGCACCCAATCCTATAGCCGGCTAACTATATCCGATTCAAGTACTTTAAAACCAACATGTTGAGTGTGTAAAAGTTCTATTATTTACACCCTTTTTAACCCATATTTCTGCTGCATTCAAGCATCATTGCATTGCATTTAGGTTAGTTTTAAGTAAAACATCACAAATGGATCAAAAGCACGGATTCTACTAAAAGATGGCTATTTTTGCAGGTATCTGCCATAGTTGACAAAGAAGGCAGGCGCAGGGCAGAGAAGCAGGAAAGCTGAACTGGACTAGCAGATGAAGAAGACGAAGCTGCCATGGACCTGTCGTGACAGCATGGTGACAGCAGACTTATGAAGAGGAAAAGCAAAGTGGACCTCGATAGATAGAGAAAAATCTGCTCGTCTGTCGTGTGAAAGCCAAATATTTTTCCAAGCCCCGGATCAAAAGATATGTCAAGCCAAAGCTCAAGGAGAAGAAATTCCTAAAAGCAAGGATGCGGCTGGAAAGTAGGAGACTTTAGAGATTTAGTCTTTATTAGAATCTTACTTTTAATTAAAGTTGTAATCCTTGTTACCTTAGATGACTTGAGCCCAAAGCTTATATAAGGGCATAGATTTAACCTAGGAGGCACAACCGATTACCCCATAACCGAAACCAAACCCCTGTCGTCCACCCGTCACCGACATGTTCTAAATTCCCCCTAGGGCTACAGGTTGTTTTGTAAAGTAGTTGCAAGGGTTGCTTTGTTTTAGGATTTTTCAGTTCAATAAAATAAACTTCAAGTTCTCTTATTTTGGTTTTAACATCTTGCAAGAGCATCGGGAGAGCATTGTGAGGTTATCCATTTACTTAGCATCGGGAGAGTTAAGTATACGAAAGAAATAAGAGCGCGTTCTCTAGTTTATAGTTGAACCATCTCGTGCCTAGGGATAGGGCGAGGTTAAGTGGCTAAGGAAGAATTCATACACATCGGTGTTCATCCTTCGATTCACGCCGGGAGGTATCATCAAAGAAGTGATCATCGACAGACTTGTGCCTAGGGATAGGGCAAGGCAGATCTGGGATTCTTGCCAAACTTGAAGTACGGAGTTGGTGTGTCTGCTGCCGCGACAGCCAACGGACAGACGCCGCGACAGGTGCTGTCGGCGACGGGAGCGACGACAGAACTGGAGATCCTAAGCAATTCAATACCTGCACTACTGAGCAATTCAATACTAGCCCATTCTCTCTATCTTGATAACTCAATCTTTTATTTGCGTTTTTATCCTATTATTCTCGTGATAATTCTAAACTATTTCTTTTACTTCGTGTAGTAAACTAAGGTGAAGTCATTAGCCCAATCCCTGTGGAGACGATATCCGATACTTCGTATCACTTTACTACTTGCGTCGTGTACACTTGCACTACAATTGCGATAGACTCTTTTACACGCAACAAGTTTTTGGCGCCGTTGCCGGGGATTGGCAACATAACTACATATTTCTTTTATTGCACTTTTTGCTTTTATTTTTTATTTTTGTTTTTGTTTTTATTTTTAGTTTTCTTTAATTTTTCTTTTGTGCTTTCAACTCTCGCTTTTCACGAGGTTTTCTTGTTTATGCGCAGATCCAAAAGAGGTAAAGATCCTGAGTATAAATTAGATCCGGAGATCGAACGTTCCTTCAATCTCAAGAAACAACTTCACCGCCTTTTAGACCAGAACGAATACCTCGAAGAACAGCTAGAGCAGATGGCACGTAACCAGCCTGTTGGTGACGGTGTACCACCTGTCGATGACCCGCCAAGGGCAGATGGACGACGGTCGTGTCGTGACTACATGCTGAATGACCATGTAGAGCTGGAAACCACGCTGCCAGATATTGATGTTGACAACTTCGAGCTTAAACCTGTCATGTTTAGTATGATCAACAATGTCGGGCAGTTCAGTGGTTCTGCGACAGAAGATGCTAGGGAGCATCTCAAAACGTTCCAGGAGATCTGTGGTTCGTTTAGACTACCAGGAGTTAGTCCGGAGATACTGAGGCTTCGGTTATTCCCCCATTCATTGAGGGACAGAGCTAAAACTTGGTGGAATAAACTTACACCGGGTTCCATTATGACTTTGGCAGATCTAACTCGTGAATTTTTATCTCGTTTTAATCCTTCGCATTTATCTGAGCGATTACGTAATGAAATTGCTACTTTTCAACAGGAAGATGACGAGCCGATGCACGAGGCCTGGGACAGATTTACTACTCTTCTTCGAAACTGCCCAATGCATGGATTCCCCGTCTGGATTCAGGTAACTAAGTTCTATAATGTTGCTAACTTACAAACTCGCATTCGAATTGATTCTGCAGCAAATGGACTATTATTGGATAAAGATCCAGATGAGGCATTGCAAGTTCTGAAAAATCTAGCTAAGAATGAGGAGCAGTTTCCGACAGCTAGAAGAGGGGGTAAACGGGTACTTACTGTCAAGGACTATGAGGCCGACAGCACTATGAAATCCCAGGTAGCATTCCTTACTAAAGCAATGAAACAGTTATTGAATGAAGAGGAATTACGAGGATTTGCTGTCGAGGATGTTTGTGCTATTTGTGAGGGAAATCATAGTAGGGAAGAGTGCCCGATAAATATAGAAGAGGGAAAATATGTTGGAAATTACAAGCCGAATTATAACTCCAACAACTATAACCCCAATTGGAGGAAAGATCCCAAAATTTCCTGGAGTAACCCTAACAATGCCCTGAACCCGCAAGCATATAATCAAAATCAGGGGGTCCTAGATTGTTGACGCGACAGCAACTGCCGCCGCAGAACCTGCCGCAGCACCTGCCGCCGCAGCAGCAACAGCAGCCACCACCTGCCACGAGTAGTGTATTGGAACAGAAACTAGCCACTTTTATGTCTCAGACTGGTACGTATATGGAGAATATAAATCAGTTTGTCAAGAAGACGGAAAATTTTATAGATAAAACCGAGATGAGGATGACAAACCATGAAGCTACATTGAAATCTTTAGAGACACAAATGGGTCAGGTGTCACAACATATTAAGCCAAGGCAGAATGGAGGTTTCCCTAGCAACACTGAAAATTCTAGACCACCCCCACATGAGCAATGTAAGGCGATTACTACTAGGAGTGGGAAGAAACTACCAGGGCCAGAAAAAGCTGAAACAGAAAAGGAACCTGCCTTGGATAAACCTGCCGAGGAAGCTGCCCCGACAGGTGATAAACAGACTGCTGTCGATGAGCTTGTCACGACAGCAGAAGCGACAGAGGAGAAAAAAGATGATTACCGTCCTCAGATTCGCATGCAGTGGGAAGGACGCATTGCTGATTACCGACCCCCACCACCCTTCCCTCAACGGATACAACAAGCTAAGCATGAATCTCAACTTAAAAAGATTTATGATATTTTTAAACAGGTTCATATTAATATTCCATTGTTAGATGCTGTTAGGGAGATGCCCGGTTATGCTAAATTTCTCAAGGATTTCATGTCTAAAAAATCTAAACTTGGGGAATTTGAAACGGTAAGGATGCAAGAAGGTTGCATGAGTATTCTTCATCGGCAGCCACCCCAGAAAAAGAAGGATCCGGGGAGCTTCCTCATACCTTGTGTAATCGGCGACAAATTTGTGGGTAAGGCACTTTGTGATCTTGGAGCTAGTGTTAATCTAATGCCCAAATCTGTTTTTCAGAAACTAGGTATTGGGAAGGCGCGGCCCACGACAGTTACCCTACAGCTAGCCGACTGCTCTTACGTTCACCCCGAGGGAAAAATTGAAGATATTTTGGTAAGAGTGGATAAGCTTATTTTTCCTGCTGACTTTCTTATTTTAGATTGTGAGGCAGATGAGAACGCACCAGTCATCCTTGGGCGACCCTTCTTAGCCACGGGAAGATCATTGATTGATGTGGAGAAAGGAGAACTCACCATGCGCGTGAACGACCAAGAAATTAAGTTGAATGTTCTCCAAGCGATGAAACATGCTGATGTGGATGAGGAATGCAAGGCCATCATTGAGGTGACCTTTGATCAACCCTGCATCAGGTCGGGTTGCCGTGATATAAAATTTGGTCACTGCTGCGACAGCCACCTACAGGCCTGTCACGACAGCGATGACGACAGCAACGACGACAGCACCGACGACAGTGACTCCTCTGAATCCTATACATCTGATACTGAAGGTCAGGAGGAGGTAGATTGGTTAGACCATCGTCCAGGTAAGTTATTCGAACCTTTGAATTACACTTCGGATAACCATTTAATCCAAAAGCCCTCTACTATTGAACCACCTGTCTTAGAACTTAAGCCCCTGCCAGGGCAGCTTAAATATGCTTATCTTGGTTGTGATGACACACTGCCCGTAATCATATCTGCTAAGCTGCCGCAGGAACAGGAACGACAGCTGATCGACATGTTAAGGCAGCATAAAAGGGCGATTGGATGGACGATAGCAGACATTCAAGGCATTAGTCCGGCAATATGCATGCATAAAATCCTCCTCGAGGAGGATCATAAGCCGACTATTGATGCCCAAAGGCGGTTAAACCTTGCGATGAAGGAGGTAGTGCGTAAAGAGATAATTAAATGGTTAGACGCTGGTATTATTTACGCCATCTCCGACAGCAAATGGGTAAGCCCGGTGCAATGTGTTCCCAAGAAAGGAGGAATGACCATGGTAACCAACGAAAACAATGAGTTAATCCCAACCAGGACTGTGACCGGTTGGAGGGTTTGTATGGACTATCGGAAGCTTAATAAAGCTACCCGAAAAGACCACTTTCCTTTACCCTTTATTGATCAAATGCTTGATAGATTAGCGGGTAAGCCTTACTATTGTTTTCTTGATGGTTACTCAGGTTATAACCAAATTGCTATTGCACCGGAGGATCAAGAGAAAACGACTTTCACATGCCCCTACGGAACATACGCATTTAGGAGGATGCCGTTCGGCCTCTGTAACGCACCTGCCACCTTCCAAAGGTGCATGATGGCTATATTCTTCGACATGGTAGAGGACTTCCTCGAAATTTTCATGGATGATTTTTCCATCTTTGGAGACGATATTGAGAACTGCCTCGGCAATCTTCAAAAGGTACTTGAAAGATGTGAAAAAGCTAATCTTGTTCTAAATTGGGAAAAATGCCATTTTATGGTGGACGAAGGGATAGTCCTAGGCCATAAGATTAGCTGCCGTGGGATAGAAGTCGACAGGGCCAAAATTGAAGTCATAGAGAAGCTGCCACCGCCGACCACAGTCAAGGGCATTAGAAGTTTTTTAGGGCATGCGGGTTTTTATCGGAGATTCATTGCAAATTTCTCGAAAATCACGAAACCCCTATGCCATCTCTTAGAGCAGAACCGACCCTTTGACTTTGATGAGGAATGTACTGAAGCATTCAAGGTTCTGAAGGAAAAGTTAGTGACAGCCCCCATAGTACAGCCACCAGACTGGACACAGCCATTCGAGATCATGTGTGATGCTAGTGACTATGATGTCGGGGCAGCACTTGGGCAGCGCAAAGATAAGCTATTTCACGTCATATATTATGCCAGCAAGACGCTAAATGACGCCCAAGTGAACTACACCACCACAGAAAAGGAGCTGTTAGCTGTGGTGTTCTCCATCGACAAGTTTCGTTCCTACATACTTGGGACGAAAGTAATAATACACACCGACCATTCTGCCCTCAAGTATTTGTTCGCAAAGAAGGATGCAAAGCCTAGGTTGATACGATGTATCTTGCTATTAAAAGAGTTCGACCTTGAGATCAAAGACAAAAAGGGGACAGAAAATCAGGTGGCAGACCACTTGTCGAGGTTGGAGATGGGACAGAGTCTACCGTTAGATGAGACAAACATACTGGAGACCTTCCCTGATGAGCAGCTATTTGCTGCCTCAATCGCTGTCGCGACAGCCATGGCGACAGGTAAGTCTTCTAACCTTCCTTGGTATGTTGATTTCGTTAATTTTATAGTTAGCAGAATATTACCTTCTGATCTTAATTATCAAGCCAGAAAGAGGTTCCAAAATGATGTTAAGCATTATTATTGGGACGAACCTCTTCTTTTCAAAATGTGCGCAGATCAGGTTATAAGGAGGTGTATACCACAAGAAGAGCAAGAAGACATTCTCCATCACTGTCATGCTTCACAATATGGAGGACACTTAAGAGGCAATAAGACTGCTGCCAAGGTGCTGCAGTCGGGATTCTACTGGCCGACATTATATAAAGATGCACAGGAGTTTTACAAAAACTGTGACAGGTGCCAGCGGACAGGTAACATCTCGAGGAGAAACGAGATGCCACTGCAGAACATTTTAGAAGTCGAGATCTTCGACGTTTGGGGGATTGATTTTATGGGACCTTTTCCATCTTCATGTGGAAATCTTTACATCCTCCTAGCGGTGGACTATGTCTCCAAGTGGGTAGAAGCAATCGCAACTCAAAAGAATGATGCCAAAACGGTCCAAAAGTTTTTGCACAAAAAAATCTTTTCTAGATTTGGCATCCCTAGAGCGATTATCAGTGATGAAGGGAGACATTTCGATAATAGAGTAATTGCTGCCGCTTTAAAGAAATATGGTGTCAAGCACAGAATCGCGACAGCATACCACCCACAGACCAATGGACAGGCTGAGATTTCCAATAGGGAAGTGAAGAACATTCTTGAGAAGATGGTTAAACCAACTAGGAAGGACTGGTCTTTACTTCTGAATGATGCATTATGGGCATACAGAACAGCTTTCAAGACTCCATTGGGCATGTGTCCATACCGACTGATTTATAGGAAAACCTATCACTTGCCTGTCGAGATCGAGCACAAGGCATATTGGGCAATCAAGGCAGTGAATATGGACTTGGACAAGGCCGGCCAGAAAAGGTTATTAGATCTGAATGAGATTGAGGAATTACAGACAATGGCCTAGGACAACGCAAGGATCTACAAGGAAAAGACTAAGAAGTGGCACGACAAGAAACTGCTGCCACGACAGTTCTGCCCAGGGCAGCTTGTGTTGTTATTTAATTCTAGACTTAAACTCTTCCCAGGAAAGCTAAAGTCTAGATGGTCTGGCCCGTTTCAAGTAGTTCAAGTTTTTCCCCATGGTGCCATCACAATTCAATCATTAAAGGACGGGCACCAATTCAAAGTCAATGGACAACGCCTCAAGCACTATCAGGGGACTGAAGCCCCAGGAATTCAGGAAGTGGTTACTTTAGGAGATGCCCCACAAGGCACCCCTAATTTAACCTAAGTTTTATTTTTTATTTTTAGTTTATTATTATTATTATTATTTATTAGGAATTAGGTTTATTTTATTTAAATAATGTTTTGTTTTTATAATTTCAGTTTTTAAGAAATAAAGGAGTCAAGAAGGAAAGAAGAAGTGGCCCAAGCCCACCGCCCATCCACCAGCCCAATACAGCCCATTTATGATAACCTGTCGTTTCGACTGCCGGCGCAGACGGACTTGACAGGCTGTCAACAGACTGACACTACAGACGCAGAAGCGTGCGGCAGACGCACAGCAGACGCATAAATGCGTGTCAGACACGCTACATCCAATCTGCCGCCCCGTTATTCCCGCCTGCCGTTGCGGCATTAAATGGGCAGATACCCAACAACTATATAACCCCGTTCTCCCTTTCATTTTCATCACTTCTGTTTTTTCTCTCTTGCTTTCTCCTCTAGTTTTATTTGTTTTCTCTCTTTCACAGCCCTTGCAGCCAAAATGTCGTCGAGACAAACCCGTCGTAACACTGCTGCCGCTTCTTCTTTAGCAACAGCGTCACCCTTCGCCAACAAGGAATTATGGGAGGAGCGTGGCTTCATTTACAACAAAAACGCTCCCCATATGGGACTCCGACCGTTCATTGTGAAGGCCATAACGGCACAGCTATGGGAGGACTTTGCCGAACAGCCGGCAGAGCTAAATGATACTTTGGTCCGGGAGTTTTACGAGGCCATCGACAGCAAAACAGCGACATCTGTCACTGTCCGAGGAGTGGAAGTGCCCTTTACCGCCAACAACATCAACCATATGTTCGGCCTCTTCTTTGGCCCCGATGATGATGCTCACCAACAATTTCTGGACACCCTCAACGCTGCTGCCTATGATGTTGTCATGGTGGAGCTGACAGAGGCTGGTACGACATGGACTACCAGCAAGAAGAACCCCCACTCCGTCAATAGGGCAGCTCCTCCCCGAAGCAAAACTGTGGAACGCTTTCATCAAAAAGCGTATCCTGCCCTCGTCCCACCACACGACAGTCAACCGACAGCGGCTGGTCCTCATTCACTCTATTATGCATGAAAGGCCCATCAATGTGGGCAGGTACATGAGGGACAGCATCATAGATTGTGCCTTCCGCTCAGACTCACGACTCTGCCTGCCGTTCACCATCACCCCCCTCTGCCGATGTGCTGCTGTACCAGAGGAGCCCTCCGACAAACTACACCAAGGTCATGGCTGGACCAACAATAACATCTCCAGCCTCATGGAGGTCGTAGCTGCCACACCCATCAACGCCTTCGATCTGAATGCACCACCTGCAGACTCGGATGAAGAACCTGCCACCGAGCCTGCCCCTGAAGCTGCCACCGCCACCGCTTCGACAGACCAGTCGGCACTTATCCTTGCTGCAATCCTACGGGTCGAGGAGCGGCAAATGGGTTTGATGACTTTCATCCGCGATTTCTCAAATGCAACGGTAAATTTTATTACTAATACTTTACATTATTTGGATGTCATCTTCCCTACCTTCCCCGCTCATTATTTCCATATCCCCTCCCCTACTCCTACACTACCTGTCTCTCCCCATACACATTCTGCCACTTCCACACCATCCCCTGCCCCGACGGCAGCAGGCAGCCCTCCGGCAGACACCTCCCCTCGAGGAACCAAGAGACCTACCACTGATGACAACCCTCTTATTCGGAGGAATTTGGAGAGGGACTTTACGAGGGTCAAGAGAATCAAGCACGTGGCAGACAAGAAACGGCTGCCCAAAGCCAGCACCACCACTAGTAGCAGCTGGGACAGTGGCAGCAGTTCTGATGTCCAACTTGTCGAGCAACCTGCCACAGCACCTGCCCCTGCACCTGCCCAGCCGCCTCCTCAGCCCAGACGCCGCCGGCAGATCCGTGTGAGCAGCAGCAGCGAGGACAGCGAATAAAATTTAAGTTTTTATTTTTTCCCTTTACTGCTGCCTGCCTTTATATTTTGTGATGTACTTTTTCTTTCTTTTATTTTTCATGTCATTTTGCATTGAGGGCAATGCAACCCTTGAGTTTGGGGGTGGCAACCCTCCATCATTAATGGAGTCTTAAGTACATCTTTTTCATTAATTATTGTGTCTTATTATTTATTTAAGTTCTTTAAAAAATAATCAGAAAATATAAAACTGTTGGCTTAAAACTGTGAAGTTAGCTTACCTGTCATGACAGCTCTGTCGTGGCAGCATCTTTAGGACAGTTTAAGGAGAAGTTTAGAGCCTTTCTATAGTTCTGAAAACTTAAACACCTTTGTGACTGTTATATTGCTTAGATTTCTTTTAGCCAAACTAGAATAGGATGTTTAGTACTTGAATAGCCCCTAGAGGTGCCTATCACTGGCTCTAGGAAAGAAGTTTAGCAAAAGAAATTAAAAACCTAGAGGTGCCCGAAACCGGCTCTAGTAAACTAGAGGTGCCCGAAACTGGCTCTAGTAAAATTTAGCTTGAAAATAGAAGAAAAAGAAGCATGAAAATGTGCCTTCTAAAAAATTAAACTTTGGCATAAAAATTCGAGTTAAGAAGTTGAATATTCTAGTGAAACTAAGAGAGTCTTAGCATATAACTGTTCACAAGCATGCACACACTGCACGAGAGCTATAGGGAGATTCCGGACAGATCCTAACCTTTCTGACAGGTTGCTGCCGCCATAGAGATTGAGCGACGGGTAAGGGACAGTTCACTGTTTGAAGGCCAACACAAAAAATTTTTCTCTTTCTTTTAGGTTTAGATTGCTTGAGGGCAAGCAAAAACTTGAGTTTGGGGGTGTGTTGAGTGTGTAAAAGTTCTATTATTTACAACCTTTTTAACCCATATTTCTGCTGCATTCAAGCATCATTGCATTGCATTTAGGTTAGTTTTCAGTAAAACATCATAAATGGATCAAAAGCACGGATTCTACTAAAAGATGGCTATTTTTGCAGGTATCTGCCATAGTTGACAAAGAAGGCAGGCGCAGGGCAGAGAAGCAGGAAAGCTGAACTGGACTAGCAGATGAAGAAGACGAAGCTGCCATGGACCTGTCGTGACAGCATGGTGACAGCAGACTTATGAAGAGGAAAAGCAGAGTGGACCTCGATAGATAGAGAAAAATCTGCTCGTCTGTCGTGTGAAAGCCAAATATTTTTCCAAGCCCCGGATCAAAAGATATGTCAAGCCAAAGCTCAAGGAGAAGAAATTCCTAAAAGCAAGGATGCGGCTGGAAAGTAGGAGACTTTAGAGATTTAGTCTTTATTAGAATCTTACTTTTAATTAAAGTTGTAATCCTTGTTACCTTAGATGACTTGAGCCCAAAGCTTATATAAGGGCATAGATTTAACCTAGGAGGCACAACCGATTACCCCATAACCGAAACCAAACCCCTGCCGTCCACCCGTCACCGACATGTTCTAAATTCCCCCTAGGGCTACGGGTTGTTTTGTAAAGTAGTTGCAAGGGTTGCTTTGTTTTAGGATTTTTCAGTTCAATAAAATAAACTTCAAGTTCTCTTATTTTGATTTTAACATCTTGCAAGAGCATCGGGAGAGCATTGTGAGGTTATCCATTTACTTAGTATCGGGAGAGTTAAGTATACGAAAGAAATAAGAGCGCGTTCTCTAGTTTATAGTTGAACCATCTCGTGCCTAGGGATAGGGCGAGGTTAAGTGGCTAAGGAAGAATTCATACACATCGGTGTTCATCCTTCGATTCACGCCGGGAGGTATCATCAAAGAAGTGATCATCGACAGACTTGTGCCTAGGGATAGGGCAAGGCAGATCTGGGATTCTTGCCAAACTTGAAGTACGGAGTTGGTGTGTCTGCTGCCGCGACAGCCAACGGACAGACGCCACGACAGGTGCTGTCGGCGACGGGAGCGACGACAGAACTGGAGATCCTAAGCAATTCAATACCTGCACTACTGAGTAATTCAATACCAGCCCATTCTCTCTATCTTGATAACTCAATCTTTTATTTGCATTTTTATCCTATTATTCTCGTGATAATTCTAAACTATTTCTTTTACTTCGTGCAGTAAACTAAGGTGAAGTCATTAGCCCAATCCCTGTGGAGACGATATCCGATACTTCGTATCACTTTACTACTTGCGTCGTGTACACTTGCACTACAATTGCGATAGACTCTTTTACACGCGACACAACACATCACTTGCCAATATACATCATTTATCATCAATAATCCACTGTTTTAAAGCATTAGTCAAAGCCATTAAACCATCATGCATCACTATGCATCAAAACCACATTTACTAATATCAAACCAAGGATCTCTTACCTTGAGCATCCTTCAACACATGGCTTTCAAAACCAGCATTAATCATGCTAAAACATGCTTTCAAAATAGAATTTAAACATGCAAATTAAATACATTGCATCCAACCATCTCAGGGTTCATCCAAGAGAGAGACTTAAACTAAACTCCCAAACCTTCAAACATTGGTTTCAAAGCTGAAAACCCAACTCCACTCACCAATTCCGTTTCGCAAGCTTGCCGAAACGTCGTTCAAGCCTCCGGATCAACACCACAAGAATCCGAAGTTGCCTCCCATGTTTTAAACACATCAAAGCAGAGGATTACTGCATCATCATGCATTAAAATCTTCAGTCATTACACTTAAACTCGCTGCTCTAACCAAATCTAACATTTTGGCTACCAAACACAACCGAAATCACCTCCAAACTCCTTCACAACATAACCCAGCCAAGATCCATCACTTCTAGCCATTCCTAAACATCAATTAACATCCAAAAAGAACCTAAACTCGTCCTTATACCTCCAGCTATAACAGAACACCAAGATCACCCCAAAAACCACCATTTTCATAAGCAAAAACTTAGGAAATTCAACCTATTCGGGATTGCATTGATCAAACCTCAATTACACATCATTAAACATCCAAATTACATTTAAAATCCATCTCAAAACAGAGCCCAAACAATCATCACGAATTTCTTCAAGATTTCTTCCAAATCTTGAGTTTTAAGCCAAAATCAAGTTCATAACATTAAATCCATTTATAAAACTTCAATTAAGGATTGATAACTTGGGAATTTCAGTAAAGAACTGAGTATTTAGAGGAGAAGAACATCCTTACCTCTAAATGTAGATTTCTCCTTGATTAGAGACAATTTCCTTGAAAATCCAATAAGCAAAACAATAGGATTTGATGTAGAAAGGATTAGGAATCAATTGATGATTGAAACCTCATCAATTGCTTTGAAAATCAATGAAAAAGCTGCTAGATAAATGTGTTTGGATGAGGGAATTTTGAGACAAAATGAGATGAGAAAGTTTTAACAAAAGTTAGTTATGAAAATCTAAAAATTGGTTTTATCTTTTTCATTTAATTAATTAAACATTAATTAAACCATTTAAATCTAATAAAAATCTGGAGAAATCTTTCTTGGGTAAATTAGCTCCTTAAAGATTCCAAGTTTCAATCCTTACAAAAAAGTCACCACTAAACTTTTCAAAAATTGCATTTTAGTCACTATTTCAAAATATCGCACTTCCAAACCTTATTTTGTAAAATTGATTTCACCACTCTCTTATATATATATTAAAAGAGGATTTTTAGATATTTTTCCATATTTTTAAAGCATCCCGAACTAGGCTTTCCCTAAAACCTCCTTTTATATTCGAACCGAAAATCAGACCGGTCTGGTTCAGACCCTAAACTTCTAAGCCCAAAATTGGGGTGTTACACTCTAGAGGCATGCACCCTATTGCAAACATACTAAAGATACACAAGGATATAAGATAGGGGCATCCATACAAAAGATCCTACAATGCATACACTTAGGCATTCAAGATAACATGTTTACACAAGGTCAACACTAAGCCTTTAAGGTGGCAAATTAGACATGGTTTACAAGCAATACAAGGCAACCACAAGCCAACCAACATAACATATAAAAGGAGCCTAGCATGCTTCTAAACAAACCAACATCAACCACACAAGTCCCCATTGCTTGACCATTACATCATTAACATAAAATCCATACTTGATAGATTCAAAAGCCCAACTAGCACACTTGGAGGCCCCTTCTTGCACTAGCAACCCACGAACTACGGATCTGCATTGTCGAACAAAAGAGAGCGAAAGCGTAAAGCTTAGTGAGGGTAAGCTTATTTAAAAACAAACCTCGACAATGCAGGGTCCAAGCACGAGCACTACCAAGGTAGAATGCATGATCTTACATTCAATCCACATGAGCCAAAATACACATGATGCATGAACATTTATTCAATATTATTCCATGCTCAACAAGCTCGAATCCACATCATATGTAAACACATATAATAATCCATATAGGAATCACATTTCATATCATATTGACACCTAGCTATGACTTGAATACGCGGATAACACGTTGGAACTCACATCCAACAACAATCATTACCTTACGGTGGGGTTAAACTCATCACCGTTCACGCAGAGGGGATTCCACTCATCCTCACGCCCCATCGATGGGATTACACTCATCATCGACTAATATATATAAGAAGGTTTTCTGGGCGAACTCGTACTCCATCTTGATGACTACCATCACCAAGACCACGCGCGCATTTGACTCACGTGTGCACACTAAACATCCAAATGATCAATCATTTGTACCCAAGCATACCAGTGCCAACATTTAACACAATCCACAATATCAATTCACAACCATTTCCGTGCTTAGCACGTACTCACCGTGATTAACATCATACACAATCCACATGCATATAACAATGCATCAATCCAAGCCTCAATATACATGTATAACATCATATACATAACCGGCACAATCACAATTAAACATGAGGCATACACATTCAAAGATCAACCATAGTCTCTAACTATAGCTTGGGATTAGGCTACCACTCTAATCCCAACTCTAGGTGGGTCTACCAAGCCCAACCTAGTCCACATGCTTGAACCAAATACACAAAACCATTTAAAACATTTAACCACTCACCTTCATTTCCAAGCTCAACAACCAAGCAACTAAGACCTTCAAGCTTCTGGATTCACTCATGATGCTTCACCAACACAATTTCTTGTATCTAATCATTTCAACACATTCAAAACAACCTCGAATCAGTCCATACATCAATGTAGCAAACCCAGAACACTACTCAAGCATCAAACACAATATTTCAAGCTATGAACAACCCCCAAAACATCAAACCCGAGTAGCCCTTAAACCCAATCCAAAACTCTTGTTTCAAACACTTTTAACACCTCTAAAAGCCTCCAAAACAACCTTCAACCAACATACAACCAAAAGCTCTCAATTTCCAACATAAAACAACCCCAAAAACTCCCTTAAAACCCTTCTAAAAACCCACCAAAACCCAAATCATGGTAAAACACTTTAAAATTCACACATGTTGGACCTTATGGTTCCTAAACAACTTATCTATCAACATTAAACCAAAAGCTTTGATAAAGAATCATAAAGCTCCAACCTTTAACCAAAACTTTGAAAACCCCAAATTACAAAATACATAGTTTTTGTGAAATCTAAAGATACCAAAATGAAGAGGAGACCAAGGCCAAGTCAAAAATGTCATTACCTCTTGAAAAGCACTAAGGATGAAGTTGTAAAGTGATGGAATAGTAACTAGAGAGAAGCTCTCTCTTCTTGTCGTTGAAATGGGAAAAGAAGAAGTGAAGAAGATGACAAAGGTTGTTTTAATTAAAAAGGGGGCTTTTTAAATTGAAAGTCCCTTTATTACCAAAATGCCATTAATGAGATGACATTCTCATTAATCTTAAAATCCATGGGATTTGATTTCCAAATCAATTTAAGTTCAACATTCACAATGTTTGTTTTGAAATCACAAGGTCCAAAATATATATATTGTTATTTTAATTAGAAAACCGAAACTCAAAATATTATTTAAATATTATTTTCACTCGACCCCCAAACCCGGGTGTTACAACTCTCCCCCATTTCGTCCCCGAAATTACCTGACGGAAACAGATACAGAAATTGCTCAAGCATATCAGCTTTCCTCTCCCACGTGGCCTCTTCCACACCTCTATGCCTCCACAACACCTTGACCAACTTTATGGTCTTGCCACGCAACACCTTGCTATCAGAAGCAAGTATCTCAACTGGTTCTTCATTATAAGACAAATCCGGATTCAGTTCTATTTCCTCAACAAGAATAACATGAAAAGGATATGATATATATCTCATAAGCATCGACACATGAAACACATCATGGATCTTCTCTAACTCAGAAGGAAATCTTAAACGGTAAGCTACAGGCCCAATCCGCTCAACTATCTCATACAGACCAATAAACCTCGGACTCAACTTGCCTTTCCGGCCAAATCACATTACCTTCTTCCACGGAGATACTTTCATAAACACTTTCTCACCCATGGTGAACTCAATCTCTTTTCTCTTCAAATCTGCATAAGACTTCTGATGATCGGAAGCTGCTTTCAAACGGTCACAAATCAACTTCACTTTTTCGGTAGTCCCCTTAAGCAAATCCGACATAGGCAACAATCTCTGACCCGTTTCAGCCCAACAGATCGAAGTCCTACATCGTCTACCATAAAAAGCCTCATAAGAAGTCATCTGAATACTAGCCTGATAACTCTTGTTGTAAGCAAACTCAACTAAGGGCAAGTGCTTCTCCCAAGAACCCTGGAAATCAATCACACAACAACGGAGCATATCCTCTAAAATTTGTATCACTCGCTCAGACTATCCATCGGACTGCAGATGATAAGAAGTACTGAAATGCAAATGGCTACCTAAAGCACTATGCAAACAACTCCAGAATCTCGAAGTGAATCTCGGATCTCTGTCTGAAACAATAGACTTCGGAACCCCCATGAAGTCTCACAATCTCGCGAATGTACAAATTCGCCAACTTGTCCAAAGAATTTGTAGTGTTCACTGCTAAGAAGTGAGCACTCTTAGTGAATCTATCAACTATCACCCAAACACAATTCTTCTTCGAAGGAGACAACGGTAACCCCGACACAAAGTCCATGGTGATTCTCTCCCATTTCCATTCCGGAATCTTCAAAGGCTGTAACAAACCTGAAGGAACCTGATGTTCTGCCTTCACCCTCTGACAAACCATACAACGGCTCACATACTTGGCTACATCCTTCTTCAAACCAACCCAAAAATAATCATTCTTCAAATCACGGTACATCTTGGTACTACCTGGATGCATAGAAAAAAGACTCGAATGTGCTTCACTCAAAATCAGATGTCTCAACTCAACATCTTTCGGTACTACAACTCTATCTCTAAAGCACAACACATTCTCACCACTGAAACTATACTCGGTCGGTCTACCTTCGGCTCTGTCCTTGACATGCGAAACTAAAGACACATCTTGCAACTGCTTCTCTCTAATCAACTATATCAAAGAAGGCTTCACTTGTAACTCTGTGATCAAACCACCATCACCGGATACACTCAATCTAGCAAACATAGCTCGCAACTCAACTGCAACTTTTCTACTCAAAGCATCGGCTACTACATTTGACTTACCCGGATGGTACTCAATGGTCAAATCATAGTCTTTTAACAACTCAAGTCATATTCTCTGTCGTAAGTTCAACTCTCTCTGTGTCATCAAATACTTTAAGCTCTTATGATCGGTGTAAACTATACACTTCTCACCATACAAGTAGTGACGCCAAATTTTCAACGCAAACACAACTACGGCTAACTCTATATCGTGAAGGATAGTTCTTCTCATGAAACTTCAACTGTCTCGAAGTATAAGCAACAACTCTTCTTTCTTGCATCAAAACACAACCTAAACCTATGTAGGAAGCATCGCTATAGATCACAAATTCTTTCCCTAAAACTGGTTGCACCAACACTGGAGCATTCGTCAAAGCTTCTTTCAATTTCTCAAAAGCCTTATGTCTTGCATCTGACCACTCAAACATCACTCCTTTTTGCAACAATTTAGTCAAAGGAGCAGCTACTCTAGAGAAACCATCAACAAATCTCCTATAGTAACCGGCTAATCATAGGAAACTCCTAATCTCTATTACGGACTTAGGTTGTTTCCACTCAACAATAGCCTCAATCTTCGTCGGATCAACACGGATACCTTCAGCTGAAACAATATGGCCAAGAAATACAACCTCTCGAATCCATAACTCAAATTTGCTAAGCTTCGCATACAATTGATTGCTCATCAAACTCTGTAGAACAAGTCTCAAGTGCTCATCATGCTCTTCTTATCTCGAGTACACAAGGATATCATATATGAAACCAACTACAAAACGGTCTAGATAGTCTCTAAAAATTCTGTTCATCATATCCATGAATGTTGCAGGTGCATTCATGAGCCCAAACGGCATCACAAGAAACTCATAGTGACCATATCTAGTCCTAAAAGCTGTTTTCGGAACATCAGACTCTTTTACTTTCAACTGATAGTACCCTGACCTCAAATCTATCTTCGAGAACACTGAAGCACCTCTCAACTGATCAAACAAATCATCTATACGAGGCAACAGATACTTGTTCTTCACAGTCAACTGATTCAACTGCCTGTAGTCAATACACATACGCATACTGCCATTTTTCTTCTTTACAAACAACACAGGAGATCCCCAAGGAGAACTACTATGCCTAATGAAACCACGGTCTAATAACTCTTGCAACTGACTCTTCAGTTCTTTCAATTCTTTTGGAGCCATACGATACGGAGCTATAGAAACTGGAGTAGACCCTGAAACAGTCTCAATCACAAACTCAACATCTCTGTCAGGAGGCAACCCTGGTAACTCTTCAGGAAACACATCCGGAAAATCACAAACTGTTCTAATATCTTTCGGTCTAGCCTCACTCATATTCGGATTCATCACATAAGCTAAGTAAGCCCCACATCCGGAATCCATCAACCTATGTGCCTCTAAAGCTGACACAACATAGACAAGAACTTAATGTTCTCGCCTACTACTACTACCTCGTAGTCATCAGAAAGTTTCAAAGCAATTCTCTTCATCTCAAAGTCTACACTAGCTCGGTGCTCAACCAACCAATCCATACCCAGAATAATATCAAAACCATAAAATGGAAGCTCCTCATATCAACGGGAAACACATGACCCTGAATCTTCAAGACACCTCCTATACATTCGTCTAACCACAACCGTCTCACCAAAAGAACTAGTCACATGCATACCTACATCTAAGATCTCAACAGGTATATCTAACTTTCGTGCATGCTCACTCAAAATGTACGAATGCGTAGAACCCGAATCAACCAAAGAAAGCAAAGACATAGATTGTAACTCAAAATTACCTGTTATCATATCAGTGTCGTTCCCGGCCTCTCTGGTCATAGACTCTCGCTGGTCCTCCTGCCTCTGGCTGTACTACCACAACATGAGCAAGGTTCCTCTGATCATCTACCCTAAGTGCATCATCCCTAGGCTGGAAGTATCCACGACCGCGCCCACAGCCTCTTTGATAATCTATAGCTCTCGCAGGAGCCTGTGCTATGTTCGGTGCATGTGCCGCCTGATGCGGGCACTCCCTCCTAAAGTGGTCCCTCGAACCACAGTTCCAACAAGCATGGAAGTTACCCCAACACTCTCCAGAATGTTGTCTCCCACAACGTGTACACTCGGGCAAACGCCCTCCAACTCTATGGCCCTGGTGGTCTCTACCATGGTGGCCACCACCACGTCTATGGTCAAACTGCTGTCCACCGCCTCTATGCCTCTTGGCATCCCCACGATCAAAGTTATTATGTCTCTTACCAGAATTAGATCCTCCAGAACGCTTGGTCAGCCCCAAGCTATGCTCAATGTCCTTGGCATGAGCAACCAAGATATCAAAATCTGAGTAATCTGAAGCTAAGGTGTACCTCTTAACTTCCTCATGAAGCCTATATCTAAAATGGTTACAACGGTCCCTCTCAGTAGGAACTAACTCTAGAGCATACTGACTCAAACGAACAAAGCGGATCTCGTAGTAAGTCACAGAAGCCTCTCCCTAAACAAGAGCTATAAACTCTCGCTTCTTCTCATCTAGATATCTCGGTCCCAAGTACCTCTTCCAGAAAGCAGACTCAAAGAAATCCCATCCAATCTTAGCCTCAGGAACCCCAGTAGTAATGGTGACCCACTAGGTGTAGGCATCACTCTGTAGCAAAGAAATCACACAGCCCAATTTTCGAACACCCACACAAACCATCTAAGTTAAGATGTGGACAGTCTTCTCTAACCACAACTCGGATCTCTCAAGTGTAGACCCTCTAAACTCTTCAGCCCCTAGGCTACGGAGCCTCTCCAATGGTAAACTAGCATCATCGCCCCTAGGCTGAGCTGCAGCCTGAGCTCCGGCAACTGCGGCTTGAAATGCTCGCGCTATATCTTGCACAAGCGGGGCCATATCTATGTCGGACGGACCTTGGCCACCTTGGCCAAACTGAGGTCCTTCTCCCTCGACTCCAGCTTCGCCTCCCTCACCAGGCGGAGGAGGTGGTGGTAGTGGTGGAGGAGCTCCAGCAGCAGCAGGCTCTTCCACGTGAGCCCAAACTCCAACCATCGGCTCATTAACAGGAGCCGCAACACGTGGTTCCTGACGAACCACTCTCGGTCTACCCCTCGGCCTCGACATACATGCTCACAAACAACAACTACAACAACAACAAGAAAACACAAAAGATAGGGTTAGCAAGGCAAGGGCTCCAAGTGGCTCTAGTATGTTCCCTCACTTTAAAAATCCTTTTTCCGATGTAATAGTAGCAATGGGACTCTCAACAACATGCTTCAACCAAAACAACAAGCATACTTAATAAACAAGCAAACATGCTTACATGGCAAGCAAACACCGTGCATTTCAATACAAAAACTTAACTTACCTCACTTACCTGCCCAAGGTCTCGGAAACCTTAGGCTCTGATACCAACAAGTGTAACCCCCTCGTCTCGGTCTGGGCGCTTGACCGATCCGAGTGAGCTACACGGGGATAACCGAGGTGAAACTCGTTAAGGCTCCACTTCGGTTACCGACCCAAAGAAAACTATTCATTTATTATCTTGTCTAGATGCGTTAATATAACCTATGTGTGAAGCGACAGCGGAACAAGGCCAACGAGAAGCCTAACAACAAACAGGGCCTAAGCCCAAACCTTGAGACCCTTTAGAGATGTCAAAAAGCCCCTTTACAGGTCTGTGTTTCGAAACAGACATCGCCCGTTTCGAAACACGGGCTCCAGTTTAAAACGCCAGACACTCGTACCGAAACGCATCCACCCCGTTTCGGAACAGGGTCCCATTTTGCCTAGGCGTTCTGATACATGTTTCGGAACAGGCAATTCCAGTAGCCAAAGTGTTTCAAACCTTGTTTCGAAACAGGGGCTCACAGTAGCCAAACCGTACCGAAACGTGTTCCGATACGGGGGGCCTGGAACCACACTCGTTTCGAAACAGCACAACTCGTTTCGAAACACCTGCAATCTATGAATTCCCAAAATCAATTTTAAACATCTCCAAATGGTCCCAAACGCCCTTAACGACCCCAAGAAGCATACATAACATACGAACACACTATAGAGGCATGCACCCTATTGCAAACATACTCAAGATACACAAGGATATAAGATAGGGGCATCCATACAAAAGATCCTGCAAGGCATACACTTAGGCATTCAAGATAACATGTTTACACAAGGTCAACACTAAGCCTTTAAGGTGGCAAATTAGACATGGTTTACAAGCAATACAAGGCAACCACAAGCCAACCAACATAACATATAAAAGGAGTCTAGCATGCTCCTCAACAAACCAACATCAACCACACAAGTCCCCATTGCTTGACTATTACATCATTAACATAAAATCCATACTTGATAGATTCAAAAACCCAACTAGCACACTTGGAGGCCCCTTCTTGCACTAGCAACCCACGAACTACGGATCTGCATTGTCGAACAAAAGAGAGCGTAAGCGTAAAGCTTAGTGAGGGTAAGCTCATTTAAAAACAAACCTCGACAATGCAGGGTCCAAGCACGAGCACTACCAAGGTAGAATGCATGATCTTACCTTCAATCCACATGAGCCAAAATACACATGATGCATGAACATTTATTCAATATTATGCCATGCTCAACAAGCTCAAATCCACACCATATGTAAACACATATAATAATCCATATAGGAATCACATTTCATATCATATTGGCACCTAGCTATGACTCAATACGCGGATAACACGTTGGAACTCACATCCAACAACAATCATTACCTTACGGTGGGATTACACTCATCACCGTTCACGCGGAGTGGATTCCACTCATCCTCATGCCCTATCGATGGGATTACAGTCATCATCGACTAATATATATAAGAAGGTTTTTTGGGTGAGCCCGTACTCCATCTTGATGACTACCATCACCAAGACCACGCACGCATTTGACTCACGTGTGCACACTAAACATCCTAATGATCGATCATTTGTACCCAAGCATACTAGTGTCAACATTTAACACAATCCACAATATCAATTAACAACCATTTCCGTGCTTAGTACGTACTCACCATGATTAACATCATGCACAGTCTATATGCATATAACAATGCATCAATCCAAGCCTCAATATACATGTATAACATCATATACATAGCCGACACAAACACAATTAAACATGAGGCATACACATTCAAAGATCAACCATAGTCTCTCTTGGGATTAGGCTACCACTCTAATCCCAACTTTAGGTGGGTCTACCAAGCCCAACCTAGTCCACATGCTTGAACCAAATACACAAAACCATTTAAATCATTTGACCACTCACATTCACTTCCAAGATCAACAACCAAGAAACCAAAACCTTCAAGCTTCCGGATTCACTACCGATGCTTCACCAATACAATTTCTTGCCTCTAATCATTTCAACACATTCAAAATAACCTCGAATAAGTCCATACATCAATATAGCAAACCCATAACACTACTCAAGCATCAAACACAAGATTTCAAGCTATGAACAACCCCCAAAACATCAAACCCGAGCAGCCCTTAAACCCAATCCAAAACTCTTGTTTCAAACACTTTTAACACCTCTAAAAGCCTCCAGAACAACCTTCAACCAACATACAATCAAAAGCCCTCAATTTCCAACATAAAACAATCCCAAAAACTCCCTTAAAACCCTTCTAAAAACCCACCAAAACCCAAATCCGAAAATCATGGTAAAACACTTTAAAATTCACACATGTTGGACCTTATGGTTCCTAAACAACTTATCTATCAACATTAAACCAAAAGCTTTGATAAAGAATCATAAAGCTCCAACCTTTATCCAAAACTTTGAAAACCCCAAATTAGAAAATACATAGTTTTAGTGAAATCTAAAGATACCAAAATGAAGAGGAGACCAATGCCAAGTCAAAAATGTCATTACCTCTTGAAAAGCACTAAGGATGAAGTTCTAAAGTGATGGAATAGTAAATAGAGAGAAGCTCTTTCTTCTTGTCGTTGAAATGGGAAAAGGAGAAGCGAAGAAGATGACAAAGGTTTTTTTAATTAAAAAGGGGGCTTTTTAAATTGAAAGTCCTTTTATTACCAAAATTCCATTAATGAGATGGCATTCTCATTAATCTTAAAATCCATGGGATTTGATTTCCAAATCAATTTAAGTCCAACATTCACAATGTTTGTTTTGAAATCACAAGGTCTAAAATGTATATATTGTTATTTTAATTAGAAAATCGAAATTCAAAATATTATTTAAATATTATTTTCACCCGACCCCCAAACCTGGGTGTTACATGTTACCTATGCGATGACCAATGAGCATTATATTATTTGATTTAATGTCAACAATTTTGCACTCATTTTTATCAAATAAGACATTAAACCTTTTGTCACATAATTAACCTATGTTCAATAAATTATGTTTTAGACCATCGATATATAAAACATTTTCAATGAGAATAGTAGAGTGGTTACCTATGGATCTAATACCTTTAATGTGGCCTTTGGAGTTGTCACCAAATGTCACTGCTCCTCCACTTTTTGGCTTTAAGTCCATGAATCGACTCTTGTCTCCGGTCATGTGCCTCGAGCATCCACTATCAAGGTACCATGAATTTTGACTTTGTGCTTTGGCCTTGTAGCAATGCTCCCTCTACAAACAAAGATATTAAACTTTGGTTTTTGGTACCCAAATACTTTTGGGTCCATGAGTGTTAGCTCCCAAAAGCTTGGTTCCCTTAGGAATCCAAGGTGACATAGCAACAACATTATTAGACTTGACAAGTTCCTTAGGAACCCATATACTTCTAATTTTCTTAGTTCTATTATGTCTATGGAAGTTACTTTGTTTGTAGTTATATGTCTTTCTCCTAGGTTGGTTTTTTTAAATGATTCACCTTTTTCATGTTTTGCATTACCAACATTTTTGAAAGACTCCTTGAGCTTGTTAAGCTCATATAACACATTTTGGTGTTCACTATTGCATTGAGAAATAAGATTGTTTAAGTCTACATTTTCATCTTGAAAGAATTTAAGTTCATCTTGTAAACCTAAGATCTTTTTCTCAAATTTTAAGTTAGCTTGAGAATATAAGTCATTTTTAGCATTTAATTCCGAAATAATCTTTTTATTTCTAATGACCGATTCTTTATACTTCTCAACTAACTCATCATATACCTCTTGTAACTCATCATAAGCATCATGTAATTCATCAAATGGAAAATCAAAAGATGATGAGTTAGAGGTTACCATGGAGGAATCTTTCTCAAGAGCCATGAGGCAAAGGTTGGCCACTTCGTGTTCCTCATCCTCGGATGACTCCTCGTCACTCCAAGTAGCAAGCTTGGCTTTGAGCTTCTTCTTCTTCTCAAAGCCCTTCTTCTTGAGTTGAGGGCACTCCGAACGAATGTGATCGGGTTTTTGCACTCAAAGCAAATGATTTTTTTTGAAGAATCAAAGCAAATGATTTGATACCTCTTTTTTTTCTTTATTTTTGGTTTTGAAGTCCATTTTTCGTAAAATCTTCCTTCCTCAGTTGGACCTCATAAACTGTGAGAACCTTTTGGCTATCATAGCCAATTCTTCTAGGTCTTCCTCCTCACTAGAAGTGCTCTCCTCATGTAGTGAATCTTTGAGAGCCACTCCTATCTTCTTCTTCTTTTCTACCTCTAGCTTCTACACTCTTCTATCTTCCTTTTTCTTTTCATCTTCCCTTTATTGCTTCATTATCTCATGAGTTTGGAGAGAACCTACTAGCTCATCAAGCTTGCGTTTCTTCAAATGATGGCGGTTCTCTTCCCATCCCAAGACTCGAGAAGTGAGTAGAGTAGCTTCCGGACTAGTTTATCTTCAGGGATTATCTCTCCAAATCCTTTTAGCTCGTTGACGATTGTTGAGAAACAATCGAGCATCTTTATCACGGTTTCGTCGGGCTCCATTTTGAAATTCTCATAGCTAAGATTGAGAATTCCAATCGTTGTCTCCTTCACATCACTTGTTCCTTCATAAGTGGTCTCTAGTGTATCCCACACTTCCTTGGCACTTTCAATGGAGGAAACTTTGGAGTAGATGTTGGGACTGAAAGAGCAAAACAACATGTGAAGAGTTTTATCATTGATTTGAATCTTCTTTCTCTCTTCTTCACTCATCTCATTTTTCTTCTTTAGCACCAATCTTCCTTCGTCGTCTCTTTTCATCAGAATATAGGGACCATCTTCAATGGTATCCCAAACTAGATAGTCGTTGGATTTGATAAAGAGGAGCATCTGGTTCTTTCAAAATGGATAGTTATCACCGTTGAAGAAAGGAGGTTTGGTGGTTGATTGAGACTCGTACATGCTTGACCCGGAGGTAGATACCATGGCTTGATTTTTGGATGATCACACTCTTCTTAGGAACTTCTCTTGTGGTTGTTAATCCTTCAAAGGGGTAGGCTCTGATACCAATTGTTGAGTGAATCAAAAGATTGATCAAAGCCAAGAGGGGGTGAATTGGGTTTTTAAAAATTGTTGGAGTAAATAGAATGGTTAAAAATGAAGAACAAAGAATTTTAGAGTGGTCCAAGTTCCAAATGAACTCTACATCCACTACCTTAGCTACCACTAAGGATTTCCAACAATCCACTAATTGTTCTTCCCCTTTTCAAGGCTTAGGAGGTAACCTTTACAATACCGGTCAAATTTTCTACCCAAAATTTGACCAAACCCTTACAAGAATACAAAGAAGAATTAAATGCAAGAAAGATATCTCTCAATACAAGATTGCCCCTTTAAGTACAAACACTCAACCCAAATTTGATAACAATATCAAAATTGAACACTACACAATTTGGGGTTTTACAAGAGATTGGAAAATAAGCACTTTGAGCTTGGATTTTTGCTAGGATCTTTATCTTTGATGCAATTATTGTTGCTGGTCTTCAATTAGTTTCAATTTATACCTTCTCTACCAATTCTAGCCGTTTGGGTGGTTAGGGTATTGATTATAGCCATTGGGACCCTCTCTTTCCACCATAAATGCACTTCTACAGCTTACCGTATTGGTACACGAGGACCCGTATCGATACTTGTCTCAAAACAGAAAGAGTCGTTGCACAATAACAAGAGGACGTATCGATACACGTGTTGCGTATCGGTACGAGATAGGGACCGTTTCGATACGGGGAACACCTGTATCGATGCAATTAATTCAACATAGCTCATTGGACGATTCTGTATCGATACGGCAAGGAGCGTATTGGTACGGGGAAACCACCACTTTAAATTTCGGTTACCAAACAACTGACACCAACGGTCGAAAACATTAAAGGCATTCGATTTTAAAATTCCATAAAATCTGTATCGATACGGGTGGAACCGTATCGATACGCTATTCAAACTCCTTCAGTTTTACAGAGAGAGTGTATCGATACAGATTCAATCTATTTCGATACGTTGTTTCGATACGGGTAGAAGCGTATCGAAACATGTTTCTCCAGTAGCCAAACTTGTAAAAAAAAAAGGTATCGATACGGCTGGAAGTGTACCGATACACCTGGATATTTTTCAATACTTTGGCCTTGGAACACTTAGAAAATATTTGGAGTTTGAGTTTCTCAAATCAGATTAAAGCCTTGGTGATTTATAAATCATTTGAGAGACTTAGAAATCTATTTCAAGTTTTCAATTTAATCCTTAACATACTTTGTTATATCAAAATCAAACATAGGTTTTACAGATTCGTATCATTGATCTCCAAATCAATCGAAGTCGTTGTTGTTGGATTGAACGGTTGATGTTGGTAAGGGTTATTGGTTGTGGTATAAATAGGATGTACATGCAACAACAACCATGAAGCTCCTAGCGCTTAGGACGACACAAAACGAGCACCAAGGAACTATTTTAAAGGGTTTCAAGACTGAGTTCTCTACACAGAGGTGTGATTCTGATTGGAGATATTCGAGTAATAGGGTTTATAGAAATATAAATATATATTATAAATAAAATGAAATAAAATAATGATTTAAAGGGTTTTAATCGAGAGTTAAAAGAGTCCATGTTTCCTTTTTTTATTCTAATTCTCACGTCAATGAATAAAAATAAAACAATCAATTAATCCATTGATTTTCGGTAATACATCAGTTTGCCACATAAGTAATTAAAATAAAAAAAGTCAATGTTTCATTTTTATTCAAATTCTTATAAAATGAGATTAACAACATAAAGATTAATATATGTACGTATATAATATCCATATATTATAAGTGGAAAAACATAAAAAAACTACACATATATATATATATATCATATGATATATGTATAAATGGTTCACAATTTTGACCCATAAATCCAAGTTTCTCATAATTTAATCTTTAGATCAAAGGTTTCGAAATTAAAATCCAAATGTTTCCCAACTATAATTATAATTTAATTCTGAAAGTTTAAATTATTTACAAATCGATCTCGAATTACGATTTTCAATTTTTAACAAATCACTTCAAAAATTCTAAAAAGGGTTTTAGAATTTGTGAATTCTAAAATGAGGGTTTTTAATTTAGGAAAAAAATTCGGGGTGTTACAAAGAGCTCACTGGATTTTTGGAAAACAAAAGCGTACCGGTACGCCTATAAGGTTGTACCAATACTCAAAGGTAAAATTGGCTTCTTGAGTACTTTTATCCTTGTAAAAACATTTCGAAATGGTTTAAAATAACTTAGATAAGATTTGATCTTTTAAAAACGTTATTGGAATACTTATCTCTTTTTCAACTTAGAATTTGTGAGTTATTTCAATACTTTAAAAAATTTATTTGAAATGATTCAAATATAAATATTTGTTATATCAAAATCAATATATATTGATTTTACACGTCAGATCTAGAATCGCAGAGGCTGAATGCGAGAAGGAGCGAAGCCGAAGAGCCAAGCCATCGAATGAGTCACCGAAAACTGGAAAGAGCCACGTCGAGCGCACCTCCACAGGGACACAAAGGACTCAACCAAAGACACTGAAAAAAGGAAAACAAAAAATCAACACCAAAGGACTGCAGACAAAACGCCAGCAGGGGAGGAGTTGTCAAGCCTCCGGACCTGCATCAAACAACAACACCCAAGCGAGCATCGGGTCGACGTTCCACACAAGAACCGTTCCCCTCAAAAACCTGGGGCAAGGAGTGGAGAGAAAGTCATAAGGGCGTCGCCATCGACTACTGAGAGGACACGAGGGCTCAACTAGATTAAATTTTTTAAAGAAAAGTGAGAGATTTTTGTTTTAAAGAGCGATTTTTAATTATATTTTTAGATTTGTTTTAGAGAGGTTTTAGAGAGCTTATGAATGTGAGTGAAAAATGAAAGAAAATCGAACATGCCAGAACTCAAGAGTGTTACATATGCAAAGTCATTGATACATTTGAAGGCAAGATCTAGACGAATAACCTACCCCTGAAACATGTATAGAAAGAAGGTACAAGGAGAATCTTTGAAATGTCAATTACAAGATAATTGAACCCCATCATACACTCTTTATTTTTAGTCAGAAATCAAAATCGCCTCAAGATTGTTGCACTTGTTAAGTTTAAAGATGCAAGTGTCCGACACCATCATGTTTGTCTGAACAAATAATTCCCCTAAGCGTCTACAAATCCTTTTCTCTAATTATCGTATTTCATTTTATTTGATTAAAGATACTAAATTTTTATTAAAATTATAGAAAAAACATAATTACAATGTATTCAAGAAAAGAATATTTAGATTAAATAACACAAAAAATTATTACAATTCAAAAACAAAGAAAAATGAAAATTTCTATAGAGATAGTAATACCAACAAAATTTAGCAGCCTCCTGAATCTCATTGTCTATGTTCAAACGAGATGCATAAAGAAAGAAGAAGTGGTGCGCGTTCCAAACTGTCAAGCAAAAAGTACCGCTACCCAGGACTGATTTCATTGGCAAACAACCATCAAACAAGTGGAGATATAACTTTCCAAGTGACCACCGACAGAAATATAAATAAGAAACTAGCGTCGATTGAATCTCTGTGTGAACAACAATCGATCGCTAGGGTATGTTGAAACATGCCAAAGAGACAAATGAACCAAACCATAAAACAAAAACAAAGACATGTTACAAGGAAAGAGGGAAAAACATGTTACTAGGACAGAGAAAGAGAATCTTATTAAAATAAAAATAAAATATTAATAGATCTGGTGGTCGACAATTAATATTAAAATTGATTTTTGACCATTGATCAAAGAGATTAATTAAAATAGAGAGCGACTAAAATTAAAAGAATTTTAGCAGTAGAAAACAGCTAGGATTGAAGGAATTGGTTGAGAGTAACATATTTATTTTTTAATACGATTACATGACACTTGAATGATATATGATATATTATTATCATATGATCTTCATATATTAATTAGATTATGATTATATATATTGGCTTAAGTCCGGAATAGAGTCCCAAGTCAAATATTGAGTAAACATTTAAATTTGGTTTTATTACCAATTTTTAATTGAAGTCTACTACTAAATGATATATTGATTATAATTCTTTTAAGGGGTAACTATATATTTAGCACGTCACCTATTTTTACATTTCTATTTTAGTACCTTACCTTTTTTTTTGGTAAAATGTATTAAATATTACGTTTTTGTTCTTTTTTGGTACCCCGGCCGTTAAAAACAAACGGAGATAATGACATGACTTATTTTTAATTGGGATAATAACGGTTTTAGTCCCAAAACTTATACATTTCTATCAATTTGGTCTAAACTCTATCAATTTAATAATTATCTTAAATATTTGGGTTAAAATTGTAAATTCCCTATTTTATTTCTTCTCCCCGAAACCCTAATCTCATTTTATTTCTTCTTCTCAATCCAATCGTCGCTAGTTACTTAAAATAAGAACAAAATCAATAATCATTATTCAGAGTCATGCAAGGGGGTGGATTGCTAAGCAAAAAGCTCATAGAGAGAGAAGCATTGTATTTTGTTGTAATACAAGTATGATATCTCCATCTTGAGCTATGCTTTGTATGGTTCCAATAAATGATGTCTTTTGCAGATGTCTACACTTAATAGTTTTCTGCTTCTCAGCATCCATTCGCTCTTATAAATCATGCCCATTGGCATTCCTTAGCATATATTTCCCTAAGGTGTTTACTTACACCAATACACTTCTCTTTTTCTTTTTCTTATGAATCAGAGACATTGCTGTGGTTGGTTTGTGAGGAATGAGCTGTTGTTGAAAAGGGATGCTGCAATAAAGATCCAAAGAGCAATATGGCGCCTAATATATCAGAAGAAATTTCATTTACAGAAATTGACAGCTATCGAAATTCAAAGGGTTATTAGGGGGCAAGTTGCTCGAAGCAGGCTTTTAGGCAGGGGCGGTTGAAAGATTTTGGGGGCCCTGTGCAATTTATTAAAATATAGCTCTTAATTTATAATCGGTAAGAGATATAAGTGTTTTTAAAAAAAATACTTTAATACAAAAAATATTATTAAATTGTCCTCTTGAGAACAAAAAAATTGACTTATAAACATCTATATATCAAACATTTTAACTTCAAAATTTTCATTCTTTTTGCATGTTTTAAGTTTTGGATAGTTTTTTTATATAAACATAATTATACATATAATTTTATAATTTTTTACAAATATTTAATTTAATTTAGCTTCCCTATTTTCGGGGCTCCTCTCTCTTGGGGGCCCTGTGCGGTCGCTCATGTCGCGCCTATCCAAAACCCCCATTGCTTTTAGGTGCTTAGTTTTCTCCTGAATATCTACTTATTTGATTACTAGAATGCTTCAGTTGTGGTTTATCTGAGAATTTACAAAATTATATGGCTTTGAGCAATTGCAGGAGCATCTTCTTTTCAAGCAGCTATTGCTGGTAATTGCAATTGTAAGAAGAAATAAAATGGGGTTAGAGTTTCGGGGAAGAAGAAATAAAATGGGGATTTACAGTTTTAATCCCAAGTATTGAAGATAACTATTAAATTGATGGAGTTTGGACCAAATTGATAGAAATATATAAGTTTTGGGGACTAAAACTGTAATTATTCTAATTAAAAATAAGCCACGTCATCATCTCTGTTTGTTTTTAACGGTCGGGTACCAAAACAGAACAAAAACGTAACGTTGGGTACCATTTTGCCAAAAAAATTGGTGGGGTACTGAATTAAAAACGCGGGAATATGTGAGGTACTAAATATGTAGTTATCCCTTCTTTTAATTATATAAACCAATTGAGTTTAGTTTTGGAAAAAAGGTTTTTTCCCTGAAATTATATTGGGCTTACAATGAGCTTATTGGACCTGATTCTTTTGCACCGTTAAATTTTCAGACCTGAATTAAATTCTAACCAACATGGAAATAATTCTAGGGCTGCCGGACCGGACCCTACACACGCAACTTATATTTATATTTTTTTTTATTTTTTACAAAGTCCTTTTTGCTAATGATATGATATTTTCAATTATTTTAATCTATATACTTATATCAATATTTGTTACCAATAAAAGGATATGCAATTAATTTTTCATATAATTTATTATGAAATATTTCCAATCCATCTTTTCTTCACTAGAATTAACAGGCCAAAGTGGTGTGTGTTTAAATAAAAGATTCAGAGGAGAAATTTTATTTCAATACTAATTTTATTTAACAATTTTAAGGTACTCGCATGACTTAATTAGAACAAATGGAAGGAAAATATTTTACTTATCTTGGATGAGTCTTTCTTGTGCTTATATTTCTAATTTTCATTTTAAAATTGTACTGCTTCTCCTTTATGTTATGATATACTATTTTATTACTCATGAAATAATTAAGTTGTTCTTGTGCTGATGCTCATGTAACCAAACGTAGCATCGTTTCCGAAATTCCAAAAATCAATTCAGAGAATTTTAAATTTTATATAAAGGCTTAAGTGCGTAAAAAGTCTTTAAATTTTTAATAAAAAATAATTAACTTTTTTATAAAAAATTTTGCCCTCAATTAAGTCATTGAGCCAATAAATTAATTCAATTAAATTCTTTTACCAACATTAACTATTAAATCTAACCATTTTTATTAGATCATTTAGAGCAATGCGTCATGTCACGTAATAAAAAACTTATATTAAATCTAACTTGACATTTTCAGAATTTTTTAATTTATTTCAAAAATTCTTCAAAATTCTCAAAAATTCTAAAAAAATCTTATAAAAATTCATTTTTAAAAAAAATTGTAGATGTCACATAATAAAACTGTAGTGTATAATGTGCAGTATTATCTAAAAACAACTATCAAAATTTAATGGTCAAAATTAATTAAAAAACTTAATTAATTGAATTTATTAGTTCAAAGGTTTAATTAGGTGCACAAAAATTTAGGCATTTGATCAATTTCCCTAAAATTTAAGAACTTTTTACTCCCTCAACCCAAAGAAAATGAGCAACTCCGATTCACTATTCAAATTCTTCAATATGCCTTTGGATTTGGCTCATAAACTTATCACCTTACCCAACATTGGTCCCTAATTTTGCCTCTGAGTTTGTTTTTTAGACTAGACTTCGTTTGCCATTGCTACTCTCAAACCCTCGTTGGGGCTGCAACAGTTGTTTTCAAAGGCTGAAAAATAATGCTGCCAACAAACGCTAGTTTAAGCATTAAAAATGGTGATAAACGCTCATTCACAAGTTAACCGTTGACTGTTTGATAAGAAAATGTCGGGCAAACGCCTGTTTAGAACGCAACTAAAAACGGAGCCTAATTCTTTTTTTTTTATCATTGTTTATTAGTGCTGACGAGTGGTAGGTATTTGATCGAATCGATTCAAAAAATTTAAGTTAGTCGAGTTGACGAATGCTATTTTATAATTTAAAATTTATTTAAAAAAATTCTAGTCGAGTTTATGAAATTGAAGTCGAGCCAAGACTAGTCGAGTTGTTCGATTTTCTATACAAGTTTAATTGTAAATATTTATAATATTATGGTACTAGTTAGTTTCAATTTTTCATATACGATATATATATCAAGTAGAATTGAGAGACTCAACTCGAACTTAAAACTGATACACTAATAATTAAATATTTTTAGTTATTCGAATTTCTATTTTACAACTCAAACTTTATTTTAAATTTTTTCGAGTTGAGTTGAGTTTTTTCGCATCGAGTCAAGTCAATAGTTCATTTTTTCGAGTCGAGTCGAGTTTTACACACCCCTAGTGCTAACATGACACTTTAAAGATTCCATAACACCCCTACACGGCTCAATCATAAACCAGATCAAAAATATCACATCAAATAATCAGAATTAAATTATGGAAGTTCAAAATGAACAAACATACAATCTAATAATTCATTCAGTTCATTCATTAATTTTACATTTGCATATACAATATCGAATTTCGATCACATTTACAAAATTCTTTATTTCAAATTTATTACACAGTCATTTAACTTGTTTAATTCCTTTCAATACCTTTCAAACATTAATTTTATTATCAGTCTGATAAACAGTGTTTTTGGATGATAGAAGAAGAAAAAAGGTAGTTCTGGTGGTGATAATGAAGGATTTCGGTTTTGTCAAGTTGAAGAAGAATGAGCCTGTCATACACTCTTTGTTGCATGGTTTCTTATAAAGGTTTGGACATGTGTCGATAGAAATATGTCATGACATGGGTACTGATTAGATGTTCTAGGAAGTGATGGCCTAAGTCGATTTGTCATCAAGGAGGACCATGTATGTCACCACATGATCTGAAATAACGCGTTTTAACTCGTTGGGTTCTTACGATTGATAAGCCTCTGTTAATGACCGTTGCATGTTATGTTCACAGGAGGCCGCATGTGACTACTTGCACGCTTGAAGATTTGTACTCTGGGAGATTCGCATAGTAGCAGTTCACAGATGCTAACAAATCTATTACTGAATTTGATTTGATTTTATTTCAATTGAGAATTTTGCTTTTACCAATCAAATTATCAGATATAAAACCAATTAGAGTTCAATCAAATCATTTATCTATTAAGCTGATCAACTTCCATTAACTTATCATTCCAATTAATATTTTATTTCTTAATCTCTTTCATTTCGGTTGTGAATCCTACTTTTATTAATGACTTATCAGTTACAAGTTCAATTTAAACTTTAATGAATCATTCTATCATTTAGCATGTCACTTTTAACTTAATTCAGGGACCAGAGTGTCAAACATATCACATATGAGGATTAGAGTGCATCCTAAGACTTAAAAATATACTCTCTTTTTTTTCAATTTTCATGGCTCACTTTCGAAACCAGTCTCTTGGTTTTGAAACTGGTTTCGAAACCAGAAAAGTATATGGAGAGAGAATTATTTAAAAAAAAAAAAAAACACCACATGATCGGTTGACATGGAGAGAAAAGATGACGTGAAAAATAAAAAAATTATGTTAAAGTTGTTGATTTTTTAATGGTTGGTTATTAAAATAAAATTAAAAGATAACATTAGTAATATTTTTTGTTAAAAAATGTGACTAAAATAGAAAAATGAAAATAGTTTGGTGACTAAAATTGTCATTTACCCTTTATCTTTTAAATTTTTCACAAGGTCTTTTTTAAACCTTTATCCTCATATAAATATATTGAGTTTAAAAAATATATTCACTTTAGAGAGAAATTATACCATGTGCCTAACTTATCATATCAATCACGGTCCCAACTAATAAAAATTATCCAATTTGTCATTTTTTTTCGTGTCATCAACTCACTAGTATAATAACTTTCAAAAAAATATTTTTCAAATAACATGTAAAAAAATAGTAAAGATTCGCTAGTTAAAAGATGATAGGCGAAAAAATAATAAAATATGTAATTTTTATTGATTGTGACTAAATAATACAGTGAACAAGTCGTATAATATAATTTCTCGGCTTGAACACTTATTTTGTAATATAACCTAAAACAATCAAATAATGACTTAACATATCCAAATATGTCAAAAAAAAAAACTCCAACCTTTCAAAATGGTTAAATAAAGACCTAATTTTTTTATTTTAATTTTAGGGAAAACTATACAGGTGGTCACTAAACTATCATCTTTTTTTCTGTTTTAGCCATTCAACTAATTTTTTCGTCAAAATCATCCTCCCGTTAAATACATTTCTTGCTTCGGTCCCCTCCGCTAAAAATTTAACGAAATCACTGACTTGGTAATTTTTTATTCGACCAACTAAGAGGTACCATATGCCACCTTCTAATTTTGAACAAATCAAAGTAAAAAATGCTTTGGGCAATATTGTTTGGCAGAATCAAACTTGAGACCCTTGCATTAGTGGTCAAACACCTAACCACTAAGCTAGGTTTAGAATATAGTTAAATTTTATCCAAATTAATATTTAATTTATACTCTCTCAAACTCAAAAATAAGCAAAAATGGCTCTATGGAGATTTGAACCATTAACACTTTACACAAAAAAACACAATGTTTAACCATAAAGCTATATTAAGAACTTATTATATATTTACAAAATTTAATCTTTAATTTATGATGTATTATCACCTCAAAATTAAATCAAAATACTAGCAAAATTAATATAAAATTAGTTTGTCCAATTCTTTTGGTAATTATTTATTTATTTTTATAAAATTGTATTAGATCATTATAAAAATTTATTATATAATATATATTTATGGTAGAATATAAATTTTAAATTATTTGAAAATAACTATTTAGAGTTAAATTTATTATTTTAATTTAAGAAAACTTTTTAGCTTGAAATATGATTAAAATTAAGATCAAATTAATATTATTTTTTCACTTCGTTTTGAAATAAAAATAATAATTAAATAATAATTTATTTAATTTATATAACTAATATTAATAAAATTATAATATTTAAATTGATCATATTTATTTAAAATAAAATATATATTTTTTAAATAAAATTTAATTCGTTGACATGTATATGAACATATTATTTTACATTTAATTAGTTTTTAGAATGACCTAATAATTTTATTCTCAAACAAATTGGAAAATTAATTTTAGATTTAGTGTAGTAGTATTTTATTTAATTTTGAGGTGATAATATATCTTAAATTGAAGATTAAATTTTGTGAATAAATAATAAGTTTTCGACATAGTTTAGTGGTTAAACACCTTGCACTAAAAAAGTGTTTTTGGTTCAAATCTTTATAGAGGCATTTTGCTTATTTTTGAGGTTAGGAGAGTATAAGTCAAATATTAATTTGGATAAAACCTAACTAACTTCTAACCCTAGCTTAGTAATTAGGTGTTAGACCCCTTATGCAGGGGGGTTCAAGCTCAATTTTGTCTCCTGGTTGGTCGAATAAAAAATATCATTTAACTTGCTGACAAGGAGAGAGGCGCAAGCGTGAAAAATAAAAATAAATTAAAAAAATTGTCAAGTCAACTATTCCGTTAGATTTTTAACGGAGGGGGCTAAAATAAGAAAAGTACCTAATGGGAGAGACAATTTTGACGAAAAAAATAATTGAGTAACCAAAACAAACAAAGGGTGATAGTTTGGTGACCACCAGTACAATTTTCCCTTAATTTCAATACCACATAATCTTCCTTAACAAAATAGAAACAATAACAAATTTATCTTCAAATATGACTCACTTGGTTATTTTAGCCTTTTTTTTTTTACCACTTTGACCATCTATATCTAAATTTTTGCCAAATTATTTAGTTTTAGATGAAAATTTGACTACACCATAAAAATTTAATTGTCTTGATGTAACAACTCACCAAGTAGTTCACTTGTAATTTAAAAAACTACATAAAAGTATTTTAAGATTTTTAAAAATTTTAGAGAAGATCATAACTTTTTAAAAACAAAATTGTTTAGTCCAATAATGAAATATGTATATGCCTATTTTGTCCGAGCCTAAACTCATATCCTATTACAAACTCAACCGACCTAAAATTAATACCCAACAAAGACGCAATATCTAATTAAACCAAATATCCATACAAACAACCCATCAACCCAAATACTCATATGCAATAATAACCCATACCCAAAGTTAAACCATTTAAAATATAACCTAACCCTAAATTTGTTCTAAACCTTCTGTCGCTGCCGCCCTTTGGGCTTTCCAGCTTCCCCCGTGTAGCCGTCACGCGTGGCTCTTTAGTGCCTCGTGGCTGCCACGCGCGACACCATTGGTTACTCAGCCGCTCATGCCCTCTCCACCGCCCTGCACCTCTGCTCTACCGCCCAAGATCATTTCAAATCTGTAAAAATAAAGATAAATGAGAGAGTTATGTATTTTTTTTATGTATCAAATGGGTTATAAAAACCCATATGAAAAAACTGTAAAGGGGAGGCTTTTTCAGATTCGAAATAAAAAAAATCTCTTCCTATTAGTTGAGTTTTATAATGCTCGATTTCCTTCAACCGATGTGTTTGCCAAGTTCGGAGAAGATTAGATTTTTGGGTGATTTGGTGGAAGCTAAAACTAAGAGATAAACACAATGATTTAGAGTGGTTCGGCTTTATAACCCAAAGCCTACATCCACTACCTTAACCTCCCACTAAGGACTTCCAAACAAATTCACTAAGAATTTTGTCCCCTTTTCTCGGCTTAGGAGGAAACCGTTACACCGATCAAGCTTTCTACCCAAAGCTTGATCAAACACTCTCTTACACAAGAAAAACTTAGCAAACTAGAAATCTCTCTAGAAGGTATATGTTTTCACAATTAAAGCACTCACTATAACCCCCAAACCCGCCTATGCGTTACAACGAATCCTAGGAAGTCGCATCAGGGTCACAAGAGCGACCCACAATAAAAATACACATAAAACATTTATATTTCCTCAAAACACTTATTAAACTGTAAAATCAACTTCTGTTTAAAATACCATTTCAGGAAATCATTTAAACACATAACAAGAATTTCAGAAAGTGCTTTACAAACTCTATCATAAAACAATACGTGACATACATGCCCACTAAATATACATCACCGTACTCCAAAAGCAACACCGAGAGAACTTCGAACACCGATGTCACACGTTATACCATGATATGTTCTTTTAACATGCGATGGTAAAAACAACGTGAGCTTGGAAAAACCTCAATAATACAGAACTACCAAAAGATGCTATAAGCTCATGCAGATATATGGTAGGCATAACATTTTTATGATGTTCCAAGCAGTAACAGTCCTCTTTTCCTTTCCGTTATTTAAAGGTAATGTTATACTTGAGAATAACGATACTTGTTCTTTATTCAATCATCGAGTAACAAACAGAAATTATACAAGTTGATGGTTTACGAAAATGGAAACAACGAGTTTAATGTATAGTGTGTTCCAATAGGTGCATATCAAACATGCATAAATGCATACCAATCATATCATGAGAACACATAACAATTCAATGCAAATGTTCAAGTACATACAAGGGTTTACTAGTAACTACCCTTTAACCTTACACCAATATGCAGTCCCCCAGAACTGTATCCATAAGGACTCACCCTAGGCTCGATGGGCATTGGTGCCACCTAAGGGGCTGCCTTAGGTCCATAAGGATTTACCCGTGCTAAAGCATCGGCACCTACCCAAGGGGAGACCTTGAGTCTATAAGGATTTACCAGTTGGATCAGGGTTGCACCTGCAAAAACTTCATAACATAACCCAACAGTATACCCCAGATAGTAATCGGTGTTCAGATTCTAGACATGAGTAACAAAATACATGTGACAGACATATTCTATTCAGAGTATCAGAAACGGAAGGTCCATGCTTTTGACAGATAAATGGGCATACCATTGAGCAGAGCAGACATTTTCATCATTCATCATGCAAACAGATTGTACCATCATAGGTCAAGCTAACATATCATGCTATCAAATTCATCAGACAATCAGGCAATACCATCACAGATCAAGCAATCACATACCGAGTATACAGATTGAGCAGACATACATTATGTAGGCAGAGAATGACATCATATATCAAGTTCATCATTCATCTCATTTTCTAACATAGTGATGCAATCTCAATAATTATTGAACATTCATCAAACATAGCATTGTTCATGATTAAATCGTTAGATTGGTTACTAATATGTAATCATTATACAATTCATTCAATAGAATATAGCACACATGGAACACACTAGATAAAACATTTTATTTCTTAAAGATGCTCGGTATTTACAGAAGGGGACACATTGAACTTTTTAACAATTTGGACGAATTTCAAGAACGAGATCCCTATTAGAAAGGGTTCGTAAAATGATTCATACCATGTATTCAAGAATTGATACATCAAGATCTTAGAAAGTTCAAATATATCATGAGTGATTCAGTCATTTAAGCCTACAAGGGCATTATGGTCATTTTATCATACGTGGGCGTTTTGGTAATTCATACCAACGAGGCATAAATAGTCGCTCAGAAAATTCTATTTGCTCATCATGCTTCCAATCAGGCATTCAGATATTTCTATGTCAAGATCTTTCATGATATTAGATACATTCAAGGCTATTTTAATTACTTTGGCCAACGAGGGCATTTTGGTCTTTTAACTATTATGGGTGATTTTGTAATTTATCCCAGTAATGATAAAATGACGATTTACAATATTTAATATTTCTAGAAGTTTTTCGAGCTTCCAAACCGTTCGAACTAACATATCCCAACCTTGCAGTACTAACCAACCCTTCTAATGCATCCAACTGTAAATCGTATATCTGAACGGTTGCTTTCATATTTCACCACATGACTTTCCACAGAGTAGTCGAACTTATACTTTGTACGGAAAAACTCCCAACCTTATATTAATATTAGGAGTGATTAATATACACGAGTGTGCTTCCTAACACTTAGGGGCACTTTAGCCCTTAAAGTCTTATTAGAAATCCTAAAATTCCATCAAATGCATAACTGCCTATTTAACTCAAGTAGGCATTTCAGTCATTTTGGAAATTGGGATAAATCCACCATTTTTGTCAAATTTTACTATTTAGCACCTCCATCATTTACGTACTCGGTAGAGATTAAGTCGTTCTGATCCCTTCAGCCCCTACTAACGATTTACTTATTTTAGAACTTAAGGGTAAAATTGTCATTCTGATTAATTAAGAATTTCGGTGCTCGAAGGCACTACATTCTTTTTGGTCATTACGATCATTCCAATTAATTCATCCATTATTGTCGTAAGGATCAGCTCAAGAATACAACGAAATTTCCAGAAAATTCACCTTCATGTGTTATACAGAGCTCGAGGGAAAATCCAAGTTTCTTTTAGTATCACACGCATTTGAATAATGATACCAAAGTCTTTTCCAATAGAACATACATCTTAGGTAGGGTAATTTTTCAATCAGGTCGAATGCAGATTTCAGGTCACTTCTTTTATTAAGGGCAGTTTAGTCATTCTTATACCTCAAGGGCATTTCTGTAATCTCATATATAATATTCTTTACTCCACATTATGGGCATTGAATCTTAGACACTATTGATCGAGTTGCGGATTTAACTGTATTATTTATTACTATTAACTTTCGATACTTCTGGTCTATTAGTATTCTTATTCGAATATTTTGGTTTTAATAATTTCTATACTTATTTCTCGTATCTGATTCAGCTTAAGCAGAGTTTACAAAACACTTCATCATAAGCATGCACGCGTTAACCGGATATCAACATGTACATAAAGCATACAAAGGGTAGTATTGTATTACCTTAACTCCGAACTATATCTGTTGATTCATGAAACCTCATTCGATTGCACTCGAACTCGAATTCGATGTCCATTAACAATTCATATTCAAGGAGCTAAGAGTACCTTCAATCACACAATATTCCATTTTTAGTCCTTATTCATAGAGCTCGTAACTGAAAAATTAACTACATAAACAAGTTCGGGTTCAAGGTCAGATTTGGAGGCTTTCGGGTCAGAATTTTGTGAAACGGGCTTCAAAAACGGGCTCAGGACGTCGAAGAACATAAAATAGGAGTTTTCGGAAAATTTGACTTTTTGGTCAACGATCAAAGTCAACGCTGACGTCGGCATGTCAACGTTGACGTCAGCAGGTCAACTGTCAACAGAGTCAGAGTCAACGCTGATGTCAGCAGGTCAACACTGACGTCAGCAGTCAACGGGAAGAGGTCAACTGAGTTGACTCGGTTGACTCACTGAGCTGACTCGACTGACTCACTGAGATGACTCGGGCTGAGTTGACTCGGTTAGATGGGTCGGGTCGGACTCGGGTTCACAGGCTTGGGCTTAGGCCGATTTGGGTTTAAGGCTCTTAGGCTATCGGGCCTTAATAAATAGGCCGACCCAAACTTTAAAATATCAGACCCGATCTGTTATTGGACCGATTGTGGGGTGTTGAGCCGGTTTAATGGCTCGATTCAAATGCCAGATTGGGTCCAAGGCCGGTCCGACCGATCAGCCGGTTTAAACTAACAAACACCACATAAGGTAGTCGGAGAACACCTATGCACGGCGCGTGCTCGCCACGCGCAACCGAGGCGGTCGAAAAACTTCATCAGACGGCGGCAAACGACACGGAAAAATAGAAGAATGACTTACCCAACTTACCACGGCGGAAAACAGAGAAGAACGTCCGCAAAATGCTCGAAATGCCAGTAGAAAGTTTGAGCTCTCATCACCGAATCTTTGCCTCGACGTCCACACTAAACGGAGATGATTTTGGGCGAGTGGTTCACCTGGATGAGACCGCGAGACGACAGAGAACTCAGGGGTGAGGGCGGTGTCGATCACCGTCTGATGGTGCTGCAGATCGGTGCTGGTAAAGACGAACGGTTTTCCACCGTTTTTACTCGAACGGTGGACGATAACAGATGTTGGATAGTTGGGTTTTGACGGGGAGGAGGCGGCGAACACCTGATAGTGACGGTGACATGTACGGTGCGGCAGTGAAGGCATATCGGAGCTAGAACGGTGAAGGGGGTTTGGGGAGAAAGTTTAGAACTTTCTGGGTTCTCAACTTCCGAACGAATATCCATAAAGTGAATAGATGAGAGGTCAGATCTGACTTATTAAGTTTTGGTATGAACACCGAACATAGCTTACAAAAAAATTGTTGGAAACTAAGACCGAAAGATATCTTAGCTCAGGTGGTTAAAGCATGGGCTTACAAAGCCCCAAGTCAAGGGTTTAATTCTCCATAGCAGCGAAACTATTTTTTTCATTTCTTTGACTTCTCATTTTTTTGCCAATTTCTTTGACTTCATTTTTTTGCCAATATAATAGGGTGTTACACTCACCCAAAACCTAAACACTTGAGAAAATTCAACAATTAGGCTCACAAGTGTTGTCTATACAAGAAATTGAACAATAAAGCCCTAAGACAATTTTCTTATCATAATGTTCTTGACAATTGAAACATTAGTCTTCTCTTGATGCTTGGAGGTCCCTTTTATACTCCCAAATGAGTTTGTAGTCGTTGAGGATGTTTTGGAGCCGTTGGAGACTTTATTTCCCACCATAAATGTTATTCTGCAGACGTCTGTTTCGCAACGCTCTTCTTCAGAACTAGCCGTTGAAATTTGATGCAGCAGGCCATATCGAAACGCCTATGGCCGTTTCGAAACGCTTACAACTCGTTTTGGTACGATTGACAGTTAGGCCACAAATTAAATTACCGTTGGAAAAGAGTCGTTAGGGATTTGACCGTTGGGGAAATAGTCGTATCGAAACGGTGAAGCCCGTATCGGAACGTTGTGTAAAACTCTCACCCAAATTAAAGCCCGTTTCGAAACAAACAAGGCTGTATCGAAACGTTTTGTCTCTGTGAAATGTCGTTTCAAAACGCCTAGGGGTGTTTTGAAACACCTGGGTGGTTTTGTAAAGCTTGGCTTTACAAAACACTTCAAAACCTCTTTAAAAAATCCTCAAACATATTTTTAAGTTGTTTGGACTTAAAGGCACTCTTGAAATCTTTTCAATTTAGTCTAAAACTATTTTTCAATTATTATATCAAAACATTAGTTCTTCACTATTTTCTGCTACTACTTCAATCGGAGACGCCAAAAAAACAAACAAGAAAGAAAATAAATCAAATAAAAAAGGGTAAAAACTAAGCGTTTGAATTTTGGATCTAGTTTTACCAAAAATTAAGTTGAAATCCGAGTTTAAGAGGCTTACCCGAGCAAAACTATGCCCTTGCATGTCACTTATGTCACCGACGACGACAATTCGCCGGGGGTTGATGGCCGGTAGTCAAAATAGGTCCATTTAAATAGTTGGATGGTCAAATTTTGAATTTTTTTAGTTGGGTGGTCAAAACAGGTCGCGACCAATAGTTGGGTAGTCACTGTGGTAGTTTACCCTTTTTTTAATTATCAAGTGTAAATGAATTTTTTGGGGGGAAAATGGGTATTTAAAGGCCCATCGAAATGACGCCATTTTTGCCCCTAGGTGACACGCGCTTCGACCCGACTCGCCCAGGAGACTCTTCCCCACACGTAACCGACTCTCGGACCTGTTTTTCTTGTTTTTGCAGACCAAAACTCGTTGTTTTAATAAAATGATGACAAAACAAGTTTTATTAAAATGACTGAATTTTTAGCTGATTCAATCTCACTTCAATTAAAAGGTTGGTGGCGACTCCTATTCAAACCATTTTTGTAAAATAACGGTCAAGCTCGCACTGAGCCCGTTGTTATAAAGTATACATGAACTACGTACACACGAGCTTCCACATTAACTCTGTTAAAATTTCAATGATCTAAATAACTTTTTCATAAAAACAACAATTTAAGTAAATTTTAAAGGTTGATGGTCGTAGTAAAATGAGAGATAAATGTGAGGGACTAAATTTATTATTATATATCACATTTTCAAATTTAATTAAATCAACAATTATTCGCACAAACTTGAAAAATTTTGAGTAGATTCAAAAATGCTAGGCCCCTCTTTGATCGAGTGAAATGTTAAATTCTTCTTTGAGCATATTTGAATATATTAGACCCTTATTCATCCATTTTGAAAGGTTAAACATTTATAGGAATAACACTGAAAAATTTTGGCTCATATTTGAGCATTTAGCTTATTCTTAACCAGAAAAATACATGTCATATTATAATAACTAGACATAGATAGAGGTAGATACTTGGGCAATTATTTATTTGTTATTATTTAACATAGGCTAAGTGTTTAAATAAGGGTCTAACCCTTTATAGGTTGCTCAAATAACAACTTAACCTATGAAAGAGTCCGGACTTAACATTTTTAAATTTGTTTAAATAGAGGGTTCAATCTTTTAAAACATTCGAATAAAATCCTAACATTTTTTAATATGCTCAAACAAAGGTCTAACATTTTTAGTAACATTTATTCCTTTTAATTTACTCTTTTAATCAATTTATTTTAATAACACACCACCTTAGTAAGAATAGCTCATTGTTAAAAAAATTATCGACTCTAACGTAATAACTGGTTGATTGTCAATATGTACTTTAAAAAATACATAAAAATTTCATAAAAACTCAATGTTTAAAAAAAAAAAATCAGACCCAATAATGAAGTATACATGAACTACCATACAAGTTACCTTAACAACACCGTTAAAAGTTTAATAGTTCAATAAACCACAATTTAACGAAATTTCGAAGGTTGAATGCCAAAATGGACGAAAAAAAAACAATTAAAGCTAAAGTGATACAAGAGAAAAATATTAAAGGATAAATATGTTATTATACCAAAAATATAATATCAAATCATCAAATTTTGAATAAATGATTAATTGAGAATGTTTAAAATCCTTAGGTCCTTATTTGAATAAATTTTAAAATATTAGACATATATTCAATTAGGTAAAACAAAAAAGTTTTATTTTAACAATTTTAAAATAATTTTTAAGTAAGGCTGGTTGGCTTAGTGGTTTAACTCTTGCATTCATACAGCCCTGGGATCGAATCCTAGCAAATTTGTCAAAAATTTGATGTCCTTTCGGGGACATCCGATAAAATTGGAATTTTAATACCATTAAAAAAAATTTAGACTCATTTAAAAGATCAAGGATTGAAATAAATATATTCTCTTAAAATAAATATTTTTTCCACTAAAACCAACTGTTAGGTTTAGATTAGACACCGAATTAAACTCAAGCATTTAGCATTGGACGTACGAAGGTAAAAATAGTCCACTCTCTTATCTTAGTTTACTTTCACATTTTTTTTTCAATTAAAGCGATTTCATTATATTTTCCTTTTCACTTTTTTTCTTCATCATTCCAACTTTTTTCAGTCAACAACCCTAAACGGTCTCTTGATTTTTTTTTTCCAAATCACTACACCGAATAGCATATATGTACCTGATGATTTTCATCGTCTCATAAAAACATAGTTCGCATCTCGTTTTTTTAACCTACAATACAATACATTCTTTATATTATCGAAACGTTTAAATGTATTCGATTTTCAAGTTCTCTCATAAATTATATGTGTAACAATGTTAACGGAACTAAATCTAATAGACTCCATCTCATGTTTTATTTTTCTTCTTTCTAGTCAACATTATATAAATATAATTTAATTTTTCTAATTTGTTGCTATTGAATATAAAGTTTGAGTGAGAAATTTAATTTTCTTTTTCCAATTTTTGTTCCCACAAAAGAAAAAAGCATCCTAATTGAGATGGTGAAAAACCTTTGAGGGAGAATAAGAGAGAGAGAGAGTGGAGTTTGTGGCTGGCAAAACAAAATCAGTACCAAACACACAGCGGGACCCTTCCTCATAATCATTCATGCCAGAGAAATTAAGATGAATAGATGGCTCCCTCAGTCTCAGACATCTCAAAATCTTACCTTATGAACTCAATACTATTATTATACCAATACCACACCCACACTAAATACATACAAACCTAAGCTCTTGATTCTAGTATATTTGATCGGTTAGTCAGACTGCTCATCTTTGTTCCCTTATATTTCTTTAGGTCACGAATTCTAGACTCATTAGGAACACTCCTTTCCTTCTCCTTAGAATCTCTCCTTTCCCTTTTCTCTAACTAAGATTAGAATTAGAATTAAGATTCGTTACAATAAAAATTAAATTAGTGCAACATATAACACACCCAGAGAGCAGACCAACCTACTGGAGAAAAAGCATGGTGGTGTGCATTAATAACATCACCAACCCCATTAATGAGAAGATCAATATTTCATTATAGCCATCCATAAAATATTCTCTTCCCTATATGCTACTTACTAGTCATCTTTTAAGACTTGAACAAATAAGTATAAAGTATATTTCTTCACCCAAAAAATAAAACTCAAAGCTAAGCTGTTCATAATTTCATATACATCTGTAAGATCAGTTGATACACTGGGCAGCAAAGCCTGAAGCATCAAAAATGGTTTCACAAAGAAAGTGAAATGAAATGAAGACAGAGAAAAACGATATTGCAGCTGGAAACTTAAGGAGGTTTTGCTGTCCTGGTAACTTACCTGTTGTGTAGAGGATTGGGGCCTGTATAGACTTTCCTCTTTTCAGCACCAAAAATGTCATCTCCATCTTTGCCTGTATTTGATCCTTTGAACTGAGGTGGTTGAGGGCTTAGCCCAGCGCCGGACCCGGGTTTGAATCTGTTGAGTTTATCGTACAAACCTGCATAACAGGGAGTCTGAAACTGTAGCAGCATGAGCAGGAGGAGAGACATGCAAGCTAGCTTTCTTCTCAGGATCATCATCTGCTTGTTGCTCAGAACCCAACGCATACACAACCTTTTTTCTTCTTCTTTTTGGTTGTGTTTTGAGTTTTAGAAGCCTTGGGGTTTGAACTTTGAACTTTGAAAAAGGTGCAAGTCAATGTGGGTTGAGAGAGTGAGAGTCAAAATGCATGGAACTTGCTGCCTGCTTGGTTTCTTCTAATTTTTGAAGGAAAGTTATTTGCTACGGATTTCAGAGCCTGGTTTGGCTTAGAAAAGCTCCACAAAAGAGATAGAGAGAGAGAGAGCTTGGTTTCATAACCTAAAGCGGCACTATCAAAATATTGAGTCATGTGATCATAATCATTTTAATATTCGCCATTTTCTTTCTTTCTTATGCTATTCAAATCCTTTTGTCTTGCAAATATGTCCTTTATGCTCTTACTCTTCTCTACTAATAATGAAAACTGGCCCTTTTTCTGTGAACAAAGGTCAAGGGCAACTTGGTAAAGAAAATTCTACTACTACTACTTCCAGATACTCTATGCATTATTTCAATTAAATTATTAATAATCAAATTATATATAAATGTATTGGAAAATATTATTGATTTAATGTACAATGTTTATACTCAAGTATGGAGATAAATTTACATATTAGGAGAGACGAAATTACTTTATATTAAAAGAAGAGTTTTTTTAAGTATTCAAATATAAAATTAAAGAGGAGCAAAGGTTTTATTTGATTAATATTTAAATTAAAAAAACTTAAAATACACACCTCTTCCCAAATATTGAATGGCTCTGTCTATGTTTATACTATCCAAACCCATAAGTCGAAGGATATTGACAACTCTAACATATTGCATATTTTTCATATATATATAATATTTATATATACTTATATTTTAGTATTCTAATCCAACTATAAACCCATGTTTTAATAAGTATTTAATTTTTGTAGAGATTTGGACAGCTAAAGAATAATACATGTTTAGAAGAGAAGTTTTTGTTGGATTTAAATTCTAAGAAGCACTTAACACAAGAAGAGGGCCATGAAGATATTGATAAATCTTTCTCCTAGTTGATCGAAAGGATATCTATTATAAATAGTGTCACGAGGAGAAGAAAGAAATCATTCTCATTCTCATTCACAATTTTCTTCTCTTTACCGATCGACTTCATCACTCCATGAGTTGCTAAACTCTAATTTATATATGTATTTAAATTTATTAATTAATTAAATTGTATTAAAATAATTATATAGATAATAAATTAATATATAAATCATTTGAATATGTTTAGAAAAGTTATATTAAAAATAATTTTATAGCTCTAATTAATAATATTTAGATACAAAATATTGATAACTAATAAACTATTCAAACAAGTATTAAATATAAACATGTCCTTATATGTCATTTTACTTATTTAAATAATCTAACAGCTATCAGGTATCAGTTAATTTTAGCAAACACATTTATACAACCAGCTAATACAATCCGCTAGCCAAATCAGCTAATGCAATAAGCTATCAGCTAATGCAATCCGCTATCCGCTAATTGTCAAACAGAGCCTATATATTTTTGTTGATGTTTATTTTTTTTTTTATTAAAAATTTTGTTTTCTCTACAACCTCTTTTAGGTTTTGCCCACCTCACCCATATGAAAATTAACTTTTTAAAGCTAGGGTACTTTTCTTATCGTCCAATTTCCCCTTTTTCATTGAAAAATTTTGTTCGTTTTCAAGAGAAAGCAGTAGCCAGCGGAAAACGAAGGAGAATTGCAAGGTAACCAATATTCAATCGCCCTTATTCTTCAATTTATTAAAATTGATTTTTTTTAAAGTATTTTGTTTTTTTTTTGACAAATATAAGTATTTTGTTTTTGAATTAATGAATTGGAAGTTTTAGTTGATTGTGATTTTTAATAGAAATCATATGATAAATAGACACGAATAGGTTTATAAAGAACATGAAAAAAAGAGAATTTCCTTTTTAAATGTTTAAACATTCCAGCAACAAAATAAACGTGTGCACCGCAGGTTATACACAAACAAATACATATTTTTCTTAATTCTTTTCTTCCTTGAACTTTCTTTATGGTTTCTTTAATTATTGATTGTATAATGCTAATCTGCTATAATTGATAAAATTAGGATGTTTAGGATGAATATTTATTATCTGACTTATTTTGCTAGGTTAAAATATTAAGAGAAAAACAGTACATTCATATTTTTCAAAACGGGAACGCACACAGGAATTAAACATTGAGAATCAAGGGACATCTACTCATGTTCATGATGATGAACCTTCAAATACATGTAGAGATAAGTTTACTGTTAATATTGATAACATTTCTGTTGCGTGTAAAATAGTCTTTCGCAATGGTAGTGCAAGTATACACGACGCAAGTAGTAAAGTGATACGAAGTATCAGATATCGTCTCCACAGGGATTGGGCTAATAGCTTCACATTCACTGTACGAAAGTAAAGGAAATATTTGAGAGTTGTCACGAAAATAATAAAGTAAACGTAAATAAAAGAGTAAAAATATCAAGATAGAGAGAATGGGCTGGTATTGAATTGCTCAGTAGTGCAGGTATTTCAGAGTTTAGGAAATCCAGTTCTGTCGTCGTCACCCGTCGCGGCAGCACCTGTCGTGGCGGCAGTCCGTTGATCATCGCGGCAGCAAACGCTCAACTCAGTACTTTCAAGTTTGGCAAGAATCCCAGATCTGCCTTGGCTTATCCCTAGGTCCAAGTCTGTCGATGATCACGTCTTGATGATACCTCCCGGCGTGAATCGAAGGATGAACACCGATGTGTATGAATTCTTCTTTAGCCACTTAACCTCGCCCTATCCCTAGGCACGAGATAGTTCAACTATAAACTAGAGAACTTGCTCTTATTTCTTTCGTATACTTAACTCTCCCGATGCTAAGTAAATAGATAACCTCACAATGCTCTCCCGATGCTCTTGCAAGATATTAATAACCAAAATAAGAGAACTTGAAGTTTATTTTATTGAACTGAAAATTCCTAAAACAAAACAACCCTTGCAACTACTTTACAAATCAACTCGTGGCCCTAGGTAGGATTTAGAACATGTCGGCGGCGGGTAAACGGCTAGGGGTTTTTGGTTGTCGATTATAGGGTATTTGGGATATCCGATATCCTAGGTTAAAATATATGCCCTTATATAAGCTTTGGGCTCAAGTTATCTAAGTTAACAAGGATTACAACTTTAATTAAAAGTATGATTCTAATAAAGACTTAATCTTCAAGGAATCTACTTTCCAGCCGTCCTCCTTGTTTCTTGGGATTTTCTCTACTTGAGCTTTGGGCTTGACATATCTTTTGATCCGGGGCTTGGAAAAATATAAGGTTTTCACACGACAGACGAGCATAATTTTCTCTATCTATTGAGGTTCACTTTGCTTTTTCTCCACTAACTTGCTGTCGTCCTCTGCTGTCACGGCAGCACCATGGCAACATCGTCCTCTTTGTCTGTTTGTCTAGTTCAGCTCTACTGCTTCTCTGCCCAGCGTCTGCATTCTCCGTCTACTATGGCAGCAACCTGCAAAATCAGCCATTCTTTAGTAGAATCTGTGCCTTTAATATATTTGTGATGTTTTGCTGTAAACTAACATAAATGCAATGAAATGATGCTTGAATGCAGCAGAAACATGGGTTAAAAAGGGTGTAAATAATAGAACTTTTACACACTCAACACACCCCCAAACTCAAGTTTTTGCTTGCCCTCAAGCAACTAAGACCTACTAGAGAAATGAAATATTTTTGTTTTGGCTTTTAAATAGTGAACTTTCCCTTACCCGTCGTTCGTTCCTTGTGGCGGCAGCAACCTGTCGGATAGATTAGGATCTGTCCGGAATCTCACTATAGTCCTCGTGCAGTGTGTGCATGCTTGTGAACAGTTATATGCTAAGACTCTCTTAGTTTCACTAGAATATTCAACTCTTAACTCGAATTTTTATGCCAAAGTTTATCTTTTTGAAGGCACATTTTCATGCTTCTTTGTTTTGACTCGATTTCTAAAGTTTTACTAGAGCCAGTTTTAGGCACCTCTAGTTAGATTCCTAGAGCTGGTTTCGGGCACCTCTAGGGTTTTTGAGTCTCTTTTGCTAAACTTCTTTCCTAGAGCCAGTGTTAGGCACCTCTAGGGGCTATTCAAGTACTAAGCTTCCTATTATAGTTTGGCTAAAAGAAGTCTAAGCAGTATAACAGTCACAATGGTGTTTAAGTTTTCAGAACTATAGAAAGGCTCTAAACTTCTCCTTAAACTATCCTAAAGATGCTGCCACGATAGAGCTCTCACGACAGGCAAGTTCAATTCACAGTTTTAAGTCAAAATGTTCAGTTTTTCAGATTTTTTTTAAGAGACAAATTAAATAAGTAAAAGACACAACAATTAACTAAGATGTACTTAGACTCCATTAAAATGGAGGGTTGCCACCCCCAAACTCGAGGGTTGCATTGCCCTCAATGCAAATGACAAAATGAAAAATGAAGGCAGTACATCACAAAATATAGAAATAGCAGGCAGCAATAAGAAAAAGTAACTTAAATTTTTAAGCACTGTCTTCACTGCTGTTGCTGAGGCGGATTTGGCGGCGGATTCTGGCTCTTGGGGCAGGCTGGGCTGGTTGCTCTACAACCTGGATGTCAGAGCTGCTGCTGCTGTCACTGCTGCTGCTGCTGGCCTTGGACAGAGTTTTCTTGTTGGCCATTCTTTTCTGCCTCTTAACAGGTGTAAATTCTTTCGCCAAGTTCCTCTGAATAGAGGGTTCGGCGTCGCTTTCAGCCCAGACGGATGAAGAAGAGAACCCATCTACAAAGGCAGCAATGTCATCCGAGGGTGCCAGTTGCTTTGTTCCTCGGGCGGATGTTTCGGCCTGAGGGCTGCCGGCTGCCGTCGGGGTAGGTGATGGAATGGAGGCAGCAGATGGTGTATGTGGTGTGGCAGCAGGTGTAGGTGTGTGGGCAGGGGTGGGGACGGTGAAGTAGTGGGCAGGGAAGGTGGGAAAGACAATATCAGGAAAATTTAAAGTATGGTGAATGAAATTTACCGTGGATGCAGAAAAATCCTTGATGAATGTCATAAGACCCAGCTGTCTGTCCTCCATCCTTTGAATATCAGCAAGTATCTGAGTGGATGGGTCTGTCGGAGCATCTGCTGCGGCGGCAGGTTCAGGGTTTGGCTGCTCTGACGATTCAGCTGGGGCGGCAGCAGGGTTGAAGGAGGAGAGATGGGTTGCTACTGTCATCTCCATGAGGCTGATGATATTTTTGTCTGTCTAGCCCCGTCCCTTCACTATGCGATCGGTGTTGGCTTCTGGCACGGCATAACAACGGCAAAGGGACGTGATAAGGTAGGGAAGGCAGAGGAGGGCCGTCGATCTATGGGCGCAGTCCAAAATACTCTCCCGTATATAACTCCCCACATTAATGGGTTGTTTATTTAGAATGAAGTGTATTAGGGCCAACCTCTGCTGGTCAACGGTGGTGTGATGTGATGACGGCATAATCCTCTTCTTAATGAAGGCGTTCCACAGTTTGGCCTCCGGCAGCAGCTGCCCCCTCTTCACTGTGTGGGGATTTTTGCGGCTCGTGTTCCATCCAGTCTTTTCTTCTGTCACTTCTGCCATGACAGCGTCGAAGGCAGCATCGTCTAGAGTGTCAAGGAACTGCTGGTGAGCATCATCGTTGGGGCCGAAGTAGAGGCCATAGAAAGAGTTGATGCGCTCGGCTATGAACTACACTTCTGTCCCTCAGACAGTCACTCCTGTTGCCGTCCTGCTGCTGATGACAGCATAGAATTCCCTCACTAGCGTCTCATTCATCTATGATGGTTTCTCCACGAATGTTTCCCACAAGAGGGCTCTAATCGTCCTTGCGATAAAAGGCTTGAGGCCCATATTGACTGCTCGTGGAGTGTAATAAAGCCTCTTTCTTCCCATAAATCTCTAGTAGCAAAGGATTGAGGGGTAGGTGCTGCCGGTGAAGAAGTTGAAGCAGCACTGCGGCGGGTTCTTCTGGAAGACATGTTAGTGCAAAGGTTGTTGAAAGTAAAATAAAGCAAATGAAAACTAAAGGGGAGAGCAAGTAAGAAAAACAGAAGTGAATGAAATGAAAATGAAACGGGGTTTTATAGAAGAGGAGTTGCTGCCCGTTGAAGCTGTAACAGCAGGCGTGAATAACGGGGCGACTGTTGAGCTTTAGCGTGTCTGACGCGTCAGACACGCGTTTCTGCGTCTGTTACGCGTCTGTCACACGTTCCGCGTCTGCCGTGACAGTTTGGTGACAGCCTGTCTTTTCCGTGTCTGCCGCGGCAGCTGGAACGACAAGCTTCAATATTGGGCTTTGTTGGGCTAATGAATGGATGGTGGGCTGGGGTCACTTCTCCGATTCTTCTTGACTCCTTTATTTCCTAAAAACAGTAAATATAAAAACATTATTCGAATAAAATAAACCTTATTTCCTAATAAATAATAAATAATAAAAATAAATAAAAATAAAATTTAGGTTAAATTAGGGATGTCTTGTGGGGCATCTCCTAAGGTAACCACTTCCTGTATTCATGGGGGTTCAGTCCCCTGATAATGCTTGAGGCGCTATCCGTTGACTTTGAATTGGTGCCCGTCTTTTAATGACCGGATTGTGATGACACTATGGGAAAAAACTTGTACAACTTGGAACGGGCCAGACCATCTAGATTTTAGCTTCACTGGGAAGAGTTTCAGTCTAGAATTGAACAACAATACAAGCTTCCCTGGGCAGAACTGTCGTGGCAGCAACTTCCTGTCATGCCACTTCTTAGTTTTCTTCTTGTAAATTCTTGCATTGTCGTAGGCCATTGTCCGTATTTCTTCAATCTCGTTCAAATCTAGCAGCCTTTTCTGGCCTGCCTTGTCCAAGTCCATATTCACTGCCTTGATTGCCCAATATGCTCTGTGTTCTATCTCGACAGGCAGATGACAGGTTTTCCCATAAATCAATTGGTATGAAGACATGCCCAATGGAGTCTTAAAAGTTGTCCTATATGCCCATAACGCATCATTGAGGAGTAAAGACCAATCTTTCCTAGTTGGCTTAACCATCTTCTCAAGAATATTCTTAACTTCCCTATTAGATATTTCAGCTTGTCCATTGGTCTGTGGGTGATATGCTGTCGCGATCCGATGCTTGACACCATATTTCTTCAAGGCGGCAACAATTACCCTATTGTCAAAATGTCTCCCTTCATCACTGATAATCGCCTTAGGGATGCCAAACCTAGAAAAAATGTTTTTGTGTAAAAACCTTTGGACTGTCTTGGCATCATTCTTTTGAGTGGCGATAGCTTCTACCCACTTAGAGACATAATCCACTGCTAGGAGGATGTATAAATTTCCACATGAAGATGGAAAAGGTCCCATAAAATCGATCCCCCAAACGTCGAAGATTTCAACTTCTAGAATGTTCTGTAGCGGCATCTCGTTTCTCCTTGAGATGTTTCCTGTCCTTTGGCACCTGTCACAATTCTTGTAGAAGATTTGTGCATCTTTATACAGTGACGGCCAATAAAACCCTGACTACAGCACCTTGGCAGCAGTTTTGTTGCCTTCTAAGTGACCTCCATACTGTGAAGCATGACAGTGATGAAGAATGTCTTCTTGCTCTTCTTGTGGTACACACCTCCTTATAACCTGATCTGCACAAATTTTGAAAAGAAGAGGTTCGTCCCAATAATAATGCTTAACATCATTTTGGAACCTCTTCCTGGCTTGATAATTAAGATCAGAAGGAAGTATTCCGCTAACTATAAAATTAACGAAATCAGCATACCAGGGGAGTTCAGAAGACTTACCTGCCGCCATGGCTGTCGCGGCAATGACTGCGGCAGCAAAGAGCTGCTCATCTGGGTAGGTCTCCAGTATGTTTGTCTCATCTATTGGTAGACTCTGTCCCTTCTCCAATCTTGACAAGTGATCTGCCACCTGATTTTTTGTCCCTTTTTTGTCCTTGATTTCAAGGTTGAATTCTTGCAATAGCAGGATCCACCGTATCAATCTAGGCTTTGCATCCTTTTTCGCGAACAAATACTTCAGGGCAGAATGGTCTGTGTGCACTATTACCTTCGTTCCAAGTATGTACGAACGAAACTTGTCAATGGAGAATACCACAGCTAATAACTCCTTTTCTGTGGTGGTGTAATTCACTTGGGCGTCATTCAGTGTCTTACTAGCATAATATATGACATAAAATAGCTTATCTCTGCGCTGCCCAAGTGCTGCCCCGACAGCATAGTCACTAGCATCACACATAATCTCAAATGGCTGTGTCCAGTCTGGTGGCTGTACTATTGGGGCTGTTACCAGTTTTTCCTTCAGAACCTTGAATGCTTCAGTACATTCATCATTAAAGTCAAAGGGTCGGTTCTGCTCTAAAAGATGGCATAGTGGCTTGGTGATTTTTGAGAAATTTGTAATGAATCTCCGATAAAAACCAGCATGTCCGAAGAAACTTCTAATGCCCTTGACTGTGGTCGGCGGCGGCAACTTCTCGATAACTTCTATTTTGGCCATGTCGACTTTTATCCCACGACAGCTAATCTTATGGCCAAGGACTATCCCTCATCTACCATAAAGTGGCATTTTCCCAATTTAAAACTAGGTTTGCTTTTTCACATCTTTCAAGTACCTTTTGTAGATTGCCGAGGCAGCTCTCAAAATCGTCCCCAAAGACTGAAAAATCATCCATAAATATCTCAAGGAAGTCCTCTACCATATCGGAGAATATGGCCATCATGCACCTTTGGAAGGTGGCGGGTGCATTGCATAATCCAAAAGGCATTCTCCTAAAAGCATACGTTCCGTAGGGGCATGTGAAGGTCGTCTTTTCTTGATCCTCTGGTGCGATAGCAATTTGATTATAACCTGAATAACCATCAAGAAAACAATAGTAAGGTTTACCCGCTAATCTATCAAGCATTTGATCAATAAAGGGTAAAGGAAAGTGGTCATTTCGGGTAGCTTTGTTAAGCTTCCGATAGTCCATACAAACCTTCCAACCGGTCACAGTCTTGGTTGGGATTAACTCATTGTTTTCATTGGTCACCACGGTCATTCCTCCTTTCTTAGGAACGCATTGCACCGGGCTCACCCATTTGCTGTCAGAGATGGCGTAAATAATACCAGCATCTAACCATTTGATTATCTCTTTACGCACCACCTCTTTCATCGCATGGTTAAGCCGCCTTTGGGCATCTATAGTCGGCTTATGATCGTCCTCTAAAAGGATTTTGTGCATGCATAACGCCGGACTAATGCCTTGAATATCAGCTATCGTCCATCCAATTGCCTTTTTGTGCTACCGTAGCATGCCTATTAGCTGTCGTTCCTATTCCTGTGGCAACTTAGAAGAGATGATTACGGGCAACGTATCATTTGAACCAAGAAAAGCATATTTTAGCTGCCCTGGCAGGGGCTTCAGTTCTAAGGCAGGTGGTTCAACAGTAGATGGCTTTTGGATTAAATGGTCGAAATATAATTTAAAGGTTCGAATAACTTACTTGGACGATTGCCTATCCAGTTTACCTCCTCCTGATATTCAGTATCAGATGTATCGGAGTCAGAGGAGTTGTTGTCGTCGGTGCTGTCGTGACAGTCCTGTAGGTGGCTGCCGCGGCAGTGACCAATTTTTATATCGTGACAGCCCGACCTGATGCAGGGTTGATCAAAGGCAAAGTCAGTGATAGCCTTGCATTCCTCATCTGCATCAGCATGTTTCATAGCTTGGAGAACATTCAGTTTAATCTCTTGATCGTTTACTCGCATGGTGAGTTCTCCTTTCTTCACATCAATCAGTGATCTTCCCGTGGCTAAGAAGGGTCGCCTAAGGATGATTGGTGCTTTTTCATCTGCTTCACAATCTAAAACAAGAAAGTCAGCAGGAAATATAAATTTATCCACTCTTACCAGAATATCTTCGATTTTTCCTTCTAGATGAACGTAAGAGCGGTCTGCCAGCTGCAGAGTTACTGTCGTGGGCCGCGCCTTTCCAATACCTAATTTCTGAAAATCAGATTTTGGCATTAAATTAACACTAGCACCAAGATCACAAAGTGCCTTACCCACATATTTATTTCCGATTACACAAGGTATGATGAAGCTCCCCGGATCCTTTTTTTTCTGGGGTGGCTGCCGATGAAGAATACTCATGCAACCTTTTGTCATCTTTACCGTTTCAAATTCCCCAAGTTTAGATTTCTTTGACATGACATCCTTGAGAAATTTAGCATAACCGGGCATCTCCCTAACGGCATCGAACATCGAAATATTAATATGAACCTGCTTAAAAATATCATAAATCTTTTTGAGCTGAGATTCTTGCTTAGCTTGCTGTATCCGTTGAGGGAAAGGAGGTGGGGGACGATAATCAGCAATACGTCCTTCCCACTGCATACGAATCTGAGGAGGTTTAGGTTCATCAATTTTCTCCTCTGTCGCTTCTGCTGTCGTGACAGGCTCATCGGCAGCAGTCTGTTTATCACCTGTCGGGGCAGCTTCCTCGGCAGGTTTGTCCAAGGTTTGTTTCCTTACTGTTTCAGCTTCCTTTTCCGGCCCTGGTAATTTCTTCCCACTCCTAGTAGTAATAGCTTTACACTGCTCATGTGTGGGTTGCCTAGCATTTTCAGTATTACTAGGAAATCCTCCAGTCTACCTCGGCTTAATATGTTGGGAAACCTGACCCATTTGTGTCTCCAGAGATTTCAGAGTAGCTTCATGATTCGTCATCCTCATCTCTGTTTTATCCATGAAATTCTCCGTCTTCTTGACAAACTGATTCATATTCTCAATATAGGTACCTGTCTGAGACATAAAGGTGGCTATAGTCTGTTCCAGTATACTGCTCGTGGCAGCTGGTTGCTGCTGTTGCTGCTGCGGCGGCAGTTGCTGTCGCGTCAGCAATCTAGGTCCTCCCTGATTCTGATTGTGTGCTTGAGGATTCAGGGCATTATTAGGATTACTCCAAGAAAACTTGGGATCCTTCCTCCAATTGGGATTATAGTTGTTGGAATTGTAATTCGGCTTATAGTTTCCAACATATTTTCCCTCTTCTAACTGTATAGGACACTCATCCGAACTATGATTTCCCTCACAGATTTCACATACCTCCTCAACAGCAAATACATGTTGTCCATCATCATTCAATAACCTTTTCATTGCTTTAGTAAGGAATGCTACCTGTGATTTCATCGTGCTATCGGCCTCATAATCCTTGACAGCAAGTACCCGTTTACCCCCTCTTCTTGCTGTCGGAAACTGCTCCTCATTCTTGGCCAGATTTTTCAATACTTGTATTGCCTCGTCCGGGTCTTTATCCAATAATAGTCCGTTTGCTGCTGAATCAATTCGAATACAAGTTTGTAAGTTGGCAGCATTGTAAAACTTTGTTACCTGATTCTAGACGGGGAATCCATGCATTGGGCAGTTCCGAAGAAGAGTAGTAAATCTGTCCCAGGCCTCGTGCATCGGCTCGTCATCTTCCTGTTGAAAAGTAGCAATTTCATTACGTAATCGCTCAGATAAATGCGAAGGATTAAAACGAGATAAAATTCACGAGATAAATTTGCCCAAGTTCTAATTGAACCCGGTGTAAGTTTATTCCACCAAGTCTTAGCTCTGTCCCTCAATGAATGAGGAAATAACCGAAGCCTCAGTATCTCTGGATTAACTCCTGACAGTCTAAACGAACCACAGATCTCCTGGAACGTTTTGAGATGCTCCATAGCATCCTCTGTAACAGCACCACTAAACTGCCCAACATTGTTGATCATACTAAACATGACAGGTTTCAGTTCGAAGTTGTCAACATCAATATCCGGCAGCGTGGTCTCCAACTCTACATGATCGTTCAACATGTAGTCACGACATGACCGTCGTCCGACGGCGGCAGGGTTACCGACAGGTGGTATAATATCGCCGACAGGCGGGTCGTCTCCAACGTGGGCCATCTTCTCTAGCTGTTCCTCAAGGTACTCGTTCCTGGCTAGTAAGTGACAAAGTTGTTTCTTGAGGTTGAATGATCGTTCGATTTCTGGATCTAATGGATATTCAGGATCTTTACCTCGATTCGATCTGCGCATAAACAAGAAAACCTTGTGAAAAGCAAGAGTTGAATGCACCAAAGAAAAAACAGAAAAATAAAAATAAAAATAAAAATAAAAACGAAAAGTGCAATAAAAGAAAGGTAGAGTTATGTTGCCAATCCCCGGCAACGGCGCCAAAAACTTGTTGCGTGTAAAATAGTCTTTCGCAATGGTAGTGCAAGTATACACGACGCAAGTAGTAAAGTGATACGAAGTATCGGATATCGTCTCCACAGGAATTGGGCTAATAGCTTCACCTTAATTCACTGTACGAAAGTAAAGGAAATATTTGAGAGTTGTCACGAAAATAATAAAGTAAACGTAAATAAAAGAGTAAAAATATCAAGATAGAGAGAATGGGCTGGTATTGAATTGCTCAGTAGTGCAGGTATTTCAGAGTTTAGGAAATCCAGTTCTGTCATCGTCACCCGTCGCGGCAGCACCTCTCGCGGCGGCAGTCCGTTGATCGTCGCGGCAGCAAACGCTCAACTCAGTACTTTCAAGTTTGGCAAGAATCCCAGATCTGCCTTGGCCTATCCCTAGGTCCAAGTCTGTCGATGATCACGTCTTGATGATACCTCCCGACGTGAATCGAAGGATGAACACCGATGTGTATGAATTCTTCTTTAGCCACTTAACCTCGCCCTATCCCTAGGCACGAGATAGTTCAACTATAAACTAGAGAACTTGCTCTTATTTCTTTTGTATACTTAACTCTCCCGATGCTAAGTAAATAGATAACCTCACAATGCTCTCTCGATGCTCTTGCAAGATATTAATAACCAAAATAAGAGAACTTGAAGTTTATTTTATTGAACTGAAAATTCCTAAAACAAAACAACCCTTGCAACTACTTTACAAATCAACCCGTGGCCCTAGGTAGGATTTAGAACATGTCGGCGGCGGGTAAACGGCTAGGGGTTTTTGGTTGTCGGTTATGGAGTATTTGGGATATCCGATATCCTAGGTTAAAATATATGCCCTTATATAAGCATTTGGCTCAAGTTATCTAAGTTACCAAGGATTACAACTTTAATTAAAAGTATGATTCTAATAAAGACTTAATCTTCAAGGAATCTACTTTCCAGCCGTCCTCCTTGTTTCTTGGGATTTTCTCTACTTGAGCTTTGGGCTTGACATATCTTTTGATCCGGGGCTTGGAAAAATATAAGGTTTTCGCACGACAGACGAGCAGAATTTTCTCTATCTATCGAGGTCCACTTTGCTTTTTCTCCACTAACTTGTTGTCATCCTCTACTGTCACGGCAGTACCATGGCAGCATTGTCTTCTTTGTCTGCTTGTCCAGTTCAGCTCTACTGCTTCTCTGCCCAGCGCCTGCCTTCTCCGTCTACTATGGCAGCAACCTGCAAAATCAGCCATTATTTAGTAGAATCTGTGCCTTTAATATGTTTGTGATGTTTTGCTGTAAACTAACCTAAATGCAATGAAATGATGCTTGAATGCAGCAGAAATATGGGTTAAAAAGGGTGCAAATAATAGAACTTTTACACACTCAACAATTTCTTTTATGTGCGATCCATCTTTGCGTAATTCAATTAATAGTTATCTGTCAGAAAAATGAGAAGTAATCACTGACTACTGATGTTGCTTATTATTTTTCATGCTTTCTTTTTAGAAAGAAACCATTAGGAAAATGTAGTTAGGATACTTTTATAGTGCAAGAATTTAAAAACAAGAAGAGGATTGGAGGAAAAAATTGTGCATTTTAAACACATATGAGAAAGATATTAACTTGGATCATGCCATTCTGTTCAGTGTTGGGGGGAGATTTTAAAAAGCCCAAAAGTCAAATTGATACTGTATTTGAAAATCTAACTCCAAAATATAATGATGATAACCATTTACAATTAGGTGCTTCAATAGAAGTACAGTGGCTCTCGTTTCAAAAATGTGCATTTAAAAGACATGTTGAGAGTGCAAAGTTAAAAAATCAAAGAAATCTTCTAGAGATGTTGAAGCTCCTTGCTACTTACTATAAGGATATAAAAGGTGTTGTGTTAGAAAATGCTCCACAAAATGTAAAATATATAGTTTCGCACGTTTAATTTTTTTTACTTATATTTGCTCAAAAAATGCAAAAAAAATCGTAAGAAGATTAATAATTCAAAATTTTGCATAATTATTAATGACTCTTGAGACATATTCAAAAGAGAACAAATGGCTATAGTTAGAAGATTTTTTTGATGGAGATAAATTTGTGCGAGAAATTTTTTTACAGCTAGTACAAGTCAAAGATACAATGCCAAAAACTCTCAAAGAAGATATTTCTACAGTTTTATCTAAACATGAGCTGAGTATTACAAATCTTATAGGCCAAGGATATGATGGAGTAAGTAATATGCAAGGTGAATGAAATAATTTACAAGCTTTATTTATGAAATATTGTCCTTGTGCATATTATGTGCATTGTCTAGCACATCAATTGCAGTTGGCTCTCATTATTGCTGCAAGAGAAGTATATGAAGTTCATGACTTTTTTAAAGATTTATTTTTACTGTGAATGTTGTTAGTTATTCTAAGCATCATGATGAATTACAAGATAGTCAAATAGCTAAATTAGAGCATTTAATTGAAATTGGAACTGAAAATATTGAGACTGGAACAAGGTTAAACTAAGTTGGCATTTTGCAACGTCCTGAAGATACTATATGGAGTTCTCATTACAAATTAATTTGTAGTGTTCTAAGGATGTAGAATAAGTTGATCAATCGAATCGAAAATGGCCAAGATGAGGTGAATTGTCTTTTTAAAATTGGAAGGAGCAAATTGAAAAATGGAAAATTCAAGACAATACAATTTATAGTGGTTCAAGCTTAGAACAAGCTCTTACATCCACTACCTTAGTTCCCACTAAAGATTTTCAACCAATATCCACTAGATATTCTTCCCCTTTTACCGGTTTAGGAGGCAACCGTTACACTCCTAGACTCAACCTAAGTCTAGCAACCAAAGCTCACAACTCGAGCTTTGAGAACACTCTTAAGCAATAGAAAATCTAGCAAACTTGAAAACCCTCACAAGGTGGATAGTTTGCACTATTTAGCTCACTCATCCAAACCTAAACACTCGAGCAAATGTAACAATTTAGGCTCACAAGTGTTGTCTATACAAAGAATGTACAATAAAGCACTAAGACAAATCTTTAATCATATTGTTCTTGACAATTGAAACATTAGTCTTCCATGGATGCTTGAGGGTCCCTTTTATACTCCTAGTTGAGCTTCTAGCCATTGTAGATCGTTGCGATTAAATTGGAGCCGTTGGGGTGTGTTTTTTCCGCATTCATTGTTGTTCTAGAGCTTAGCATATTGATACTCGAATGATTGTATCAATACGGTCCTCGTCAGGAACTAATCGTTGAGCTTTTCCAGCTAATGCGTATCAATACGCTTACGAGCGTATCGGTACATCTTGCATTTCAAATAGCTATTGGGAAAATGACCATTGGGAGCGGTTAAGGCGGATCGGTACGCGATACAATCGTATCAGTACGTGACACAACCGTATCAGTGCGCGAACTAGCCCTTGGGAAGTTTTAAAGCACTCCGTATCGATACGGGTTTTGGCTACTGGAATTTCTCTGTACCTGAAACCCTAAAGTGTATCAATACAGTGACATTAAAAATTATAGGTTTGGCTACTTTAAAAATATTTTAAGTTATTCCAAAGCCTTGTAAAAACCCTTAAACACATTTTCAAGTTGTTTGGACTTACAAAACTTTTTGAAATCTTTTTCAATTTAGTTCTAGTCAAATTTTCAATTATTATATTAGAAATATATCTTAACAATCTCTCCCTTTTTGATATAATAAAACAACTTGAAAAATTGTTTGTGATTCTCCCCTTTGTAAAATAATTATTTAAAATTTGAAGCTCCCCCTTCTTCTCACTTGAAAAATTATTTTTTAAACTATTTCTCCCCATTTTTGTTATATAAAAAAGAATTTAAAAGACATTAAGTTCAAAATAACATAAGAAGTTAAATTTTTTTGACACAAATAAGAATTTTGGTTTTAAAAATGGCTCCTCCTTACTCAAGCATCAATAAGTGTTAGTCCAAAAAATATGATAATTTAGTTGAAATAAAAATAAATCAAATTAAACAAAAGAAAATCAACTATATTTTAGCATACTTGAACCCAAGGGGGGATGTGAAGCATTCCTTCTTTAAGTGTCTTTTCTTGTGTGTATGTAGCTCCCATCAATATTTGACTTGTTGATCATTCTCCATCACACCTAATATAAGACAATCATGTAATTTTTGGTATCCAAATTACTTTGGATCCATAGACGTTAGAAGCACATAAAATTAGTCCCCTTAAGAATCCATTTTGCAATTTCATCCTTTTTAGTTGAAGTACATAGTCCTTTTGGGACCCAAATACTTTTAAAAAATTTGTCATTAAAAAATCTACGGGCACAAGATTGTCTCACATAAAAATTTGAATTTCTTAAATTGTTTTTCTTTTGAAGTTCATTCGAAACCAAATCTTTTTCTTTCTTAAGATCATTAATTTCCTTTTGATGATCTTTTTCAATTGTTTGAAGCAATTCTTGTAAACTTGAAACTTAAGTTCAAAATCTTTGATTTTTTCTTTAAACTCTAAATTAGTTTTAGAAAGCAAATCATTTTCGGTTTTTAACTTTGAAATCAATTTCTTGTTTTTCGAAAATGAAGCTTTAAATTCAAAAACTAATTCATCATAAGCTTATTGCAATTCATCAAAAGAATATGAATTATAAGTAGATGAATTAGAAGCCACCTTTCTCTCTTTGAGGGCCATGAAGCATAAGTGGGCTACCTCATCATTGATGGAGTCTTCATCACTCCAAGTAGTCACATATGTTTTCTTTGAAGATGATCCCTTTTTGTTGCTTTTGTGGGAATTCTTCATCTTCTTCGATTCATGTTTGGATTTATCCATCTGGCTCTTCATGAATCGTGTGAATTTCTTGAAGAATAAACCATCTCTTCATCTTCAATTTCCTCCTCGCTTGATTCTTCATGTTGACATATGGAGGAATTAACAACAACGACATTTCGTGTTGATGCCTAGATCTATGATTTTCTTCTTCCCCATCTTCTTTATCTCTTTCTTTTTCTTCTCTTTTTCTTTTTTTTCTTCATGATTTTATGAGTGAGAAGAGACCCCAAGAGTTCATCTAGCTTTAAAGTCTTGAGATTCATGACTTCGATGATGGCGGTCTTCTTTGAGTCCCATGACTCGGGAAGAGAATAGAGAAGCTTTCGAACAAGCCTGTCTTCCAGAATGATTTCTCTATACCCTTTGAGTCCATTTGTGATGGTGGAGAATCTATTGAACATCTTCATGATATCTTCATCCGGTTCCATCTTGAACTTCTCATACTTGAGGTTGAGAAGACCGATTTTGGTCTCCTTTACTTCGTTGGTTCCTTCGTATGTGAGTTCAAGCTTGTCACATACCTCCTTGGTATCTTCACAAGAAGACATCTTCTCATAGATGTTGGGGCTAAATGTACAAAAGAGAATGTGAAAAGCCTTGCAATTTAGGTTCATCTTCTTACGATCATCTGCATTCCATTCCACCGTGCATCTTTGTGGCACGTATGAACCATCTTCAACAACGTCCCAAAGCTTGTAATCTTTGGCCTTGATGAAGAACATCATTCTTGTCTTCCAATAAGCATAGTTGGTCCCGTCAAAGAAAGGTGGCTTGTCAATAGATTGCGCCATTTAACTAGTTGATTGAATTGATATATCGAGCTTCCTGGATCGTCTCAATAGGATGTTGATCCACTTCAATTGAGCCACTCATTTATACCAATTGTTAAGTTGATCAATCGAATCGAAAATGACTAAGAGGGGTGAATTGGCTTTTTAAAATTGGAAGGAGCAAATTGAAAAATGGAAAATTTAAGATAAGACAATTTACAGTGGTCCAAGCTTAGAACAAGCTCTTACATCCACTACCTTAGCTCCCACTAATGATTTTCAACCAATATCCAGTAGATATTCTTCCCCTTTTACTGGTTTAGGAGGCAATCGTTACAATCCTAAACTCAACCTAATTCTAGCAACCAAAGCTCACAACTCGAGCTTTGAGGACACTCTTAAGCAAGAGAACATCTAGCAAACTTGAAAACCCTTACGAGGTGGATAGTTTGCACTATTTAGCTCACTCACCCAAACCTAAACACTTGAGTAAATGTGACAATTTAGGCTCACAAGTGTTGCGTATTCAAAGAATGTACAATAAAGCACTAAGACAAATCTTTAATCATATTTTTGTTGACAATTGAAGCATTAGTCATCCATGGATGCTTGAAGGTCCCTTTTATACTTCTAATTAAGCTTCTAGCTGTTGTAGACCGTCAGGATTGAATTGGAGCCTTTGGGGTGCTTTTTTCCTACATTCATTGTGTATCTGGAGCTTAGCGTATCAATATGGTCCTCATCAGGAACTAGCCGTTAAACTCTTCTAGCTAATGCATATCGATATGCTTATGAGCGTATCGGTATGGCCTGTATTTCAAATAGCCGTTGGGAAAATGACCTTTGGGAGTGGTTAAGGCGTATCGGTACTTGATACAATCGTATTGGTATGTGAACTAGCCATTGGGGAGTTTTAAAGCACTCCGTATCGATACGGCAAAAACGTATCGGTACGAGTTTTGGCTACTAGAATTTCCCTATAGTTGAAACCCTAAAACGTATCGATACGGTATATACCGTATCGGTACGGTGACATTAAAATCATATGTTTGGCTACTTTAAAAACATTTTAAGTTATTCCAAACCTTTAAAAAAACCCTTAAACATATTTTTAAGTTGTTTGGACTTACAAAACATTTTGAAATCTTTTTCAATTTAGTCCAAATCAAATTTTTAATTATTATATCAAAACATATATCTTAACAAGGTATAATGCAACTCGTTCTGTTCTTGAAAAAATAGTCACTGATCGTCAAAGCCTCATATTTTCAACGCGGGGATGCTAATTCTGCTCTTAAAAAGTTGTTGACTTTTGACTTTGTATTCATTTTATATATGATGCAGGAACTTATGGGATATACAGATGGACTTTTTTGAGCTTTGCATCATAAGTCGCAAGACATCTTAAATGCAATGGACTTAATATCTGTCACAAAGTCTTTAATTTAGAAATGATTGTTGGGTTGATCACTTACAGAAAGTGCTATTATTTTGCAATAAACATTACACTCTCACTCTGTGTCCCTAATATGAATGCTACTTACTTTCATATCATTCGATCTCAACACAATAAAGATATTGTTTTAGTGGAGCACCATTATAGAGTGGATGTGTTTACAACTACTATGGATCAACAACTACATGAACTAAATAGTTGTTTCAGTGAGCAAACAAAAAAGCTGCTTATTTTAAGTATTGCTTTGTCCTTTAGGCGGCTATAAGGACTTCAATATGGAAAAATATTATCGTCTTATAGAGAAGTATTATCCAAAAGAATTGTAAAACTTGATATCCTTAATCGATTTTTCTTGCCAAGTGGTGGAGAAGAGTTAATTTGGGTGTTGGTGGTGGAAGCAAAAAAATAGAAAAATTAACACAAGAATTTAGAGTGGTTTGACTTTCTAACCAAATCCTACATCCACTACCATAGCTTCCCCACTAAGAATTTAAACAACTCACTTAGAATTCTTCCCCTTTTCAAGGCTAAGAAGACAACCCTTTATTGTTGGGTCACGTCGGCACGCCCCGTGGTGCAGCAGAAAAATTAATCTGATGTAATCTAGCTAGGATCCATGTACAAGAACGAATTCGGGGTGAAAAGATGAAGAGTTACCTTTTAAAACTCTAGAAACTTGAAAACCGACGGTATATCGGAATAACCACGTCAAGTAAAACCGGAATCGTCACAGGTTCACAACGACCTCTACGGAGTCCACCCGAACAAAACGAACAAAGTTTCCGCCTCCCTAACACTTAGGGATAAATTTCGACAAGTTTGAACACCTCTCAGGTAGAAGTCGAAATCCCTCCAAGGATTCCTGAGGGAGTTTGAAATCGACCAGAGGTTCAACCGGGACTTGGATTCGAACTAGGGAATCACCATAAATTTGCCAGGGGGCAAGTAGAACACTAGAAAAATATCGAACAGCTTCTCAGAGAGCTTTTTGGATATGTCGAATTCAAGTGGGGAATCCCTAGGGGTGTTGTCGAAATCTTCAAGAGGAGGAAGAGGGATGATTTGGTTGCTAGCCCTTGTCCCTTTAAATAGTATTCAGAGACTTAATTCTAGTTGAATTCCTTAAATCCAAGTTCAACAAAAATTCATAGAATCTAATTCTACTTGAAATTGGTTTATACATTATATTTAATAATATTAAATGAAACATATATATATATATTTAATTATGTAGAATCTTATTCTACATAAAACATGGATGTAAATATACATTATATTTAATCCAAATATATATATATATATATATATTATAGAATCTCATTCTATCTTTACTTGGATTTAAATATATTTAAATATATATTTTTAATTATGTAGAATCTAATTCTACATAAACTTGGAATTAAATATACATTATATAAATTCCAAATATATACTTAAATTTCTAGAATCTTATTCTATAATATTTAAGTCTCTAAATATTTTCCATACTCTAATAATATTTGATAAATACATTATTTATCGAATATTATTCTCATTTAAGGGAGTTGTTGATTTCCCCTATCCCATAGGGGATTTTCGGCAACCTCCATAAAATAGGGAGTATGGTTTCCAATTTTTGTGTGTTTCATTCGAAGGGTGTGACCCTTGTAAGTTCATGCAACGTTAGCAACAAAATTAAACTGTTCTAATTTTACAAACAATGAGTGGCATCTAGCAATACATCATTGCTACCTAAGTTGCATGAAGTCATGGTTTGACTTTCCTAATTCCTGAATAAACTTTCTTTATGTATTTTATCCTTTTGTCCTTTATATCTTAGATGAACACAAGTCATGGGTTAGTCACACTTGCGTTGTCCATCTAGTGTTTCTTGATGTCTTGAGTAGATTATTATAAACGAATCTCTAGGATATCTCATATCATAATATTCGAGCATGCCCATGCATTTTCTAATCTCACTCAATCAAGTGGATGAAGATATTTCTCCCATTATGTAGGAGGGACAAATCCTTTCTTGATCAACCATATTTCACTACATAGGTCATCACGTATCCAATCATCAGTCTTTATAATGTAGTCAGTTACGACACACGTCTGACTATGTCAAAATACGTAAATCTTTATGTTGAAATCATGTTGATCTCAAGTCTGAGGATCATACATATGTTTATCATGAGTAATGTTGTGACTATCACATAATTACCCAAGAAACATGCTCATAGCGGGTCAATCCAGTATGTTGTCCTCTAACAAATACTTATGTGTTGATTTTGACATCTCTATGTCAATAACAACACTTGTTATCAATCAATCACATATTAGTCTTTATATATTATTACTGTCCATACCCGTAATAATATTCGACTAAGGATTCTATTTAACAATAATCGTATTATTGTATGGACATTATTATCCAATGGTTAGTTTGATGCACAGAAACATACCAAATGATAATAACGGCAATGCCATTACTTGATAAATCTAGTAAAATAGTATGTCTATTCAATCATCATATGATTGGTCTTTGGGCATACTCCAACATTTACAACCCAGACTCACTAACCAAGCTTAGCATCCAAAGCTTGCAAACCAAGCTTTAGGAAACCCCTCTTACAAGAGAATTAGTAGCAAACTGAAATCCCTCTCAAAAGGTATGTGTTTACACTCTAAAGCACTCACCTAAAACCTAATACACTTGAGCATACATTGACAATTAATCTCAACAAGTGTAGTCTGTACAAGAATATGATTTTAAGCACTAAGACGCATTTTCAATCATTTTTTTGTTGGGAATTTGATCATTAGCTTCATCGGATGCTTCTTGAGGCCTTAAATTCTCCTGATTGAGTTTCTAGCTGTTAGAGACCGTTAGGATTGAATTTGAGCATGCAATTCTTGAGTAGTCAGTATCAGTACGCGGGTAGCCGTATCAGTACTAGTTCTTCAGAAACTAGCCATTGAGCTTGATGCAGCTTTCTCGTATCGATATTGTAACCCCCTAAACCCGACCCAAAAGAAATGGGTCGAATCTAGGAAGTCGTGTTTGAAAACTTACCCCTCAAGTAACACTTTTTAAGTTTACTTACTTAAAAACAAAATTATTATTAAAAGAAAATAAACTCAATAAGACCTCATTATTATGAAACGTAGTCTTTTAAGCATTATTCCGATAATTGGTTAGATTTCTAAAAATAAACTTATAAATGCATGCATTTAATAATACCCAAATTAAAAATCGTAAACAGTCCCAATGTCCAAATTACATAAATGTTCCAAAATATTTCAAAACAGTAGTTTGAAGTAATTAAAAGAGAGTTCATACTGAATTATAAAAGTATCCGAGTAAAATGAAAGAAGCTCCAAGTACCGAGTCACCTAAAAGAGTCTGAGATATCTGAAAAATAAAAACTAAGAGGTGTAAGCTAAAGAGCTTAGTGTGTCTCTAAAGTGCAAACAAAAACAAAACAAAGCAAAACAACGTTTTATTTTATGATAAAGACTTTTCTGAAAACACAACAAAACTGAATCATGATGATGTGATGTCTGATGCACATGAATCATAGTACCCATCTCCGATACACCGAAAAGTAAGGTTCCCCAGAACCTACTTTCTCCATCGTCACCATCCGAAGTGGAACTCAGCCCGAAGGGTGAAACCACTGAACTTCCCCGAACAAATCCCAAATCATATACCCACAATGATATGATGCAGATTTTGAAATCAGAGTCTCATCCGAAACTTGAATTACGAAAATTCAAGTTGCACAATATTATAAATCCAATGTTTTACGATTATGAGAATCTGATATTTCACAATTTGATCTGATTTTTCATTTAAATCACAATATGACATGTTATGCATGATGTCTGAAAACATTCACCCAATCGCAACAGAGTATGCACACAAAATGTACAAAACATTTACTTATATTAATACCAGAAGAAGCACGTAAAATTTATAGCACGTAAAGAAACTCACAAGTTTATAAAACAGGAGGAGACACACCTTAAGCAACAGAAGCTCTAATGCCGAGAAAAGCGCATCTCATGCTAAGTTCTAGCTGAATCAGGATCTACGAAGGTATGAATGCTATATTAGAACAAATATTAACACTATGCCACCAACTAAGAATATAAAACTAATCTGAAGGTATACTTACGGAAAGATCTCGAAGAGCGTGCCTAATCAGATTGAACAACTGGAGGTAACTCGTCAGCCTCAGAGTCGATACCTGAACACGAGAATTTTTTGATTCAGATTCTAAAATCCATAGCTTAATAGATTTTAAGTACTAATTAATTGAAATTAGCAAAATAGAGCTTTCGGGTTCGAATTAAACAAAACGAGCATCGGATTCGAATTCAGGACATCGAGAAAGGTCAAAGTGAACGTTTTCTGAAAAAGTCAACATTGGTCAAAGTCAACTGGTCAACGGTCAACATTGACTTGACTGGTCAAATTCGATCAAACAGGTCAACTGGTCATTGGTTCAAGGTCAAAAGTCAAAGTTCATGAGTCCAAATTGGTTCGGTCAACTCCCGATCAAACTGTTCAAGTCAAGGTCAAAACCAAATGAAGTCAACGGTCCGAGTTGGTCAACTATCAACACATTGGTTCAGTTCGACTCAATGATTCGGTCTAGTTACTGAACCAGTTCAGGACACAAATGTTTACGGGCTAACCCTATCTCAAATTTGATCGAGTCACAAGGTTGGCTCTCGGTTCCCAAGGTTTCTCACATACAACACACACTTGGGCCCCACACATAAAGCCCAACACCCTTAACTCTTCTCAACAAATCATGCATCTAGGGTTTCCAGAACCCCCTTTGACGGCGCAACACAACCCGACGGCGGCGGCAGGCCAAAACATGACAACCAACACACGACAACGTCGGCTGACCACACGATGATTTGACATCGCGACGGCAGCAAAGACTTTCGATGGCTTAACACCGGCGGTGACTGATGAACGAACAGCGACAGCAGCGGCTCACTACATATTAAACAGAAAACGACGACGAGGGAGACATATCTGAATCAATACAACGGCTCACCGGCAACTCAAAGCACAAACTCCGATGCTCATTACCGGCCAGAAACAAGGGAAGAATCAACAACAAACCATAAACACAAAACTCATAAGCATAAACGAAATGGGAAGCTAAACGACGACTTACCAACTCCGGATCTGAAAAAGAGAAGCAGAACCGACGGCGACGCAAAGAAACCAAAAGGTTTTCGTGCAATTCTGATGAAACAGGCAGTGGCGGAAGATGATGGTTGGGTGGGTTTTGGTCGCGAATGGAGGACGAGCACAGCGATGGTCTCCGATCGACGAACGGGCGTCGGCTTGGGCCTAACCGGAGCTTCGCCGAAGATGGGTGAGGGTGAGAGCTATCGTGAGAGAGAGAGGGTGAGGGAGAGTGGCTGTCGAACTTCCCAAATAAAGCTGAATAGGTTAATGGGTTTAAATTACCCTAATAAATGGGTAAATTACACTAGGAGCCACTAAAGTTATTTAGGGTTTGCAAAACAACACTAACACTTTACCAACTTTACAAAAATAACTCCAAAATTCCTAAATTAAGCCATAAAGTTCTGATTCTGATCAATTTAATCTCTTAATCAAATTAGGGTTTCAAAAATTAAAATTCCCAAATTTTAGGGTTTTCAAATTAAGTATTTCAAACTTTATATTTTCTAAATTAGGGGAATTTTGGGGTGTTACAGATACGCCTTGTCGTGTATTGGTACCTGGGATCGGTACGGGGGATCGGTACGCTGTAGTAAACTAGCCGTTGGGGATTTGAAAAGTAGGGATCAATACGCCTAAGTCTGTACTGGTTGACCGTTGAAGAAGGGTGGCTTGTCATGGGAAAACATCACCATTTGCTTCCATGAACTATATCCCAAAGATGATAGTCCTTTGCTCTCATGAAAAACATCATCCTATTCTTCCAATAGGTATAATGTTGATCGTTGAAAAAGGTAGCATGTCAATGGATTGCGCCATAGAAACCAGTTGATAAAGTGGTTGATCGAGCTTGATGGAATCACCTCAATAGGATGTTAATCCTCTCTATTTGAGTCCCGCTCTGATACCAATGGTAGAACCCAATATCCTCAACCGATCTTGCTTGGCAAATGGTGGAGAATAGTTAATTTGGGTGTTGGTGGTGGAAGCAAAAAAAAAAGTTAACAGAAGAATTTATAGTGGTTTGGCTTTCTAACCAAAGCCTACATCCATTACCTTAGCTTCCCCACTAAGGATTTCAACTATTCCCTAAGAATTCTTCCCCTTTTCAATACTAAGGAGGCAACCCTTGTAAACCTAGACTCACTCACCAAGCCTAGAATCCAAAGCTTACAAACCAAGCTTTAGGAAACCTCTCTTACAAGAGAATTAATAGAAAACTAAAATCTCTCTCAAAAGGCATGTGTTTGCACTCTAAAGCACTCATCCAAAACCTAATACACTTGAGCATACATTGACAATTAAGCTCAAAAAGTGTAGTCTATACAAAAATATGATTTTAAGCACTAAGACACAATTTCAATCATTTTGATGTTGGCAATTTGATCATTATCTTCATCATATGCTTCTTGAGTCCTCAAATACTTTCAATTGAGTTTCTAGCTGTTGGAGACTATTGAGATTGAATTTGAGCCGTTGGTAGCTTTATTTTCCGCAATAAATGCAGTTCTAGAGCAGTTGGTATCAATACGTGGGTAGCTGTATCGGTATTGGTTCTTCAAAAACTAGCCGTTGAGCTTGATGCAGCTTTCTCGTATCGATACGTCGTGGCGCATATCAGTACGGGGGATCAGTACGCTACATGGAACTAGCCGTTGGGTTTTTTGAAAAGAGCCGTGGAGGATTTGAAAAGTAGAGATCGATACACCTAAGCCTGTATTGGTACGAGTTTTCACTACTAGAAAAATATTGTAGCTAATACCCAAAAAAGTATCGATATGGTGTATACCGTATCGGTACGGTCGTGTTGAAAACATGAGTTTGGCTACTTTTAAACATTTTAAACACTTCCAAAACATTATGAAATTATCTCAAACTTATTTTCAAGTTGTTTGGACTTAAAATCAATTTTGAAATCTTTTTAATTTAGTCTAAAACTATTTTTCAATTATTATATCAAAACAAATATCTTAACAAGAATTTTCTGAACCTAATGAAGATCATTTGAAGTATGTACTTGAGCTATTTTTCGTGATGTTCCTAATCATGCAAAGATGGAGAATTTGAGCACCATATCTCAACTATGTCGAAGTTTTTCATAAAGTGAAAAATCATTTTTTATCCCCATGTTGATAGATTGATTCAACTTATTTTGACTCTTTCTGTTAGTACAACAACTACTGAAGGAGACTTTTCAGCAATAAAAATTGTCAAGACTTGTTTACGAAACATAATGGTAGATGACTTTCTTTCGAATTACTTAATTTTATACATTGAAAAATAAATTGTTGAAAAATTTACTAGTTCCTCGATCATAGACGATTTTAATACTTTGAAAAGAATGAGATTCATCTTAATGAATGAAGATATTGTGTTTTGATGATATATTTTTGAACATAAATTCGATTTTATATATTAAACAAAAATTATATATTTGAGTTATGATAGATAATTTTTTTGTTCTATTTATATTGGTTCGGTCGATAATATTTTTTTTGGATTCGCTACTATTGACACCTAAACTTTAAATTTGTCAACTATTCTAGTACTTTTTTAACACCATTGAAAATAATAAAATAAATAACCACGAGCTTATGTGAGTTGGTAGGAGTCTCTCTTACCTTAACTAGTGGTTAAGGGTTCGATTCTCATACAAGGCATGGAGCAACTTTAAAACTTGTGGCCAATGTCAATGTTTACCCCTATACGGACCAACCAGACAAGAATAATTAGTCATTGGACTCGTTCCAATAGATATTTTATAAAACTAAATAATAATAACATTAAAATAAATTGTTCAAATAAACAAACAATCTTTAAGATAAATAATAAATTTATAAAATTTTCATTTACTACTGAGTCCACATCACAATGGTTAATAAATTAAAATCATATATATTTTGGATTATTATCACGTACAGTGACAATGAAAATAGAATTTTCACCAGTAGCTTGAAATGTTTGACAAGTGTCTAATTTTTTTTAACAATGAGAACTGAACGTTATTAAAAAAATTATAGAAGATTTTACAAATACAACGTATCAAAAAGAAGAATAATGGGGACTAGTCTACCAAAATTTCATACAACCCAAAGGTGCAAAAAAATTAAATACTTCCATAGATATTAGCATACCATCAAAATTCAAAAATTTTCCCGAATCTCTTTGTCTCTGTCCAAACGAGACGTTTTATGGGGTGAAAAAGGAGTGGTGAGCGAATCAAACTATCAAGCAGATTGCACCGCTACCCATGTCTTATTACATCGGTAAACAACCATCAACCGAGTGAGGATCTATCTTCCTATGACTATCGACAAAATTAAAATCAGAAACTAACGCCGTGAAGATCTCTATACGAGCACCAAATGACCGCTAAGATATGCTGAAATCATGTCAAACGATAGATGAAACAAACCATAAAAACAAAGAAAAAACGTGCCACAAAGGCAAAGAAAAGCGTGCCACAAAGAGAAAAGAAACATGTGCCACAAAGGTAGAGATTCTTATTAAAAATATTAAAAAAAACAAAAGAATGAACCCATTGGTCGGTAATCAATACTGAGCCAAGGTATCCATCGCTGATAGCATTGACTAATCCTCTCGACACGGGTGCTCTCACTAAGAGGTAAATGGCTGACCATAAAATGTACTCCATTCTTATTGGCATGAATCGAACCCTTGACCTCATAGTTAAGGGATAAGGTGAGCAACCACCACACCACATCTCACGGTTAAACGTTAGGTATTTTAAATAAAGTCCAAGGTTTGAATTTTTGATATTGCGAATAGAATAATCTGAGTTGGAAAAAAAATCACCCGATAATGAATCTCTCCAATACTCGATCTGCATTAGTCGAGCAATGAATCTAATATCATTCAATATAACAAAAAATAATATAACTATTTTGCACAAATACCATCTTAATCGATGAACTTTTAGAATTAACTAAAATGTTATCTATTAAAAAGTTAGTGTACGGTACATAAAACTATCTCAAAAAATACAAAATGATTATTAAATTTTTAAAAATTATATAATATACATTAAATTTTAGTTTTTGTTATAAAATGATCATTGACCCGTTAACGGCCGTTATACGGGTGACATTGCAGTTACAAAAGTTGTATATTAGCACATTTAAACTTTCATATTTACACATTTAATTAATTTAATCTTAATTCAAAAGTCTAGGAAATTTGAGGGACTAACTTCCCAATTTCCCCCTTTTTTTGTCTTCCACAATGCCTCTGCAAGAAAATACAAGCACGACAACAATCAGAGCATCTGCAATAATGGGACAAGAAGCTAAATGCTTAACGGAATCAACATCAACTTCAAGACTTTTCGGATTCAGAGATGAATCCCAGAAATTCCTCAAACATTGAATCACACCTTCCTTAAAAATCAAAACCTTCCAATTTTCATATCTTAAACAAAATTACATAAACAACCAATCAAATTACATAAACAAAAATGACGCTTTCTTCCACAAATTTCTCTTTAATTTCATCAAAAGAAGCTAAAATTTTCAAAACTTCGGCTGCTAAAGCTTGGCAACCGAGGGTGCCAGCTTGGCAAATCTCTAAAAGCTAAAATTTCTCTTTATTTTGATATACTTGTTATGTTTCACATTCGGAGCTTTGTATTTTTTATAACTCATTGTTTTATCAGTTTACATATTACTTTTAGAAATATGATGTTTATGTCAATTGAAATTATATATTTTGGCCAAACCGTTTAGAAATAAACTAGATTGGTGGTCTCAATGACCTTACGTGGCATCTTGGATCCACTAGATTGCCCGACTTGACTTTAGGGTGTTACATGAAGGGTGTAATTTGAATTTATTTAAATATAAATAATTAAATATGTTAAATTATTTTGAATTGATAAAATATTATAAATTTTGTGATTAAAATTGTTATATTATATCATGTTTCAATTTAAATGATCTGATGATGACGTATTTGTAACAAAATTTTAATTGAACGACAACATTATAACTTACAAAAAAATTTATAACCGAACGCATAATTGAATGATCTTCGAAGGTATACCCACTATTTTTCTTCTTTTTTTACTTAAATTCATGAATTGTGTTGAAATTTTCCAATTCTACTATTAATTCAAAAACGATCTGTCGATTTTCACAGATTCTAGAAAGAATGATATATCATGTAACCAAACATCATCTCATGATTTTTCGGGCCTCCCATTTACAACTCGTTCGCTACTTATGTGAACAGGTACAAGTAAGAAACTATAGAACTAAGGCCCCTGTGTATTTTTTTTAATTGTACGTTCATTTTATGGTATATGTTTAAAATTTGTAGTTCTTCTCTCTAATAATATCATTTTTAAGGTTTAAACTCAAATTATTTCTTTAGAAGAGCAATGTACATTATTATTACACTCAACTTTTGTTGTTTAAGTTCTTTGTGTCTTTGATTATTACTTTATTAGTGATGGCTCTAGGTCTTATCCTTCAAGTTTTTTCTTAGGAGAACTTAATTCGATTGATTTGTGCAACATTCTTTAAACAACGATATTTAACAAATATAAAAATTTGAATCACGGCATCTACATCCATGATCCTCTCTCACAAGCTAAACCCTCTTTTTATACCAAACATAAATCGATTCCAGCAAAACTAGATTTGTACATACCTAATTAAGATTCCATGATATAGAAATAAGAAAGATGACGAGTGACTAATTGCATACACATTCAAAGTCATTTTCCTTAGTCTACTATCCGTTGAGTACTTAGATTTTGTCGAACCAATCTCTTTAAGTGAGATTAGTCAACAACATAATCAAGTCCCCGCGATTTCAATCTCTTTAAGGTAAGTCCAAGTACGCTTCAATTCGTTAAAGTTGTTCCACTCTCATCCCTCAAGATTTGTTTTTGGCTTAAATAAAAAATAAGTGCACGTATTTAATCTTTTAAGTGTTTAAAATATTTTTTTACTAAAAATAAATACTTAAACTTTCAGTTCGTTAATTTTAGGTACATGATAGTTAAATATTGTTAAACAAAATTGGTTAAATAATCAAAACATGACACGCGACATGGTTATTTTATTTTTTTCAAAATTAAAAACTTAAAACAATGTTTTTACATAGAAAATTTAAGTTTTTTAGAAAATCTTGAAACTGTCCAATTTTTACAAAATAATCCTTAAAATTTTCAAATCCCGCCCTTGAGCACACCCTTATGTTCGCCGGACCTAGCCAGTTTCAACACGGCATTAGCATAAACGATGAATATCGTGCGAGCCGAACGCCGAACGTGAAATTAACGTTCGGCTAGCATATCGTTGTTGTTTTTGGTGACGTTGTGTTAGGAGAAATGATCAGCTAAGTCCGGCGACCAAAGGGGTATGCTCATAGGTAGTGATTGGCAGGGGAAGCAGCAACGATTTGGGGGTTTGAATTTATGAAATTTTAGAGATTTGAAGACAATTTTGTGAAAATTGGAGAATTTCAAAAGTTTCTAAAAATTGAACAATTTTGATTTTTTTCTTCAAAAAATTAAAAAATTAAAATTATTGTCACGTGTCAAGCACTGATTGGTTAACAATTTTTTTTAAAAACCCCTTAACAACCAAACACCTAAAATTGTAATGGTGTAAATGTTAAACACCTATTTTTAGCAAAAAATACTTTAGGCACCTAACATTCGAAAGGGATCTAATTTAAACACTTATTTTTTTTATTTAGGCCTTTATTTTTATATACATTTTATTAATTTAGTCGATCTAAGTTCACATGATGATAAACTTAGCCTTTAATATTTATATATTTTATTAGTTTGACTCTATTTTTTTAAGTTAAACCCGACCTTAAATATATTTTTTAAAATCAAATCACTATGCTTTTAACGAAAATGTTTTTTTATTAAAGAAGGGAAATACTACGACATGTCTCGTTAAAAAAACTCTATAATCTTAGGTGGAGGGAAAAAAGTGCATATGGTAGTAATTATAATTTCGAACATAAAGTACACCATCACTCAAAGCAAACCTCATAACCAAAACAGCAACACATGATGCACATCACGGACAAGACCAACAATGAACCAACACCCGGTGTCGGCAGCGCATGTTGCACAGCACGCCAAGCCTGATCCTGCACAGCGCCCGGCCTAAAGTAGTTTTGGATGTCATGCAATAGCAGTTTATGCACATAAGGAGGCGCAAAATTTAGAATCAGCTCCCCAATTGGTTGCCCACACATCATACGAGCAAAAGTATCCACTATACCATTCAAATCTCAACAAATATGCTGAATACAAACTTCCCAATCCCTCGCCAACATTTCTTTGATCACAATTGGAATTTCATTCCTCATATTCCCCGGTGAATCTCCCTCAATACATTTAATCGCTTCCAAACAATCCGATTCAAGCACCAGTCGCCGCAACCCTAAGCGTCAAGCATGTCGTAAGGTATCAAAGATTGCCCAAAGCTCAACATTTACCACCGAACACTTCCTTATACTCCTAGCAAAACCAAAAACACATTCACCGTCTGTGGAGCGGAAAACGCCCCCTATCGGAGTCCAAATGCACCTACTAAAAAGTAGTGATTCACAGTATATCACACCTTAGCAGCAATAAGTCCACTTATCTGAGCCATGTCACACAGCAAAACAACACCACACTTATCGGCAATCAGTCTAAACCTTGTGTGATGAGGTTTTTTTTTTCTAATTTCAAAAACTTTTTAAAGTGTTGTCACTTTTTGAAACATTTAATTAAAAGGTGAAAATTCGCGTTTTTGAAAAATATCTTTAAAATTTTTTTTGGGTTGGAGTCGCCACCGGCCACTAAGGTAGGCCGGACATCGTAAAAACTAAAACCAGAGATTCATTTGAAAGGATTCGGGAATTGGTTACGTGTGGGGAAGGGTTAACACCCCATCACGCCCGAAAATCGGTACCAAAACAATTGTTGCTTTTAATTGATGGAAATTATTCGAAATTTAAAATGAATTTAATTTGGTGTTCTTAATTGAAAATTGGACTTTAATCATACGAGCCTTTTCAAATTGGCGGTTTCGAATTAATTAAACATTTAATTAAAAAGGATGATGGTACACCGGACCAAAGACTAAACCGACATCATATAAGTTAGACTGCCGTGTTAGTTTAGGGTTCAGATCTCGTACGTCACCTTTATGCATGATGCAAGCAGATAAAATATGGTGACATGGTCTAGTTCGTTTTAATTATTTATGAGTTTACCTTTAGACGATGCGAATTAATCTGAATATTCGAGGAATATCCAATAAGCTAGGATATTTTGACTCGAATACCCGAATTAATAAGTATCTCCTTTTTATAATTAAAAATTAATTATCATACACATCAAAATATCAAGAGTCACAGATGACCATTTAAAAATGCATGTCACATATATTCGAACGACATAAAAGCAACTTAAGCTATATACACACTAAAAACGATAAATTGCATATTAAAACTATATCGTACTAAGAAAAACATATAATGCAAAAACACATACTTAAACCGGAAAATATAAAAGCATACAATCACATATTTAATAATACGCACATGCCACATTTAAAGAACCAAATATGCATATTAAACAAACACAAATAAGATGGCAAAAACATGAATAAGAAAGTATAATATCACAAAAATAAAATGCTAAGTAAAAAAGGAAAACTGACAGGGACCACAAGGATAATAAATCCATTTTAAAAAACTAATGAAAAAGCAAAACTGGGCCAAATTAAAAAGACGCGAAAAACTATAGGGACCAAAATGGTCATTTGACCATCTAAAAATCAATTAGGATGAAAATAAGGACGAAATTGAAAGAACTCGAAAACGTAGAGGGACTGCGGAGGGAATTTAAAAATGTGGAAACCCTCCCTCGCGCAATTACAAAAACACTGAGGGGTTTAAAACGTTAATAAACCAATTTTAAAACGGAAAAACATTATAAAACCCGACTTGAAAGACATTTGACCCCTTTTTATTTTCGTTAACCCTAAAACCTTATCAGACTCTCTCCTTTACCCTCTGAAAACCCTAGCCGTCGTCGTTCCGGTCGCCGTTGCCGGCACCGGAACCTAAAAAAACTTTCAAAACCCTTTTCTTTCTTTTCGACCTTTAGAAACCCCCAAAAAAGACCAGAAAAGCCCTTTAGTTTCACGAAATCGAACCAAAAAACCTTTTCTTTTCGAAATACCGAAGTTTTCTGAAAACCTAAAACGAAGCTCTCTACTGGTCAGCGTCCCCTCCGACTCACCATGCGCAACCCCTGAAGGTTGGAAGGCTTGTCGTCAAGAGGGAGATCGTACCGACGCGAAGGTAAAACGAAATAAAACCCTAACTTTTTCTTTTTTCTTTTTACTTCGAAACTGTAAAATGAGAAAGATGACCCGATATACCTCTGAAACTTCTTCTTTTTCTTGTATTGATTTCTCTGAAATTTCCGTAAAGCTCGTTTTTTTATTACAACTTTGCTCTCCTCTCCTATTACATTGTGCTCTTTTGGGTTTTATAGCCTGAATATTACATTTTTGGATTTAAATAAAATCGAAAGAAAATCCATATTGGTTGCTGATGGTTTTGTTGGTATTCGTCTGCTGAATTTGTTGTTGTTTTGCCTCTGCAATTCTGTTTTTGTTTGTGCGTTTTTTTCTCTAACATATTTTTTTTTCCGTTGCATGTGAGGCTCTCGTACGAGGGGGACCATAGGAGGCTGGCCGGACGACGCGAGGCGATCCGTGCCGTCGATGGAGATCTGGACGGTCGCGAAGGAGCTGAAGGGGCACGCCGTGGATTGCTCGCGCGTGTTTGGGCATTGGAGAGTCGCGCATGGATCACACGCGCTTGGGGAAATCGATCATGGCCATCAGATCACGATCCCGATCTAACAGTTGTTGTTGATGCGGCGCAGAGCTTGAGGAAGGGCTTCTAGGGTTTCTACGGAGACTGAATTTGGACCGTCAGATCTTTATCCCAATCTGACGACTGGGGTTGGGCGGCTGCAAGATACAAAGAAAACAGATTAGGGTTTTTTGTTATCTTAATTATTTGGGCCTATTGGGCCATGTAATTCAAACTTATATTTTTTGGGCTTTTTAATGTTAAATGGGCTCTTATAAATAAACAAGGCTTATTTTATTTATTTGGGCTTTTATTTATTCGATCATGCATATATATATTAGTTTTTTTCCTTTTAGACTTGTTTCAACGTAGTAATAATAATAATAATAATAATAATAATAATAATAATACTAATAATATAGTACATGATACTCCCTCTGTCCCACTAAAACTATCACATGTTGACAATTTTTGGGTCAAACTTTTTCAATTTTGACCTCTTATAATTTAAAATTTATTATTGATAAAAATATTAAAAAATATATTTTAAAAACCTTGAATCAAGTAGTTTTTAAATATATTTTTTATAAATTTTAATTAATTAAAAATTTTAAATAAATTATAGTCAAAGTTGAAAAATTTGACCAGAAAAATGTCAACATGTGACAGTTTTAGTGGGACGGAGGGAGTAATAAATAGTAATAATAGTAATGGTTAATAATAGATAATAATAATATATGATACTAACATAAATAATAATAATAAATAGTAATAATAGCAATAATATATATATTAATAATATATATATACTATTATTTTTCTTTTTAATTCTTATTTTTAATTATTCGATGTATATAATTAAGAAAAGAAATAAAGCCCATTATTTTTAAAAAAGAAAATGGGTTAACACCCCGGACAAAATAGGTGATTATAGCTGCCCCTTTGCTTATACTTGTGGAACAAGAATAAAGCAAAGGCCATAAGCACCAATTTTGTCCAACTTCCCTGTTTGGATCCCGAGTCACCATGCACTTGAACTGCTGGCGGTTCGGAAGTCGGTACGGGAAATTGTAGCGGTCGCGGAAGCTTGAAGCTGTTCTTCTCATTTCGACATTCTTCAACCCTTCGTGGTCTGAACATATAGACAATTAGTAAAAGCTCCATTCTCCAAGTGCCCGAACGGATAGGCGGATTCCATTCTCCAAATGCCCGAACAGATAGGCGAGTTTCATTCTCCAAATGCCCGAACAGATAGGCGGGTTCCATTCTCCTCATGCCTGAACGGGTAGGCGGATTTCATTCTCCAAAAACCCGAACGGATAGACGGCTTCCATTCTCCAAAAGCTCGAATGGATAGGCAGGTTCCATTCTCCTCATGACTGAACTGATAGGCGGGTTCCATTCGCCTCATGCCTGAACGGATAGGCGGGTTCCATTCTCCAAAAGCCTGAACAGATACGCGGGTTCCATTCTCCTCATGCCTGAATGGATATGCGGGTTCCATTCTCCTCATGCCTGAACGGATAGGCGAGTTCCATTCTCCTCATGCCTGAACGGATAGGCGGGTTCCCATTCTCAAAAAGCCCGAACGGATAGACGGGTTCCATTATCCTCATGCCTGAACGGATAGGCGAGTTCCATTCTCCAAAAGCCTGAACGAATAGGCAGGTTCCATTCTCCTCATGCCTGAACGGATAGACAAGTTTCCTTTTACGGGAAAATCTTTAATATACTTGTTAAAATAGGTAAAAATGATATGATGATGCTAGTTAGCATGCCCCTAATCCTAGGGATGCCTAACTACAAATGATGCATGAATTATGACATCAAAATTGCTCGGACGCTTTCGTCTTTCAGATCGGTCACTCTTGACCCTCTTCTTGTTCTCTTATTTTTCTCAATATCTTCTGGCTTTCTCAATCTCTGCCAAATCTCAATCTTTTGGTCTCTTCTTGAAAGATGACTGGTGACTTCCACTGGTCAGAACACTTCTCATAGTGCTCGTTCCCAAAACAATGCCCCTATTCAAGCTGGGTCTTCAACCATTCTCTTCGTCTTAACTCGACATGACAACTTCTTCTTTTCTCGACATTAGGGGAAGCACATGCCCCCAAGCCCCTGAACTTTTCTCTTAAGTTCATTAAGGTCCGCTTTCATTTTCTGAACCAATCAAGGCATTTCGACAGAAACTCGATTCAAGTCCCTGAACCGTTGTTTGTAGAAACTTACTACCGTCCTCACCATGGCCACTAGTGAACTATCATTTGCATTCATGGCATCGCATTCTAAACTCTATCCCTGAAGCAACAAGAATATTTTTGTGTCCACTAAAAATTTAGATTGCATCTTCTGATTTCAAAATGAGATGCATTTTCAAAAACTAGATTTTCTTTTCAAATTATGGATACATCAAGCCAGATTAAATACCCCGAATATCAAGTGTACGAATGACACTATTATGGCTTACCAAGGATTGCCTCAAGCATCATGTGTCTAGGAGACCTCGAAAGCTGAGCTGATGTCTGAAGATGTGAAATACTCTCCGAGCTATTTCAACTTTTAATCAATTAGACTTACCTTCTATAGGCTTTGCCTTTATCAAATTTTTATGATTTTGGGGAAGTCAACTCATCACATTTCTTTGGCTCAAAATAAATGATGGAGCAAACATCAAAACCCCGAGCTACTCGATATTGTCATAATTTGAAAATATTACCATCACTCATGAAGAAAAAGTTTTTTTATTCGAATGGTGCACATCAACCTTATTTGTCTTTTTGCTACAGCGGAGTGCCCAAAAAATTCCACACTCTTACCCGAAAATGCCTATTACTAGGCTTCGAACATAGGAGTGCTTTTGTTATGCTTTTAGTATTCTCGAATCTTTTGTCTTTTCTTTTTCTTTTTGTCTTTCTCTTTCTCCTTCTCTTTTTCTTTTTCTTTCTCTTCTTTTCTTTTTTCTTTTTTTCTCTCTCTCTCTCTTTTAGCGCAGGAGATTTCCGGTTATTCTCCCAAAGGCTATAATGCTACGTGTACTTAATAGATGACCAAATTAACTTGGAGTGTAAGCCACATATTCATTATCTTTGCAGCTTTCGATTTCCACTAGACATGGGCTGCACGAAATCAACCTTTGGGGTCAAGGTCAATGTCCCTTGTGCAATTGATATACGGGGACTCAACAGATAAATATATATACACAAAATGAAAAGATAATTGAAACACAAAACACAAAGCATCCTTTCATTGAAATTTAAAAACATACAGTCTTAGGCCCTTACAAAAAGGTCTTTGCTACCTTCGAGCAAAGAGTAGCAAAGTTGATTTCACACATTACTTCAAGGAAAAGATTAAAATGCCATGAAATGAAAACAAGCGAACTTGGATGCATAAAACCCTTGACTACCACTAGACTGGCCATCCATCCCACCCCTTATGCTTCTTCGAGGAACTTGATCTCTTTATTGTCCATCAATTCCTGAACCAACTGCTTAAATTCTGGACAACTCTGAATTTGATGCCCCGCAGTCTGATGGTACTCGCAAAATGACTCATGGCTGTCACATGCCCCATTCGGACCCTTCTCAATTAAGCCCGCTACGCACAACTGTTCGTACACCCAACTCAGAGGGGACTTGATTTCTGACACCTCCATCCTCACTTTCTTCGTATCTACCTCTTCAAGGGCATTCACGCCTCGTCCCCTATGGTTTGAAAGCGGATTGGTCGCCACATTGGGCCTCTCTAACTCGAGGACCCCGGTGTTGATCAAGTTTTGCACGAGCTTCTTGAACGTCGTGTAATTTTCTATCGTGTGCCCCGGTACTCCACCGTGGTACTCACAATGTGATTTCTCGTCGTACCATGAAGGGTAAGGCGGTTGGAAGGGAGTAACATGATATGGACGGACCAGATCAGCCTCGTATAGGTGTTTGTACACTTCCTTGTATGGCATGGGTAAAGGGGTGAAGGACAAATTCTCTTGTTCCTTCTTGGGAGCCCCACTCTCTCTTCTATTCGAGCTTTGCGCATTCTCGATTGCGGCTTGAGGTGGCGAGATTGTGAGATGCTTGGAAGGCTCGAAGATACTGGTGTTGTTAACCTCGTGATCTTTCTTCTTGAACTGCTTCCGAGCATTCTCTCCTCCATCAATTCTACCACTCTTGATAGTTGCCTCGATACGTTCACCGGTCATAACCATATCTGAGAAATTACCGATAGGGTTGCTTATCATGCGGTCATAGAGGGTTCCCTTCAAAGTATCAACAAACATAAGGGAGATCTCATTCTCGCGGAGTGGGGGTTGGACATTTGCCGCCACATCTCGCCAACGCTGGGCGTATTCACAGAGGCTCTCACTGTGCCTTTGCTCCAAACCTTGTAGCATGAGTCAGTTTGGGACCATATCGGTTATGTGCCTATATTGATCCGTGAAAGCCTTGGCCAAATCCTTCCATGACCTAATCTGAGCACGGGTTAACTGATTGTACTACCTTACCGCGGGCCCCGCTAAGCTGTCTTGAAAGCAGTGAATTAGCAACCTCTCGTTGTCGATGAAACCCGTCATCTTTCTACAGAACATGGTTATGTGGGCTGTAGGGCAAGTTGTCCCGTCAAACTTTTCAAACTCCAGTGTCTTGAATTTGGGTGGAATTATCAGATCTGAAACCAAGCTGAGATCTCTAGCATTCATCCCATATGCCCCTTCTTCTTCCTCCTTGGTTTGGAACTTCTCCTCGAGGTCCTTCCGGGTCTCTTCTAGTTGCTTCGAGAACTCCGACTTGACCTTGTTCAAATTCTCAATCTCATCCAAGTTCGAGACACTATCCCCGACATTCTCCACACGGTTAATAACCAGACCTGATGGAGCATGGGTAGAGGCGCCCGTCTGATGTGATGTTGCCCCATCTCCTTGAGTAGCCACTCATTGCAAGGGCTTAGAGGTATCAGTGACAAAACCAGGGGAAAACGATGGGTCTCCCCTCTCTTGACTAGGGTTTCCAACAACACCCTTTTCTTTTAGATTGACTTGTAGCAACTGTGATATCTCTTTCATCATATCTTATTGGGACTTGATGATGGTGTCCCTCAATTCTTGCTGAGTTCGCTCCAACTGACCCCCCAGATCGGCTTCCAACTTAGCAAAACTCTCCTCTATTTGCTTCCTTTGATGGCGAGTAAAGTGTGGATGTGAAATCTTCGATGGTCACGAATACTGCCATGACCCTGAACAATTAATCTCATGACTTAATGATGTAATGCATGATATGTGTTGTATGCATAACATAAACAGATGATTGAAGGCAAAAAATTAAAAAACACAATCGAATGCAAGGAAATGTTGATTCGACGAACATCCTCATTAAACAACTTTCATAACGGAGATCAAGTCTTGTTACAACGAGGCAAGAAAATAAATGCATAACATACGATTTTCAATAAATTTTGCTCGCCCCCCCTTTAAACTAAGGTTCTGGAAACTCTGTCTCTATAGACCATTTTCTCCTATTGTGAAAGTTTTCAACTTTAGACTGTTCTCGAATCAACACTTTTGTAGAACCAAATTTTTGTCCGAGTTGATATATATATATATATATAACATAAATAATAATAAATAAAACAAATAATAGTAATAACAAAAAATAAAATATATTAAGAGTCCAAATAATACAAGGTCCAAATGTTTTACAGAGCCCATACATTACAAAAGGCCCCAAAACCAAAACCTTTTACAACTGTTGACAACCCACATCGATACAAACCCAATTCATTACAACTGTTAACAGCCCAAAACCAACCCAACAAACACAAAAACCCACTTGAACCCATATGAGTTTCTTTTTCCCGCTCGATTTTGAGTCTAAAAGGACACGTGTCAGCACGACACTGGCTCACTCTCTTTCACTCGGATTCTCATCGAGCTAGGACCAGCTGGCATTGACAGCCATGCAAAGATGACGTCATCCCTGACGCATGTATAAATACATGCGAAGAGAGAGAAAGGCAATGGATGCAGTTATAATTACTCAAATAATTACCAAAAAAGAAACCAAAAAGACAGAGAGAGAGAGAGAGAGAAGAGTTACCTGAGGAGTCTGAACCATTTGGAGAAGATAACCAGACACGGGAACCTTGCCGGAAGTTCACCGAAATCGACAGAATACCAAACCGAGGTATTTCTACCTCTATCTTTCTTGTTTTCCCTATCTTTACCTATTTGAAAAACACAACAAACCAGTTAGATCTCTAAAACTCAAAACCAAACCTGTCTAAAACTAGATCTCAGATGTAAAACATAACTCAAACCTAATTCTAAGTCCTAATCAGATCCATAATGCATGTAAAGACTAGATCTAAGATAAAAAAAAGGACAGATCTAAGATATATAAAACAGATCTAGATCAGATCTACTTTCGAAACAAAAATATATTAAAAAATAAATAAAAAATAAAAAGAGAGAGATCGAGAGCTTATCTTGATTTGTCGATGCTGGAAACACTTTCGGAATGAGAGTTTGAGCACTCGGAGTGTTGTCGGAGTTGAAAAACAGAGAGGAGAGGTCACTGGTTTTAGGTAGATAGCTTAGGATTGGGTGAAGTAGGGTGTTTCTGACGAAACGGGCTTCAGATCTTGAATTAGGGTTAAAAATGGAGTATTTTGGGTAGTTTTAGGTTTCCGACGACGGCGGAGACAGCGGTCAAAGTTGCAGACGGTGGCCGGAAAGGCCAGATCTGGTCGGAGAAGATGACCAGAAAAGGTCCAGTTATCGGAAAAAGGAAGAAGAAAGGTGAACGATGGTCGGAAGTTACAAGGACACCAGAGAAGATGACCAGAGAAGGTCCGGTCATCGGAAGAAGAAAAGAGAAGACCGGAGATGATATCCGGTGGTCAATATCATCTCAGCGGCTAAGATAACAGATCGGAGGAGAGTTCAGGGATGAGTGAAGATTAAAATGTTGATTTTTAAAAAATTTTGGAAGATTTCTTGAAAAATAGGGCTTTTGATTTTTGAAAAACATGTTTCGGAAAGGCTTAGGTGTTTGTAAAGATCGAAAGAAGGGTTTTAGAGGTGTTCTAGGTTTGTTCTTGAAAAGAAGGGATGTTTAATCTTAAAAAAATAGTTTTGGAAAAGGGTTTAGATGTTTTTAAAGATTGAAAGAAGAATTTTTCGAAGAACAAATGAAAAACTGAAGTAAAATTAGGGTTTTGATCGAAAAACGTGTGGGGTTTTCGGGTTTTAGGTGTTAGGGCTCAGAGAATTTAGAGTGAGAGAGAATTGAGGAGAGAGAGGGAGAACGGATCAAATGACCGTTCCAACTCGGTTCAGGCCCTTTTATACCGAGTTGGGAACGATGTCGTTTTGGGAGTCGGGTTACAGAAGATCCGCGAATTTTTAAACGGATCTGGATACGAGTCCGTGACCCAGTCGAGTTTAAATAATGGGTTTAGGCCTTTTAATTCGAATGATTTGGGCTTGGTTAGAGTTTGGTTAATGGGTCCGGGTTAGTCCTTTAGGATCTTTAGAATTGGGCTCTCTGGTTTTAATTCCGTCACAAATCAGTCCTTAATCATTTGTAATTTGGCCACCTAAGATGCAATTTAATCCAATTTAGTCCTTTTCACTATTTAATTATTTTTTATTGCTTCAATTAATTGTTTATTTTAATTATGCAATTAATAAATATGCTTGTACATTTTCTTTAAAAAATATCATGTCATTTATGTTATGTGAATAATTAATCACATGTTAAATAGATTAGTGCCATTAGTGTAGACCTGGCAAACTTGACCCGAGACCCGAACCGAATTACCCAAACCGAAACCCGATTTTGACCCGAACATGATGATTTGAAGTTGACCCGAAACCCGAACCGAACCGAAATTTTTTGTTGAACCGAAATGGACCCGAACCGAAATAGACCCGAACTGAATAGAACCGAACTGAATGGACCTGAACCGAATGCTACCCGAACCGAAAGCTGAACCGAATATCGACCCGATTTTAACCCGATTTTGACCCGATTTTAACCCGAATATCTATTGTTAACAATATAATAAATAATAAAATGAAGTATAGAAATTTGAGATCTTGGTGACCAATTTTATAATTTCATCATAAAATATAGCATAAAATTGAAATTGTAGACTAAATTGACAATTTGGAAGTGGAGAAATTTGAGAGTCCAATGATCAAATTTGTAATTATACCATATAAATAAACATGGGTCAATTTTGGCTAAAAATTAAATCTTTGAAATTAAAATGAACGAAAATATCAATATATTAAATTAAAAGACTAAATTACAAAGATTAGTCAATTTCAACTAAAAGTAAATTTTTAGAGACTAAATATCACTACGGGGAGGGGATTTCTATATCCGAAGTCTAAACCGTGAGAATACTTGTGACTAAATTAAATTAAACTAAAACTTAAAGTTGACTAAAATGTAACATTTTAAATGCAACATGACCTAAAAAGTAGTTAATCTCTAGCTTAAAAAATTGGTGGCTTATTTCCCTCCAAAATTTTGTCTTTTCTCTCTCTATTTTTTCCAATTGTCTTTTTCTTTTTTTTTCAATCTAGCTTAAAAAATTGGTGGCTTATTTCCCTCCAAAATTTTGTTTTTTCCCTCTCTATTTTTACCAATTGTCTTTCTATTTTTCTTGATTTAATTGAGTTTCAATTTAGATTAATTTAATTGAAATTTTACATTTAGTTTTAAAATTATTTTAATTATGTCCGTGATTTATGCTTTTAGATTTTAGTTAATTCAATTAGATCCTAAGTTTAATAAATTAATTCATTTCAGATATTATTATTATTATTATTATTATTATTATTATTATTATTAACTTTGATTCAATATAATTATACAAAAAAATTATATGGATACATGAAGCTTTGATTTAAATATTTAATCAAATTCAAATGCATAGATTGACAAGTTGAATTAGAATTAATCTCATACACCAATAACTCTAAACTAAACCATAAATACTAAACCTCAAACCTTTAACCCAACTCAAATCAAATTGACCCGAAAATTTAAATGTTGACCCGACCCGAAATTGACTCGATTTTAACCCGAATCGAAAGTGACCCGAACGACCCGATTTTGACCCGAACCGAAAGCGACCGATCCGATATTGACCCGACCCGAAAACAATCGATCCGATTTTGACCCGATCCAATACCCGAATTAGACCCGAACCCGAACCCGAACCGAACCGACCCAAACCGATTCTAGATAGACCCGAAACGACCTGAACCGAAACGACCCGAACCGAACCCGAACCGAATGACCCGATTGCCACCTCTACATTAGTGTAGTTTACTAAACCATAATTGAATAGGAAGATCATTGTAGAAAATAGGTAGATATTTGAAACAATATTAGAATGCTCAATATTGGCTAGTGTCACAATGTAGAGTGATGTTAACCAATGAGCATCCCGATTAGAGTTTCAATTTTATATCTTAACTTAAAAAATGAAATTAAATCACTAACTAGGTAAATTTAACAAGTAAAATAAAATGGGGTTAATAATTAGTGTCATTTTAATTAGGAATGCTATTATTTTTGGATTTGATGAAGGAAGTGTCCAATATTATTTTGGATGTTTTCTTTTATGTCCAAAATTAATAGCATTCATAGAATTTTAATTAGAGCAATTAATGGAGCCTAATTAAGGTTGACTTAAAAATGACAAGACAATAATAAATCATGCATTAAACCTTTTTGTGTTGAGGTACATTTTCCGAATATAAGTTGAAGTGTCCTAATGTAATTGGATGTTTCATAATCATATTTGATCGAAATGTACTTTCTTACAAAAGGATACTCCCATTCAGAATAAAATTCTCCTTACAGTTAAAAGATTTAATTAAATTCAAATTAATGCTCGAAATGCCACGTGTAATTAATAAGGTACCGATAATGGGCGTTCGTAGGGGTGCTAATCCTTCCCTACACGTAACCGACTCCCGAACCCGAACTTTTCAAAAAGAATCTCTGGTACTTTTTTATGGTGTCCGACCTGCCAAAGTGGCCGGTGGCGACTCCAAAATGATTTTAAGTAAAATAAATGAAGTTTCGATAAAAATGGAAGGCTAATTAATTTAAAGGGTAAAATTAGTCAAAAACCTCGGTTTTTCGGATTTCAATCATCAGGCTATTTTTTTTATTCCAAACATTAAAAAGCGGACTTAAAAAAAAACGGTCGCGACAGCTTGGCGACTCCGCTGGGCCTAAATTGAGAGTCAGGCCTAATAATTAATTACGCGCGGCATTTTGGCATTTCTAACATTAATTTGAGTTTAATTTTTTCTGAAGAATTGTTCGATGGATTTTAGGAAGAATGGTAGTAGTTTTTGTGTATGTAATACATGTCATTCATGCATAAACCCTAAACCCGATTTTCTCACCTTTAAGTAGGAGTAAGACAATATCTGACGTGATGCTCTTCAGCTTTGAGTTCAGATTTTTGTCTTCTTCCGGTATACTAACCTTACGCACCATGGGGCCCACGCCTCCGTTGTAAGGGATCTATACTACCGAATCGATGTCTTGCTACCGCAGTAGGTAGTAACAACGGTTCGGGAACCGAGAGTCTAGAACAAAGTCCACATTCTGTTTTAGAAAGCCCACCCCACTAGAACCAGACAGGGACCTAGGACAGGTGTTGCCGATTTTAAATACGTTTCTCTGTTTATTTCTCTGCATTAAATATTGTCATTTTAATTCAAATAGTTATTAATCTCATAGTTTATTTGCCTTTAATATTTATTCGAGATACTAACACAAGTTTTTGTTTTGTTTGTTTTGTTCATTTTTGCCATCAATTGCATTTTTATTTTCAACATCGAATTTGGAGTCAGTCAAATTTAGAAGTACTTAATATGTCACGAGGATTTAAAGTAGGAGAGGATAATACTGCTGTATGGATTTGGTCTGAACAGACACATCACGAAAAAGGGGATAGCCTTAGAGGAGGAGAAATATTGAAGATGAAGGGATATGCAAAGCTAACTACTAATCAGAAGGCATGTTTATCAGATTTTAAGCATATTTGGGATCAGTGATATAACAAGATGAAAGAGTCATTTTGAGATGAATTCCGGGACATAGCCTTATTGCTAGAAATAAAGGTCGATCAGAAGTTATTAAGGGCCATGGCTCAATTTTGGAACCCAGCCTATAACTGCTTCACCTTTGGGCAAGTAAATATGACACCGACATTGGAAGAATACGAGGTACTGATAAATTGCCTGAAAATAGAAAGTGACAAAATTTACACCAAGTCACTCAATAGCATCAGACATTTAGGGTTCATCAAAAAGCTGGTAGCATTAACAAGAAAGACCAAAGAATGGTGGGATCAGAGATTGGCGAAGAATGATAGCACCGACTAGAATGAAGATAGACAACGAGTAAACTGGAGGATTCTTAAAGAACTGATACTGGCAAGTAGCGACAAATCGGTTAGAATGAGAAGCCTGTTTGCCTTGTGTATCTCTGGCATCGTAATCTTCCCAAGGGCCCGTGAACATGTGGATTAATCGACTATTTGGATTATTTGAGCAACTGAGTAAAGGAGTTAACCCAGTACCAGTGTTGCGTGTCAAAAGTCCTATCGCAAATAGTGCAAGTGTACACGACGCAAGTAGTAAAGTGATACTTAGAGTATCAGATATCGTCTCCACATGGACTGGAAATAGCTTTAACCTAGAATTGCTGTACGAGAGAGAGAAATAGTTTATATTAATTGTAAAGTGATATTGGAAACAAGTAATATAAAAGATAAAAGAATCAGGTTTAAGAAATAGGCTGTTATTGATTTGCTCGATAGTGCAGGTGTTGCACTGAAGAGAAACTTCTGTTCTGTCGTCGTCCCAGTCGCGGCAGCACCTGTCGCGACAGAAGTCTGTTGTTGTTGCGGCAACGATCACACAACTCTGTACTTCAAATTTGGCAAGAATATCTGCTATGACTTGTCCTATCCCTAGGCCCAAGTGCTGTTGACGAACACTTCTTTTATGATACCTCCCAGCGTGAATCGAAGGGTGAACACCAATGTTGTTGAATTCTTCTTTAGCCACTTAACCTCGTACTTATCCCTAAGCCGAGATTGTTTAACCATAAACTGGAAAACACGTATTTATTCCGTTCGTATGCTTGACTCTCCCGATATCAAACAAATGGATAACCTCACAATGCTCTCCCGATACTCTTGTGAGATATGAAAACCAGAATAAATAAAGTTGAAGATTTTAGTACCTTGAACATAAAATTCCTAAAACAGTACAATCCTTGCAACTACTTTACAGAATCAACCCTTAGCCCTAGGGGAAGTTTAGAACATGATGAGAAGGGGAAAACGACAAGGGTTTTGGGGAAGACGACTAGGAATGAGATATCCTTCCCTAGGTCGAATTACATGCCTTTATATAGGCCTTGGGTCCAAGTTTTCTAATATAGCAAGAATACAAGTTTAAACTAAAGTACAACTCTATTTGAGATTAAATCTTCTGAGTATATGCCTTTAATTCGTCCTCTTTTCTTGCTTTGGGTTTCTTCCTTGGACTTTGGGCTTGGCCTTCATTCTGCCTCAGGGCTCAGAAAAATATAAGAGTGGTCCACGATAGACCGGCTTGAATTCCTCTTTCTGTCGAGCTCCACTTCACTTTTCCCTTTCACCAATGCTGTCGTCATGGTTGCTACGACAGTGGCCACGACAACATTATCTCTTTGACTCCAGTCCTGTGATTCATCTTTGCTCCCTTGTTGCCCTGAGTCCGCCACAACAGATACCTGCAAAAGTGACCAAAATCAGTAGCAACTGTGCCATTTTATCTATTTGTCATGTATATGTAAAAATCTATCCGAAATGCAATGAAATATGCTTGAATGCAGCAGAAATATGGGTAAATGAGGGGTAAAATATAGAACTTTTATACACTCAACACACCCTCAGACTCAAGCAATTACGACCTAACTAAAATAAAAATTTTGTTTTGGCTTAATTCAGTGAACCTTTCCTTACCTATCATGTATTCCCTATTAAGAGCAATACCCTGTCGGGTGTTTCTTGATTTATTCAGAACCATGGTATAATTCTTGTGTAGTGTGTGCAGGTTTTTGTGAACAACTATGTGTCTAGACTCCTTTAGTGTACCAGAATAGTCATGCTTACAAACTTGTGTTTATGCCAATTCATTTTTTCTAGAGTCAATTCTTAGGCTCCTTTAGTTTTTTTTACTCTTGATTTAACTGCATCTTTTATGTAGATAATTCTTAGGCTCCTTTAGTTTTTTCTAACTTAAGCTCAAAGAGAAATCTCCCTAAAATCAGTGCAAGGCAGTTTTGCAAGCAAATGAGTCTGAATTCTTTCTTTCCTTTTATTCCTTTCCTAGAGCCAGTGATAGGCACCTCTAGGGGAAATTTCAAGTGGGTAAACAATCCCATTCCAGTGTACTATAGAAGTTTAAATAGCATAAGAGTCACAAAAAGTGTTGTACAGATCATAATTATAGCAAGGCTCTAAACAGTTCCTAAAATTTCTTAAAGGCACTGTCACGACAAACTTTGTCACGACAGGTAAGTTTAGTTCAAAAGACTTAAGCAAATTTTTTGTTTTTTTTAATTTTTTAAACAAAAAATAAACTTAATAATAACTAACACTTAGACATAAATTTAAGACACAACTACGACTTCATTAATGGAGGGATGCCACCCCCAAACTCGAGGGTTGCATTGCCCACAATGCATGACAGCATGAAAGACATAAAAACAGAAAAATAAAATACATCACAAAAGAAATAAAACAACAAAGACAACAAATATAAGATAGAAACTTAAGTTGAAGAGTTGTCGTCGCTGCTGCTGCTGATCTGGAGCTGCCGCGGGCAGTGACTTTCATGGCAGGGGCCGACAGTGTGCTGGGGGAGGCAGAGGCTACCTTCTTCTTTGCTTCCAGAGGTGGATGGAAACGTGTTGGTGAGATGTGTGGGAGCTTGTCCAAAACCTCGATCTCATCATCGGAGCTACTACTGCTGCTGGCAGATCTGCCTTGGCCGAAGGGTCCTTCGACAGTCTCGTTGAGCTTCTTCCTTTTCATTGGTGGGAAGTCCTTCGAGATGTCTCGGGCGACTGAAGGCTCAGAATCATAATCCTGCCAAACTAAGAGGAGTAGAACCCTTCCCAATATTTGGGGTCGATTTCCGGGAGGGGGTCCTTTCTCTTCTCTTCTCTGGCTGTAGCGGACTGCCTGTCGCCTTCTCCTGTTGTGGCAGGGTAGGTGTGGAAGCGACAGATGAAGTTCTAGGGCTTGCAGCAGGGGTAGGTGTAGGTGTGGGGGCAGCAAAGAACTGTTCTGGGAAGGAGGGGAATGGCACATGGGTAAAATGTAAATCATTATGAATAAAGTTTATCGTTGCTGCCGTGAAATCCCTCATGTAGCCCATCAGTCCGAGCTGCCATTCCTCCATTCTTTTTAGTGTTGACAGAATCTGGGCAGAGGTGTCTGATGAAGGTGTTGTTGCCGTCTGCTGTTGTTCTGCTGCGGTAAGTTCTAGGGAACTGAGGCCTACTGTCTGGTCTGCCGTGGCAGAGGGATTGAAGTATGAAAGGGGGTAGCAGCTTTCAACTCCATGAGGGTGAAAATGTTCCGCTGCGTCCATCCTTTACCTTGGACTTTAACATCTTCAACAATCTCCGGTACATTGTGGCCCCAACAGATGGTTGTGATGAGATATGGGAAGATGAAGGGACCCGACGGTCGGAGGGCACACTCAATTATTCACTCCCGTATGTAGCAGCCGACATTTATTGATCTTTCATTTAAAATAGAATGCACAAGGGCTAACCTTGATCTGTCGACGATGCTGTTGTGGGAGGATGGCATGATGCGCTTCTTCACAAAGTGATTCCACAATTTGGCTTGTGGAGTTAACTAAGTTCTCTTCACAGTCCATCGGTGTTTAGGGTCGGTGTTCCACTCCGTTCCTTCCTCGGTGAGTTCTGCCATGACCGCGTCGTAGTCTGCCGACGACAGACTATTCACGAATCTTTTGTGGGAGACCTCCTTCTTACTCACATATAAGCTATAGAGGGTGTTGATGTAGGCAGGCTCGATGGAGAGTTGTTTACCTCAAACTATTACTGTCGTGGCGTTTTTGCTGTCGACGATAGCGTAGAACTCTTTGACGAGTGTGATGTTCATCTCCTCGGGTTGAGCAACAAATTGATGCCATTTGAGGGCTTGGATTTTCTTTACTATGAAGTTCTCGAGCCCTAGGTCTCTCGTGGGTTTGGTGTAAATAAACCCCTGTTCCTCCCACATGTCCCTATTCTGGAAGGAGCTGTAGTATCTCGTGGCGGAGTCGGTGGAGGCGAAGCGGTCTGGAATGGTGTTATGGCTTGGGGTGGAGACTGCTGCGGCAGAAGTGGAGGTAGCACTACGACGGGTTTTTTCTGCTAGCCATTTGCAAGGACTGTAGAAAAATGTAAAGAAAATTTTTAAGATCTAACTGAGAAAACAAAGTGAGAGAATGAGAATGAGATGAGAAGTGAATAGTGAAAGGGGGTTTATATAGAAGGGTGATTTTTTGCCCGTTGGAGCTGTAACAGTAGGCGCGAATAACGAGGCCAGCTGTTACGCAGTTTCTGATGCGTCTGTCACGTGTTTCCCTGTCTACTGCGCGTTTGTTACGTGTTTGCGTGTCTGTCGCGACAGCTGATGATAGGCTGTGACGACAGACTTGTCCGTTGGGCTTTTTGGGCTGTTGTAGATGTGTTGGGCTGGTTCATTCCTTCTCTTCACCTTGCTTTTTTTATTTCCTAAAAATAATTTAATAAATAATTAAAATTAAATCTTAGTTCCTAAAATAAAATAAATCTTAATTCCTAATAAATAAATAAAATAAAGTAAAATAAAAACTAAGTTAAATTAGGGATGCCTTGAGGGGCATCTCCTAAAGTAACTACTTCCTGCATCCTTGGGGCTTCAGTCCCCTAATAATGCTTTAGTCTCTGTCCGTTGACTTTGAACTGGTGCCCGTCCTTTAGGGATTTGATTGTGATGGCACCGTGAGGGAAAACCTAGACAATGTGGAAAAGACCGGACCATCTAGATTTAAGCTTTCCTGGGAAAAGTTTCAACCTAGAATTGAATAACAACACCTGCTGCCTTGGGCAGAACTGTCGTGGCAGCAGTTTCCTGTCGTGCCACCTTTTGGTTTTATCTTTGTAGATCTTGGCATTGTCGTAGGCCATTGCTCGAATTTCTTCAATTTCATTCAAGTCCAGTAGCCTCTTTTGTCCTACCTTATCCCAGTCCAAATTTACTGCCTTGATAGCCCAATAAGCTCAGTGTTCTATCTCAACAGGTAAGTGGCATGTTTTCCCATAGATGAGTCTATAGGGTGACATTCCCAATGGTGTTTTGAACGTTGTTCTATAGGCCCAGAGTGCATCATTGAGGTGTAAAGACCAATCCTTTCGAGTGGGTTTAACCATCTTCTCAAGTATGTTCTTTACTTCTCGGTTGGATATCTCGGCCTGCCTATTGGTTTGAGGGTGGTATGCTGTTGAAATCCGGTGCATTACTCCGTATTTTCTTAAGGCAGCAGCAATTACCCTGTTATCAAAGTGTCTCCCCTCGTCACTGATGATCGCCTTGGGAATGCCAAATCTGGAGAAGATGTTCTTGTGAAGAAATCTTTGAATATTTTTGGTGTCATTTTTCTGAGTGGCGATTGCTTCTACCCACTTCGACACATAATCTACTGCCAGTAGGATGTACAAGCTCCCACATGATGCTGGAATGGTCCCATGAAGTCGATTCCCTAAACATCAAAGATTTCGACCTTTAATATGTTATACAGTGGCATCTCATGCCTTCTCGATATGTTCCCAGTCCTTTGGCATTTGTCACAGCCCTTGTAAAAGGCTTGTGCATCTTTGAACAATGTGGGCCAATAGAGACCGGATTGCAGAACCTTGGCAGCGGTTTTGTTTCCACCTAGGTGTCCTCCATATGGGGAAGCATGGCAGTGGTGAAGCACAACTTCCTGTTCATCCTGTGGTACGCATCTTCTGATAATTTTATCTGCACTATGGTTGAAAAGAAGAGGTTCGTCCCAATAATAATGTTTTGCATCATTTTGGAACCTCTTCCTTGCTTGGTAATTAAGTTCAGGAGGTAGTATCCCACTAACTATGTAATTAACAAAATCAACATACCAAGGGATGTCAGTAAGCTTACCTGCCGCCATGGCTGTCGCGGCAGTGCTGGTGGCAGCGAACAACTGCTCGTCCGGGAAGGTCTCCAATATGTTAGTTCTATCTGTTGATTGACTCCTTCCCGTCTCTAATCTCGACAAGTGGTCTGTTACTTGGTTTTCTATTCCCTTTTTATCCTTGATATCAATATCGGACTCTTGCAGCAGCAGAATCCAACGTATCAGTCTCGATTTTGCATCCATTTTCGTGAACAGATACTTTAGTGGTGAATGGTTTTTATGGACCACCACTTTCGTTCCAAGTATGTATTGACGGAACTTGTCGATTGAGAACACCACTTCTAATAGTTCCTTCTCTGTCGTGGTGTAGTTCACTTGGGCATCATTCAGTGTTTTGCTGGCAAAATAGATTACGTGGAAGAGCTTATCCTTCCTCTGCCCTAGTGCTGCCCCGACAGCATAGTCACTGGCATCACACATTATCTCAAATGGCAAACTCCAGTCTGGTGGCTGTACGATCGGGGCTGTTACCAGCTTCTCCTTCAGAATTCTGAATGCCTCAGTACATTCAGTATTAAAGTCAAAGGGACGATTCTGCTCCAATAAGTGGCACAAGGGCTTGGTAATCTTCGAGAAATTGGTAATAAATCGTCGATAAAACCCAACATGTCCTAAGAAACTCCGAATCCCCTTGACTGTGGTGGGTGGCAGCAGATTTTCGATGACTTCTATTTGTTGGAGTATGCCCAAAGACCAATTATACGATGATTGAATAGACATACTATTTTACTAGATTTATCAAGTAATGGCATTGCCGTTATTATGATTTGGTATATTTCTGTGCATCAAACTAACCATTGGATAATAATGTCCATACAATAATACGATTATTGTTAAATAGAATCCTTAGTCGAATATTATTACGGGTATGGACAGTGATAATATATAAAGACTAATATGTGGTTGATTGATAACAAGTGTTGTAATTGACATAGAGATGTCAAAATAAACACATAAGTATTTGTTAGAGAACAACAAACTGGATTGACCCGCTATGAGCATGTTTCTTGGGTAATTATGTGACAGTCACAACATTGCTCATGATAAACATATGTATTATCCTCAAACTTGAGATCAACATGATTTCAACATAAAGATTTACGTATTTTGACATAGTCAAACGTGTGTCGTAACTGACTACATTATAAAGACTGATGATTGGATACGTGATGACCTATGTAGTGAAATATGGTTGATCAAGAAAGGATTTGTCCCTCCTACATAATGGGAGAAATATCTTCGGCCACTTGATTGAGTGAGATTAGAAAATGCATGGCCATGCTCGAATATTATGATATGAGATATCATAGAGATTCGTTTATAATAATCTACTCAAGACATCAAGAAACACTAGATGGACAACGCAAGTGTGACTAACCCATGAATTGTGTTCATCTAAGATATAAAAGACAAAAGGATAAAATACATAAAGAAAGTTTATTTAGGAATTAGAAAAGTCAAACCATGACTTCATGCAACTTATGTAGCAATGATGTATTGCTAGATGCCACTCATTGTTTGTAAAATTAGAACACTTCTAATTTTGCTGCTAACGTTGCATGAACCTACAAGGGTCACACCCTTCGAATGAAACGAACAAAAATTGGAAACCATACTCTCTATTTTGGGGGGTTGCCGAAAATCCCCTATGGGATAAGGGAAATCGGCAACTCCCTTAAATGGGAATAATATTGGATAAATATTGTATTTATCAAATATTATTTAGAGCATGAAAAATATTTAGAGACTTAAATATTATAGAATAAGATTCTAGAAATTTAAATATATATTTGGAATTTATATAATGTATATTTAATTCCAAGTTTATGTAGATTTAGATTCTACATAATTAAAATATATATTGAAATATATTTAAATCCATGTAAAGATAGAATGAGATTCTATATAATAAATATATATATATTCGGATTAAATATAATGTATATTTAAATTCATGTTTTATGTAGAATAAGATTCTACATAATTAAATATAGGGTTTTATTTTGATGCACAAGCTGTGTAAATTTTTTTTACACATTCCTTTTATAAAATTTAAAATCTAAATCACAAACCCTAGCAACCTAAAACCTAAGCCCTAAATCCTAAACTCTAAATTCTAAATTCTACCCATAAACCTTAAATTATATACCCTACATACTAAACCCCTAAACCCTAAACTAAAACCCTAAACCCTAAACCCTAAAATTAAAGGGCTTGTGTAAACTAAAGTTTACACAGCTTGTGCATCAAAGTATTTTCCTTAAATATATATATTTCATTTGATATTATTAAATATAACATATATTTAGTATAAACCAATTTCAAGTAGAATTAGATTCTATAAATTTTGGTTGAACTTGGATTTGAGGAATTCAACTAGAATTAAGTCTCTGAATACTATTTAAAGGGACAAGGGCTAGCAACCAAATCATCCCTATTCCTCCTTGCAAATTTCGACATATCCTTGGGAATTCCCTCTGGAATTTTCGACAAGTCACAGATTTCTTCTGTGAAGCTGTTCGATATTTTTCCGGTGTTCCTCTTCCCCCTTGGCAAATTTCTGGCGATTCCCTAGTTCGAATCCAAGTCCCGGTTGAACCCCTGGTCGATTTCAGACTCCCTCAGGAATCCCTAGAGGGATTTCGACTTCTCCCTGGAAGGTGTTCAAACCTGTCGAAATTTATCCCTAAGTGTTAGGGAGGCGGAAACTTTGCTCGTTTTGTTCGGGTGGACTCCGTAGAGGTCGTTGCGAACCTGTGATGATTCCGGTTTTACTTGACGTGGTTATTCCGACATACCGTCAGTTTTCCAGTTTTCAGAGTTTTAAAAGGTAACTCTTCATCTTTTCACCCCGGATTCGTTCCTGTACATGGATCCTGGCTGGATTATGTCGGATTAACTTTTCCTCTGCGCCACGAGGCGTGCCGACGTAACCCAACAGTGGTATCAGAGCCACTTGTATCATACGAATTCGGACTTAAATTCTTGGGTGATGTTTATGTATGAGATGCATGTTGTTTGATTCGATTTAGACATTTATCGTTTATCCTGTCACACCTAATAAAGACTTATTTCGATTATCACTGAATAATTAAGAGTTAATCATAACTATGTTAGGTTGCTTCAATGTTAAATGTTAACATGTTGAGACTAATAGTTAGTCTAGAGAACAAGTAGTTGTTCGTAGTTTCATAGATTTATGAAATCTCTGAAAAGGCTTCTAATTTGATAAAAGTTATCAAACTATCTTTCACGGTGAATTCATAAGAGTTATGGTTAGACGTTTTGAAAAATGCATGTCTAGGATTGACATCATCAAAGACCTGGTACTTAAGTGTGCCTAGTGCACAACCTATCTTTCATGTTGACCTACCTGGTGCATTTGTTCGTTAACGCAAATGGTTTATGAAACCTCGTGATCCTTCTTTGGCCCATTAACCGCAACATAGGGATAATCAGTTTAAAACTCCGTAAACACGTCATTACTTTGTTCGCACGATGTTTGAAATGCATGTTAGATTGCACGGTGTTTGTTTTGCATGGTTATAACCCATAGCCTTCATAGTTTTGGTTTTTATAAATACGGCCTACGTGTCGTGCCTTTCTCTATCTTCTATTGTACTTCTCTTCTCTTCTCACTCCCTCGCATGTAACGCGAGTTTATGAAAATTGTAAATACTCATGGAGATAAAGCAAGGACCAAGGTAGCAGTGTGGTGGGCCTTCCCTGGTGGACCGGGCATTTCAGAAGCAGATTCTATCTTCAGTAGAATGGTCCTCCCATTGGCTTGGGACGAGTCGCCTTAGGTTAAGAAGGGCTATAATCATTGCATATTTATTTACCACTTATATTTACCTTGTATGTGATGCAATGGATGTTTTATAATCATGATTAAACATAGTTCTATTGATAGGATCAATGTTAAAATGATGAGATAATTAAGTAAATCCCTCACTATAATTATAAGTCTGTTTTAACCATCCAATATTTACCCTCGTTAAAGCTTCGATCGATATAATGCGAGCTTTGCCAAAGCAATGTCACATTTATCTATCTTAGTTAAACGTGAAGAATAAGCTAGTGATATTCGACGGTTGAGATATTGGTATTGACTTAGCTGGGTTGTTCTAGTAGGATTAGAAAACCTAGTGGTTAAAAGTTTTAGTTAATCATAAGATGATTTAAAGAACAAGAGTTGTTCGCCAAAAGATGAGGAATTTAATGAGATGTAATTAGTAAGGTGTTACTTACCTAAATAACCATTTCCTAAAAGACTGGCCAAAGCTGATTTAGGAATGGTGAAATACGGATCCTCACTCACTAGAAAAACTATCGAAACGTTTTTTCGAAATTAAAACTAGAGGGTTTTTAATTTTGAAGAAAATAGTGGGAGTAAATTTATAGTAAAGACCTATCTATAAATTTTAAAATTTAGTAAAACTTATGTAGCATATTTTCTTTGTTGTAGAATTAATGGCAAATAATACTCTATCTTTGCGATCTATCCTTGAGAAGGATAAGCTCAATGGCATAAACTTCCTTGACTGGTTCCACAATTTGAGAATTGTTCTCAAACAAGAAAAGAAGGAATATGTCATTGAAGAACCTGTTCCTGATGAACCGGTTGCCACTGCTTCCAGAGCTGACAAAGACAAGTTTAAGAAACACATGGACGACATGCTGGATGTCAGTTGTCTTATGCTTGCCTTCATGACCCCTGAGCTTCAGAAGCAACATGAGGACATGGTAGCTTATGATATGATTCAAAATCTCAAGGAGATTTATGAAGGGCAAGCTCGTCAAGAGAAGTATGAGACCTCTAAAGCTCTGTTTCAATGCAAGATGAGTGAGGGATCTCCCGTAGGAGCTCACGTCATCAAAATGATGGACTACATCCAAACATTGGAGAAGCCCGGCTTTCCGCTGAAAGACGAATTAGCTACTGATGTCATCCTGCAATCGTTGCCGGATAGTTTCAATCAGTTTGTCCTTAATTTCAATATGAATTAAATTAACAAGACACTGTCACAGTTGCTAGGCATGTTGAGAACTGTTGAAATCAACCTGAAAAAGGTAGGACCTAAACTTGTTCTGATGGTCTGCAAGGGCAAGAAGAAAGGTAAATCGACAACAAAGTCTAAAGGTGATGGTAAGACCAAAACCGATGGAAAGGAGGCATTGAAACCTAAGAAGGGAATCAAGAAGGATGGAAAATGTTTCCACTGCGGCAAGACTGGACATTGGAAGAGAAACTGCCCCACACACCTACAAGAAGTCAAGAAAGCAAAAACGAGTGAGGCATCAACCTCAGAGGCTTCTAAAGAGAAGGCATCAGAATAGACATGGACCTACAAAATGTAAATAAAGCAAGAGTTGCTACATCATCCATTAGGACATGTGTTTTTGCTTAAATAAATTTGTTTTAGTTTTTAAGATTATTATTTTGTGCCTAAGTTTTAGTTATCTTGTAAGGACAAGATATTTTAATTTTGAGATTATTTAAATAAATGTTATTCTTTTAATCTCTTATGGCACAACGAATCAATGATCTTTAAACTAATCAAATCAATAATATTTATAAGATAAATAAAACAAATGACTAATCTCAAACTCGTAAAAAGTATTAAGGTAAATTTGATGAGATCAAATTCAAGAATACTTAAAGTCTGATGAACTTTCAAAGAATATGGGATTGTCCCATAATTAAATCCCACAAGTGGAACAAAAAATCTTTGAAAGAGAATCAAATATGTTAAACATGTTTTGGTTCAGAACAAGTCATTTTCGACTTCTTTACACAATAGAAAAACAACTCTCATACTTAATCGTTTTTTTAAACTTGGTTCAAAACGCCATATAAGATATGGACTAAGAATTGTTCTAGAATACCTTTGAAGTTTTAAGGTTACTTACATGTTAAAATATTTACAAAGTTCGAACCTTAAAAACTCCATTTGTTGTTTATCATAACGAGAACAAAGTGTTTGTTTCTCAAACAAGAGTTTATCTTGAAAGAGATTAATTCTCACAAAGGGATTTTATTTCTTCAACTTTAACGAGAACAAAATATTTGTTGCTCAAACGATAGTTTATCTCGAAAGAGAATACTTATCACTAAGGGATTTCATTTTTCAACGAGAACAAAATGTTTGTTGCTCAAACGAGAGTTTCTCTTGAAAGAGATTACCTCTCACAAAAGAAAAATGGAAATTGGAATTTGAAGAAATTTTAGACAACAAATTTATGAACCAAAGATTGAGAATGTTCCACAAATGATCAAGGAACATTGGAACAAAACAAAACCATTGTGTTGATCCTTAAGAGAATACCATCTACTTGAGAAATATGGATTTCTCACTATTCGTACATGGAAACACTCTTCTTTTCGGATCAAGATGAAGACTAGGTCTTATCAGAAAGCAATGGTGAAGCCAAAAATTTGAGAAATGGCTAAGAGCCATGAGAGATGAGATGAAATCCATGTCTAAAACCAAGTATAGACTTTGGTTACCTAAAATGGCAAAACCTAAGAGGTATGGATGAGTTTTTTCTTTTAAAAAGAAAAAACCGACATGGATGATAAAACATACAAAGGATGATTCGTTGCTAAAAGTTTTCGACAAACTTCATAGTATAGACTATGATAAAACGTCTTCCTTGTAGCTATGTTTAATCCATCTTAATCTCACTTGCAAGTAGTTACATACCATGATTATGGAATCAAATAAAGGAATGTCAAAACCGCTTTCCTAAGGGAAAAACTTGAAACAAATGTGTACATGATACATCCAGAAGGTTTTGTCACTCCAGTAAAACACTTGGAAGGTATGTAAGCTACAAAGGTCTATCCGTACACTAAGGCAAGCTTCTCGAAGTTGGGATATTCGTTTCAGAAGATACAATCAAAAGGTTTGGTTTATCTAGAAACAAAGGGGAGTTCTGTTTTCAAAAGAGCTAGTGGGAGCATTGTTACTTTCCTAAGTATTGTATGTAGATAACATACTCATCAAAAGGAACTAAAGATCGCAATCCATTTTGCATTAATAAAAGATACTGCGAGTTAGCAATATGAGACAATATCTAACTCTACAACATAGGCTGAATGTATTACAGTCGACATAGCAATAAAGAAGGATGTTTGGATCTAAAGGGTTCACTTCTTAACTAAGGGTTGTTCCAAGCATATTAGATGCTACATAACTCTGTTATGATGGAACCTTTGCGTAAGCAAATAAAACCAGATCTCATCAATAAATCCAAACATATTATAAAGTGCTTACATCTTGGAGATGTGAAAGTATGCAACATACGCACAAAGTTGAATAGACCAATCATATGATGATTGAATAGACATACTATTTTACTAGATTTATCAAGTAATGGCATTACCATTATTATCATTTGGTATGTTTATGTGCATCAAACAAACCATTGGATAATAATGTCCATACAATAATACGATTATTGTTAAATAGAATCCTTAGTCGAATATTATTACGGGTATGGACAGTGATAATATATAAAGACTAATATGTGGTTGATTGATAACAAGTGTTGTAATTGACATAGAGATGTCAAAATCAACACATAAGTATTTGTTAGAGAACAACATACTGGATTGACCCGCTATGAGCATGTTTCTTGGGTAATTATGTGACAGTCACAACATTGCTCATGATAAACATATGTATGATCCTCATACTTGAGATCAATATGATTTCAACATAAAGATTTACGGATTTTGACATAGTCAAACGTGTGTCGTAACTGACTACATTATAAAGACTGATGATTGGATACGTGATGACCTATGTAGTGAAATATGGTTGATCAAGAAAGGATTTGTCCCTCCTACATAATGGGAGAAATATCTTCGGCCACTTGATTGAGTGAGATTAGAAAATGCATGACCATGCTCGAATATTATGATATGAGATATCATAGAGATCCGTTTATAATAATCTACTCAAGACATCAAGAAACACTAGATGGACAACGCAAGTGTGACTAACCTGTGACTTGTGTTCATCTAAGATATAAAGGACAAAAGGATAAAATACATAAAGAAAGTTTATTCAAGAATTAGGAAAGTCAAACCATGACTTCATGCAACTTAGGTAGCAATGATGTATTGCTAGATGCCACTCATTGTTTGTAAAATTAGAACACTTCTAATTTTGCTGCTAACGTTGCATGAACCTACAAGAGTCACACCCTTCGAATGAAACGAACAAAAAATGGAAACCATACTCCCTATTTTGGGGAGGTTGCCGAAAATCCCCTATGGGATAAGGGAAATCGGCAACTCCCTTAAATGGGAATAATATTGGATAAATATTTTATTTATCAAATATTATTTAGAGCATGAAAAATATTTAGAGACTTAAATATTATAGAATAAGATTCTAGAAATTTAAATATATATTTGGAATTTATATAATGTATATTTAATTCCAAGTTTATGTAGAATTAGATTCTACATAATTAAAATGTATATTTAAATATATTTAAATCCAAGTAAAGATAGAATGAGATTCTATATAATAAATATATATATATATATTTGGATTAAATATAATGTATATTTAAATCCATGTTTTATGTAGAATAAGATTCTACACAATTAAATATATATATATATTTCGTTTAATATTATTAAATATAATGTATTTTTAATATAAACCAATTTCAAGTAGAATTAGATTCTATGAATTTTGGTTGAACTTGGATTTAAGGAATTCAACTAGATTTAAGTCTCTGAATACTATTTAAAGGGACAAGGGCTAGCAACAAAATCATCTCTATTCCTCCTTGCAAATTTCGACATATCCCTGGGAATTCCTTCTGGAATTTTCGATAAGCCCCATATTTCTTCTAAGAAGCTGTTCGATATTTTTCTGATGTTCCTCTTGCCCCCTGGCAAATTTCTGGTGATTCCCTAGTTCGAATCCAAGTCCCGGTTGAACCCCTGGTCGATTTTAGACCCCCTCAGGAATCCTTGGAGGGATTTTGACTTCTCTCTGGAAAGTGTTCAAACCTGTCGAAATTTATCCCTAAGTGTTTGGGAGGTGGAAACTTTGTTCGTTTTGTTTGGGTGGACTCCGTAGAGGTCGTTGCGAACCTGTGACGATTCCGGTGTTACTTGACGTGGTTATTTCGACATACCGTCGGTTTTCCAGTTTTCAGAGTTTTAGAAGGTAACTCTTCATCTTTTCACCCCGGATTCGTTCCTGTATATGGATCCTGGCTGGATTACGTCAGATTAATTTTTCTGCTGCGCCACGAGACGTGCCAACGTAACCCAACACTATTTTTGCTCTGTCCACCTCTACGCCGCGGCAACTTACCTTGTGGCCTAGTACGATCCCTTCATCTACCATGAAGTGGCATTTTTCCCAGTTCAAGACCAAGTTCGCCTCTTCGCATCTTTCAAGCACCTTCTGTAGGTTGCCTAAACAACCTTCAAAACTGTCTCTAAAGACAGAAAAGTTGTCCATGAAAATGTCTAGGAAGTCCTCCATCATGTCGGAGAATATTGCCATCATGCACCTTTGGAAAGTTGCTGGTGCATTGCAGAGTCCAAATGGCATTCTCCGAAATGCATAAGTGTCGTAAGGGCATGTGAAGGTAGTTTTCTCTTGATCATCCGGTGCAATCGCTATTTGATTATAACCTGAGTAACCATCAAGAAAACAATAGTAAGGTTTCTTCGCTAATCTATCAAGCATTTGATCAATAAAAGGTAGGGGAAAATGGTCCTTCCAGGTAGCTTTGTTTAGCTTCCGGTAATCCATACAAACCCTCCAACCGGTCACAGTCCTGGTTGGAATTAGCTCGTTTTCTTCGTTGGTCACCACAATTATGCCTCCCTTTTTGGGCACACACTTACTACCCGAGATGGCGTATATGATTACGGAGTCAAGCCATTTGATAATCTCTTTTCTCACCACTTCTCGCATAGCCTCGTTTAAACGTCTCTGGGCATCAATAGTCGGCTTATGATCATCTTCCAAGAGAATTTTGTGCATACAGAATGCTGGACTGATGCCTTGGATATCAGCTATTGTCCATCCAATGGCCTTCTTATGCTGCTGTAGCATTTTGATTAACTGTTGCTTCTGTTTCTGCATTTACTTGGAAGAGATGATTACGAGCAACATATCATTTAAACCAAGAAAGACGTATTTAAGCTGCCCTGGCAGGGGCTTAAAATCTAAAACAAGTGGCTTTTCAATTGAAGGCTTCTGGATTATATGTTCATTCGAGGTATAATTTAGGGGCTTGAAGAACTTACCTGGGCGACTGCCTATCCAATTTACCTCCTTATGACCTTCAGTGTCAGATATTTCTGAATTGGAGGAGTCACTGTCGTTGCTGTCGTGACAGTCTTTCAGATGACAGCTGTGGCAGTGACCAAATTTTATGTCATGGCAGCTCGACCTGATGCAGGGTTGGTCAAGGATTACTTCATCGATGGCCTTGCACTCTTCTTCTGCATCAGCATGTTTGATTGCTTGGAGAACATTGAGTTTGATTTCTTGATCATTCACTCTCATGGTCAGTTCTACTTTCTCCACATCGATCACAGTTCAGCCTATGGCTAGGAAGGGTCGCCCTAGGATGATCGGTGAATTTTCATCTACTTCACAGTCTAACACAAGAAAGTCAGCAGGGAAAATGAATTTATCCACTCTTAGTAGAATATCTTCGATCTTTCCTTCTGGTTGTACGTAAGAGCGGTCTACCAGCTGCAACATGACTGTCGTGGGTCGTGCTCGTCAAATACCTAATTTCTAAAACACAGATTTTTGGCATTAAATTTATGCTAGCACCAAGATCACAAAGTGCCTTACCCACAAAATTTTCACCAATTATGCACGGTATGATGAAGCTCCCAGGATCCTTCTTCTTCTGGGGTAGATACATGTGCAAGATAGTCATGCATCCCTCTGTCATTTTTACTGTTTCGAATTCCCCAAGTCTGGACCTTTTTGACATGGCGTCCTTGAGAAATTTCGCATAACCGGGCATCTGCTTGATGGCCTCTAACAACAATATATTAATATGCACATGCTTAAAAATATCATAAATCTTTTTGAGCTGGTACTCTTGTTTCTGTTTTTGTAACCGCTATGGAAAAGGAGGTGGAGGAAGGTTATCTTAAAGATGTCCTTCACATGGTATTTAGATCTGAGGAGGTTTAGGTTCTTTATCATCCTCTAATTGATCCTCTGTCCCTTCTGCTGTCGCGACAGATGTGTCGGCAGCAGGTTGCGCTTCCTCTGCCGGGGCAGTGTTTACGACAGGTGTATTTAGGGTCGGTTCCTTACTTGGTATGTTCTTCACCTCCAGCCCTTGCAACTGTTTCCCACTCCTTGTTGTGATTGCTTTACACTGCTCATGTGAGGGTTTTCTAGTGACCTCAGTATCACTAGGGAATCCTCCATTTTGCCTTGGCTTGATGTGCTGAGAAACCTGGCCCACTTGTGTCTCCAGGGATTTCAGGGTAGCCTCATGATTTGTCATCCTCATCTCTGTCTTGTCCATGAATGACTCAGTTTTCTTGACAAAGTGATCCATGTTTTCCATGTAAGCTCCTGTATGTGACATGAATGTGGCCAATGTCTGCTCTAGTATACTAGGTGCGGCTACTGGCTCATGTTGCGACTATTGCTGTGGTTGCTGACGCGACGGGATTCTGGGTGCCCCTTGGTTTTGATTGTTCTGCATTTGAGGATTCAGTGCATTGTTCGGATTGCTTCAGGAAAACTTGGGATCTTTCCTCCAGTTGGGATTGTAATTGTTGGAATCATAGTTTCTTGGCTTGTTATAATTTCCAACATACATCCCTTCTTCTAACTGTAACGGACAGTCTTCCGAACTGTGGTTCCCACTACAAGTCTCACATACCTCTTCTGCAGAATATATAGGTTTAGAATCTTTCTGCAATAGATTTTCCATCGCTTTTGTGAGGTATGCAACCTGTGACTTCAGGGAATTATCGGCTTCATAATCCTTTACAGTTATCCCTTGTTTACCTCTCCTTGCTGTAGGGAATTGCTCGTCATTTTTTGCTAAGTTTTTCAACACTAGCATTGCCTCATCTGGATCTTTATCCAATAATAGCCCATTTTCTGCTGAATCTCTTCTCATATGAGTGTGTGTATTGGCATCATTGTAGAATTTAACGACTTGATTCCACACGGGGAATCCATGCATCGGGCAGTTCCTTAGAAGAGTTGTAAATCTGTCCCATGCCTCGTGCATTGGTTCGTCATCTTCCTGTTTAAAAGTAGCAATTTCGTTACGCAATCGCTCAGATAAGTGAGAGAGATTAAAACGAGATAAAAATTCACGAGAGAGATCTGCCCAAGTTCGTATTGAACCTGGCGTTAGTTTATTCAACCAATTTTTAGCTCTGTCTCTCAGTGAATGAGGAAATAATCGGAGCCTCAGTATTTCTGGATGTATTCCTGGCAATCTAAATGATCCACATATTTCTTAGAACGTTTTCAGATGTTCTCGGGCATCCTCTGTTGCAGTACCACTAAACTGGCGAACAGAATTTATCATGCTGAACATAACAGGTTCCAGCTCAAAATTCTCAGCTTCCACATCTGGCAAGGTGGTCTCCAGTTCAACATGGCCATTGATCATGTAGTCATGGCAGGACTGTCGTGCGACAGCGGCAGGCCGTCCATTCTGGGCATCTAGGGGAGGATTTTCAGCATTCCTCTGGTTATCATTTACCTCGTTGTTCATTGCTTCTAACTGTTCCTCAAGATAGTCGTTTCTTGCTATTAAGAGGCAGACTCGGTTCCTGAGGTTACACGTACGTTCGATTTTAGGGTCTAGTTCATACTTAGGTTCTTTGCCTCATCTAGATATGCGCATAAGCAAACAGAAAACCTTGTGAAAAGCACAGGGTAAACAATACCAATAAAAACAGAAAAAATAAAAAGGAAAAGTGCAGTAAAAGTAAGGGTAAAGATATGTTTCCAGTCTCTGGCAACGACGCCAAAAACTTGTTGCGTGTCAAAAATCCTATCGCAAATAGTGCAAGTGTACACGACACAAGTAGTAAAGTGATACTTAGAGTATCGGATATCGTCTCCACATGGACTAAAAATAGCTTTAACCTAGAATTGCTGCACGAGAGAGAAAAATAGTTTATATTGATTGTAAAGTGATATTGGAAACAAGTAATATAAAAGATAAAAGAATCAGGTTTAAGAAATAGGCCGATATTGATTTGCTCGGTAGTGCAGGTGTTGCACTAAAGAGAAACTTTTGTTATGTCGTCGTCCCTGTCGCAGCAGAAGTCTGTTGTTGTCGCGGTAGCGATCACACAACTTTGTACTTCAAGTTTGGCAAGAATCCCTGCTATGACTTGTCCTATCCCTAGGCCCAAGTGCTGTTGACGAACACTTCTTTGATGATACCTCCCAGCGTGAATTAAAGGGTGAACACCAATGTTGTTGAATTCTTCCTTAGCCACTTAACCTCGTACTTATCCCTAAGCCGAGATGGTTTAACCATAAACTGGAAAACGCGTATTTATTCCGTTCGTATGCTTGACTCTCCCGATATCAAACAAATGGATAACCTCACAATGCTCTTGCGAGATATGAAAACCAAAATAAATAAAGTTGAAGATTTTATTACCTTGAACATAAAATTCCTAAAACAATACAATCCTTGCAACTACTTTACAGAATCAACCCTTAGCCCTAGGGGAAGTTTAGAACATGATGAGAAGGGGAAAACGACAAGGGTTTTGGGGAAGACGGCTATGAATGAGATATCCTTCCCTAGGTCGAATTACATGCCTTTATATAGGCCTTGGGTCCAAGGTTTCTAATATAGCAAGAATACAAGTTTAAACTAAAGTACAACTCTATTAGAGATTAAATCTTCTGAGTATATACCTTTAATTCGTCATCTTTTCTTGCTTTGGGTTTCTTCCTTGGACTTTGGGCTTGGCCTTCATTCTGCCTCAGGGCTCAGAAAAATATAGGAGTGGTCCACGATAGGCCGACTTGAATTCCTTTTTCTGTCGAGCTCCACTTCACTTTTCCCTTTCACCAATGTTGTCGTCATGGCTGCCACGGCAGTGGCCACTACAGCGTTATCTCCTTGACTCCAGTCCTATGATTCAGCTTTGCTCCCCTGCTGCCTTGAGTCTGCCACAGCAGATACCTGCAAAAGTGACCAAAATCAGTAGCAATTGTGTCATTTTATCTATTTGTGATGTATATGTAAAAATCTATCCTAAATGCAATGAAATATGCTTGAATGCAGCATAAATATGGGTAAATGAGGGGTAAAATATAGAACTTTTATACACTCAACAACCAGCAATTCTGACAGAAACTTATAGGTCATTCACCAACTGCAAAAAGACAGAGGAAGCAAAATTCTGGGGGTGTGCACAACTGCTAGAAATTTGGTTCAGGGGCCACAAATGGAATGCACCTTACAGGGGAGCCAGATACCTGGATACTTATTCGCCAATCAGAGAACACTTACCAGATTGTGTCTTGGAAAAGAAGACTGAGAAGCACTGGATTGAATATCTCAAAGACTTGAAGGATACAGATGTAGTATGGAAAGCTCCTTGGTTTAATACGGGTACGACCTTTCTATATCGTTGTGGAAACAGGGATTGGGTTCCTTTACTAGGAATTTGGGGAGGAACAACTTATTTCCCATTGCTAGTCTCGAGACAATTCGGATAAAGACAATTTGTGCCTACTACTGCTGGAATGGCTAAGTTCGAATATGCTCACAAGACCAATGACTACAAAGGGCTAATTCTGCAGACCTCAAAGGCTTGGGAAGCACCAAGAAGGGTTCAACCTTATCCGGGATCTGAAGTAATGGCAAGGTATGATGAGTGGAGGGCCCAGTGAGTCAATGACACTACGTTCCAAGGAATTCCCCAAAGAGCCGGAACTTCAACACATGCATTCCGGGAATTTCCTTCAACTTTAGAGAAACTTAGACATGACCGGGAGCAAGATTTGAAAAAGTATGAAAAAGGAGTTCAGAATCTTAAGGAGGAATTAACAATGGCACAGTTGCAAGTAGAGATCCACAAAGGAAAGGAGAAAGAGTTGGCGGAACAGAACAAGAAAGTGAACCAAGAACTAAAAAGCTGCGAGAATTGCACAATGACTACAAAGCCAAACAAAAGGGTGGAACAAGTAAGATAATAAAGAATCTATCAGAAGAATTTGATGCAATGACCCGAGACAGGGATGATTATAAAAAGATGTATGACAAAAAATGCGGGCAAGCAAAGAATCGAACGACAAAGCCAAGAAGAGGTTAGAAGAAGAACAAGGCCAAAATTTTGACTTGACTAGTCAGGTGACACAGCTTGAAGAGTTAATCACTAAGTATCACAACGAGGATAAAGTCGAAGCAAAGATAGCAAAAGAAAGAATGCAGAAAAGAATAATTGAGCTGGAAGTCATTGTTCAAGACTTGAAGGACAAGTTGGCTGGACATGAAGGAGCAGTAATGGCAGAGAACAAAGCATGGAAGGATAAATATGAGGCAGCCCGGCGAACGGTCCAGTGTCAGAATGATGAACTAGTGAGATTCAAAGCCCAAGTCAGAAGTATCGCTTCGTATGTCCGAATCCTGTCAAGTCAAGCTACAAACATGTTGGAACAGCCTAACATCGAAGAGGAACACGGGGAAGCCATTGTGCGTCTGTTGCACGAGTTAGTCAACTTAGGAGTTAGGGCTAGTGTTTTTATATAGCAAGTTTATCCCTTTTGTGTAATTAAATTTTCAGACGGATACGGTGTTTCTAAGGAAGATTGGTTCCTAAATTCGATGTTCTTTTATTGCATCCATTCATTCATGCATATATGCACGTATTTATTCATTTTAAAAATCTTATGATAAATAAGGAATTTAATAAGAGAAAGGTTTAATGGCAGAATTCACTCTAAGCCGTAAACATTCCACATTCATACGGAACTCGTCTGCGTTCACGATCCATGGCTTTTGAGGATCAGCTTGCCAACCTTGAAAACGAACGTGTGGAAATGCAGAATTGTTTTGACAGGATCGAACAATCAATTAAAGATTGCTTTACTCAAACCCAGGCAGAAATCATCAATCAGCTGACTGCTCTATTGGGCCCTAAGGAATCTGGGAAGGCCAAAGCAGCCGAAGGAGCTTCCAAAGAGGTGAATGATCAAGCAGAGACAACGTCCCACATCAGGATGCAGCTAGAAAAACCTTCAACAACGAAGAAGGTCCATATCAACTTACCTGGAGCAACACTAAGTCACCCAGTACACATTGGTGAAAACTTTGAGAATACCGAAGAGGTGCCAGACTTGAATACTCTTGATGAGATTGGAAAAATACGTGTTGTAATTGAGTGCAAGTACGAGGAGCGCTGCAAAGATCTCGAGGATCGCTTGATGGAACTACAGAAAGCCAATGAGATGGGACCAGGTGTTGTGGAAATGAGCCTGGTAGCTGACTTGGTACTTCCTCCTAAGTTCAAAGTCCTAGACTTTGAGAAATATGATGGAAATTCTTGTCCCAAAACCCATTTGGCGATGTATTGCAGAAAAATGGTTGCTTACCTGAGAGATGAAAAGTTGCTAATACATTACTTCTAGGACAGTCTAACTGGTTCAGCTACTCGCTGGTATACTCAACTAAGCCGAGTGAATATCTGATCATGGAAGGACTTGTCAGGAGCTTTTGTGGAACACTGTAAGCATGTTACAGAAATGATCCTGAGCCGATTAATGTTGCAAGGAATGGAGAAGAGGAGTGACGAAACGCTCCGATAGTACGCCTAAAGATGGAGAGATATTACAGCGCAAGTACAACCCCCGCTAATGGAAAGTGAGATTGCCCATATGCTTGTACAAACTCTGAGAGGACCGCTTTTCGAAAGGCTTATCTGCAATGCCTCCCAGAACTTTGCTGACATTGTGATGACAGGAGAGCTGATAGATGCCGCGATAAAGAGCGGAAGGATTGAAAGTGGAGAGAGTTCTCGCAGGAACTATAAGAGGAAAGATAATGAAGTGAACAGAGCAAGCACTTATGAGGCACCAAAAAATGTGACCATTACATCGCCTGGAACCTCAGCTGGAAACTCTCAAAATTCAAACAAGAGGGATTCCCGAGGACCGAGAAATGATAGAATGAACTTTACACCCATCTCAATGTCATATGAAGAATTATACCCTTAGCTGCATGAGGCAGATTTGGTGAGACCGTATCATCTGACACCTCTACAGCCTCCTTACTCTCCATGGTACAAAGCTGATGCCCACGGTGAATTCCATGCTGGAATACCAGGACATTCAATTGAAACATGCACAACATTCAAGAAGGTGGTGCAGAATTTGATCAATACTAGGATATTGAAGTTTGATGAACCCAGTATCGTTGCTAATCCCCTTCCAAGTCATGGAGGACGTGGGGTGAACATGATAAAAGAATATGGTGAGGCGAAGAGATGAAAGACTGATGTTTCAGAAATCCAGTCTCCATTGAGATGGGTGTTTGGGCAGCTATATAACGCCAAGATGATTGAAGTTGGCATGAAAGTTGAGATGGAAGTACCTACCAAGATGTATTATGAATATCACCAAGAGTGTGATCATGAAATTTAGCACTGCCAAGAATTCAGGGACCTGGTTCAAAAAAAGATGGATAACAAAGAGATTGAGTTCTTTGAAAAGGTTGGTACAAGGAGAGAGGTTGAAGTGTGTGCTTCGAAAAATTCTGGGGTGAAATATGGGGTGCACAAACCTTTGGTTGTGACAGTTAAGTTGAAGGTTCCAAACGCGAAGCCAATGGTGGCACCTAAGATAATGATTTCAACTCTCGCTCCGTTTGCCTTCAAAAGTACCAATGAATTCCCTTGGAATTATGCGGTCAGTGTGTCAATACCAGAAAAAGAAAAGTTGCAAGAGATGAAATCGAAAGAAGAGACAAAGGAAGGACCAGAGAAAGAACAAATGAATTCGAAGGCGGTAAATGAAGTAGGTCATTTCACTCGAAGTGGCAGATGTTACTCCTCCCTAGAAGTTATGAAAGAAGCTGAGAAAGCTAAAGAAAAGGTATCTACTGCCCCAGAAAAGATTTTTGAGGAAGACCCTGCTCCAAAGATAAATGAACCGGTGACGGAGGAGCAAGCCTGGGAATTTCTGAGGTTTTTAAAGCACAACGAGTACAACATTGTAGAACAATTGAAGTGGCAACAGACGGGAATTTCAGTTCTAGAATTGTTACTGAGCTCTGAAGGGCACCGTAATGCTTTGATAAAGGTGTTAAATCAGACGTTTGTGCCAAACAATATCTCAGTAGACAAGTTGAACAGAATTGTAAATCATATCGCTACCGACAATTACATTACATTTACTGATGATGAAATTCAGGAAGGGGGAATGGGGTCAGTAAAAGCTTTGAATATCACCACGCATTGTAAAGGGTATGTGCTGCCAGACGTCCTGATTGACAATGGATCAACACTCAATGTTATGCCGATGGCAACTTTGTAGAGGTTGCCTATCAATAATTCCCATATGAAAGCATATCATAATACTGTAAGAGCCTTTGATGGAATAATCTGAGACGTGCTTGGGAGGATAAAAGTACCATTGTAGATAGGACCGACAATTTACAATATTGATTTTGTGGTGATGGACATTATGCCAACTTATAATTGTTTGCTCGGACGACCCTGGTTTCACTCAGCAGGGGCAGTCCCATCTTCTCTACATCAGAAACTCAAATTTGTTATAGAAGGAAAGTTGGTTAGTGTTGAAGCAGAGGAAGACATCATTTCCTCTGTAACAACTGACATACCCTACATCTAGACAGATGAAAATGCTTTGGAGTGCTCTTTCCAGGCGCTGGAATTTGTAAATGCTACCTTTGTTGCTGAGGGAAAGCCATTTCCACGGCCAAGACTGTCAAACTGCACTAAGATGACTGTTCGAGAGACACTTGGAAGAGGTGCAAGGACAGGGAAGGGGCATGGAAAACATTTGCAGGGAAGTTTTCTCCGAGGCCTTTTCTAATGAAGAAAGATCATTTTGGATTAGGGTTTGCTCCTACAGTAAAGGACCGATTAAGAGAACTAAAGAAGCAAAGTGAACAAAAAAGAGCTCGTATGCAAGGAAAGGAGACATCCTCCCGCCTGGTGACATCTTTTGACATGACAAAGATCTTCAAGTCACGTGGATTCACCAACATTGAAAAACACCTGGAGGAGGTCAATCAAGAAACAATAAAGCTGCATGAGGAGGAAATCTTCGGCAATGACCTAGATGGAGTTTTTGTTGGAGGAATCTTCGAGAATGCTCAGCCTGACAATTATCTGAGATTGATCCTTCCCTGTGCCCCAGGTGAGACATTGAAGAACTGGACAGCTGAAGATACTTGCTTTGTAACCAAAGTTAAAATAGAGTAAATACCGGGACCACCTTATACCTTTGCCCGCGGGTATAAGGGGATTATCTGTAAAGGGCCATTATACCATCATTTTAATAAAGATACTTTCCATGCTTATTCACAAATGGAAAATGAGTTTTTAATTTTTTGCATCCTTTTCAAAATATATTATTATTTTCTTTGTAGGTTTTCAACCACCGATTGCATGAATGATCCTAAACCCGATCCTAGGGTAGGACCTGAACAATCAGTATGTCTAACAGAAATCAATGAAGTTGAGGATGAACTAGAATGTGAAATCCCTAAAGAATTACCGAGGTTAGTGGAAAAAGAAGATAAGCAGATCCTACCCCACAAAGAAGAACTAGAGATTCTCAATTTGGAAACAGAAGAAAACAAAAGAGAAGTAAAGATCAGGGCAACATTTTCGTCCAGAAAGAAGCAAGAATTAATTGATCTACTTTGTGAGTTCAAAGATGTCTTCGCCTGGTCCTATCAAGATATGCCAGGGTTAAACATTGACATAGTGGTACACAAATTGCCCATTAAACCTGAATGTAGACTGGTTCAACAAAAGCATAGAAGGATGAGGCCGGAAATGGTGATAAAGATAAAAGAAGAGGTGCAGAAGCAGATTGATGTCAGTTTCCTAGCGGTGTCTCAATACCCAGAATGGGTGGCTAATATAGTACCTGTACCAAAGAAAGATGGGAAAGTAGGAATGTGTGTCGACTACAGGGACCTGAATCGGGCCAGTCCGAAAGATAATTTTCTTTTGCCACATATAGACATCCTAGTCGGCAATACGTCAGGGCATTCCTGGTTTTCCTTTATGGATGGCTTCTCGGGATATAATCAGATAAAGATGAGTCCAGAAGATATGATCAAGACCACCTTTATAACCTTATGGGGCACTTACTGTTACAAGGTGATGCCCTTTGAACTAAAGAACGCTGGGGCAACATACCAACGGGCAATGGTGACCATGTTTCACGACATGACGCATAAAGAAGTCGAAGTGTATGTAGATGTCATGATCGCCAAATCCCATACCGAGGAGGAGCACATCCAAAACCTGAAAAAGTTATTCTTGAGATTGAAAAAGTACCAATTGAAGCTCAATACTAACAAATGCACTTTTGGAGTGACATGAATGTGGCCAATGTCTGCTCTAGTATACTAGGTGCGGCTACTGGCTCATGTTGCGACTATTGCTGTGGTTGCTGACGCGACGGGATTCTGGGTGCCCCTTGGTTTTGATTGTTCTGCATTTGAGGATTCAGTGCATTGTTCGGATTGCTTCAGGAAAACTTGGGATCTTTCCTCCAGTTGGGATTGTAATTGTTGGAATCATAGTTTCTTGGCTTGTTATAATTTCCAACATACATCCCTTCTTCTAACTGTAACGGACAGTCTTCCGAACTGTGGTTCCCACTACAAGTCTCACATACCTCTTCTGCAGAATATATAGGTTTAGAATCTTTCTGCAATAGATTTTCCATCGCTTTTGTGAGGTATGCAACCTGTGACTTCAGGGAATTATCGGCTTCATAATCCTTTACAGTTATCCCTTGTTTACCTCTCCTTGCTGTAGGGAATTGCTCGTCATTTTTTGCTAAGTTTTTCAACACTAGCATTGCCTCATCTGGATCTTTATCCAATAATAGCCCATTTTCTGCTGAATCTCTTCTCATATGAGTGTGTGTATTGGCATCATTGTAGAATTTAACGACTTGATTCCACACGGGGAATCCATGCATCGGGCAGTTCCTTAGAAGAGTTGTAAATCTGTCCCATGCCTCGTGCATTGGTTCGTCATCTTCCTGTTTAAAAGTAGCAATTTCGTTACGCAATCGCTCAGATAAGTGAGAGAGATTAAAACGAGATAAAAATTCACGAGAGAGATCTGCCCAAGTTCGTATTGAACCTGGCGTTAGTTTATTCAACCAATTTTTAGCTCTGTCTCTCAGTGAATGAGGAAATAACCGGAGCCTCAGTATTTCTGGATGTATTCCTGGCAATCTAAACGATCCACATATTTCTTAGAACGTTTTCAGATGTTCTCGGGCATCCTCTGTTGCAGTACCACTAAACTGGCGAACATAATTTATCATGCTGAACATAACAGGTTCCAGCTCAAAATTCTCAGCTTCCACATCTGGCAAGGTGGTCTCCAGTTCAACATGGCCATTGATCATGTAGTCATGGCAGGACTGTCGTGCGGCAGCGGCAGGCCGTCCATTCTGGGCATCTAGGGGAGGATTTTCAGCATTCCTCTGGTTATCATTTACCTCGTTGTTCATTGCTTCTAACTGTTCCTCAAGATAGTCGTTTCTTGCTATTAAGAGGCAAACTCGGTTCCTGAGGTTACACGTACGTTCGATTTTAGGGTCTAGTTCATACTTAGGTTCTTTGCCTCATCTAGATATGCGCATAAGCAAACAGAAAACCTTGTGAAAAGCACAGGGTAAACAATACCAATAAAAACAGAAAAAATAAAAAGGAAAAGTGCAGTAAAAGTAAGGGTAAAGATATGTTTCCAGTCTCTGGCAACGACGCCAAAAACTTGTTGCGTGTCAAAAATCCTATCGCAAATAGTGCAAGTGTACATGACACAAGTAGTAAAGTGATACTTAGAGTATCGGATATCGTCTCCACATGGACTAAAAATAGCTTTAACCTAGAATTGCTGCACGAGAGAGAAAAATAGTTTATATTGATTGTAAAGTGATATTGGAAACAAGTAATATAAAAGATAAAAGAATCAGGCTTAAGAAATAGGCCGATATTGATTTGCTCGGTAGTGCAGGTGTTGCACTAAAGAGAAACTTTTGTTATGTCGTCGTCCCTGTCGCAGCAGAAGTCTGTTGTTGTCGCGGTAGCGATCACACAACTTTGTACTTCAAGTTTGGCAAGAATCCCTGCTATGACTTGTCCTATCCCTAGGCCCAAGTGCTGTTGACGAACACTTCTTTGATGATACCTCCCAGCGTGAATTAAAGGGTGAACACCAATGTTGTTGAATTCTTCCTTAGCCACTTAACCTCGTACTTATCCCTAAGCCGAGATGGTTTAACCATAAACTGGAAAACGCGTATTTATTCCGTTCGTATGCTTGACTCTCCCGATATCAAACAAATGGATAACCTCACAATGCTCTTGCGAGATATGAAAACCAAAATAAATAAAGTTGAAGATTTTATTACCTTGAACATAAAATTCCTAAAACAATACAATCCTTGCAACTACTTTACAGAATCAACCCTTAGCCCTAGGGGAAGTTTAGAACATGATGAGAAGGGGAAAACGACAAGGGTTTTGGGGAAGACGGCTATGAATGAGATATCCTTCCCTAGGTCGAATTACATGCCTTTATATAGGCCTTGGGTCCAAGGTTTCTAATATAGCAAGAATACAAGTTTAAACTAAAGTACAACTCTATTAGAGATTAAATCTTCTGAGTATATGCCTTTAATTCGTCATCTTTTCTTGCTTTGGGTTTCTTCCTTGGACTTTGGGCTTGGCCTTCATTCTGCCTCAGGGCTCAGAAAAATATAGGAGTGGTCCACGATAGGCCGACTTGAATTCCTTTTTCTGTCGAGCTCCACTTCACTTTTCCCTTTCACCAATGTTGTCGTCATGGCTGCCACGGCAGTGGCCACTACAGCGTTATCTCCTTGACTCCAGTCCTATGATTCAGCTTTGCTCCCCTGCTGCCTTGAGTCTGCCACAGCAGATACCTGCAAAAGTGACCAAAATCAGTAGCAATTGTGTCATTTTATCTATTTGTGATGTATATGTAAAAATCTATCCTAAATGCAATGAAATATGCTTGAATGCAGCATAAATATGGGTAAATGAGGGGTAAAATATAGAACTTTTATACACTCAACAACCAGCAATTCTGACAGAAACTTATAGGTCATTCACCAACTGCAAAAAGACAGAGGAAGCAAAATTCTGGGGGTGTGCACAACTGCTAGAAATTTGGTTCAGGGGCCACAAATGGAATGCACCTTACAGGGGAGCCAGATACCTGGATACTTATTCGCCAATCAGAGAACACTTACCAGATTGTGTCTTGGAAAAGAAGACTGAGAAGCACTGGATTGAATATCTCAAAGACTTGAAGGATACAGATGTAGTATGGAAAGCTCCTTGGTTTAATACGGGTACGACCTTTCTATATCGTTGTGGAAACAGGGATTGGGTTCCTTTACTAGGAATTTGGGGAGGAACAACTTATTTCCCATTGCTAGTCTCGTGACAATTCGGATAAAGACAATTTGTGCCTACTACTGCTGGAATGGCTAAGTTCGAATATGCTCACAAGACCAATGACTACAAAGGGCTAATTCTGCAGACCTCAAAGGCTTGGGAAGCACCAAGAAGGGTTCAACCTTATCCGGGATCTGAAGTAATGGCAAGGTATGATGAGTGGAGGGCCCAGTGAGTCAATGACACTACGTTCCAAGGAATTCCCCAAAGAGCCGGAACTTCAACACATGCATTCCAGGAATTTCCTTCAACTTTAGAGAAACTTAGACATGACCGGGAGCAAGATTTGAAAAAGTATGAAAAAGGAGTTCAGAATCTTAAGGAGGAATTAACAATGGCACAGTTGCAAGTAGAGATCCACAAAGGAAAGGAGAAAGAGTTGGCGGAACAGAACAAGAAAGTGAACCAAGAACTAAAAAGCTGCGAGAATTGCACAATGACTACAAAGCCAAACAAAAGGGTGGAACAAGTAAGATAATAAAGAATCTATCAGAAGAATTTGATGCAATGACCCGAGACAGGGATGATTATAAAAAGATGTATGACAAAAAATGCGGGCAAGCAAAGAATCGAACGACAAAGCCAAGAAGAGGTTAGAATAAGAACAAGGCCAAAATTTTGACTTGACTAGTCAGGTGACACAGCTTGAAGAGTTAATCACTAAGTATCACAACGAGGATAAAGTCGAAGCAAAGATAGCAAAAGAAAGAATGCAGAAAAGAATAATTGAGCTGGAAGTCATTGTTCAAGACTTGAAGGACAAGTTGGCTGGACATGAAGGAGCAGTAATGGCAGAGAACAAAGCATGGAAGGATAAATATGAGGCAGCCCGGCGAACGGTCCAGTGTCAGAATGATGAACTAGTGAGATTCAAAACCCAAGTCAGAAGTATCGCTTCGTATGTCCGAATCCTGTCAAGTCAAGCTACAAACATGTTGGAACAGCCTAACATCGAAGAGGAACACGGGGAAGCCATTGTGCGTCTGTTGCACGAGTTAGTCAACTTAGGAGTTAGGGCTAGTGTTTTTATATAGCAAGTTTATCCCTTTTGTGTAATTAAATTTTCAGACGGATACGGTGTTTCTAAGGAAGATTGGTTCCTAAATTCGATGTTCTTTTATTGCATCCATGCATTCATGCATATATGCACGTATTTATTCATTTTAAAAATCTTATGATAAATAAGGAATTTAATAAGAGAAAGGTTTAATGGCAGAATTCACTCTAAGCCGTAAACATTCCACATTCATACGGAACTCGTCTGCGTTCACGATCCATGGCTTTTGAGGATCAGCTTGCCAACCTTGAAAATGAACGTGTGGAAATGCAGAATTGTTTTGACAGGATCGAACAATCAATTAAAGATTGCTTTACTCAAACCCAGGCAAAAATCATCAATCAGCTGACTGCTCTATTGGGCCCTAAGGAATCTGGGAAGGCCAAAGCAGCCGAAGGAGCTTCCAACGAGGTGAATGATCAAGCAGAGACAACGTCCCACATCAGGATGCAGCTAGAAAAACCTTCAACAACGAAGAAGGTCCATATCAACTTACCTGGAGCAACACTAAGTCACCCAGTACACATTGGTGAAAACTTTGAGAATACCGAAGAGGTGCCAGACTTGAATACTCTTGATGAGATTGGAAAAATACGTGTTGTAATTGAGTGCAAGTACGAGGAGCGCTGCAAAGATCTCGAGGATCGCTTGATGGAACTACAGAAAGCCAATGAGATGGGACCAGGTGTTGTGGAAATGAGCCTGGTAGCTGACTTGGTACTTCCTCCTAAGTTCAAAGTCCTAGACTTTGAGAAATATGATGGAAATTCTTGTCCCAAAACCCATTTGGCGATGTATTGCAGAAAAATGGTTGCTTACCTGAGAGATGAAAAGTTGCTAATACATTACTTCTAGGACAGTCTAACTGGTTCAGCTACTCGCTGGTATACTCAACTAAGCCGAGTGAATATCTGATCATGGAAGGACTTGTCAGGAGCTTTTGTGGAACACTGTAAGCATGTTACAGAAATGATCCTGAGCCGATTAATGTTGCAAGGAATGGAGAAGAGGAGTGACGAAACGCTCCGATAGTACGCCTAAAGATGGAGAGATATTACAGCGCAAGTACAACCCCCGCTAATGGAAAGTGAGATTGCCCATATGCTTGTACAAACTCTGAGAGGACCGCTTTTCGAAAGGCTTATCTGCAATGCCTCCCAGAACTTTGCTGACATTGTGATGACAGGAGAGCTGATAGATGCCGCGATAAAGAGCGGAAGGATTGAAAGTGGAGAGAGTTCTCGCAGGAACTATAAGAGGAAAGATAATGAAGTGAACAGAGCAAGCACTTATGAGGCACCAAAAAATGTGACCATTACATCGCCTGGAACCTCAGCTGGAAACTCTCAAAATTCAAACAAGAGGGATTCCCGAGGACCGAGAAATGATAGAATGAACTTTACACCCATCTCAATGTCATATGAAGAATTATACCCTTAGCTGCATGAGGCAGATTTGGTGAGACCATATCATCTGACACCTCTACAGCCTCCTTACTCTCCATGGTACAAAGCTGATGCCCACGGTGAATTCCATCCTGGAATACCGGGACATTCAATTGAAACATGCACAACATTCAAGAAGGTGGTGCAGAATTTGATCAATACTGGGATATTGAAGTTTGATGAACCCAGTATCGTTGCTAATCCCCTTCCAAGTCATGGAGGACGTGGGGTGAACATGATAAAAGAATATGGTGAGGCGAAGAGACGAAAGACTGATGTTTCAGAAATCCAGTCTCCATTGAGATGGGTGTTTGAGCAGCTATATAACGCCAAGATGATTGAAGTTGGCATGAAAGTTGAGATGGAAGTACCTACCAAGATGTATTATGAATATCACCAAGAGTGTGATCATGAAATTTAGCACTGCCAAGAATTCAGGGACCTGGTTCAAAAAAAGATGGATAACAAAGAGATTAAGTTCTTTGAAAAGGTTGGTACAAGGAGAGAGGTTGAAGTGTGTGCTTCGAAAAATTCTGGGGTGAAATATGGGGTGCACAAACCTTTGGTTGTGACAGTTAAGTTGAAGGTTCCAAACGCGAAGCCAATGGTGGCACCTAAGATAATGATTTCAACTCCCGCTCCGTTTGCCTTCAAAAGTACCAATGAATTCCCTTGGAATTATGCGGCCAGTGTGTCAATACCAGAAAAAGAAAAGTTGCAAGAGATGAAATCGAAAGAAGAGACAAAGGAAGGACCAGAGAAAGAACAAATGAATTCGAAGGCGGTAAATGAAGTAGGTCATTTCACTCGAAGTGGCAGATGTTACTCCTCCCTAGAAGTTATGAAAGAAGCTGAGAAAGCTAAAGAAAAGGTATCTACTGCCCCAGAAAAGATTTTTGAGGAAGACCCTGCTCCAAAGATAAATGAACCGGTGACGGAGGAGCAAGCCTGGGAATTTCTGAGGTTTTTAAAGCACAACGAGTACAACATTGTAGAACAATTGAAGTGGCAACAGACGGGAATTTCAGTTCTAGAATTGTTACTGAGCTCTGAAGGGCACCGTAATGCTTTGATAAAGGTGTTAAATCAGACGTTTGTGCCAAACAATATCTCAGTAGACAAGTTGAACAGAATTGTAAATCATATCGCTACCGACAATTACATTACATTTACTGATGATGAAATTCCGGAAGGGGGAATGGGGTCAGTAAAAGCTTTGAATATCACCACGCATTGTAAAGGGTATGTGCTGCCAGACGTCCTGATTGACAATGGATCAGCATTCAATGTTATGCCGATGGCAACTTTGTAGAGGTTGCCTATCAATAATTCCCATATGAAAGCATATCATAATACTGTAAGAGCCTTTGATGGAATAATCTGAGACGTGCTTGGGAGGATAAAAGTACCATTGTAGATAGGACCGACAATTTACAATATTGATTTTGTGGTGATGGACATTATGCCAACTTATAATTGTTTGCTCGGACGACCCTGGTTTCACTCAGCAGGGGCAGTCCCATCTTCTCTACATCAGAAACTCAAATTTGTTATAGAAGGAAAGTTGGTTAGTGTTGAAGCAGAGGAAGACATCATTTCCTCTGTAACAACTGACATACCCTACATCTAGACAGATGAAAATGCTTTGGAGTGCTCTTTCCAGGCGCTGGAATTTGTAAATGCTACCTTCGTTGCTGAGGGAAAGCCATTTCCACGGCCAAGACTGTCAAACTGCACTAAGATGACTGTTCGAGAGACACTTGGAAGAGGTGCAAGGACAGGGAAGGGGCATGGAAAACATTTGCAGGGAAGTTTGCTCCGAGGCCTTTTCTGATGAAGAAAGATCATTTTGGATTAGGGTTTGCTCCTACAGTAAAGGACCGATTAAGAGAACTAAAGAAGCAAAGTGAACAAAAAAGAGCTCGTATGCAAGGAAAGGAGACATCCTCCCGCCTGGTGACATCTTTTGACATGACAAAGATCTTCAAGTCACGTGGATTCACCAACATTGAAAAACACCTGGAGGAGGTCAATCAAGAAACAATAAAGCTGCATGAGGAGGAAATCTTCGGCAATGACCTAGATGGAGTTTTTGTTGGAGGAATCTTCGAGAATGCTCAGCCTGACAATTATCTGAGATTGATCCTTCCCTGTGCCCCAGGTGAGACATTGAAGAACTGGACAGCTGAAGATACTTGCTTTGTAACCAAAGTTAAAATAGAGTAAATACCGGGACCACCTTATACCTTTGCCCGCGGGTATAAGGGGATTATCTGTAAAGGGCCATTATACCATCATTTTAATAAAGATACTTTCCATGCTTATTCACAAATGGCAAATGAGTTTTTAATTTTTTGCATCCTTTTCAAAATATATTATTATTTTCTTTGTAGGTTTTCAACCACCGATTGCATGAATGATCCTAAACCCGATCCTAGGGTAGGACCTGAACAGTCAGTATGTCTAACAGAAATCAATGAAGTTGAGGATGAACTAGAATGTGAAATCCCTAAAGAATTACCGAGGTTAGTGGAAAAAGAAGATAAGCAGATCCTACCCCACAAAGAAGAACTAGAGATTCTCAATTTGGAAACAGAAGAAAACAAAAGAGAAGTAAAGATCAGGGCAACATTTTCGTCCAGAAAGAAGCAAGAATTAATTGATCTACTTTGTGAGTTCAAAGATGTCTTCGCCTGGTCCTATCAAGATATGCCAGGGTTAAACATTGACATAGTGGTACACAAATTGCCCATTAAACCTGAATGTAGACTGGTTCAACAAAAACATAGAAGGATGAGGCCGGAAATGGTGATAAAGATAAAAGAAGAGGTGCAGAAGCAGATTGATGTCAGTTTCCTAGCGGTGTCTCAATACCCAGAATGGGTGGCTAATATAGTACCTGTACCAAAGAAAGATGGGAAAGTAGGAATGTGTGTCGACTACAGGGACCTGAATCGGGCCAGTCCGAAAGATAATTTTCTTTTGCCACATATAGACATCCTAGTCGGCAATACGTCAGGGCATTCCTGGTTTTCCTTTATGGATGGCTTCTCGGGATATAATCAGATAAAGATGAGTCCAGAAGATATGATCAAGACCACCTTTATAACCTTATGGGGCACTTACTGTTACAAGGTGATGCCCTTTGAACAAAAGAACGCTGGGGCAACATACCAACGGGCAATGGTGACCATGTTTCACGACATGACGCATAAAGAAGTCGAAGTGTATGTAGATGTCATGATCGCCAAATCCCATACCGAGGACGAGCACATCCAAAACCTGAAAAAGTTATTCTTGAGATTGAAAAAGTACCAATTGAAGCTCAATACTAACAAATGCACTTTTGGAGTAACATCTGGAAAACTCCTTGGGTTCGTTGTTAGTAGAAGGGGAATCCAGATAGACCTTGATCAAGTGAAGGCTATCCAGAACTTACCGCCGCCTAGCTCACAAAAAGAAGTTCGGGGGTTCCTTGGCAGATTGAATTATGTTTCTTGGTTCATATCACAATTGACCGATAAATGTGATCTAATCTTTAGGACGTTGAAAAAGAATAACCCTGGAGAATGGAACAAAGAGTGCCAAGAGTCATTTGACAAAATCAAGAAATATCTCACCAATGCTCCCATATTAGTAGCATTTGTTCTTGGCAGGCCACTAATCCTTTACCTGACGGTCTACGAGAACTCAATGGGATGTGTATTGGGGAAACATGATGACACAGGAAAGAAAGAAAGAGCCATCTATTACTTGAGCAAGAAGTTTACTGAATGCGAAGTGCGGTATCCACCGATTCAAAAAATGTGTTGTGCTCTGGTTTGGGTAACCCGAAGGCTCAGGCAATACATGTTATACCATACCACATGGTTGATTTCTCATCATGACCCGTTAAAATTCATGATGGAAATACCAGCATTGATTAGAAGACTGACACACTGGAAAATGTTGTTATCAGAATTTGACATTGTGTATGTGAGTCAAAAAGCAATAAAAGGAAGTGCTATAGCAGATTTCTTAGCTAGTCGTGCAATGGAAGATTATGAGCCCCTAAACTTTGATTTCTCAGATGAAGATGTGATGAATGTCTCCATAATAGAAGCCGGAATTCCAGAAAGAAAAACCTGGAAATTTTATTTTTATGGAGCGGTTAATGCCCTTGGGCGAGGAATTGGGTCAGTATTGATCTCACCCGATGATGTACACTACCCGTCCAAAAGTAGGCTAGAATTTCTTTGCACCAATAACATGGCAGAATACGAAGCCTGTGTAATGAGCTTGCGAGCTGCTATTGAAAGAAAAATAAGTCTTAAAAGTGTATGGAGATTCAGCATTGGTGATTTACCAACTACGTGGAGAATGGGAAACGAAAGATGTAAAATTGATCGAGTACCGAAAATTGATCTTAGAGCTAATAAAAGAGTTCGAGGAAATAACCTTTATATACATCCCCAGGGAAGATAATCAAATGGCGGATGCTTTAGCTACACTGGCTTCGGTATTCTTAGCATACAGATTAGAAGATATGGTGCCTATCCGAATGCAGAGCTATGAAACCTATGCTCACTGCTGCAGTATAGAAGAAGAAATCGACTAACATCCCTGGTACCATGATATTTTGCAACACCTAAAGTATCAGACTTATCCTATGGGGGGCAAATGATAATGAAAAAAGAACTATTAAAAGGGCTTCGGGATATGTACTCGACAGAGAAATCCTATACAAAAGAAGCAGAGATCATATCTTTCTTAGATGTGTTAATGCCAATAAAGCAAATACTATAATGGCAGAGGTACATGACGAGATATGTGGTACACATGCAAATGGGCTCTCAATAGCCAGGAAGATTATGAGATATGGCTATTATTGGACGACCACGGAAGGATACTGCATTGAATACACAAAAAAGTGTCATAAGTGCCAAATATATGCTGACAAAATCAATTCTCCACCAGTCCCTCTACATACCATGAACGCACCATGGCCTTTTGCAGCCTGGGGCATGGATGTTATTGGGCAAATTCATCCCAAAGCTTCAAACGGACATCGCTTCATCCTCGTGGCGATAGATTATTTTACCAAGTGGGTAGAAACAGCTTCTTATGCCAACATCACAAGAACTACAATCAGTAAGTTCCTAAAGAAAGAGATAATTTGCCGATATGGACTACCAGAAAAAATTGTTACTAATAATGCTACAAATTTCAACAACAAAGTGATAATGAAAGTGTGTGAACAATTCAAAATCATTCACCACAATTCAGTAACATATCGCCCGAAGATGAATGGAGCAGTGTAATCACTAATTTTGTCCGGGCTAACATCTTTTTATTTCGTCTTATAGTAGCGGGCTGATATGGGCTATTGTCTAGTTATTAATTATGTAAATGTGTCATTAAAATCCTAGAAAAAAAGCAAAAAATATTACTATTAATATTATATCTATTATTATATCATTTATGTGAAAAACCCTAAAACACTACTAATATAGTATGTCATCTTCTTTATTATTATTGTTACCAATATTATTATCATATGCTATTATTACTATTATATTATTATTACCTTATTATTATTATTATTATTATTATTATTATTATTAAATCTAGAAAAACAAAAATAACATCAAATAAATAAAGCCCGAAATATAATCAAAGCTCAAAGTCCTATAATTTAAAGTCCATTTACCAAATAAAAAATAAAAACCCAAAAAATATACATAGCCCAATTCGGGCCCAACTTAAAGAAAATCCTAAATCTGAAAACCCTAATGACCCTTTTTTGTTATGCAGCCGCCACCAGATCTGACCGTTGGATCTATGCGCCAGATCAACGGCCCAGATTAGGATCACGCAAAAAGCCCTAGGGCAAAAAGGACTGGATCAGGCCGCGCCGCGTGATCAGGACCCTTGGATCAGGGAATGATCCGACGCTCCATATCTTCTCTCGGTAGAAACCCTAAGGCTCTCCAAAATCGTCTCGCGTCGCCCGAATCAGAACCGTTAGATCAAGACACGATCTAACGACTTCGAGGCAAGGATCTTCCACGCGCGACTGTTTGGATTCCCACACGCGTGCTACACGACCGTCCAGATCTTCCACCAACGGTCAGGATCACTCCACGATGCCGATCCGTCGTCTGCCTCTGCTGGTCCCCTCCTCACGGCCAGCAGTACATGCAGCCAAAAAGCACAACTGAAATGTCAGGCAACAATGCGCAAATGCAACAGAAATCAAAAAACAAAAATCATAGAAGCAAAATGACAAACGACAGCAGATGAATACGTACAAATCAACATCATTTCCAACAATTTTTTGTAATTAGAAAAAGAGCAAAAATGTAATATTCCGGCTATATAAAGCCCGAAGCAAAATGTAATGGGGAAAAACGATTGGGAAATTACAGAGAGAGTTTTTGAAAGGGGGTTTTTAGAGAGGATTCAAAAAATTCCAGAGAGAGACATTGTAATAAGAGTTTTCATATCAATACAAGCAGTGAAGGATTTTTAGAGGTATTTTGATCTTCATTTTTTTATTACAAAACAAAATAAAAAAGGGAAAGGTTTCGGTTTATTTACCTCCGCGTCCGTCTGCCTTCCCCGCCGGTGACAAGCCATCCGGTCCCTTCCGGGACCATGCAAGGTGAGCCGGTGGAGGGTAAACGTTGGTAAGTGATCGTTTTGAAGTTTTTAGGTTTGGCCTTTGAAAAAAAAGAAAATGGTTTTCAAAATGTTTTCGAGGCTTTGGTTTTGATTTCGTAAAAGGGGTTCTTTTGGTTTTTAGAAAAGTTTGTTTTTTTAGGCTTCCGGCGCCGGCAACGGCGATCGGAATGCCTTGCGACACTGGAAACAGAGAAGGGGGGAAAGGGCTTTGGTCTAGGTTAAGGTTTCGGTTTGAAAAAGGACAAAACAGAAAAAAAGTGTTAGGCTTAGTTTATATAGGTTTTTTTTTATTTTAAAATCGGTCTAATTATGTTTTAAATCCTTACGTGTCCATGTAATCACACCAGGAGTCCTTCCGCATTACAAAACCACGCTCGTGGTTCTCCCATGTTTTCAAGCGTTTTTAATTTGATCCCTAGTCTGGTTTCAATCGATTTGCGAAGGGGAAAATTATTGTCACGGTCCCTGCAGCTTTCCGCGCCTTTTTAATTAAGTCTCTATTTCGCTTTTTAATTAGTTTTTAAATGGGTTTATTACAGCTTTGACCCCTGCCAGATTGCTCTTTTATTTCAGCATTTATTTATGTTCCTTTTATTCATGTATCGAATATGTGTTTTTGCCCTTTTGTTATGCTTGTTTAATGTGGATATAGGATTTGTGGTGCATGTCATGTTTATCTTATAACATGTAGTTGTATGCTTTTTTTAATCTTGTTTTAGCATGTTTATAATGCGTAGTTTAATTTTGCTATGCATGTTTTTGATATGTGCATATATTCCCTTTTCATGATGGTTCGAATATATATGGCATGCATCCTAATATGTCATTCATGTGACCCTTTTATTTTGCTCGATAATTAATTAACTTAAAAATATACCCAAAGAGAGGTATTAATTAACCCTGGTATCCGAAAAACGATAGTCCTAGCTTAATGGATGTCGATCGAATATTTGGGTTAATTTTCACTGTCTCTAGGTAAGCGAAAGCGTAAAAATGAAAATAACACGCATCATCCCGTATTTATCCGCATCATGCATAAAGGTGACGTACGGGATCCGAACCTTAAACTAACACGACAGTCAGTCTTATATGATGTCGGTTTAGTCTATGGTCCGGTGTACCGTCATCCTTTCTAATTAAATGTTTAATTAATTTCAAAGCCACAATTCTACATAGCCTGTGCTATTTAAGTCGCATTTTCATTTAAGAACATCCTTGTTAAATCCACTTCAGTTTTTAAATAGTTTCTATCGATTAAAAGGCAACAAGCAATTTGGTACCGATCTCCGGGCGTGATGGGGGTGCTAACCCTTCCCCACACGTAACCAACTCCCGAACCCGTTTTTTTATGAATCTCTGGTTTTGTGGTGTCCGGTCTACCTTAGTGGCCGGTGGCGACTCCAAATTTTTCATCCTTTTATAAATTCGAATCCCCCCCCTTTTAAATAAAACCCTTTTCAAGAAGAGATAGTGATAAGGCCTCACTTTAGCGATTTTCCTCGAAAAAACCTTATCACAGTTTGGCGACTCCGCTAGGGATAAATTTTTTGTTTTTACAAAACAAAAAGAGAGTTAAGCCAATAAAACGCTTGTTGCCATTTAATCGATAGAAAATATTTAAATTTCGAAGTGAAGCTAGTGAGTTTGTTCTTCTATGAAAACAAGACTTAAGTTGAATAGGCTTTGGAAATTTGTGGCATTCGAATTAACTTTCCATTTAATTATTAAGGAAGTCACCGACATGTGTTGCATCATGATCATCAAGCTCTATATCCGAGGTATACCCTTAAGTGGGAGTGAAACGCCCATACCCACGTGAGTATCCCTCCACGGGTCGGTAATTCACTTCCAGAATCCACGCCTTTGATACGTGAGCAGCCCTCCACGTCATTAGGTCGTGCTTTCCCTCGAGCCGAAACCAATTCGCAAGCCTGTAATGGGCCATAATTGGGGTTCTCATTTCCTTAGTAGGTGATGGGATAGGTTCGAGTACCCTTTATTAGAACTGAACTCATGCGTGAGAATATAAGATTCCCGCCTTATTAGAGCCATGCGGATAACCCTAGAGTTTAGAGTGTCTAGGTTTTTCTTGCTAATTGATTGTTTCTACACTTCTTTTTTCATTAATGCTTGAATTTCATTTCTTACCTTGATTTATGTTTATCATGTGACTAACACCTTTGTTTCTCTTCCCCTTTTCTTTTATTTTGCATATTTCATCATTGCATAAAGAGCACATTGAGTTGGAAATAGTTTGAAATTAAAGACTTGATTAGTGGGAAATATGGTCTGCAACAATAGTGAGAAGGACCTTGACGAAAATATAACCACAAGGAGAGAAACTACATGGTTGGGGTTCCGAGACAAGAAAGGCTTTCAAAGACGAAAAAAGGCCACCTCACTTATTTGTTAGATGTCCCAAGCAAATGATCATTACTTCGAATTTTGGAGTTCAACCTACATTTGTACTACGGTTGGCAGCTTTGATTTGACTACAATAGTTAGGAAATACCGAGTCTTGCAAGGAAATTAGCAAGAACTACACCGAACAACAACCAAGCTTTTCAGGGCAAGATCGGAAGTTTCTCGGGCACTCTGCCATCTTGAGTCGACAATCAAGTCTCAACCTAGAACAAGAAAATATTTCAAGTCGGAGGGAATTCCGACCTCAACTCCGTTAAGCTTTGAAGGTTAGGCTTAGTGGGACCCTTTCAAAGAGCAAGTCAAGAGCACCAAATATCGACAGTGGATTAATCATAATTCGTCGCCTATACCACTTGGGGGCAGGATCGAGAGTTGGCCTATTTGTTAACGTGGATATGAGAGAACGCTTGATTCCTAGCAAAAGATCATTCCAAGGAAGAAGAAGGGATTGAGTGAGTCTTGAAGAAAATCGTCAGCCTAGACGCCAGCTTAAGAACTGCATGTAGTGGGTTTCATCCGATCATTGTAACGGACCAAGGTTCCCATTGATGAGTTGTTTAACGAGGATATTTGCCAAACTCAGTGTTGCTCTTTGCATTTCAATTATGCATTTTGTTTGATTACCTTTAGTCATGTGTTTCTGTTGTGCATATGACACATTGCATACATGAAATGCACCTTTGCATTCAATTATACATTTTGATTAAACATTGCATTCAATTATACATTTTGATTAACCATTTGTTGTATATGTGACACATTACATTCATGAAATTAATGTTCAATGCACCTTTGCATTCAATTACATTTTGATTGATTACTCTTGACATTCATGAAATTAATGTTCAATGCACCTTTGCATTCAATTATACCTTTTGATCGATTACCTTTAACCATATGATTCTGTTATACGAGCGACATGTTCATTAATGTCCATCAAATCAGTGCACATTTGCATTCAATTATGCATTTTTATTGATCATATGTCTTCATTGTACACGACACATTCATTCATTCATTCATTCATTAAACAAATAAAATTAATGTCCATCAGATTAATGCATTTTTGCATTCGATTGTACATGTCTGTTTGATTACCTTTAATCATGTGTTTCTGTTGTACATACGATTTATTCATTCATTAAACACATGAGATTAATGTCCATCAGATTAATGCATCTTTGCATTCAATTGTACATGTCTGTTTGATTAACTTCGATCATATGTTTCCGTTGTACATACGATTGATTCATTCATTAAACAAATAAGATTAATGTCCATCAAATAAGATCAATGCATCTTTGCATTCAGTTGTACATGTCTGTTTGATTACCTCTAATCATCTATCCTTGTTGTGCATACGACACATTACATGCATTCATTCTTAAATTGAATAAATGGAGGAAAGCTTTGCCAAGCCAGAGGCCGATTTGAGAGGTCAGATGGAACGAACTCAGCAAGAATTAAGGGGCACCATCATCAAGCCCCAACAAGATATGATGAAAGGAACACCCTAACTGTTACAGGTCGGTCTAAAAGGAAGGAGTGTTGCTCAAGTACCGGGAGACCACTCGGCCACCCCGATCTTTAAGAATCCCCTTGTTATCAGTCCCACGTCCAACCCACCCCAAGGGGCATCTTCTGCTCATCAAGACGACACCTTTGCTCAAAGCTCAACATAGTATGACCTTCGGAGACACGACCTTTAGGGTTTTGGTTCTCGATTTTATTCTTTGGAAATTGGCGAGCATATGACATTTTCTCATGAAGTAATGCATAGAACCAACATTGCTATCATTTGCCCGAGAATAGCAATGATCTTTTTGCGAGGGCACTTGTTATATTTGCAGAATTTCTTTCTAATGAATAGGCATTTTCCTTAACATACAATGACCTTGAAATCATAAATATGTATATCCCTCCTTACCTTCATAGGTCCTCGGATATCACATGATTGATGTGGCATTAATTCTAATGAAAGAGATCGACTGAATGTCGTGATAACGATGAAGCAAGATTTCCCGCTCTGTCCGCACTGGTCGGTAAAGCGAGAGAAGCAAGATTACTATTCCTTTAATGATGTTCGATGATAAGGAAATCACCTAAGAGAACCCAAATAAAGTTGCTTAAATGTGCCAAAAAAAGAAGAAAAAAAAGAAAAGTGAAAAATAAACTGTTTCAAAACGAAATAAATGGTTTTAATTTCAGAGCATGGTAATAGGCATTAACAAAAGCACTCCAATTTCTGAAACCTGGTAATAGGAATTTTCGGATACGAGTGTGGAATTTTAGGGGCACTCCGCTGAAGCCTGAAACTCTTCGCTTCATGAGTGATGGTAATATTTTCAAAATCGTGACCATACCGAGTAACTCGGGGTATCGTTGTATGCTCCATCTTTATTCTCAAGCCAAAGGACTGTGACGAGTTGAATTCCCCTAAGAAAAGAAATGAATGAACAAATTGAATAATTCCCAGAAGGGAATCCTTGATGACACCGACATGAAATCAATGATAATCATAAACATGATTAGAACTAGAAGGAATGGTAATCGAGCTGATCCAGCAAGTACCATAATCATGAGGATGAACCGAGCGATTAGGGAGGAGTTTTATAACTTCAAATATCGCCACAACATTCAAAGACGCAAGCTATGCTTGAAGAGATCACCGGAAAGCTGAATCTAAGACGCTCTTGCATTTGATATCCGGGGCATCCTATTCTATTTTTCTTTTAATTAGACTTTTGGTTTCCAGGTTCTGTATGTTAATTTGAAAATCTACTCTTCATTAGAATGGCGACCAGCGAATTGACATGTTTTAAAAAAAGAGATTTCATTGTATTACTTCAGAGGTAAATGCATCGTCGGTAGTGAGACCCAAAGTTAAGGGGCACTACATGATGTATGATGATGAAGAACCATTGAAGTTAAGTTGTCATGAAGGGGCATAATTGTCCGTGGAACAACAGAGGCTTTAGCAAATAGAATTTTGAATCAGAATAGATGGGAGATGGCATACGGCTTGGAAGTGCTTGATTCTGATTACAACTAGGGTCATTGAACTCGGGGAATAAGCAACACAAGTTGGGGGCAAGTTTTGTCAAGACACGAGATTGATGAGTGGTTGTAGTCCCAAGATGGTGACCTCCGGCCTTAGAGAATAAATACAAACTAAATTCATGCATCTTTGCATTCTTACGACCATACGCATCTTTGCATCATGAACTATGCTCATGCATCATTGATAGTTAGACATCCCCATGTTAGGAGCACGCTAACTCATACCATCATAGCATTTTGTTTATTTTAAACAGGCATTTGAAAGTTGATAAAGAGAGGGATCTACCACTTCACAAGAGAAGAAATAGATCTCATAAGAACCAAGAGTCATTCGACTGGTTTCCTGGTTCTTAAGTAAAGGAAAAAGAAAGAGGAAAAAGAGAGAAAAAAATGAGAAAAGAAAAAGAATGAGAGGAAATAAGGAGAGAGAAAGAGAAAAGGAAGAAATGAGAGAGAGAGAGAAGAAAAAGAAAATAAAAGAAGAGAGAAAGAGAAAAATGAGAAAAGAAAAAAAAGAAAGAAGAAAGAAGAAAAAGAAAGAAAAAGGAAAAAAGAAGAAAAAGAAAGAACGAGAAGAAGAAAAGAAAGAAAAGAAAAATAAGAAAAAATAAGAATAAGAAAGAAGAAAAAAAGAAGAAAAAGAAAGAAAAGAAAAAGAAGAAAAAGAATAAAAAGAAGAAATGAGATAGGGAAGGAGAAAAAGAAAGGAAGAAGAAGAAGAAAAAGAATAAAAAGAAGAAATGAGAGAGAGAAGAAGAAAAAGAAAAGGAAAAAGAAAGAAAGAAAAAGAGAAATAAAAGAAAAGGAGAAAGAGAAAGAGAAGAGAGAGAAAAGAATAAGAGAAATAAAAGAAAAGGAGAGAAAAGAGAAAAGAAAAAGAATGAGAGGAAATAAGAAGAGAGAAAGAGAAAAAGAAAAAATGAGAGAGAGAGAGAAAAGAGAAAAGAAAAGAAAAGGAAAAGGAAAAGAAAGAAGAAAAAGAAAAACGAGGAAAGAAAAAGAGAAAGAAGAAGAGAAGAAGCAGAAGAAGAAGAAGGAAAAAAGAAGAAAAAGAAAAAAGAGAGAGAAAAAAGAAAGAAGAACAAGAAGAAGAAAGAAGAAAGAAGAAAAAAAGAAGAAGAAGATGAGAGAAATGAGAAGTTGAGAAAGAAGAAGAAGAAGAAGAAGAAGAAGATGAGAGAAAAAGAAACAGAAGAAAAAGAAGAAGAAGAAGAAGAAAAAGAAGAAAAGAAGGAAAGAAGAAAGAAGAAGAGAAAAGAGACCCACAACTTCAGGATTTCCGAGAAAAGGAGGCAGATACTCGGAGCCCAAGGCGAAGGATTTCAAACTCGCTGCATTAGAATCAGAGAACGAGAGAGTCCAAAGTTTTCGGGCAGTTAAGCCAGAAGGCCTGTCCAGTTCGCTTTCGCCGCTCCGGGAAAGCATGTTATTTGAAGTTCATTCTTTACCGCTTAGGAAGAATGAACCGACTTTGTCCTTTTTCTGTTCAGGGAGGACATACCAACGCTACCCACTTTGTTCCTGCCGCATCGGAGGAGCAAACGTAGCTTCAGGCGAAGAATTTCAAACTCGCCACATCAGGATCTGAGAGCAAAAGAGCTCAAGGATTTTCGAGCAGAAGAGCCAGAAGGCCTGTCCAGTTCGCTTTCGCCGCTCCGGGAAAGCACGCTATTTGAAGTTCATTCTTTACCGCTTAGGAAGAATGAACCGACTTTGTCCTTTGCCGTTCAGGGAGGACATACCAATGCTACCCACTTTGTTCCTGCCGCTTCGGAGGAGCAAACGTAGCTTCAGGCGAAGAATTTCAAACTCGCCGCATCAGGATCTGAGAGCAAAAGAGCTTAAGGATTTTCGGGCAGAAGAGCCAGAAGGCCTGTCCAGTTTGCTTTCGCCGCTCCGGGAAAGCACGCTATTTGAAGTTCATTCTTTACCACTTAGGAAGAATGAATCGACTTTGTCCTTTTCCATTCAAGGAGGACATGCCAACGACCCGCATTGTTCCTGCCGCTTCGGAGGAGCAAATGTAGTTTCAAGCCAAGAATTTCACACTCACCGCATCCTGATCTGAGAGCAAAAGAGTTCAAGGATCCCTGGATAGAAGAGCTAGAAGGCATATCATGTTTGCTTTCGTCGCTCCGGGAAAGCACACTATTTGAAGTTCATTCTTTACCGCTTAGGAAGAATGAATCGACTTTTTCATTTGCCATTCAGGGAGGACATGCCAACAACCCGCATTGTTCCTGCCGCTTCGGAGGAGCAAATGTAGTTTCAGGCGAAGAATTTCATACTCGCCGCATCCTGATCTGAGAGCAAAAGAGTTCAAGGATCCCTGGACAGAAGAGCTAGAAGGCCTGTCTAGTTTGCTTTCGCCGCTCCGGGAAAGCACGCTATTTGAAGTTCATTCTTTACCGCTTAGGAAGAATGAATCGACTTTGTCCTTTGCCATTCAGGGAGGACACGCCGACGCTACCCACTTTGTTTCTGCCGCTTTGGAGGAGCAAATCACCCAAACATGAAAGTTGGACAAAATTAGTGCTTATGGTCTTTGCTTTATTCTTGTTGCACAAGGATAAGCAAAGAGGGGCAACTGTAATCACTAATTTTGTCCGGGCTAACATCTTTTTATTTCGTCTTATAGTAGCGAGCTTATATGGGCTATTGTCTAGTTGTAAATTATGTAAATGTGTCATTAAATCCTATAAAAAAAGCAAAAAATATTACTATTAGTATTATATCTATTATTATATCATTTATGTGAAAAACCCTAAAACACTACTAATATAGTATGTCATCTTCTTTATTATTATTGTTACCAATATTATTATCATATGCTATTATTACTATTATATTATTATTACCTTATTATTATTATTATTATTATTAAATTTGGAAAAACAAAAATAACATCAAATAAATAAAGCCCAAAATATAATCAAAGCTCAAAGTCTTATAATTTAAAGTCCATTTACCAAATAAAAAATAAAAACCCAAAAAAATATACATAGCCCAATTCGGGCCCAACTTAAAGAAAATCCTAAATCTGAAAACCCTAATGACCCTTTTTTGTTGTGTAGCCGCCACCAGATCTGACCGTTGGATCTAGGCCCCAGATCAACGGCCCAGATTAGGATCACGCGAAAAGCCCTAGGGCAAAAAGGACTGGATCAGGCCGCGCCGCGCGATCAGGACCCTTGGATCAGGGAATGATCCGATGCTCCATATCTTCTCTCGGTAGAAACCCTAAGGTTCTCCAAAATCGTCTCGTGTCGCCCGAATCAGAACCGTTAGATCAAGACACGATCTAACGACTTCGAGGCACGGAGAACTCCACGCGCAACTGTTTGGATTCCCCCACGCGTGCTACCCGACCGTCCAGATCTTCCACCAACGGTCAGGATCACTCCACGATGCCGATCCGTCGTCTGCCTCTGCTGGTCCCCTCCTCACGGCCAGCAGTACATGCAACCAAAAAGCACAACCGAAATGTCAGGCAACAATGCGCAAATGCAACAGAAATCAAAAAACAAAAATCATAGAAGCAAAATGACAAACGACAGCAGATGAATACGTACAAATCAACAGGATTTCCAGCAATTTTGTGCAATTAGAAAAGGAGCAAAAATGTAATATTCCGGCTATATAAAGCCCGAAGCAAAATGTAATGGGGAAAACGATTGGGAAATTACATAGAGAGTTTTTGAAAGGGGGTTTTTAGGGAGGATTCAAAAAATTCCAGAGAGAGACATTGTAATAAGAGTTTTCATATCAATACAAGCAGAGAAGGATTTTTAGAGGTATTTCGATCTTCATTCTTTTTATTACGAAACAAAATAAAAAAGGGAAAGGTTTCGGTTTATTTACCTCCGCGTCCGTCTGCCTTCCCCGCCGGTGACAAGCTATCCGGTCCCTTCCGGGACCATGCAAGGTGAGCTGGTCGAGGGTAAACGTCAGTAAGTGATCGTTTTGAAGTTTTTAGGTTTGGTCTTTGAAAAAAAAGAAAATGGTTTTCAAAATGTTTTCGAGGCTTTGGTTTTGATTTCGTAAAAGAGGTTCTTTTGGTTTTCAGAAAAGTTTTTTTTTAGGCTTCCGGCGCCGGCAACGGCGATCGAAACGCCTTGCGGCGCCGGAAACAGAGAAGGGGGGAAAGGGCTTTGGTCTAGGTTAGGGTTTCGGTTTAAAAAAGGACAAAACAACAAAAATGTGTTAGGCTTAGTTTATATAGGATTTTTTATTTTAAAATTGGTCTAATTATGTTTTAAATCCTTCTGTGTCTCTGTAATCACACTGGGAGTCCTTCCGCATTACAAAACCACGCTCGTGGTCCTCCCATGTTTTCAAGCGTTTTTAATTTGATCCCTAGTCTGGTTTCAATCGATTTGCGAAGGGGAAAATTACCGTCACGGTCCCTGCAGCTTTCCACTTAATTAAGTCTCTATTTCGCTTTTTAATTAGTTTTTAAATGGGTTTATTACAGCTTTGACCCCAGCCAGATTGCTCTTTTATTTTAGCATTTATTTATGTTCCTTTTATTCATGTATCGAATATGTGTTTTTGCCCTTTTGTTATGCATGTTTAATGTGGATATAGGATTTGTGGTGCATGTCATGTTTATCTTATAACATGTAGTTGTATGCTTTTTTTTAATCTTGTTTTAGCATGTTTATAATGCGTAGTTTAATTTTGCTATGCATGTTTTTTATATGTGCATATTTTCCCTTTTCATGATGGTTCGAATATAGTGGCATGCATCCTAATATGTCATTCATGTGACCCTTTTATTTTGCTCGATAATTAATTAACTTAAAAATATACCCAAAGAGAGGTATTAATTAACTGCGGTATCCGAAAAACGTCAGTCCTAGCTTAATGGATGTTGATCGAATATTTGGGTTAATTTTCACTGTCTCTAGGTAAGCGAAAGCGTAAAAATGAAAATAACACGCATCATCCCGTATTTATCTGCATCATGCATAAAGGTGACGTACGGGATCCGAACCCTAAACTAACACGGCAGTCAGTCTTATATGATGTCGGTTTAGTCTATGGTCCGGTGTACCGTCATCCTTTCTAATTAAATGTTTAATTAATTCCAAAGCCACAATTCTACATTGCCTGTACTATTTAAGTTGCATTTTCATTTAAGAACATCCTTGTTAAATCCACTTCGGTTTTTAAATAATTTCTATCGATTAAAAGGCAACAAGCAATTTGGTACCGATCTCCGGGCGTGATGGGGATGCTAACCCTTCCCCACACGTAACCAACTCTCGAACCCGTTTTTTTATGAATCTCTGGTTTTGTGGTGTATGGTCTACCTTAGTGGCCGGTGGCGACTCCAAATTTTTCATCCTTTTATAAATTCAAATTTCCCCCCTTTTTAAATAAAACCCTTTTCAAGAAGAGATAGTGATAAGGCCTCACTTTAGCGGTTTTCCTCGAAAAAAACCTTATCACAAGCAGTGGAAGCAGTAAATAAAAACATAAAGAAGATCATATCAAAAACAACATAAACTTACAAGGACTGGCATGAGAAGCTTATGTTCGCCCTATTTGCATATCGAACATCGATCTAAACCTCGACTGGGGCAATGCCTTATTCTGTGGTCTATGGGATAGAGGCAGTACTACCCATTAAAGTTGAGATCACGTCGCTCCGAGTATTTTCGAAAACAAAGTTGGATGATGCGGAATGGCTGCAAGCTCAATTTGACCAGTTAAACCTCATTGAAGAAAAGAGATTGAGGGCAATTTGTCATAGTAGATGTACCAAAAGAGGATAATGCGGGCATATGATAAAAAGGTGCGCCCAAGGGAATTTCGAGAGGGGGATCTTGTGTTAAGAAAGGTCCTACAAATACACCAAGACGATCGCGGGAAATGGATGCCTAATTGGGAGGGGCCATATGTTGTCAAGAAAGTCTTCTCTGGAGGAGCACTAATACTGGCTGAAATGGACGGAAAAGAGTTAAATAAGCTAGTGAATTCGGATTCAGTCAAAAGTATTATGCTTGAAGAATAAAAAGAGATTCAAAAAGAAAAAGAAAAAAGCGGAGTGAAAACCTGAAATGGCGCTCTCGCAAAAAAGAAAATATCTATGGTGAAAACCCCAAAAAAGGGCGCCTTAGATATCAAAAAGAAAAAAAGAAAAAATAAAATAAGGGGGTTCAAGATGAAAACCCGCAAAGGGCGTCTTGAAACCAAAGGAGGATTTGAGTTGAAAACCTGAAAAGGCGGCTCAGATGAATGAAGTTAGGCATCTGATAATCAAAACCTCTCGGACACCTGGTATTTCGGAAAGGGTTTCACATTCAAAAGCATTCCAACAACATTTGAAGACCACCGGACATGAGTGCAAACTCAGCTTTACTGCTGGTTGACGGGGTGGTTGTATCCTTCATGCCTTGGATGCTCAAAGATCTGATTTTGTTTCTTGATTTTTTGTTTGTCATGACTATTTCAAAATCTGTTGTATTCCAATTTATAAGCTTCAATAAAATTCATGAATTCACTTCCGAGCTTTCTTTTTTATTCTAAAGCATCTTAAAATGGTTGATATAATAAAAAAACAGATAATTTCCTGATATTACTTTGTTTTAGACATGCAGGTGGACCTTGTCACTCTAGGAATTGAAGAAGAGTGTACAACACGAGGTAGTGCAAAACTGAAGGTTGATCATGAATGCTGCAACGAAGACTGTCACCCAAAGAATGATGATTTATCTATAATAAGGTGATAAAAATATGAAGACAAAGCATTACAAAGTCCCTCTAAGTTGATTTTGGCAGGTACCGAGATGAGAAGTACTCGTAGCTCGGTAGAAATTCTTGGGAACATCAAGGTTTCTTTATTGGTTGAAGCAATATGTGGTTGATCAAAATAAAACCTCTTTGATCATAACACTTACAAAAGAAAAAAATAGAAAAAAAGAAAATAGAAAAAGAACGAAAAAGAAAAAAAAAGAAAAGAAAAGAAAAGGGAGGTGAAAACCTGAAAAGGCGCCTTTTGAAAAAAGAGAAAAAGAAGAAACCAAAGTGAAAACCTGAAAGGACGCTTTGAGAAAAGCAAACTAAAGTGAAAACCTGAAAGGGCGCTTTAGAGCAAAGGGCCAGAAACGCGGAAAGAGGGTTGCAATGGCGAAGTCCTGGTGTAGGATAGAGTCAAACAAGGAGTATCCAGAAAGAGACCCAAAAGAGCGGAAGCTGATTGATGGATCTGAGTAAATCATTAGTTCATGCATCATATAGGACATTAGGATCATGATAACCTGCATATTTCGTGTTGTTTTCACAGGAAAAAGCAAAGAAGGATTCATAATGAGAAGAGTCCGCACAACAAAGAGGGATTCATAATAAGAAGAGTTCGCCCAGCAAAGAAGGATTCATAATGAGAAGAATCCGCCCAGCAAATAAGGATTCATAATGAGAAGAGTCTGCCCGTTGAAGAATAAGGAAGTTCCGAACGAGAAGAGCTTACTTATCCAGTGTCGTTTGAAAAAGACCAGCAAAAGAGCGAGGAATGAAGAATTTCATAATGAGAAGAACAACTTCAGACCTCATAAAGCGAAGAACAACGTAGGATTATCAAAGATTCAAGAACTTCACAATGAGAAGAACATCTTCAAGCTCTGACGTGCAGATGGTTCGGAAAAAATCCGTGTCTTTTCAGTCTTTGCCTTATTCTTGTTCCACAACAATGAGCAAAGAGGGGCAGCTGTAGAACCGAATTTTTTTCTGGGTTGATATATATTTATAAGTAACATAAATAAAACAAATAATAGTAATAACAAAAAATAAAATGTAACACCCGGGTTTAGGGGTTAGGTGAAAATAATATTTTAATATTATTTGGGCTCGGGTTTATAATTAAAATGATCCTTTAAAATTTCGATTTCAAAATAAATTTTTGAAATGGGACCAAATTGATTTAATTGCAAATATAAGAGCTCTTAAAGAATTAAGAGGATAGCCATTCATTAATGGCCTTTTGGGTAATTTACCCATCTTCAAATTTAAATCCCCTTTTTCCTATCATCTTTTCACTATTCACTCTCTTCCTCCCCATTTTCAACTTGAAATAGAGCTCTTCCTTTCCAATCTACTATTCCATTTCAAAGCTCTCTCATTTCAACTCCATTTTGAAAGGTAATAACGTTTTTGACTTCCCCTCATCTCCCTCTCTTTAAAAGTACCTTCTATTTTCATTTTCATGGAGGTTTTAGAAAATGGAATTTTGGAAAGTTTGGATTAAAAATGAAAGCTTTATGTTGTTAAATTAAATGTTTTGATTTAATATGTTTAGTTATGATGTATAGAGGTCAAATTGTATAATATATGTGAATTTTGGATGATTTTGAGCAATTTTCGGATTTGGGTTTCAAGGGGTTTTTTTGGAGGGTTTTAAAGTGGTTTTTGGGGTAGTTTTGTGTTGGATTTTGGGGGCTGGTGTTAGTATGATATATGAGGGTCACTTTGGGTGTGTTTGATGATTGATTGGATGCTTGAATTGGAAGATTTCAGTGGGTTTTGTGGGTTGCTCGGGAATTCTATTTTGGGCTTGATTTTGAGTGTTGGATGCTTGAGAACGTTAATCCGGGTTAGTTCCGACAATAAGTTATTGATTGTGGATATTTTGTTTGTGTTTGGGATTGATTAGAATCGAGGTTGGACATCGGTGAAGCATCGGAAGTAAATCCGGGAAATTGAAGGTGGTCGCTTGCTTGGTCTTTAAGCTTGGGAGCTTAGGTGAGTGGTTAATTGTTTTACTTGGTTTTAAAATGGTTGGTTCGAGTATATGGACTAGGTTGGGCTTGTTAGACCCACCTAGAGTTAGGATTAGGGTGGTAGCCTAATCTTAAACTTGATCTAGAGCCTTTGGATGAACTCATATATGTGGTTGTGTATGTCTCGTATGAAATGTGATATGAATGCTTATGTATATTGTGTTATACATGTGAGATGAGGCATGATTTGTGATGCTTGAGACATGCGTGATGATGGTTTATGGTGAGTACGTGCTAAGCACGGAATTGATTGAAATGAGTAATGTGGAATGAGTAAAATGTTGGCACTAGTATGCTTGAGTACAAATGATCGATCATTAGGATGTTAGTGTGTACACATGAGTCAAAAGTCGCGCGTGGCCTTGGTGGCGTTGAGTCACCAAGGAGGAGTACGGGTTCGCCCAGAAATTGTATTTATATATAGTCGGTGATGAGTGGAATCCCATCGACGGGGCGTGAGGATGAGTGGAATCCCCTCGCGAGACCGGTGATAAGTGTAATCCCACCGTGAGGTAATGTGGTTGTTGGATATGAGTTCCAACGTGTTTATCCGCGTATTCGGGTCATAGCTAGGTGCCAATGTTGATTGATAAGTGTATCAATGTGTTGAGATTTATGATCTTTAATTGGACACTTGAATGTGATTACATGTATTGTGGATTAGAGCTTGTTGATCATGGCATTTATATTGAATAGTGCTCATGCATCTTTATCTTGTGGTTTTTGTGGATCCTTGGTAAATATGTGATTTGCCTTGGCTAGATCGTGCTCGGACCCTGCAATGTTGAGGTTTGTTTTAAGAGCTTACCCTCACTAAGCATCATTGCTTACGCTCTCTTTGTTCAACATTGCAGATCCTTAGTTCGTGGGTTGCTTGAGCAAGTGGAGGGCCTCTAAGTGTGGTTGTTGGTTTGAGTACATCAAGTATGAACTTTTAAATGTTGAACACGTAATAGTTTAAGCATTGGGACATGTGTTAATCGATGGATAGTTGTTAGTTGTTTAGGAGCTTGTTTAGACTCCTTGTTATCTTGCTTTTGTATGGCTTGTGTTGCCATGTTCGAATTGTAATCCATGCCTAAATTGCTTATCATGAATGTTGGCTATGTGCTTTTGAGGTTGCCTTTATGTTTGAATGTTGAAGTATGAGATTTTGGATGCTTAAATGTCATCTTTGATTCAATTGCATGTCTTCCTTGATGTATGTATATGTTGGGTGTTTATATGGCTAAATAATGACCTGTAAATGTTGTGTGAATGCTTGGTTGGGCCTAGGGAAGTCCTAAATTACATCTAGGTCCGAGTCTTGTTCGTTTTAGTTAAGTTTGGAAGTTTTGCAGTGCAGAGGTATCGATACTGCCTTCTTGTTTCAGGCCTCGTGTTTCGATACGCGAGGGGGCGTTCGATACCTTTTTGGTCACTGGAGCTACTGTCCATTTCAGTATCGATACGGGCCTCTAGTGTATCGATACGGTCTTCTTAGCGTTGATCGTGGGGAGTTGACCGTTGGAGGGGCGTATCGATATGCTCGAGGGCTGTATCGATACGGACTTCTACGTTGACTCTGAGTGTTGACCTTGGTCAAGGCGTATCGATACCCTCCTTGGGAGTATCGATACCGCCTGCAGTTTAAGTCTAAAATTGGGCCGTTAAATGTTGGTTTGGGTTTGTTTGATTGTCTCGTGTTTGCTGTTCTGTTGTATGATCAGTTAGGATTTAATACTTCTCTAGAAAAGATTAAAATGAAAAAAATAGGGTTGCTAACCGAGGGGGAATCCTTAAGGGGTTTTCACTCGGTTTTCCCCGTGTAGCTCACTCGGACCGGTCATCCGGCCAGACCAGGACGAGGGGGTTACATAAAATATATAAGAGTCCAAATAATACAAGGCCCAAATGTATTACAGAGCTCATACATTACAAAAGGACCAAAAACCAAAACCTTTTACAACTGTTGACAACCCACATCGATACAGACCCAATTCAGTACAGCTGTTAACAGCCCAAAACCAGCCCAACAAACACAAAAACCCGCTTGAACTCATCTGTGTTTCTTTTTCCCGCTCAACTTTGAGCCATAAAAGGACACGTGTTAGCACGACACTGGCTCACTCTCTTTCACTCGGATTCTCGTCGAGCTAGGACCAGCTGGCATTGTCAGCCGTGTAAAGATGACATCACCCTTGATGTAGGTATAAATACCCGCGAAGAGAGAGAAAAAGGCAATGAATGCAGTCATAGTTACTCAAATAATTACCAAAAAAAAAGAAACCGAAAAGACAGAGAGAGAGAAGAGTTACCTGAGGAGTCTGAACCATTCGGAGAAGATAACCAGACACGGGAACCTTGCCGAAAGTTCACCGAAACTGACATAATACCAAACCGAGGTATTTCTACCTCTATCTTTCTTGTTTTCCCCATCTTTACATGTTCGAAAAACACAGAGGAGAGGTCACTGGTTTCGGGTAGATAGCTTAGGATTGGGTGAAGTAGGGTGTTTCTGACGAAACGAGCTTCAGATCTAGGATTAGGGTTAAAAAAGAGTATTTTGGGTAGTTTTAGGTTTCCGGCGACGGCGGAGGCGGTGGTCGGAGTTGCAGACGGTGGTCGAAAAGGCCAAATCCGGCCGGAGAAGATGACCGAAAAATGTTCGGTCATTGGAAAAAGGAAGAAGAAAGGTGAATGGTGGTCAGAAGTTACAGGGACACCGGAGAAGGTCCGGTCATCGGAAGAAGAAAAGAGAAGATCGGAGATGATATTCGGTGGTCGATATCATCTCGGCGGCTAAGAAAATAGATCGGAGTAGAGTTTAGGGATGAGTGAAGATTAAAATGTTGATTTTTGAAAAAATTTGGAGGAATTCTTGAAAAATAGGGCTTTTGATTTTTGAAAAACATGTTTCGGAAAGGCTTAGGTGTTTGTAAAGATCAAAAGAAGGGTTTTATAGGTGTTCTAGGTTTGTTCTTGAAAAAAGAGGATGTTTGATCTTAAAAATAGTTTTGGAAAGGGGTTTAGATGTTTTTGAAGATTGAAAGAAAGATTTTTCGAAGAACAAATGAAGAACTGAAGTAAAATGGGTGTTTTGATCAAAAAATGTGTGGGGTTTTTGAGTTTTAGGTGTTAGGGTTCAAAGAGTTTAGAGTGAGAGAGAATTGAGGAGATAGAGGGAGAACGGCTCAAATGACCGTTCCAACTCGGTTCAGGCCCTTTTATACCGAGTTGGGAACGATGTCGTTTTGGGAGTCGGGTCACAGAAGATCCGCGCATTTTTAAACGGATCTGGATACGGGTCTGTGACCCGGTCGAGTTTAAATAATGGGTTTGGGCCTTTTAATTCGAATGGTTTGGGCTTGGTTAGAGTTTGGGTTTGGTTAATGGGTCAGTGTTAGTCTTTTAGGATCTTTAGAATTGGGCTCTCTGGTTTTAATTCCTTCACAAATCAGTCCTTATTCATTTGTAATTTGGCCACATAAGATGCAATTTAATCCAATTTAGTCTTTTTCAGTATTTAATTGTTTTTTCTTGCTTTAATTAATTGCTTTAATTAAATGTTTATTTTAATTATGCAATTAATAAATATGCTTGTATATTTTCTTTAAAAAATACCATGTCATTTATGTTATGTGAATAATTAATCACATGTTAAATCGATTAGTTCCATTAGTGTAGTTTACTAAACCATAATTGAATAGGAAGATCATTGTAGAAAATAGGTAGATATTTGAAACAATATTAGAATGCTCAATATTGGCTAGTGTCACAATGTAGAGTGATGTTAACCAATGAGCATCCCGATAAGAGTTTCAATTTTCTATCTTAACTTAAAAAATGAAATTAAATCACTAACTAGGTAAATTTAACAAGTAAAATAAAACAGGGTTAGTAATTCGTGTCATTTTAATTAGGAATTCTATTATTTTTGGATTTGATAAAGAAAGTGTCCAATATTATTTTGGATGTTTTCTTTTATGTCCAAAATTAATAGCATTCATAGAATTTTAATTAAAGCAATTCATGGAGCCTAATTAGGGTTGACTTAAAAATGACAAGACAATAATAAATCATGCATTAAACTTTTTTGTGTTGAGGTACATTTTTCGAATATAAGTTGAAGTGTCCTAATGTAATTGGATGTTTCATAATCATATTTGATCGAAATGTACTTTCTTACAAAAGGATACTCCCATTCGGAATAAAATTCGTCTTACTGTTAAAATATTTAATTAAGTTCAAAATGCCATGTGTAATTAATAAGATACCGATAATGGGCGTTCGTAGGGGTGCTAATCCTTCCCTACACGTAACCGACTCCCGAACCCGAACTTTTCAAAAAGAATCTCTGGTACGTTTTTATGGTGTCCGGCCTACCAAAGTGGGTGGTGGCGACTCCAAAATGATTTTAAGTAAAATAAATGAAGTTTCGATAAAAATAGAAGGCTAATTAATTAAAAGGGTAAAATTGGTCAAAAACCCTAATTTTTCGGATTTCAATCGTCAGGCTATTTTTTTATTCCAAACATTAAAAAGCTGGCTTAAAAAAAAACGGTCGTGAAAACTTCATATGAAGATGCGAAAATAAGAAAAACAAGGCAACTCGATTAGTAAGAACAATAATGAATACTAAATACAGCAAACAAACGAAAACACACCAAAGCAGATTAACGATGCAAGACCTATTAGCATGAATTCTAATTCTACGGTTATCTGCATGGCTCCAATCGGGGTGGGCTCCTTAGATTCTCACACATGTGGTTTGGTTCTAACATGGGTACCCGAACCTATCTTATCACCTACTAAGGTAACAAAAGCTCCAATTCTGGCCCATTACAAGCTTGTGAATTGGTTACGGTTCGAGGGAAAGCACGACCTAGTGACGTGGAGGGCTGCTCATGTGTCAAAGGCGTGGATTCCGGAAGTGAATTACCAGCCTGTGAAGGGATGCTTTCGTGGGTATGGGTGTTTCACTCCCACTTAAGGGACGAAGCTCGGGTATAGAGCTTAGTGATCGTGATGCAACATATGTCGGTGATTCCTTTGAAATTAAATGAGAAATTAATTCAAAGACCACCAATCATCGAAGCTCGTGTAATTAAAGTCCCATTTTCAAGGAAGAACCACCTCGCTAAAGTCAAATTAAATTTCAAAAATTTCCATCATTAAAAGCAACAATTGTTTTTTTTTTGCTTAACTCTCTTTTTGTTTTGTAAAACAAAATTAGTCCCCAGCGGAGTCGCCACGTTGTGATGAGGTTTTTTTTCTAATTTCAAAAACTTTTTAAAGTGTTCCCACTTTTTTAAACATTTAATTAAAATGGGAAAATTAGCGTTTTTGAAAAAAAAGCTTTAAAAAATCTTTTGGGGTTGGAGTCGCCACCGGCCACTAAGGTAGGCCGGACACCGTAAAAACTAAAATCAGAGATTCATTTGAAAGGGTTCGGGAGTTGGTTACGTGTGGGGGAAGGGTTAGTACCCCCATCATGCCCGAAAATCGGTACCAAAACAATTGTTGCTTTTAATTGATTGGAAATTATTCGAAATTTAAAATAAATTTAATTATGGGTTCTTAATTGAAAATTGGACTTTAATCATACGAGCCTTTTAAAAAAACATGCCACATTAAAACAAGCAAATATGCATATTAAACAAACACAAATAAGATGGCATACAATCACATATTTAATAATACGCACATGCCACATGAAAAGAACCAAATATGCATATTAAACAAACACAAATAAGATGGCAAAAACATGAATAACAAAGTATAATATCACAAAAATAAAATGCTAAGTAAAAAAGGCAAAACGAGACCAAATTAAAAAGACGTGAAAAGCTATAGGGACCAAAATGGTGATTTGGCCATCCAAAAATCAATTAGGATGAAAATAAGGACGAAATTGAAAGAACTCGAAAATGTAGAGGGACTGCGGAGGGAATTTAAAAATGCAGAAACCCTCCCTCGCGCAATTATAAAAACACGGAGGGGTTTAAAACGTTAATAAACCAACTTTAAAACGGAAAAACATTATAAAACCCGGTCTGAAAGACATTTGACCCCTTTTTTATTTTCGTTAACCCTAAAACCTTATCAAACTCTCTCCTTTACCCTCTAAAATCCTTAGCCATCGTCATTCCGGTCGTCGTTGTCGGCGCCGAAACCCTAAAAAAACTTCCGAAACCCTTTTTATTTCTTACACTTGTCAATTATGCTTTCGATATGGAATATGCTTGATCTTGAATAGGATGTTTTTGCAAGACATATCCCTCGAACCTTGAATGGAGTAGCTGATGACCTGGCTAGGATGAGTCGGAGAGCGCCTATTGGAGAATTGGTTTTCACAGCTACTCCTGCTGAAATCGCTGCAGCTATTAAGATTATATAATATGGTTTCTCATGCACACAATCTTCCTTCTCTTCCATGTTTAAATTATAACATAGGAGAATTTTCATTTAATAACCAAGAAGAACTTTTTCCTTTGTTATCTAACCCGGCAACATGTTATTGGCAGCAGCTCCTACTCCCTATATTAAGCTAAATTTTATTTTCCTATTAACTTGATTAATACATCCATATCATATTGGTGTTGTCAACAATTTTTCATGCCAAAACAGATGATATTTCATATTTAAAATTACAACATCTCACTCCTCGTTACAATTATTTACAACAACTAAACATATATACTCAATTGAAAATATTATCTCAAATAACCTGAAATCAATCAATATTTCACGGGAGAAATTAGCACATTATAGACAACAACAAAAATATTCTCAACTCATTTTTATTTAATTATTTTTAATCCAAAACATTAAAAACATAAACTCATTATCAAATGATAATTAAAAAATTGAAACACTAAAATTTCATAGAAAAAAAAATAAATCTAATTAACTTTATCTTGTTACTAGAATCATGATTGATTCATCATTTTCCTGAAAATTATTCAAATATCACTGATTTAAAAATAATAATATGAAAATGAGAGTAAACGGTAAAAATCATGAATTAGGGTTCCTGAAATTTGAAAAGGGAAATTTTTTACCTTTTTAGCAGAGGGTGGGTGTCATGTGAGACGATTAGGACAATGTTTAAGTTTTTTTATTAAATTTTTTATAAAATATTTTTTAAACAGAGTGTGATCTATTTTTTATGTGAGAGGTGTGTAACTTTTCAAGAAGAATGTGGTTTATTTTTATTTAAGATGTGTCAAAATAATTATTAAAGTGGTGTCATTTTCTTTTTAATTAAATTTTATATAGGAATTTTTTTTTAAAATACCTAACACCCCGTATTATATACCGGCTCCGCCCATGAATGCAAATGCATTGTATCATCTTCAGTTTTATACTCAATAGGATTTTTAATAACACTAGCTACAACTTCTTCTAAACTTTGGACCTCTGAGCATGTATCATTTTCACCCCGGTAATCCAATAGGTGATTGACATCTATTTTGTTGCAGTACCCAAGACTAATAATGTAGATTCGTTGAATAAAAAATCTCTTTAAATTAATAAATTATTAATTTATCAATTAATTAATACATTTTTTAATTAATAAAATTACATAGTCCTGACATTATTAATTTATAGATGTTTTACCGTTCTTAGGTTTGAGCCCTTCCAGTTATCATGTTTTGACTTTTTATTTATTTATTTTGATTTAAGTGTCCACAGTTATTCTAAACTAGATTACATTTACAAACGTGATTATAATTATACCCCTTATTAAAAAAAATAAGTTTCTTGAATATTTATTTATATTGTTTGTTTTTGTTTTTATTTATTTTCATTCAATATCTTTTACTACAAGTAATTATATTGTATATAGTTTTAAAATAAGGATTTATATATAATACACTGTTGGTGGAAACTTTTAGTTTCTACAAGCGCCTTAATTTCAGGGTTTAAGGATGTAGTTTAGGGGCTTAGGTGTTGGGTTTAGAATTTAGGGATGATGGTTAGATTTTAGGGTTTATAGTTAGAATTTAGAGTTTAGAGGTTATGATTTAGTTTTTAGGATAATACGATCAGAATTTAGGTTTTAACCTATAAACCCTAAATTCTCACCACCATCCCTGAATTCTAAACCCCTAAGCCATACACCCTATTAAATCTCTAAACTCTAAAACTAAAACACTTGTGAAAATTTTTATATGTGTATAGAATAATTACCCAATTAAATAATCTTAAATTACTATTAAACTATATTTTATTTGAACTTCGTGTTACATATTTTAAACTAATTTTAGTTAAATATATAAAATTTCAGACGAATGTAAGTTTTTATTTTGAAACAAATTAATAAAAGATTTAGTTTATTAACATAAAAGTAAAAAGAAAGGAAAGGAGAAGAGTATTGGTTAGCAAGTCCAGGAAAGCAGCTGATTTCCACAAGAGAAAGTAAAAGATTTGATCATCAGTGATGAGAATTCTCATCAATGGAATTGTGCTCTCATATTCTCCACTTTTAATGTTGTTGAGGCTAATTTAATCACCAGCATTCCCCTTTCTCAGATAAATTAGTTTAGCATTGGAAGCGGTTATAAGCTCCTTCTTGACCAATATCATTTCTATGTGGAGGAAGTACCTCCGTTCGACCGCCGCTTCATCTGTTGAAGACTCTTTTGGGATTCTCCTTTCACTTCAACGATGGTGGTTCCCAGTTTCCTTCCCCCCAACCTGCCACGCATTTGTCTCATCCTTCAATGCTTAGGTGGACTTGCCGTTTTACTTTCCCTTTTCTTTTCCTTCACTGTCTTTTGTTTTATTTACTTTAGTGTATTTATATTTTCCTTTTTTTCTTTATAAATTATTATGTGCACTCTTTTCACTCCAAAATAAATTAGAGAAATTTTTAATGAGGCACAAGGTAGTTATCTCTTTAATAAATCCAAATGGCTTATTTCTAAAAAAAGTGTTTTGTTATTTAATAAAATACTTTTATTTCACGTTCATTAGAGATAATTAAATATATAAAATATTAGCACGAACTAACTTGCCTCAGTGGTTAAGGGAACGATTGTTGTTCCTAAACTATTCCTGGAAATAAAAAATGGTCATCAAACTTCCAAAAGTTACATAATGACATTAAATTTTAGTTTTTGATACAAAATGGTCATTGAGCCGTTAATTGACGTTAAGTGGGTGATGTGACAGTTACAGAAATTTGAATAATAGAACATTTAATCCTCTATATTGACACATTCAATCAATTTATTCTTAATTTAAACCTCATTATTGATGTCTAAATTGATTGAATGAGTAAATATTATGATTAAATATGTTATTATACAATATTTCATAATTGTAATGTCCTCCAGTTAACAGCTCAATGACTATTTTGTAATAAAAATTAAGTTTAATGCCCATTATCACTACACCAGACTTGTTCTACAGCGGCACTTTTCGTGGCGTTTTTTCAACAAACGCCGCAAATTTTCTACTTATTCCGGCGTTTTAAAGTCAAACGCCACAAAATGGAATCTTTAGTGGCGTTTTTAAACAAAGCGCCGCTGTAGTAAAACAATTAGTGGCGATTTGTAGAAAACGCCACAATAAGTCTGAAATTCGCAGCGTTTGGTAGCATAAACGCCACAAAAATATTAAAACTCCCCGTTTAAGCAAATATAATATGTCAATCTCAGAAAATTTCCCCCAATTCTATGGTGCAAAAGAATCCCTAACTTCTACTTCTCCCTCCTTGTCGTGCTACTCATCATCGTCGACCAAGTGCTTGCCTCGCCGTCACACCACAAGGAAGTGTCGTTCGCCTCACCGTCACACCACAGGCAAGCGCCGTTCCTCTCGCCATCAAACCACAGCAAGCATCGATCACCTCGCCGTCGCACCAACAAGCAAACATCGTTGTTCGGCTCGCCATCGCACCAACAAGAAAGCCTCGCGTGTTTTCCAGGTTTGTTCCTTAATCTTTGTATTGAAATGGTTGAAATTTAAGGTTTAAGTTATAAGAATGCTTTAAGGTTTAAGAAAGGAAATTTCAGTACACATTCTAGGCAAAGTATTTATTAGAAAAGCATAGGAATTTTGTGAACCCGGGTTTTAAATGGCCGCGTAACAGTATAAGGGTGCTCGATAGAAAATATGCAGGCAAACATTGAACACTAGAAATACATGGTAAGCATTATAAAGTAAAAAGAAAAGATGAAGAAAGGTCAAAATAAGTGACTGATTAAATACAAAATTTTCTTTTCATATTTTACAATTGAAATTTCAGATTTAAGTTCATGAATCTTAATTTTTGTAGTTGTATAAGTGACCGATTCTTCTGGAGCCCTTTTATAGGATTTGAACATGTATATTTTGATATGTTTGGTAGTGAGTTGACTAATCAGTAATTAGTATAGTTGTTAGCCTTATTAGAGTTCAAATAACTTTAGTTTTGATGGTAGTTTCTTTGATTCAAATGGGTTCAGGCTGTTTTGAACTCGAAATCGATATCTCTAGCGAAGAATTGTGATGATCCGGTTGATTGCATGGATAGTTAGTGATGTTAATAGGCACGTGACACCTTCAAGAGAGAATTTTTACCCAAAGGGATTTATTCTGCTGGTAACTTTAAAAGAATTGGATGCCTGTTTTCCTCAACTATTAGGCTATGTGACTAAATTCACATCATTCATATGATATCATTTTAAATAATTCTGCATACTAAATGCTTTATGGTTCGACTTCCAATATATATATGTTTCAATGTTGTTTCAGGCAAAAGTATCATGCAGGGTGTTTGTAAATACAAAAAACCAGACAATTGTTTAAATGCTTTCGGTCAATTCGCTATGAGTGTTAGGGACTGTTTTGTTGTAAAATTGAGCATTGTGGACTTCTATATGTGAAATTATGCGTATGACTGTGTGTTGGACTGATTTATATACATATCAATGAACTTAAGGATTGTCCTAGTGACCTAAAATGATTTGAAGGAATTTTGGATGCTTAATTTTCATATGAATCATAATTAATGAAAATTCATCCGATTTGTTTGTTTCTTTGTATGTAATTGCTTAAATTGAAACTTATTTTCGTTGGATTTATGTTCTGATCAATTGTTGTTTTGATTGACAGAGACATAAAAGATTGAAGAAAATATTTATTGTGCTTCATCAAGAACTGAAAGTTATTGCTAGTAGTATCATTTAATCTCTTTCTTATGCTTAAATCGAGTTATGAGCCTTGAGAGGTTTGTCTCTTTTAGCTCTGTGGTTTATTTCCTGTAGATATTTCTTTCTTCCATTTATGTTGATAGTGTTATTGTTTGTTTCTAATTAAAATTATGGGAATATAAATAGTATGAAAGTTGATCTGAGTAAGGAACTTACAATACCTTCAAAGCATGCGTTACAACAGGCTGTTGAATCTACAACTCGAGTAAGACAAACAATCTTTATTTTCTATTAGAACTTGTTGCTCTAATGGATTTTTATTTGTAGTCACTAAATTTTTTCTTATTGGAACGAAATGACTAGCAAAGCAGTGGCACCGTGTCGCGCATATAGAAATTGGTACCAACATGGCGTGAACAAAAAAGTGGGATAAAGAAACAAAGGCTGCAACATGTGGCAATGTAAGTTATATTTTATTTTCCACTTGCTGGCTATTAGTATAGCTTTGATCACTTTGGTGTTGGTCAAGAAAATACACAGTATTAGATATTTTAAACTTTGAAACCCACATTTGACTTTGGTTCTTCTCTTTAGAAATAGGAGCTCTGATTATGTTAATTCTTGCCAATGTCTTATGAAAGAATAAATAGATTTTGTATTAAGAGGTTGGTATTAAGGTTTGTATATGTTCTGTTAAATTGTTTAGTACTGATAGAAGGCTCGAAAAGAAATTGAGTATATATAATATTTTTCAAGAAACCTGCTACTGATGCAAATACAAGTAATATTTTCTCTTGAAAATGGAAGAAAATCATTGAAAAACCAATCAACCAGCCCTGGTAAAAGTAGTTTCTTGATGAGAAAGGCAGATGTACTTTTGCCACCTTCTGGTTTTATCTGCACCAAGTGAAGTTGTTTCTTTGTATTTCAAAGTGTAAAAAAAACACTCTTTGTATTTTAAGAAACCTGATACTGATGCAAACACAAGTAATATTTTCTCTTGAAAAATGAAAGAAAATTATTGAAAAACCAATCAACCAGCCCTTGTAAAAGTTGTTTCTTGATGAGAAATCAAATGATCTGGTTGAACTGCTAATAACCCAAAAAACATAAGAAATATGAACACTCTTTGTGTACTGCAAACCATTTTCCCCTGAATAAACAAGAATAATAGGGGTGTTTCTTTGTTTTTTTCCTATGTTCCATTCATGAAGATATGTCTCTTATTGAAATTGGAAATGTGTTTAAAGCAGTAAAGCCATGGGCATGAAGATGTTGGTAATGCTTCAAGTATTACTAGATCTATATCCCACATTGGTTGGGAAAATAGCTAGTGAAGGATATTTATACCCATGCTTCCCCCCTCCCTTGTTGAGTGGGAAAGAACAAGGGAAGTCCTTGCGCGCCGCTGCCGTACGGCCAGCTCGGGCTTGACATGTATGCGCGCATATCTTTTTTTTTTGGAGAAAATTCCATACGAATTTTCTTAAGAACAAAAGATTATATGTGAAAGAATTTTTCTTCTTATTTATAGGCTTGTATGTTGACGACATGTTGATTTTCAGTACTAACATTGAGTCCATTAACAAAACAAAAAGTTTCTTGTCCACTAAGTTTGAGATGACTGACTTGGGAGAAGTCGATGTAATCTTAGGAGTCAAAGTAATCACATCTGAAAAGGTATTTTCTTTAAGTCAGACACACTATATCGATAAAGTGTTAAAAAAATTTGACAGTTTTGATGTCGTCCCTATTCGAACTCCTTATGACTCTAGTATACATCTCTTTAAGAATAAAGGAAGTAGCGTTTCTCAAACGGAATATGCCAAAATAATTGGCAGTCTGATGTTCTTAATGAACTATACTCGGCCAGATATTGCCTATGGTGCTAGCAGACTCAGTAGATATACTCATAACCTTAGTGGTGAGCACTGGGTTGCTCTTAGACGGTTACTTAAGTACCTTAAGGGTACTATGGACTGGAGACTTGAGTTTGTTAGCTTTCCTGCTACATTAGAAGGATATTGTGACGCCAACTGGGTCTCTGATAGTGATGAAGTAAGCTCTACGAGTGGGTATGTATTTACTTTGGGAGGAGTAGCAATTTCTTGGAAGTCTTCAAAACATACTTGTATTGCTCGTTCTACTATGGAGTCAGAGTTTATAGCTCTTGACTTAGCTGGGAAAGAAGCTGAGTGGCTAAGGAGTTTGTTAGCGGATATTCCGTTGTGGGGAACTCCGACTCCTCCTGTTTCCTTGTTGTGTGATTCACAAGCTGCGATTTGTGTTACCAAGAGTCAAGTTTACAATGGTAAAAAGAGACATTCGCATAAGACATGAATCAGTTAGACACTTAATAAGGAATATAGTACTCTCTTTAGAGTATGTGAAGTCGGAAATAAACCTAGCAGATCCGCTTACCAAAGGGTTAAGTCGGAAATTAGTCCTAGATTCGCCGAGAGGGATGGGTCTAAAGCCCATTGGTTGAGGAATTCATGGTGGATACCCAACTTAGTTATCTAAGTTCAATGTGGTCAAACGAAACCATGGAAAGACTCATAGTGTACATTTCTCACTGCCTATCCCTATGACGAATGATGTACATGTCCAGGTTGAGTACTATTACTCTTAATAAATTCATAGCCTAGGTTTTGGGTGGTCTTTGTGAGAAAGACTTGATGAATTTACCGAATCATGGTTGAATACTTATTCTTAATGAGTTCATAACACAAGTCTGAATGTGTTGTCCTATTGAGAAGGACAAGATGAACTTACCGCCAGAAAAGGTTGAGTTTCAAGAAACTCTTAATGAATTCAAAGTTTGAATGATCCTATTGAGAAGGACATTTTGAATTCACCAATAATGAGGTTGAATATTTTTTCTTAATGATTTCTTATCCCAAGACTGGGTGGTTCATTTTAAATGAACTTGAAGAAATCACCATATATCTATAAGAGGTTGAGCCATTACAAATGGTTCTTAATTATTTCATAGCCCGGTTTTAGGGTGGTTTATATCGAGATAAACTTGATGAAATAACCTATGTAAGTGAGAAGGATTAGCCACCTTCTGTGAAAAACGTTGGGCCATTTTTCTAATACACTTACTAGAATCCTGAGGTAAGATGGCCAAATATACACTTGTGTATATATATCTTACACATCGAGAACTTCGGTGGATGAAGGAGTTAGTTGTGTGTTATGAGTTTACCCCTATCTTAGAAAGTTCAAGACTAGTTTCACTTATCTAAGAGAAGGATCGTTCATCATCACTATGTACTAGTTCAAGATACGTTCACTAGTGCTTAAGCAATTAATTCCGCTATTGCTCGTCTGAGGAGGTCTGTGCTTGAGATACATATGAATTCTTTCGCATTAGTGGGGGAATGTTGGTAATGCTTCAAGTATTACTAGAGCTATATCCCACATTGGTTGGGAAAATAGCTAGTGAAGGGTATTTATATCCATGTTTCCTCCCTCCCTTGTTGAGTGGGAAAGAACAAGGGAAGTCCTCGCGCGCCGCCCCGCAGTCCGGCTCGGCTCGGGCTCGGGCTCGGGTAACACGTGTCTTCGACACGTACGCGCGCATATCTATTCTTTTTGGAGAAAATTTCATACGAATTAAAATGTTGTTATTGAGAAGCTGTTACAACAGCTGTTACAGCAAGTTAAATACTGTTGTTATACATATTTAATTCTGTAATTATTTGGACAGTGAAATGTCTATAATAGAGGTGTTACATGCACCATTTGAGATATCAAACACATTGCAAACACTTGTTCGAGCAACATTCGAGTAGTACCGCCGTTGTTCACTCCGGAGTCGAGTATACGATTCTCGGAGCGTCCGTGTGCACCTCGGGGGACATTCTGCTTGTGAAGCGACTACACTGTTCGGGGCAGTTTTGTTTCTAAGGCAGTGGTCAACGTACCAGGACACTGTTCGGGACATTCTGCCAGTCAGTGCTAACAACCGATTTTACAGTCCTATTTTACCAACAGAAGAGACCCAACTAGAGGGATTTTTGAGATTCACCCAAATCATAACTCTGCAACCTAAGCATAGTAAGGCTATTATGTTACTACAAGAATCTGACATGGATGAATAAAGGGCCTGGAATAGCACTGCTTTTGTAGTTTTGCATGCCAAAACTAGGTGTAGGTTTGGGCAACGCTAAAAGATAGCAAGTTTTGATTACTTGTATTTTTACCAGGTCTTGTATGTCAAGGTTTTTGACAAAGAAAGATTGAACTTTGATAAGGTTTGTATTTTTTGCTAATTCAATTGCCAACCAAATTCTAAGTATTTCAGTTTTCTTTAAATTAAGATATTAGTATTTACTTTGAATTCTAAATATCATTGCTATTAACTTCTCATATCTAACTTTTTTGATATAGGGATTCGAGATGATGGTCGGTAGTTGTGTTGACCAAGAGCTAGTGGATCGGGAAAAAGAGGCATATGAACGAAATATGTAGAGGGATTAAATTGTGGAAAATGTACTTTTTGTAATGAAATAAATATTTTGTTTAACCAATATTTTTGAGATGAAATAAATATTTTATTTAACAAATATTTTGAATTTTAATTTACATTTTTTGACGAAATAGAAATAGGGAAAAATAATTTTTATTATCAATTTATTTCTCCTACAATCAAGCTTAACGACATTTGAAAAATAAAATGCCTCTAAAAGTCAGGCTATTGCGGCGTTTGAAAAATAAATATTGTGTTTACAAACGCCGCTACAGAACTTGACTTTTTGCGGCGTTTGTAAAATAAAACGCCACTACAGGTCAGGCTTTCGTGGCGTTTGAAATATAAAACGCCACTAAAGAACAGTTATTCGCGGTATTTGTAACTTGACTTTTTGCGTCGTTTTTACCTAAGAACGCTGCGAACTATTGCGGCCCAGCTTTAGGCGGCATTTCTTGCGGCGTTTTTTTAAGCGTCGGAAAAGTTTTTAGCGGGGCTAAAAAATGCCGCTATAGGTTGAAAAAACGCCGCTAAACAACTGTTTTATTGTAGTGTATGTTACTTTTGAAAGTTCGGTGACCATTTTGTATTTTTAGGGATTGTTTAATGACCGTTTGTTTACTTTACCCTATATAATATTTAAAATTATAGCAATACAATGTTTAATCACTAGACATGAAGGGGCAAAGTTAGAATTGATTCTCTTATATTTATTACCTTATTCTTATACGTACTTATGAGATATCACCATATATAGTTGGGAAACACTCAAGGTTAGTAAAATGTACGGTCAAGGAATTTGTAAATTGAAGTTTTGTGAACATTGCATCTTTGAGAAACAAAAGAGTATGATTCACCAAGGGAATCCACAACACAGATTTCACTCTAGATTATATTTATTCTGAACTTTAGGAACCATCTAAAGTACCTTTCAGAGGACGCGCTAGATATATTCTCGAAAACCATAAATGATATTTCAAGAAAGGTTTGTCTTAACAAGAGAAATGATGTGTTGTTAACATTCAAAGATTGTAAGACTATGATCGAGAAGCTAACATGGAATCAAGTGAAACGCCTCATGATTGACAATAGTTTAGAGTTATATTATAATTATTCGAGTGGAAGAGGATTGTGAGACACTTGACGGTTCGCGGTACCCCAAAAAAAATGGTGTTTTATAACAGATAAACACAACAATAATGGAGAGAGTCTGATGCACGTTATCAAACCTTGGTTTACCAAATTTTTTTAGGTATAATTGCTATAATGCCCCCCTCTTTATATATTTTTTCAATTATCTCATGTTACCTCCTCAAAAGTATTGTTTTTCATGCATATTTTAATATGCTTTTGCTTGTTTTTAGGTGCATTTAGTTGCATTAGGTTGTTAGAAACATACATTTGCATAAGGGGTTTAGTATTCTACCTATGCTAGAGTGAAGGGTTGTTTTGTGGCTATTTTGCATGTTTGACATAGGATTTGGCAGAGGGATGGACGTAGGAAAGCAACACAGTTAGGAATGCCAAGAGTTGTGGGCACATATGGACCAGAGGTGTGCCAAGAACTTGTTGGCAGAGAGATGACATGCCAAAAGATGATGAACCCCCCAAAAAATAGGAAAGAATCAGGCCTCTAAAAGATCGCAATTGGATTAACTTCTGATAAAATAGCGGATAAGGTGGTGCCAAGCTTGAATGCCAAGGCGACATCGTCATGATGACGTCAGGCCTAGCCTGATAAGCTATCACGCCGAGCTAATAAGATGTTAAAATGATCGGATAGAGCTCTATCTCTCATCCCTTTATCATTTCAAATTCAAATGCAAAGACTTATCTCATCCTTTCCCACTCATGCCTATATAAAGACCAAACCAATCCAACATTAGAGACATAACGAGACGAGGAAAGACGAAGTGAGATTGATCGAGTGGAGAGTGACCGGAGTACAATGTTAGAGTGATCGGTGAGTGACGGCCGACTGCACCAAGGAAGGGTGGTTCAACCTCTTGGTCGAGAGCCTGGCGTGGAGGGCTGCATCGAGAGACCCCTTTGCCTATTCTCTTGGCACAAGTTGTTTATTTTTAGTGTTTTTTATGAAGTTTTTGAAAGTGATTATGGTTGTGTTGGTTAATCCGCTCACCATGAACTAATTTTTATAGTTGGTGGGGGATATTTTGAATTGAATATTGGATTCATGGCTTAGTTCATTTATAATAATTTTGTTTTTGGCAAAGTTTATCTATTTGACATACTCTATTTTTTCCTAAATACTCTACCAAGTGAGAGGTGACACAGTACGCCTATTGCCTCCCAATATCTTAACAGACTTGGGTTGGCGACAATTAAGTTGTTGAATACTTGGGAGAGAAGCTCCAAGAGAAGTCGTTCAAGTAGATGAACTTACTTCGGAATTGAAATCTACCCCCTCAGAGTATAGATTGGTTCTAATTAAATTGGTTTAATACAAACATACACTATAGAGATATATGGGTTTTTACTTGGCAAATTTAGGGCAATGACCATTGAGAGAGGCTTTGCTAATGTTGAATCTGCTCGGCAAACAATGCCAAGACAATTTCTTCAATGAAGGCTAGCATGAGCCATGTTGAATCCAGACATTCCCGGCCAACAGTCATCACTCATTTAGAAACAACTTCCTTGCCAAAAATTTACTTCATTTTATTTTTCTTTTCTTAATTTAAAAACAAGCATCTTTTCTTCCAAAGCAAGTAACAATTAAACAATCGAATTTAAGTCAATCTCTGTGGAATCGATAACTCAACTTACCAAGCTGTATTACTTGCAGATCGTGTATACTTGCACGCAAAAGACTCTTGGCATAACTTGCCCAATACATATCATTTATACCTTTTGCCAGCATTCATCTTACACATCTTTTATAGAGTCTACAAGTTTTTGACGCCGTTGCCGGAGATTGCAACAGATTTGATTGTTTTAAAATTTTTACTTGTTTCATTTTTGTTTTTGTTTTTTTACCAGTGTATGACCAGGAACCGTACTGAGAGGGAAGTTGTCCATTAGATCATGAGATTGAATGCACCTTGCGTGGATTAAAAAAGAGAATTCGAGAGATGAATCACGTAAATCAAGGAAATGCAGGAGCAAATGGTGTCAACAACAATTAGAACCCACCAAAGAATAAACCATGCCGCTCCTCATGCCGAAGAAGAGAGGCCCATTCGAGAGTAATCAACACATGACATCACATGCTTAATGCCAGGAGTTATTGGCAATGAGGTAAATGCATCAAATTTCAAACTCAAACCTGTAATGATCTCAACTCTTTTGAATGTAGGAAAGTTCAATGAAGCATTGACTGGAGATCCAAGGTAGTATTTAAAGCAATTCATGGAGATATGCCAATTATTTCAGCAACCAGATGTATCTAAGGATACCGTGAAACTAAAACTATTCACTTTTTCTTTAAGAGACAAAGCAAAGACGTGGCTCAATTCCTTGCCACCTGGCTCAGTCACTTCATGGGTAGATCTATGCCAAAAGTTTCTAACGTGATTTCAGCCATCAACGCTCACTGCCAAGCTGCATGGTGAGATCATTGCCTTCAGGCAGGCTGAAGATGAGGCCTTGTATGATGCATGGGAAAGATTTAAAGACTTGTTGAGAAGGTGTCCTATGCATAGGTTCCCAAATTGGACCCAAATACAAACTTTCTACAACGAATTGAACGCACAAACAAGGACTATAGTTGATTCTTTGGCAACTGGATCATTGCTTGACAAAAAATATATAGAAGTCGTTGGCATCCTTGAAAGGATAGCCATCAATGATTTTGAATATCCTGTTGCTAGACTTGGGACTGGAACCAAAGCCAGTAGGAAACTACTGTTGGATAAGCTAACGTTCATCCCTGTCGAGATTTTCAACCTCACCAGCATGGTGAGAACTTTACAAAAAAGTAATGAGTCCCAAGCAGTTAAAGCATCAGAGCCATTTTGCACTATCTGTGGAGAGAACCACCATGTGGATGAATGCCCTGCCAACCCTGAGTTGGTAAATTTCATTGGCAATTCTGGATGTTATTATAATTCTAACTCCAACACTTATAATGCAGGTTGGAGGCAGGACCCTAACTTATCTTGGGGAAATCAAGGAGGAACCCAGTACAATGCAAAATGCCAGAATGTCTAGAGGCAAAACCAGAATGCCATGCCGCAGAGAGCTCAAAATAATTTCTAGCAAGGGTAAAGACTCAATCAATGAGGCAATCTTACAAAGTACACAGAGCATAATTATGTCACAGTTCATAGTCTGACAACCTCAATACAGAATTTGGAGATCCATATGGGACAAATTGCGAATGCAGTCAATAATCGTCCACTAGGAGCTTTTCCATGTGACACTGAAAATGCCTGGCACAAAGGAAATAACTCTTTGGAGTTCTAAGCAGTGCGAAGCTGAGATGGCTGCCAAGCAGCCAGTTGATAGCCAAGATGCTAAGCTTGTGCCAGAAGACAAGCCCAGGGAATTAGAGAAGGAGAAAGCTAAAGTAGATGATTCAGTGGTTATGCCCACAATGATTCCAACGCTCATTCTAGTACTAGTGCTCAACATGATGTCAGTTCCAGTGCTAACGATGATGTTTACAATGATGACAAGCAGACTGAGGCCAAAAAGCATATATATGCCAAAGTAGATGTCAGCACTGCCTCGGCAAAGCCAACAATGCCAGCATATGTGTATCCACCACCACTATTTCCAGCAAGACTTCAAAAACACAAGCAATACCACCATTTTAAGCGCTTCTTGGAAGTGCTTAAGCAATTACAAATTAACATTCCATTGAGAGAGTCCCTTGAGGAAAGGCCCAACTATGTAAAGTTCATGAAGGACATCTTGTCCAAAAAGAGGAAGTTGGGAGAGTTTGAAACTGATGCTCTTACTTAAGGATGCAGTGCCATGATCCTAAATTGATTACCACCAAAGCTGAAAGATCTAAGGAGTTTTACTATCCCTTGTACAATTGGCAACAAATTCATGGGTAAGGCATTATGTGATTTAGGAGCCAACATCAATTTGATGTCACTATCTGTTTTCAAGAAGCTTGGCATAGAAGCAAGACATACCACAGTGACACTTCAGTTGGCAAGCCGATCTTATGCACATCCCAATGGTAAGATTAAGGATGTGTTGGTAAAGGTAGACAAGTTTATATTTCCAGTTGATTTTATCATTTTGGATTATGAAGTTGATACTAATGTGCTAATTATTTTGGGTAGGTCATTCCTTGCCACGGTTTGAGCTCTTATTGATCTTCATAAAGGGGAACTAACCATGCGAATGAATGACCAACATGTTGTGTAGATGAACCAAATGAATGTCAAGCCGAAGAGATGATTAAGGTCATTTATACATTGGACATGGCACAGTTGTGCCATGAGACATAATTTGATGACGACATACTTGACAACATAGCTAAACTATTTGAGGAACTAGAGGAATCAGCCTTAGAGGCTGAAGATGTGAGTTACTTTGAGACACTCCAGTTGGCTGGCAGAGAGATAAGAAACCGAAACCATCAATTAAGGAAACACCAGAGTTGGAGCTTAAGCCACTTCTAGAACACTTGAAGTATGTCTATCTAGGTGAACACTCAACTCTGCCAGTGATTATAATCTCACTGATGATCAGCGGCAAGATTACTGGTAGTATTAAGGGATTATAAGCAAGCATTGGGTTGGACCTTGACAGACATCCAAGACATTAGCACAACCATTTGCATGCACAAGATTATTTTGGAGGAATATCATGGCAAGACTATTGAAGGCTAGAGAAGGCTAAATCCGAGCATGAAAGAGGCTGTTAAGAAAGAGATAATCAAATGGCTTGGATGCCGGAATTATTTATCCAATTTCCGATAGCTCTTGGGTTAGCTCGATGCAGTGCGTGCCAAAGAAAGGTCCCATAAATGTGATGCAAAACAACGAAGATGGGTTGATCCTCTCTAGAAAGATCACAAGATGGAGAGTGTGCATGGACTATAAGAGGCTGAATAAAGTCATGAGGAAGGACCACTCCCCTTTTCCTTTTATTGACCAGATGTTAGACATGCTGACATGTAAAGCTTTTTACATTTTTTAGATGGTTATTTAGGTTATAATCAGATTGCAATAGCCCTCAACGACCAAGAAAAGACCACATTCACCTGTCCATATGGGACATTGTCCTTTAGAAGGATGCCATTCGGTTTGTGCAATGCGTCAGCGACGTTTCAATGTTGTGTGATGGCTATTTTTTCTGATTTGATTGAGCACAATATGGAAGTATTTATGGACGATTTCTTAGTGTTTGGTAACACATTTGAAGAATGCATCCATAGCTTGGAGCAAGTCTTGAAGAGTTGCACTGAGACAAACCTAGTCTTGAACTGGAAGAAATGTCACTTCATGGTGAAGGAGGGCATTGTTTTCGGTCACAAGGTAACCAAGAGAGGACTAGAATTTGATCAAGCCAAAGTGGAGGTAATTAAGCAATTGCCACCTCCAAGGAGTGTTAAAGGTATAATAAGTTTTATAGGTCGTGCCGGTTTTTATCTGCGATTTATAAAGGATTTTTCAAAAATTGCTAAACCTTTATGCTCATTGTTTGAACATAATGCCACCTTTGCTTTTGACGATTCTTGTTTGAGAGCATTTCAAGAACTTAAAGAGAGATTGATCAATGCCCCTATAGTCGTGGCACCAGTTTGGAATAAACCCTTCGAGCTCATGTGCGATGCCAACGACTATGCCGTTGGAGCAGTTTTGGGACAAGGGCATGGCAAGGTTTTCTATGTTATCTACTATGCTAGCAGAACCTTGAATGATGCACAACTGAATTACTCTACAACCGAGAAAGAGTTTCTTGCGGTTGTATTTGTTTAAATAAATTTAGATCTTATCTTATTGGTAACACGGTTGTGGTGTATACAGATCACTCGACATTGAAGTATCTCTTGGAAAAGGAAGATGCCAAGCCTAGACATATCCGATGGACGCTCCTACTACAAAAATTTGGCTTAGAGATCAAAGACAAGAAAGGCAGCAAAAACTTAGTAGCTTACCACCTCTTTCGATTGAAGCATCACATTGAGGGTGGTAAGACCACTACTATTACAAATGATTTTCCTGACGAGTATTTGCTTGCAGTTAATGCTATGCCATGGTATGTTGACATAGTCAACTACTTGGTAAGCAATATTCTGCCGCCAGACTTGGCATACAATGCTAAGAAAGATTTCTATGAGAGGTGAGAAAATACTATTGGGATGAGCCGATATTGTTCAAGCAGTGTGCCAACCAAGTAATTCACCGGTGCATGCTAGAGGATAAGCTACAAAACATATTGCATTTATGCCATGCCGCACCATATGGAGATCACTTTGCTGGGATGAAGACTGCTGCCAAGGTGTTGCAGTTAGGGATTCTTTTGGCCCATTTTGTACAAAGATGCCCACGAGTATGCCAAGGCATGCGATCGATGCCAACGAACAACGAACATCTCTGGCAGACACCAACGGCCGCTCCAGAACATTATGCATGTGGATTTATTTGATGTATGGAGGATAGACTTTATGGGTCCTTTCCCCCATCATTTAGTAATGTGTATATTCTTGTAGCCGTTGACTATGTATCAAAGTGGGTAGAGGCTATTGTGTTGCCAACAAATGATGCCAAGGTTGTTGCCAAGTTTTTGCACAAGCACATTTTTACTCGATTTGGTACCTCTAGAATGATCATTCATGATAAGGGTACTCATGTTAAATGTAATTTAATCTCTAAAGCTTTGTGTAGGTATGGAATTTAGCAACAAATTGCCACAGCTTATCATCCACAAAAGAACGGGCAAGATGAGATATGAAACATAGAGATAAAGAACATTCTAGAGAAGACTGTGAATCCATCAAGGAAAGACTGATCTTTGAGGCTAGACGAGTCCTTGTGAGCTTACAGAACTGCATTTAAAACTCCTTTGGGTACTTCACTTTTTATACTTGTCTTTGGCATACCATGCCATCTACGTGGAACTTGAACATAAGACCTATTGGGCCATTCGTAAACTTGACATGGCATGGAGAGTTGCTAGAGAAAAGAGGCTGCTCGATCTCAATGAGTTGGAGAAATTTAGGACACATTCTTATGAGAATGCTATGATATACAAGGAGAAGGCAAAACGTTGGCATGATAATCAGATCATGCCAAGGCAGTTCGAAATAGGTCAGCTTGTTCTATTGTTTAACTCACGACTTAAATGTTTTCCATGTAAGCTCAAATCAAGGTGCACAGGTCCTTACAAAGTTATGAAGCCATATGTTCATGAGGCCGTGGACATTAAGAACTTAAGAACGGGAGAAATTTTTAAGGTGAACGGCCAACGTCTAAAGCATACTTGGATGGTAAGCAAAACAATGCCAAAGAGGTTATCCTCTTAGTAGAGTTATAATGAAACGCTCGCAGGTTTGAAAGTCTTTGTAAATATTAGGATAGTTGTTTTTATTTTTTTTAGGAATTAGATTTTTGTTTTTCTCTTTCTGTTGTTTTTCAATTTTTATTTCCTCGCTGCGTTACGCGATTTTTCATTGAGTGTGTGTAGGATTTTTGACAGAAATTAATGCCAAGAATATTGCCAGATGGACTGGAAGCCATCATGCATGCCAGAGATTATGCCATGTCCCATGTTAAGGACATATGTGGGCTTTTCATGTAAAGGAAGAAAAAGAAACCCTAGCTTGATTAAGATGAGAAAATATTTTTGGGAGAATTATCTTTAGCCGCCCCTTTTTAATGATAATTAATTTTATCATGATAACCCTATCACTTCAAATCTTTTCCATATCCTTATCACTTATCACTTTTCGTTCAAAATTAAACTCTTCCTAATTAAAATTCTCTACATCCCATCATTATCTACCCCTATTTTTCGGGTACCCCCATTAACACCTTATTAAACACTCAACATTTTTCTCTCTCTTACCTTAAAACCAATTTCTCCAAGATTTTTCTCACTTTCCATCTTTCTTCATGCAAGCTTCAAGAACCTTTCATCTTTCTTTTTCTTCTCTTCCAAATCGACATTTCATCTTTATGGCTTCATCATCTACTCCTTTCAAGAGGTTCTTCAATGATGAAATCCACAAGAAGTTCGAGATGAACTTCTCTTTAAGATCGTTCCTTTATGAGAAGCACTTCAATTTTCAATCGGATGCCGTTGTTGGATTCCCGCTGGAGTTCATGGCCGTCGGGAGTGCTTTCTGCCAACTGAAGGGAGAGGTTTATGCAACCATTGTGCAAGAGTTTTATGCACACTTGACCAAAGGCTCTCCATTTTTTGATGATTTGAGGTAAATGTGTCCAATTTGATGAGGGTTATGTTAACTCACTCTTTTCTTTACCTAGTGAAGGAGATAAATATTTTGAGGAAGTTGAGACCGTGAACGCTGCCAAACGCAAGAAGATACTGGCAGACTTGTGCGAACCTGACACAACTTGGACTGTCTCGTCCACCAGACTATATAGAGGCTGGCATTGAAGCCTCAGATGCGGGGTTGGAATCATTTTATCAAACACAATCTCATTCCCACATCTCACAATGACACAGGTAAGGGAAGTTTGTTTTTCCCTTTCTTAATTTCTAACATTTGTTTGTGCCATGAAGTGCCAAGGGTGGATGAGGATTGCGGCTAGGTGATCATGGGAACCACCATCACTATCCTTGTTTGGAAGAATCTCACGACTGTAGAGCCAAAAGAGAAAGGGAAGGGAAAAGTCAAGACTGCCGCACCAAAGCCAAAAGCAGAGCCCACTAGTGTACCAGAAATCTTGCCAACAAGCTTGTTGGTAGTGCAGTCTCAAGTTTACACTCGCTAGGAGATTATTCTCTGGAAGTTGGAGACAACCGATGAGCTAAACGCCAAACTTAGGCACTATTCTAAGGAGAGGGATGCCATTGTGCGGGAGGTTCTTGTTAAAATTTCTCCCGTCGAGGTTCCCTTGTTTCCACCTTTCCATGTCGAGCTCTCTGCCAGTGATGCTAGGCCAGCCAGTCCAAGCAGTCATGCAAGTCCAGTCTAGTCAAATCAACTAGTCTAGACAAGTTAGCTACTCTAATCAGTTCTACCAGTTCTGAGTCCAATGCTACATTTCCTATGTTCCCAGTGCATGTTAAATCTTCCAGCACCAATTCATCCTCTAAGTCGGAGGACATTCTCGCCAAGAAACCAAAGCCTACGCCCGTTTCACCGCCAGCAGACCCTGCCAAGAAGAATGAGGATGTTGGAGCCTCCACTGCCGCCTCAAAGCAGGGCTGGAAAGGGAAGAAGAGAATGGCCCTTGAACGTGAGAGCCAAACCATGAGGATGACCCATTCCAGAAAAGAAGAAGAAGCTCGTGCCAAACGGAAGGAAGAGGTCTCCAAAGGGGAGTCTTCTTCTACTTAACTCATTTGTATTTCATTTTTGCATCTTCATGTTCATGCATTTTTTTTGTTTTTCTTGTATATATGTGTTGTTTCATGCATTGAGGACAATGCACATCTTGGGTTTGGGGGTGTGCATTTTCTCACATTATTCCATAAATTTCACGTTATTTTTTTTGTTTGCCACGTAGTTCATGTAGAGTAGTTTTATACCGAACCATAAAAAAATGAAAAAGAAAAATTTATCTCGGCCAAAATTTGAAGTTTGTTAACAATTGGTTAGGAAAGCTTATTTGGATCCCAGTTTTCTGCCCAATGATGAATTTTTAATCTTCAGTTTGCCATGCCAGTAGATAGTATGCTAAATTACTTGCCAATTGATCTCTAGTTTAGGAAATTGATTCACACTTAGCATGTGGTATGTATCTAGTTCCCTAGCAAACTTAGACTATTTGAAACCATGCTCAGATTTTAAAAAAAATGCCAGGGTAAAAGAAAATAAGGCAATAATGTTCTACCATGGAAAAAAATGAAATTAACTCTCCTCTATTTTAGGGATAATAAGTTACTTGGGGCTTCCTGGTATGCTCCCTCTTAGTTCTCAAGTCCAAAACCCTAGAGTATGAGTTGAAGAGAAAGCCTAGTGATGTCTGGATTAAGGTGGTGATTTGTGGTATGCTCCCTCTTATCACTCACGCTAAACAGTGTCACAAAGCAAGCTTAAGATAATGCCAAAGACCCTTAGCAAGGAAAAGAAAAAATAATAAGAATATGAGTTTAGGAAGTAGAATTTGGATAAGAAAGTGAAAGGATAATTAGATGCACACTGTCCACACTTTGCGCACAAATCATGGACTTAGACTAGAGTTATATTGTTGCACTTGAATTTTTTTTGCTTGGCATTGTGCACTATGATTCCTGAGGGCAACATTAACATCAAACTCTGCTTGTCAGCATTTGTTGGCATTCCAACCAAACTTTTTCCGATGTATTATTTTCACCATTTTTATTTTTCTTTCTTTTGCATTACTTGATGCCATGCCAAGAGATGATGAACCCTCGAAAAAATAGGAAAGGATCGAGCTCCTAAAAGATCGCAATTGGATCAACTTCAAAAAAAATAGCGGATAAGGTGGTGCCAAGTGAAGTTCGCAACGTTGTTCCAAGCTTTAATGCCAAGGCGACATCAACATGATGACGTCAGCCATATCCTGATAAGATATCACACCGAGCTGATAAGATGTCAAAATGATTGGATAGAGCTCTATCTATTATCCCTTGATCATTTCAAATTCAAATGCAGAGGCTTATCTCATCCTTTCCCACTCACGCCTATATAAAGACCAAACTGATCAAGCATTGGAGACAAAACGAGGCATAACGAGGAAAGGAGAGACAAAGTGAGAGTGATCGGGTGGAGAGTGACCGGAGTACGGAGTTAGAGTGATCGGCGAGTGATAGCCGGTTGCACCGAGAAAGGGTGGTTCAACCTCTTGGCTGAGAGCCTAGCGTGGAGAGCTGCATCCGAAGACCCCTCTGCCTATTCCCTTGGCACAAGTTGTTTATCTTTAGTTTTTTTTATGATGATGTTTTTGAAAACGATTATGGTTCTGTTGGTTAATCCCCTCACCATGAACTAATTTTCATAGTTGGTGGGGGATGTTTTGAATTGAATATTGGCTTTATGCCTTAGTTCCTTTATAATAATTTTGTTTTGGCAAAGTTTTTCTATTTGGCATACTGTAATTTTTCCTAAACACTCTGCCAAGCGAGAGCTGGCACAGTACGTCTATTGCCTCCCAATATCTTAACAGACTTAGTTTGGCGACGATTAAGTTGTTGAATACTTGAGAGAGAAGCTTCGAGAGAAGTCGTTCAAGTAGATGAACTTACTTTGGAAGTGAAATATACCCCCTCAGAGTATAGATTGGTTCTAATCAAATTGGTTTAAGATAAACATACACTATAGAGATATAGGGGTTTTTACTTGGCTAATTTAGGGCAATGACAATCGAGAGAGGCTTTGCTAATGTTGAATATGCTTGGCAAACAATGCCAAGACAATTTTGCCAATGAAGGTTGGCATGGGCCATGTTGAATCCATGCACTCCCTGCCAACAGTCATCACTCATTTAGAAACACCTTCTTTGCAAACAATTTACTTCATTTTATTTTTCTTTTCTTAATTTCAAAACAAACATATTTTCTTCCAATGCAAGTAACAATTAAACAATCAAATTTAAGTCAATCTCTGTTGAATCGATAACTCAGCTTACCAAGTTGTATTACTTGCAGACCGTGTATACTTGCATGCAAAAGACTCTTGGCATAACTTGCCCAATACATATCATTTATACCTTTAGCCAGCATCTTACACATCTTCTATAGAGTCTACAAGTTTTTAGCGTCGTTGCCGGAGATTGCAACAGATTTGATTGTTTTAAAATTTTTACTTATTTCGTTTTTGTTTTTATTTTTTTTACCAGTGTATGACCAGGAGCCGTATTGAGAGGGAAGCTTGTCCATTAGACCCTGATATTGAACGCACCTTGCGTAGATTAAAAAAGAGAATTCGAGAGATGAATCAGGGAAATCAAGGAAATGCAGGAGCAAATGGTGTCAACAACAATCAGAACCCACCAAAGAATAATAACCATGCCACTCTTCATGCCGAAGAAGAGAGACCCATTCGAGAGCAATCAACATATGACATCACATGCTTAATGCCAGGAGTTATAGGCAATGAGGTAAATGCATCAAATTTTGAACTCAAACCCGTAATGATCTCTCTATTACTTGCAAACCAAACATATTTTCTTCCAAAGCATATTTTCTTCAAAGCAACTTTCACGCAAAAGAACTTTCAAAACAAACATATTTTCTTCCAAAGCAAGTAACAGTTAAATAATCGAATTCAAGTCAATCTCTGTGGGATCGATAACTCAGCTTACCATGCTGTATTACTTGCAAACCGTGTATACTTTCACGCAAAAGACTCTTGGCATAACTTGCCCAATACATATCATTTATACCTTTTGCCAGCATTCATCTTACACATCTTCTATAGAGTCTACATCTCCCTATTTTTTCTCATAAAAATTGAATAATTATTACAATGCCCCTCTCATTTTGTATTTTTTTCCAATTATCTCCTTATGTTATCGAATAAAAATGAAAAAAAATTAATTTTTTTATTTATGTTATGCCAGGTTTGGTTGAATTAGGATTTGTAATATAAAATTTAGGTTGAGTGGAGCATCATAAATTGTCGGGTCAAATTCAGGTGAATATGTTAAATCTTTGGGTCGGTTGTGAGTCGGCTAAAAGCCCGACCCAACCTGACTCATGACCATCCCTAATTGTGGCTGTGTCATCTCAAGTTTGAGCAATTAGATCTAAAACTGACATTCTTGCATGGAGAACTCGCAGAAGACATCTACATGCAATAACCTAAGGTTTTTGTGGTCTAAAGAAAGGAGGATCATATTTTCTTGTTGAAGAAATATCTTTATGGCATAAAGAATTCGTCTAGGCAGTGGTACAAGAGGTTTGATTCATATAAGACTACTCATGATTTCAAAAGAAGCAATTTTGATAGTTGTTTTTAATTCAAAACTTAACTTATTGAATAATTTGAGATAAAATATTTGGGACCAACAAAGAAGATACTCAAGATGTTGATCCTTTGAGACATAAAAGAATGTAAGTTATACACAAGTTAGAAATGGTACATTGAAAAGTTCTTTGCGGGTTTAATATTCGGAGTGCTAAACCAGTTAGTAATCTTTTGGCATCCTATCAGAATTGTCTCTAAAATCAGATGATGAGATTGAATACATGTCACGAGTTTCATACTCTAGTGTAGTGGGATCGCTTATGTATGCAATCATTGCAATTAGTAGATACATTTCGAATCTGAGAAAAAAAAACACTGGAAAGTTATTAGGCAATGGATCGCTTGATACCTACGAGGTACTTTTTTCTAAAGTTTGGAAGAACTAGAGATGGAGTTATTAGGCATGTTGACTGATTTTTTCGGATACCTTGATAAAATAAGATCTCTCACATGTTTCATCTTCACCATCGAATGGTACGCCATTAGTTGGAAAGCCACTTTACATACTACAATTGCTTTATTAACTATATTGTTTTGTGATAATCATAGTGCTATTTTCATTACAAAGCATCAAATATTTCATGAGATAACGAAACATATTAATATGTGATATTATTGCTCGAGGTGACATTATGGTGAGGAAAATTAGAACTCATGACAATCTTGCAGATATGATGACCAAGTCACTTCTTACGGCCAAGCTTGAGCATTGCTTGAACTTGGCCTATGTTCATTGCTGAGGAATACCACTTTGAAGGGTTTTCATGGATGATGTAGAGATATTGTTCGATGAAAATTTGTATCAAGGTGGAGTTTGCTAGAATTGTTTGACCTAAATTCTACTTTGGTCCTTCGTAGGTGTCCTCAATTGGCTAATATCCTCCGACTAGTATTCTTCATTGGTACCCTTTGCTGGTTTAGAGAAGTTAAAATCTGAATGACACTCTACTTCTTGTTTTGCTTGTTCGATGAAGAATAGGAAACATATGTTGAATAGAATTATTTTCTATGCAAGTTTCCTTTGTCAATAAGAAACCCATCCTTATATGTAGATATTTAGGGATTAGGTTTTAAACACACACAAAATTATAGGTTTGATAACTTTCTCAAACCTTATATAACATTAACACACAAACCTTCTTGTAATCTCTTTATTCGACATAGTGAAAGTTCTCATCCTCTATCCTTGATTTTCTCTATTTTGGATTTTCCATTTAAATCTTGATGTCTTTATTGTCTTGTTTTTTCTTTTTGATCATCTTCTTGTTTGTTCCATCTTCGTTCGTTTTGGTATAACCTGTATCCTATAAAATATTGATATAATTGAAATCAAATTGTGAAGTTAAAATACTCTTAAGAGAGAAAAAAAAACAAACATTTAAATAAGACCATGTTAAGATTATTGAAAAAAATAGTCAATAATATATTAATATTTTTAATGTTCAAAATTATTAATAAAAGTAAAATACTTTAAAGAAATGTAAATTTATATGATAAAATTTTAAATAATTTACAATTTTTCATATACCCAAATTCTAAGGCGAAAAAAGGTTCAAATATAATTATAATAAATCTAGATATTGGACTTTTGAATCTTTGCCATTTCTCTATAAGTTAATAAAAATAAGTTCACGCATTTGTATAATAATTACACCATTCGACCATCTATTCACTCAAAGGAGTACAATTTACTCATCTATAGAGCAATTCAAGTATATCTTCCTAGGGAGTATATCAATTGCCCAGGGTTTAAATCAATCTCCTAAAGAGTATTTGAATTTCCTAAGGAATTTATCAGCGTATTAGGGTGCTCTATCATCCGAAGGTACTAACAGTGACATGAGTTTTTTCGATGTTCGGAGGCATGTAAGAGAGAGGGTTTGTTGAAGGAGTGTTGCAGAGAGTCCAAGTTGTGCTGACTCCTCTTTCCTCCGTTTTGGTGTCGAAGGGATTTAAAAACTTCCCCAAGACCATGCATGTTTTTAACTCCTCAAAAGTTCTATTTTCATAAATATTTTGGTAATGAAAGAAGGTAGAGGGCAGATCGTAGTTCGACCAAGCTAAGAACAAGAGCTCTAGATCCATTGAAAGGATGCATCGATGGATCTCCTTCCCTGTCCATTTCTCTTTATTTTAATTATGTTTTTATGATGGTGTTGATTTCAAAAAATGTGGTGTTGATAGTTCCCCCAACCATGAACTAAATTTCTTAAGTTGGTTGGGGATGTTTTTGCTATGTACGCTCAACTAATTTTTAGCTTTTGATAATTGAATGCCTTGGATTTTTTGTCTATCTTACTAGTCCTTAATTTTCTTCAATTGTTTGCCAAACTACAGTTAACATTGTTTGCCTATTATCCCTTAATATCTTAATAGACTTCAGAGATAACGATTAATTGTCAGGCACTAAGGTAAGAAGCTTCGACAGAAGATGTTCAAGTAGATGAGCTTACTTTGAGAGTAAATCTACCTCTTAGAAGTAAAGATTAGAACTTTCCAAATTAATTATTGAAAAACATTTCTATAGACATATAGGAGTTAATCTTAATTAACTTAGGGTGTTACCATCGACATAGGTAACACTACTTAAAATATGCTCGGTAATAAAACCAAGGCTGAAAGTTATTAATTATTGTCATAGCTAGTGTGAAATCCAAGCATCCCTTGCCAACGCCAACCATCCATTTGAATATATTTTTGTTCCAACCTGCTTGAATTTTCATTGCATTTTTCCTTAGTCATTTTTTAATCCGAAATCCGAAATCCGAATTCCAAATCAAATGCATTGTTTCAATTCACAAGTAAAACCGTGTCATTTATTTTCTAGACAATCCCCGTGGATACGATACTCAGCTTACTATTGTATTACTTGCTGACCATGTATACTTGCACGCAAAAATATCTAAACTTGACATTATTTTCTGGCATATTTACATAAATTCTTCAATTGTTTTCCAAGCATTAGTCAGTCGATAAGTTTTCATCAAGCTGTATTACTTGTGTTTATTTATTTTACTTATTTTGTTTTGCTTGGTGTATGACCAGGAGCTGCACTAGGATGAATTATTGGCCATACGACCTAGAAATTGAAAGAAGCCTACGCAAATTGAAAAAAAAAAACTAAGAGAAGTGGATCTTAATGGTAATGGTGGAATCAGAAATAATGCCAAAAACCAGAAGAATCCAACAATACATGAAGAAATACAACTTGCTCATGTGGTTTTTGTTTAAGAAGAACGACCTATTAGAGAATATCTGGCACCAAATATATACAATTTGATGCCAGGGTTAATTGGTCCAAAGGTAAATACAGTTAATTTTGAACTTAAACCGGTAAAGATACATACACTTTTAAATGTAGGTCAATTTGATGGATCACCTACTGGAGACTCAAGGCAACTCTTGAAGCAATTCATGGAAGTTTTTCAACTATTTTAGCAATCTGATGTATATGAAGAGACAATGAAGTTGAGATTATTCTCATTTTCTCTAAGAGATAGAGAAAAAACATGGCTAAGTTCTTCGCCACCTTGTTCAATTATTTCATGGGAAAAATTATGCCAAGAATTCCTTCTAAGATTCCAGCCACCTAAACTTAATGCCAAGCTGCGAAGTAAAACTATTACTTTTAGGTAGGCTGATGATGAGACTTCGTATGATGCCTGGTAGCGTTTCAAGGACATGTTGAGGAGGCCCCCCATGCATTGATTCCCTACTTGGACCCAAATGGAGATCGTTTATAACAGACTCAATGCTCATGCTAGCACTATGGTTGATGCTTCAGCAAATGGTTCGTTACTAGACAAAAATTACACGAAGGCATTTGACATCCTTGAAAGGATTGCCACCAATGGCCTTAAGTATCCTATTGCTAGACTGGGAACCAGAACAAAAACTGCTGGAAAATTGGAGCTTGATGCCTTGTCATTTATCAATGCTCAAATTTCCAATCTCACTAACATAGTGAAAGCAATGCAAATTCCTACTGAAGTTCAAGAAGTAGAGGCATTGGACCCATTTGGCACTATTTTTGGAGAGGATCATCATGTGGATGAATGCCTATCAAACCTTAAATCGGTAAATTTTGTTGAAAATTTCAATCGCAATTTTAACCCACATTTCAATACTTATAATGCAGGTTGGAAGCAGCACCCGAACTTTTCTTGGGCAAATCAGGGAGGTAACCAATTTAATGCCCATCGTCAGAACAACAATGTACCACCAGGCTTTAACCAGAATACACTGCAACAAAGAGAGCACATAATAACTTCCAATCAGGGCAAAGATCTAACTAGGGGAATTCTTTAACAGAGTACATGGAATGAAATGATGCAACTGTTTAAAGTTTAGCAGCATTTATGCGAAACTTGGAGGTTCAGCTAGGACAAATTTCCAATGCACTCGGTAATAGATCCCAAGAAAATTTGTCATGTGATACGAAAGATACTTGGCAAAAAGGTAGAGAACAATGCAAAGCAGTTACCCTTCGGAGTGGCAAACAATGCGAGACAAAAAACCTATCAAACAGTCAACTACTTGCCAGGACGAGAAAATGGTACCAATAGATGAACCCAAATAAATAGCGAAAAGTGAGGCGAGCACTGATAATGCAGACTTCAATATGATGCCAACATTACTTTGGCAAAACCTGTCGAGCCAGAAATCGTCTATCCACCACCAAATTTTCCACAAAGAATCCTAAAACACAAGAAAGACCAACAATTTAAGTGCTTCATGGAAGTCCTTAAACAACTGTAAATCAACATACCATTGGTAGAAGCTCTCGAACAAATGCCCAACTATGTTAAATTCATGAAGGACATTTTGTCCAAAAAGAGAAAGCTGGGTGGTTTTGAGACTGTTGACACGCGTCGTAACGTGTCAAGAATAATTTCCTTCTTCCAAATAAATAAATAAAGGAATTAAACAAAATATAGATAGGCAAGTAGGAGTCGAACCCACAAGGACTTAGAACTTTCCTTGTCGCGTTTTTGTAGTTTCTCAACCAAGAGTTGTTTATGGAGTTATGTTGATGTGATTTAGGTGGGGGTTGTTTGCAATGAAATGTAATTATTTAAGAGAGTAAAAGGAAGGTTTTAAAAGACTTGAGAATAATATGGAGATTTTCAGCCTCGGGCTAAGCTTTGACTTGTTCTACTCGGTTCATTGGTATGGATTTTAATTTTGAAAAACTTGTTGGCGAAATTACTACAAGGTCAATCCTTGAGTTTTTTGTTTGTAAACTCAATCACTAAAATCAATTTTTGGTTTCAGTTTTGATAATTTGTCTAAACTAACTCGATGTTGAGAAAACAAATTCTTTAAGCTCGTAACCAACTTGAAAAGTCATTTCTATAAAAATGATTCGATCTTAATTTCACTTAGTAATCTATTTACTAAGTGTATTCCCTGGAAGTCGGATTTGTTTCAATAACCGATCATCCCTCCCACTTGATAGATCAAAACAATTGTTTTTCTCCAAATTCAATCTTTGGGTTTTAAAAATCATTTTGATTTAGAAAATAAAGTACGAAGAAATTGAGAGAAGTTTTCGAAATGTTTGAAGCATAGTTTCAAACCTCGCCTTGAGAACGCATCATCGCATAAGCCTTCGGTTTAAAAAGATCTAATCGAGCATGGTTATCAAATTAATCATGCTCGACATTTAAGAAATAATTAAAAGAAGAAATATAAGAAAAGAACTTAAGTAAATCAAAGAAGAGAAGAATTTCCAAGAGAAGATGAAATGATATTCAATTGATAATTGATTGATGACAAGTCTTACCCCAAAAGGGGGTATTTATAGTGTTCCAAATAACCTAGGTAAACCTAAAATGATAATTAAAATTAAACAAAATAATTATCCAAAGTTTAGATTTTAAAATTTAAAAATCTAGAGATAAGCTATCCGATAAGCAGCCTGATAAGCTATCACTGATGTTGACGTCAGCTTCTAGAAGACGCTAACGTGGCGCCCAGTCAGCATTCATGCCATGATTCATGCCCATGAATCTGCCCATGACTCCAACATTTTCTACAAAATTCCAGCTTATTTCCAGCATCACGTCCCCTGCATGAAAACATCATAAAACAACCCAATTAAGTTCCTCAAACTTATATTTAATCGAAATAAGGACCAAAAACACAACCAAAATAAGTACTCATCAAATTCCCCCTCACTTATCCGATGCTTGTCCTCAAGTATCTCAAAATTAAACAAACCTAAGCTCAAGTTATCATCTTTAATTTCACGAAGTCTCAAAGTTTCCGATATGATTAAGTATCTAAACATGAAAAAAATAAGGAGCAAATAGATAAATGGAAAGATTTAGAAATTTAAGAAAAACAACAGTCCAATACCCTACTAACATCAATGATGCAAACCAAGTACCCTCACAAGGAATCGCTCTTGTCACTCAAAGTGTTTAAGGTTAGAGAAAATCACTCGAGCCAAAGCTAATTAGAGCATTACCATAGGCTTGTGGTTAAATCTAATCTCCACTACTAAGTATGAATGTGATGCAAAAATTAAGAGGTCTTAAAAGGGTTGTAACGGGGTAAGGTTCGGGTAGGATAAATGCTGAAAAAAAAAAGGTTTAAAATTCAAGACAAAATCATCCCAAAAATTTATTCGAAATTATTTTTTACTCGAATCAAAATTGTTCTGCAGTATATATATTTTTGAACTGCATTGCTATTTTTTCTGCAGATTCGAATGATTTTTCTGCACAGTTTTTTTGCACTGCATATTCGAACAGTTTCTACACAATTTATTTTCTGTACAGTGTTTTCTGCTCTGCTGGACTGCATGATTCGAATCCTTTTTAAGACAATTTTGTCTTGAAAATGGACAAAAATAATAGAAATAATAAGAAAAATGGATTATGCTAAAATATGGCGAATTTCAAGAAAAAGGCCAAGGCTCAAAATTGTTTCACTAAGGGAAATTAATCAAAGGGTAGGCAATTTGTTTGGGAAGAGAAAGGGTTAAAACCTAGTGCCTCAATCATATTTAAGCATCATATTCAATCAATGTAATCTCAAAAAAGAATTTAAACCATAAGTTCTAGAATGCAACTAATTTAGCTAGGCACACTGAAAGAAACAAAGAGCAAAAATAATGCATGCTTATTAGGCTCAAAACTCACAAAAATTGTCTTGTGCACATAGGTAAGCATCATGTCAATTAATAGAGAAAGAAATGTCATAAAAAGAATTTTATGGAAAAATTAATCATGCCAAAATCTACCATGCAACCTAAAATTTTCTAACAAGATAGATACAAAATCATACGGAAACAGTGAGACAAGGCCAAACTAAGGATTAAACAAGGAACTTAAATTGAATGAAATCAGGAAAACAAGAGAACAACCAAATGGATAAGCAATATGAAAATTTGACAAGCATATTTCCTCCCCTCACTTAATGCATTTTGTCCCAAAATGATAATTTAAAGTAAAAGAGGGGAAAGGAGAGACTCCCCTAATCAATTGCAGCCACGACCGTGGATGGGTGAAGATGTGGGTTTAACTGATGGAGCCGATTTGTGAATAGGAAAGCACGGCGCGTAGCCTCAACCACGTCCTTGGTGAGGAGCAGTGGGTCTGGTAGCAACCATGGTAGTGCTAGCGTTACAGGGGGCTATGGATGTTTGATTGGTAGCAATAGGGGTGCAATTTGGAGGGGGGGGGGGAATGCACGAGGCTGCGTGTTTTGGGGCTGCAAAATGAATGAACAAATGATTATTGAAATAATAAAAGAATAAATAAAGGCAAACCTAATTAGTTGAGCAAAAAGTCCTAAATGCCCTTTAGTTCTTTATTGATTTCGAAGCCCACTACTCATGCCAGATGAGCTTGAACCCTACACATTCTTTTTGGGTATGTTTTCTTTTCTAAAAATTAGATAAAAGTACAAAGAAATAAAATGAAATAAGATAATAATAAAATAAGATAATAAAAAGAAGAAGATAGTTTATCATCCATTGGATCCACGGGAGTCTAAAATTCAAAAGAAAAAGTGGGTGAAAAGATGAAGATAAAGGATGGGTAATAATATTGTTCAAATAGGTGTGGGGTCCACAAAATTTAAAATTTTAAAACAAAAAGGTGGGTTTTAAAATAAAAGATAAGGATCAAATTTGAGAAAAGAATGGGTGAAATCGGTCAATTGGTGGGAAAATTGGGAAATTGAATCCGAAGATATGTGGGTCCCATGTGTGAGAAAAGAAACCAAGGGAAAAAAAGAAAATTTTGTCCCTATGCACTGCAAATGGTGACATTCCCTTTAGCATACGATCGTCTCGAATCTGAATAGAGCATATCGGCGGGAGTATTCGAATTCAGGAATTCTATTGTACCTAAAAATATTATAAAAAATAGGGTAAACTACATAAATGATCACCATACTATTAGTAAAGTCGCGATTTGATCACCTTACTTTTTTTCTAAGCAATTAAACCACCAAATTATTTAATTGGTTGCAATGTGACCACCAGCCGTTAAAAACTAACGGTAGGAGTGACGTGTCAGTTAATAAAATTGGTATAATTACACATTTGGTCCCTTCTATTTGTACATTTTATCAATTTGGTCCTAATTTTAATAAATAAAATAATTTTATTATTTAATTAGGTTACGACGCGTGTCGTCGTATTATTGGAGGATTTTATTTATATATTTTAATTTAATAATTTTTATTTTGCTCCTCCAATCAGGTGGTGACACGTGTCACCAGATTGAAGGAGCAAAACTAAATAAAAAAGCACCTTGCTTCTAGTAGGGTTCAAACCCAAGTTTACTAGGTTGAAAGTGAGCACAGCTACCACTAGGCCAAAGCTATCCTTGTAATGTATTGTTCAAAATCTAATATATATCTTAGTTTGTTACTCATGCCAGGAATTATATATTATGCTTAGAGCGATGTACCACTTTCAGAGGATATCTTGCACGTATTGAGAGCTTTTCTTTTTCTTTTTGCTTCATATCTGAGTATAAGACTTTCGTTAAGCTCAAATAGATATAAATTGCCACACTTTTGCTTTGGTATTATTTAAGTTGAAATGTTCGCTTCAGGGGTTCTTAAATTGCATCAAATAATTTTTGACCATCTTAACTCGTATCTGAATATGCTTTTCAAGGTAAAACCAATTGTAGGCAGAGGAATTAATTAGATGCTGCTGTTCGAACTTAGAAATCATGGGCAGCATCTGATTTCTTCCTACAAATAAGACATGCAATGGAGGGTTTACCTAAAAGGAAATTTAACCAAGAGAATTATGATAAAAAGAAATTTAAAATTAACAATTGAAATTTACTTTAATTCGTTTAAAAACATATGAAACGAAACCTAAAACATGATTTTGATTACCTGAAAGACTGCCAGAACTACACCGATCATTCGAAAGCATTGCTTCCGCAATAGAAGATAGGCAGAAAGGCAAGAGCTGTTGCCCAAAAGGGAGCTTTAATCGCAGTATTGAATCATGGCTTGTGGAGCTTAAATCCAAATACTCTTGGAATATAGCTCTGAGATGCTTTTTGTGGCTTCAGGTGCTGCTATGTCATCAAAAACAGGTTTGGAAATGTTGTCCCAAAGTAGGCTCCGTCAGTGTCTAGATAGAATTAAGGTTACTCATTACTTATATTAGATAATAATTTTTAAATTATTATATTCAGATAATAACTTTTGACAGTAAAAAAATTACAAGAAACGGAACCTCAAGTCCAACCTGCAAGTTCTATTTTTTTTCTCCCCTTAATGGATAATATTATTCATTTCTTGAGGTGAGGGAAACAAGTATAGATGTCAGATTTTGGGTGCTTAGCTTCGGCATGTTCTCTGCACTTCACCTCTGATGTGGTGCATATGAATGTCTGCATGCACACCCTGCACTGCAACCATCAAACGTCTTTGAAACTTGCTTATCGCTTACAGGGATTCAAGGATAAACATATATGTGTGTATATATATATATATATATATATATATATATATATATATATATATATATATATATATATATATATATATATATCAGTTTACCTGGATCGTCATGGCTTTCTTGTTTGAGTCCAGCTGACTACCTAGTAGATCGTATCAGAAGAAAAAAGGTGGTAGGCATGCTCACTTTTAACCCAAGAAACTCGGGTTCGAATCCTACCAAAGGTAATATGTTTCTTGTTTTTTTTCTGACATGAGTAACAAACTAAGATATATATTAGATTTTGAACAATGCATCACAATGATAGCTTTGGCCTAGTGGTAGTTATGCTCACTTTCAACCCAGTAAACCTGTGTTTGAACCTTACTAGAGGCAAAGTGCTTTTTTATTTAGTTTTGCTCCTTCAATCTGGTGACATGTGTCACCACCTGATTGGAGGAGCAAAATAAAAATTATTAAATTAAAAATATATAAATAAAGTCCTCCAATAATACGGCGACATGTGTCGTAACCTAATTAAATAATAAAATTATTTTATTTATTAAAATTAGGACCAAACTAATAAAATGTACACATAGAAGGGACCAAATGTGTAATTATACCAATTTTATTAACTGACACGTCACTCCTACCGTTAGTTTTTAACGGCTGGTGGTCACATTGCAACCAATTAAATAATTTGGTGGTTTAATTGCTTAGAAAAAAATAAGGTGGTCAAATCGCGACTTTACCAATAGTATGGTGGTCATTTATGTAGTTTACCCTAAAAAATAAGTAAAAAATAAACAAAAATAAAAATGAATTAAATAGCAAAGAAAAGGAACAATGGGTTGTCTCCCATCAAGCGCTTGTTTATCGTCGCTAGCTTGACGACCTCATTCAAGTGACAGGTTCGATTAGACGAATTTCCTCAACTAGACCAACCGGAGCATTGTCATAGTACGATTTAAGCCGTTGACCGTTAACTTTAAATGGTTCTCCTGAATTACTTTTAATTTTCACTACACCATGTTGAAAAATATTAGTCACTATATATGGTCCAAGCCACTTGGATCGTAATTTCCCTGCAAAAAGTTTTAATCTAGAGTTAAATAATAAAACATTTTGACCAATATAAAATGATTTAAATGCAATATTACGATCGTGAAAATCTTTATTTTTTTTCCTTAAAAATTTTCGAACTATCATAGGCATTTTTTTGAATTTCTTCCAACTCCTGGATATCGATTTTGCATGTTTCGCCAAATAGATCCATTTCCATGTTGCATTTTTTGACTGCCCAAAGCGCGCGGTGCTCCAATTCGACTGGTAAATGACACAGCTTACCAAAAACAAGGCGATAAGGAGACATCCCGATAGGGCCCTTATACGTTGTCCGATATGCCCATAATGCGTCATTCAGCTTAACGCTCCAGTCCTTCCGATCGGGTTTCACGATCTTTTCAAGAATGGTCTTAATTTCGCGGTTAGATACCTCCGCCTGACCATTCGTTTGCGAATGGTACGATGTCGCAATGCGTTGAGTGACGCCAATTTTTTTTCATTAGCGCGTTGATGACTCGATTGATAAGCCTATGTCGCATAGCAACGCTCTCGGTGTGCCAAACCTGGAAAAAATATAATCTTTCAGAAATTTGACAGTGGTTTTAGCATCATTATTTTTTGTAGCTTTAGCCTCAACCCAACCCGAAACATAATCAACAACTAAAATAATATAAAAATTACCGAATGATGATACAAATGGTCCCATATAATCTATCCCCCCACACATCAAATATTTCGCAAACATGAATAGGATTTAGGGGCATTTCATTATGTCGGCTTAAGTTACCAACTCTTTGACATTTATCACATGATTTGCAAAATAAATATGTGTCACGAAAAATATTAGGGCAATAGAATCCACATTCAAGAATTTTATGAGCTGTTCTTTTAGGTCCATAGTGTCCACCGCATGTATATGAATGACAGAAATTAAGGATAGATTTTACCTCGTCTTCGGTTACACATCATCGTATTACCTAATCGAAACAATGTCTCCAAAGGTATGGATCATCCCAAATATAGAACATGGATTCCCTCTTGATTCGGTTAATTTCTAACTGTGGCAAGTCAAGGGGCAATTCACCTGTAGCCAAATAATTCACGATGTCCGCAAACCAAGGTGTTGAAGCTTGCGCCATCATCAAATTTTCTTCTGAGAACTCGTCATTAATAGGCGAATCCGAATTGGTTAGTGGGATTCGGCTAAGGTGATCGGCCATAAGATTTTCACTCCCCTTCTTGTCCTTTATCTCGAGATCAAACTTTTGAAGGAGTAAAATCCACCAGATCAGCCTCGGTTTTGCTTCCTTCTTGCTCATCAAATACCGCAAGGTTGCATGGTCAGAAAAAACAATAATTTTAGTTCCAAGTACATAAGAGCGGAATTTATCTAAAGCAAAAACTACAACAAATAGTTCTTTTTCTGTAGTTGAATAATTGCGTTGCACTGGATCAAGCGTTCTAGATGCATAGGCGATGACATGAGGCTCTCGTCCTTTCCTTTATCCAAGTACCGCTCCAACACTAAAATCTGAGGCGTCGCACATAATTTTGAACGGCAAGTTCCAATCGGGCGGTTGCACTATTGGCGCAGATACAAGTTTCTCCTTAATTTTATCAAACGATTTCCTGCATTCGGATTGTAACACCCGGGTTTGGGGGTCAAGTGAAAATAATATAATATTAAAATAATGTTTTGGGCCTCATGTTTTCAAAACAATGATTTTTATGTTGGGATTGTTTTGGTTTTAAAACCCAAATCAATGGAATTTGGGAATTTGAGATTGCCATCTCATTAATGGCAAAGGTGTAATTAAATGGTCTGTCATTTTAAAACCCTTTTTTTTATTAAAAGACCACTTTAAACTCAACTTGATCTTCTTCATTTCCCATTTTTCACGTCAAAACCCCTTCCCCTTCAAGTTCACTATTTCATCATCTCCTTTGATTTTTGTTGGTGATTTTTGCAAGGTAATCTCGTTTTTGACTTGTCCTCCTTTCCCTCTACAAGCTAATACCCTTAGTTTTCATTATTGTTCATGATTTTGGAATTTGAAGTTTTTGAGTTTTTGATTAAAATGATATATTTATTGTCTTAAACCTAAGCTTTTTATTTGTTGAGGTTATATGAGTTATTTACAACCTATAAGGTCCAACATATATGAATTTTAAAGGGTTTTATAAGGATTCCCGGATTTGGGTTTAATGGGGTTTTTGGAGTGTGCTTTGTAAGATTTTGGGGCTGTTTTGGGTGAGGATTTGTTGGCTGATGGTTATACTGTGTTTGGGTAGTGTTTTGAACATGTTTAAGAGTGCTTTGGATGGTTATATCACTGATTTTTGTTGGGTTCTTGTGGAAGTACGAAAATGAGAATATGGAGAATGAATTTGGCTTTGAATTGTGAGAATTGTAGTGGATTTGTGTGTTGGTGTTAAACAATGGGTTTGCGGCTGATTTTGAGGCTAATGTATTGTTTTTGAATGATTAGAGGCAAGAGAAAACAATGGAGAAGCTTCAGGCTCGAATCCAGAGACTTGGATACTTGGTAAGCTAGTCGGCTTGTGCTAAATGGAGTGGTCGGTGAGTGGTTATTGCTTTTAAATGGTTTTTAAATATTGGTTCAAGCATGTGGACCTAGGTTGGGCTTGGTAAACCCACCTAGAGGTGAGATTAGAGTGGTAGCCTAATCTCAAGCTTAGTTCAGGAAACTTTTGGTTGAACTCCTAATTGCTTGGTTATGCCTCTTGTTTATTTGTGTTTATGGTAGTTATGTATATTGTGTTATACATGTTTTTGAGGCATGGTTTGATGCATTGTTATGCATGTGGTTTGGATTATGATTTGTGCATGATGGTGATCATGGTGAGTACGTGCTAAGCACAGAAGTTGATATGAAATGATGTTGTGAAAGGTTATGGATTGTGTTTAATATTGGCACTAGTACGCTTGGGTACAAATGATCGATCATTAAGATGTTTAGTGTGCACACGAGAGTCAAATGCGCGCGTGGTCTTGGTGACGGTAGTCATCAAGATGGAGTACGGGTTCGCCCGGAAATCTTCATATATATATATTGATCGGTGATGAGTGGAATCCCATCGACGGGGCGTGAGGATGAGTGGAATCCCCTCCACGAGAAACGGTGATGAGTGTAATCCCACCGTAAGGTAATGGTTGTGGTTGGACGTAAGTTCCAACGGTTATCCGCGTATTCGAGTCATAGCTAGGTGCCAATATGGATTGATATATGTGGTTGTTAATACATTAATATATGTATCTTCGTGTGTTGGGCTTGTGAGTTGTTAAACATGGCATAGTGTTGATTATACATTCATGCATCATGTATATTTTGGCTCTTGTGGATCGGAGGTAAGATCATGCATTCTACCTTGGTTGTTGCTCTTGCTTGGACCCTGCATTGTCGAGGTTTGTTTTATGAGCTTACCCTCACTAAGCTTTTATGCTTACGCTCTTTTTTGTTCGACAATGCAGATCAATAGCTTGTGGGTGGCAAGGGCAAGGAAGGGCCTCCAAGTGTCGCTTTTGGTTAGCTCAAGTATGAACTTTAAATTGAAAGATTGTAATAGTCAAGCAATGGGATTTGAATGATTTGGAGTTATGTTGATGTCAGTATGGCTTGCGGATTCCTTGTTTGAATTGTAAACCTTGTTTATGTTGCATGTTATGAATGCTTACATGTTTCATTTCCAAGGCATGAATCTTGAATGCAAAGTATGTCCCCTTTATGGAAAATGCATGAATCCTTTAGATGTATGATCCTTGTTCGTTTGAATGTTTGTATGTTGATATCTTGGTTGTTAAAGGTTGTATGTATGTTGTTTGTGGCTAGGGGAGTCGTAAATCGCGTCTAGAGTCGAGTCTTAGGTCGTTTTGCAGCAAATTTGAGTGTTGCAGTGCAGGGCGTATCAGTATGCCCAAGGGTCGTATCGATACGGTCCTACACCTTTGGGACTCAAGTTTGGCTTATCGTGTCGGTACGCGGGGGTGTATCGGTACGCCAAAACTTCACTAGAAATCAGATATTCTTACGAGATTTTGGCATGTCGGTACGAGCTCTAGGTGTATCGGTACGGTCTTATATCGTTGATCGCGAGATGTTGACCGCGGAGGGCGTATCGGTACGCCCAAGGGCTGTATCGATACGGTCTCTCTGGTTTGACTTGGTCAAGGCGTATCGATACCCTCTGCAGGTGTATCGATACGGCCTGCTTTAAAAAAATGGGTTGTTTTAAAGTGTTGTTTGGATGGTTGTTTTTATATTGTTGTGTTTCCGCTGTCGTGTTTCACATAGGACATAATAATGCCTATAGACAAGATAAAGTTAAAAGAAATTTTCTAGGGTTGCTAACCGAGGTGGGACCTCAACGGGTTTCACAACGGTTTTCCCCATGTAGCCTGCTCGGACCGGTCAAACGTCCGGACTCGGGTGAGGGGGTTACACGGATGTAAAGTCGAACTCTACATCTTTCTACAATAACCGACATAGTGGTTGTGCTATCTTCGAGAAGTCTTTTATAAATAGCCTGTAGAAACTCACATGTCCAAGAAAAGAGCGAATATCACTCACAGTTGTGGGGTATGGGAGTGAGCGGATAATGTCTGTCTTAGCTTTATCAACAGAAATTCCTTCAGAAGATACAACATGTCCTAACACTAAGCCTTTATTAACCATAAAGTGGCATTTCTCATAATTAAGCACAAGGTTAAATTCAATGCATCATTTTAAGACATTAGTTAGATTAAGCAAGCACTCACCAAAAGAATTTCCATACACAGTGAAGTCATCTATAAACACCGAAGGGGACCATCACAGTTGGGGCGGTGGATGACAGGCTAGCTCACCAAGAACATCAGGAGAGGTTGGGGAAGACTTGGCAGCGGCAAGTTTCAATCCATTTCTCAACATAATCAGAAAATATACTTACCATACATCGCTAGAATGTAGCCGGAGCGTTACATAGTCCAAACGACATTCATCGATAGGCGAAGGTTCCGAATGGGCATGTAAACGTGGTCTTCAAGGGCTACGGGAATTTGAAAGAAACATGAAAAACCATCAAGACAACAATAGTGAGATTTACCAGCTAATCTTTCAATCATTTGATCAATGTATGGTAAAAGAAAGTGATCTTTTCGGGTTAGAGAATTCAACTTCCTGTAATCCATGAAAACTCGCCATCCATTCTGAACTCGAGTTAGAACTAACTCACCTTCGTCATTTCTTATCACTGTGACGCCGATTTGTTTAGGAACAACATGAATAGGACTTACCCACTCGCTATCCGAGATTGGATAAATAATATCGGCGTCTAGAAGTTTTTGAATTTCGTCTTGTACTACCTTCAACATCGGATCATTCAAGCGTCGCTGAGCTACTTCCTCCTCTCCGATTAGTTCGTTCGAAATGATAACTGGTAAGGTATCATTATCTCCCAAGAAGGCGTACTTAAGGTGAGATGGGAGTTCCTTTAATTCCAACTTCGGAGCCTACAAAATAGATGGAAAAGGTTTAGTCTTTGATGGAGTTAAAGCTAAATCAGAATTAATAAAGGAAACAGATTCGTCTTCATTTTCTGCCTCATCGTTGCAAAGCTCATAGTCCATATCAAAGTTATTAAAAACATTAGTATCCGCATACTCTTCTATATATGGATCAACAATATCAATTGAGTTAACAGATTCAACCTGATCAGGATACCTCATTGCCTTATAAACATCGAATTCTACTACCTCACCGTCGAATTCCATGGATAAAAGGTCGCTCCTTACTTCTATTTTCGTGTTTATTGTGCTAAGGAATGGTCTTCCCAACAACACTTCGGAGCAAGTGTTTTTTTCTATCGTGAGCCATATCAATCACGTAGAAGTCCGCGGGGAAAAATAAGACATCTACCTTTACCAAAACATTTTCCAACACTCCTTCTGGATAGATGACTGATCGATCCGCCAACTGTATCGTAATCCTTGTTTCCTTCAAAGGATCATTAGTTATCATTTTATAAACAGAAAGCAGCATTACATTTATTGAAGCCCCAAGATCGCACATACCATGTTTAATAGATACGTTACCAATTTGACAAGGTATAGCAAACATACCTTGGTCTTTCATTTTGGGTGGTAACTTACGTTGAAAAACTGCAGAAATGTGCTCTCCCAAATTTACCTTTTCGTGCCCGGTGAGTTTTCGCTTGGTTGTGCAGAGCTCTTTAAGGAAACGAGCGTACCTTGGCACTTGGGGAATGACATCCAAGAGGGGAATGTTCACTTGGACCTTTTTGAATACTTCAATAATTTCTCTCTTCATCCTTTTTGTCACGTTTTACCAAACGTGATGGGAAAGAAGGCGTGACTTCAAGAGGTGGAGACGAAGGAGGAGATGGTGGTAAAGGGTTATCTTGGTTTTCGTTACCTTCTTCCATGGCATGAGTGGGATTATTGTTTTTTATGGTTCTTTTGGAGCTATAACGGTCCCACTACGGAGTGTGATGGCGCTTATATTTTCTCTAGAATTTGTCTCGGTTTACGAAGGAAGTTTACCTTGGAATCAAGACGGCTTGCTAGCTGGCTCATTTGTTTGTCTAACTCTTGTAAGTGGGCCTCGGTACGAATTTGGAATTTATCTTGGGACATCGCTAAATGCTCAACTAAGGTTTCTAGAGATGTCTTTTGTTGTGGGTAAGGTTGTCTTTGTTGGTATGGTTGATTTTGTCTCTGGTTGTTTGCGTATCCAAAGTTTGACTAGTTTCTCCACCCCGAATTATATGCATTACCTATGGCATTGGCTTGGGCGACATCATCTTCCTGAATCATCGGACAACAGTCTGTCGGATGTTCTGGAATAGTACAGATCCCACAAAGTCTAGATGTTCCCTTTTTTCCTGCAAAAAGAGTTTGTACTATTTCAGCTAATTTATCAATCTTATTTTCTAAAGAAACTGTGCTTATCTCGCGAACCCTTCGAGATGGTTCGCTAGATTGATTAAACCTTTGCGAGTAGGCGGCCATGGTTGATATCAGTGTTTTAACCACTGTTAGGGTCATATTGACTAGAGCTCTGCCGCTTGCCGCATCCACTACTTTCATATCCATGGGCATCAATCCTTCATAGAAATACTGAAGGGGGTTTGTTCCGATAATCCATGTTGTGAACAATTTTCACACAACTTTTTAAACCTCTCCCAGTATTCATATAAAGATTCGGATTCTCTTTGTTGAATGCTCAGGATGCTGCGCCTTAATTCGCTCGCTTTTGCCGCATGGAAGAAACTGTCAAGAAAGAGTTTAGCCATGTCAGTCTAGGTTGTAACAAAGTTTGGGGGTAAATCAAATAAACAATCTTTTGCTATATGTGCTTAGACAAACCATGTGAAATTCCTTCAAATGTGAAATTCCTTCAAATGTGTTTAGACAAACCATGTGAAATTCCTTCAAATGTTTGTGTGGGTTTTTGTTGGGCAAATCGTGGAAGGTTGGTAGGAGATGAATCAAGCTCGTTTTTAGTTGGAACGACATTTCACCATTCGGAAAGGTTATGCACAATTATCCTATGGTGCCCTGATCAGCTCCTGGATCGTTTGTTCGTTGTCTCCCATTTGGTTTCGTTTTTCCGGAATGAATTCAACATGTTCTTCCGGATTTCTCTTGGTCATAAACAATAAAAAAAAACCAGTAAAAGTTGTCAAAGTCCCCGGCAACGACGCCAATTTTGACACGCGTCGTAACGTGTCAAGAATAATTTCCTTCTTCCAAGTAAATAAATAAATAAAGGAATTAAACTAAATATAGATAGGGAAGTAGGAGTCGAACCCACAGGGACTTAGAACTTTCCTTGTCGCGCTTTTGTAGTTTTTGAACCAAGAGTTGTTTATGGAGTTATGTAGATGTGATTTAGGTGGGGGTTTGTTTGCAATGAAATGTAATTGTTTAAGAGAGTAAAAGGAAGGTTTTAAAAGACTTGAAAATAATACGGAGATTTTTAGCCTCGGGCTAAGCTTTGACTTGTTCTACTCGGTTCAATGGTATGGATTTTAATTTTGAAAAACTTGTTGACGAAATTACTTCAAGGTCAATCCTTGAGTTTTTTGTTTGTAAACTGAATCTCCAAAATCAATTTTTGGTTTTAGTTTTGATAATTTGTCTAAACCAACTCGATGTTGAGAAAAAAAATTCTTTAAGCTCATAACCAACTCGAAAAGTCATTTCTATAAAAACGATTCGATCTCAATTTCCCTTATAATCTATTTATTAAGTGTGTTCCCTGGAAGTCAGATTTGTTTTAATAACCGATCCTCCCTCCCACTTGATAGATCAAAACAATTGTTTTTCTCCAAAGTCAATCTTTAGGTTTTAAAAATCATTTTGATTTAGAAAATAAAGTATGAAGAAATTGAGAGAAGTTTTTGAAATGTTTGAAGCATAGTTTCAAACCTCGCCTTGAGAACGCGTCATCGATAAGCCGTCGACTTAAAAAGATCTAGCTGAGCATGGTTATCAAATTAATCATGCTCGACATTTAAGAAATAATGAAAAGAAGAAATATAAGAAAAGAACTTAAGTAAAACTAAGAAGAGAAGAATTTCGAAGAGAAGATGAAATGATATTCAATTGATAATTGATTGATGACAAGTCTTACCCCAAAAGGGGTATTTATAGTATTCCAAATAACCTAGGTAAACCTAAAATATAATTAAAATTAAACAAAATAATTATCCAAAGTTTAAATTTAAAAATTTAAAAATCTGGAGATAAGCTATTTGATAAGCGGTCTGATAAGCTATCATTGTTGCTGACGTAAGCTTCTAGAAGACGCTGACGTGGCACCCAGTCAAGATTCATGCCCATGACTCCAGCATTTTCTACAAAATTCCAGCTTACTTCCAGCATCATGTCCCCAGCATGAAAACAACATAAAACAACCTAATTAAGTCCCTCAAACTTATATTTAATCGAAATAAGGACCAAAAACACAACCAAAATAAATACTCATCAACTGTTGCTCTTATTGAGGGATGCAGTGCAATGATAACCAATAGATTGCCACTGAAACTGAAAGATCCGAGAAGTTTCGCTATTCCCTACATGATTGGCAATAGATTCATGGGCAAGGCACTGTGTGACCTGCGAGCCAACATCAATCTAATTCCAATGTTAGTATTCAGAAAGCTTGGTATTGAAGTAAGGCCTACCACAGTAACACTAAAACTGGAAGATCGATCTTATGTATATCTCAAGGGTAAGATTGAAGATGTGTTGGTAAAGGTAGATAAATTTATATTCCCAACTGATTTTATCATTTTAGAATATGAGGTTGATGATAATGTCCCAATAATTTTGGGAAGACTATTCCTTGCCATAGGTAGTACCTTAACTGATGTTCAAAAAAGTGAGCTTACTATGCGTATGAATGACCAACAAGTTACGTTTAACATATTTCAAGCTCTTAGTTGTGCAGATGAACCTGAGGAATGCTAAGCTGTTGAGATGGTGGAATTCATTTTCATTGTAGACATGGCATAGATTTGCTAAGACATTAATGATGATGCCAGAAAACTAGATGATGAGGACATGATTAGTGAATAATCTGAAGAACCAACCATGCTGAACAAAGTGATGAGTTATTTTGAGAGACCTAAGCCACTTGAGTTGGCTGGCAGAGAAATCAAGGACTTAAACCATCTATTGAGGAGCCACCAGAACTAGAATTGAAACCTTTTCCAAGCCACCTCAAATATGCTTACTTGGGAGACAAATCCACTTTGCCAATGATCATTATCGTTCATTTGACTGATGACCTAAAGGAGAGATTGCTAGAGACACTAGGCAATCACAAGCAAACTTTGGGATGGACCTTAGCTGATATTCGATGAATAAGCCCCGCAATATGCATTCAAAAAATCATTTTGTAGGATTACCATGGCAAAACAATCGAGGCCCAGAGGAGAATAAACCCGAGCATGAAAGAGGTAGTCAAGAAAGAATTCATAAAGTGGCTAGATGTCGGGATAATTTATCTTATTTAAGATAGCTCATGGGTCAGCCTGGTAAAGTTTATGCCAAAGAAGGGTGGAATGACCGTGATCTAGAACAAAAAAGATGAACCAATCTCCTCTAGGACCGTGACGAGTTGGAGAGTGTGCATGGATTACATGAAGCTAAATAATGCGAAGCAGAAGGACCAATTTCCAATGCCCTTCATCGATCAAATGTTGGACAGATTGGCAAGCAAGGCATTTTATTGTTTCTTGGATGGCTACTCGGGCTACAACCAGGTTACCATCACTCTAGAAGATTAGGAGAAAACTACATTCACTTATCCATATAGGACATTCACTTTTAGAAGAATGCCTTTGGATTGTGTAATGCCCCAACAATGTTTCAGTATTACATGATGTCGATTTTATCGGATATGATCGAGAATAACTTACAAGTATTCATGGATAACTTCTTAGTATATGGCAAAAGATTCGAGGACTGCCTTCAGAGTTTGGAACTTGTTCTATAGAGATGTATTGAAACCAACCTAGTCTTGAACTAGGAAAAATACCACTTCTTGGTGAATGAGGGCATAGTTTTTGGAAACAAAATGACCAAGAAATGATTGGAAGTTGACAAAGAAAAAGTAGAGATAATCAAACAATTTCCACCACCCACAAGTGTCAAAGGTATTAGAAGTTTCTTGGGACATGCATGTTTTTACCATCGTTTTATTAAAGATTTCTCAAAACTAAACCTTTATGCTTACTTTTGGAACAGAATACCACTTTTATGTTTGATGATTCTTGTTTGAAAGCGTTTCTGGAACTGAAAGGCAGGTTAATTAATGCTTTCATAGTCGTGGCACCATATTGGAATGAGTCATTCGAGCTTAGGTGCGATGCCAGCGACTATGTCATTGGAGCTGTGTTAGGACAGAGGCGTGGCAAAATTTTCCATACCATTTACTGTGCTAGCTGCACATTGAATGAGGCTCAGCTTAACTACACAACAACTGAGAATGAGTTCCTTCCAGTTTTCTTTACGTTTGACAAATTCATATCTTACTTGGTTGGTAGTAAAGTTGTGGTATACAAAGACCACTCGACACTCAAGTATCTTTTGGCCAAGAAGGCTGCCAAGCCCAGACTAATCTGATGGACACTGTTGTTGCAAGAGTTTGACCTCAGGATTCGAGATGAGAAGGGAAGTGAAAATTAGGTAGATGATCATTTGTCTTGATTGGAGCACCACCATGATGATGGCAACACTGCTGCTATTAGAGATAAGTTTCATGATGAATATTTGTTTGTGATCAATACCATGTCATGGTATGCTGACATAGTCAACTACCTAGTTAGCAACATTTTGCCACTGGACTTGGCAAGTAATGTCAGTAAGCGATTTCCGAGAGATGTTCGACAATATTATTAGGATGAGCCATTCTTGTTCAAGCAATGTGTCGACCAAGTAATTCATCCTAATGTTCTAGATGGTGAACAACAAAACATTCTTCAACTTTTCCATGCAGCACCATATGGAGGACACTTTGCTGGAATGGAAACATCGGCCAAGGTGTTGCAGTCAGGATTTTTCTGGCCCACACTGTTCAAAGACGCCCATTATTTTGCCAAGGCATGCGAACGGTGCCAGCATACTTGAAACATTTCCAACAGACATCAATTGCAACTACAGAACATCATGCATGTGAAGTTGTTTGATGTATGTGGAATTGACTTTATAGGTCATTTTCCTCCATCATTTGGTAATGTATATATACTTGTGGCTGTAGACCACGTTTCAAAATGGGTTGAAGCGGTCGCTCTCCCAACAAATGATGCCAAGGCAGGTCCCAAGTTCCTATACAAGCACATCTTTACCAAATTTGGTGCCCCTAGAGCCACCATTCATGATGAAGGTACTCATTTTAAATGTCATTTGATCATTAAAGCTTTGTGCAAGTAAGGAATCCAGCAAATAATTGCCACTTCCTACCATCCTTAAACAAATGGCCAAGCAGAAATTCTAAACATGGAGATCAATAACATCTTGGAAAAGAAAGGGAATCCAACGAGGAAGGACTGGTCTTTGAGGCTAGATGATTCTTTATGGGCATACAGAACAACCTTCAAAACTCCATTAGGAACTTCGTTATACAAGCTTGTATTTGAGAAGTCGTTACATTTGCCAGTGGAGTTAGAACATCGAGCTTATTGGGCAACAAAGCAATTAAACATGGAATGGAGGGCTGCATGTAAGAAATGTTTGTTAGATTGAATGAATTAGAGGAGTTTAGAGCTCAAGCCTATGAAAATGTCAAGATTTATATAGAAAAAACAAAGAGATGACATGGCAAAAGAATTTTGCTAAGGCAGTTTGAAGAAGGGCAAAAAGTTCTATTGTTCAATTGGAGGCTTAAGTTATTTCCAGGTAAACTCAAATCTAGATGGTCGGGACCATTTGAAGTTGTCAAGCCTTATGCTCATAGAGCAATAGACATCAAAGATTTGAAAACGGGGACAACATTCAAGGTAAACAACCAGAGAAGGAAGCACTATTTGGAACGAGTTCAAGGTAATGCCAAGGAGACCATTCTCCTGAAAGAGATTAAGTAATTTTGTCACCATCTCTTAATCACTGTAAATAATTAGGTTAGTTATTTTCTTTTTGGTATTTTATTTATTTATTTATTTATTTATTTTTCCTATTTTGAAATGTTTTTGGTGAGTGTTAGGGCTAATTTGGCATTGCTTTTAAAAAGTGCTTTTAAAAGTATTGTCAGGAAGTGATTTTAAAAAAATTAATTGTAAGATTTTAGTGTTTGACATTACTGTCAAAAAGTATATTTGAAAAGATAAAATGTTCATTTTAGATAGGGTATTTTAAAGTAAAGATAAATATATGAAGGTGGTGTTTTTATTATTTATTTTTATTTAAAATATTAAATTATATTATTATTTTAGTATTAATATTTAATACATTATTATTATTCTAATATTAATTAATTAATTACATTTATTATATTAATTTAATATAATAATTCAATATATTTCATATTTACTATTGATATTATTCAAGTATATTAGTGTTATTTTTATGTATTATTTTAATATATGAATGAAATTAGGGGTAAAAAATATTTTACCTCAAAATGCATTTCCAACTTCCAAAAGCTGGATTTTCCAGCTTATAGCTTTTGTCCATAATCACTTATATAAGCAGTTTTGAAATGAGTGTTTGACAATTATTTTCAGTGTAAAAGCAATTATTTAAGCAAAATCTAATATTTAAGCAATGTCAAAGGGGCCCTTTGTATAGGAATTTTGCCAAGAAAAAATGTCAGGGCAGTATGCCAAGACAGACTCGCATTTGGAAACCCATCGGATAGCATGTGGACCCTATGCAATAGGACCAATGAAGATAGATTTTTGGCTGAAGCGGGAAAACCCTAGCTGCCTAGGTTAAACCTTCAATTTTGAATTTTTAACCTAACCTTTTACCCATTTTCTTTTTTCCCGCGCCATCACCTCTATTAATTTCTAACCCTATCATCATCCTACTTCCCTAAACACGAATAACTACTACTCTATCATTATTCCCACTAACCTCACCCATAAACCAACTCAATTGTTTCCCATTCCGCTTATTTAACCCTCATTCTCCCTTAAGCTAAATTTTTACTCTCTTTTTTCACTCTCTTACACGGCAAGAAAGAAAGAAAGAAACTTTCTTTTCAGCTTTTCCGAGAATCACCAATTTTCCATGGCATCTTCTTCAACTAAGTTCAAGATTTTCTTCAATGAAGAAATCAAGAAGAAATATGAAGAAAATTTTGCTGCCAGAACTTTCTATTACGATAAAAGTTTCAAATTCAAGAACAAACCTAACTTGGGGTTCTCACCGAAGGTAGTTGCCATCGTCAAGGTGCACAAATGGGAAACCTTTTGTCAATAGCCAAGGGAGGTTGACTCCACCATTGTTCACGAATTCTAAGCCCACCTCACTACCAAGGATTCACCTTTTTTGTTTGTATGATGGTATGAGTGTTCGATTTGATGAAGGATACATTAATTGTTTGTTTAAGTTGCATGGTGCAGGAGAAGAACATTTTGCATTCACTCAATCAATGGATGATGCCAAGAGAAAGCTGATATTGCATGACTTGTATGAGAATGGCACAAAGTGGAACGTTTCATCCAAAGGTCACAGAACTGTGAAACAGATAGCATTGAAACCATAGCTGAGGGGATGGAACCACTTCTTGAAAGATAATCTCATGCCGACCACGCATAACGAGACTATTTTAGAAGATAGGATGATTTTGTTGTATTCAATCATGATGGGAGGAAAATCAATGTGGGACGTCTAATCATTGATGAAACCTATAAGTGTGCTGGTAAGGGAAATGTCATTTTGGTTTTTCCTTCACTATTTTTTAAGATTTGCAGTCTGCATAAGTTGCACAAGCTCGAGTTTGATAGCACCAGAAATGAAAGGGAACCATTACCCCTACGCTATTGAGCCAATTAATTGTCAGGGAGGCAAAGGAGAAGGGAAAGAGAAAGGCTATTAAGCTGGTGTATGCTGCCAGAACGCGTAAGGTAGAACTTGTCACACCGGTGCCAGCTGATGCCTCGGAATTAATTTCCCATATTTATCAGCAAGAAAAACTCATTCTCCAGAAACTAGAGAAGGCTGAGGAGCAGAATTTAGTGCTCTAGAAATATATTGGAGCCAAGGACAGTACCATCAAGATTACACTTGAAAGCATGTCTGCCAATCCTTTGCCATCATTTCCAGAGTTCCCACTCGAGCTTAATGTAACTGAAGGAATACCAGCCAACCCCTAGTCTATTCACACTCTGACCCAGCAACCTGAGACCACAATACTCGTTTCTCTATCCAATTTGAATCTACCACAATAGAGACTCCACCAGAGTCTGAAGAGGAAGTCCCTGCCAAGACTGATGTGACACTAGTTACACATGTTTTATCCGTCGCTCTAGTAGACCCTGTTGTATCTGAGCCGGTAAGGATAATTGAGGAAGTCCTCCATGATGTGAAGGCTTCCACTGTCGCATCAAAGCTAACGAGAAAGAAGCACATGGCTTCGAATCGAGGGAGCTTTGTCAAGAGAAATAGTCGTGTCTCGCGTCCGAAACATTTTGAAAGGTAGTCTTGTTCCCCTTAGCTCCTCTATTTGTATATTTTTCATATTTTCTTTTTTATTTTAATCATTCATTTCATCTTTTATATATGTGTTTTCATGCATTTAGGACAATGCACACCTTTTGTTTGGGGGTATGTGTTGCCTCACATATTTTTCCATGCCATGACATTCATGCATTTTATGTTTACCTTGAGTTTTGCCATATATATTATGTATAACCATGCATACCAAACCATTAAAAAAATTTTCCAAGGTTTGATTGATATGATAAATATAATTGCTAGCATAGTTAGAGTTTGTACTAGTATACTATGTCCGATGATGAAATTGGAATCGTTAGTTAGCATGATCCAACAGATTAGTAATGCCATGTAGCTTGACAATTGATCTCTAGTTTAGGAAATTGAAGTCTCACTAACACACAGTATGCAACTAGTTCCCAAGACAAACTTAGGATTCTTGAAACTGAACTCATAATTAAAAAAATAACAATAGCAGGGTAAAAACAAAGAATAAGGCAACAATGTTTTGTCAAAGGAAAGAAAAATAAATAGAACTCTCCTCTTCCGTAGCGATAATAAGTAGCTTGGGGCTTCGTGTTTTGTTCCCTCTTAGTTATCAAGCCAAAAAATTTAAGGTATGAGTATGATGAGTAAGCCTAATAATGTTTAGACTAACGTGAGGGTTCATGGTATGCTCATTCTTACTTATCACACCAAAAAGTATTACGACGCAAACCTGAAAGTATTTCTAGAAAGAACCCTTGTTGAATAAAAGAAAAAATAGTGTATAATAAAATTAATTCTGAGCTTGGGTAGTGAATTTGACTAAGGGAGTAAACGGATACTTAATGCATATTACTTGCACTTCATGCACACTTCATGAGCTTAAACTAGAGTAATTTTGCTGCACTTGAATTTGCTTATCTGTTGGCATTATTGCACTGGGATATTTGAGAACAGAACTAGGGCCAGACTCTACTTGCTAGCATGTGTTGTTAATCAGGAAAATTTTACCAAGTTACTTTGTTTTACTTTCTGTTTTCTTAATTTGTAGTTGTATTACTTGAGGACAAGCAATGAGATAGGTTTGAGGGAGTGTTAACTCCCCAAAAGTGCTATTTTTCATATATATTTTGCCATGCTTTTGCTTGCCTTTGAGTATATATTCATACATTTAGTAAGTAGAATCATGCATTTGCGTTAAGGAGTTAAGGAACATTTCTTTTGCCATAGTGAAGGTGTATTTCTTTGATGTGGTATGCAAGGCAGGTTTGGCTTAGCAGGACAAGAGCAGTTGGCAAAGCAGAGTGAAGGACTAGAAGAGAAATGTCGAGCACTTTTGGCAAAAGATGGGCGAGGATTGCCAAGCTTGGTTGGAAAAAGAAGGATGGTCGATGTCCTGTCAGTTAGTCATTGGTCAAAGAATCTAGTCAGCCCTAATTTCAAACGATGGGATTAAAAGATAACGCGCTTATCTTAAGTGCGCAACTAACTTTCAAATTCAAATCCAACCAAGGGTTTCCACGAGTGCCTATATAAAGCAAGTCAATCATTGAGTCAAGAGGGTTGCATCATGGTAAAGAAAGAAGGTAGAGGGAAGTTTTGGTTCGACTAGGCTAAGATCGAGAGCTCTTGATCCATTGAAGGATTGCATCGACGGATCTCCTTCTTAGTTCATTTTTTTTATTTTAATTTTGTTTTTATGATGGTGTTGATTTTAAAAAATATGGTGTTGATGGTTCCCCAAACCATGAACTAAATTTCTTAAGTTGGTTGGGGATGTTTTTGCTATAAACGCTCAGTTATTTTTTAGCTTTTAATAATTGAATGCCTTGGTATTATTGTCTATCTTGCTAGTGCTTAATTTTCTTCAATTGTTTGTCATACGACATTTGTGTTGCATGCTTGTTATCCCTTAATATCTTAACAGACTTAAGTGATAACGAGTAATTGTCAGGGACTAAGGTGAGAAGCTTTGACATAAGATGTTCAAGTAGATGAGCTTACTTCGAGAGTGAATCTACCCCTTAAGAGTGAAGGTTAGAACTTTGCCAAGTTAATTATTGAAAAACATCTATATATACATATAAGAGTAAATCCTAATTAACTTAGGGTATTACCATCGACAGAGGTAATACTACTTAAAATTTGCTCGGCAATAAAATCAAGGCTGAAAGTTACTAATTGCTGCCATAGCTAGTGTGAAATCCAAGCATCGCTTGCCAACGCCAACCATCCATCTGAATACATTTGTCTGTCAACTTGCTTGAATTTTCGTTGCATTTTTCCTTAGTCATTTTTCTTAATCCGAAATTTAAATTTCAAATCAAACTCAATTGTTTCAATTCACAAGTAAAATCGTGGCATTTAATTCCTGGAAAATCCCTGTGGAGACGATACTCAACTTATTGATGTATTACTTGTTGACCATGTATACTTGCACGCAAAAGGACCTAAATTTGGCATTATTTTACTGCATATTTACATAAATTCTTCAATTGTTTGTCAAGCGTTAGTCAGTCGACACATGACAACACTTGGGCAGATGAAGAACTTGTTGCATGAGCACTCCCTGAATGACAGGCCTCGGCTACTCGCAAAGCCTTTAGCCTCCAAGTGCTATGATATGGCTTCCACTATGATAACTCCATCAACATCTATGTCAGAAAAACCGGAGACTTCTATCACTCCCGCTTTAGGCGTCCAAAGCCTAATTGGGGCTACACGTCGCATACATCTAGAATGAGTTGTTGGGAGATGCGTCTGAGGTGTTTTTGGAGTTTCAATGGTGGCTCACTCGATCGGGGAGCGCTGTGAGGCGTTCCACTGGTGAGATGAAGTTGTTGTCTTGTGGTCTTGGACTTTCACTAGACAGCCAATCTTCGACAACGAATGTGGCAATATGTTTCCATCTCGTCTCCTTTTTGTCACACCCGTTGGAAGCGAGTGGTGAGAAGTTGTCAACCCATCTTTTTTACTTTCTTTTAGCCGAGATCCGGAAAGAAAACTTTGCATGGCAACTATGGCGCCTCCAAAGCGCGTTGTTGTCGTCAGTTTGGTCATTGAAGGCATCGATCGTAAAAAAAAAACTAGTGTTCCGAGAGTGCCACCAATAGAGACACCATGACTGATTATCATGGTCGAGAGGATCTCTGTGCTCACCGCACCAATTATTGATGCCAAAATGAGGAGGCATCAAACAATAGAGGTGGAAATGGTGGATTAAGGTGGTTGTGATGGTTTCAGGTGGTTCACCCCTATAGCCTTGGGGTGGAGAACCATAGACAATACAATGGTTGGAACTGAGAAGACATGAAGATGAGGAGAAGGGTACAACCCTCTCAGTTTAGTCTTGTCTGGATACATGGTTTATCTCTCATGCCTCTCTCTCTTATATCGGGGGTACGTGTATTTACAGTCCTCTTTAGCACTATGATGATTGGATAGTGTTAGGCCTTGTGACGGCCTATGGATGAGTCAGCAGAGATAGACCCAACTCCCAAGTATTTAGGCTTTACATGTTGGTCACGTAAAGGTTATGCAGTGGCGTCTGGCTATGACTACTCCTAAGACAACCTGAAGTCCCCGATAATATTATCCTCCGAAAGAGCCTTCCTTCGAAGGAGCAAAGATTGTGGACCATCTTCGGGGCTCACCAGATATAAAGGTGCTGAAGGTACTTCTAGAATTATGCGGAGGGGAAAATATCGGGTGTATCAAATCTTATATGGAAAATAGAGTGATCAAGTTGGGATTTTTAATGAAAATTGACGATAATTTTTTAAAGAAAGAAGAAGAGAAAATATAAAGATTGCTGGTGATATAAGTCAATATTCCCTTGTCCCCTCTCTCCCACACACATGTCTAACCAACACTGATAAAGAAGGTTGGCAACCCTCTTTTTCAACACATGTCTATTATAGGGGAGACTATTCAAATCTAATTTTTTTTATTTATAATTAGAATTCTTAACATTATTTAAAAGATTTAGTGTTTCATCTGAATATACCAACTAATAGTTAAGATTCATTATATGCTAATAAGCCTTTGAGTAAGAAGTTAATGGTTTGGGTGAGACATAAGCAAAGGTGGGAGTTGACGATGACAATGTGTATGTAGTGCTCACATTCTTTGAATGAATCATTATGTTTTCACCTCACCTTTTTCTTTTCTAGATTTAAGTTGAAACAAAGGATCAGAACATTAAAGTCCTGGTCGACACTTGATTGTTTTTGCACACAAAGGATACCATTAACATATGATTTTGAATTATTGGTAGATAAAATACAATGATACAGTCCGGGGAAAACCCTCATTATATAAATATTGTTGGCAATGAATTAATATCTGATGTATAAACAATGTATGATGTATTCATATTTAATTTGAAGTTTGTATCAAATTTTAGGAGAGAAAATATTATATAAAGTACCAACACAACTTTAACCATGTATTCCTTTATGTTATTGGCATTTATATCATATTATATGTAATCTAATTATTTTTTAAAATCACAGCATATCGCCTATAATTTATAAATAAAAATTAGAAATTCAACTAATCAATTTAAAATATCATTTGGTATGAAATAGGTTTTGATTTGTCAGAGACAATCACAATTATTTGTTTGCCGCTGCGTTAAATTATTTATATAAAAAAACCAAGCATTGTTTTTATATTATGACCCATTTCTCTATTTATTTCTATAGATAAACTATGTCCGATACCACTAAACTTTAAATTTAGTATCGATTTTATTATTAAAGTAAAAATCAGTATTATTTTAATACAAAACTTTAGTTTATATTTTAATTCTACTATTGAGCCATAAAATTAATTATGTAAATAGATCCTTGAAGCATTCTCTTCTTGGCCTATTGAATACATGTGACAACTTAATTATGAAGTTCTTGTTATTTTGGCTGAATAGATTATTACTGAAATGGAAAATCAGCATGGAGTTTCGATAAAAAAAAAAAAAAGATGAATTGCAAATACAAAGATTGCAGGTGAGCAGAGATTGAGTTAAAAAAAATATTTAGGGTTAGAATTTAAAAAAATTACATAGTAATACTTTTTTAAAGTGATTTTAATATTTTTAAAGTGGTCAATTCTTTTGAACAATTTTTACATATAAAAGGAGAAAAAAATTGTTCTTAATAAATATTAGGGTAAACTAACCCAATGACCATCATACTATGGTAAATGTATTAAAATGACCACATTAAAAAAATTGACTCAATTGACCACCAAAACTATTAAAATTTGATCAATTATAGCACCGGCCGTTAATGGGCTAAAGGAATGTGACGTGGCAGTTAAAAAAATAAAAGTATAATTACACAGTTGGTCCTCGTTACTTATAAACTCTATTAATTTGATCCTAATTTTAATTTAATAAAATAAATTAATTATTTGGTGACACGTGCCACCACCTTATTGATGTCTAAATTGATTAAACGTATAAATATTGAGTATTAAATGTATTGTTATACAAATTTTCATAGCTGTCACGTCACCCAGTTAACAATTCAATGACCATTTTCTAACAAAAACTAAAGTTTAATGCCCATTATGTAATTTTTAAAAGTTTGATGACCATTTTAAATTTTCTAGGATAGTTTGGTGACCATTTATATATTTTACCCTATTTTATTCTATTTTAAAAAGACAATTGTTTCTGGCCGTTGCACCTCCAAATTTTACTATTTACCCTTTGTATTAATATTGAAGGGAGACATCCATCTTCCGATTACAGCGATCAGAGCAAAACTACTTGGAAAAAAATATTGTCTTAATTTTATGGTTTTATTTTATTTAATTGCCATTAGTAGCATTTTATTTTCAACGGTTACAAATTAGAAGTGGTTTAAGTAGTATTGATGTTATGATGGACAAGTTGAACTTGAGCCCTTGGATGGAACTATCATTCTTTGATCCTCTCATATCTGACGATGCCGGAGACTATAAAGTCAAGATACATTGCAAACAACCTCTTTCATATATTATCAAAAATAAATGTGTCAACTTCATTTGAGATGCCTTAGAAAAGAAGTACGAAGTCGATGACGTTAAATAAAATAAAAAAGCTGAGAGCATATCATTGCTTTCAGCGTATTGACCATTTCGAGTGTGTTAGTGTTTTTTTAAAATTATTTTATGTTCGGCTTGTAGCACACTCGAATTGATCTCTGAAAACCGTCAAGTGAGTTATATTTGATCTTTGGATGAATTGGCTAAAAATCGAAATAAAGGTAACAAATTGCGCAAGAATTTTAGAGTGGTTCGACTACCTAACCGAGTCTAAATCCACTATCTTAGCACACCACTAAGGATTTCTCAATTCAATATGAATGAAGGCAACCTTTACAACCCTATCTTTTATTGGCTAAGATAGAACTACCCTAATTTTTACTTAGGCTAAACTAAAACATCTTTCTTTTACAAGGTAAAAGACGTAAACAAATAAACCTCACAAGTTAGGTGTTTACATAAACTAAGCTCACAAGAAAGAGTGAAAGATTTACAATTTAAGAACTCTCTAAACTATGTACAAAAGATATGAAGAAATAAGATTTAGACTCAAATTCTCCTGATAATCTTGCTTGGATATGTTCTCTCTCTATCTTCAAGTGTTTCAGCCTTCATAATATAGTTAGGAATGAGCTTGTGGCCGTTTATGACTGTTAAGGGTGATTTGGAGCCGTTGGAGTCTGTTTCAAGCAGTGGGTAGCGGTACGCGTAACCCCTATCGGTACATGCACTTAAATCAAAACTAGCCGTTGCAGACGGTTAGACGAGTACCGGTATGCGATACATCGTATCGGTACAAGATCTCACATTTTTTTCTCGCGTATCGGTACAGGCTAGGTCGTATCAGTACGAGGTTTGGTCTCTGAAATACTCGGGCTGGGGAAAACAAAAGGGTGTATCAATACGAGATTAACTGTATCAGTACGGGCATGTTGCTTTTAACAGTTTTGAGTATTCAAACATGTATGCAGGTAAAAAACTCTAACAAAAATAATTTTACTTTATTATATCGAAACAAATATCTCAACATTTTATTTTGATTGTGATCAGTGACGGAGTTATTAAGAGGTGGGGAGGGGCAATTTTCCCGCCTAAAATTTTTTTAGGCTTAAATGAAAAATAAGTGTCCAAACTATATTTTTTTAACTTTAGATGACTAAAGTATTTTTTTGATAAAAATAGGTGTCTAAAGTTTCAATCGTTACAATTTTAAGTGTCTAAAGTTTCAATCGTTATAATTTTAAGTGTCTAAATTTACAACCGTTACAATTTTAAGTGTTCGGCCGTTTAAAAAAATTGTTACTCAATAAGAATATAACACATGTCATGCTTTTTATTATTATTTAAAAAATTATATATAATTTTTTATTTAAAAAAAAACTTAAAATTCCAAAAAAATCTCAAATTCCTAATACCCAAAACCACAAATTCTTCAAATGTCGTCGCCTCGCTGTCGCCGGACACCACCACTGCCGTCGTTGGAGGCAGCCGCCCATTTTCTCCAACCACCCATCGTCGGTAACAATGGGAGGTGTGTCAATTGGACGATGAACATGAATGGTTCTATTCAAACGACATACAATTGACACACTTATCGGTGGTTGTCGGCAATGGGTTGTTAAGGGAAATGGGCGGTGGCCTCCGACGATGGCAACTTAGAGAATTTGTGGTTTTAGGTATTAGGGATTTGGGGTATTTTTAAGAATCTTAAAAATTTTGAGTTTTTTTTAATTATATATTTTTAAAAAAATAATAATATAATAATAATAATAATAAAAATATATCATGTGTCATGTTCTTATTGGGTAACAATTTTTTAAACGACTGGCCACTTAAAATTGTAACGGTTGAAACTTTAGACACCTATTTTTATAATATATATATATATATATGTGTGTGTATGTATGTATATATATACACTTTAGGTAATTAAAGTTCAAAAAATATAGTTTGGACACTTATTTTTCATTTAAGTCAACTTTTTCTTTCACTTTTATCCTTCTATATATATATTTTTTAAAAATAGTTTAATTATGAATTTGTTCTCCACTTTCAAACAGGCCCGGCCCTGGGCAGGGGCAGAAAGAGCGCCCGCCCAGGGCCCACAACTTAAATAAGTTATATGTTTATAATTTTATTCGAATTGTATTTGTTTTTAATAATCTAATTTTTTTAATATTTGTTATTAGGGGCCTAATTTTTTCAATATTTGTTAATAGAAATTTAATTTTTTTTAATATTTATTATTAGGGGCCTACTCTTAAAATTCAATTTTTTCTAATACTTGTTATTAGAGGCCCGTTTTTTTAATAATTGTTATTTTGGGCATACTCTTAAAATTCTTTTTTTTTCAATTATTGTTATTAGCGGCCCAAATTTTCAATACTTGTTATTATGGATCTACTCATAAAATTATTAATTTTTCACTACTTGCTATTAGGGATATAGATTTAAATAATAGCATGCAACCTCAACAACGACTGTTATATGACGATAGTGGTAGTGGCGGAGCTAGAATTTTCTTATAGTGAGGTCATGAGTGAAGTATGATGTATTGAGGATTTCTATACCACTAGAATAAGTATTGTTGACCGCATACTCCAAACAAATTAAGTGGGGTCAAATCTAATATTTCCTATGAAAAATCTATATTACCTCCTTAAAAGTCTTATGCCCCAACAAATCAAGTAGAGTCATTTGCACCCCCAATTTATATGCTACATCCGCTCATGGGTAGCGACACCATCTAAAACTGCGTTACTTGCAATTTTTATGTCCACAATAACATATGTTATTAAGAGATATCACAACCACGATAGTTGTAGTGACCGAAATAGCATCTATAATGCCCGCAACCACAATAAAACCTAACATGACTGTAAATACGACGGTAATTGCAATTTAAATTTCTAATTTGAGACCCATATTTTATATTCGGCCTAGACCACTAAAAATTTAAGATCGGCCCTGCTTTCAAACATTTATATTTTCTCTTAAAATTTTAGCTCTGCCGTACCTGCAACAGAAGTAATCGTCGTCGTAGTTTCTGAGATCAATATAATCGAAAACAATGTTGAGTGGATTGTAAACATAAATACTTTTAAACATTTTTACGTTAACAGAGATATGTTCACTTAATTTAAAATGTAACTGAAGGTGAACAAATTCAGATAAGTAACAGTAAAATTTTTATAAATTAATACTCTTGAGACCATGAAATTTTATTAATTTAGAAAAATGTTAATATATCGGTAAATTAATAATTTATTAATTATAAGAAAATTTTTCAATTCAGCAAATTATTTTCGACACTGCAAAATTCGCTCAAATGATGAAGTAGCCTCAAGAGACTTAAGTGAGACAACTTTTAAAGAAGGCTTACATGAACTTGAGAATATAATCAACGATATTGGCTATCGCAATAAAATGGATGTCAATAACTTGTTGGATTATCCATGCGAAAATGATGAATGTTTACAAGTTCAAAGTTTAGAGGAAAATGTGGCTAATATTGTTGAAAGTTTTACTAATGATGAAGTTGAAGATGATTCAACACCACTTGAACTAGTCACGCGAAAGGAAGCATCGAATGCGACAACAACTCTTCACAACTTTTTATTGCAGTTGGATACCTCAACGCCGAAACATATGGGTGCAATTAGAAAAATTAGAGATAAATTGAATTAGATTTGAATTTTAAAAAGCAACATATTACAATAGATTCATATTTTAGCAAGTTACCAAAGTAGTAATTGTAATATTTATGAATTGTTAATTTATAGTTTTGATGGGACCTTTATATTTATAAAGGGGATCTCCAAAAATTTATTATATTATTATCTTATCGAATTTGATGATTTTTTACATTAGCCCAAGTCGGGGCCGGAAAAATTTATTATTTAATAAAATTTATTAATTTAAATAGTATTAATTTATAGATGTTTTGCTATATTACTATTTAATGAGCGATGGCGCCATGAATATGCATGGTTGGAACTAAATTTACTCATCCGTTTTAAATTTAGTTTAACTTATGCAAAGATTCTTATAATCAAAATCGATTTGGATTATTGTTTGTTTAATAGAAATACTTTTCTTTATATGTAATTATAGAATTGTAATATTAATCGGCATCAATTATAGGCATGGACAATTACAAACTTAAGATTTTATGTAGGAGTGTGAACTTTTAAAATGTTATATTAGAAATTTAAAGATACAATGTTACAAATTTTAGAGAATGTAAAATTATCTTTAATAAAAAATATTTAAAAAAATTATAAAAATTTAAAATTTTCACAAATACCATATCATCAAGTACACTCTATCCGGAAGATGTCATCTCTCCATGCTTCTCTCCAAGCTTAAGATGTCCTCTCTCTCGTTTCCTTTACCCATCTTTCCTATCAAGGCAAGATGAGTTTGGCCTGAGTGTTGTGAGTTTTCTGTGGCTTGGTGGTGGTTTAAGCCTCTGCAGAGTTGGTGTTTTCTGCTTTGTCTTCTCCTTCTTTCTTATCCTGGTAACCCTATCTTCCTGTTTTTGCTTTGCTTTCTTAAGTCTCCGTCGCATTTACTTCTTCACAAACTTCATGGAGCCAATACCTCTTATCTCCTCCTTAAGTGTTGGAGTGGTGGATAACGATTATCCCAACCACCCAACTAACCAAAGCTTTTATAACCAAGATTTCCTTGATGAGCTCGTATTAAATGAAGATAGTGAAGTCAATTTTACTCTTAAGAATCATGCTCTTATTGGCAAAATGTTTTCTCCCAACCCTTTCAAAGTTCTTACCCTATTAGCTATCCTACGAAAAGCTTGAAAAGTCGAAAACTTGAAATGCCATGAGCTTGGCCGTAACTTCTTCTTATTTATGTTCAAGACGGTAGAGAATCGTCATCGAGTCCTTGGGGCCAAGCCCTGGTCTGTTTAGGATTCCCTACTGGTGCTCAAAGAATGGCAACCCGATAAAGCTTTAGAGGAATTGGATTTCTCTATCGAAGAGTTATAGGTCTGGGTCGAAAATCTCCCAATCGGATTGATGACAGCAGATAATGTGAAAAGAATAGGTAAGTTATTTCCTATGTTCTATGGATCTTCGTTAGAAGATGGTACATCATCCCAGTGGCAAGGTTCAGTGAGTATTAGGGTAGCTATCAGAGTCGAAGACCCGCTCAAAACAGGCTTCATACTCAACTGTAAGAAGGATAAACCTTTGGAGATTGCGTTTAAGTATGAGGATTTACCAAAATTTTGTTTTCGATGCGGGAGGACCGGACACATTGAGAGCGACTGTAAAAGAGATATTTCGATGTTCAAGCTTGCTGGGAAGTATGATCCATGGCTCAGAGCTTCTCATAGTGGTAAACCAAGAGTACTTCGCCCCAAAACCCTGCCTCAGGAAAACTGCTCCGAGCCTAACTCGAACACACAGGACAAAAAATTGAAACTCCCAATGCATGCTCAGTCCGAGGAAAATATCGGGTTTAAGATTACCTCGACTAAGGTTGCCTCAACTGTCATCTCCAAGGCAAAAGAAGTCAACTGGCCTTTCCCTCTTTTGGAGTCTGTGACAGCAAATAACACTGGCAGCTCGATGGCAGGGGGTATCAAAACTAGCAATGCTTTGGATTGCCCATCTGGAAAAAATCTTGGCTTTGTACTGGAACCTTTGTGCAGTCTCATCCAAAACAACGTAGCAACAGACTCGACGCAACATTCCAATTGGGGAAACCTACTTGATGTAGGCTTCGACAAAATAGAAGTCTCAACCTGCAGAAAAAGGAAACATATAGAAGAAAATGATGAATCCTTTAGCCAAGCGAAACGAAGGGAGATTTGGGAAAAAATCTCCAATGAGATAGTCCAAGTTGCCCCTAATAACTGGTGCATTTCAGAGTCGGGATGGGATGCAAACGAGGATCTTATCAAAGCTGCTTTATTCCCGACATCTTTCATTAATTTGTCCTCTATCATTAGGGACATTGAAGGAAGGAAGAGGGGGGAAACTTTTGGTTCTCAAAGGTTGACCCTCATCAGGAAGGCAGCCCGCCGTAAGTTCTCGATGGAGTGCTCAAGGATGATGGTCGTTGAGTTTGGTTTAATCGAACTGGGTATTGATCCTTTTGGAGAAAAAAATTTACTAAGCTTCACTCCATGTGCATCGATGACAATTTCTTCATTAATGAAGAAATTCAAGTGAGTGATGATGAAGATGCACCTAAGCAATTGTCTCTAGGATCTTCTTTTCCCTATCGGTCTGAGACATTCCTTGAACCGGATGACTTATTCGAGGGTCATCCGGAAGAGCCATGAGGTGGATTTCGAATCTCGTATGCGATAGGAAGGGTCCCAAACGAGCTATCGCTTCTGTTCCTTCCCCTCGGATCTTTTGGACCTCTAGAGTGACCAGTGATCCAAGGCTATCTACGGTGCAGTCTGTGTGGTATGTGTCTTTTAGCTTCTTCCCCGTCAAGCTTGGTCAGATGAAGCATGGTTCCTTGAGTCGGCCGGTTAGCTTGCTTATGTTTTCCGTTGATGCTTGCCTTGATAAGGACCAACCATTAGTGGATGGAAGCCTACCTCTGGATAGAGCTCTCAGGCATCTTCGATGGAGTCTAAACAACAGCTAGTGGTGGTGGACTGGTTTTGTTCCTTGCATGTGGATCCAGGCAAGCCTTTTGTTGAAAACGCCAACCATGGAGTTTCTGATGGTCGCGTCGGCGTTAAAGTCTGTTTTCATGCTTTGTAGTTTAGTTTTGTTTTTCGTCCTTGAGGATGTGCCCGCTGTCGGAGCTGGGTTTCGTTTAGGGTTTCTACTTTGGATCAAGTACACTCTATCCATCATGATTATATGGACATGTAAGATGACAATGAGTGGCGTCAGCTATGGTAGAATTAGATTAGGAAAACAATGATCAAATACTTGAAATAAATAACGGAGATATTCTATGAAGAACAAAAATTTTCTATCTCTTTTCAATACTATTTCTATGCTATGACGCTAAAAATAAATTATAAGTAATAATTTTAAATTTTAAACTTTAAACCCTAAAATATATTTTAACTCTAACTCTAACTCTAACCTTAAACCTTAATCATAAATCTTAAACTTATTTTTTAAAATGTAGAGACATATAACATTTTAGATTGGTTAAAAAAGTTTTGAAACTTATCATTTTTTAATTTTAAATTAGACTATTGTACTGCAGAAGAAAATATACTTGTGGAGCAAGCAAAACAAGGGTGGGGTTGGTTCTTTATTATCATTTTGTTTCCCACGACTAAATGGGTCAAAGGCTACGTCCTATCATGATTGGGGCATTACTGCTACTTAAAATTTCTCATTATGGGCTTCCAGGCCTACCAGAGTTGATGGCTAATCATGTTTTTGGAGCCTTTGCATTCTTTTTTATAATAAAACTAGAATCTTTCATAGCAATGTGACTAAAATTTTTAATGTGATTTGTGTTCACTACAATTGTAATGGTTTGCTTTTTTTGAGAAATTTTGTTTTGATTTTACAACCAGAAATGATATGATGACAATTTACAACCAGAAATGACAATTAGAAACATATTGTAGTTTGTTTGGTCCTCTTCTTCTGATCAATCACATGTAGGATGGTCACTTAAAACATATGAACTCAAAATCCAAAATTTATTATATGTCCACAACCACTCGTTTGTAGAGATGAGAAGGCAACCTAGGAGTGGCCATTGCCTGCAGCGGAGTCCTCATGTAAGCAACCAATCCAGGATTCTCAAGCAAGTCGATTTCCTCGGCCTTCACCCCCTCGGTCGGTGTCCAGCAAAAATGGTGCAGCAGGTGACCCAGCATGGATGTTACCAGATTGATCCCGAGCTGTGCACCGGGGCACACCCTCCTCCCTGCACCAAATGGGAGCAACCGAAAATCATGGCCTTTCATATCGATGTCCTCCTCCAGGAATCGTTCTGGCCGGAACTCTTCAGGGTCCTTCCACACGGCTGGATCACGAGCTACTGACCATACATTGACATGCACGTTTGATCCATTGGGGATGTCATAGCCACCGATTTTGACGTTTGCATTCACACGGTGGGGTAGCATTAGAGGTGTTGGGGGATGCAATCTTAGTGCTTCCTTGGCTACACTTTGAAGGTAAGGCAGACTGGGGAAATCAGTTTCAGACATAACCCTTTCGAATCCTATCACACGGTCTAGCTCCTCTTGTGCCTTTTGTTGCACTCTTGGATTTCTAATTAGCTCTGCCACTGCCCACTCCACTGAGATTGCTGTTGTGTCCATGCCTGCTGTGATCATGTCATGCAGGTTCAATTTATACCGTAAGAATATGGACCCTAAATTACGATTAGTCTCCAAAAATTGAACCGACATTCTTACCCAAAGAAGTCCAATTATTGTATCCTCGCTAAGGTCATACTTTTCTTGCAATGTAAGCAAGGCATCAACGAAATGTTGCTTGGCACCGCCGCTCTTCTGGCGGGCAAGGGTGTGCTCATCCATGATAGCTCGGGTGAGACGATCTCTCCGTGCCCCGTGCTTGGCGAATTCCTCCTCTTCCAAGGGAAACATCCAGCGAAGCCAAGGAATGTGCTCGGCCATGGCAAGTGATGCACCCAGCTTAAGTCCATTAGCCACAACGGCCTTGAATTCGTGGCCTTGGTCGTCCATTATGCCCTCGGAGTTGACAAAACGCTTCCCAAACGCTAGCCTGGTTATGTTGTTGAATGCTATTGCTCCCAAGTATTTCCTTACTAGCAAACTCGTTCCCTTGCTTCCTGCATCTAAATTGGAACTGTAAATAAATGTTGGGTTCATATTAAGTTAATACAAGTCATCCATTTCCACAAGAGAACCCGTGAAAACTAATTTTACCTAACACGCTAATTAATAGTCTAATCACTCTATGAGAACATTATTAAAAATGAAGAGAAAAGGAGAAGGAAAGAATACCAGGATTGGTGCAGTCGAAGAAGATGGATTCAACCATGGCAGTAACCTCATCTTCTCTGATGGGTCTCAAGGCTTCAAGCCGCTTTGGAGAGAAAAGCTCCAGCGTGCACACTTTTCGCACCTTAACATAGTGAGGTCCATAATCAGCCCATATAAGGTCCTGTCCATCTCTGCTAAACTTCGCCACCGACCTGGTCTGGTGCCTATCCGCCAACTGTTGATCACGCTTTCAGAACTTCCCTTGCCAGTTCCGTATTCGAAACAATCACGTTCAACGTCGACCCAAACCACACTGAGATTATCGGACCATAGGCCTGCGCCCATTCCGCGTAACACCGGAACCTAACGGGTTTCACGTGGTAAAGGTTCCCCACCACAGGCCACGCTCGTGGACCAGGCGGTAGCTTGAACCTTAGCCGTTGGTAAAGCTTGTACGCTAGGGAGAGGGCCAAGATTGAGATGGTAATAATAAGAGGACCCATTTCTATGGTTTATTGATCAAAGCGGTTGGAGCGGTGTGGATATATAGGGATATGGGAGATGGTTGGTGAACTGATTTGTCAAACTTTTCTTACACTTTTGACAAGAATGATAGGATAACATGCATGGTGCAGATGGTTCCAATGGGATTAGGACACGCGGGAGAGATAGGCATTGGGGATGATGTTAAATTAAAGTAATATGGGAGTGGTTGGTGAGGTGAGAAAATAGGAAGGAGGAATCAATGGTTGGTGAGGTGGTACTGGTGGACTATCCCAAGTCCTAATCCTTAGCAAACAGAAATATACAAAACATGACAAGTAAGTTGTAGGCACCTTGAAGTTGAATCTTCAAACTACAATACAAGTAGTATCTGAGTCAAGCTTCTTCCAAGCATTACAACTTGGAAGGAGAATCCAAAACTTGATTTTACTTTCATCCTACTTAAAATTAAGGAAATATAGGTGTTGAAAATGTTAGCCTCTAATCCAAAACAACCAACTCAAGTAATACCTAAAAATATTTAGGGTGCATTGGGAAAAGCTATTTAATAATTGGATTTTTTTTTATCAAATATTTTTATAAATGGATTTGATTAGTGTGGTTTAAAGTTTTTTTTATAACCATCACTTCACTAATCTAGATAGAGTATTGCAGAGGTCAATTATGGGAGCAATCTTTCTAACTCAATTTATTTTATTCACAACGCTATGAATCAAACCTCAAACCTCTAACCTTGGGTAAAGGATTTAATGTTGCATCTCATTAGACCATATGCTGGTTGGTTTTAAAAGCCAGTTCTTTTCTTGTTTTCTAAACTAGCTTTTCAGAACTAAAAATAATCTAGAGTAAGGTTTAAAAAATATTTCTTTATTATAAATAAATTAAAGGAGAACAAGATAGATAAAGCGAGAAACATGTATTGTATTCTCAATATGAAATGTAAATAATGTCTTCTTTAAATCCAATATCTATACGCAAAAGAAGTAAATACTATATAGAACTAAAATTATAATGAACATTAAAATCTTAATAATAAAAGCGACTAGGGAGGAATTTATTGGTGGATTCTAGTTGATCTCGGATGTGCACAGGTAACACCTTGTGCAACCGGTGTCTTTTGAGGAGGTGTATAATTTTTTTTAGCATGGAACCGTCGAAAGCAACTGGGGTCGATGGATTCCAAGCAGGCTTTTTCCAGAAGAACTAGGCAACTGTCGGTGGTTCTGTTTTTCAGTTTGCTTTAGATTTTTGTTGGACATCTATGTCTCAATTCTTTTGTAGATCATGAGTGAAAAAGAAATTTGGTGATATATGTTTTGTTCTATCACCATTTATCTTCATTTAAAATTATCGGAGCTATTATTCTAAAATATAAACCACAATATGCTCTAATGTGATGGATTACAAACCTTAAGCACACACATTCATGACTAACCTCATGGATAGCCAAAATCTCAACATTATTAGAGGAAGTGACAACAATTGTTTATTTCAAGGATAGCCTCATGGATATCATATATTTTTAAGGTGCATATACATAATTATTTTTACATTTGTTTATGATTAAATTTTATATTTAATAATACGAGTTGCTAGATCCGAATGAAATGATAACAAAATAGTACAAAAAACATAAAGTTAGAAACAACAACAACTGTAACACCCTAAATCCGAATGTCACATCTGGGCCTTAAGCCCAAACTGTTACCGTAACATTTCTCAGGTTTAGCCCAAATAAAATATTTTCCAAAACATTTAAATCCAACAATTGAAAATATAAATAAATGAATAATCGTTACAAAGAAGCTCCAATTTAATTTAAAATATTTGAACATTCGACTTGATTAATACGAATCTAAAATAAAAGGTGCAGACTTGACCACGTTAGGTCCTATGAATACACAACCCACTAAACACAAGTTTTGTACTCTAGCCATCGTCGCTTGCTGGAATCTCGTATTGACATTGCCCTTCGATCCCGCGATCTAACGATCAACCTAGGCACGAAAACAATGATTCCGAGCACTGAACTTACAAAGCTCAGTGGTACACATCTACTCTACTATATGTTGAGTGGATCAAATGAATGTGACTTGGCCAAGAGAGGGTGAATTGACTTTTTTAAATTTGGAGGGAGCAAATTGAAAAATGAAGAACAAGGCAAATTATAGTGGTTCAAGCTTCTGACAAACTCTACGTCCACTACCTTAGCTCAAACTAAGGATTTTCAACAACTTCCACTAGATGTTCTTCCCCTTTTCTAGGCTAAGGAGGTAACCTTTACAATCGATCAATCTTACTACCCAAAGATTGACTTAAAAGACTCTCTTTACAAAGAAGAAATTTGGCAAATAAAAATATCTCTCACAAGACTGAAAATTTGCCCAATTACAATCAAACACTCCCCCAAACTTGAACTAATGATTTACAATAAAGATTGCAACAAGTTGGGTACAAGATATGACTCTAATGAAGCACAAAGGTTTGGAATATAGCTTGGATGTTGCAAGTAGGTTCAATGGTTGTTGTTTGTGCTTTGGAGGCTTGCTTTTATACCCTTGCATTAAATTCTAGCCATTTGGGTGGTTCATATCATTAATCTAACCATTGGGCTGCATTTTTTCCGCAACAAATACATTTCTGCAACCTACTGTATCGGTACATTACAAGGGTATCAATACCTATCTCAAAACAGAAGAAGCCATTGTGCACATTTAAGAGGGCATATCAATAGCTATAAGGGCGTATCGGTATGGGTATAGTGTAAAACAAAGGGCGTATTGATACTCATATACCGTGTCGATACAGAATTTGCTTACCAGAATCCTAGATTGAACTTCACCAAAAAGTGTATTGGTGCGTTGAATGAGTGTATCGATACTGTTAACAATCATTTTAAAATTTTGGATTCCAATAACTGACAAGCAACGTTCGAATCATTCAATGAAAAGATTTTGTAAACATCATCAAATCGTATCGATACAGGTATGACTGTATCAGTACGCTATCTCTTGAAAACTTGCCCATATGAATATCGTATCGATACTAGGGTTAACCATATTGGTACACTTTTAACGATTGAAATTCCAGTGAAGGAAAACCATATCGATACTGCTTAAGCATATCGATACGTCTGGGCGTAGAATTGAAGTTAGACTTTAAAATACTTAGAAAATTTTTAAACACTTTTAAAGTTTTGGCTTGAAGGATCTTTTAGTTCAAAAAGCTTGTTAATTGAGTGAGTCTTTGAAGTACTTAAAAATTTATTGTATTTGCAAATAAGCCCTTATACAATTAGTTATATCAAAATCAATTTAAGTTTTACACTATACTTCATGCTAATCATAAAACATAAGCATGCAGGATAGTACGAGTAATAAGGAGAGATAAATAAACACATGACGCTACCACTAATCGCCTAAACACATACTAACATCATGTCAATCATCATACATGGAACATAATGGCCAACCATACTCGAGATCTCATCAGATCAACTAGGCAAAAGCACAAATATCAACAACAAAAACAACAACTCTGGAGTGAGTTTCGGGCTATATAGCATCAGGAACATATACTCCTCGGGTGTGGTTGGGTCACACAACATTAGAACATACAGCTTGGGTGAGGTCGGGTCACGCGGCTTCGAAACATACACACATACTTAAAATCCCCCCTCGAATATCTTCGAACGAGGCCCGGGTCACACAACATCGGTAACCTTCATTCGGTATCTCTAACCATGGTGTTGTAACACTATTTCTTTGGGTATTCGGATCCCATCAATCATTGACTCAATCAATCAAATGCCTATCCGGCATACAAGCAACACGCTCCCAAGGATCCCCTATTATTGCTAATCATCAACACATCATTTATTTTACATTGTCAATTTGTCAATACATTATGAAGAAGTATATAATTAATCTCATTTATTGTCTCTATTAATCAACATTGTCTCATTTATTAAGGCATAAATCAATTGTTAATATACACATTATTTTTTTTTCTTTAATTTGCATTTATAGATTATTTAGCGTATCGGGTATCGGTACTCACACGCGTACCGATACTAAAATTACTTACTGAAAAATCTCCAATTTCTCGAGTACTGATACAGGTCAACCCATATTGATATGGCATCGAATAGTGTATCCGTACAACTGAAGCCCGTACCAATACCCTAATTTTGAGCTCAAACCATGTTAGCAAATTTTGGTATTTACTACACTTTAATCGATTACTAAAGCTTATGGAAGTCATTAGGGTTTATTTTCTAGCACATTTAATTATTTAATATCAATTCCCGACTTTATAATCATCTATTCGAATATTACCAATTATCAGTCCATTAAATATAATTTCCAACGAATATACCAATTCCATTTTCTCAAGCACTCAAGCGACACAACATGTAAACCAACCAATCATATAATTATACGAATATTCAAATGACCCTACACGCTCTCTAAAGCTCATATAAGTCTCAGAATATTCTCAAACTCACCAGGCATCTCATAATTACCAAGTCTCGTAATACCAATCTCAACACATGCTTATTATCATCTACCAATTTTGCAAACACTAACAAGAAAGGCAATTACACTTATGATGCTCATGAAACATTTTAGAGTTCAAAGTGTACTAAGCTCAAGAAAATATCACTAAATCCTCACTCGAGTTCCTTAAAACGCTCATCTTGATTCGCTATTTGAGCCAGCACAATCCTCATAAAAATACGAATACCACAAATATTAATTAACCTCATTCACTAACTAATCCATAAGGTCAAACATATAAAAACAACTTATCAGGTTTAAATTTGGCGAAACGGACTACGCCAACGGACACAAAACGTTGAAAAATCCTTGGGTAGGGTCCCTCAGAACCAGTCAACGCTTGTCAAAGGTGTAGGGTGATATGGTGTGACGCATGTGCATGATAACATGGTGCACCCTCAAGAGTGTGATCCGATGTGGCATGTGTGCACGATAGCATTTGTGCACCTGCCCATGTTGCTGGTGCACGCCTACTCTCAGCGGCAGCGCATGAGGAGCTTTTCGGTGGCCGCACGGCGGTGGCAAGCTCCAGTCTAACATATTTTTTATGGGAATTCGATGGTGGCCTCAATTTTTTGATTTTAAACGCTTGAATATGGCTAACTCGCAAAAACCGAAATTTCTTTTTTTACCCCTTCAACGACAACTTTGACGACGATTTCAAGACCACCGACCGACTCATCTTAGCGAGACGAACGCAATTGTATCAGAGGTATCAATAACAAATTGGTGTTTAAAGGAGGGAAAGAAAATAGGGGATAAATGAAGATAGAGAGAAAAATAAAATATTTTTTATCCCCATCTTTTCAATCATTATATTTTAAAATATTTGTCTTTTAAAAAAAATGGGTAAATTGCTTCATAAATCCGTCATTTTTTCACTTGTTTTCACTTTAAAACCAAACTAATTCTTCAGATTTTAGGCCCAATTTCCTTTAAAAAAAATCTTTCAAGTTTCTCATTCTTCAAATTTTGTCCATAATATTAAATATACAAATCTGGATTCAAGATCCGAATTACTAGTCCGAAATTCGGGTTGTTACAATAATAATAGAAAAATATACATGTTTATGATTAATTGAAAATATCAAGTTTGAAATAACTCGTGTTACCGAGGGTAACCAAATAGGAATAAAGATGAACAAACAATTTGAGAGAAGAACAAATAAATTGATATATTTTTTAAAATATGAATGGTTAAATTTACTGAATTATTTTGAATTGTGACTAAATTGATATAACACATAAGTTTCAAAAACTAAAACTTTCATTACACCAAACATTATTAGATATATGTTTGCATTTTAACGGAAGAGTACCCCGATCGTAACTCCTATTAATCACATGTACAAGTGAAATTAAGATATTGCCATATGCTCTTTTAATTTAAATTTTTATAAGAAATACGATAGAATTCGCCAAGTTACTCTATTTACCATGAGCATCAGGGAAACCAACCGTATAAAACATAGAATATTAGAGGAACAAAAGTTTTATCTTTCTCGGTGATTTTTTATTTAAATAATAAAAAAATTAAACCATAATCTCAAGTTATAAATTTTAAACTCTAAATATTAAAAATACACTCTACTCCTAATCTTAAACCCTAACACTAAATCTAAATTAAAAACCTAATTTTTTAGTGTGAAGACATAAATATGGGTATCAAAAGGGGACATATGATTTCTATTCATATTAGAAGTAAGGGTAATCTTCACCAGTGGTCCCTTTCGTTTAGGGTGTGCTTTATTTTGGTCACCAGAATTCAAAAACGATTATTCTGGTCACTTACGTTTAAAATCGTTTCTATTTTGGTCCCTTAGCCGTTAGTCTCCGTTACTTTAAAAAATTAGTTTCTAATTTAACCCCTAAACTTTCAAAATTTTATTTTTCACCATCTTCCTCAAAAATTATAAAACTAAAACCCCATAAAATTAAATCAATGGCTATAACCCACCACTACAACCCATCCCCCCAAGATTAAAAGCGTCAACATCCACTACAACCCATAAAAATTTATTTTTCATATCAAAGGAGGCTTGAAGTCATGTCTAGATAAATTTCAAACTTGTCGTCTTTTAGCCACACTCTAGATATAAAGAAATACATGATTATATCACTATCGAGAAAAAAATATTTATTTATATTTTTTGATATAAAGAAATTGAGTTTGAGGATGAATAAATACATGTTTGTTTAAATCCGGGGTTTGGTTACACCTCTCGATGTTTAATTCTTGGGTTTAGTAATGGGAAAGCGTTGTTAAGGAATATGGCAAATTGAGATTCAAAATGAACGCACAAATTTATATAAAACTTTGTTTAGGGATAAATTAGTGGCTGAACTTAATCGAAATCGGTAACATGATCCAAGTCCCTTTTGAAGGATAACACACAGTCATTGGAATAACAAATGCCAAGCATCATCACTCAAATGCGAAAAACATGAATCCAAGACAGACCCTTTAATATCAAACCAAAACAGTATAATTCACCTCCCTCTCAACCAGATAATAGAGTTTTTCTTTTCAGCAGGAATGAAATATCATATCAACTATTGAGATTACAAGATGTCCAAGCATTTGTCCCGATCTTTGAGCATTTCCAGTTAGTCGAGCTCATATTCAGTATGAAGGCAACTGCATGCTTGTAAATGCTACAGAATTGCAGAGTTTGCTCTATAGATATGACAGACAAGCTAGAGGAGATTGTCGACGAAAATTACTATCAGTAGCAAGCAACAACTCTTGCCAAATTCTTCCTCTAATAATGCACCCCGACTTCTTGGAAAAACTGACAGTGAGAAATTAATCTACAATCTCCCCTTCCTCCAATTCCTCAGCAAAGAAAACACCCCTAGTATTTGAAAGGTCTCTTCCGTCTTCCGTTTTTTATGATTGCTCAGCAAATTCACCTTCCAAATTCTCAGTTAATTTTTTTAACTTTTAGAATAATAACTTTGATCTTAGACATGACTTCAAGTCTCCTTTGATATGAAAAATAAAATTTTATGGGTTGTAGTGGAAGTTGACGCTTTTAATCTTGGGGAAATGGGTTGTAGTGGTGGGTTATAGCCATTGATTTGATTTTATGGGGTTTTAGTTTTATAATTTTTGGGAAAGATGGTGAAAAATAAAATTTTGAAAGTTTGGGGGTTAAATTAGAAACTAAATTTTTAAAGTAACGGAGACTAACAGCTAAGGGACCAAAATAGAAACGATTTTAAACGTAAGTGATCAGAATAATCGTTTTTGAATTCTGGTGACCAAAATAAAACACACCCTAAACGAAAGGGATCACTGGTGAAGATTACCCTAGAAGTAATCAAACAAGCTAAATAGTTTGGCAATATCAAATATTAGGAAACTATTTATATTTTTTTGAGATCCATTAATTGATTGAGTGATGAAAATATTTTATATTGTCTCATCTAATATAGATTTGAATCTCAACATTTATTTGAGAATATAATTACCTCTTTTAATAAAAATGAATATTTATAATTCATTAGTATAGTTATATTGAAACATTATATTCATTAAATAGTAATGACACTAGACCAAACTCTTTCCAAAAAAAATCAAAATGAAAATAGACTTTGAACCAAACTCAAATCAAGCTTGGAATCCATAGAAGGGTAGTATTACTGCGCGCGTTATTTTTGTAAATCTCTTAACAAATATTATTATATATGTCGCCACTAACACCAATTCACCTTTTCACCCGAATCCGAAAAACAAATTAATCTATTTTTAAATGTTACTGTAGTTTTTTAAAAATAATTTGTTTTTAAATTTTCTTTAAAAAGCCATGAGTTTAATTCTCAATACCTTAAAAGCATATTACTTTTTAATTGGGACATTTGCACCGTAATATTCTGTAACGCCCGGGTTTGAGGGTCGGGTGAATTAAAATAATAAAATATTATTGCGGCCTTCGTGTTTTCAAAACAAAAGATTTTATGTTGAATTTTTTTTGGTTTAAAGCCCAATTCCATGGATTTTAGAATTTTAGGAGAGTAGCCATCTCATTAATGGCAAAGTGGTAAATACGTTGACTTTTAAAATAAACACTCCCTTATTTCAAAACACCCAACTATTCATCATCTTCTTCTCTCCTCTTCCATTTTATTTCAACGACAAAAACCCCATTTCCCCTAGTTTACTATTCCATCATCTCTCTTGCTCATTGTTGGAGATTTCTCAAAGGTAAACTCACTTTTGACTTGTCCTCATCGTTCTCTACAAGTCTATGGTTTTATTTTTCATTTAAATCCATGATTTCTCATTTTGGAAATTTGAAAGTTTGGATTAAAAATGTGAACTTTATTAGTTTTGACTTAAGCTTTTGATTTATTAATGATACATGAGTTGTTTACCATCTATAAGGTCCAACATATTCGATTTTTACAAGGTTTTATGGTGTTTCCCGAAATTGGGTTTTATGGAGGTTTTTGAAGGGTTTTAGGTTGAGTTTTGGGGGTGTTTAATATGGAAAATTGTTGGCTGATGGTTAGACTATATATAAGGGTTGTTTTGGAAGCTTTTGGGAGTAATATAAGTGTTGGAAACATTGGTTCTAGGCTGTGCTTTAGGGCTGCTCAGGAATGAGGAATTTGGGATTGTCTTTAGCTTGAAATTATGTATGTTGTGCTTGGTTTGTGTCTGGGGCTTTCTACATTGAATCGTGGACTGAATAATGATTGTTTTGATTGTGTTGGGATGATTAGAAACAAGGAATCTTGTTGGTGAAGCCTCGCGAACAAATCCGGAGAATTTGGAGACTTGAGCTTGGTTTTCAGCTTTCATTCGGGTAGCAACGGTGAGTAGAAATGTCAAACTTTGATTTGTTTTCGAAATGGAACTCTTGGGGGTTTGGGTGGGACCTAGAGGGTTCACCTAAACCCGAGCGTAAGTTACTACTCCTACCTTTTTGTCATGTGTTGATGAGTGGCTATATGTTGTGGTATCATGTGCGTCTTGAGTTGTTTTACACCGTTGTTGTTGTGTAGTCGTGTTGAAGTCGAGCCTCACGTGGATTGTCATTACTACGGTGATGAGTGGTCCCACCGCTAGTGACTAGTAGTAGAGTAAGGTGATGAGTGGTCCCATCGGAAAACTACTAGTCAAACAGTGATGTGTGGTCCCACCGTGTGTATGTTGGTTGTGCATGTGAAAACCATGTGTAGTCTTGTTGTGATAATCATTCGTGCATCTATTGATTTGTTGTCAATTATGAAAAGTGTTTTGAAAACTGCATGCTTGTTAAATGTTAGAGCTTCTCTCACTAAACTAGTTAGCTTACGCTCTCCTTTATTTCCAACATGCAGATCGTTAGAGTTCGAGAGGCAAGTGGGCAAGAGATGAGCTTTTGGTGTTCTCAAGTAGCTCAAGTATGATTTACGTATTGTAATAATGCCTAGACGATGAGGGTGTAGACTTGTTTGGAGTTGGGGTCGAACTCCCTAGGTTGATTTTGTGTTTGGATGAGCATGTTAAATTGTTGTTTTCATGTTGGCCATGTGTATGCCTTTATATTGTGGATTGTAGACCATGTTTTACTTTATGCATATATGCCTTGTGTTTGAATACCTATACCCTTTCCGTGAATGCTATGTGTGTTTGTCTAAGGCATATTATTATCTTAAATGCTATGTATGAATCCTTGTTGTTTTGATGATTCTCTTTGATTGGCTTTTATATGTATGATGAGTGTTAAATATGTTGTTTTAGGGTGCCTAGCACCTAGAGTTGTTGTGTATTTGGTTGTGGGAGGTTTTGGTTGGAATTTGGGGCTGCCTTATGCCAAAAACCAGCTAAAACATGTATGTTCGTAGCAGGTGTATCGAAACGGTTGGTCCCGTTTCGATACGGCCTCTCGTTTCAGGCCAGGCGTTTCGATACGCAGAGGGGGCGTTTTGATACGATTTTGCTACTGAAAATTTGAGATTTTGACGATAAATTGAAGTGTCGAAACGGGCCTAAGCGTTTCGGAACAGTCTTCGTATTGTTGACCACGAGAAGTTGACCGTTGAGGACGTTTCGGAACGGTTGACCAGCGTTTCGATACGGTCTCCTCGTGTTGACTTTGGCATGTTGACTTAGTCAAGACGTTTGGATACACTCCTTGGGTGTTTCGAAACGGCCTGCAACTTAAGCTAAAATGGACTGTTTTTGGAATGATGTTGGGTTGATCGTCTCGTTTGTTGCTTTCGTTGTTGTCATTTCATATAGGATTAAATTAATCCATTTAGAAAAGATGATAATTAAAGAATTTTTCTAGAGTTGCTAACCGAAGGGGAGCCTTAGCGGGTTTCACTTTGGTTTTCCCCGTGTAGCCTACTAGAACCGGTCAATCATCCAGACCGGGACGAGGGGGTTACATTTGGTGGTATCAGACCCTGAGGTTTCTGAGACCTCGGGTAGGTAAGTGAAGTAAGTTTGGGTTGTTATGTGTTGCTATGCCTCGATGACTGTTTTTACCATGTATTGCATGATGTTTTCTTGCTAGCACGATGTTTGAAAGCATGTTTCAGTGGCTTTTTCTGGTTGGGTTAAGGGCTAGTCAAATGTCCCCATTGTTAGGTGTTGTTGTCAAAAAGAAAAATTGTTTTGGTTTAACGATGCTTGAGAACCGGAGTCCTTGCCCTTTTGCTAATTTAACGTTTTTCTTGTTTGTTGTGTGTTTGTCTTTTTAGATCTTATTTTGCTATGGTGAGACTAAGGGGGCGACCTAGAGCGGGTGACCAGGCACCCGGAGGTGAGCCTCTTACTCCTCCTGCTTTCGGTGGTAATGGAGTGGGTGGTGAAGGTGACGTGCCTCAAGCTGGTGCGCAAGTTAGAGGTGATGGTAATGGGCCTCAAGCCGGTGCTAATGTTGGAGGTGTAGGGGCTCAAGCGGGTCAGGGTCCAGCGGGCGCGGACATGACCCATCTAATTCAGACTATAGTCGGGGGTTTTCAGACAGCTTTGGCCGGTGCACAAGTTGCAGCACCACCTCAGGGTGCGGGGATAGGATTACCCCTAGAGAGGCTTTGTAACTTGGAGCAGTTGAGTTTTGTGGGATAACTCCCGAAGGTTCGGAGGGGTGGCTTGAGAGTACTACTCGCATCTTGGGTCAGATGGAGTGTTCAGACGCCCGTAAGTTCAGTTGCATTGTCTCCTTGCTTCAGGGGGACGCTTATACTTGGTGGACCATTGTTACTTCAGGGATGGTCGAAGCGGATATCACATGGGAGTTCTTCAGAAATTCCTTCAAGAGGAAATATCTTGGAGTTCGGTACTTGGATGAAAAGAAGAGGGAGTTTATGGCCTTGGTTCAGGGTAACAGGACCATGACTGAGTACGAGGTTCAGTTTGTGAGATTGAGCCAATATGCACCTGAGTTGGTCCCTAATGAGAGGGAGCGGTGTGAGAACTTTCGATATGGGTTGACTAGAGATATGAAGACCTACATGCTTGCCTCTAACTACACTGAGTTCGATGTTTTGGTCTCTAGGGCCAAGGATATTGAGCAGAACTTAGGCTCCAATGCACGAGCTAGTGGGTCCGATTCCGGAAAGAGATACAAACTGGGATAGAGATCATGCCAAGAGGCATAGGGATAGAAAGTACCAGCCCGATTCGAGACATAGGGGTGGTAACTATGGTCAAGGCCATCAGGGCCAAGGAGCTGTTATGCACACACCAGAGTGCAATAGGTGTGGGAGACGCCATCAGGGCGAGTGTGCGGGTACCTTTGGGTCGTGTTGGAACTGTGGATCCCGAGACCACATGAGGCGTAACTGTCCACACTCGGCTAGGGGCGGACCGGCTCCAGCTAGAGGTTTTGAGCATCAGAGAGGCCGTGGGCGCGGTCGTGGAAACTTTCAGCTAAGGAATGAGGGTCAGAGGAACTTGGCTCACGTAGTAGCAGTCCAGCCCGAAGAAGGAGGACCTGCTAGGGTGTATGCTCAGCGAGAGGTTGGGAATGACATGGATGTCATTGCAGGTAATTTCTCATTACAGTCTTTGAGTTTGCTTTCTTTGATAGATTCGGTGTCGACGCATTCGTATATTTTGGGTGAGCACGCAAGGTCATTAGGATTACCATGTGATTGGCTAGAGGTAGGTGTAAATGTTACTAGCTCTTTTGGTGATACAGTGGTAGTTAGAAAGGTGTATAGAAGGTGTCCCTTGATGGTTCAGGGTCACGTATTTCAGGTCGATATGATGAAGTTACCCTTCTACAGTTTTGACGTGATTTTGGGCATGGATTGGCTTGTAGAGCATAGAGCTAGGGTTGACTTCGAGACCAAGAGAGTCTCCTTGAGGCTTACCGATGACTTTGAGGTTGTGGTAGTTGGTGAGAACGTTAGGTTCTTGTCCAATGTGGTTTCGGCTTTGGAGGCTCAGAAGTTGTTGATTTCGGGGTGTCAGGCTTACTTGGCTTATGTAATGAATCCGAATATGAGTGAGGTGAGACCTCAGAACATCAGAACATTATGTGATTTTCCTAGTGTTTTTTCGGAAGAGTTACAGGGTTTGCCTCCAGACAGAGCAGTTAAGTTTGCTATTGAGACGTATTCTGATTCTGCACCAGTGTCGATTGCTCCGTATAGAATGGCACCGAAAGAGTTGAAAGAGTTGAAGACACAGCTTCAGGAGTTGGCCGATAGAGGTTTCATTAGGTCTAGTATTTCTCCGTGGGGTGCTCCGGTCTTGTTTGTGAAGAAGAAAGATGGTAGCATGAGGATGTGTATAGATTATAGATAGTTGAATAAGGTGACAGTGAAGAACAAATACCCTTTGCCTAGGATAGATGACTTGCTAGACCAGTTGAGAGGTGCTTCTGTGTTTTCGAAGATTGACTTGAGGTCCGAATACTACCAATTGAAGGTAAAGGATGTGGACATATCGAAGACGGCCTTTCGTACACGTTATGGGCACTATGAATTTTTGGTGATGCCTTTTGGGTTGACAAACGCTCCAGCAGCTTTCATGGATATGATAACCGTGTGTTTCATGAGTTCTTGGACATGTTTGTGGTAGTGTTCACAGACGACATCTTAGTATACTCTAGGACCGAAGAGGAGCATGATGAGCATTTGCGGTTAGTGCTTCAAACCCTACTAGAGAATCAGTTGTATGCCAAGCTGAGCAAATGTGAGCTTTGGATTAGGGAGGTAATCTTCCTAGGTCACGTGATCTCGGCTAATGGGATTAGTGTGGATCCCAAAAAGATAGAAGCTATAGTGAATTGGAAACAACCGATGTTAGTGACAGAAATCTGCAGTTTCCTAGGTCTGGCAGATACTATAGAAGGTTTGTTGAGGGGTTTTCTAGAATAGTGGCTCCTTTGACTAAGTTGCTACAGAAGAATGTTCCGTATGAGTGGTCAGATGCAAGGCAAGAAGCGTTTGAGAAATTGAAGAAAGCTTTGACAGAAGCTCCTATCCTGATTCAGCCTGAACCGGGGAGAGAATTTGTGATTTATAGTGATGCATCCTATGTAGGGCTAGATTGTGTGCTTATGCAAGAGGGTAAGGTTGTAGCATATGCTCCGCGATAGTTGAAAGTTCATGAGAAGAATTATCCCACCCATGACATAGAGCTAGCTATAGTGGTATTCGCGTTTAAGATTTAGAGACATCATCTTTATGGTGAGAAGTGCACTGTGTATACCGACCACAAGAGTTTGAAGTATTTGATGTCACAGAGGGAGTTGAACCTCAGGTAACGTAGGTGGTTAGAGCTTCTTAAGGATTATGACCTCATGATAGAGTACCATCCGGGTAAGGCAAATGTAGTGGTTGATGCCTTGAGTAGAAAAGTGGTCGTTGAGCTACGAGCTATGTTTGCGAGATTGAGCATGTCCAATGATGGTGGATTGATAGCCGAGCTTCAAGTTAGGCCTTCGTTAGTTTAGTTAATTCGAGAGAAGCAGTTGAGAGATGAGTCTTTGGCACCTCACGTGCAAGACATAGCCGAAGATAGGCTTACTGAGTATTGTTTTGGTGAGAATGGGATCCTATGTTACAAGGATAGGATAGTGGTTCCGGAGGATGCTGAGTTGAGGCGTACGATCTTGAATGAAGCTCATAACAATCTTTTTTCTATGCATCCGGGTAGCACGAAGATGTATCGAGGGTTAAAAGAGGAGTACTATTGGGTTGGTTTGAAGAAGGACGTGGCCGAGTTTGTAAGTAGGTGTATGGTTTGTCAGAGGGTCAAGGCCGAGCATCAGTTTCCCTCAGGATTGTTATAGCCGTTGAAGATTCCGGAATGGAAGTGGGAACGTATTACCATGGACTTTGTGTCAGGGCTACAGTTGACTCTTTCGAGGAAGAATTCTGTGTGGGTGATAGTGGATAGGTTTACTAAGTGTGCCCACTTCATACCAGTTCATTCCACCTATACCTTAGACAAGTTGACCGATCTGTATATCTGTGAGATAGTGAGACTATATGGGGTACCGAGATCGATTGTGTCAGACCGAGATCCGAGATTTACAGCTAGATTTTGGGAGTGTTTGCATCGAGCTTTGGGCACTTGGTTGAACTTCAGCACTGCGTATCATCCGCAGTCAAATGGTCAGTCTGAGAGAGTGATCCGTGTGTTGGAAGATATGTTGAGATTTTGTATCATTGATTTTCAGGGGTCATGGGAGAAACATCTACCGTTAGTAGAGTTTGCGTATAACAACAGTTTTTAGTCGAGTATTCAGATGGCTCCGTATGAGGCCTTGTATGGTAGGAAGTGTAGAACTCCGATTTGTTGGGTCGAAGTCGGACAGAAGCTTGTACCGATGCCTGATTTGCTTAAGAGCACCACCGAGAAGGTAAAGTTGATATGTGATCGTTTGAAGGCAGCTTCGGATCGACAGAAGTCCTATGCCGACTTAAAGAGGAAAGAGGTAGAGTATTATGTGGGAGATAAAGTGTTTTTGAAAGTCTCACCTTGGAAGAAGGTGATGAGGTTTGGTAGGAAGGGTAAGTTAAGCACAAGATTCATTGGACCTTATGAAATAGTTGAGAGGATTGGTCCCGCTGCGTATAGATTGAGACTCCCGACCGAACTAGAGAAGATTCGTGATGTGATTCACGTATCGATGCTCCAGAAGTATAGATCGGATTTGTCCCATGTAATGCTCGTAGAAGAGATTGATTTGAATCTGGACTTGTCTTACAACGAAGAACCAGTTGAAATATTTTCTTCTGATAGCCGAAGGTGTTATGGAGACATAGAGGTGTGGAAGAGGCCACGTGGGAGAGGAAAGCGGATATGCTTGACCAGTTTCCATACTTGTTTCCGTCAGGTAATTTTGGGGACAAAATTCCTTAAGTGGGGGAGAGTTGTAACTCCTGGATTTGAGGGTCGGGTGAATTAAAATAATAAAATATTATTGTGGGCCTCTTGTTTTCAAAACAAAAGATTTTATGTTGGACTTGTTTTGGTTTAAATCCCAATTACATGGATTTTAGGATTTTTGGAGAGTAGCCATCTCATTAATGGTAAAGTGGTAAATACTTTGACTTTAAAAATAAACATTCCCTTATTTCAAAACACCCAACTATTCATCATCTTCTTCTTTCCTCTTGAATTTTATTTCAACGACAAAAACCCCATTTCCCCTAGTTTACTATTCCATCATCTCTCTTGCTCATTGTTGGAGATTTCTCAAAGGTAAAAACACTTTTGACTTGTCCTCATCGTTCTCTACAAGTCAATGGTTTTATTTTTCATTTAAATACATGATTTCTCATTTTGAAATTTTGAAAGTTTGGATTAAAAATGTGAACTTTATTAGTTTTGACTTAAGCTTTTGATTTATTAATGATACATGAGTTGTTTACCATCTATAAGGTCCAACATATTCGATTTTTACAAGGTTTTATGGTGTTTCCCGAAAATGGGTTTTAGGGAGGTTTTAGAAGGGTTTTAGGTTGAGTTTTGGGGGTGTTTAATGTGGAAACTTGTTGGCTGATTGTTAGACTATATATAAGGGTTGTTTTGGAAGCTTTTGGGAGTAATATAAGTGTTGGAAACATTGGTTTTAGGTTGTGCTTTATGGCTGCTCGGGAATGAGGAATTTGGGATTGTCTTTAGCTTGAAATTATGTATGTTGTGCTTGATTTGTGTCAGGGGCTTTCTACATTGAATCGTTGACTGAATTATGATTGTTTTGATTGTGTTGGGGTGATTAGAAGCAAGGAATCTTGTTGGTGAAGCCTCTGGAACGAATCCGGAGAATTTGGAGACTTGAGCTTGGTTTTCGGGTTTTATTCGGGTAGCAACGGTGAGTAGAAATGTCAAACTTTGATTTGTTTTCGAAATGGAACTCTTGGGGGTTTGGGTGGGACCTAGAGGGTTCACCTAAACCCGAGCGTAAGTTACTACTCCTACCTTTTTGTCATGTGTTGATGAGTGGCTATATGTTGTGGTATCATGTGCGTCTTGAGTTGTTTTACACCGTTGTTGTTGTGTAGTTGTGTTGAAGTCGAGCCTCACGTGATGGTTGTCATAACTACGGTGATGAGTGGTCCCACCGGTAGTGACTAGTAGTAGAGTAAGGTGATGAGTGGTCCCATCGGGAAACTACTAGTCGAACGGTGATGTGTGGTCCCACCGTGTGTATGTTGGTTGGGTTGTGCATGTGCAAACCATGTGTAGTCTTGTTGTGATAATCATTCGTGCATCCATTGATTTATTGTCAATTATGAAAAGTGTTTTGAAAACTGCATGCTTGTTGAATGTTAGAGCTTCTCTCACTAAGCTAGTTAGCTTACGCTCTCCTTTATTTCTAACTTGCATATCGTTAGAGTTCGGGAGGCAAGTGGGCAAGGGAGGAGTTTTTGGTGTTCTCAAGTATGATTTACGTATTGTAATAATGCCTAGACGATGGGGGTGTAGACTTGTTTAGAGTTGGTGTCAAACTCCTTAGGTTGATTTATTGTTTGGATGAGCATGTTAAATTGTTGATTTCATGTTGGCCATGTGTATGCCTTTATATTGTGGATTGTAGACCATGTTTTACTTGATGCATATGTGCCTTGTGTTTGAAGACCTATACCCTTTCCATGAATGCTATGTGTGTTTGTCTAAGGCATATTATTATCTTAAATGCTATGTATGAATCCTTGTTGTTTTGATGGTTCTCTTTGAATGGCTTTTATATGTATGATGAGTGTTAAATATGTTGTTTTAGGGTGCCTAGCACCTAGAGTTGTTGTGTGTTTGGTTGTGGGAGATTTTGGTTGGAATTTGGGGCTGCCTTGTGCCAAAAACCAGCTAAAACATGTCTGTTCGTAGCAGGTGTATCAGAACGGTTGGTCCCGTTTCATTACGGCCTCTCTTTTCAGGCCAGGCATTTTGATACCCAAAAGGGACGTTTCGATGCGATTTTGCTACTGGAAATCTGAGATTTTGACGATAAATTGAAGTATCGAAATGGGCCTAGGCGTTTCGGAATGATCTTCGTATCGTTGACCACGAGAAGTTGACCGTTGAGGGCGTTTCGGAACGGTTAACCAGCATTTCGATACGGTCTCCTCGTGTTGACTTGGGCATGTTGACTTAGTAGAGGTGTTTCGATACACTTCTTGGGTGTTTCGAAACGGCCTACAACTTAAGCTAAAATGGACTGTTTTTGGAAAGATGTTGGGTTGATCGTCTCGTTTGTTGCTTCCGTTGTTGTCCTTTCATATAGGATAAAATTAATCCATTTAGACAAGATGATAATTAAAGAATATTTCTAGGGTTGCTAACCAAAGGGGAGCCTTAGCGGGTTTCACTTCGGTTTTTCCCGTGTAGCCTACTTGGACCGGTCAGTCATCCAGACCGGGACGAGGGGGTTATATATTCCCACGTAGCACTGCCCATGCACTCATGGCTATCTGTGTTTACATACATCTACAAAGGAAACTGATTAACTAATCATTAGTTACAAACTAACAAACTCTAATAACTACCTAATTGTACAAAGAAGATAATTAACTTCTAACACTCCCCCTCAAGTTGGTGGGTGAGAAAACATCTTTAACCCCCAACTTGGAGACTAAATAATCATGTTGCTGCATACCAAGTGCTTTGGTAAAAATATCTGCCAGTTGTTCAGAAAAAGAAATATGCCCAATTTTGATCAAGCCTTATTTTATTTTCTCCCTAATAAAGTGACAATCGATCTCTATGTGATTGGTGCGCTCATGGAATACTGGATTGACAGTAATCTACAAAGCTGCTTTGCTGTCACAATAGAGCTTTATAAGTTCTTTTCTAACAAATCCAAGCTAAACCAATAATCTATTTAACCAGACCAATTCAGATGAAGCTATTGCCATGCTTCTATATTCTACTTCTAAAGAAGATTTTTCCGTAGTGGTTTGCTTCTTTGATTTCCAGGATATCAAAGAATTTTCCATCTTGACACAAAAACTAGAATCGATCTTCTTGTCATTGGACACGTAGCCCAATCTGAATCACAATAAGCCACAAGGTCACAATTGTTGTTTGCGCTTAACAAAAGCCTTGTCCTAGATTTCTCTTGATATATCTTACTACTCTCAATGCTGCCTCCAAGTGAGTTCTTTTAGGCTGCTGCATAAACTAACATAAATTGTGGACAACATAGGTTATATCAGGTTGTGTGTGCGTAAGATATATTAGTCTCCCAATCAAACTCTAAAAAATAGATTTGTCAGGCAATAGTTCATCATTAGTAGCCTCCAAACATGCACCATCATATTCTGAAGATGTAAGCCTAACATTATGCTCAAGAGGTGTCATGGTAGGTTTGGCTCCCCTTATCCCTGACTCCTCAATCAACTCAAGAGCATACTTGCGTTGGTTGACAAATATTCTTTCTCTTGATCTTAAAACTTCAAGACCCAAGAAAAACTTCAGTTCCCCTAAGCCCTTCATTTTAAAGTTCTGGTGTAATAATCGTTTCGGAGACTCTATTAAGCTCATATCATTTTCTGAGATCAGAAGATCATCAACATAAATGAGCATAATCACAATCTTATCACCTTCCCTTTTGGTGAAAAGAGAATAATCATATTTACTTTTCTCATAACCAGCACCTAAAATTGTTTCTGTCAGTTTCAAATTCTATTGTCTGGAAGCCTGTTTTAATCCATAAAGTGATTTTTGTAGTCGACACACTTGATGCTCCCCTTGACTACAAAAACCATCAGGAACATCCATGTAAACTTCCTCCACTAAGTCTCCTTGCAAAAAAGCATTGTATCCCATATTTTCTTGTGTATCATCTTCTTTCGTTGGAATCTCATCCTCCTTTGAAGTTTGTCCTCCATCAAAGGCATCAATGATTCCTACATCATCATCATCACAAAAATCATTCCTCGGAAAGAGGTTATCATCGAATACAACATGAATAGACCCTTCTTCTACTAAAGTTCTCTTATTAAATACACGATAGGCTTTAAAGTTTAAAGAATAACCTAAGAAAATAGCTTCATCACTTTTAGCATCAAATTTACCTAAGTTATCTTTTCCATTGTTTAAAAAAAAACACTTGCAACCAAATGGATGAAAATAGCTAATGTTAGGCTTTTTAGATTTTAAAATCTTATATGGTGTTTTCTTTAAAAGTGGCCTAATCATTACTCGGTTTACAATGTAGCAAGCGGTGTTTGTGGCTTTCGCCAAAAAATATTTAGGTAAATTCTTTTCACAAAGCATGGTTCTAGCCATTTCTTGTAAAGTCCAATTTTTCCTTTCAACTACCCCATTTTGTTGAGGAGTTCGAGGAGCTGAAAAATTGTGGCTAATATCATTTTCATTTAAAAACTCTTCAAAACCTAGATTTTGAAATTTGGTTCCATGATCACTTCTAATGTGAGAAATCCTAAGTTCAAGATCATTTTGAGTTAATTTTGAAAATGTGATGAATTTTTCTAAAGCCTCATCTTTAGTACTTAAAAATAGAATCCAAGTAAATCTAGAATAGTCATCAACAAGTACAAATGCATACGATTTACCACCCCAAGCTCATAGTTCTAATAGGCCCAAATAAATCCATATGAATTAGTTGTAAACACCTACTTGTAGAAACATCATTAATGGATTTAAATGATGATCTGTGTTGTTTACCCTTAGAGCACTCATCACATATTTTATCATTTGAGAATTTGATCTTGAGTAAACCTCTAACTAGATTTAGGGAAACTAATTTTTCTAAAACACTAATGCTAGCATGTCCTAGTTTCCTATGCCATAGGCATGCACCATTTTCATTTTGTGCAACAAAACATGCATGTGATGTATGAATGTCATCTAAATGCACCATGTAAATGTTACCTATGCGGTGACCAATGAGCATTTTTTATTTAATGTCAACAATTTTACAACCATTTTTATCAAATAAGACATTAAATCCTTTATCACACAGTTGATTAATGCTCAATAAATTGTGTTTAAGATCATCGACATACAAAACATTTTCAATAAGTATAGTAGAGTGATTACCTATGGATCCAATACCTTTAATGTGACCTTTGGAGTTGTAACCAAATGTCACTACTCCTCCACTTTTTGGCTTTAAGTCCATGAATCGACTCTTGTCTCCGGTCATGTTCCTCGAGCATCAACTATAAAGGTACTATGAGTTTTGGCTTTGTGCTTTGGCCTTGTAGCAATGCTCCCCCTACAGACAAAGACGGCCTTTCGTACACGTTATGTGCACTATGAATTTTTGGTGATGCCTTTTGGGTTGACAAACGCTCCGACAGCTTTCATGGATATGATAACCGTGTGTTTCATGAGTTCTTGGACATGTTTGTGGTAGTGTTCATTGACGACATCTTAGTATACTCTAGGACCAAAGAGGAGCATGATGATCATTTGCGGTTAGTGCTTCAAACCCTACTAGAGAATTAGTTGTATGCCAAGCTGAGCAAATGTGAGTTTTGGATTAGGGAGGTAGTCTTCCTAGGTCACGTGATCTCGGCTAATGGAATTAGTGTGGATCCCAAAAAGATAGAAGATATAGTGAATTGGAAACAACCGAAGTTAGTGACAGAAATCTACAGTTTCCTAGGTCTGGAAGATACTATAGAAGGTTTGTTGAGGGGTTTTGTTGAGTGTGTAAAAGTTCTATTATTTACCCCCTATTTAACCCATATTTCTGTTGCATTCAAGCATAATTCATTGCATTTAGGTTAGATTTCATTCATACATCACAAATATATTAAATGGCATAGTTTCTACTGAAATTGGTTGCTTTTGCAGGTAGCTGTTGTAGCAGATGGAGAAGCATACGCTGGGCAGTGAAGAAGCAGAGCTGGAACTGGATGTGCAGACGAGGAGGACGATGTTGCCATGGCCGCTACCGTGGTAGCCAAGGACGAAAACAGTATTGAGGAGAAGAAGCAAAGTGGGCCTCGACAAAAAGAGAAAATTAAGCCCATATGTCATGGAACACCCTTATATTTTTCCAAGCCCTAGATCAGAATGAAGGCCAAGCCCAAAGTTCAAGGAAAAAACTCCAAGCAAGAAGGAAGGACGAATTAAAGACTTATGCTCTAAAGATTTAGTCTTTAATAGAGTTGTACTTTAGTTTAAACTTGTATTCTTGCCATATTAGAAAACTTGAACCCAAGGCCTATATAAAGGCATGTAATTCGACCTAGGGGAGAACATCATCTTCACCTCTAGCATTCTTCCCAAAACCCTAGCCGTTTTCCCCTTCTCAACATGTTCTAAACTTCCCTAGGGCCACGGGTTGATTTGTAAAGTAGTTGCAAGGATTGCATTTGTTTTAGGAATTTTCTATTCAATAAAATAAACTTCAAGTTTGCTTATTCTGGTTTTCAACATCTTGCAAGAGTATCGGGAGAGCATTGTGAGATTATCTATTTACTTAATATCGGGAGAGTTAAGTATACGAAAGGAATAAGTGCGGATTCTCCAGTTTATGGTTGAACTATCTCGGATCTAGGGATAGGACGAGGTTAAGTGGCTAAGGAAGAATTCAACAACATTGATGTTCATCCTTCGATTCACGCCGGGAGGTATTATCAAAGACGTGTTCATCGACAGACTTGGACCTAGGGATAGGCCAAGGCATAGCAGGGATTCTTGCCAAGCTTGAAGTACAGAGTTGTGTGATCACTGCCGCGACTAACAACAGACCGCTACCGCGACAGGGACGACGATAGAACAGATATTCCTAGACTTTGCAACACCTACACTACTGAGCAATTCAACACCTGCCCATTCTCTCTATCTTGATTACTTTAATCTTAATTTCCAGTTCTCTTTATTATTTTCGTGACAACAATTTAAACTATTCCTTTTCCTCTCATGCAGTAATCAGAGGTGAAGCTATTAGCCCAGTCCCTGTGGAGATGATATCCGATACTTCTGTATCACTTTACTACTTGTGTCGTGTACACTTGCACTATATTGTGATAGACACTTTTACACGCAATAAGTTTTTGGTGCCGTTGCCGGGGACTGGCAACATAACTTTACCCTACCTTTTACTGCATTCTTTTTACTTTTCTATTTTACTTGGATTGTTCAACCTATACCTTTCACAAGGTCTTTTGTTTGTGTATGCGCAAATCTCAACGAGGGAAGGAACCTGAGTACCAGTTAGATCCTGAACCCGAACGAACGTTTAATCTCAAGAAAAGAGTTTGTTACCTCGTTGAAAGGAATGAATACCTGGAGGAACAACTCGAAGCAATGGTGAACGGAAGACGTGAAGAAAGAAGGAACAACCAAGATAATCCACGGGATAATAACAATCATGCTGGAGATGGAGGGAACGATCCACCTGTCGACCCTCCTGCCGCTGCCACACACCGGTCATGGTGAGACTACATGCTCAATGATCATATAGAACTAGAAACCACCCTGTCAGACGTAGATGTTGACAACTTTGAGTTGAAACCTGTTATGTTCAGCATGATTGACAACGCTGGCCAATTTAGTGGTGCTTCTACAAAGGATGCTAGGGAGCATCTGAAAATATTCCAGGAAATCTGTGGTTCGTTTAGACTACCAGGAGTTAATCCGGAGATACTGAGGCTTCGGTTATTTCCTCATTCATTGAGGGACAGAGCAAAGACTTGGTGGAATAAACTAACGCCGAGTTCAATACGAACTTGGGCAGATTTAACTCGCGATTTTTTGTCTCGTTTTAATCCTTCACACTTATCTGAGCGATTACGTAACGAAATTGCTACTTTTCAACAGGATGACGACGAGCCAATGCATGAAGCCTGGGACAGATTTACCATTCTTCTAAAGAATTGCCCGATGCATGGATTCCCCGTTTGGAACCAGGTAACTAAATTCTATAATGCTGCCAATTTACAAACTCGTATCAGAATTGATTTAGCAACAAATGGATTACTGCTGGACAAAGATCCAGATGAGGCAATGGTCGTATTGAAAAATCTAGCGAAGAATGAGGAACAGTTTCCTACAGCAAGAAGAGGGGGTAAACGAGTTCTAGCTGTAAAAGATTATGAGGCCGACAGTTCGTTAAAATCACAGGTGGCATATCTCACCAAGCAATGAAAAAGCTCTTTAAAGAAGATTCACAGCATGTCTACTCTGCTAAAGAGGTATGTGAAACTTGCAATGGAAATCACTGTTCGGAGGAGTGTCCGTTACAGTTAGAAGAAGGGATGTATGTTGGGAACTACAATAAACAGAACTATAACTCCAACAACTACAATCCCATCTGGAGAAAGGATCCCAAGTTCTCTTGGAGCAATCCTAATAATGCCCTGAATCCTCAAGCAAAGAATACTCAGAACCAGGGAGGACCTAGGTTACTGACTCGGCAGCAACTGCAACAGCAACAACAATAGCCACCAGCTGCCACAACTAGTATACTGGAACAGACCCTGGCTACGTTTATGTCTCAAACAGAAACTTATATTGAGAACATGAATCACTTTGTCAAGAAGACAGAAACATTCATGGACAAAACATAGATGCGGATGACCAATCATGAAGCTACTCTGAAATCATTGGAGACACAGGTGGGTCAGGTTTCCCAGCATATTAAACCGAGGCAAAATGGAGGATTTCCTAGTGATACTGAAAACGCTAGACAACCCACACATGAGCAGTGTAAAGCCATCACTACTAGGAGTGGGAAGAAATTACCAGGGCCAGAGAAGGAAGCTGAATCAGTTAAGGAACCAGCCTTGGAGAACACTGCCCCGGCAGACGACAAGTAGCATGCTGCCGATGAACCTGTCACGACAGCGGAAGGGACAGAGGAGAAAGATGAAGAACCTAAACCTCCTCAGATCCGAATGCAGTGGGAACGACGTATTGTTGATTATAGACCTCTACCTCCTTTTCCTCAGCGGTTACAGAAATTGAAACAGGAATCCCAGCTTAAGAAAATTTATGATATTTTTAAGCAGGTCCATATCAACATTCCGCTGTTAGATGCCATAAAGGAGATGCATGGTTATGCCAAATTTCTCAAGGATGCCATGTTGAAGAAATCCAGGCTTGGGGAATTTGAAACGGTTAAGATGACAGAAGGGTGCATGAGTATTCTGCACAAGCATCCACCCAGAGGAAGAAGGATCCTGGGAGCTTCATCATACCATGCATAATCGGAGACAAATTTGTGGGTAAGGCACTTTGTGATCTTGGTGCTAGCATAAATTTAATGCCCAAATCTGTTTTTAAGAAATTAGGTATTGGAAAAGCTCGGCCCACAACAGTAGTATTGCAGCTGGCAGACCGCTCTTACGTTCACCCAGAAGGAAAAATTGAAGATATTCTGGTAAGGGTGGATAAATTTTTTTTCCTGCTGACTATCTTGTCTTAGATTGTGAAGTAGATGAAAACGCACCAATCATCCTGGGGCGACCCTTCTTAGCCACAGGAAGATCACTGATTGATGTGGAAAAAGGAGAACTCACTATGAGAGTGAATGATCAAGAGATCAAGCTGAATGTTCTCCAAGAAATGAAACATGTTGATGCAGAAGAAGAATGCAAGGTTATCACTGAAGTTAACCTTGACCAACCCTGCATCAGGTCGGGCTGCCACGACATCAAAATTGGCCACTGCCCCAGCAGACATTTAGAAGACTGTCATGACAGCACCGACGACGGTAGCTCCTCAGAATCTGATACTGAAGATCAAGAGGAGGTAAATTGGATAGGCAATCGTCCATGTAATTTGTTCGAGCCCTTAAACTATACCTCGGATAACCATATAATTCAAAAGCCATCAACTGTTGAGCCCCTGTTCTAGATCTTAAGCCCCTGCCAGGGCAGTTAAAATATGTTTCCTTAGTTTAAATGGTACGTTGCCCATAATCATCTCTTCCAAGTTGATGCAGGAACAGGAACAACAGCTAATAGTGATGTTGCAGCAGCACAAGAAGGCTATTGGATGGACGATAGCTGATATCCAAGGCATCAGTCCGGCACAATTCATGCATAAAATCCTCTTAGAGGATGATCATAAGTCGACCATTGATGCACAAAGATGTCTGAACGATGCTATGCGAGAGGTGGTGCGTAAGGTGATCATAAAATGGCTAGATGTTGGAATAATCTATGCCATCTCGGATAGCAAGTGGGTGAGCCCGGTGCAGTGCATTCCCAAGAAAAGAGGAATGACCGTGGTAACCAACAAAGAAAATGAGCTAATCCCAAACAGGACGGTGACCGGTTGGAGGGTTTGTATGGACTACCGGAAGCTTAACAAAGCTACCCGGAATGACCACTTCCCCTTACCCTTTATTGATCAAATGCTTGATAGATTAGCAGGTAAGCCTTACTATTGTTTTCTTGATGGTTACTCAGGTTATAATCAAATAGCTATCGCACCAGAAGATCAAGAAAAGACGACGTTCACATGCCCATACGGTACTTATGCTTTTCGGAGGATGCCATTTGGATTATGCAATGCACTGGCAACTTTTCAAAGGTGCATGATGGCAATATTCTCCGATATGGTGGAGGATTTCCTAGAGATATTTATGGATGATTTTTTAGTCTTTGGAGACAACTTTGAAAGCTTCCTAGGCAACCTACAGAAAGTGCTCGAGAGATGTGAAAAAGCAAACTTGGTATTGAATTGGGAAAAGTGTCACTTCATGGTGGATGAAGGGATAGTCCTTGGCCATAAAATTAGTTGTCGCGGCATAGAAGTCGACAGAGCTAAGATCGAGGTAATCGAGAAGCTACCACCACCCACCACAGTCAAGGGAATAAGAAGTTTCTTAGGGCATGCTGGTTTTTATCGGAGGTTTATCGCGAACTTTCCGAAAATCACCAAGCCCTTATGCCATCTTCTGGAGCAGAACCGTCCCTTTGACTTCAACGTTGAATGTACTGAAGCATTCAAGGTTTTGAAAGAAAAGCTGGTAACAGCCTCAATAGTACAGCCACCAGATTGGAAACTTCTGTTTGAGATCATGTGTGATGCTAGTGACTATGTTGTCGGGGCAGCACTTGGGCAAAGAAAAGACAAGCTCTTTCATGTCATATATTATGCCAGCAAAACACTAAACGACGCCCAAGTGAACTACACTACCACAGAGAATGAACTATTAGCTGTGGTATTCTCTATTGACAAGTTATGTTCTTATATACTTGGAACAAAGGTCATAGTCCACACAGACCACTCTGCATTGAAGTATTTGTTCACCAAAAAGGATGCAAAGCCTAGACTGATACGTTGGATTTTGCTACTGCAAGAATTCGACCTTGAAATCAAGGACAAAAAGGGGACAGAGAATCAAGTTGCAGATCACTTGTCAAGGTTAGAGAAGGGAAAGAGTCTACCGGCAAACGAGACACACATACTGGAGACCTTCCCTGATGAGCAGCTGTTTGCTGCCACAAGCACTGCCGCGACAGCCATGGCGGCAGGTAAGTTTTCTGAACTCCTCTAGTATGTTGACTTCGATAATTATTTAGTTAGTGGAATAATTCCTCTTGGCCTTAATTATCAAGCTAGGAAGAGGTTCCAAAATGATGTTAAGCATTATTATTGGGACGAACCTCTTCTTTTCAAAATTTGTGCAGATTGGGTTATAAGGAGATGTGTACCACAAGATGAACAGGAAGCTATACTACATCACTGTCATGCTTCACAGTATGGAGGACACTTAGGAGGTAAAAAAACTGCTGCCAAGGTTTTGCAGTCAGGATTTTATTGGACGTCATTGTACAAGGATGCCCAAACATTTTACAAGAACTGTGACAAGTGTCAACGGACTGGAAACATCTCAAGGAGACACGAGATGCCGCTGCAAAATATTCTTGAAGTCGAGATCTTCGACGTTTGGGGGATAGATTTTACGGGATCATTCCCAACTTCATGTGGGAACTTATATATCCTCCTGGCAGTGGACTATGTGTCCAAATAGGTTGAAGCGATCGCCACTCAGAAAAATGATGCCAAGACGGTTCAGAGGTTTTTGCATAAAAACATTTTTTCCAGATTCAACATCTCTAAGGCGATCATCAGTGATGAAGGGAGGAATTTTGACAATAGGGTTATAGCTGCTGCCTTGAAAAAGTATGGGGTCAAACATCGGATCGCAACAACATACCACCCTCAAACCAATGGACAGGCTGAAATATCTAACAGAGAGGTTAAGAACATTCTTGAAAAAATGGTTAAGCCAACTAGGAAGGAGTGGTCTCTACACCTCAATGATGCATTATGGGCCTACAGGACAGCGTTCAAAACTCCATTGGGAATGTCACCCTATCGGCTGATTTATGGGAAAACATGCCATTTACCTGTTGAGATTGAGCATAGAGCATACTGGGCCATCAAGGCAGTTAATATGGACTTGGAAAAAGCAGGGCAGAAAAGGCTACTTGATCTGAACGAAATTGAAGAAATTCGAACAATGGCCTATACAACGCAATAATCTACAAGGACAAGACCAAGAAGTGGCATGACAAGAAGTTGCTGCCACGACAGTTTTGCCCAGGGCAGCTTGTGTTGTTATTTAACTCTAGGTTGAAACTCTTCCCAGGGAAGCTGAAATCTAGATGGTCTGGCCCATTCCAAGTGGTGCAAGTTTTTCCCCATGGTGCCATCACGACCAGATCTTTAAAAGACGCGCACAAATTCAAAGTGAATGGACAACGATTGAAGCATTATCAGGGGACTGAAGCCCCAAGAATGCAGGAAGTGGTTACCTTAGGAAATGCCCCTCCCGGCATCCCTAATTTAACCTAAGTTTTATTTTTATTTATTTTTATTATTTATTATTTATATATTAGGTAATTAGAATAATTCAATTTTTAGGAAATGACGTTTTTTTTATTATTTTTAGGAAATAAAGGAGACAAGGAGAGAAGTGAATTCATCCCACCATCTCCACATCAGCCCAAAAAGCCCAACTTTGAAGCCTGTCGTTACAGCTGCCGCAACAGACGCGGAAAATCCAGCCTGTCAACACGCTGTCGCGGCAGACACGCAAAAGCGTAACAGACGCGCAGCAGACACGGAAACGCGTCAGAAACCGCGTAACAGCTGGCCCCGTTATTCGCGCCTGCTGTTACAGCTCCAACGGGCAGCAAACTCCCCCTCTATATAAACCATGTTTTACTATTCATTTTTCACTCACTTCTACTCTTTCTTCTTGATTTCTCTAGAATTTTTACTTACTTTCATTTTCTTCCACAGTCCTTGCAACATGTCTTCTAGAAACACTCGTCGTAGTTCTGCCTCTAGATCTGCCCCAGCAGCATCAACTCCAAGATCCTTCCATATCAGAGATATGTGGGAGGAGAAAGGTTTTATTTACACCTAAAAAACGGAGAACCTGGGGCTGTAGCCATTCATAGCCAGAAAAATCAGAGACTTAAAGTGGCCGATATTCACGGAACAGCCAGAAGAGATGAACGTGACTCTGGTCCGGGACTTTTATGCTGCCATTGGTAGCAGGAACACGACAGCAGTCACCGTATGAGGGAAAGAGGTACCTATCGAGCCCGAGTACATCAACACTCTTTACGGTTTCTATGTAGGGAAGAGAGAAGATGGCCACCAAAAATTTCTCGAAAGTCTAGAGCCTGCCGACTACGATGCTGTGATGGCAGAACTCACAGACGAGGGTACCAAATGGAACACAGATCCGAAAAACCCAAGAACAGTGAAGAGAGTCCAGCTAACTTCGGAGGCCAAGCTTTGGAACGCCTTCATCAAGAAACGGATTATGCCCTCCTCTCACAACACAATAGTCGACCAACCAAGGTTAGCCCTCATCCTTTCAATCTTACATGAGAGGCCGATTAACGTTGGCAGATATGTCCGAGAGGGCATCTTGGATTACGCATACCGACCGACCGGACCACTCTTCCACCCCTACCTCATCACTGCCATCTGCCGCGGCCACCATGTACCGGAGACATCGGAAGATTTACGAGTTCGAGGGAAAGGTTGGACCGACCGAAACATACTTAGCCTGATGAAACTCATTGTTGCCACGCCGCTGTCGTCTTTCGACCCTACTGCCACAACAGTAGAGCTGACAGAACCCACCGACACCGAGCCTACTGCCAAAAAACCCAGGCAGCCTACAGCAGCAACACCTCCGGCCGACACCTCCTCCCAAATCCTTGCTACCATACAAAAACTGGAGGAACGACAGCTCGGCCTCATGAGCTTCATCTGAGACTTCACCACTGCCACGGAACACTTTATTCAAACCTCTCTTAATTTCCCCGATGATGTGTTCCCTACCTTCCCAAATCAATATTTTGATGCCCCCACCCCTACACATACCCTTACACCTACTGCCACGCCCAAAACGCCATCTGCTGCGTCCACACCAACCCCTGCCACAACAGCTGCAGGTGACAGCCGCACAGCCAGCACATCTGCCAGGGGAACCAAGAGAAAGATGCCTTCGGCTGAACTCGACGCCTATATAGCAGTTTTCTCCTCTTCTTCGGTTTGGGAGGAATCTGACGGTGAACCCTCTATCAAGAGGAATTTGTCCAAGGAGTTTACACCAAAGAAGCGGCAGAAAACGGTAGCCGACAAGGAAAAAGAAGACAGGGGCAGCAGCAGCGAGAGCAGTAGTAGCTCCGAGGTTCAGGTAGTGGAGAAACCTCCTCATATATCCCCTACCCGTATTCAACCTCCAAGGGAGGCCAAAACAAAGAATACCTCTGCCTCTCCCATCCGCCAGCCAGCACCAGCCAAGAAGGTCACTGCCCGTCGGCAGGTCCAGCTCAGCAGCAGCAGCAGCGACGACAACACCTAAATTTTAAGTTTCTTATCTTATATTGTTGTCTGCCTTTCTTATATTTTGTGATGTACTTTTCTTTTTATTTTGTCTCATATGTCATTTGCATTGATGGCAATGCAACCCTCGAGTTTGGAGGTGGCATCCCTCCATTAATGGAGTCTTTTTAAGTTTAAAAATTGTGTCTTTTACTTAGTTTATTTTTGCTTTAAAAAATGAAAATTTTGGCTTAAGTCTTTGAACTGAACTTACCTGCCGTGACAGCCTCTGTCGTGGCAGTGCCTTTAGGATAGTTTTAGAAGCAGTTTAGAGCCTTATTATAGTTCTAAAACTTAAACAACATTTGTGACTTTTATACTGCTTAGAACTCTACTAGTAAACTAGAATAGAAAGCTTAGCACTTGAGTTTCCCCTAAAGGTGCCTAACACTGGCTCTAGGAAAAGAAGTTAAGAAAAATAGACTCAATACACCTAGAGGTGCCCGAAACCGGCTTTAGGAAGTTAGCTAGAGGTTCCCGAAACCAGCTCTAGTAAAACTTAAGCTTGAGAAAATAGAATCGAGTCTGTATAAAAACTAAAGGAGCCTAAGAATTGCCTCCAAAAAGATGAAAATTAGCATAAAAATTCAAGTTAGAAGCTTAACTATTCTAGTAAACTAAGGGAGTCTTGGCATACAATTGTTCACAAGCATGCACACACTGCACGAGAATTATAGCAAGGTTCCGGATGAATCCTGAATTATCCGACAAGGTGTTGCTCACAATAGGGAATGAAGGGTAGGTAAGGAAAAGTTCACTGTTTTAAGCCAAACAAAAATTATGTTTTTCTTTTTTAGGTCTGAATTGCTTGAGGGCAAGCAAAAACTTGAGTTTGGGAGTGTGTTGAGTGTGTAAAAGTTCTATTATTTACCCCCTATTTAACCCATATTTCTATTGCATTCAAGCATAATTCATTGCATTTAGGTTAGATTTCATTCATACATCACAAATATATTAAATGGCACAGTTTCGACTGAAATTGGTTGCTTTTGCAAGTAGTTGTTGTAGCAGATGGAGAAGCAGATGTTGGGTAGTGAAGAAGTAGAGCTGGAAGTGGATGAGCAGACGAGGAGGACGATGCTGCCATGGCCGCTGCCGTGGCAGCCAAGGACGATAGCAGTATTGAGGAGAAGAAGCAAAGTGGGCCTCAACAGAAAGAGAAAAATAAGCCCATCTGTCGTGGAACACCCTTATATTTTTCCAAGCCCTAGATCAGAATGAAGGCCAAGCCCGAAGTTCAAGGAAGAAACTCCAAGCAAGAAGGAAGGACAAATTAAAGACTTATGCTCTGAAGATTTAGTCTTTAATAGAGTTGTACTTTAGTTTAAACTTGTATTCTTGCCATATTAGAAAACTTGAACCCAAGGCCTATATAAAGGAATGTAATTCAACCTAGGGGAGAACATCATCTTCACCTCTAGCCTTCTTCCTAAAACCCTAGCCGTTTTCCCCTTCTCAACATGTTCTAAACTTCCCCTAGGGCCACGGGTTGATTTGTAAAGTAGTTGCAAGGATTGCATTTGTTTTAGGAATTTTCTGTTCAATAAAATAAACTTCAAGTTTGCTTATTCTGGTTTTCAACATCTTGCAAGAGTATCGGGAGAGCATTGTGAGATTATCTATTTACTTAATATCGGGAGAGTTAAGTATACGAAAGGAATAAGTGCGAGTTCTCCAGTTTATGGTTGAACTATCTCGGATCTAGGGATAGGACGAGGTTAAGTGGCTAAGAAAGAATTCAACAACATCGATGTTCATCCTTCGATTTACGTTGGGAGGTATTATCAAAGACGTGTTCATCGATAGACTTGGACCTAGGGATAGGCCAAGGCATTGCAAGGATTCTTGCCAAGCTTGAAGTACGGAGTTGTGTGATCGTTGCCGCGACTAACAACAGACCGCTGCCGCGACAGGGACGACGATAGAACAGATATTCCTAGACTTTGCAACACCTACACTACTAAGCAATTCAATACTGGCCCATTCTATCTATCTTGATTACTTCAATCATAATTTCCAGTTCTCTTCATTATTTTCGTGACAACAATTTAAACTATTCTTTTTCCTCTCGTGCAGTAATCCAAGGTGAAGCTATTAGCCCAGTCCCTGTGGAGACGATATCCGATACTTCCGTATCACTTTACTACTTGCGTCGTGTACACTTGCACTACATTTCGATAGACACTTTTACATGCAACAAGTTTTCTAGAATAGTGGCTCCTTTGACTAAGTTGCTACAGAAGAATGTTCCGTATGAGTGGTCAGATGCAAGGCAAGAAGCGTTTGAGAAATTGAAGAAAGCTTTGACAGAAGCTCCTATCCTGATTCAGCCTGAACCGGGGAGAGAATTTGTGATTTATAGTGATGCATCCTATGTAGGGCTAGGTTGTGTGCTTATGCAAGAGGGTAAGGTGGTAGAATATGCTTCGCGACAGTTGAAAGTTCATGAGAAGAATTATCCCACCAATGACATAGAGCTAGCTACAGTGGTATTCGCGTTGAAGATTTGGGGACATCATATTTATGGTGAGAGGTGCACTATGTATACCGACCACAAGAGTTTGAAGTATGTGATGTCACAGAGGGAGTTGAACCTCAGGCAACGTAGGTAGTTACAGCTTCTTAAGGATTATGACCTCACGATAGAGTATCATCCGGGTAAGGCAAATGTAGTGGCTGATGCCTTAGTAGAAAAGTGGTCGTTGAGCTACGAGCTATGTTTGCGAGATTGAGCATGTCCAATGATGGTGGATTGATAGCCGAGCTTCAGGTTAGGCCTTCGTTAGTTTAGTTAATTCGAGAGAAGCAGTTGAGAGATGAGTCTTTGGCACCTTACGTGCAAGACATAGCCGAAGATAGGCTTACCGAGTATTGTTTTGGTGAGAATGGGATCCTATGTTACAAGGATAGGATAGTTGTTCCAGAGGATGCCGAGTTGAGGCGTACGATCTTGAATGAAGCTCATAACAGTCTTTTTGCTATGCATCCGGGTAGCACGGAGATGTATCGAAGGTTAAAAGAGGAGTACTATTGGGTTGGTTTGAAGAAGGACGTGGCCGAGTTTGTAAGTAGGTGTATGGTTTGTCAGAGGGTCAAGGCCAAGCATCAGTTTCCCTCAGGATTGTTACAACCGTTGTAGATTCCGGAATGGAAGTGAGAACGTATTACCATGGACTTTGTGTCAGGGCTACAGTTGACTCTTTTGAGGAAGAATTTTGTGTGGGTGATAGTGGATAGGTTTACTTAGTGTGCCAACTTCATACGAGTTCATACCACCTATACCTTAGACAAGTTGACCGATTTGTATATCTGTGAGATAATGAGACTATATGGGGTACCGAGATCGATTGTGTCAGACCGAGATCCGAGATTTACAGCTAGATTTTGGGAGTGTTTGCATCGAGCCTTGGGCACTTGGTTGAACTTCAGCACTGCGTATCATCCGCAGTCAGATGGTCAGTCTAAGAGAGTGATTCAGATGTTGGAAGATATGTTGAGATGTTGTATCATTGATTTTCAGGGGTCGTGGGAGAAACATCTACCGTTAGTAGAGTTCGCGTATAACAACAGTTTTCAGTCGAGTATTCAGATGGCTCCGTATGAGGCCTTGTATGGTAGGAAGTGTAGAACTCCGATTTGTTGGGCCGAAGCCGGACAAAATCTTGTACCGATGCCTAATTTGCTTAAGGGCACCACCGAGAAGGTAAAGTTGATATGTGATCGTTTGAAGGCAGCTTCAGATCGACAGAATTCCTATGCCGACTTAAAGAGGAAAGAGGTAAAGTATTCTATGGGAGATAAAGTGTTTTTGAAAGTCTCACCTTGGAAGAATGTGATGAGGTTTGGTAGGAAGGGTAAGTTAAGCCCAAGATTCATTGGACCTTATCAAATAGTTGAGAGGATTGGTCCTGTTGCGTATAGATTGAGACTCCCGACTGAACTAGAGAAGATTCATGATGTGTTTCACGTATCGATGCTCCAGAAGTATAGATCGGATCTGTCCCATGTAATGCTCGTATAAGAAATTGATTTGAATCTGGACTTATCTTACAATGAACAACCAGTTGAAATATTTGCTTCTGATAGCATGGTGTTGCGTGGCAAGACCATAGAGTTGGTCAAGGTTTTATGGAGACATAGAGGTGTGGAAGAGGCCACGTGGGAGAGGAAAGCGTATATGCTTGACCAGTTTCCGTAATTGTTTCCGTTAGGTAATTTCGGGGACGAAATTCCTTTAGTGGGGGAGAGTTGTAACGCCTGGGTTTGGGGTCGGGTGAAGTAAAATAATAAAATATTATTGTGGGCCTCGTGTTTTCAAAACAAAAGATTTTATGTTGGACTTGTTTTGGTTTAAAGCCCAATTCCATGGATTTTAGGATTTTTGGAGAGTAGCCATCTCATTAATGGTAAAGTGGTAAATACTTTGACTTTTAAAATAAACACTCCCTTATTTCAAAACACCCAACTATTCATCATCTTCTTCTTTCCTCTTGCATTTTATTTCAACGACAAAAATCCCATTTCCCCTAGTTTACTATTCCATCATCTCTCTTGCTCATTTTTGGAGATTTCTCAAAGATAAACTCACTTTTGACTTGTCCTCATCGTTCTCTACAAGTCAATGGTTTTATTTTTCATTTAAATCCATGATTTCTCATTTTGGAATTTTGAAAGTTTGGATTAAAAATGTGAACTTTATAAGTTTTGACTTAAGCTTTTGATTTATTAATGATACATGAGTTGTTTACCATCTTTAAGGTCCAACATATTCGATTTTTACAAGGTTTTATGGTGTTTCCCGAAATTGGGTTTTAGGGAGGTTTTTGAAGGGTTTTAGGGGTGTTTAATGTGGAAACTTGTTGGCTGATGGTTAGACTATATATAAGGGTTATTTTGGAAGCTTTTACGAGTAATATAAGTGTTGGAAACATTGGTTTTAGGCTGTGCTTTAGGGCTGCACGGGAATGAGGAATTTGGGATTGTCTTTAGCTTGAAATTATGTATGTTGTGCTTGGTTTGTGTCCGAGGCTTTCTACATTTAATCGTGGACTGAATTATGATTTTTTTGATTGTGTTGGGGTGATTAGAAGCAAGGAATCTTGTTGGTGAAGCCTCGGGAATGAATCCGGAGAATTTGGAGACTTGAGCTTGGTTTTCAGCTTTCATTCGGGTAGCAACTGTGAGTAGAAATGTCAAACTTTGATTTGTTTTCGAAATGGAACTCTTGGAGGTTTGGGTGGGACCTAGAGGGTTCACCTAAACCCGAGCGTAAGTTACTACTCCTACCTTTTTGTCATGTGTTGATGAGTGGCTATATGTTGTGGTATCATGTGCGTCTTGAGTTGTTTTACACCGTTGTTGTTGTGTAGTCGTGTTGAAGTCGAGCCTCATGTGATGGTTGTCATAACTACGGTGATGAGTGGTCCCACCGGTAGTGACTAGTAGTAGAGTAAGGTGATGAGTGGTCCCATCGGAAAACTACTAGTAGAACAGTGATGTGTGGTCCCACCGTTTGTATGTTGGTTGTGCATGTGCAAACCATGTGTAGTCTTGTTGTGTTAATCATTCGTGTCCATTGATTTATTGTCAATTATGATAAGTGTTTTGAAAACTGCATGCCTGTTGAATGTTAGAGCTTCTCTCACTAAGCTAGTTAGCTTACGCTCTCCTTTATTTCCAACATGCAGATTGTTAGAGTTCGGGAGGCAAGTGGGCAAGGGAGGAGTTTTTGGTGTTCTCAAGTAGCTCAAGTATGATTTACGTATTGTAATAATGCCTAGACGATGGGGGTGTAGACTTGTTTGGAGTTGGTGTCAAACTCCTTAGGTTGATTTTGTGTTTGGATGAGCATGTTAAATTGTTGTTTTCATGTTGGCCATGTGTATGCCTTTATATTGTGGATTGTAGACCATGTTTTACTTGATGCATATGTGCCTTGTGTTTGGAGACCTATACCCTTTCCATGAATGCTATGTGTGTTTGTCTAAGGCATATTATTATCTTAAATGCTATGTATGAATCCTTGTTGTTTTGATGGTTCTCTTTGAATGGCTTTTATACGTATGATGAGTGTTAAATATGTTGTTTTAGGGTGCCTAGCACCTAGAGTTGTTGTGTGTTTGGTTGTAGGAGGTTTTGGTTGGAATTTGGGGCTACCTTGTGCCAAAACCAGCTAAAATATGTCTGTTCGTAGCAGGTGTATCGAAACGGTTGGTCCCGTTTCGATACGGCCTCTCGTTTCAGGCCAGGCATTTCGATACACAAAGGGGACGTTTTGATACGATTTTGCTGCTGGAAATCTGAGATTTTGACGATAAATTGAAGTATCGAAACGGGCCTAGACGTTTCAGAACGGTCTTCGTATCGTTGACCACAAGAAGTTGACTGTTGAGGGCGTTTCGAAACGGTTAACCAGCATTTCGGTACGGTCTCCTCGTGTTGACTTGGGCATGTTGACTTAGTCAAGGCATTTCGATACACTTCTTGGGTGTTTCGAAACGGCCTGCAACTTAAGCTAAAATGGACTGTTTTTGGAATGATGTTGGGTTGATCGTCTCGGTTGTTGCTTCCGTTGTTGTCCTTTCATATAGGATTAAATTAATCCATTTAGAAAAGATGATAATTAAAGAATTTTTCTAGGGTTGCTAACCAAAGGGGAGCCTTAGCGGGTTTCACTTTGGTTTTCCCCGTGTAGCCTACTTGGACCAGTCAGTCATCTAGACCGGGACGAGGGGGTTACATATTCCCACGTAGCTCTGCCCATGCACTCATGGCTATCTGTGTTGTATCACCTAAATGTTTTATTAAAATGAAAAAGAATATGAAGAATATTATCTGATTTCATTGAATGAATCAATAGTAAACATACAACTAGCGTTTACATACATCTACAAAGGAAACTGATTAACTAATCATTAGTTACAAACTAACAAACTCTAATAACTACCTAATTGTACAAAGAAGATAATTAACTTCTAACACTCCCCCTCAAGTTGGTGGGTGAGAAAACATCTTTAACCCCCAACTTGGAGACTAAATAATCATGTTGCTGCATACCAAGTGCTTTGGTAAAAACATCTGCCAGTTGTTCAGAAAAAGAAATATGCCCAATTTTGATCAAGCCTTATTGTATTTTCTCCCTAATAAATTGACAATCGATCTCTATGTGATTGGTGCGCTCATGGAATACTGGATTGGCAGCAATCTACAAAGCTGCTTTGCTGTCACAATAGAGCTTTATAAGTTCTTTTCTAACAAATCCAAGCAAAACCAATAATCTATTTAACCAAACCAATTCAGATTAAACTATTAACATGCTTCTATATTCTACTTCTATAGAAGATTTTTCCGTAGTGGTTTGCTTCTTTGATTTCCAGGATATCAAAGAATTTTCCATCTTGACACAAAATCTAAAATCGATCTTCTTGTCATTGGACACGTAGCCCAATCTGAATCACAATAAGCCACAAGGTCACAACTGTTGTTTGCGCTTAACAAAATGCCTTGTCTTGGATTTCTCTTGATATATCTTACTACTCTCAATGCTGCCTCCAAGTGAGTTCTTTTAGGCTGCTGCATAAACTGACTTAAATTGTGGACAACATAGGTTATATCAGGCTGTGTGTGCGTAAGATATATTAGTCTCCAAATCAAACTCTAAAAAAAAGATTTGTCAGGCAATAGTTCATCATTATTAGCCTCCAAACATGCACCATCATATTCTGAAGATGTAAGCCTAACATTTTGCTCAAGAGGTCTCATGGCAGGTTTGGCTACCCTTATCCCTGACTCCTCAATCAACTCAAGAGCATACTTGCGTTGGTTGACCAATATTCTTTCTCTTGATCTTAAAACTTCAAGACCCAAGAAAAACTTCAGTTCCCCTAAGCCCTTCATTTTAAAGTTCTGGTGTAATAATCGTTTCAGAGACTCTATTAAGCTCATATCATTTTCTGAGATCAGAAGATCATCAACATAAATGAGCATAATCACAATCTTATCACCGTCCCTTTTGGTGAAAAGAGAATAATCGTATTTACTTTTCTCATAACCAGCACCTAAAATCGTTTCTGTCAGTTTCAAATTCCATTGCCTGGAAGCCTGTTTTAATCCATAAAGTGATTTTTGCAGTCGACACACTTGATGCTCCCCTTGACTACAAAAACCATCAGGAACATCCATGTAAACTTCCTCCACTAAGTCTCCTTGCAAAAAAGCATTGTATCCCATATTTTCTTGTGTATCCTCTTCTTTCGCTGGAATCTCATCCTCCTTTGAAGTTTGTCCTCCATCAAAGGCATCAATGATTCCTACATCATCATCATCACAAGAACCATTCCTCGGAAAGAGGTTATCATCGAATACAACATGAATAGACCCTTCTTCTACTAAAGTTCTCTTATTAAATACACGATAGGCTTTAGAGTTTAAAGAATAACCTAAGAAAATAGCTTCATCACTTTTAGCATCAAATTTACCTAAGTTATCTTTTCTATTGTTTAAAACAAAACACTTGCAACCAAATGGATGAAAATAGCTAATGTTAGGCTTTTTAGATTTTAAAATCTTATATGGTGTTTTCTTTAAAAGTGGCCTAATCATTACTCGGTTTACAATGTAGCAAGCGGTGTTTGTGGCTTTCGCCCAAAAATATTTAGGTAAATTGTTTTCACAAAGCATGGTTCTAGCCATTTCTTGTAAAGTCCTATTTTTCCTCTCAACTACCCCATTTTGTTGAGGAGTTCGAGGAGCTGAAAAATTGTGGCTAATATCATTTTCATTTAAAAACTCTTCAAAACCTAGATTTTGAAATTTGGTTCCATGATCACTTCTAATGTGAGAAATCCTAAGTTCAAGATCATTTTGAGTTAATTTTGAAAATGTGATGAATTTTTCTAAAGCCTCATCTTTATTACTTAAAAATAGAATCCAAGTAAATCTAGAATAGTCATCAACAAGTACAAATGCATACGATTTACCACCCCAAGCTCATAGTTCTAATAGGCCCAAATAAATCCATATGAATTAGTTGTAAACACATACTTGTAGAAACATCATTAATGGATTTAAAGGGTGATCTGTGTTGTTTACCCTTAGAGCACGCATCACATATTTTATCATTTGAGAATGTGATCTTGAGTAAACCTCTAACTAGATTTAGGGAAACTATTTTTTCTAAAACACTAATGCTAGCATGTCCTAGTTTCCTATGCCTTAGTCATGCATCATTTTCATTTTGTGCAACAAAACATGCATGTGATGTATGAATGTCATCTAAATGCCCCATGTAAATGTTACCTATGCGATGACCAATGAGCATTTTTTTTATTTAATGTCAACAATTTTACAACCATTTTTATCAAATAAGACATTAAATCCTTTATCACACAGTTGATTAATGCTCAATAAATTGTGTTTAAGATCATCGACATACAAAACATTTTCAATAAGTATAGTAGAGTGATTACCTATGGATCTAATACCTTTAATATGACCTTTGGAGTTGTCACTAAATGTCACTACTCCTCCACTTTTTGGCTTTAAGTCCATGAATCGAATCTTGTCTCCGGTCATGTTCCTCGAGCATCAACTATCAAGGTACTATGAGTTTTGGCTTTGTGCTTTGGCCTTGTAGCAATGCTCCCCCTACAAACTAAGAGTTAAACTTTGATTTTTGGTACCCAAATCATTTTGGGTCCACGAGTTTTAGCTCTCAAAAGCTTGGTTCCCTTAGGAATCCAAGGTGACATAGCAACAACATTATTAGACTTGACGAGTTCCTTAGGAACCCATACACTTCTAATTTTCTTAGTTCTATTATGCATATGGAAGCCACTTTGTTTGTAGTTATATGTCTTTCTCTTAGGTTGGTTAGTTCTAGAGGATTCACTTATCTCATTTTTCACATTACCAACATTTTTGAAAGACTCCTTGAGCTTGTTAAGCTCATCTAACACCTTTGGGTGTTCACTATTGCATTGAGAAATAAGATTGTTTAAGTCTACATTTTCATCTTGAAAGAATTTAAGTTCATCTTGTAAACTTAAGATCTTTTCCTCAAATTTCAAGTTAGCTTGAGAAAGTGAGTCATTTTTAACATTTAATTCTGAAATGATCTTTTTATTTCTTATGACCGACTCTTTATACTTCTCAACTAACTCATCATATACCTCTTGTAACTCATCATAAGCATCATGCAATTCATCAAATGTAAAATCAAAAGATGATGAGTTAGAGGTTACCATGCAGGAATCCTTCTCAAGAGCCATGAGGCAAAGATTGGCCACTTCGTGTTCCTCATCCTCGGATGACTCCTCATCACTCTAAGTAGCAAGCTTGGCTTTGAGCTTCTTCTTCTTCTCAAAGCCCTTCTTCTTGAGTTGAGGGCCTTGGAATGAATATGACTCAGTTTTTTGCACTCAAAGCAAATGATTTGATCCTTCTCTTCTTCTTTGTTTTTGGTCTTGAATTCCATTTTTCTTTGAATCTTTCTACCCCGGTTGGACCTCATAAACCATGAGAACCTTTTGTCTATCATAGCCAATTCTTCTAGGTCTTCCTCCTCACTAGAAGTGCTCTCCTCATGTAGAGAAGCTTTGAGAGCCACTCCTAGATTTTTCTTCTTATCTACCTCAAGCTTCTCCACTCTTTTATCTTCCTTCTTCCTTTCATTTTCCCTTCCTTGCTTCATGATCTCATGAGTTAGGAGAGAACCAACTAGCTCATCAAGTTTAAGTGTCTTCAAATTCTTTGCCTCAATGATGGTGGTTCTCTTCCCATCCCAAGACTCGGGAAGTGAGTAGAGTAGCTTTCGGACTAGCTTGTCTTCCGGATTATCTCTTCAAAACCTTTAGCCCGTTGACGATTGTTGAGAAACGATCGAACATCTTTGACACAGTTTCGTCGGGCTACATTTTGAAATTCTCATAGCTAAGATTGAGAATTCCAATCTTTGTCTCCTTCACATCACTTATTCCTTCATAAGTAGTCTTAAGTGTATCCCACACTTCCTTAGCACTTTCAATGGAGGAAACCTTAGAGTAGATATCGGGACCGAAAAAACAAAACAACATGTGAAGAGCTTTGTCGTTGATTTGAATCTTCTTTCTCTCTTCTTCACTCATCTCATTTTTCCTTTTTTGGCACTAATCTTCCTTTGTCGCCTCACTTCATCGGAATAGTAGGAACATCTTCGATGACATCCGAAACAAGATAGTCATTGGATTTAATGAAGAGACGCATCCGGTTCTTCCAAAAAGGGTAGTTATCACTGTTGAAGAAAGGTGGTTTGGTGGTTGATTGAGACTCGTACATGCTTGACCCAGAGGTAGATGTCATGGCTTGCTTTTGTATATGATCACACTCTTCCTAAGAACTCCTCTTGTGGTTGTTAATCCTTCAAAGAGGTAGGCTCTGATACCAATTATTGAGCGGATCAATAAAACGATATAAGCCAAGAGGGGGTGAATTGAATTTTTAGAACTTTTGGTGGTGGAGTGGAAAATTAAAAATGCTAGACAAGAGGATTTAGAGTGGTTCAAGTTCCAATCGAACTCTACATCTTCCTCTTTTCTAAGCTAAGGAGGTAACCTTTACAATATTAGTCAAATTTTCTACCCAAAATTTGACCCAATCCTCACTCAAGAAATACAAAGAAGTTAAAGGCTAAGACTAGTATCTCTCAATACAAAATATAGCCCTTTTACAAGCACTCAACTCAATTGAACAAAGAGGAATGGAAATTACAAAGTTCACAATTGGAGTTTACAAGAAAATATGGGATTTAGGCACAATTGCTTGGATTTGATGTTTGGGTGATTCTTTTGAGATCAATAGTTGTTGCTGGTGCTTTTAGAGGTCCCTTTTATACCTTCTCATTGGATTCTAGACGTTAGGGTTGTTGCATTCATCAATATAGTCGTTGGGATGTTATCTTCCCTCCATAAATTCAGTCTACAACTACCCATTCTGAAACGCCCGACCATGTTTCGAAACAAACCAAAATAGAAAGAGTCGTTAGGGTGTAATAAATAGATCGTACCGAAACAGGCACGAATGTTTCGATACGCTAAGAGCCTGTTTCGAAACTCGTTTTGAAACATTTTGCTACTGTCAAAGCCTGTATCGAAATGTCTTAGGAGTGTTTCGATACGCCTTAACGATATCTTTAAATTCAGTTATAAAACTTCAACGGTCATATTTTAAAACCAAGTTCGAATTCCGTTTCGAAACGTTTGAGGTCGTTTCGATACTACCGTATCGAAACGGTTCAAACCGTTCCGATGTTCTTCATATGTTTTGAAAATCGTTCTGAAACAGAGGTTAACAGTTTCAAACTATTTCGAAACGCCCAAAGGTCGTTCTGAAACGGTGACTCGAAAATTATTGTTTTGGCTTGATAAACACTTAGAAAATATTTGACAAGTTGAGGTTTTAACTTAAACATTTTTCTTTAAATACATAGAGAGGTTTTGAGGACTTAAAAATTCATTTTCCATTTTTCAATTTAGTCCTTAAATATTTTGTTATATCAAAACCAATTTATTGGTTTCACAAAGCTGAACTTGAAAGTGAAAAGGAAATATGTTTTCAAAAAATTTGATATCCCTATTAACAAAGAACTTATGAGACTCAAGATGAAAAAGAATATATCCTTTTTGAGTGTTTGAATACCCCATGAAAACAGAAGGTATATCTCTAGATCCAAATTTATCTATAGAGTGAGGTGCTGTAGAAAAATAGAGGCATCCAAAGCCTTAAAGAAGTGAAAATCATGTTTTTTTTTATGATATAAGCACTCAAAGGGTGATTTCCGGTGCAAAACAGAGGATGGTAATCTATTAATAAGAAAGCATGCAGTCAAAATACACTCTCCCCAAAATTTAATAGGAACATTAGACTGAAAGCGTAAGGCTCGAGCTACCTCTAATAGGTGTCTATGCTTACGTTCATCAACTCCATTTTGATGTGGAATGAGAACACATGAGCTTTGATGGACAATGCCAAGAGAAAGAAACAAAGAAGAACAGTCAGAGTTAAAGAATTATGTTCCATTATCACTGCGAATTATTTTAGGAATGGTGGAAAATTGGTGTTTGACAAAAGTCAAAAAAATCTTGAGAAACATGACAGCTTTATTCTTAAACTTCAGCAAATATACCCAAGTGATACGAGAACAGTCATCAACAATGGTAAGGAAATATCTATGATTACTATGAGTAGATATACGATATGGACCCCATAAGTCTAAATAAATAAGCTCAAAAGGTAATAAAGTCTTAGTTGTACTAGTGGGAATGGGTAATCGAGTTTGCTTAGCCAAAGGGCAAACAGTGCATTGATTAATACAATAAAGATTAAAAGAAATAGAATCATCAAGGCAAACCATTTTATTCATAGTAGTAGCAGAAACGTGTCCTAATCGAGCATGCCGAAGACTAGATAAACTTTGCAAAGGATTAAAAGAATGAAAAGAATTATTTTGAGACTGTGAAGAACTAGTACTCTATACTGAGAAAGACAAACAAGCAGCTCCTTTAGCAGAATTGAAGTAATACAGTCCCTTAGACTCTCTACCAATCCCCATGATCTTGCAAGTGGAGGGATCCTGCAAGATGCACAAGTCAGGGTAAAAAGAAACAATGCAATTGTGATCTTTAGCTAATCTGGAAACATAAAGCAAGTTATAAGAACAAAATAGGAGCAAACAAGACTTTGGTGAGAATGAAATCTGAAGTTAAATAATGGGAACCAATGTAAGTAACAGACTCGGTTTTACCATTAGGAATATGAATAAAGTGAGGTTTAGGACATAAAATAGGAGAAGACAAGCTCACAAAATTAGATAGGATGTGATCAGGAGCACTTGTATCCAAAATCCAAAGAAGGTGAGAATCAATAAAAGGTAACTTACGAGCTACTGTACCTGCAAGATTCACAGAGGAATCTGAAGGAGCCTTGTTCAACAAGCACGTAATTTGATTTTATTGCTCAAGTAGTAAAAGAAGGAGTTGTCGCAACCAAAGAAGAACCAAAATCAGAACTCGTGGTCTTAGAGGAACCAGAATCAACAGTCATGGCCACTGGAGTAGATCATTTCTTGTTGAACTTAAAATCAGGTGGGAAACCTATCAGACGATAGCAGGAATCGCGGCGATGGCCTTTGATCTTGCAATAATCACACATACCAGAAAACTTTTTCCGATTAGACCCCTTGGAAAAGTTAGAATACATCACGAAAACTTCATTGACAAGGCCACCAAAGAGCTGAATGCGGTGCGATTCTTCTTGCACAATCATCTAGTACGCTTGATTAACGGAGGGAAGAGGCTTAATGAGCAAGATTTGACTACGAACGGCAGAGTAAGTCTCATTGAGACCCATTAGAAACTGAAAGAGTCTCTGTTGTACAAGATGCGTCGAGTTCTGTTGAGCAACCTCGCACTCACAAGAGGAAAACGGAACCAACACACTATACTCATCCAACAAAAGTTTAAGGCGAGTATAATAGGCAGAAACAGAAGAGTCGCCTTGGATTAGAGTTGCGATTAACCGGTGCAAAAAATAAACCCTAGAGTCGTCGACCTTGTCGAACCGTTCTTTCAAATCCTTCCAAACAGCCATCGCACTCGTCGCAAAAACAATTCCGGCTGAAAAATCGGGACTCGCGGAGTTAAGAATCCATGAGAGGACGATAGCATTGCAACGTTCCCACTAAGGTTGCAACGACGTTTGATAATTTTCTTTGCGATTGCCGCCGTCGATGAAACCAAGCTTGTTTTTGGCCAGCAACGCAATTCGCATGGATCGGCTCCAGATACTGTAATTTTTTAGGCCAACAAGTTGATGAGACACCAAAGAAGCGTCGGGCGTATCTGACAGATGCAAGAAGAGAGGATGATTGCTGTCAATTGTGGTCATCGTGAAAGACAAAGCACGATAGGAAAGAAAAAGAGAAATTGGGGAATTTGGGAATTTAGGGATTTTGGACGATTGGAAAAACAATGATCAATGAAAACAGATACAGCCCAAGAGAAGGAAATGGGCTTACTGACTCGGGGATACCATGTTAAACTGAAAAAGAATATGATGAATATTATATGATTTCATTGAATGAATCAATAGTAAACATACAACTAGTGTTTATATACATCTACAAAGGAAACTGGTTAACTAATCATTAGTTACAAACTAACAAACTCTGATAACTACCTAACTGTACAAAGTAGATAATTAACTTCTAACATGTTTGCATTGTTTTGAAGATTTATGTTGCCTTCCAGATACTGCCTCATCTAATGACTAATGTTGCTTCTTCAATTTCCGTATTTAACCGAAAGTTTGTAATAGCTCTCATAAAGTGTAGACTGTAAATACTATATGGTCATTCATAATAATAACTACATGATTGATTCATTCATAATAATAACTACATGATACTTAAGGACTGAAGAATGGAAAATGGTGGCATGGAAATGATAACAATTTGCAAATCTAGGTGTTGTGAATGGTTATAAAGAAGTAAAGGAAATGGAATTTATTGACTCAATCTAGAAGGAGGTGAGAATTACAGAGAGAATAGATGAGAAACAAAGCAATAAATGGGAGCGATAATTGTTATATCCGAACTATATAGATAATTGAACGGTACCAGTATAAATTATTGTACAGATCTCTGAAAAATATCAATAGCGATTCATGATATTTTTATGATATTTTACAAAGTTAGATATATTCATCTATTAACAAAAATCTAATCTCTACAACAGGAGTATAGCGAGTAGATAGAGGAGGCATTAGCATGATTGCTTTGTCCCCATCTCCTTTTTTGTTATCATTTTCCTTCGTACCTTCCAACACTTCTTTGTACATTTCTTCATCCTCCCTTTATTTTTCTTAACAAACGTGTATATAGAAGGAAAGATTTGAGTGTGTTTTCTCACAATAATTTCAAACAACTGAAGGATAGTGGTAAATCCTAGACTAAATATAGGATAGAAAATGATTTTTTTGTGATTTCATTAAAGCCATACCCTCTATTTTTTTATACTTCTTAAAAATAATTAGTTGTGAAATCTGCTTAGAAACAGGCAGTAAGTTTAAAAATCTTACATAATTTTTTTAAAAGTAAATAAAAAACTGTTTATATATTGTTATAACTGTAATTCAGTCTAATTTTATTTAGAACACACGATGATCAATTTTGATATGAATTTTTCAAAGATATGAATATTTAAATGTTGAAAGGTTATAAAAATTTGGCAACAATTTTTTTAGAACACGGTTTTAGCAGTGACTTTAAAAAATCACCAAAAATTCTATGATGTAAACCAGGAAGTGAGCTATATATTTCTATAATCATACGAAAGTGTAGATTCATTTTAAACAAATTGTTCTCAATTTCGAGTTATATATTAGGAGTTATTAATTTTTGAGTAAGCGAATGTCAAAAGAAAAGGCATCAAACAGTTTCAAAAACAGCAATGACAGTAACTTCATAAATTCATCATAAATTGTATGAGTAAAATTAGATGAGATAATTTATATGGTTGGAAAGATTATCGAATCTAATTTCTTTTAGAACAAACGAATTATGATTTGGAACTTTAGATTATTAGTTACATATTCTCTTCTAAAGGTATTACATCGTGTCATGTTTCAATAGTAAATATTTTAGTCATGTTTTACAGTTTTGAAATAGTTTGTTTATTGTTGGCAAAACTAAATTTATCATTTATGTTTGTAATTTTGGATATTAATGTTGTTTATTTGTTTTAATACATTAAAATTAGTTTATTCTTTAGGTAAAGTATACAGACGGTCACTAAACTTTAGTAGAAAAAACAAAATGGTAACTAAACTTTCAAAATTACAAAATGGTAACTAAACTTTATGTTTTATAACAAAATGGTAACTAGACGTTAAATCACGTTAAGTCTCTGTTATAAAATTTGGTATAATAACATATTTAGTCCTTCATATTTAAACATTCAATCAATTTAGTAATAATTCGAAACAATTCACTAAATTTAGCCCTTATTATTTACGCATTCTTTCAATTTGAACCTTAAAGCAAAATTCTAAAGTATGGTAACATGATAAATAATTACAACTAAATTTTTATAGGAACTCGACTCGAATCGAAATTTTTTTAAATAAAGTTTGAGTTGTAAAATATGACGCATCAACTCAAATAACTCAATTTTTTTTACTCGACTCAATTAAACACTCATTTCTATCTTAAGATATGACGCGTCAACTCGAATAACTCAAAATATTCGAATATTTTAAATCATTTTTTCTTTTAAATCGAATATTTTTTAAAATAGAATATTTAGTATTTTCATATTTAAATTACATAGACTATTTAATAACTATTTTAAATATTCAATTTAATTTAAAAATATTCGATTAAAAAATTAGTTTAAAATATTCGAAAGCCTTACAAAAGTTTGTCGCCTTTTCGTTACTTAACCAATCCAAGCAATGTAGATCTATTCCAAACCCAACTTTAAATATGGATTCCATGGCGGTTTTCATGAACAAATCCTACAAATATGAAACAAAAAATCACACACACAAATTGGGCATTTCTTTGTAAATAATAATTAATAACAACAGTAATAAAGTGGGATCGGATTACTGATTTGAAATTCAATAACTTGACCCGATACTGCATTCTTTAAGATTGTTGTAGCCAAATTTGTAACGTTCTTTCTGAAAAACCGAACAATTAAAGTCTCTAAGAACTCTGGTCGAGAACTCATAGCTCGCAAGCTTCTCTTGCTGCCGCCATTTGTCTCCATCGGCAGCAAAAATCCCATCTCCCCAAACCTCTGAAACATTTTCCTGCAGATGTTTACCTTTTGCATATTTGTTGAAACTAGTTTTCAGTATGTGTTCTACGTTTCGCGTGTAGACAGTGGAGATTTCACTGTATGTTAAACCAATAAACCTAAAAATAAAATTTAATTATAGTTATTTATCATGTTACCATATTTTGGAATTTTACTTTAAGGACTAAATTAAATGAATGCGTAAATAACAAAGGTTAAATTTAGTGAATTGTTTCGAATTAGGACTAAATTGATTGAATGTATAAATATAAAGGACTAAATGTGTTATTATACCAAGTTTTATAACAGTGACTTAACGGGATTTAACGTCTAGTTACCATTTTGTTATAAAACATAAAGTTTAATTACCATTTTGTGATTTTTAAAAGTTTGGTTACCATTTTGTTTTTTTTTACCAAAGTTCAGTGACCGTCTGTGTACTTTACCCTTATTTTTTTGGATGTGGATTAACCGAAAGGGATCTATAAAAGGAGGATATAAGGACGAAAAAATCTCCGAAAGATTTAATGGGATTCCCCAAAATTTTATCCGCAAGTATTAGGGATGGAGTAGGAATACAAAATCGTCTTCATCTCTCCTTGTTGCCACCCCTAACAATATTCAATCTGAGTTAATCATCTAATTAATTGATACTTTAAAAACTAAAAAAATATGTTTCATAAATAGAAATAAAAATTTGTTTTAATAATGAAAATATATATATATAACATGTTTAGTTACACGTTTTCTTATAATAGTAACCTGATAAAGAAAATTCTTACATTTATATGGATTCTAAATCTGGAAGGTGTACCTAACGTTTATCCTACATAATTGTATTAGAGTTTTCTTTCTTTTTTCTCATACTTTTTTTATTCTTAACTAGTCAGCCGACACCAGTCTCAGTAATGACCGCCAATCGTCGATATTTTTCCCATTAATTTTTTATTTTTCGGTTTTTAATTTTTTATAATTTAATTATCTTCTAGTTTTTATCTACATTTGTAGCAAATTTTTTTTATTTAGTGACACGCTTCTGCCTTATGACACGTTTTCACCTAGTTTTTGTGGTAGATTTATATTTGTGTATGATTTTATCATGACACTGGCTCTGTTTTGCGGTTATCGGTGGTCTTTCAGTAGTTTGATCTCTTTTTGTGGTATGTTGTCGGTATAGTCAGATCTTGAAACAACCTGTAAGATTGTTGGTTTCGTTCACCACTCCTACTTCGTTCCTTAAGCGTATAGGTGGACTAAGACAATAAATTTTATTTTATGCTTTATTTTTTTAGTATTTCATCTTATTTTTGCCGTTGCAATTCACTGGATGTCTTTTGATGGTCTAATGTTTCGTCCTTTAATTTATTTATTTTTTGTTATTTTTCCGCTACACTTCTAATTTGTTTGGATGTTTCTTTATTATATTTTCTAATAAATTTAGTCGACATATATATTATAAAAATGTTTATCCTATATAATTAATTTTTATATGAAATAAATTAAATAAGATATAAAACATAAAATATAAATATATTTTTACCGCTTAATATTCAAAATAAATTTAATAAGAACATGAAGGTTACTTCCTACAAATGTCATGACACCAAATTTTTTTATCACTTGGTCATTTATTATACTTGTTGATGAGCTGAATATGATGTTGGTGGTGTATTTTAGAGTGGTTCATTCATATTGATTTGGGAGAAAGCCACGATTGATAATGATGGTAAAGATGAAGAAAGATGAGAGATAAAAGATTTCGTTGACCTTTTTATGTGGTTCAGTTTGAGAAAAATTTATAGCCCTTAATCATATATGCATTGAGAGGCCTGACGATGGTATCAAATCTAATCTTCGTAAAATATGACGAATGTAATAGAGTAGTCTTATTTGTCAGTAAATAAGTTTAGTTGGTGAGTCAGTGAACTTGACGTTTGTCTTGTCGATATTAGTGTATCTTACGGATGAAATTACTCCAGAAGACTGAAACACGTCATGCTCCAGAGCCCTGGTTGGCTGGAGGTTATTAAGTATGGTCAGATGTACAGATTTAGAAGAGCACCTTTGGATAACTTGATTAGTTAAAAACCGTAATACGAAGGGGTTATGGCAGAGAACATAATAGGTAAGAGTGTTCATTATCCGGTATCTGGTTCTTCCGGGTATTACATATGACGACCCGTGTCTCGGCTCGCTTTAGCTGGGTACCCACGAAAACATGGGTACTCGGAAAATCGGGTAACGGGTACCCAATTCACGTTTTTATTTGTTTATTTTTAAATTTAAAATAAAAAAATCACATAATAAACACATAAAATTTAAAAGTTCATAATACATAATCCAAACACAAAAATTAATGATTTGAAGTTAATTTTAAGATAAAAATATTTGAATATATATATTTAAGTTGATCACCAAAAAGAGATTAAAAAGTATTAATCTCGTTTTTTCTTTCGAATCTTGTATTAACAAATTAATAAAAATATTTCTGAAAATTTTAAAACTTAAAAGTACATATTACAAATATAGAAAGAATTTAGAGATATAAATTTAGTTTTAGGTAGAAATATTAAGGAACCTACAATAAAAATATAATTTAAAATTAAAAAAATAAATATATTAGAAGTACCATGTCGGGTACCCGGTTACAAAAAAATCGGCTCAAACCTGGCCCAAATACCAAAAAAAATCTCAGGTCGAGTTGGCGGGTCGATGGGTCGTGTCAACCGGGTCAGGTATTTTTGAACACAATCCTACTAATAGGTATAACAATTATCTATGAGTCGAGAGAGTGTTATAAAGTGGTATAATAGGTATAACAATTGTAAGATAGAATCTTTAATTATACTGCGATTGTCTAACTCTGAACGGATGAACCAATAGGTGGTCGAGGACAATCTTTCAAGTAATGATCATGAGATCCACATCTAAAACACGCTTTTTTCATCAATTTGCACTCTTCGTTATGCTTTTTATTGCAATAACCACATATAGAAATCAGTCGACGAACTTTCGAACTACCCACGCTACTAGACAGAACTGTCGATGTTGTCGGTCTCACATTCAGATAACTATGAGGAACGGACTTATCACTAGACCTTTTTCCAGACGAGTTGACAAAACTTGGTTGTACAGACATGTCTGATTGCTTTCCGACTTGATCAGAATTCTAAAATTCCTCTTTTTCCATTAGTGAAGGAATCCTTTCAACAGTTTTAGCCCGATCAACCATGTCGCTAAACACCTTATCATGATGTGTAGCAACTTCCTTCTGACGCGGTAAGCGAAGACCGTTCAAGAACCAATCACACTTGTCTTTCTCAGTCGCAACTAACCTAGGAGCATACTTAGTCAACCTCCGAAACTCTATCTCATAATCATTCACCGAAATATTGTTATGCTTTAAATTCACAAAATCATCGTGACACTTCGCTAAGAACTCGGCTCCCACATAACGGTCCTAAAAAGCCTGTTAGAAAAACTTCCATGTAATCTGACTAGATGGAACAGTATCTATCACAGACTCCCATCAATTTTGTGATTCACCTTCTAATAGTGATAAGGCGGCCCTCAATTTCTGATTGGCTAGGTAATCCATCTCAACAAACATCCGTTGTAATTTCTTTAACCAATACTCTGCATCGGCTAGATGTGTACCAGTTTTACCCTCAAACAATTTTATCCCAGCAGCTATGAATTCTGTAGATATGAATTTTCTCGAATCCTCTGACTGTTGGAGATAACGCAACAACTCACGATTCATCGTAGCACTATCTGACTGATATGTCTTAGTGCCATCCTCATCAAGTGAGATACCACTCTTAATTTGATGTCTTCCCAAAGGTTCATTCTCATTATCTTGTATCTCATTCTGATTTTCCGTTTGCCCAACGGAAAGCAGATGATCACCACCAGAAGCGGCAGTACGGCCTCAACCATGACCTCGACCTATCATAGAGCTAGAACTCTTATGCGGTGGAATAATAACTATCTACAAAAAGTAATAGCCTAGAGTCAAGTTCGGTACTGGAGTCTCAAATTTAAAACACATTGAAAACAATGAAGCCAAAATCACATAATACCATAGTAATTTTTTCCGAAAAGTTCCCATTTATCCCAAAATATTTCAGATGCATGCAAAAGTCGAAAACATTTCGAAAGAACTTTATGAGCCCCACAGTCCGAGTGTTAAACTCGGCTCTAATACCACTAAATGTAACCCCTAAATCCGACCTAAAAAAATGGGTCGAATCTAGAAAGTCAAGTTTGAAAACTTTCCCCTCAAGTTATAAATCTTAGGTTTATAAATATTTTAAAATAAAAATTGAATTGATTAATAATAATTAACGTAAAATTTCTTAAATATTTATGAAACTCGAACATTAAAACATGTACTGGATATTTCATAAAATATCTAAATTAAATCCGAAATACATGCTAAAAAGTAATCCCAAAATATAAATCTCAATGTCCGAAATTACAAAATAGTTCAAAATAATTAAAAAGAGTTCATACTAAATGATAAAATATCCGAGTAAAATGCGAGATTCTCCAAGTACCGAGTCGCCTAAAATAGTCTGAGTATCTGAAAGAAGAAATTATGGGGGTGTAAGCTAAAGAGCTTAGTGTGTCTCTAAAGTGCAAACAAACATAAAAAGAGAACCGGGTTTATTTTTATGATAAATTCTTTTTTTAAAAACAAAGTAAATCTGATAATTCCAAATCATAATGATATGATGTCTGATGCATGACTCAATACCCGAATATCCGATATCATACAGAGTGGAGGTTGCCCTCGCCAGAGTGGAGGTTTCCCTCTCTGTTTCCGAACATATTTTCGCTCCCAAGACTCATTGTTATGATTTAAAATTCAAAAATCTTATTGTAACACCCCAATTTTGGGCTTAGAAGTTTTGGGTTTGAACCGGACCGGTCGGATTTTCGGTTCGAATATAAAAGGTGGTTTTAAGGAAAGCCTAGTTCGGGATGCATTAAAAATATGGAAAAATATCTAAAAATCCTCTTTTATTATATATAAGAGAGTGGTGAAATCAATTTTACAAAATGAGGTTTGGAAATATGACATTTTGAGTTAGTGACTAAATTGTAATTTTTGAAAAGTTCGTGACTGTTTTAAAAGGATTGAAACTTTGAATCTTTAAGGAGCTAATTTACACAAGGGAGGATTTCTCCAGATTTTTATTGATTTTTAAATACTCATTTAAGGTTTAATTTATGAAAAGAAAAGAGGGAAAGAGATATTTTTAGTTTCATAACTAACTTTTACCAAAATTTTCCCATTTCATTTTCTCTCAAAATTCCCTCAGCCAAACACATTTCCACAGCAACTTTTCCTTTGATTTTCACACCTAAAGTTGAGATTTTAATTCCTAAATGATTCCTAATCATTTCTACATCAAATCCTCACAATTTGCTTAATGAATTTTCAAGGATTTTGGCTCTAAACAAGGAGAAATCCACATTTAGAGGTATGAACGTCCTTCTCCTCTAAATACTCAGTTATTTACTGAAATTCCCAAGTTCTCAATCCTTAAATTAAGTTTTATTAAAGGTTTTAATGTTGTGATCTTGATGTTGGCTTAAAATGCAAGATTTGGATTTAATTTTGAAGAAATTCGTATTGGATGATTGGGCTATGTTTTGAGATGTCTTTTTGATGTATTTTGGATGTCTAAATGATGTGCAATTGAGGTTTAATCAATGCAATCCTGAATAGGTTGATTTTCCTAAGTTTTTACTTGTGAAAATGATGGTTTTTGGGGTGATCTTGATGTTTTGTTAATGCTGGAGGTATAAGGATGAGTTTGAGTTTATTTTGGATGTTAATTGATGTTTAATAATGGTTAGAAGTGATGGATCTTGGCTGGGTTAAGTCTTGGAAGTGTTAGGAGGCGATTTTGGTTGTGTTTGGTAGCCGAAATGTTGGATTTGCAAAGAGCAGCGAGTTTAGGTGTGTTGCTGGTGTTTTTAATGCATGATGATGCATTAATCCTCTGTTGTTATGTGCTTGAAACATGGGGGAATGATCCGTGAGCAATAGAGGTGGCGTTGATGGTTTCGGATGCTTGGAAGGCTTGTTGGCTAGCCTAGTTTTGTGTATCGGTGAGTGAAGTTGGGTTTTCAGCTTTGAAACCAATGTTTGAATGTTTTTGGGAGCTTAGTTTAAGTCAAAACAACTAGCTAAGCTCAAGAGTAAGTAAATTGAATTTCTCTCTTGGTTTGTGTTATGAATTGGTTTTTAATGCACTTGTGATTGTTGGATGCAATGCATGTGATTTGCATGTTTAAATTCTGTTTTGAAAGCATATTTTAGCATTGTTTAATGCTGGTTTTGAAAGTCATGTGTGAAGGATGCTCATGGTAAGAGATCCTTGGTTTTGTACATTGGAATTGTGGAACTGATGCATAGTGTTGCATGTTGTTTAATGGCCTTGTTTAATGCTTCAAAACAGTGAAGTGATGATGGTAATTGGTGGTTTTGGCATTTTGGTTATGCTTGTAAAAACAATGGATTAATGTGGTAAAATGGTTATATTGGCAAGTGATGTAAGTGGTTCTTGGTTAATTTAATCGGATATAGTTAGCCGGCTATAGGATTGGGTGCACCGTGAATTGAGTCGCCTTGGATGTCGAGAGGGTTGTAATTGTACCGTAAACTCCATCCAAGAATCCTAGCGATTGAGGAATTGGTGTCACCACGATGGAGGATGGCTCTCGTGGGTGAACCTTGTTAAAAGTCACCACGATGGAGGGTGGCTCTCGTGGGTGGACTTTGTTAAGCGTCACAACGGTGGAGGGTTGCTCCCGTGTGTGAGCTTGGTTAAGGTGATTACAATGGTTGTGGTGGCTTCCATGTGTAAGCCTTGTGATGTGTCCCGGCTCTCGTTAATGTATTATACAACTTCCGATGAGTGATGTTGAGGGGTGTTGAGGGGTTGTGATTGTACCGGTAAACTCCACCTTGTGTTGTTCGGAAGTGTGTATGGAGCGTGTGGGACAACGCTTGTAATCCGCGTATCTGATTGTGTCTTGTGTTATGATGGTTTGTGAATTATCACTTGGAAGCCAATATAATGTTCTTGAATGTAATGAAGCATGAGATGCTTGAAATGATGCATGGTTGCATGGGAAGTGTGTGATGTTCTAAGAATGCATGTATTACTTGTTAACTTGTACAAGTGTTTATATTATATTAAGAATGGTGCATATGTGCATGGGAATCTCTTTAGTGCATTGAAGTCTTGTGAAGGCTTGTTTTAAAAGGCATGTAATGCAAATGTTGATTTTGTGGTTCATGTATTGCATTTGTTTAATGCATGAGATAGATTGAAGGAGTAAGTGGTTTTCAAAGGTTTCTTGCTTTGAGATGATTTTCAAGGATGAGAAAAGTATAATGTGAAGTGGAAGTGTTTTCCAAGGAATTTGTATTTAACTTTGCATATGATGTTCATGCATGGAAATGTTAAATTGATGGTTTTGCAAGGATGTGCTTGAAGTGAGTTACTTAGCTTTTCTAAGCTAAGGGTTGGTTTTCATGTTTGAGCAATGCATGATTTAAAGCATGTTGTTTAAAAAGGGGTTTTCAAACACTGTTTTGGTTTATCGAAATGTGTTTACTTTTTAAAGAGGTTTTATGACTCGCTGCATTGATGGTGTTTTGGTTTTGAGCATTCCTTACTAAGCATTATGTGCTTACACTCCTTTTTGTCCATCAATGCAGATATTTGAAGTTGGGACAGCAAGAAGCAAGGGATTCAAGGAGAGCTCCACTTGAGATGTATGTCTCGGTTAATAGCTATAGATAATAAAGGCAATGGGGGGAGAGTCTTTTATGTTGATGTTTAATGAGATTGTGTATGTTGGACAAGTTTGGTCTATGATTTGAACTACGTGGTTTAACGCTTGCAACGTTTGAATCTTCTTATTCATAAGTCGTTATGTTATGCTTCTTGTTTAAAAGCATGTTTAAGTGTTGGATGTGTGGAAGGAGTTGGTGCACCTAGGAGTTGTTTTGTATCTAGAATTTAATGCAATTTGGTAGTTATGATGTTTGGCATGTTGTTGATTTGTTGAGAATTGATTTGGAACATGTTCGATGGGGTTTAGATGTGTTAAAACAGGCATATCTGCTGTTTCTGGGCAGGGTGTTTCGAAACACCCTTGCATGTTTCGAAACAGGTGCTTGATTTGGCCTGGGTGTTTCGAAACGGGTAGAGGTGTTTCGAAACACTTTGGCTACTTCCAAGCCCCGTTTCTGAACGGGCTAACCCCGTTTCGAAACACTTGACCGTTGGGCACTGATTTGAATGGTTTTGAGGTTTGCAAGCTTTACGTTTTAGTCCTGATTTTTGTATGTGCAATTGTTTGAGTTTGAGATGTCCGATTAAGGTGAAATTTGGCAGAGAGGCATGAAACATGACTAATTTCATAGTGGTAACTTAAAATTCGGTAAAGTCCTCTTAATTTCCAGAATTTACAAAATGGTCCCTAAATTCGTATGTTGTGCAATTGGGTCCCTTATTGTGTTTCGATTGCTGTGATTTTTGAGTATGCTTATCTCAAGAGTATGCCTAGGTTTAATGTGCATCTAGACAATTTTTTAAAAAAAGGGTCGTTAATCAAGGTTGACTTTCGGGTTGACTTTGGTTTTCCCCGTGTAATCTTCGTAGTCCGGGTCAACCGTCTAGGCCGGGCTAAGGGGGTTACACTGATGCTTGGTTTAAAAGCACAATTTAGTATGCCATGTATGATGTTTCAAAATGTTGTCAAATCACAATCATATAATAAATCAAGCAAACAAAAAACCAAATATCATTTCACAAATATATATAGCACAATAAGAAACACACATTAGCAACAGTAGCTCTAATGCCGAGAAAAGCGTGTCTCATGCTCAGATCTAGTTAAATTAGGACCTACGAGGTATGAATACTATATTAGTGTTTATCACTAACACTAAGCCACCGACTAAAACACTAAGAGCTGAACTAAAGATATACTTACGTGAAGATCTCAAAGAACGTGCACGATTAGTCTGAACAGGATGAGGTAACTCGTCGGCCTCGAATATGTAATCACCTGAACACAGAAATATTCCGAATCAGATTCTGAAATCCACAAGTTATTAGATTTTAAGTACTAATTAATTGAAATTAGAAAAACATGTTTTATGGTTCGAATTATACAAAACGGGCAGCGGATACGAACTCAGGACGTCAAAAAAGGTCAAGACAAAGATTGTTCGAAAAAATCAACTTTGGTCAAAGTCAACTGTCCAAGGTCAACGATCAACGTTGACTTGAGTGGTCAAAGTCAACTGGTCAAATTCAAACTAGTCCAAGGTCAATGGTCAACTATGTTCAAACGAGTCAAAGTCAAACAGTCAACCATTGGGTCGGTCAAAGGGTCAAATGGTCTGGTCAAAATAGGTCCAAAAGTCAAAGTCAAGGTTAAACGGGTCAAATCCAGTTCAAGGTTAAATTCGATTTGATGTAGGTTAAAGATCCGATTTATTTACTGGTTCAATTTGAATGGTTCATATGGTCTAGTCTGATCCCGTTAACAAATTTGGGTCATGGTCATTTACTGGTTTGGGCCCACGGGATTTGGACTTTCTCTCAATTCATGATGGGCACAACATTAACAAGACTAATGTATTGGGCTTAACCCAACAATACACAAGCCCAACTATGTTTTACCCCTTTCACCAAAATTTGGGACTAGGGTTTCCAACACCCTCGTGGCGTCGGTAACAGAAGAAAACGACGATGACGACGGTTCAACATCACGACGACGACAAAGATTCGACGCGGTGGCGACAAAGATTTCTAATGGCTTAACACATATAACCACAATCATGAAAACATTGTTTCTAAGCTTACCCAAACATACATCTCCCGCCTCTACCCTTTACAAGAATATGAAGCTAAGGTTTCAACCCTTGTCGGCGGCGGCACAACCAAACGAGAACCGAACAGAATCTGCCCGACATGGCAACGATAGCATCAACCAACATCGGTTAGCAAAACCACTCAATTATACAAAGCCAAAAACCGAAAAGGGAAAGACAAAGCTTACCCGACAACAACGATGGGGGAGAAGACGACGGAGCACAACGGTGAGGGTGAAAAACGAAATGTTTCTCTCTATTCTCTCACAAACGACGGTCGATGGGTGTATCTGTGGGTTGAGGTTGCTCGCAGGATCACAAGGGTTATGAAGATGGTGGTGGTGCGTGAAACAGACGATGAACGGAGGTTGAACGGAGAGGGTGGTGGCAAACGTTGATGCAAGGGAAGGTCGAATGGTTTAACGTCGTTTCTTCACTAACGGTGGCCGAAACGGATAAACTAACGGTTGGGCTTGGATCACGACAACACAAGGAAGATGATGGTGTGGTCGGCGTTGCACACGGACGTCGCTAAGTCGACGATCAGAGCTTCACCGAAAAATGGGTGAGGGTGAGATGGAAAAATCGAGAGGAAGAGGGTGACGAGAAAGGTGGTGCGGCTGCCGAAATTCAAAAGTGGGATGAAAAGCCTTTAGGGCTAAAAGAGTGTTATAAACTCTTATAAAAATGGAAATCACAAAAGAAGACCCTAATCTCTTACCCAAATCGCAAAACAATCCAACATTCTAATATTTTCATAATTTGGTCATTTAACTCTGATTTATACTCAATTAAATCTATAAATTGAATTTAGAGTTTCACATAGAAATTTTCAAATCTTAGGGTTTCAAATTAGGGATTCTAAAAATTAGAGATTTTCAAATTGGGCAAATTTGGAGTGTTACAACTGATTTTTTTTATAATTTAAAATCTAAATTCTTAAACTTAAAATCCTAAATATAAACCCTAAACATAAGAATTAACCCTAAAATCTAATTCTTAGTTTCTAAAATAGCGGCCGCTATATGGCAATAATGTCACCGTTCAAAATCATTATTGTAAAAAATAGTAATGTGAAGTATAATCACAACAATAGCTGATTGTGGCCGCAATTTAACATATCACGTCAATTATTTTTTAGGGTAAAGTACACAGACGGTCACTGAACTTTGGTAAAAAAAATAAAATGGTAATTAAACTTTCAAAAATTACAAAATGGCAATCAAACTTTATGTTTTCTAATAAAATGGTAACTAGACGTTAACTGCCGTTAGGTTACTGTTATAAAATTTGGTATAATAACACATTTAGTCCTTCATATTTATACATTCAATCAATTTAGTCCTAATTCGAAACAATTCACTAAGTTTAACCCTCGTTATTTACGCATTCATTCAATTTGGTCCTTAAAGCAAAATTCCAAAGTATGGTAACATGATAAATAATTACAATTAAATTTTTATAGGAACTCGAAAAATTGACTCGAATAAAAAAAATTTAAATAAAGTTTGAGTTGTAAAATATGACGCATCAACTCAAATAACTCGAAATTTTTTGACTCGAATCGATCGAACGCTCATCTATATTTTAAGATATGACGCGTCAACTCGAAATATTCGAATATTTTAAATCATTTTTTCCTTTTAAATCAAATATTTTTTAAATAGAATATTTAATGTTTTCATATTTAAATCACGTCGAATATTAAATAACTAATTTATTTGATTTTTTTATTCGAGTCGAGTTTTCAAGTTCCTATAAAAATTTAATTAAATATTCAAATATTTTAAATCAATTTTTTTTTAAATCGAATATTTCTAAATTAAATCAAATATTTAAAGTAGTTATTAAATATTCGATGTGATTTAAATATGAAAATATTAAATATTTTATTCTAAAAAATATTCGATTTAAAAGAAAAAATGATTTAAAATATTCGAATTTTTCGAGTTATTCAAGTTGACGCGTCATATCTTAAGATAGATGTGAGCGTTCGATCGAGCCGAGTCAAAAAATTTAGAGTTATTCGAGTTTACGCGTCATATTTTACAACTCAAACTTTATTTAATTTTTTTATTCGAGTCGAGTTTTTGAGTTTCTATAAAAATTTAATTAAATATTTGAATATTTTAAATCAATTTTTTAAATCAAATATTTATAGTTGTCATTAAATAATCGATGTGATTTAAATATGAAAATATTAAACATTCTATTTTTAAAAATATTCGATTTAAAAGAAAAAATGATTTAAAATATTCGAATATTTCGAGTTATTCGAGTTGACGCGTCATATCTTAAGATAGAGATGAGCGTTCGATCGAGTAGAGTCAAAAAATTTAGAGTTATTCGAGTTGACGCGTCATATTTTACAACTCAAACTTTATTTAAAAAAATTCGATTTGAGTCGAGTCGAGTTTTCGAGTTCCTATAAAAATTTAATTGTAATTATTTATCATGTTACCATACTTTAGAATTTGGCTTTGAGGGCCAAATTGAAAGAATGCGTAAATAACGATGGCTAAATTTAGTGAATTGTTTCAAATTAAGACTAAATTGATTGAATGTATAAATATGAAGGACTAAATGTGTTGTCATACTAAATTTTATAACATTCACTTAACGGCATTTAATGTCTAGTTACTATTTTGTTATAAAACATAAAGTTTAATTGTTATTTTGTAATTTTTGAAAGTTTGATTACCATTTTATTTTTTTTATCAAAATTCAGTGACCGTTTTTGTAGTTTACCCTATTTTTTAACTGGAGTTGATATGAAAGCAGTATGAGTAAATCATAAATTTAAAAAGTAGAAGAATCCTAAAATATGTGATTTATTTTAGGAATGGTTGGTTGATTATTGGATATGTGAAAAAGAAGAAAAGAAAGATCCAGCTCGAACAGGAACAGCCTCCCTCCAGTCTCAACTCTGAAGCTGATTTTGCGTGAGATTTGGTTGCTCTTCCTAATTCTACAAATTTGTAACTCAATTCCATCATCTGTTTTTGTTTGTTTGTTTGTTTTGTTGGTGCAGTGAGGTGAGTGAAGAGGCTCTGGATTTGGGTTTCTTTGAATAATCATGAGGGAAGAAGACTCCAATTGGTTCTCCAGATGGGAGGAAGAGCTGCCGTCCCCCGACGAGCTTATGCCCCTTTCCCAATCCCTAATTACTCCCGATCTTGCTCTCGCCTTCGACATTCGTAACCCCAACCATGCCCACCCCCCGCCGCCTCCGCCTTCCTCTGCTCTGCACCCTCCTCAACCCTCCTTATCTGAATTCGCCGCCGATTCTGGGGACTTGGGATCCGGGGCAGCCGGAGATGAGCCGGCACGCACTCTCAAGCGGCCTCGCCTCGTGTGGACGCCACAGCTCCACAAGAGATTCGTTGACGCCGTGGCTCATTTGGGGATCAAGAACGCTGTCCCCAAGACCATAATGCAGTTGATGAGTGTTGATGGCTTGACGAGAGAAAACGTTGCCAGTCATTTGCAGAAGTATCGCCTTTATTTGAAGAGAATGCAAGGCTTATCTGGTGGTACTGGAGGCGGTGCCAATGGCGGATCTGGGGCCTCGGCTGATCCAGCGACGGATCATTTGTTTGCAAGCTCACCGGTTCCACCACACTTTCTTCATCCTGGAAGGGCTAATTCAGAGCATTTCTTACCCTTCGTGCCAGTGCCGGCTCTGCAGCATCATCATCATCACCAGCAACAGCAAATGGTGGCAGCCGCGGTAGGACATCCTCATTTGCAGTCTCAGTATCATAGGCCACAAATGGGGCATTTCGGGTCATCCCCTAATAGTCCATTCGAGCATCCCTTCTTAGGCAGGCAGACGCAGCAACAGATGCATAGGATGGGAGGGACGCCCGTGCATAATCAAGCACCCAGTAGTTATGTGGAAGATTTGGAATCTGCCAATGCGAATGGTGGAAGGAAGGTTCTTACATTATTTCCAACTGGGGATGATTGATCCAAAAACTTTGGTAATTATTGACTCCCCGTGTTCATCATTCCACTATTCTTGTTTATTTTAGTTGTCCCTTTTCATCATGTAGAGTCTTGGTGGGTAGTTATTCCTATTTCTGGCTTTTTTAAGTGATCCTGAGATCGGAAATGAACTTCACTTTCTGAATTTCATCTTGAGCTGGTAGGTAATGTTTATTGAGTCATTGTTGCAGTGTCAGTTCAGTTCTGCAGACTCCTAGGTCCGCAAGTAACTTGTCCGTTGCAGTCTATTTTCTCAGTCTGCTTCTGGTGATGGATTTAATCCTGAGCTCACTTTATGCAACAATATGTTCTTAGGCTTATCATGCTTGCAATTACTTCTTTCTGCCGGTATTAAGTTAATCTGGATTTCTTTGTGGCAATTGTTACTGGGAATCATCTCAACATACTAGAGTCTCCTTGCCCGGGATGTCTTTCAGCCAATAAGGTGGTTTTGAGGCTACATGACTAAATTTTGAGCTTGAGGACATATGCTGACCATCCCTGGTCAGTGTCTTTGTTTGCTACAATGGGTATATTGATGTTCTTGAGTTTCTAAAATTCTCTTCTGTGTTCATCATCTGTTTTTATTAGTTCAGTGTCATGTAGAGGTAAGTTGTACTTGTAAATTGTATGACACCATAGAAGACTTTGGACCTGTGATATGAAGGACAACTCAGGGATCTCTGACTTTTTTTTCTTTGTTACGTCTTATCCTAATGAACATTAGCTGGATTTCTGAAATTTCACAGCATCTGTAACTTTTTCTATTGTTATTGAATGACATAAATCTTAGTGCTAAGCAGAACACTCTGCATTTCTGATCAATGAATAATGTAGAATTTGTTGCCATACTGTTTAAACATATTATCTTTGGTTTTCTTTCTCGGCCATTTCTGGCTGAAATATTAAATCCTAGAAAAAAAAGGCAGTCAATTAAATTATAGTCATTTCTATTTTGTTGTGAAGTGTTACAGTTGCCTTTGTGGGCAAGACAGAAGTCGAAGACGCCCAAAAGGTACCTGGTACATAAGGCTAATAAGTTTATATTACTAATACTTCTAATTAGTATAATCTATTTAGCAAATACTTCATTTCAATTAAGAGTCCATTTTAGTTTTCTTAATTATAGTTTCTTATTCTACAAGAATAAAACCCTATCTAACCTCTAAGGGGACAATTCTTAGTAATAATTATTCCAATTTATAGAGGTTTAAGACTCTCTCTTCCTAACAAGTCTAAGGTTAGGAGCCCCCTTTGACATATTCCATATAATATTTAATTACAGGTTTTTCACTAGGTAGGAATTTGATTGGTAAGGTTTATCGATCGAAGCCATGAATCATCTAGTGACTCAGTCCATAACCTGTGACCATAACAACTTAGCATCAGATCCAGACACTAGCAAAAGAGTTGAGGGCTTTGCTACTAGGAGCCCAAAACATTAACAAAACAAGAGTAGTAGAAGCCAAGTGAGTCCAATAATCCTGCATTAAAAAATTACCTAAACAAGAGAGAATTTTGGTAATTATTGACTCCCCATGTTCATCATTCCACTGTATCATTGTTTAAATGTTGATTCGTTTTCATTTCTTGGCCAACTGTGCTCTCTTTTCCTTAATGAGTAGGATCTTTATGTCATGGTTTAGTGACATTTTGAAATTCTGACTATAGGCAACTATTTATGCAAGTAAGAAGAGCATTAGACCGTGGACATTCCCTTCATGATTTCTTTAAAATATCAAAAGTGGAGTCTGATTTCCCATAACGGATTCTATGATATAAGTTCCCTTGTGGTTATTGTATCTATCTGTAATCACCCAAGTTTAACCTTGCAATTGATCATGACTGTTTACTTTGGCCTTTTGGTGGCAGCAGCAGTGGTATAATTTGCTGTTTATAGTTAATTTGAATGTGATCTTATTGTCTGTTCTTTGATTTACCATAGTTGTATGATGTCCATCTTCTTTACATTTTTTGTTTGTTTGTTAATTCTTGTAATTCTCTAGAATCTAGATAGTTGAATCAACTTGTCTAACAAGGAGGCCATTCATGTGTTTAAGGTTTTGCCTGGGTGGGATTGTATCTTTGGTTCATAATGTAGCTGTGATGAGAAAATGCTCTGCTTATGTTCCAAAAGGTAGTTGTAGATTAAAGATGTTGGGAAGACTGATCGAAGTGTTGTAGGGTTAGGGTTAGGGTTAGGGTTACGGGGATCTCATTGGCTGTCTCAATGGCACATCCTGCGGAGTGCTAATACGATTTTAGCCACTTGGTCTGCATGTACCTTTGTTTCCTCCATGGCCCCATATGCATTTTCTTTTCCTTCATGCATTTCTTGGCGGCCGAACACAAGATTTTGATCACATTGTTTAATCTCTCGACTTTACCGACGAAGACTTCCGGCAACCGTTGGACTAAACGATTGTAATCTTCACTTGCTCTTGCGATCTCTAACTCTGCTCTGAAATTCAACTCTATTATTACCCTTACTTCCCCTTTTCTTGAATTTTCTAGCACATCCAAAAACCTATGCTCCCCTGCACAAATGATTTTTTGAGCTGAAAATCCGAAAATAACAGCTGCAATATGAAATCAGAATTCAAGTCTTGGTGCTCAAGAAGACATCCCCAGACTCCAATAGTTTCATAATTTTGGAAAACTTGATACACCTTAACACCGTTCCTAAACACTAAAACTTTGCCCAAAGTAGATCACCTAATTAAATTTCGCCCCTGCCCCTACTTATGTCTCTCTCCATCCATTTAAATTTTGTTTGGTTTCTTTTCTTTTCCTAAATCATTTATTTTCTTTCTAAAATCATAATTTCTTAAAATTATATAATTTACTACTGGTTCTCTGAAATTAAACATTTTTAAATAATTCATTAATAAATAATGTTAAAATTTAATTTCATATATTTTAATATATATATATATATATATATATATATATTTATACAGTAAAAAAATTCTACAAACACCTAGCTTATAAAGTTTAGAAATTCAATTTAAGATTTAGAGTTTAAAGGTTTATGTTTAGGAATTTAAAATTTAGAGGTTGTGATTAGAATTTAAGATTTATATATTAAGATTTAAGGTTTAAAATAATATGCTTAAAAATTTAAATTTTAACTTATAAACCTAAAATTTTAATCACAATTTCTAAATTATACTTGTATACCTAAATCATAATTTCTTTTCACCACCAGTGTATATAATAATTAGCAGTTATGATTTAGACTTTACTTGTGAAGTAAAAAAATGAAAAGATCGAAAAATTAAAAGGAGAAAAATAAAATATAAAAAATATATTAATATTCTCGATAACTCATTTTTTAACTCACTAGAGATATCAATTGGGTAGGAAGGTTGTGAATGTTACTCTTCCCACACCTATCTTATTAAGAATTTTTATCTTCATACTCGCCCCACGACCCGCTGTGAATAGAAAATTTAAAACTTTTCATGTTCCGCAACTCGCAAGACTAAAACCATCCCGCCCCATCATTCACGTGGGTCCTTAGACACACCTAATTTTTTTTTGCCCGGCACATGATCCATTTATATGATATATTTATAAATGTTAGTTATATATAATTTGTTATAAAAAAGTATAGAATATTTATCATTCACTCCCGTCACATATGTGACATTATTTCAAATGTCATCTTTTTTTTAAAAAAATACGAAATTAAATTTTGTACAACACAAAAGTTTGGACTAAAAAGATATTAAAGTCTATTTTAAAGGACAAAAAAATAGCATAAATAGCATATAAAATAATATTTCAATTGTTATAATAAATAAACAATATAAAAAGAACTAATAAAAAAAATAAAAATGAAAAAACAATCTTTTAAAAAATAAAAATAAATAACATACAATATTAAGAAAATAAACTACTTATGGTGAGGATTAAGGAAAAGAAACAAACATTAAAAAGACGACTTAACGTTAGAAAACAGTAAAGAAAAAACTAATAAATATTATATATATATATATTTATAAATATTTTAAGATAAGTCAATATAAATTATTTAAAATTTAACTCTGATTCAAAATAACATTTAAAAAATATTATATATTTAATCTTATAATAACTTATTATAAGATATGTTGGAGTGGAAGCGAGGATGATGCAAGGCGGGTAAGGACGAAAAAGGCACAAAGACATATTTACGCTTTCTCTACCACCCAACAGTGAATCTAATTTTTAAGTTCGTCCCTGTACTACTACCCGCGCTTTCTCTACCACCCAACAGTGAATCTAATTTTTAAGTTCGTCCCTGTACTACTACCCGCAAAATTTGTAATCATCCCTGTCCAATTAAATGCGAAATCAAAACCGCCTCACTAACATCCCTACCTCCACCCAAAAAAAAATTAAATTTATTTTCTTTCCACTTCTCTTCTAGATTAGATACGATTATATTATGAAATGTATAAAATATTTTCAAAAATCACAAAACATCTATCGATCATTAAACAGTGAAGTAACAAGCATAATGAATTTTTTAAAATATAATCACGAATTACACGACTTGCATGAACCCAAATCAACTTTTTAAAATTAAATTTCTTCCACAATTGGCAAGGTTGCCTTCCCTTGTCATTTATTTAGTAAACTGGGATCCCTAAGTAATGGATGAACTTACAAGAACAGTCTTTATTTTGAAGGCTAAACAATGCAGTCTTTAAGTGGAACACAAGAGCATCACTTTTGTATGCAGTACTTATTAGTTATAAAATAGGGGGGGCTTACATGATGCTTCCAACCACTACCTTTCTGCAAAAATGATCTGAGAATCATTTCCGGGCTGCTTCTACAAAGCTATCGCTGCTGTTTCTCGACTCAGTTGCTTTACATCTTCAGCAAGAGGAGGACAAGATCGCCCGCTCCCCTCTATGAGATCCTTGATGGTGGCTTTAAGCTCTTTATCCTCCAACAAGGATTCCATTGTAACATGAACACCTGAGTTAGAAGCAGGATTAAGTATTTGAGTGTATCACTTTCGAGTAAAGTACCATTATCAAATTTGGACAGAGAAGTTGCTTGAATTAAATAATGTGGAGTAATAATGAACCAATTTAGGAGACGTCAGGCGAAAAGAGTTACGTACGGTATCTCCAATAGTGCTTTGGATTTGTAGGGTCATTTATCGTCTCCTCCGTGGCTGGACGAGTCGTGTACTTTTCTTTAAGAGCTAACAAATCCTGATCATGAAACCTATAGTTTTAGACACTTCTATAGCAGACATTGTAATGCTTGCAAGAAAAATGCCACAAGTAAAAAACATGTATTTTACTTTGTTCAGCATCAGCTGCTACAAACATTTTATCACAAACCTGAAGGGGGAAAATTGCCCACATCGATGGAGCTTCAACATGCTGCCTTATGACGAAATATACCACATCTGGAACACATCGATCTGGCGGTAGCCCATCACACCCCATCACAGAGTTGAAAAACCGGCGCCGTCTCTCTTCATCTTCTTCCCACCATGCACGCAGGGTGGAGCAGTCATGACATGATGGAGCACATACCTGAAACATATTGTCGTACTCAATTCTTAATTAAATTATTTCTTTTTTGAGAATCAATTTAAATGCATGGAGTAAAGTAAGGAACCACTAGAGTTCAACTAGAGCCAGAGATCAGGAAAAAAGAAAAGAAAAACTTGGGTAAAATGCGCAAGACATTACATGCTTTAGGGAACAAACATCACGTGTTACCCATCATTTCATACTATCAGTCTACCACATATTTTGAAGTTTACCTTAAATATAATATATATATATATATATATATATATATTATATATGGGTAAAATTTTGATACACAAGCTGTGTAAACTAATTTTACACAAGTATGCATATTTAAACTATAAAACCCAAATCCTAAATTTCTAACCCTAAAAAATTAAATCTTAAACTCTATACCCAAAATTCTAAACCTTACAACCTAAACCCCTAAATTTTAAACATTAACCCCCAAAACTAAACGACACATGTAAACTAAAGTTTACACGACCTGTGTATCAAAGTTTTTTTTCTTTAATAGGATCCTCTTACACTATGTAAAACTTGAAAATTTTACACCTTTTTGGACCGTTGGACGAAGGTAAATGGATGGATGAGATTAATAGTACAAAATCTGAAGATTATCACTTGAAAAAAAAGATAAGTAAATAATATATATATATTATGTTACGATGAAGTTACAAGTTGAAATTACAATCATAATCAAGCCAATAGATCACATATAAGAAACCACTGAATTAAATCAAAGGAACAACCAACAACCATTTTTTTGGTATAACTATCCGGTATCCTACACATTGGCAGACTAATTCGAATTCGGGTACTGCAGAGATCCATTATGGAGACTCTCCCAACCCAACTTGTTCCATTTACAATGTCAGGATTTGAACTTTAGACGTTGTTTAAGGAACCTAGCGCCTTATCACACTAGACCAATTGGACAAATCCAACATAATGTTGGACAAAACTCACAAATCATGGGACCTTGAACAAGGCTTCCTCTTTTGCCATAAAGACAGCTTCAAAGGTTCTTTCTCACTATCATTATGAAGACAATGTGCAACTGTTTTTAGTGTTAATATACTTCACCATAGTTTTAGGCATAGGAGCACTAAGTTTCTATCCACAATCGATACAACTAGTAAGACGAGGCTTTCATTTCACCAGAAAGATATGTCCCAGACACTGTTCTGTCCAATGAAGCTAATTCAAGCATGCCATGTTTTTCAGCATATAGTTGATACGGGTGGTCTACTTTTCACAACCTTTGGTATATATCTTTCCTTGAGCAAAAGTGGATTACTTTTAAAATTACATAAAATAAACCATCCTAGTATTTCCCCTGCCACATGACAGGAAAAATTGAAAAGCTGATTGGCATATGAATATGGTAAGTGCAATACATATCAATGTGATATTGGCTCTTACTGTCATGTAGCTGTACTGAGAAGGAAAACCAAATTCAAGATCTGGTTCATTGGGCATACGTTGAATACGCAAGCCAATTAGGCCAAGTTCTTGCATAACCTGCATTTTGGATTAAAATTACAATGAAGGAATATATTCAAATTATAGGAAGCGAAGAGAGAGGGGACAGCCAGGTAGAGAATGGGAAAAGTTGAAAACATACAGGATGAACACATGCAGGAATAAGGCCCAGATCTTCTCCACAAGCTAGCATATTTGATGAATTCAGGAGCACAGGTAGGGTCTTCAGAGCATTTTGCCGCCACAACTTTTCTTGCCGATGGAAATAGTAATCATAGTACAATCTCTTCAGAACATTTTTGCTATATAATGTGACAAGCAGTTAGAGGTTCATTGATTAATGTGATTTCAAGAACAAATAAGGCTTTGAACAGAATAATTTAGGATTTTGAATACGTCACAAAGAAAAATTGACATTATATCAGCATCCTACCTGTGATCATCAACATCTCTAAAACTAGAAGTATCTTCAAGATTAAAACGGGGATAAAAACTTCTTGCATGTTCTGGATCTCTGATAAGAACTATGTTCTGCACAAAGAGTTAATTGGACAATGAAGTCCAATATTAGGACTAACAAGTATTGAACATCCAAAAATGAAAAAGAATATGAACCAGAGGTTCCAGCACATGTTCATATTTGACAAAAGACATTTCCAGAATCTATATCAATTAATCTGTTGGACGTACTAGCTTTTCGTAGGCAGTAGACAGTGTAAATGGAGTACTGTAGACTTGGACTTTTACATTGTATTAAACTTGTATTTATCAAATTTATCTTAAGGGACAAGGTAGATATTAGATTAGATAAAATACTAAACTTCTTGTATAACTCTTTTGTTGTAAATCCTAGTAGGACTCTACGGTTGTAACCCAGCTTATTTTAGTACGTCTGATTTTCCCTTTTAAATCAACAGAACAGAGAAAAGAACTTAAGGGTCCGTTTGGTTTTAGAAAATATTTTCTGTTTTTATTAAAACATGTTTGGTTAATAGAGATGGAAAGTAATTTTCAAAAATGAAAATAGTGAAAATGTGTTTGGTTTATAGCTTTTAAAATAGGAATGAAAAAAATAATTATTAAATAATTGAAATAAAATATAGTTAGAAAATATAATAATAATAATAATAATAATAAAATATGAGTAAATAAACCAAAGTTTTTTTTAAATAGCATTAGAAGGATTCGAACCCGGATTAAAATAAAGTTAATTTTCATATTTTCCATTTTCCTAACATATTCAATGAAAATATTTTTTTATGTTTTCAAATTTTCAATTATTTTTGTTTTCATTTTCTATTTTTCCAACCAAACACGTTTTCTTCGTTGTTTTTCATTTTCCAAGAAAATGAAAATGAACTCCATTCTCTAGAGCTAAACGCACCCTAAGTTTTTCTCTTTTAGTAAAACCCTTTTTCAGTAACTTTCTTTTCCAAAAAAACTCACTTTTACCTAAAATGCAAATTGCATGTGAACCATGATGTTTTATCTTAATTATTTACATAAATAATAAAACTTTAACTATCTTCAAGATTTATATGGAGATAGAATATTATTGCATGCTCTGAATCGGGAAGAATTGTGTTTTGCAAAAATAATTGATTGGACAATGAAGTCTAATAAGATGAATAAAACATTGAACATCCAAAGAGAGACAGAAGAAAAAGCACCCAACACTTGTTGGTAAAAATACTGAGACAACTAAATAATAGAAGTTTTTTTTTTTACTTGAAAACAAGAAGTTATAACACAGCTTATTTGAAAACAAGAAGTTTCCGAGAATAATCTATAACAAAGAATCCTTATGACATAACACAGCTTTACTTGACATGCAGTTTGCTGGTGCACTATCTATGATGTGTTAATTCTTAACTAGAAGTTATAGTTGTAAAACAAGCATTCCATCATTTTGAGCTATAATAATTGTTTTCAACAAAAAATTGTATGTAATTATTTTTATCTTATATGATACTTGGTTGAGTTCACTATTTTTAACCAAGTTTTTTTTTTACTAAGATCTAAGATTTATCACTTTGTGAAGGATTGTTTTATCCTGATAGGATAAGTACTCTATTAGTCAACAGATATTATTTTTACTAAGTATGACATAATTGGAACCCAATTAAAAGCAAAAGGACAATGCAGTCTTCAAAAATGTTTGTATAGAGTTTAGATATAGATTATACTACCTTTAGAAGATCAAATAAATCACGACGTATCTTATCTTCACTGTCCGGCAACAAGGACCTTTCTGCACATGACTTAAGCTTGGCAGCAATTTTTTTCTCAGTGTTGCAGTCCTCCTTGAACTACAATTTCATGGAAACAACAAAATTGATTAAAAGTAAATTTAGAAAACCTGATCTTCAAATAAAAACACTTATACCAGCAACTAATTAAAAATCAAATGGTGACAACCAACTTACTGAAGGATGACGATTATGACACATTCGAGCAATGGAAATAGATGTTTCACAACATAACAGCTAAAGGCACTCTCAAATAACAAGAAGAATCAATGGGAGAAAAAGTGGATAAACTTCTCAAAATAAACCAGAGGATCTATTTTCCATTAAAATTCACCAATCTCATATTGTATTTGTCTAAGTCTTTTAATATTTAATTTCAAAAACTTGTTTACAATCTATACCATAGATTGACAATGCAGGAGAAATTAGGTTTTCTTAAATTGATTTACTGAATGTTGAAATTCAAACAAAGTAACCAAGAGACATGAATGGACCAGCAAGCAATTTTTACCAGGTAAATCTCCAGAAAAGAGAGAAGTAAAATTGTAAATAGTTACAGAAGGAGATATTCACAGGTAATTAAATCTAGTGTGGAAAAACTAATATAACTGTGTATTAAATGCTTTTGATTTTGGAATCCACCAAAGAAAATGGAAGTTCTAACTACAGTTGATATGTATCATTAAAGAAAAGCATTCCATGATTTGATTTCCTCAGACATGTTAATGAAAATATTTGTACACATTAATGATCATATTTTCTCAAATCCTGTTGAATCCCATCTTGTTCATTCATTTGAAAATTAATCAACACAACCAACAATATCTAAATGAATGAATCCATATACAGTTACTAATCGGCTGAATTAGCATTTCCTTTCGTCAATTAGGTGAATCGACATGGTTATTCAAGGTTCAAAAAGTTAGAATGAAATCACTTAACAGATAAGTTCAAGAGGCTGAGTGAAAAAGAAAAGAAGAAAAGGTTCAAGAGTTGAATGGAAGAATGAAATAAAATACACACACACATATAGCAAACAGAGTATGATCATCACCTCATATCGGTCCAGATACTCGTTAAAAAAATTTGCAGCAATCAAAGTCCATGAATCTCCAAATTTTTCCTGAAACCAAAGAAAGAGATAAATGTGCATATGTTACTTTCTGATACTGACTGGAAGAAAAAGGTTTTGAGAAAAGTGTTCATTTTGGAATCTAACATTTACCAAATTCTTCATTTTATATTCTACCTATCATTTCTTTCAAATTAGTTTGGAACCTTTTAGATCCTATACATTAAGGGGAAATTGATGAAAATTTTTAGATGGAACCAGCTGATGCATATCCATGTTACGGGTTACCCCCAAATACAACTATTCATAATCACAGTTTTTCCATCAATTTTTATTAAAATGATAGGAATTGAAATGAATCATTCGGGTTTGGAAGAAAACTATCGTCTTTGAAATGAAAATTTTGGTCAACAAAAAATGAAAAAAAAAAATAGTATTTAGCCAATTAGAAAAGCAAAAGTCCATACTCTACATGAGAAACTAATTTGAACCACAAAGGTATTTTTCTCTACCTCTAAAAACTCTTTTCGAACATAAGGACGCGTCAAGCGATCGAAGTCCCATATACCTTCTTTTTCAAGTTCTTCCTGCAATCGAAGCATTATTCACAGTTACCACTAGAGCGAATTTGATTCCCTTTGATGTCATATACCAGCAGAATCTTTTGCATGCTTCAAGGAATTGTAATTTCGTTACCTGGCTTAGAGGGATAGATGGCCGGAACTTTCCAATTAGACCAGTCATAGAATGATCTGGGAGTTCCCAAATTCTAAAGAAGCCTAAGATGTGGTCTATTCTATAAGCAGTAAAGTACTTTCCCATCTGCAATGAAAGCAAAGAAAATTATAAAAATTTCAGCATAAAAGAAAGAGAAAAATAAAAGACATGCCTTTTCCTTAAAAAGCGGTACAGCAAACAACTTATTGAATATGGGATAACAGTTAAGAAGAAACTGCAAACGAAAGAAGGAAATGAAAAACCTGTGTAAGGCGAGCACGCCACCAAGCATAGTTGTCTTTCGACATTTCCTCCCAGTTATAAGTGGGAAAACCCCAATTCTGGCCATTTTTGTCGAAATAATCTGGAGGTGCCCCAGTAGAGGTGTTCATGCGGAACAAATTTGGATAGACCCAGGTATCAACACTATTCCTGTCAACGCCAATAGGTAGGTCTCCTTTCAAAACCACCCTTTTACTTCTTGCATATTCTGCAGCTTCTGACAACTGTCCATTAAATTAGACAGTAATAAAACACCAAAAGAGCATTTTACTGAACCAAAAAGATAAGAAAAGAGTGTTTATACACCAAAACACATGCGCGCATATACATATACATATAATATATGTACATCTAGATACAGAGAGGCACAACATATTGAAATTAATTTTACTTACCTGCAAATGCAAGTGGAACTGGAGATAAAAATGAAAGCAAATTGTATCATATTGCAAAGCATCTTTCGACACAAGTTTCTCAAGCTGTATGAAAAGGAGAGTGAACATTCTTGTGATAAATGTTAAGAGATAGACACTTGTATATGCAATAAGGCCAAAGGCAGAACAGAAGAATAATTAAAACTTTGAACGGAAGGACAATTTTAACTTTATTCATCCTGACTCAATCGGGAAGTTAAAGTTAGAAGGATGATTACCTTCTCCTTAGAATAACTAGAAAAACGACCCCATTGACTGTGATCAGATGTTTCAAAAAAGTCCCGCAAGAAACAGAAAGCCGCATATGGTTTTAACCATTCCTTTTACCAATTAAAAGTAAAGTCAGAATACTCATGATACGTCGAAAATTAACAAATTTGGTAATTTGTAGGCAATCAAAAGTTTAATAGACCTCATTCTCCGAAAAAAATTTATGAAAGGAACTGCTGTTAAGTATCAAATCCTTTTCTTTGATGAAGACTTTCTTGGCAATTGACAGTTTGGTAGCCAGAGTAGCCTCATAATCAACATCCTGCAATACCGAATGTACAGTGTTAGAATCTTTATTGTCATAAATGTGGACAACATAATTAGTCAACTATCATGGGAACATGTCTCAATTTTATTATTTTTTATAGTAATTTTATAAATATTTTTAGGACTGATTTATAAGATTTTATTTCCTAGTTCATAGTATTTGGTTGTATATACCTAGGCTTGTACCAGTTTTATACAAGTTATTAAAGAAAATATTATTCTTTTCACCATCCTCTATCTACTTTTAACACGTTATACCAGGGAAGATCTCTAGAAATCATTTTTCCATTTATTTACAGCTTCCATAGCTTAAAACTTAGCCTAAATAACTTATCAGCTTTCATTGCTGAAACCTTAGTAAAACTTTTAGCCTTCATTGCTGAATTTTTAAACTTATTATGCAGTTTTCCATCTCTATTTTTCTATTTCCATCCCCGATTGCTTATTTTTCCCCGAGTGAACCCTACTTTTTTCATCTCTTGTTTTTTTCGAAGTTTTAGGCTTTTCTTGGAAATCACAAATTCTAGCCTTCATTGTCGTTTATTTTCAAAACAAAAATTATTGACTCAATCAAACTCATAAACAACTCAAAAAACGGAGAAATCAATAGAGATCAGGCCTATCATTCCTATCAAGCTTTTTCATATCTCAATCTGATCTCTATTGATTTCTCCGTTTTTCATATCAAACTCATAAACAACTCATAAACACGTATTAGGCTTTTTCCCCAAAAAGCTTGATAGGAATGTTAGGTAAGCTCAAAACCAATGTTGCATATTGTTCAATGCTCCCCGGTAACTTTATTCTTCCATGTGGGCTAAATGTCTCAGATAGATTCATCACTGACTCTTCGACAGGGATAGAGGGCCATTGGGGCCCAAAGAGGCCTAGGCCGCTGTCACGAATCTCAAGTACCTGACAAATTTTGGTGTAATAACTATTTGGCCTATGTTAAAAATACAAGGGCATTTTAAGTATTTAATCAAGCAAGGACGAAACTAAAAAGGGTGAGGTTGTGCCCTCAAACTTTTGGTCTAATAGCAATTAGGTCCCTATAAGTTTAAATATTAGACAAATTAGCCCCCCCCCCCCCAATTTTGAGTTTAAATACATAATATGCCCTTCTATTTTTGAAATTCGGTCATTTGGCCTCTCCCGATGTTCGATCCTAGCTCCGTCCCAGCTCTTGGATCATTGATTCCGGAGCTATTGATCATAAGACCCATCCTTCAAAGTTTGTTACTTGGTCCCTGTGAGAAAGGGGCCATGGTAGCCGGAGATTCAATGAATAATGGTGGTTTGTGTGTGATAGGTGGTTAGAGATTTGTTGTTTGAAGAAGATGAACAGGATATTTTCCAGAGAGAACAATATGTTTCTCAGTATTTTCTTATTATTCTTAATTATTAAATGTATACAAAGAAAGCCTTTAAATAGGCTGATATAGAGTTTTAATATAACTAAAACTATACTTTTATCTTTAATTTAAATAATACTTATTCCTAATTTAAATAAGACTTCTATTAAATCTAAACTACTGATTAGGAATAAACTCTAATTATACATTAAATAAAAACTCTAACACTCCTTGTTAACTTACACTCCCCCTCATCAAGCTCTAACACTTCTCGGATAACTTACACTCCCCCTCAAGCTGGTGAGCAAACGTAATAGAGCACCAGCTTGGATCTTGGATGTGATGCCTTACTCATATTTCTTCTGCTGAAAAAAAAAATGCTCCCTATTCTCGGGAGTCTTTGATTTGAAGAGTGAGGACAGAACCATGATGTTCTTGCGCAACAATTGTTGATGGCATGCAGTTCCTAACTAAATGGTCTGATGCGAACGATGTAAAAAGTGATCACATGAATCTACACTCCCCCTCAAGCTGGTAGTTACACAGACTAGAGTTCCAGCTTGGATCTTTGATGTAGAATTCCTTAAAAAAATATTATCTAGTTTTTAAGGTTAAACTATAACCTCTTCTTCTATCTTTCAGGATGGATGGCTAAGATAGAACCAAATAGTTTTTAAGGCTAAACTATAACCTTTTCATCTATCTTTTTGATTGGCTAAGATAGAACCATTAAATAGAGAAGAAAACAACAAAATTAAACAAGTAGAAATTTCACTAGAGATGTAAGATTCCAACGAGGGAGAAGCCAAGCAACGAGTGTGGCCTAATGACAGCAGCGGAAAAGAAAAAACAATGTGCATCTGAAAAATCAGATCATGGTCGATCTGTTTCAGATTAGAGATGGCAGCAGTGGTGACGACATCAAGACCGTTGTTGGCTCGTGATACCATGTGAGAAAGGGGCCATGGTAGCCGGAGATTCAATGAATAATGGTGGTTTGTGTGTGATAGGTGGTTAGAGATTTGTTGTTTGAAGAAGATGAACAGGATATTTTCCAGAGAGAACAATATGTTTCTCAGTATTTTCTTATTATTCTTAATTATTAAATGTATACAAAGAAAGCCTTTAAATAGGCTGATATAGAGTTTTAATATAACTAAAACTATACTTTTATCTTTAATTTAAATAATACTTATTCCTAATTTAAATAAGACTTCTATTAAATCTAAACTACTGATTAGGAATAAACTCTAATTACACATTAAATAAAAACTCTAACACTCCTTGTTAACTTACACTCCCCCTCATCAAGCTCTAACACTTCTCGGATAACTTACAGTCCCCACGTCCAATCAATAGGAACTTTCAATTTCAGATGGTTTCAGTCACCACAATGGCATGCATAGGAAACACCCAAATTAATCCACTATTGGTTCTAAAAGTTGTCTTGCATGTTACTACGCTATCCACTAATCTATAGTGTCTAAACAAAAGCTCAGCCATGATATGAATTTAAAGTGATCTATTATCCAACTCACTGTGTATTTCAAGATCAGATCATGGGGAAGAAGATTGGACCAACCATCTTGAAACAGTAAGTAGTTCAAAAGTAGTTAAGATAACCAACCATTATCATTTTTTTCCTCTTCCAATAATAACTCAATTTGGCTCAATCACAGTTTCCTTAGTCACCCTTCATTTGAAGCTAATGCTATAAGGAGATAGAGGATTGAATTCACTTGGTATATTGAAGGATTAACCCAACTTATTTATTTGATGAATAAATTTGTAAAAGTTTCAAACCAGATATATCACCTTAGGTCAATATCTGAAGCTATAGGAGTCTTAAAGATAATCATTTACTTCAGCACTGGAGTTTCAAACAATTGAAACTACAACCCATCCCCTCTTATAATTTGGAGGTCAACCTCGGGCTCTTAGCATCACAGATTCACAAGCATCCCTAATTCACATACAAAGTGAAACCTGGTATTTCCTTTTTGTAGTTTCCCATAAAATAATTATTGGGAACAGTATTATTGGTAATTATTTTCTTTGAGAAAAAGCTGCAAACATAAACTAAGAAAACCCTAGCCACACCTTGTCCAAGCCTCTAACCCTTCCGTTTTCACCTTAGCCAAACCAATAAGCAGTTCTAGATCCCTCTGGTCTAAACATGAAACTGAAGGAAACCACCTTCTGTTTTTATAGTCATTCGTGCAAATAACATTGGAGAAACCCCAAGCCTTGTGAAGGCTCTGGTTATCATCCATGTGGGTTACCACAGGAGGCAACACGTTTAGGTTGCTCGTGACATTGGATGAATCATGCATAACCTAACGAATCCTGAGTTCAGCATTGATCGTATCCATGTTTACATCTTCCTCTGCATATTAACATTTACTGTTGTAATTTGTTATGTTCCCTATTCATGGATTGAGTCACCACGCGTTTAATGGGAATGCTAGAAGTAATTGACTTTGCTTTATTCTTACTTTTTTATTCAATTCTCAATTTGCCTCTTATATAGATATAGATTACATAGTTCAATTGAAATACTTTCTAAGCAAGTAAATAAAAACAAAGACTCCAACTAACGAAAGGCTTCTAATAGTTTAAGATATTCATAAATAATATCTTGAATACTTTCCTAATAAAATAATAAGTGATATCTCCTAAAATAATAATTTTTTATAAGGGTCTCCTAAAATAATAATCATAATAATGTTTTTCCAATAAATAATTAACCATTACTCCTAATTAAGTAACTCTAACATAATGAAGAAAAAAAATAGAGAGGTTGGGCTCAGCAAAGTAAAATAAAAGCTTGATAAATGGTTTATTCCAAATGAAGAAAAAGATAGAGAGGTTGGGCTCTATGGCAGGGTAGTAAGAGTTCAAGAAACTAAAAAATGAAGGACCTTGGTGTGCTCATACATCAGTCAATTACTATAGGATAGTTAACAACCTCTACATCCATCATCCTATTTTCTAGAATTGCTTTTCTGGCAATCCCATTGTATATTTAAAACAAGAAAAAATCAAGTAAAATATTTTTCCTCTAACAAAAAATTATAAAATAGTAGAAGGGGTTTACCTTTCGGTCTAGGAGTTCTTTGGCATTTCTAATCTCGCTCTGAAAGGAAAAGAATTAACATGGTAAGTTTAAAGATACAAAGACCTATCAGTAACATGAAATTGAATAATTAATGTCAAACAGGTTGACCCTCTACCTTGATATCCTCTGGCATGTTTTTTGAAAGGGCTTGTACTCTCAAGTACAATGGATGTAAAGCAAACACGGACAATGAACTGACAAAGAAATAAAAGAATACTATTGAAATTTTAGCATTAACTTTAAATTTATCAATATAAGACTCAGTAATCAATAATAAGCATTTTTTTATAGGAATCAAAGAATTTAATAGTTTCAAACAATATATAATCCTACTTCCTGTTGAAAGGTAGCAAACAAAAGAAATTAAAATCAGAAAGAAACTGCAACTTGAAATGCATATAAGTTGACGCAAACAGAGTTGTTGAGCAGAAAACATACAGTAGTATACAAGCTCAAATTGAACATATCAGCTCTGGCCTTCCAGAATGAAAATAGAAACAGGTGGGGAGAACTAGTGAGGAACTAGTTTGAGCCTCCTATCTACTATCACATTTGTAGGGTTACCTGTATGGATATGAATCCCACCACATCCCATGTACAGACGTGTCATTGATAGGTAGAAGCTGAACCAAATGGAATCCAGACTCCACCGCCCAGTCAACAAGTAACTTCAAGTCGAGGAATTCTCCAACACCAAGATCAGCTTCTGAGCGGACAGAGAACATGGGCATAGCAACACCAGCACCTCGCCAGGGCATTTCCTACAAACCCAATTGATACACTAGTACCATCAAGAGCACTTCAAAAGTTCATCCTAGTGTTCACTTAACAATTAAGATATCATCAATATGGTACCCTCAACATGCCATCTGAAAGGAGAATATATGGCCTCTGACTTTTACTGAAACCAATACAGAGCTCCCTAGGTGAAGAAATTTCCAATGAAAGACTTCCATTCTTGCCATATTTACAGTACTTATATGTGAAACAATTGTCAAGGAAGAAAAAAAGGATATTTGGGACACAAAGACCAAAATAAAAAGCATATCTTTCAATTAGAATAACATGTCTAAAAAAAGGATATTTTATTGGAAAATCGCCCCTTGGAATTAAACAGTATGCTTCCCAGATATATTCACCAGTATAATGCAGCTTAAGTCCATCCTGAACCTTCCATTGCCCCAACTTCATAGAGCTACCAATCACATAAACCTGTGCAATAGTTCAGCGTTATGAACAGATGCAGCTAAAAAACTGATGGAACATCAACCGAAATTTTAAAGTAGCAATTAATCCACCCTAGAACTCCTTTGGGAATAAGAAAACGAACCGATGTGCCTTCTTCTACATTTGGACAGCAGATTTTAAAACGTACAAGGATTGAATCTGTATCGAATTCAAATTTCATAACAATAATGAATTAGCCAAACTCCAATACCCCCTCCATTTCTATAGGGGAAAAAGCACGGACAGATATGGTGTACTTACCTTCCTGATCCAATTTGTCCTGGAGGACTACTTCTGGACTATCAATATTCAAGGTAGAAGGTTTGCAAAATATGACATCTTTAAAGGCGCTTCTGAATGGAAGGGCGTCACTGCCGATCTGGATTTGTCAATACAAAATTTTACAATCAGTTTCAAATGTCAACAGACCATCCATTACAAATACAAGAAAGCATCCTTTGAAGAACAACAGTTCTTCACACAAAACCAACATTGTTCAAGAAATATCTTGGCAGTATCTTTCATACTGAACCCAACTAACTAAACCATTTTGATATATAATAATAGGCTCAAGAAAATAGAACCTTCAGAAAGATAGGTTGATAGCAAAACAAAGAAACAAAAAAAGGGGGAAGTAGCACCTGCCAAAAATCATGAAGCTCCACAATTTGACCCTCCTGACAAAAAGGAGGTAAGGACAAGGTCCGCTTGTTTCCCATCTCCCATCTCAGCACATTTCTGGCATCATCCACCACGTAATAACGGTAGTCGCAATTGAAGTGAGATGGCACCGCAATGGTTCCAGTCCAAATGAGCTCGTCGCCTTGATGAACAGGGCTGAGCAGCAACCCTTTCTTAAGGTCCCACGACCCAAGCATTGGTTCGGAGCCGCACACCAACAGGGTTTGGCCCCATTCCGTGAAATACGGTATTCTGAAGGTGATTTTCACGGACTTTGTTGATGAAAACAATCCCGAATGCCCCATCTCAGTTCTCACCCTGAAAGAGATTACACCCAAAACCCAGATTAAATTAAATGGTCAACAGATTATGGGATGGAATTCACAGAAATGGGTAGAGAAAATCACCTTTGCTTAGATTGGAAGTTGGCAAGAATCTTGGGTATGACTCAATCCTTTAAAAGCAATGGTGGTGAAGTAGAGAGAAACAGAGAATGGAAGAAATTAGAAAATATCTTTGTTTATCGTCTAGTGTTTAGATATTTATTTTGGATGGATGAGGTGGGTGTGTGGTGTTTGGGAATGGAAGGGAAGGAAAGGCGGTGGTGCAGATCTGAAATACCAATTTGCAATTCATCACGGGAGACGCGACACACAGGAACACGAATACCTTTTATCCTATTCCTTACCTTCTGCCTCTGCCACGTTACTTTGCTCAACTCTTTTCTTTTCTTTTCTTTTCTTTTGCATTTGCATTTGCATTTGCATGAGGTAGTCCTATGGTGAGGCAGACTAAAAAATGCGCTTACATAATTTTTTATAAAATTTGTGTATAAAATATACACATTTTTTTTATAAAATTATAAAAAATTATATTTATACACAAAAGTTGATATACAATTTTTATAACAATTTGTTTACATGCCGTTTTTTTAATTTTTTTAATTCGTCCTTTTTTAAAATTTCCCACATGCCTGATCTGATTTGATATGCATTAATATGAACCGTGAAATCTCTATGGAAAAAGAAAACAAACTATGCAATCATTACTTCCATGGGTATTCAATATTCATTCCCGGTTACTCATATGCCGGTTTGTGTTTCGATCCATTTTAATTGTGTACCCGTAAAATATAATTATTCAAAAAATTGAATAACGGTTATTCAGTTTATATTTTTTATTTTTTTATTTTTAAAATTTGAAGTTTTAACAAAATCACATAATAAAAGCATAAATTTTAAAAGTTCAAGATATATAATCTAAACAAAAAATTTAATGATTTGAAATTATTTTTAAGATGAATATTTGGATATATATAAATTTATCACTAAAAAGACATTAAAAATTTTAGAGGTAAAGTACACAAATGGTCACTAAATTATCCTAAAAAATATAAAATGGTTACCAAATTTTTAAAAGTTACATAATAGGCATTAAACTTTAGTTTTTGTTACAAAATGGGCACTATGTCGTTAAATGTTGTTCATTGAATGACATGACAGTTATAAAAATTTAAATAATAACACATTTAATCATCCATATTTACACATTCAATCAATTTAGTCATAATTTAACCCTTATTTTTTATCTCTAAATTGATTCAATGTGTATATTGAGGATTAAATACGTTATACAAACTTTCGTAACTATCATGTCATCCAGTTAATAACAGTTAACGATTCAGTGACCATTTTGTAACAAAAACTAAAGTTTAATACCCATAATTTAACTTTTGAAAGTTTGGTGACCATATTGTATTTTTCGGGATAATTTAGTGACCGTTTGTGTACTTTACCCAAATATTAATCTCATTTTTTCTTTCGAATCTTGTATTAATAAATTAATAAACATATATTTGAAAATTTTAAAACTTAAAAATACATAATACAACCATAGAAATAATTTAGAGATTTAAATTTAGTTTTAGGTAAAAATAGTAAGGAACCTAAAATAAAAATATGATTTAAAACTAAAAAATAAATATATTAAAAGTATCGGGTCGAGTCGGGTACCCGATTATCAAAAACAATTGGCCCAGATCCAGCCCAACTACCCGAAAAAATCCTAGGTCGGGTACCCAACCGGTCGGATAATTTTTTAGCAAAATAACCAATTTTTTTCCTTTCGAGTTGCCGAGTAGTTGGGTCGGGTCAACCGAGTCGGGTAATTTTAAACACTCCTAGCAATCATCTTCTTGTTTTTTTTTTAAAAAAACAATCTTAAATCTAGGGTAAACTATATCATAGGTTATTTTATTATTAGTGAGTTTATATTTGGGTTATGATATTTCAAAAGGTTACAATTTGGTCATTCTATTTATCGATTGCTAACAAAAAATGTCATTTTTAAGGATGGCAAATCAAATTGTGGATTCAAATATTTGTAGATAGTTGATCTGGTTTTTATGGATTTAGATAATTTACGAATTCATATTTAAAAATATCATTCGTTGCGAATTCAAAACATATATAAATAGTCATTATCGAATATCCATTATCTTAATATGTATTACTTATACGGATACGAATTGTTGATTCAAATATATGAATTTGACTTCATATTACAAATTGAAGAATATGATTGTTTCTAAGGGGATTCGAACATTTTTGAGTAAATATTGTAATATATTCCATCAAAAAGAAAAACTTGCTACGGTTAATTATAGACGCAACAATTAAAAATAATAATGTCTCAAGCTATACACAATTAGTCATTGATAATATCAACCTTATTTATCTTTTTCCTTGTAAACCTAGTATGTACAATTCTTCTGATAAAGTTCAGAATATCAACATCACAATTAGTGGCGGATCTAGAAATTTAAACATGGGGTCCAAAATAATTTTTTTCTCAAATAGATATGAAGATTTTCGATTTTTCTTTTCTTATACTAAATTTATTTTTTAAAAAAATTAACACTAGATTAAAAAAAATTTCCCCAAAATTAGGGTGCAATTGCTCCCCTCCAAGGCTCTATACATCCACCACTGATCACAACGGCTTAAGTTTTTAAAAATTCTAATGTCTCCCTCCAAACAAACTATATGTATGCATTCCACACAAGCTTTAGTATGAAAACAATAAATGATTTATCCTTAAATCTTCCAATAGCTCATTCTAATTCTTGTTGCCACCTCAAAACATCCTTTCTAATTCTACATAGATGCAACACATCAGACCAGATGTAACATCCTGACTCGACCCATCTAGAGGATCCAAAGTGTCACATTAGGTTACCCAAGTGAACGACCAAAAAAATTCCTTTTAAAACTATAAGTTTAGTCATTAGTTAAAACAATATCACAACCATATTGTTGGGTTTTATGATGCTCGATTCCTTCAACCATTCTTGCTCGTCAAGTGTGGAAAAGTTGGATAATTGGGTGTTTTAGTGGAGGTGAAAATTGGACAATAAGACACAAGGAATTATAGTGGTTCAACCTTCTAACAAAGGTCTACATCCACTACCTTAGCTCCCCACTAAGAATTTTAACAAATTCACTCTAGAATTTCGTTCCCTTTTCTCGGCTTAGGAGGAAACCGTTACAACTATTAAGCTAACTACCCTTAGCTTAATCACACACTCTCTCACAAGAGAAATTCTTAAGCAAACTTGAAATCCCTCTAATAGGTAATTGTTTGCACTATAAAGCTCTCACCTAAAACCTAAACACTTGAGCAAATATAACAATGTTAAGCTCACTAGTGTTGTCTAAGCAAGGAATTTACAATTAAAGCTCTAGACACAATTTTTCATCATAGTGTTGTAACAATTGAAGCATTAGCTTTCTCTTGATGCTTGGAGGTCCCTTTTATACTCCAAATTGAGTTTGTAGCCGTTACTAGTCGTTAGGGTTGAATTGGAGCCGTTGGAGACTTTATTTCCCACCATAAATGCAGTTCTGTAACTCCCCGTTTCGAAACACTAGACCATGTTTCGAAACATCCCTGAAAGAGAAAGAGCCATTGCAGTCTGATGCATCACCCGTTTCGGAACAACCTTGATCGTATTGAAACGTTGATTCCCGTATCGAAACGTCCTGCAATTTAAAAGGTCGTTGGGGGGTTTTTGCCTCATAGGCGTATCGAAACGCTATGCAAAATTCTCACCCAGATTAAAGCCCGTTTTGAAATTGGCAGAGCTGTATCGAAACGTTTTAAAACTATGGATGGTTGTTTCGAAACGCCTAAGGGTGTTTTGAAACACCTGGGTAGTTTTGTGAAGTTTGGCTTTACAAAACACTTCAAAACCTCTTTAAAAAAATCCTCAAACATATTTTTAAGTTGTTTGGACTTAAAGGCACTTTTGAGATCATTTCAATTTAGTCCAAAACTATTTTTCAATTATTATATCAAAACATTAGTTCTTCAATCTCCCTTTTTTTGATATAATAAAACCAACTTGAAAAATTGTTTGGGATTCTCCCCCTTCAAGTTTAAAATTTTGAATAAGAGATGAAAATTTTAAAAGTTAGATAAAGCTCCCCCTTATTCGTTTGAAAAAGAAATTTTTCAAACCAAACCCTCCCTCTTTTTGTTATATCAAAAAGAATTTAGATAACTTTAAGTACAAAATAACTTAAAGAGTTGACACAAAAATATTTTTGGTTTTAAAATGGTTTCCCCTTACTCAAAGGATATTAGTCCAACACATGATAATCTAGTTGACTTAAAAGTAAATAAATTGAATTAGACAAATAAAAAAACAACTAGATTTTATCAACACTTGAACTCCAAGGGAGGATGTGAAGCCTTCATTCTTCAAGTGTTCTTCCTTGTGTGCATGGAGCTCCCCCTCCATATAGGACTTGTCGATCAATCTTCATCACACCTATCATAAGACAATCAAGTAATTTTTTGTATCCAAATTGCTTTGGATCCATAGACATTAGTAGCACAAAATTTAGCACCCTTAGGAATCCATTTTTCAATTTCATCATTTTTATGTGAAGTGATTAGTTCTTTTGGAACCCAAACACTTTTAAAACATTTTCCATTTACAAATCTAGGGGCACTAGATTGTCTTTGGTAAAATTTTGATTTTCCAAAATCATTTTTCTTTTCAAGTTCCTTAGAAATCAAAATATTTTCTTTCTTAAGACCATCAACTTCTTTTTGATGATCATTTTCCATTGTTTGAAGCAAGTTTTGTAACCTAGAAACTTGTTGCTCAAAATCTTTCAATTTTGCTTCAAACTCAAAATAGGTTTTCAAAAGCAAACTATTTTTGTTTTTCAACTTTGAAATCAACTTTTTGTTTTTTGAAAATGAAGCATTGAATTCGAAAACCAACTCATCATGTAACACCCCTAACCCGGGCCGGGAGTTAGGAGTTGTTGCGTGCAAAAGTGTCTATCGCAATGTAGTGCAAGTGTACACGACGCAAGTAGTAAAGTGATACGTAAGTATCAGATATCGTCTCCACAGGGACTGGGCTAATAACTTCAACCTGAAATTACTGCACGAGAGGAAAAAGAAATAGTTTAAATATTTGTCACGAGATAATAAAGAATACTGATAATAAAAGAGTAAAGGATTCAAGATAGAGAGAATGGACCGGTATTGAATTGCTCAGTAGTGTAGGTGTTGCAAAGTCTAGGAATATTTGTTCTATCGTTGCGCCTGTCGTGGCAGCACCTGTCACGACAGCGGTATGTTGTTTGTCGCGGCATCGATCACACAACTCTGTACTTCAAGCTTGGCAAGAATCCCTGTTGTGCCTTGGCATATCCCTAGGTCCAAGTCTGTCGATGAACACGTCTTTGATGATACCTCCCGGTGTGAATCGAAGGATGAACACCGATGTTGTTGAATTCTTCCTTAGCCACTTAACCTCGTCCTATCCCTAGGTCCGAGATAGTTCAACCATAAACTGGAGAACCCGTACTTATTCCTTTCGTATACTTAACTCTCCCGATATTAAGTAAATATGTAATCTCACAATGCTCTCCCGATACTCTTGCAAGATGTTGAAAACCAGAATAAGCAAACTTGAAGTCTATTTTATTGAACAGAAAAAATCCTAAAACAAATGCAATCCTTGCAACTACTTTACAAATCAACTCGTAGCCCTAGGGGAAGTTTAGAACATGATGAGAAAGGGAAAACGGCTAGGGTTTAGAAGAGAAGGCTAGAGAGTAAGATATCCTTCCCTAGGTCGAATTACATGCCTTTATATAGGCCTTGGGTTCAAGTTTTCTAATATGGCAAGAATACAAGTTTAAACTAAAGTACAACTCTATTAAAGACTAGATCTTCAGAGCATATATCTTTAATTCGTCCTTCCTTCTTGCTTGGAGTTTCTTCCTTGAACTTTGGGCTTGGCCTTCATTCTGATCTAGGGCTTGGAAAAATATAAGGGTGTTCCATGACAGACCGACTTAATTTTCTCTTTCTGTCGAGTCCCACTTTACTTCTTCTCTTCACCATTGATATCGTCCTTGGCTGCCATGGCAGCGTCCGTGGCAGCATCGTCCTCCTCGTCTGCACATCCAGTTCCAGCTCTGCTTCTTTACTGCCCAGCGTCTGCTTCTTCTCTGCCCTCCATCTACTACAGCAGCTACCTGCAAAAGCAACCAATTTCAGTAGAAATTGTGCCATTTGATATATTTGTGATGTATAAATGAAATCTAACCTAAATGCAATGAATTATGCTTGAATGCAGCAGAAATATGGGTTAAATAGGGGTAAATTATAGAACTTTTACACACTCAACACACCCCCAAACTCAAGTTTTTGCTTGCCCTCAAGCAATTCAGACCTAGAAAAAAGAAAAACAAATTTTTTTGTTTGGCTTAAAACAATGAACTTTTCCTTACCCACCATTCATTCCCTATTGTGAGCAACACCTTGTTGGATAAACCAGGATTCATCCGGAACCTTGCTATAATTCTCGTGTAGTGTGTGCATGCTTGTGAACAATTATATGCCAAGACTCTCTTAGTCTACTAGAATAGTTAAGCTTCTAACTTGAATTTTTATGCATATTTTCATCTTTTTGGAGGCAATTCTTAGGCTCCTTTAGTTTTTATGCAAACTCGATTCTATTTTCTCAAGCTTAAGTTTGACTAGAGCCGGTTTCGGGCACCTCTAGCTAACTTCCTAGAGCCGGTTTCAGGCACCTCTAGGTGTATTGAGTCTATTTTTCTTAACTTCTTTTCTTAGAGCTAGTGTTAGGCACCTCTAGGGGCAACTCAAGTGTTAAGCTTTCTATTCTAGTTTACTAGCAGAGTTCTAGGCAGTATAAAAGTCACAAATGGTGTTTGAGATTCAGAACTATAGTAAGGCTCTAAACTGCTCCTAAAACTATCCTAAAGGCACTACCACGACAGAGGCTGTCACGGCAGGTAAGTTCAGTTCAAAGACTTAAGCCAATTTTTCATTTTCATCATTTTTTTAATAGCAAAAATAAACTAATTAAAAGAGATTATTTTTTTTAAACTTAAACAGACTTCCTTAATGGAGGGATGCCACCCCAAACTCGAGGGTTGCATTGCCCTCAATGCAAATGACAGAAATGAAAAAGAAAAAGAAAAACAACATTACAAAATATAAAAAAGGCAGACAGTAATATAAGATAAGAAACTTAAAATTTTAGGCGCTGTCGTCGCCGCTACAGCTGCTGCTGAGTTGAATCTGCCGACAGGCAGTGACTTTCTTTGCTAGTGCTGGCAGACGGATGAGAGAGGCAGAAGTGTTCTTGGTTTTGGCTTCCCGTGGAGGTTGGATGCGGGTAGGGGAGATATGAGGTGGTTTCTCCAATACCTGAACCTCCTCGGAGCTGCTACTGCTACTGCTGCTGCTACTGCCGCTATCAGATTTTTCTTTATCTGCTGGTTCGATTCTGGGGCTTGTTTTCTGTCGTATCTCCGGGTGAACTCCTTAGACAAGTTCCTCTTGACAGAGGGCTCGTCATCAAATGCCGCCCAAATTTTAGAGGAGGAGAAACCAGCAATATACCTATCGAGGTTGGACATAGGCTCATTTCTCTTGGCTCCCCTGGCAGAAGTTTCTGCTGTGTGGCTGCCTCCTGCAGCTGTTGTGGCAGGGGTCGGAGTGGACGCGACAGATGGCGTTTTGGTGTGGTAGCAGGGGTAAGGGTATGGGCAGGGGTGGGGGCAGCAAAATTATGGTTGGGGAATACAGGGAATAATGCATCAGGGAAATTAAGAGAGGTGTGGATGAAATGTACCGTGGCGGTGGTGAAGTCTCGGATGAAACTCATCATGCCTAGCTGTCGTTCCCCCATTTTCTGTATGGCAGCGAGTATTTGTGTGGAGGTGTCTGCTGCGGTAGGCTGACTGGGTTCTGTGGCAGCAGGCTCGGTGTCGGTGGGCTCTGTCGGCTCAGCTGCATTGGCAGTGGGGTCAAAGGACGACAGGGGTGTGGCAGCTTTAAGTTCCATCAGGTTGAGGATGTTCCTGTCTGTCCAGCCTTTTCCTCGGACTCTTAAGTCTTCGGAAGCTTCCGATACATTGTGGCCGCGGTAGAGGACAGTAATGAGGTAAGGGTAGAAGAGTGGTCCTGACGGCCCGTATACACAATCCAATATACCCTCCCGAACGTATCTGCAAACGTTAATTGGCCTCTCATTTAAAATAAAATGGATGAGGGCTAACCTTGGTTGGTCGACTGTTGTGTTGTGCGAGGAGGGCATAATTTGTTTCTTGATAAATGCATTCCACAGTTTTGCCTCCGGTGTGAGTTGAACTCGATTTACCGTTCTTGGGTGTTTAGGATCGGTATTCCACTCAGTACCCTCTTCTGTGAGTTCTTCCATCACAGCATCGTAGTCGGTAGGCTCTAAACTCTCCACAAATCTCCGGTTGCCATCTTCCTTTCTCCCAACATAGAACCCGTAGAGTGTGTTGATGTATTCGGGCTCGAAAGGTACCTTTTTTCCTCGAACTGTAACTGCTGTCGCTTCCCTGCTGTCGATGGCAGCATAAAATTCCCGTACAAGGGTCACGTTCATTTCCTCTGGCTGCTCGGTAAATATCTACCACTGCAGGGCTCTGATTTTTCGGGCTATGAACGGTTGCAGCCCAAGGTTCTCCGTTCTGGTGGTGTAAATGAAGCCTTTCTCCTCTCACATATCTCGGATCTGGAAGGAGCTTGGAGTGGATGCTGCTATGGCAGATCCTAAGGCAGCGCTTCTGCGGGTATTTCTGGTACTCATGTTGCAAGGATTGTGGAAAGAAAATGAAAGCAAGTAAAAATTCTAGAGGAAACAAGTAGAGAGAGTAAAAGTGAGTGAAAAATGAATAGTGAAACGGGGTTTATATAGGGGGAGAGTTTGCTGCCCGTTGGAGCTGTAACGGCAGGTGCGAATAACGGGGCCAGCTGTTACGCAGTTTCTGACGCGTCTGTCACGCGTTTTCGTGTCTGCCGCGACAGCGTGTTGACAGGCTGGATTTTCCGCGTCTGTCGCGGCAGCTGTAACGGCATGCGCCAAAGTTGGGCTTTTTGGGCTGATGGAAAGATGGTGGGCTGAATTCACTTCTCCTCTTCTCCTTGTCTCCTTTATTTCTTGAAAATAATAAAAATAAAAACTTTAGTTCCTAAAAATAAAATAATTCTAATTACCTAATATATATAAATAAATAATGATAAAAATAAAAATTAGGTTAAATTAGGGATGCTAGGAGGGGCATTACCTAAAGTAACCACTTCCTGCATTCTTGGGGCTTCGGTCCCCTGATAATGCTTCAATCTTTGTCCATTGACTTTAAATTGGTGCCCGTCTTTTAAAGATCTGATTGTGATGGCACCACGGGAAAGAATCTGCACTACTTGGAATGGGCCAGACCATCTAGATTTCAGCTTCCCCGGGAAGAGTTTCAACCTAGAGTTGAACAACAACACAAGCTGCCTTGGGCAGAACTGTCGTGGCAGCAACTTCTTGTCATGCCACTTCTTTGTCTTGTCTTTATAGATTCTTGCGTTGTCATAGGCCATTGCTCGAATTTCCTCAATCTCATTCAGATCAAGTAGCCTTTTCTGTCCTGCTTTTTCCAAGTCCATATTCACTGCCTTGATGGCCCAGTATGCTCTGTGCTCAATTTCGATAGGTAAATGGCATGTTTTCCCATAAATTAGCCGGTAGGGTGACATTCCCAATGGAGTTTTGAATGTTGTTCTATAGGCCCATAATGCATCATTGAGGTGTAGAGACCAGTCCTTCCGATTTGGCTTAACCATCTTTTCAAGAATGTTCTTAACCTCTCTATTGGATATTTCAGCCTGTCCATTGGTCTGAGGGTGGTATGTTGTTGCGATCCGATGTTTGACACCATACTTTTTCAAGGCAGCAGCTATAACCCTATTGTCAAAATGCCTCCCTTCATCACTGATGATCGCCTTGGGGATGCCAAATCTAGAAAATATGTTTTTATGCAAAAATCTCTAAACCCTCTTGGCATCGTTTTTCTGAGTAGTGATCGCTTCAACCCATTTGGACACATAGTCCACTACAGGAGGATATATAAGTTTCCACATGAAGTTGGGAATGGTCCCATAAAATCTATCCCCCAAACGTCAAAGATCTCGACTTCTAGAATGTTTTGCAGCGGCATCTCATGTCTCCTTGAGATGTTTCCAGTCCGTTAACACTTGTCACAGTTTTTGTAGAATGTCTGGGCATCCTTGAATAGTGACGACCAATAAAATCCCGACTGCAAAACCTTAGCAGCAGTTTTGTTACCTCTTAAGTGTCCTCCATACTGTGAAGCATGGCAGTGATGTAGTATAGCTTCCTGTTCATCATGTGGTACGCATCTCCTGATAACCTGATCTGCACAATATTTGAAAATAAGAGGTTCGTCCCAATAATAACGCTTAACATCATTTTGGAACCTCTTCCTAGCTTGATAGTTAAGGTCAGGAGGAGTTATTCCGCTAACTAAATAATTAACGAAATCAGCATACTAGGGGAGTTCAGAAAACTTACCTGCCACCATGGCTGTCGCGGTAGTGCTTGTGGCAGCGAACATCTGCTCGTCAGAGAAGGTCTCCAGTATTTGTGTCTCGTCTGTGGGGAGACTCCGTCCCTTCTCTAGTCTTGACAAGTGATCTGCGACTTGATTCTCTGTCCCCTTTTTGTAACACCCCAAGTTTGGGCTTGGAAGTTTAGGGTCTGAACCGGATCGATCTGATTTTCGGTTCGAATATAAAAGGTGGATTTAGGGAAAGCCTAGTTCGGGATGCTTTAAAAATATGGAAAAATATCTAAAAATCCTCTTTTAATATATATATAAGAGAGTGGTGAAATCAATTTTACAAAATAAGGTTTGGAAGTGCAACATTTCGAAATAGTGACTAAAATGTAATTTTTGAAAAGTTCAGTGGTGACTGCTTTGTAAGGATTAAAACTTTGAATCTTTAAGGAGCTAATTTACCCAAAAAAGGATTTCTCCAGATTTTTCTTAGATTTTAATGATTTAATTAATGTTTAATTAATTAAATGAAAAGTGGAAAACCATATTTTAGATTTTCATAACTAACTTTCTTAAAACTTTCTCATCTCATTTTCTCTCAAAATTCCCTCAGTCAAACACATTCCTACAGCAACATTTCTTTTGATTTTCACACTAAATGATTAGGTTTCAATCATCAATTGGTTCCTAATCCTTTCTACATCAAACCCTCTTCATTTGCTTATTGATTTTTTCAAGGATTTTGGCTCTAATCAAGGAGAAATCTACATTTAGAGGTAAGGATGTTCTTCTCCTCTAAATACTCAGTTCTTTACTGAAATTCCCAACTTCTCAATCCTTAAATTAAGTTTTATAAAAGGTTTTAATGTTGTGATCTTGATTTTGGCTTAAAACTCAAGATTTGGAACAAATCTTGAAGAAATTCGTGGTGATTGTTTGGGCTCTGTTTTAAGATGGCTTTTTAATGTATTTTGGATGTTTAACGATGTGTCATTGAGGTTTAATCCATGCAATCCCGAATAGGTTGATTTTCCTAAGTTCTTGCTTGTGAAAATGGTGGGTTTTGGGGTGATCTTGGTGTTCTATTATAGCTGGAGGTATAAGGACGAGTTTAGGTTCTTTTTGGATGTTAATTGATGTTTAGGAATGGTTAGAAGTGATGGATCTTGGCTGGGTTATGTCGTGGAAGAGTTTGGAGGTGATTTCAGTTGTGTTTGGTAGCCGAAATGTTAGTTTTAGTGAGAGCAGCGAGTTTAGGTGTAATGGCTGAAGATTTTAATGCTTTGAAGGTGTGGGAGCTTAGTTTAAGTCTAAACAACTTAACTAAGCTCAAGAGTAAGTTTTTGGGAAAACTCTCTCTCTTGGATGAACCATTAGATGGTTGGATGCAATGTATTTAATTTGCATGTTTAAATTCTATTTTGAAAGCATGTTTTAGCATGATTAATGCTGGTTTTGAAAGCCATGTGTTGAAGGATGCTCAAGGTGAGAGATCTTTGGTTTGATGTTAATAAATGTGGTTTTAATGCATGGTGATGCATGATGGTTTAATGGCTTTGATTAATGTTTTAAAATAGTGGATTATTGATGATAAACGGTGTATATTGGCAAGTGATGTGTGGTTTTTAAGTACTTGAATCAGATATAGTTAGCCGGCTATAGGATTGGGTGCACCGTGAATAAAGTCGCCTTGGATGTTGAGGGGTTGTAATTGTACCGTAAACTCCATCCAAGTACACTAACGAGATGGTTAAGATCACAATGGTGGTTAAAAGTCTATGTGTGGATCTTGTGTTGTGTGTCCCGTGTTCTTGTTAGTGATGTTATACAACTACCAATGAGTGATGTGGATGGGTTGTGATTGTACCGTTAAACTCCATCACGAGTGTTGAGGGGTTGTGATTGTACCGGTAAACTCCACCTTGTGTGTTCGGTAGTGTGTATGAAGCCTATGGAACAACGCTTGTAATCCGCGTATCTGATTGTGTTTTGTGTTGTAAATGGTTATGAATTATCACTTGAAAGCCAATATGACATGTTGTGCTAATGAAGCATGAGATGCTTGTTTAAGAATGCAAGGTTGCATGAATAATGATGTTTATGTGTTAAAAGGCTTTGTGAAAAGTGTTTTATAAAATGCATTATTGTGTTGTTTCTTTAGAGCATGCCTCACTAAGAATTTGTGCTTACGCTCTCTCTTGAACCAATAATGCAGATAATTGAGGTGTTTGAGGGCAGCAAGGAGGCTAAGAATCCAAGGGAAAGCTAAGCTCATGTATGTTGACTTTTTCACAACATTATTAGCTTTTGATATTTGGCAATGGGAACCTAGGGTGTGATTTGGGAGATGTTTTGGACTCCCTAGTTGTGGCATGATGCCTTAAATGATTTGGACTTGTAAATGGACATTTTGATGCATGTTTTGATGCTTTGATGGTTGTTTGACTTTGGATATTAGGATGTATGCCTATAGACTTGTGGATTTTCCTAATTGATGCCATGAATGTGTTTTGATGATGCAAACATGTACCTTATATGTATGATGACTTGTTGGCATGATTAGGAAGTCATTAGGATGTGTTTGAGTGGATAAATGTATGTTAAACCAGCAAATTCTGTACTTTCTGGGCAATCCGTATCGGAACGGGCACTAGCGTTTCGAAACGGGGGCCTGTAATGGCCTTCGTGTATCGAAACGGGTAGAGGCCGTTCCGAAATGTTTTGGCCACTGCCAGGCCCTGTTTCGATACAGGTCTCAAAACGAACCCGCGTTTCGGAACGGTCAACCCTATTCCGAAACAAATGACCGTTGGGCACTGATTTGAATGATTTTGTGGTTTGCAAGCTTTATGTTTTAGTCCCGAAAATCGTTTTTGCAATTGCATGAGTTTGAGATGTCTGTTTAAGATGAAATTTGACAAGGAAGCATGTAATATGATTAATTTGATATCGGTAACTTAAAAATCAGTTAAGTCCTCCATCTTTCAAGAAATTACAATTTGGTCCCTAACTTTTGTATGTTGTGCAATTGAGTCCCTTATTGCTTTTCGATCGTTGTGCTTTTAAAGTATGAGTTTATCAAGGGTACGCTTAAGGTTAATGTGCATCTAGATAAGATTAAAAAGAAAAAATGTCGTTAATCAAGGTTGACTTTCGGGTTGACTTTGGTTTTCCCCGTGTAATCTTCGTAGTTCGGGTCAACCGTCTAGGCCGGGCTAAGGGGGTTACACTTTTTGTCCTTGATCTCAAGGTCGAACTCTTGCAGTAGCAGAATCCAACGTATCAGTCTAGGCTTTGCATCCTTTTTGGCGAACAGATACTTCAATGCAGAGTGGTCTGTGTGGATTATGACCTTCGTTCCAAGTATATATGAACGAAACTTGTCAATAGAGAACACCACAGCTAACAGTTCCTTCTCTGTTGTGGTGTAATTTACTTGGGCATCATTCAGTGTTTTGCTGGCATAGTATATGACATGAAAGAGCTTGTCTTTCCTCTACCCAAGTTCTGCCCCGACAGCATAGTCACTAGCATCACACGTAATCTCAAATGGTAGTTTCCAATCTGGTGGCTGTACTATTGGGGATGTTACCAACTTTTCTTTCAGAACCTTGAATGCCTCAATACATTCAGCGTTGAAGTCGAAGGGACGGTTCTGCTCCAGAAGATGGCATAAGGGTTTTGTGATCTTTGAAAAGTTCGCGATAAACCTCCGATAAAAACCAACATGCCTTAAGAAACTCCTAATTCCCTTGATTGTGGTCGGTTGCGGCAGCTTTTCAATTACCTCGATCTTAGCTCTGTCGACTTCTATGCCGCGGAAGCTTATTTTATGGCCTAGGACTATCCCTTCATCCACCATGAAGTGACATTTCTCCCAGTTCAATACCAAGTTTGCTTTCTCGCATCTCTCGAGCACTTTCTGTAGGTTGCCTAGGTAGCTTTCAAAATTGTCTCCAAAGACAGAGAAATCATCCATGAATATCTCCTGGAAATCCTCCACCATATCGGAGAATACTGCCATCATGCACCTTTGAAAGATTGCTGGTGCATTACAAAGTCCAAATGGAATCCTCCGAAAAGCGTATGTACCGTATGGGCAAGTGAACGTCGTCTTCTCTTGATCTTCCGGTGCGATGGCTATTTGATTATAACCTGAATATCCATCACGAAAACAATAGTAAGGTTTTCCCGCTAATCTATCAAGCATTTGATCAATAAAGGGCAGGGGAAAGTGGTCCTTCCGGGTAGCTTTGTTAAGCTTCCGGTAGTCCATACAAACCCTCCAACCGATCACAGTCCTGGTTGGGATTAACTCGTTTTTTTCGTTGGTTACCACGGTTATTCCTCCTTTCTTAGGAACGCACTGCACCGGGCTCACCCACTTGCTATACAGATGGCATAAATTATTCCAGCATCTAGCCATTTTATGATCTCTTTACGCACCACCTCTCGCATAGCATCGTTTAAACGTCTCTGTGCATCAATGGTCGGCTTGTGATCATCCTCTAAGAGGATTTTATGCATGCATAGTGCCGGACTGATGCCTTGGATATCAACTATCGTCCATCCAATAGCCTTTTTGTGCTGCTGCAGCATCCCTATTAGTTGTTGTTCCTGTTCCTGCATCAACTTTGAAGAGATGATTACGGGCAACATATCATTTAAACCAAGGAAAACATATTTAAGCTGCCCTGGCAGAGGCTTAAGATCTAGAACAGGGGGCTCTACAGTTGATGGCTTTTTGACTATATGTTCATCCGAGGTATAGTTTAAGGGCTCGAATAATTTACCTGGACGATTGCCTATCCAATTTACCTCCTCTTGATCTTCAGTATCAGGTGTATTAGATTCTGAGGAGCTGCTGTCGTCGTCGCTGCCGTGACAGTCTTCTAAATGGCTGTTGGGGCAGTGGCCAATTTTGATGTCGTGGCAGTCCGACCTGATGCAGGGTTGGTCAAGGATAACTTCAGTTATTGCCTTGCATTCTTCTTCTGCATCAGCATGTTTTATTTCCTGGAGAACATTCAGCTTGATCTCTTGATCGTTCACTCTCATAGTGAGTTCTCATTTTTCCACATCAATCAGTGATCTTCCTGTGGCTAAGAAGGGTCACCCCATGATGATTGGTGCATTCTCATCTGCTTCACAATCTAAGACAAGAAAGTCAATAGAAAAAAATAAATTTATCCACTCTTACCAGAATATCTTCAATTTTTCCCTCTGGATGAACGTAAGAGCGGTCTGCCAGCTGCAGTACGACTGTTGTGGGCCGAGCTTTTCCAATACCTAATTTCTGAAAAATAGATTTGGGTATTAAATTTATACTAGCACCAAGATCATAAAGTGCCTTACCCACAAATTTATCTCCGATTATGCACGGTATGATGAAGCTCCCAGGATCCTTCTTCTTCTAGGGTGGATGCTTGTGCAGAATACTCATGCATCTCCCTGTCATTTTAACCGTTTCAAATTCCCCAAGTCTGGATTTCTTCGACAGGGCATCCTTGAGAAATTTGGCATAACCTGGCATCTCCTTTATTGCATCTAACATCAAAATGTTTATGTGAACCTACTTAAAAATATCGTAGATCTTCTTAAGCTGGGACTCCTGTTTCAACTTCTGTAACCGCTGAGGAAAAGGAGGTGGGGGACGATAATCAGCAATACGTCCTTCCCACTGCATTCAGATCCGAGGAGGCTTAAGTTCTTCATCTTTCTCCTCTGTCCCTTCTGCTGTCGTGACAGGTTCATCGGCAACAGACTATTTGTCATCTGCAGGGGCAGCTTTCTCGGCAGTCGACTCCAAGGCTGGTTTCTTAACTGATTCAGCTTCCTTATATGGCCCTGGTAATTTCTTCCCACTCCTTGTCGTAATGGCTTTACACTACTCATGTGTGGGTTGTCTAGCGTTTTCAGTATCGCTAGGAAATCCTCCATTCTGCCTCGGTTTAATATGCTGGGAAACGTGACCCATCTGTGTCTCTAATGATTTCAGAGTAGCTTCATGGTTGGTCATCCGCATCTCTATTTTATCCATGAATGATTCAGTCTTCTTGACGAAGTGATTCATGTTCTCAATATAAGTTCCTATTTGAGACATAAACGTAGCCAAGGTCTGTTCCAGTATACTCGTCGTGGCACCTGGTGGTTGTTGCTGCTACTGCGGTTGCTGCCGAGTCAGTAATCTAGGTCCCCCTTGATTCTGAGTGTTTTGTGCTTGAGGATTCAGGGCATTGTTAGGGTTGCTCCAAGAGAACTTGGAATCCTTTCTCCAATTGGGATTGTAGTTGTTAGAATTGTAGTTTTGTTTGTTGTAGTTCCCAACATACATCCCTTACTCTAATTGTAGCGGACAATCTTCCGAACTGTGATTCCCATCGCAAGTTCCGCATATCTCTTCAGCTTAGTAGACAGGTTGTGAATCTTCTCTCAGAAGCTTTTTCATTGCCTTAGTAAGATATGCCACCTGTGATTTTAGAGAACTATCTGCCTCATAATTTTTTACAGCTAGAACTTGTTTACCGCCTCTTCTTGCTGTAGGAAACTGTTCCTCGTTCTTCGCCAGATTTTTCAATACCGCCATTGCATCTTCTGGATCTTTGTCCAACAGCAATCCATTCGCTGCTGAATCAATTCTCATACGAGTCTGTAAGTTTGCAGCGTTATAAAATTTAGTTACCTGGTTCTAAACGGGGAATCCATGCATTGGGTAGTTCCTCAGAAGAGTGGTAAATCTGTCCCAGGCCTCGTGCATTGGCTCGTTATCTTCTTGTTGAAAAGTAGCAATTTCGTTGCGTAATCGCTCAGATAAATGTGAAGGATTAAAATGAGACAAAAATTCACGAGTTAAATCTGCCCAAGTTCGTATTGAACCCGGTGTTAGTTTATTCCACCAAGTTTTCGCCCCGTCCCTCAACGAATGAGGAAAAAACTGAAGCCTCAGTATCTCCGGATTAACTCCTGGTAGTCTAAACGAACCACAGATTTCCTAGAACGTTTTCAGATGCTCCCTAGCATCCTCTGTAGCAGCACCACTAAATTGGCCAGCGTTGTTAATCATGCTGAACATAACGGGTTTCAGCTCAAAATTGTCAACTTCTACGTCTAGCAGGGTTGTTTCTAGTTCCACATGATCATTGATCATGTAGTCTCGGCATGACCGACGTGCGGTAGCGACAGGAGGATCGGTATGTTGTTCGTTCCTCCCATCTCCGGCAGGATCTTCTTCATCCTGGGGATTCCTTTGGTTGTTCATAGCTTCTAACTATTCTTCAAGGTATTCGTTTCTGGATAACACAAGCGAAGTCGGTTCCTAAGATTGTACGAGCGTTCGATTTCAGGGTCTAATGGATACTCAGGTTCCTCTCCTCGTCTCGATCTACGCATAAATAGAAAACCTTGTGAAAAGCACAAGTTGAACAATCCAAGTGAAACAAAACAGAAAAATAAAAGAAGTGCAGTAAAAGGTAGGGTAAAGATATGTTGCCAGTCCTCGACAATGGCGCCAAAAACTTGTTGCGTGTAAAAGTGTCTATCGCAATGTAGTGAAATTGTACATGACGCAAGTAGTAAAGTGATACGTAAGTATCGGATATCGTCTCCACAGGGACTAGGCTAATAGCTTCAACCTGAAATTACTGCACGAGAGGAAAAAGAAATAGTTTAAATATTTGTCACGAGATAATAAAGAATACTGATAATTAAAGAGTAAAGGATTCAGGATAGAGAGAATGGGCCGGTATTGAATTGCTCAGTAGTGTAGGTGTTGCAAAGTCTAGGAATATCTGTTCTGTCATTGCGCCTGTCGTGGCAGCACCTGTCGCGGCAGCGATCTGTTGTTTGTCGTGGCAGCGATCACACAACTCTGTACTTCAAGCTTGGCAAGAATCCCTATTGTGCCTTGGCCTATCCCTAGGTCCAAGTCTGTTGATGAACACGTCTTTGATGATACCTCCCGGCGTGAATCGACGGATGAACACCGATGTTGTTGAATTCTTCCTTAGCCACCTAACCTTGTCTTATCCCTAGGTCCGAGATAGTTCAACCATAAACTGGAGAACCCATACTTATTCCTTTCGTATACTTAACTCTCCCGATATTAAGTAAATATGTAATCTCACAATGCTCCCCCGATACTCTTGCAAGATGTTGAAAACCAAAATAAGCAAACTTGAAGTCTATTTTATTGAACAGAAAAATTCCTAAAACAAATGCAATCCTTGCAACTACTTTACAAATCAACCCATAGCCCTAGGGGAAGTTTAGAACATGATGAGAAAGGGAAAACGACTAGGGTTTAGAAGAGAAGGCTAGAGAGTAAGATATCTTTCCCTAGGTCAAATTACATGCCTTTATATAGGCCTTGGGTTCAAGTTTTCTAATATGGCAAGAATACAAGTTTAAACTAAAGTACAACTCTATTAAAGACTAGATCTTCAGAGCATATATCTTTAATTCTTCATTCCTTCTTGCTTGGAGTTTCTTCCTTGAACTTTGGGCTTGGCCTTCATTCTGATCTAGGGCTTGGAAAAATATAAGGGTGTTCCACGACAGACCGACTTAATTTTCTCTTTCTGTCGAGTCCCACTTTACTTCTTCTCTTCACCATTGCTGTTGTCCTTGGCTGCCACATCAGCGACCATGGCAGCATCGTCCTTCTTGTCTGCACATCCAGTTCCAGCTCAGCTTCTTTACTACCCAGCGTCTGCTTCTTCTCTGCCCTCCATTTGCTACAGCAGCTACCTGCAAAAGCAACCAATTTCAGTAGAAACAGTGTCATTTAATATATTTGTGATGTATAAATGAAATCTAACCTAAATGCAATGAATTATGCTTGAATGCAACATAAATATGGGTTAAATAGGGGGTAAATTATAGAACTTTTACACACTCAATAGGAGCGTTACCGAAACCGGAAAACAGGAGATCGGAAACAAGGAATCATTCTTAATTAAGCTATTAATTTTAATGCGCACGCGGAAAGTGGGCTAGCAAAAATTTTCTTCTGAACATACATAAACTAAACACAATCTCTTTTTATCATGCCTACCAATTTACAAGCCAATTTAAAATTTTCCTATTACCATTATCGAATTCCAATTCCAGATTTATAACCTAACCATTCGGTCACAATGCTTCTATTTAGCCAATTCATTCTAATCGTTATCTAATAAATTACCAAATTACTATCTTGAATATAATTGGATCAAACATGCTGAATACTTAAACTATTCGATACCATGCCATTCGAAACTTTAATTAAGTAGTTTAGGTGATTTTCGAATTAATCCCATTTATCAATAATTAATTACATCAATTTTTCATACAGGACATAATAGATTTCAATCTCATGGCATTCAATTTTCTTTAATTAGATCATTACAAAATATCAAGTTTTATATGTCCCTAAACCATGTCAAGTTATAGACTATGAACAACAAAAAGAATCGGCAAGACCACTAGCTCGACTTACATTTATATACAACAAAATAATGAGGCTATCTACTTAAATACAAAACATGGTTCTAGCCCCCTAAAAAAACATCATGGAGCATATAACTTCAAACACCATTGCAGACTTAAGTTACGACCAAATAAAACAAAACGAATCCTTAAACAGACTTTGAAGCCACCATCTAGGAGTCTAAAGATAAGACAAAGATCATACATATTTATGAACTTGTAACTTGATCCAATCGAATGCTAACTTTAAGGTCCAAGCGATCCTGCTAAAGTTGGGAAGAAGAAAACAATGGAGCGTTAAGTACAAATTGTACTTAGCGAGGTAATGCTAAATCTAAATCATTCTTGAGCTTTTAATGTGATCAAGCATTGAGTTTACTTAGCTAGGTTTATTAACATCCAAATTTCACCCAACTAAGCTTATGAAAAATCAAATACACATAGCATCATGCATAACATAATCAACATTCATGGCACATGCTCGAATACATAACAAACAACATTAATTTATCACATGCTTCCATTTGATTCGATCAATACCATAATTCAATTCAATTTCTAGAATACTCAATCTCATGCTTAACAATTGAATTAACCAAAATTCATGCTAATCAATACATAGCATCATTAATTTATCAAAACAAAATCACCAATTTTCCATGAGCATATCATTCGAATAGGTCTCAAACCATTAACAAAAAATTAGAAATTATCAAACTTATCTCATCTCAATTTCCATGCATTCGAACAGGGTCATTGCCTATTATACATATATTCGGACTTGTAAGCATTTCATATGCATTATATCATAATCTGAAGGACCAATGTCCACAAAATACATTCATAAATTTCACATCATGTCATACCAAGTCATAACAATCCATGTATCCAATTCACGAGCTTTACATAATTAAGCAATTCTATTTAATTTAATTAGGTTCCATTGCATTGCATTTTATTTCATTGCCCTAGGTAGAGTAGACGTATCAGATATTCAAGCCATCAAGATGGTACCAAGTACCTAACAATGGTTGCACAAAGCAACAAACAATGGATACCCAATAGCATCATGTGTCTTGAACAACAATCAAGAACACCTTATCATAATCGAAGAGTACCCAAGGTACTAACAATGGTTGCACAAGGCAACAAGCAATGGTTGCACGAAGCAACAAACAAGAGAGCTCAAACTCTAGGCATGTCGTACTATCTAAAACTTCTAATCGACCGAGGGCATTATTCTTGTTAATTTATTATTCATTACTTTATTTAACATATACATTTTTCATCATTCGATTTGCATACTCATTCATTCACATTAACACATGGGCATCAACTTCATACATGCATATCAAGCATAACAAAATTACCATAGGGCAGTCCACATACTCATATAATCAAGCACCATTAAGAATCTAATTTCATGCTTGTCCAATATACAAAAAGATCACATAGGCAGTCCACATTTGCATATAGTCAAACAATATTAAAATCCAAATCAAGCATATAAATTATGGCATTTAAATCACATAAAGCAGTCCGCATTTTCACGAAATCAAACATTAGCCAAAATCTCAAATCATGCATCCATTTTTCCTTTGATCTCCTTCCCATACTAAACACATTACCAAATATCAATTAGGTCCAATTTCATGCATAGAAATTATAAATTACAAAATAATAAGGTGGTTCAGACACTAGTCCCAACACTAATACAAAATTACACTCACAACTCCTTAAGCTTGATCTTGAATTAAGATGCCCTTGTTTCTTCCTCTCGATTGATCGATCCTAGCTTCCTCTAAAGTTTCTTCACAATTTCGATCTTAATTCTCAACATAAAACGAATACACACTATATTAGAAAGCCATTCAATCATAATTACTCCTCAATTTCAAGCATGAACATACATTTCCAAATCTGACTTTCTATTATAAACTAGTTGGAGGTCTAGTTAGTGTTTTAATCATATCTTTTTAATTACCATCCAAAATTCACTTATCATATATCGTTAGAAAGGTATTAAACTCAATTTTCTACTCATGTAAACCTCATATTTTTATCTCATTCGGGTAAATACAGTTTATTACTTAATTACACCCCTTTCGATAAATCTGGGCAACTTGTACTGTCCAACTTTAAAAATTCATATATCCTAATTTACATACTGAAATTGTGTTCTGTTTTTTTTCAATGATTCTAGACATACCAAAGTTTATACAGTAAAAATTTCAATTCTAAATACCTTAAATCCAATTTTTGGTGAATTTTCAAAGTTACTGCTTATGATTTGTATTCCACTGGACAACTTACTCAATTGTCACCTTTAGCTTAAAATTCATCTAATTACATCATTCAAAGTCTAAATTCACTTATGGCATGACTTATACTATTCTTTCATGACATTTTACAGTCCAAATTAACCTTTAATTTCTACGGTCAAGACCTCAATTTTACCGATTTTCCAGTTCAGTCCCTAAATTCCATTATTTCCGAATACATGGCCACTTTTAGTTCTAATCAAATTTCCCATTTTTAATTCGTTATTCCAGCAAACAAAAATTAATTTCTCATAAAATCCTTATTTCTTCACAACTTTCTCCTAGTGAAAATTTTCTAATTAAATCTCTAATCATACAAATTTTCCAACTATCCATGACTTTACACTTTCTCTCAAAACAGTCCCTTTATGAATCTATTTATAATTTCTCAAGTAGTTTTTCTAGGATTTCATTAGCTCAACATATTATATTCATCAAGACTCTCATATTTTTATGTTTATACAGATTTTAAGTTTGCATGCATGGTGTGTTACATAACCGAATAGCTACAAGGAGAATAGAACTTACTTTTTGCTTTTCTTGTTAACACTAGCTACCCTTCTCAATTCCTAGCTTAAACCTTCAAACATGCAAGCTAAACCTTCACCATTTGAGCTCCAAAACTTTCAGACCTTTGAGCTTCTCTTCTCTCTATTTCTCTCAAACCTCACGGCAACAAGGAGGAGAAATGATGGAGAGAAGACACCCTCCCTAATTTGGGAGATTTGATAGCTTCCAAAATTACTCAAGTGTCCTTTAACCTTTCTCTTTTATCATCATTTTACTAAGGGCAGCCATAAGGACTTTTCATTTTTAACATGCAATTTTCAATCATTATAATTATTTTAAATTGATCATCAAATTTCCTTTGCCATGCTTTCTTTAATTTTCCCAATTTGGTCCGATTTCCACAAGGAAATGTACCACTTCTTAATTTCTTTTAATTCTTCTAATTTCAAACTTTGGATCTTGTTATTACTAATTTGAATCTACTAATTTATCATTTGGCTAAATTCCTTAATTCAAAGGCTTAATTACTTTTTAATTTGAATTGGTGCAATAATTGCCCAATTAAGAAATTCAAGGACTAAATTGAACAATTCACTTAATTGCAAACTCAATTGCTTCTAAGAATAAATAAATAATTAAATTTAATGGCTTTAAATTCTAGGACGGAAATGTGGGTGTTACAATTCCCTCCTCCTTAAAGAAAGAATTCGTTGAATTCTTACGTGAACTGAATAAATGAGGATATTGCTTCCGCATCGTATCCTCGGGTTCCCACGTTGCTTCTGTAACGTGATGATTCTTTACAGAGAATTTTAACAAGAGGGATGTTCTTGTTACGAAGCCTTTTAATTTCTCGATCAAGAATCTGAATAGGTTCCTCTTCATAAGAGAGGTCAGGATTAAGTTCAACTTCTTCTGGTTCGAGAATGTGAGACAGATCAGATCAATAACGCCTTAACCTAGAAACATGAAAGACATTATGAATCTTATCGAATTCAGGAGAAAGTGCGAGGCGATAAGCTACATGACCAATTCTCTCAATTACTTTGAACGGTCCAATAAAACGAGGACTAAGCTTTCCTTTCTTGCCGAAACGGAAAACTTTCTTCCACGGAGAAACTCTGAGAAATACTTTATCTCCGACTTCATATTGAATGTCCCTACGCTTCAGATCAGCGTACGACTTCTGCCTATCAAAAGCTTGTTTCAACCGGGAATGAATAATTTGAACCTGTTCTTCAGTTTCCTGAAGTAGTTGAGGTCCTAAAACTTTATTATCTCTGAGTTCATAGCAGCACAAAGGAGTTCGACATTTCATTCCATACAGTGCTTCAAAAGGAGCCATCTGAATAGAAGACTGATAGCTATTATTATAAGCGAACTCGATTAACGATAGTGATTTCTCCCAGTTCTTACTGAAATCGATAATACAAACTCTAAGCATATCTTCAAGAATTTGAATTACTCTTTCATATTGTCCATCGCTTTGAGGATGAAAAGATGTGCTAACATCCAGCTTAGTTCGAAGAGCCTTGTGTAGAGTTTTCCAGAATCGAGCTGTAAATCGAGGATCTCGATCTGAAACAATAGAAGTTGGAACTCCGTGCAAACAAATAACTTCTCGAATATACAGTTCTGCTAAGGTTTCAAGACTATAATTCATCCGTACCGGAATGAAATGTGCTGATTTAGTGAAACGATCAACGATCACCCAGACAGCATCACACTTTCTTGGAGAGTAGGGAAGACCGGTCACGAAATCCATCGTAATCCGTTCCAATTTCCATTGCGGAAATTCAAGAGGTTGAAGTAATCCAGTAGGAGCATGATGTTCGGCTTTGACCCGTTGACAGTTCAGACACCTTACACAAAGTCATTGATAGCCGATTTCATTCCAGACCACCAATACAAGGGCTTGAGATCCTTGTACATCTTAACAGATCGAGGGTGGATTGAAAAAGAACTTTGATGCGCTTCTTGCAAAATTTCAGCTTGTAATTCCTTGTTATTAGGCACACAAATCCGATCTTTGAAATATAGAAGACCGTTTGACTTGACAGAAAAATCAGGATTAGATTCAAGCTTATACAAGATTTTCTAAAGTTCCGGATCAACTTGTTGGAGTTCTTTGATTCTAGAAATCAGAACAGATTGAACCTGGAGTTCGTTCAGATAATTCTGAGCTTTATATAGTCGAAAATAAGCATTGATGACCAAAAAAGCTATGAACAAACAAATCAAAGATGTTACTTGGAAAGCAAGACACTATTCAAATGGTTCAATAAATTTTTCAAGATTGAACATTTTCAGATTTTGAGAATTTCGAAAGACTTACCAAGGTTCGGTTTTCGACTCAGAGCATCAGCAACCACGTTAGCCTTTCCAGGATGGTAGTCGATGGTCAGATCATAATCTTTGAGTAATTGCAACCACCTTCTTTGTCTAAGGTTCAACTCTTTTTTAGTAAGCAAGTACTTCAGACTTTTATGATCGGTGATTAGCTTACACTTCTCACCGTACAAATAATGCCACTAGATTTTAAGTGCAAATACGATGGCCGCTAATTCAAGATCATGAGTTGAATAGTTCAGTTTGTGAGGCTTAAGTTGTCGAGAAGTGTATGCAATCACATTACCTTCTTGCATCAGAATACATCCAAGGCCCAAATGTGACGCATCACTGTAAACAACGAATTCTTTTCCAGATTCGGGTTGAATAAGAACAGGAGCACAAGTCAAAGCTTGTTTAAGCTGATCAAAACTTCTTTGTTGTCCTTCGGACCACTTAAACGGTTCACTCTTTCTGAGCAATTTGGTTAGTGGTGCAGCAATTACCGAATATCCTTTCAAAAATCTCCGGTAATACCCAGCTAAACCAAGGAAATTTCGGACCTCGCTTACATTGCTCGGAGGTTGCCATTCAAGAATTGTCTAAATTTTCTTAGAATCAACCTTGATTCCTTCGGCTGAAATAACATGTCCGAGGAATGACACTTTTGGAAGCCAGAATTCACATTTAGTGAACTTAGCAAATAGCTGATTTTCTCGGAGTGTCTGGAGTACAATCCGAAGATGTTGAGCATGTTCTTACCTATTACGAGAATAGACCAGAATATCGTCGATGAATATGACAACAAACTTGTCAAGATGAGGCTTGAATACTCGGTTCATCAGATCCATGAATGCAACAAGGGCATTCGTTAACTCGAATGGCATCACCAGAAATTCATAATGACCATAACGAGTTCTGAAAGAAGTTTTGGGTATATCTTCATCTTTCACCCTCATTTGATAGTAACCGGATCGAAGGTCAATTTTAGAGAATACACCAGCATCCTTCAACTGATCAAACATATCTTCAATTCGAGGCAACGGATACTTGTTCTTGATAGTTACTCTGTTCAATTGCCGGTAATCAATGCAAAGTCGCATCGTTCCGTCTTTCTTTTTCACAAATAGAACTGGAGCACCTCAGGGAGAAGTGTTGGGTCGAATGAAACCCTTATCCTCTAACTCTTGAATTTGTTTCTTTAACTCTTGCAATTCAATAGGTGTCATGCGATAGGGCGTAATGGACACTGGATTAGTTCCAGGCTGAACTTCATTTTTGAACTCGACTTCTCGGATTTGAGGGAGTCCTGGGAGTTCCTCAGGAAACACATCAATAAATTCAGATACAATAGGCATTTCAGTTAAGCAAAAATCTAGTTCATCTTGCAATGCCATAGCAGCAAAAAGAGATGTTGGTTTCTTGTCAATTAACATAATTGATTATTTTCCTAATCCCCTTAAGTACAGTCTTTTATTCTGACAATCAATACAGGCTTCATGTCTACCCAAGCAGTCTAAACCTAATACTAGGTCAAACTCACATTTAGGTAGTATATACAGGTCACAGGGAAAAGGTACATTTCGAATAGATACAAGACTATTCTTATAGATCAGGTTGATAGGTAAGTCACCTCCTATAGGGTTTGAAACAATTAATCCAGTTTTAACAATTTCAAGCTTTAACTGTAACTTGTCAATCAGGTGAGAACACACAAAAGAATGAGTTGATCCCGAATCTATTAAAGCATAAACATGAGTAAGGTTTAGTTCAAACATACCCGCAATAACATCTGGAGATTCTTCCTCATCCTTGCCACGAATATGATAGACTCGAGCTGGAGCTCGTGATTCCTGATGTGTGGTGGCTTTCGACTAATTGCTTCTACCTCTGCCCTGATTTCCAGACTGTGATTGTCTAGTATTCTTGTTCCGATTGGATTGCACATGATTCGAGTTAGCAGAGTTTTGAGCATGAGCTTGATCTCTCATCGCTAGACAGTCTCTGATATAGTGATCACTTCCGCAACAAGTAAAACATAAGTTGGCCTGCCTTCGGCACTGACCAAAATATGGTTTCTGACAATGCTGACAGACGATAGCCTCTTCTGAATTCCACGGGCTATTAATATATATAACCAGGACAGAAAGTCTACTCATTGATTGAGGCTTCGGTGTGAAGTTACTACGAGGAGCTGGATTATATGAAGAAGAACATTCTTTCTGGCTTTTAGACTTCTTCGATTTCCAGTGAGACTTGTCATCACTCTTGTGCTTCTTATCATGTCGGTAACCGCTTTTCTGCTTTTCTGCGGCCTGAAACTTGGATTCTGTAGCAATTGCTCGATTTACAAGAGTTTGGAAGTCCGTGATATCCAAGGCGGTAAACATCGGACCCAGCTCATCATTCAGACTGTCAATAAACATGCGACATTTTTTTCTCTCTCTCTTTATGTACTCAGAACCATACTTGCAGTACTTACAGAAATCAGCCACGTACTGCTCTATTGGTCGACCCGCTTGCTTTAGATGCAAGAAACGCTTTCTTCGATCGGCCAAGTACTGTTCACTGATGTATTTCTTCTTGAATTCTTCTACAAAGAATTTCTAGTTCACAGATTCAGCTGGAGCGGTTTATGTTGTAGTCTCCCACCAGTTCAAAGCTTCATCGGCAAGTAAGGCAACAACGCATTCGAGCTTATGCTCATCTGAGCACTGAAGTTGCTTAGTCAATATCTGAGTAGTTCTTTCTAACCAATAGTCAGCTTCTTCAGGTTTCTCTTCACTAGAGCCTTCAAATGTATAGGCTCGATGCTGAGCAAGCTTTTTAATAGGAGCTCTGCTAGGGGCAGTAGCTACCGGAGCAAGTTGTTCATGTCTCATGTTCGTCAAAAGCTTATCGAACAATTCTTTCATACTAAGAAGGCAATCTCTTTGAGCATTCTGAACAGTCGGATTATTAGTGTTCGTCCTAGGCTAAATAGGAGGTTGTTGTCGAGTGCTATCTTGCACATGAGGTTGTGGTCGAGTACTATTTGGTACATGAGGGTTCTCTTGTACCGGAGGGTTTTCTTTCGTACGGGTAACCTCTAGTACCGGTGGATTTCCTTTCATACAGACACTATCTTGTACATGAGGGTTTTCTTTCATATGGATACTATCCCCTTCACTTGAGGATCCTAGAGGACTTTCATCGTCTCGAGCTAAATGTGTTTCTTTCATTCTAATTCAGATCAAACAAAATCAGAGTTAGGAACATAATTACAAGAAATTCAATGTATGATCCCTAGGTGGCTTGACTCAACTAACAATGCACACAGAACACATTCGAGGTCTATAGGACCTGTAACCTAAAAAGCTCTGATGCCACAAAATATAACACCCCTAACCCGGGCCAAGAGTTAGGAGCGTTACCGGAACCGGAAAACAGGAGATCGGAAATAAGGAATCATTCTCAATTAAGCTACTCATTTAATGCGCACGCGGAAAGTGGGCTAACAAAAATTTTCTTCTGAACATACATAAACTAAACACAATCTCTTTTAATCTTGCCTACCAATTTACAAGCCAATTTAAATTTTTCCTATTACCATTATCGAATTCCAATTCCAAATTTATAACCTAACCATTCGGTCACAATGCTTATATTTAGCCAATTAATTCTAATTGTTATCTAATAAATTACCAAATTACTATCTTTAATATAATTGGATCAAACATGCCGAATACTTAAACTATTCGATACCATGCCATTCGAAACTTTAATTAAGTAGTCTAGGTGATTTTCGAATTAATCTCATTTACCAATAATTAATTACATCAATTTTTCATACAGTACATAATAGATTTCAATCCCATGACATTCGATTTCTTTCAATTAGATCATTACAAAATATCAAGTTTTATATGCCCCTAAACCATGTCAAGCTATAGACTATGAACAACAAAAAGAATAGGCAAGACCACTAGCTCGACTTACATTTATATACAACAAAATAATGAGGCTATCTACTTAAATACAAAACATGGTTCTAGCCCCCTAATAAAACATCATGAAGCATATAACTTCAAACACCATCGCAGACTTAAGTTACGACCAAATAAAACAAAACGAATCCTTAAACAGACTTCGAAGCCACCATCTAGGAGTCTAAATATAAGACTAAGATCATACATATTTCTAAACTTGTAACTTGATCCAATCGAATGCTAGCTTTAAGGTCCAAGCGATCCTGCTAAAGTTGGGAAGAAGAAAACAACGGAACGTTAAGTACAAATTGTACTTAGCGAGGTAATGCTAAATCTAATTCATTCTTGAGCTTTTAATGTGATCAAGCATTGAGTTTACTTAGCTAGGTTTATTAACATCCAAATTTCACCCAACTAAGCTTATGAAAAATCAAATACACATAACATCATGCATAACATAATCAACATTCATGGCACATGCTCGAATACATAACAAACAACATTAATTTATCACATGCTTCCATTTGATTCGATCAATACCATAATTCAATTCAATTTCCAGCATACTCAATTTCTTGCTTAACAATTGAATTAACCAAAATTCATGTCAATCAATACATAACATCATTAATTTATCAAAACAAAATCACCAATTTTCCATGAGCATATCATTCGAATAGGTCTCAAACCATTAACCAAAAATCAGAAATTATCAAACTTATCTCATCTCAATTTCCATGCATTCGAACAGGGTCATTGCCCATTTTACATATATTCGGACTTGTAAGCATTTCATATGCATTATATCATAATCGAAAGGACCAATGTCCACAAAATACATTCATAAATTTCACATCATGTGATACCAAGTCATAACAATCCATGTATCCATTTCACGAGCTTTACATAATTAAGCAATTCTATTTAATTTAATTAGGTTACTTTGCATTTTATTTCATTGCCCTAGGTAGAGTAGACGTATCAGATATTCAAGCCATCAAGATGGTACCGAGTACCTAACAATGGTTGCACGAAGCAACAAGCAATGGTTGCACAAAGCAACAAACAATGGATGCCCAATAGCATCATATGTCTTGAACAACAATCAACTAAATGTAACCCCCTTAAACCCGACCCAAGGGTTATGGGCCGAATCTAGGAAGTTAGATTGAAAACGTAACCCTCAAGTAATTTAAAAACGGTGTCGTTTAATATTAAAATCCATATTTCAAAAAAAAACACAGTCGTATAGATAAAGCAATCTAAAATAAAGTAGCAAAATATCCAGTTAAAATTCTCATGCATGCTAAATCATTTAAAACCCCAAATAAATATGAAAGTAACCGAATTTACATAAAAATCTCAAATAATATTATAACCGGAATAAAACCGAAATAAATCTGAAAACTAGAAATATTCATACTAAAACATTAATAAATCTGGTAATTGTAGTCCTCCAAGTACCGAAAGCCTATGTCTGAGAATCTGAAACAAGAACTAAGGGGGAGTCAGCTATTAAGCTCAGTGTGTCTCTAAGGTGCATCAGACAGAAAATCACAGGAATCATACAGTCAACATAGTTATTTCAACAGTCAATCAAATATACAGATATGCAATGCACGATGCACCTAAGTCTATGTCATGAACCCATCTACATCACCGTCCGAAGAGTAAGGTTCCCCAGAACCACTCTCTACATCGTCACCATCCGAAGTGGAACTCAGCCCGAAGGGTGGAACCACTGATCCGAAGTGGAATTCAACCCGAAGGATGAAACCACTGAACTTCCTCCGTACAAATCCCACCCGAATGATATGATATGAATATTCCGATCTTAATCCGAATGCAACATCATTAGTCCGAAAATGCATGAGCATTTAGTCCGATAATTAACTATTCATAATCCAATGTATGATGTTTAACAGAATGACATACAACATATCATATAGCCCAGATCACAACATATCACATAGTCCAGATCACAACATATCACATAGTCCAGATCACAACATATTTTATAGTCAACCATCACATAGCATCAACATATTTCACAATCGAACATCACACAACATCAACACATAAAATGTAGCACAAGCAGAGAACACACCTTAGCCGAAGCAACTCAACCTACTTAATGATGTGATTTGTCATGATCAGAAGTATTGGATCCAACAAAAACTCAAACGGTAGGAGATAATATTGCACGAGTTCAAAATACTGGATCGAATATTGATAACAAAAAAAAAATGTTGCGCCGATAGGGGAAAAGATGAACAATGGTGCGGGTGAATTTCAATAACAAAAGGGTTTCAAGGGTTTTAATTTATATAACAAAATAAATAAAATAATTTAATATTAGAAAGGGTAGAAAATTCGTTTCCAGTAGAGAACTAGGCGAATTGAATTTAATCTAAAACAAAAAGGTTTATAATAATAATAATAATAATAATAATAATAATAATAAAACAAGAATTTAAGTTGAAAAATGAGAGTCAATTCAACTGTGAGTAAAAAGAGAATTAAAATTCAATTTCAAATTAAAAGATTAAATATATATATATATATATATATATATATATATATATATATATATATATATATCGTTTCCAGTAAACCATTTGATTTAGAATTCAATTTCATAAAAAAATGGTTATTTACAAAGTCAATTCTCGACTTTTCAAGAAATTTCAAATTAATTTTTAAGTTTCATAAAAATTCTTATTTAGTCCCTTATAGGAAATTAGGGTTTTTAATTACGGATTTCAAAATTAGGATTCTAAATTAGGGATTTTTCAAATTTAGGGTTTACAATTTGGACGTAATTTTTGGGGTGTTACAGATGCCCAATAGCATCATATGTCTTGAACAACAATCAAGAACACCTTATCATAATCGAAGAGTACCCATGGTACTAACAATGGTTGCACAAGGCAACAACCAATGGTTGCACGAAGCAACAAACAAGAGAGCTCAAACTCTAGGCATGTCGTACTATCTAAAACTTCTAATCGACCGAGGGCATTATTCTTGTTAATTTATTATTCATTACTTTATTTAACATATACATTTTTCATCATTCGATTTGCATACTCATTCATTCACATTAACACATGGGCAGCAACTTCATACATGCATATCAAGCATAACAAAATTACCATAGGTCAGTCCACATACTCATATAATCAAGCATCATTAAGAATCTAATTTCATGCTTGTCCAATATACAAAAAGATCACATAGGCAGTCCACATTTGCACATAGTCAAACAATATTAAAATCCAAATCAAGCATATAAATCATGGCATTTAAATCACATAAAACAGTCCGCATTTTCACGAAATCAAACATTAGCCAAAATCTCAAATCATGCATACATTTTTCCTTTGATCTCCTTCCCTTACTAAAAACATTACCAAATATCAATTAGGTCCAATTTCATGCATAGAAATCATAAATTACTAAATAATAAGGTGGTTCGGACACTAGTCCCAACCCTAATACAAAATTACACTCACAACTCCTTAAGCTTGATCTTGAATTAAGATGCCCTTGTTTCTTCCTCTCGATTGATCGATCCTAACTTCCTCCAAAGTTTCTTCACAATTTCGATCTTAATTCTCAACATTAAACGAATAGACACTATATTAGGAATCCATTCAATCATAATTACTCCTCAATTTCAAACATGAACATACATTTCCAAATCTGATTTTCTATTAAACTAGTTGGAGGTCTAGTTAGTGTTTTAATCATATCTTTTTAATTACTAATCCAAAATTCACTTATCATATATCGTTAGAAAGTTATTAAACTCAATTTTCTACTCATGTAAACTTCATATTTTTATCGCAGTCGGGTAAATACAGTTTATTACTTAATTACACCCCTTTCGATAAATTTAGGCAGCTTGTACTGTCCAACTTTAAAAATTCATATCTCCTAATTTACATACTGAAATTGAGTTACAGTTTCTTTAAATGATTCTATACATACCAAAGTTTATACATTAAAAATTTCAATTCGAAATACCTTAAATCCAATTTTTGGTGAATTTCCAAAGTTACTGCTTATGATTTGTATTCCACTGGACAGCTTACTCAATTGTCACCTTTAGCTTAAAATTCATCTAATTACATCATCCAAAGTCTAAATTCACTTATGACATGACTTATACTATTCTTTCATGACATTTTACAATCCACATTAACCTTTAATTTCAACGGTCAAGTTCTCAATTTTACCAATTTTCCAGTCCAGTCCCTAAATTCCATTATTTCCGAATACATGTCCACTTTTAGTTCTAATCGAATTTCCCCCTTTTTAATTCGTTTTTCCAACAAAACAAAATTAATTTCTCATAAAGTCCTTATTTCTTCACAACTTTCTCCTAGTGAAATTTTTTTAATTAAATCTCTAATCATACAAATTTTCCAACTATCCATGACTTTACACTTTCTCTCAAAAAAGTCCCTTTATGAATCTATTTATAATTTCTCAAGTAGTTTTTCTAGGATTTCATTAGCTCAACTTATTATATTCTTCAAGACTCTCATATATTTCATGTTTATACAAATTTTAAGTTTGCATGCATGGTGTGTTACATAACCGAATAACTACAAGGAGAATAGAACTTACTTTTTGCTTTTCTTGTTGACACTAGCTACCCTTCTCAATTCCTAGCTTAAACCTTCAAACATGCAAGCTAAACCTTCACCATTTGAGCTCCAAAACTTTCAGACCTTTGAACTTCTCTTCTCTCCATGTTCTCTCAAACCTCACAACAACAAGGAGGAGAAATGATGGAGAGAAGACACCCTCCCTAATTTGGGGGATTTGATAGCTTCCAAAATTACTCAAGTGTCCTTTAACTTTTCTCTTTTATCATCAATTTACTAAGGGCAACCCTAATGACTTTTCATTTTTAACATGAAATTTTCAATCATTATAATTATTTTAAATTGGTCATCAAATTTCCTTTGCCATGCTTTCTTTAATTTTCCCAATTTGGTCTGATTTCCACAAGGAAATGTACCACTTCTTAATTTCTTTTAATTCTTCTAATTTCACACTTTGGATCTTGTTATTACTAATTTGAATCTACTAATTATCATTTGGCTAAATTCCTTAATTCAAAGGCTTAATTACTTTTTAATTCGAATTGGTGCAATAATTGCCTAATTAAGAAATTCAAGGACTAAATTGAACAATTCACTTAATTGCAAACTCAATTGCTTCTAAGAATAAATAAATAAATTAAATTTAATGGCTTTAAATTCTAGGACGGAAATGTGGGTGTTACACATCATAGGCTTCTTGTAACTCATCAAAAGTATACGAATTTGAAATGGATGAGTTAGGAGTTACCCCCCCCCCCCCCCCTCATTGAGGGCCATCAAGCATAGGTGGGCTACCTAATCATCGGTGGAGTCTTCATCACTCCATGTGGCCACATATGCTTGCTTTGAAGATGATCCCTTCTTGTTGGACTTGTGGGTTTCCTTCATCTTCTTCTTCGATTCATGATAAGATCTTTCCATTTCATTCTTCATGAACCAGGTAAATTTCTTGAAGAGATAGGCCATCTCTTCGTCTTCACTTTCCTCCTCACTTGATTCAACATGTCGACATTTGAAGGATTTAAGAGCAACGCCACTCCTGTTGATGCCTAGCTCTTTGACTTTCTTCTCCCCTATCTTCTTTATCTCTTCCTTTTTCTTCTCCTCTTCTTTTCCTTTCTGTAACCCCCTTAGCCCGGCCTAGACGGTTGACCCGAACTATGAAGATTACACGGGGAAAACCAAAGTCAACCCGAAAGTCAACCATGATTAACGACCCTTTTTTTCTTTTTAAACTTGTCTAGATGCACATTAAACCTAGGCATACTCTTGAGATAAGCATACTCAAAAATCACAGCAATCGGAAAACAATAAGGGACCCAATTGCACAAAATACGAATTTAGGGACAAATTTGTAAATTCTGCAAATTAAGAGGACTTTACCAATTTTTAAGTTACCACTATGAAATTAGTCATGTTTCATGCCTCTCTGCCAAATTTCATCTTAATCGGACATCTCAAACTCAAACAATTGCACATACAAAAATCAAGACTAAATGTAAAGCTTGCAAACCTCAAAACCATTCAAATCAGTGCCCAACGGTCAAGTGTTTCGAAACGGGGTTAGCCCATTCAGAAACGGGGCTTGGTAGTAGCCAAAGTGTTTCGAAACACCTCTACCCGTTTCGAAACACCCAGGCCAAATCAAGCACCTGTTTCGAAACAGGCAAGGGTGTTTCGAAACACCCTGCCCAGAAACAACAGATAGGCCTGATTTAACACATTTAAACCCCATCGAACATGCTCCAAATCAATCCTCAACAAATCAACAACTTGCCAAGCATCATAACCACCAACTTGCATTAAAATCTAGATACAAAACTACCCCTAGGTGCACCAACTCCTTCCACACATCCAACACTTAAACATGCTTTTAAAACAAGAAGCATAGCATAACGACTTATGAATAAGAAGATTCAAACGTTGCCAGCGTTAAACCATGTAGTTCAAATCACAAACCAAACTTGTCCAACATACACAATCTCATTAAACATCAACATAAAAGACTCCCCCCCATTGCCTTTATTATCTATAGCTATTAACCGAGACATACATCTCAAGTGGAGCTCTCCTTGAATCCCTTGCTTCTTGCTGCCCTAACTTCAAATATCTGCATTGATGGAAAAAAAGGAGCGTAAGCACATAATGCTTAGTGAGGAATGCTCAAAACCAAAACACCATCAATGCAGCGAGTCATAAAACCTCTTTAAAAAGTAAACACATTTCGATAAACCAAAGCAGTGTTTGAAAACCCCTTTTTAAACAACATGCTTTAAATCATGCATTGCTCAAACACGAGAACCAACCCTTAGCTTAGAAAATCTAAGTAACTCACTTCAAAGCACATCCTTGCAAAACCATCAATTTAACCTTTCCATGCATGAACATCATATGCAAAGTTAAATACAAATTCCTTGGAAAACACTTCCACTTCACACTATACTTTTCTCATATTTGAAAATCATCTCAATGCAAGAAACCTTTGAAAACCACTTACTCCTTCAATCTATCTCATGCATTAAACAAATGCAACATATGAACCACAAAAACAACATTTGCATTACATGCCTTTTAAAACAAGCCTTGACAAGACTTCAATGCATTAAAGAAATTCCCATGCACATATGCACCATTCTTAATATAAGATAAACACTTGTACAAGTTAACAAGTAATACATGCATTCTTAGAACATCACACACTTCCCATGCAACCATGCATTATTTCAAGCATCTCATGCTTCATTACATTCAAGAACATTATATTGGCTTCCAAGTGATAATTCACAAACCATCATAACACAAGACACAATCGGATACGCGGATTACAAGCGTTGTCCCACACGCTCCATACACACTTCCGAACAACACAAGGTGGAGTTTACCGGTACAATCACAACCCCTCAACACCCGTGATGGAGTTTAATGGTACAATCACAACCCCTCAACATCACTCATCGGAAGTTGTATAATACACTAGCGAGAGCCGGGACACATCACAAGGCTTACACATGGAAGCTACCACAACCATTGTAATCACCTTAACCAAGCTCACACACGGGAGCAACCCTCCACCGTTGTGACGCTTAACAAAGTCCACCCATGAGAGCCACCCTCCATCGTGGTGACTTTTATCAAGGTTCACCCACGAGAGTCATCCTCCATCGTGGTGGCACTTAACCAAGCCCACCCACGAGAGCCATCCTCCATCGTGGTGACACCAATTTCCTCAATCGCTAGGATTCTTGGATGGAGTTTACGGTACAATTACAACCCCCTCGACATCCAAGGCGACTCAATTCACGGTGCACCCAATCCTATAGCCGGCTAACTATATCCGATTAAAGTAACCAAGAACCACTTACATCACTTGCCAATATAACCATTTTACCACTTTAATCCATTGTTTTTACAAGCATAACCAAAATGCCAAAACCACCAATTACCATCATGACTTCACTGTTTTGAAGCATTAAACAAAGCCATCAAACAACATGCAACACTATGCATCAATTCCACAATTCCAATGTACAAAACCAAGGATCTCTTACCTTGAGCATCCTTCACACATGATTTTCAAAACCAGCATTAAACCATGCTAAAATATGCTTTAAAAACAGAATTTAAACATGCAAATCACATACATTGCACCCAACCATCACAAGCGCATAAAAAACCAATTTATAACACAAAACAAGACAGAAATTCCATTTACTTACTCTTGAGCTTAGCTAAGTTTCTTAGACTTAAACTAAGCTCCCAAAACCTTCAAACATTGGTTTTAAAGCTGAAAACCCCAACTTCACTCACCGATACACAAAACTAGGCTAGCCAACAAGCCTTCCAAGCATCTGAAACCATCAACGCCACCTCTATTGCTCACGGATCATTCTCCCCTGTTTCAAGCACATAACAACATAGGATTAATGCATCATTATGCATTAAAAACACCAGCAACACACCTAAACTCGCTGCTCTTCATAAACCCAACATTTCGGCTACCAAACACAACCGAAATCACATCCAAACACTTCCAAAACTTAACCCAGCCAAGATCCATCACTTCTAACCATTTTTAGACATCAATTAACATCCAAAATAAACTCAAACTCGTCCTTATACCTCCAACATTAACAAAACACCAAGATCACCCCAAAAACCACCATTTTCACAAGTAAAAACTTAGGAAAATCAACCTATACAATCACACATCATTTAGACATCCAAAATACATCAAAAAGACATCTCAAAATAGAGCCCAATCATCCAATACGAATTTCTTCAAAATTAAATCCAAATCTTGCATTTTAAGCCAAAATCAAGATCACAACATTAAAACCTTTAATAAAACTTAATTTAAGGATTGAGAACTTGAGAATTTCAGTAAAGAACTGAGTATTTAGAGGAGAAGGACGTTCATACCTCTAAATGTGGATTTCTCCTTGTTTAGAGCCAAAATCCTTGAAAATTCATTAAGCAAATGATGAGGATTTGGTGTAGAAATGATTAGGAATCATTTAGGAATTGAAATCCCAACTTTAGGTGTGAAAATCAAAGGAAAAGTTGCTGTGGAAATGTGTTTGGCTGAGGGAATTTTGAGAGAAAATGAAATGGGAAAATTTTGGTAAAAGTTAGTTATGAAACTAAAAATATCTTTTTCCCTCTTTCCTTTTTATTAATTAAACATTAAATGAGTCTTTAAAAATCAAGAAAAATCTGGAGAAATCCTCCCTTGGGTAAATTAGCTCCTTAAAGATTCAAAGTTTCAATCCTTTTAAAACAGTCAGGAACTTTTCAAAAATTACATTTTAGTCACTAACTCAAAATGTCATATTTCCAAACCTCAATTTGTAAAATTGATTTCACCACCCTCTTATATATATTAAAAGAGGATTTTTAGATATTTTTCCATATTTTTAATGCATCCCGAACTAGGCTTTCCTTAAAACCACCTTTATATTCGAACTGAAAATCCGACCGGTCCGATTCAAACCCAAAACTTCTAAGCCCAAAATTGGGGTGTTACAACTCTCCCCCTCTTAGGAAATTTCGTCCTCGAAATTTCAACCGGTGAAAAGAGCATAACCAAACTTCTCAAATCAACCCACAAGGCAACACAGGAGACTTAACCACCACTGAACACTCTCCACACAAAACTCCACCAAACCCAACACCACCACATACTGTTCACGAATTCCAGAACACTCAGATGTTAACCACATCTTAACCTTTCACACTTCCGGACTGCACATAGCCCCAACAACAACCTGAAGAACCTCCAAACTTTTACAGCATACACCACCTTAACTCATAACTCCCAAAACTCGTACACACGGTGACACCAACCCATCCAGTTCAGCCACCATGTGACCCACAACCTTCACTGCTTCTAAAACCCCTTGCACAATTGCTCAACCTCTTCCAAAGGTTACCACATCAAGCAAAAATTCTTAAGCCTCAACTGCTTACTCAAACTTCTCAACGTATTGTTGACATTCCTTCACATCCGCCGCTATCATCACCATAACGACTCACCAGGACTACTCACCTAACATCCGAAAATCACGTCACAAAACCCCAACCTTGACTCCGCTAGCCGTTCCACACACCACTAGGTGACTACAGAAGGAATTTACTTATACACAACTAGCCAACCACTCCTCACAAGAACCCGTCCAACCCACGATGGCCCTTGAACTTACATTGCCTTTCCACTTCAAGCTTTGACTAGAACACTAGCCTTACCAGGACACCGCCCATTCTATACATACATACTAAGATTACGAAACTTCTACTCTCCCCAGGCTAACCCTTTTCTACAACCTACAACACAACCTCTTCTCAACTCTTCGAAGGTTGCTACGAACCATCACCTACAAAAACAACCCTTCTATTACAACATCAATGCCAAGTTACCTCAGCACTCTGGAAACAAATCCACTAACCTGCAACATCACTTAACACCAAGAAACTACCACTTCTACTAGCTATTCACAACCACACTGACCGATTCTAACTTCAACCGGTAATCTCCTCACCACCACACCGCTAAACTCTTTAAGCGCCAAAACACTTTCCTTCTGCCAACATGCTATAACGCTCTCACTATTACTGACAGCTCGCTTAACACCCTCCATTACTTCTAACATTCTCCTAACACCAAACAACTTTTAAAACCCATCATCCAACCTAACCCTATCACAACACTAACGGACCCGATTAACTATTAGCGAGTGTGAACGTTCGTATGCATGGTCACCTATATGCCCTATCAATGCCTGTGTACATGTATGCAAAACCTCTAATGTCGTGTCACATGTATGCATAGACCAGCACATATATATATAATATAACATACAACAAATGATTTTAACTGTGCATGTATGTCGGTTCACACCCACCAATAACATCCTCAGAATCCGCCTAAGAACAACCTCCTATCTCACTTCCAACTTGACCAACCCTACCATTCTAATAACCCATTAACCAAAAAATACCCACTAATGCCCTCTTCACACTAAAGTTGTTTTCAAAACAACACCAACTACTACCCCAAACTTGCTAGCTATGATACCATACCACTACGCAAGGGAAAACCAAACCTGAAACCAAACTAAGATAACTAGGGCAAAGATTACTTAACAAGGTTACCTACAAACACCTCACTGCCCCGGAGCATCAACAGACGAGCTCTCTTCTCGCAGAACCACCATTCTCCAGCCGCACCGCTGCAGCATCAAATAACACATTAAGGTCATCACCATCTCCCTACGGTAGAGAACCCTGACTACCCCGAGCCAACTTCAAACAATTTCGTCTCAAATGCCCAACTGACCCACAATTCCAACAAGATTCATTCCCCAAGCTCCTCACACCTTTCCGCCCTTCCTGCCACCTTCGAACTTTGTCTCGGCCGCGCCCACGACCCTTCAGAGACCCTTTTGCTACCACTGAAGCTGATCTCACCACTTGAGGACAATTTCGCTTCACATGCTCCTTAGAACCACAGTTCCAACAAACTCTCGCGCCCCAAAAACCTCCAACATGACACCTTCCACAACGGTCATACTTCGGCAACTGAGCTACCACTCCTTGATCATACCGCACTTGAGCTACGTCTGCACCACCACCCAGACTTCGATTCAAGAAAAACCTTCTATCACGTAGCCTCTTACGCTGGCCACTCCCGACGTCAGTACCCACAACTCTCTTGCTTAAACTTTTCTCACCTTCAATAATCTGAAGCCACACCCTCACATTGCTTAATCCTTGAGAACTTCTCTCCAAGATACCTTTCACAAAAGGCAAACAAAGAAGTCCCAATCTACATCGTGGATAGGTGTTGCCACCGCCACAGATGTCCACCATGCACAGGCGTCCTCCAACATCAAAGAGACAAAACTTCCCAGCTTACATGCGTAATCACACCCTTCCTGATCCAAAATCAGAATTACACTGGCCAACCAGGCCTCGAACGTCTCAGGTATCGAACCATGATACTCCACAACTCCCAAATCATGTAAACGCTGTTTCGACAAACTCACACGTCCCACAGTCGGCACGTCTACAGGCCTCACTTTCGCCACAGCCTGAGATGTTCCCGACACCTCTTGAACTATAGGTGATGAACTCTTCATCACAGAACCAGCTTCTTCCTCATGCCTCACTACCTCAACTCCAAGCATTGAAGATTAAAACAAAACACCTCCTCTAAAAGGTGAATTGCACGCCTTAACAACCTGCTCTAAAGCAACAACCATCTCATCCGACTGCCATTCTCTCATCGATTCACCATGCTATTAACAACAAGCTATCATAACAAAACAAACAAAACGATTAGGCCAGCTTCAAGCAAGGATTCAAGACTCCCACTCCAACTTTACATAATAGCTATAATAATAAGGTAATGGGTATCCCAAATTCTCCCCTTTTACATGACATAACAGTCAATAAAAACATGGATATCACAACATCGAGCATATCAATCAACATACTTCGATCATGCTCTCATCAAACAACATTCACTCGCAACAGCATAACATCAACATATCATACCCATTACACTTTCATCATTCATAAAATCAGCTCACATCACCAGCATATCATCAGTACAAATCCACATTAGCTCAATGAAGATTCACAATCAAAAAGCATGACAAAAACATCAACAATTCGCTCACATGCACACATTTCAATCGACTTTCAACCACACATCAGAATAAACATTAAACACTTATTACAACAATTTACCATTTCCTCAAGCATTCGCAACTCAGCTCTGATACCACCAAATGTAACCCCCTTAGCCCAGCCTAGACGGTTGACCCGAACTACGAAGATTACACGGGGAAAACCAAAGTCAACCTTGATTAACGACCCTTTTTTTCTTTTTAAACTTGTCTAGATGCACATTAAACCTAGGAATACTCTTGAGATAAGCATACTCAAAAATCACAGCAATCGGAAAACAATAAGGGATCCAATTGCACAAAATACGAATTTAGGGACCAATTTGTAAATTCTGCAAATTAAGAGGACTTTACCAATTTTTAAGTTACCACTACGAAATTAGTCATGTTTCATGCCTCTCTGCCAAATTTCACCTTAATCGGACATCTCAAACTCAAACAATTGCACATACAAAAATCAAGACTAAATGTAAAGCTTGCAAACCAAAAAACCATTCAAATCAGTGCCCAACGGTCAAGTGTTTCGAAACGGGGTTAGCCCGTTCAGAAACGGGGCTTGGCAGTAGCCAAAGTGTTTCGAAACACCTCTACCCGTTTCGAAACACCCAGGCCAAATCAAGCACCTGTTTCGAAACAGGCAAGGGTGTTTCGAAACACCCTGCCCAAAAACAACAGATAGGCCTGATTTAACACATTTAAACCCCATCGAACATGCTCCAAATCAATCCTCAACAAATCAACAACTTGCCAAGCATCATAACCACCAACTTGCATTAAAATCTAGATACAAAACTACCCCTAGGTGCACCAACTCCTTCCACACATCCAACACTTAAACATGCTTTTAAAACAAGAAGCATAGCATAACGACTTATGAATAAGAAGATTCAAACGTTGCAAGTGTTAAACCACGTAGTTCAAATCACAAACCAAACTTGTCCAACATACACAATCTCATTAAACATCAACATAAAAGACTCCCCCCATTGCCTTTATTATCTATAGCTATTAACCGAGACATACATCTCAAGTGGAGCTCTCCTTGAATCCCTTGCTTCTTGCTGCCCCAACTTCAAATATCTGCATTGATGGACAAAAAGGAGCGTAAGCACATAATGCTTAGTGAGGAATGCTCAAAACCAAAACACCATCAATGCAGCGAGTCATAAAACCTCTTTAAAAAGTAAACACATTTCGATAAACCAAAGCAGTGTTTGAAAACCCCTTTTTAAACAACATGCTTTAAATCATGCATTGCTCAAATACGAAAACCAACCCTTAGCTTAGAAAATCTAAGTAACTCACTTCAAAGCACATCCTTGCAAAACCATCAATTTAACCTTTCCATGCATGAACATCATATGCAAAGTTAAATACAAATTCCTTGGAAAACACTTCCACTTCACATTATACTTTTCTCATATTTGAAAATCATCTCAATGCAAGAAACCTTTGAAAACCACTTACTCCTTCAATCTATCTCATGCATTAAACAAATGCAACATATGAACCACAAAAACAACATTTGCATTACATGCCTTTTAAAACAAGCCTTGACAAGACTTCAATGCATTAAAGAAATTCCCATGCACATATGCACCATTCTTAATATAAGATAAACACTTGTACAAGTTAACAAGTAATACATGCATTCTTAGAACATCACACACTTCCCATGCAACCATGCATTATTTCAAGCATCTCATGCTTCATTACATTCAAGAACATTATATTGGCTTCCAAGTGATAATTCACAAACCATCATAACACAAGACACAATCGGATACGCGGATTACAAGCGTTGTCCCACACGCTCCATACACACTTCCGAACAACACAAGGTGGAGTTTACCGGTACAATCACAACCCCTCAACACCCGTGATGGAGTTTAATGGTACAATCACAACCCCTCAACATCACTCATCGGAAGTTGTATAATACACTAGCGAGAGCCGGGACACATCACAAGGCTTACACATGGAAGCTACCACAACCATTGTAATCACCTTAACCAAGCTCACACACGGGAGCAACCCTCCACCGTTGTGACGCTTAACAAAGTCCACCCATGAGAGCCACCCTCCATCGTGGTGACTTTTATCAAGGTTCACCCACGAGAGTCAACCTCCATGGTGGTGGCACTTAACCAAGCCCACCCACGAGAGCCATCCTCCATCGTGGTGACACCAATTTCCTCAATCGCTAGGATTCTTGGATGGAGTTTACGGTACAATTACAACCCCCTCGACATCCAAGGTGACTCAATTCACGGTGCACCCAATCCTATAGCCGGCTAACTATATCCGATTAAAGTAACCAAGAACCACTTACATCACTTGCCAATATAACCATTTTACCACATTAATCCATTGTTTTTACAAGCATAACCAAAATTCCAAAACCACCAATTACCATCATGACTTCACTATTTTGAAGCATTAAACAAAGCCATCAAACAACAAGCAAAACTATGCATCAATTCCACAATTCCAATGTACAAAACCAAGGATCTCTTACCTTGAGCATCCTTCACACATGACTTTCAAAACCAGCATTAAACCATGCTAAAATATGCTTTCAAAACAGAATTTAAACATGCAAATCACATACATTGCACCCAACCATCACAAGCGCATAAAAAAACCAATTCATAACACAAAACAAGAGAGAAATTCCATTTACTTACTCTTGAGCTTAGCTAAGTTGCTTAGACTTAAACTAAGCTCCCAAAACCTTCAAACATTGGTTTTAAAGCTAAAAACCCCAACTTCACTCACCGATACACAAAACTAGGCTAGCCAACAAGCCTTCCAAGCATCCGAAACCATCAACGCCACCTCTATTGCTCACGGATCATTCTCCCCTGTTTCAAGCACCTAACAACATAGGATTAATGCATCATTATGCATTAAAAACACCATCAACACACCTAAACTCGCTGCTCTTCATAAACCCAACATTTCGGCTACCAAACACAACCGAAATCACATCCAAACACTTCCAAAACTTAACCCAGCCAAGATCCATCACTTCTAACCAATTTTAGACATCAATTAACATCCAAAATAAACTCAAACTTGTCCTTATACCTCCAGCATTAACAAAACACCAAGATCACCCCAAAAACCACCATTTTCACAAGTAAAAACTTAGGAAAATCAACATATTCGGGATTGCATTGATTAAACCTCAATCACACATCATTTAGACATCCAAAATACATCAAAAAGACATCTCAAAACAGAGCCCAATCATCCAATACGAATTTCTTCAAAATTAAATCCAAATCTTGCATTTTAAGCCAAAATCAAGATCACAACATTAGAACCTTTAATAAAACTTAATTTAAGGATTGAGAACTTGGGAATTTCAGTAAAGAACTGAGTATTTAGAGGAGAAGGACGTTCATACCTCTAAATGTGGATTTCTCCTTGTTTAGAGCCAAAATCCTTGAAAATTCATTAAGCAAATGATGAGGATTTGGTGTAGAAATGATTAGGAATCATTTAGGAATTGAAATCTCAACTTTAGGTGTGAAAATCAAAGGAAAAGTTGCTGTGGAAATGTGTTTGGCTGAGGGAATTTTGAGAGAAAATGAAATGGGAAAATTTTGGTAAAAGTTAGTTATGAAACTAAAAATATCTTTTTCCCTCTTTCCTTTTTATTAATTAAACATTAAATGAGTCTTTAAAAATCTGGAGAAATCCTCCCTTGGGTAAATTAGCTCCTTAAAGATTCAAAGTTTCAATCCTTTTAAAATAGTCACGAACTTTTCAAAAATTACATTTTAGTCACTAACTCAAAATGTCATATTTCCAAACCTCAATTTGTAAAATTGATTTCACCACCCTCTTATATATATTAAAAGAGGATTTTTAGATGTTTTTCCATATTTTTAATGCATCCCGAACTAGGCTTTCCTTAAAACCACCTTTTATATTCGAACCGAAAATCCGACCGGTCCGATTCAAACCCAAAACTTCTAAGCCCAAAATTGGGGTGTTACACTTTCTTCATGATTTCGTGTGTGAGGAGAGATCACATGAGTTCATCGAGCTTTAAAGAGTTGAGATATTTAGCTTCGATGATGGTCGTCTTCTTTGAGTCCTAAGACTCGGGAAGAGAGTAGATGATTTTACGGACAAGTTTTTCTTCGGAATGATTTCTCCATAACCCTTGAGTCCATTTGTGATGATGGAGAATCGGTGGAACATCTTCTCAATATCCTCTTCCGGATCCATTTTGAAGTTTTCATACTCTAGGTTGAGGAGGCCGATCTTGGTCTCCTTTACTTCGTTAGTCCCCTCGTATATAACTTCGAGCTTGTCCCAAACTTCCTTGGCACTCTCGCAAGAAGACATCTTCTCGTATATTTTGAGGCTAAGTGCACAAAAGATGAAGTGCAAAGCCTTGCAATTTAGCTCCATCTTCTTACGATCGTCGGCACTCTACTCCACCTTGCTTTCTTTTGGTACGAACGAGCCATCTTCTATAATATCTCAAAGCTTGTAGTCTTTGAATTTGACAAAGAACATCATCCTTGTCTTCCAATACGCATAATTGGTCCTGTCGAAGAAGGGTGGCTTGTCGATGGATTGCGCCATTTGATCGGTTGGTTGATATGTTGTATCGAGCTTCCCGGATCACCTCAATAGGATGTTAATCCTCCTCGATTGAGCCTCGCTCTAATACCAATTGTTGGGTTTTATGATCCTCAAATCCTTCAACCGTTCTTGCTCGCCAAGTGTGGAGAAGTTGGATAATTGGGTGTTTTAGTGGGAAGTGAAAATTGGACAATAAGACACAATAAATTATTGTGGTTCAACCTTCTAACCAAGGTCTACATCCACTACCTTAGCTCCTCACTAAGGATTTCAACAAATTCACTCTAGAATTTTGTCCCCTTTTCTCGACTTAAGAGGAAACCATTACAACGATTAAGCTAACTACCCTCAGCTTAATCAAACCCTCTCTCACAAGAGAAATCCTTAAGCAAACTTGAAATCCCTCTAATAGGTAATTGTTTGCACTATAAAGCTCTCACCCAAAACCTAAACACTTGAGCAAATATAACAATGTTAAGCTCACTAGTTTTGTCTAAGCAAGGAATTTACAATTAAAGCTCTAGACACAATTTGTCATCATAATGTTGTAACAATTGAAACTTTAGCATTCTCTTGATGCTTGAAGGTCCCTTTTATACTCCTAATTGAGTTTGTAGTCGTTACTAGCCATTATGGTTGAATTGGAGCCGTTGAAGACTTTATTTCCCACCATAAATGCAATTCTGCAACTTCTCATTTCGAAACACTCGACCCTGTTTCGAAACATCCCTGAAAGAGAAAGAGTCGTTGCAGTCTGATGCAGCACCCGTTTCGGAACAACCTTGACCGTATTGAAACGTTGATTCCCGTATCGAAACGTCCTGCAATTTAAAAGGTCGTTGGGGATTTGACTGTTGGGGTTTTTGCCTCATAGGCGTGTCGAAATGGTGAGGCCGTGTCAAAACGCTATGCACAATTTTCACCCAGATTAAAGCCCGTTTCGAAACAGGCAGAGCTGTATCGAAACATTTTGAAACTGTGAATGGTTGTTTCGAAACGCCTGGGTGGTTTCGTGAAGTTTGGCTTTACAAAACACTTCAAAACCTCTTTAAAATAAATCCTCAAACATATTTTTAAGTTGTTTGGACTTAAAGGCACTTTTGAGATCATTTCAATTTAGTCCAAAACTATTTTTCAATTATTATATCAAAACATTAGTTCTTCACATATAATAAAGGTAAGAGGCAATATAATAATTTTACAAAATTGGAGCTCAGATTTTAATACATTGTATAACAAAATAGTATATCAAAATGAAGTTACAAACTCAACTCTTGTAAGGTCCTATGAATACACAAGTTCAAGACTAAAATGTATGTATTGTACTCTAAAGAGATACGGTGATGGGAAATCCCTTGATGATGTGCTCCTCGATCACGAATTCACCTATTAACATGTGAACAGAAACAACAATTCCGAATGATAAGCTTTCAAAGCTCAGTTGTACATTTCTACTATACTATACTCCGTGCATATCATAAATATATGCATACATGATAAGTATAGTCACGAGGGCATAAATATAACTCAATTATCTATGAATCATCTAGGCTAGACATGCGGAGTTCATAGATCTAAATCAAAAGACACTAATCATAGCTTTTTCATTTATCACAAGAAGTCTTACGTGTCCCATAATGTTTCACTCTACTCGAGCTCAAATAACCTATCGAGTTTAGTACATTCATAGGTTATCACCCTAGAGCATCAACAATAACATGCACACTTATTCCAAGCAATCATTACACATTGGTATACAAGGCCCTACCTTACATGAGTTCACCAAGAAATCAGGTTACTCGAGCTCACTTAGCCATCGAGTTTATTAGACCACACCTACATTACATTAGCCACAAGTAGATCCTGACCGTCTTTGGATCACATTAGTCATAAGAAGGTCTCGACCATCCTCAGATCACATTAGCCATGAGAAGGTCTAACCATAACCAGATCACATTAGCCATAAGTAGGTTCATAACCGCACCCGGATCACATTAGCCACAAGTACGCCGAATGTTACTTAGATCACATAAGCCAATAGTACACATCACTTTATAAAGGTGCTATATTACTAACCATAAGATATTAGAATTTCTTCATACATACAATCACAAAGCAAGTAATGCTCTCAGAGCATTTATTCATCCTACCACAAGGAAAGTGTCTCTAATGCCACACAATCAAGCAAAATACATTTGTTAACCAAAATACATTATGTGTATTGGTACTCAACCCTAGGTATTAGTACAAGACCAAGGGGTATCGATACCCACTATGACTATCGGTATGAAAATCTCATTCGATGTTCCAACATTTAATTTAATATTAATACTGAACCATAAGTAACGGTACTGCCCCCACGTGGATATTGGTACTCAACACAAGTATTGGTACCAACCATTGCTTCGATGTTTCACTAAAATTCCTCAATACCAATACTGACCTGCCAATATCAGTACTGGATGGACGGTGTACCGGTACTGCTTGAAGCAAATATCGGTACTCACTCATAGTTCATCTCAATTCATCTTCATTTATGCAATATTGATACTAGATGAACTAGTACTGATACTGAAACCTAGAAAATGTACTCTAAGCTATGAATTTCACTCTTAACTTGTCCATAAACATCTTCGTTTCATCCTAAAATATTACTAAAGTTTCCTAAGGTATTCATGAACATAACCTGGCCATTTAACAACATGTTTAACATCAAAATTACCTCTTTGATCATCCAAGAATACTTCACACATATAACACCCACAAGCACTATAAAAATCAAGTAAGACGTTATTTTATGGTCTTCAAGAAGTATTCGAAATTGAAAATGTACTGACCTTAACTACAAACCCGATTTTAAGCTTCGACACTAAGATCCTTCAAACTCTCTATTTCTTTGAAAAAGCTCTCCAGTCACTTTCTTTAGCCAGACAATCATGAAAAATAAATCAAAGTTTGGACTAATGATTATAGAAGAATCTACTATAAATTTACAATAATTAAACAAATGGGAAAGTGCCATAAAACTTTAAACCTCCCCAAAATTCATAAATTGTTTTCTTACCTTTCCACCAAAAGAATGCACTTTTCTTAAAGCTCTTGAAACAGAGTTAATACTCTATAATTCTTGAATATTGGATAAGAAATTGGTTAAACTATTTGGGTGACCACTCAACTATTGGGCATGACTTATTTTGACCAATGAATTACAAAAATTTAAAATTCGACCACCCAACTATTTAATTGTACCTATTTTGACCATCGGTCGTTAAAATCTAACGGATGGGTGACATGGCTATTAATAAAAAATTGTATAACTACATATTTGGTCCCTGTTAATTACTTATTCTATCAATTTGATCATATTTTTAATTTAATTGAATACAGAAAAACCACGTCTTCTCCTCCTTCTTCCGATTTCAAACTCCATGTAACCATGATGATTTTGGGTTTTTTTACCTCTTTCACGAAGCAAAAGGGCTCTTTCGGTGACTTGCTGGAAGATTTTAGTGACATGGAGGCGAAATTGAAGAGTTCTAGCAGGAATGGTTGCGATAAATGCCAATACCTTCAGCGTCAACACCATTCTTAGTAAACTTGAACCAACATTGAGTTCTTGAACCAAAATAGGATAAAATTCACATCTCTACCACTAGTGTCTTGGAAACAAATATAAAACTAAAAGGTTCAAGTAATATGTCACTACTGGTAAATACTACAGTAAAGAGCATATATATACAAAAACGATTTCACCATAAATAATAAAAGAAAAGAAATCCCCAAAATTTACATTTCATTTATCTCCACCCAAATGTTTTTAGGCGATCATTACCCTATTAAATTAGTTCCATTAATAAATACCTTTGTTTAATGGAACAGATCCAAAATAGATGCAGAAAATAAGGGAAAATATTAGGATACAACTGTTAGTTTATTTTCTTTATTTTCTTTTTTGTTTCTTTAGGTTTTATTTTCAGTATAAAAATAGACTTTGGTCAATAATGGTGTAATTTTGACTTTTGACTTTTGTTAAAGTCTAATAAAAGATTCATTTTCTTTCTATCCAATATTTCCTAATTTTCTAATATCGAGTAAACAAAATCCCTAAGGGACTTTTCCCCTTTCTTCCAAACCCTAGCCACCAAACCTAAGTCTGATATGGTATTAGTCGACTCTATACCGTTGCGCTCCTCTGAGACGAACGACGGCCGCTCCGTTCGTGCTGGCGACCCAAATAACGAGTACTATGTACATCCCAATGAGAACCCGACATTAGTCTTGACTTCGTCGCTTCTCACCGGCAACAATTATCACGGCTGGGCGAGATCTATGAAGATGTCTCTTATTTCGAAGAATAAGTTTCGGTTCATTGATGGCTCTATCACAGAACCCAAGAAAGATGATTCCTCCTACAATGCCTGGATGAAGTGCAATAATCTTGTGCTTTCTTGGCTCCAGCGCGCGTTAAGAAATGAGATTGCTCAAAGCGTCATTTGGATCGACAACGCTAGTGAGCTTTGCGTTGATTTGTTCGATCGGTTTAGCCAAGAGGATCTCGTACGCATCTATGATTTGATGCAAGATTTCTACTCGCTTCAACAAGGTTCCATGTCCGTCACTGTCTATCACACGCAACTTAAGGTACTCTGGGATGAAATCTCAAACCTCCGACCCTTAATACATTGTGATTGTGATGCAAATAAGTATAGGAAACATGATTTTGTTCTTAGATTTTTGCGAGGGCTGAATGACAATTTTTCTGTTCAAAAGGCTCAGATTCTTATGATTAAGCCTTTACCATCCATAAATGAAATCTTTGCCCTAGTTATTCAACATGAGAGAACCTTAGGATCTAATGTTTCAAATTGTGATTCCTCTGTCTTTTTAGCTGGTCGTGTTCAATCTCAAAGTAATAATAGGTTTTCTTCTTATAAAAATTCTAATTCTGATTCTGGGGGAAAGAAGTTTAATGGTAATTCTGGGAATAAAAAAACAACATGTACCTTTTGTGGTCTTTTTGGGCATTCTGTTGAGAAATGCTTTCGTAAGCATGGGTATCCTCCAGGTTATAAAAGTAAATTTCAAACTCCTAGATCCAATCAAGTAGGTTCTTGTGAAACCAGTATCTCTAGTGAGTCTTGTGTTAATCAAAATCCTGGTTATCCTCCAATCTTTACAAAAGAACAGTATGAAAGTATTGTTTCTTTGCTTCAAGAACGTGCTTCTTCTGTTTCTCCCCATACTGTTGTTAGTCAAAACCAGACTATTCAGCCACAAGTCAATGCTTTGTCTTCAGCATTTGTTTCTGATGCTAAACAGGCTTCTGAGTCAGGTATTGCCCTTCCTTTTTGTCAAAATATTTCTTGTTGTTGTAATGTTGTTTCTAATAATGTTTTTTCTCAAAGTGTTTCTAACAATATTTCTTGTAATAGTGATTTTTCTTATCAAAATGTTTCCTGGATAATTAACTCAGGTGCCACTGATCATATAATCAATGATTTGATTTTTTTAAGGATTGTAATGTTGTGCATGATAAGTTTGTGAAACTTCCAAATAATGAATTAGTTAGAGTTCATCATGTTGGAACTGTTGTTCTTCATTCTCTGGTTTTGAAAAATGTTTTTCATATTCCTAAATTTGGGTTTAATTTGATATATGTGTCTCAGCTTGTACAAGATAGTGTATATTCTTTAATTTTTTCACACAATTGTTGTATTATACAGGATACACTTCAGTGGAAGATGATTGGTACAACTAAGCAGATTCAAGGATTGTATCATCTTGATGTTTCAAACTTGGTTTGTAGTTCTTCTGTTTTTACTACTGTTTTTAATTCTAATAATCTTTCTGATGGTAGTTTTAATTCTGATGGTATTGTTTCTAGTTCTAGCAATGCTTCTGCCTCCAGTAGCGTTTCTTCTTTGTCTCTTTGGCATGCTAGACTAGGACATCCTTCTTCTATAAGGATGAAATTCTTTGCTAAAATACACAATGACATACCATTAGGTAACATTTTTGAGTGTGAAGTTTGCCATCTAGCTAAACAGAAAAGACCTTCTTTTCCTATAAGTAATTATGTTAGTAATTCTCCTTTTGATCTTGTACACGTGGATGTTTGGGGACTTTTTCCCATCAAGATTTTGTATGGCCATTCATATTTTTTAACCATAGTTGATGAGAAAACTAGATTTTTATGGATTTTTCCTATGCAAAATAAAGGGGAAGTTAGAAATCTTATAATTAGTTTTTACTCTTTTGTTGAGGTTCAGTTTTCTAAACAAATTAAGTGTATAAGAAGTGATAATGCTAAGGAATTTGACATGATTGAGTTTTTTCAGAATAAGGGCATTATACATCAAACTTCTTGCACATACACACCTCAACATAATAGTACTGTTGAGAGAAAGCATCAGCATATATTGTCTGTTGCTAGGTCATTAAGGTTTCAGGCTAATCTACCTCTTTGTTTTTGGATAGATTGCATTTTACATTCTGCTTTTTTTATTAATCTTACTCCTACTCCTATTTTAGGAAACAAAACACCTTTTGAATTACTTTTTAATTCAAAACCAAATTTAAAACACTTAAAAGTTTTTGGTTGTTTGACTTATGTGTCTGTTTTGCCTAAGCCTAGAACAAAGATGCATCCTCGTGCTTCTAAATGTGTTTTTTTAGGATATCCTAAACATACCAAAGGTTTTAGAGTTTATGATTTAGAAACTAAAAATGTTTTTGTTTCAAGAGATGTAACTTTTTCTGAAAATTTATTTCCTTTTAAGCAAACATCCAATGATGTTGTTCTTCTTGTTTATGAGAATTCTCATTTTGCTGATGACATTGTTCTATTGAACAATTATGAATCTTTGAATCCGATTAATAATCAAGTTTCTTCTGTTATAAATGATTTAGCTGGTAATAATATGAGTTATGTTGCAAATTCTGATAATAATATGAGTTCTATTTCAAATTCTGATTCTCCTGATTCTACTCATAATTCAATTGACCTTCATGATTCTGTTAATCATTTTAAACCTGTTGAATCTAGTCAACAGTCTTTTATTTCAACTCGGCCATCTAGGCAAAGGCAACTTCCAGAAAGGTTTAAATATTTTAGTGTACTTTGCCTAAGGTAAGAACCTCTCCTCATCATATTGCTCAAGTTATTTCTTATCACAATGTATCTTCTACTCATAAGTCCTACATTAATAATATCATGCTGTTAATTGAACCTAAAACCTACAATCAAGCCATTAAACATGATTGTTGGAAAGAAGCAATGCAAGAAGAAATTAAGGCTTTAGAACTTAATCAAACCTGGAAGCTTGTTCCTCTTCCCCCTGGTAAAAGTACAGTAGGTTGCAAGTGGGTTTTTAGAACCAAGTTAAAGTCTGATGGAACATTAGAAAGGTATAAAGCTCGTCTTGTAGCCAAAGGGTATACTCAGCAGTCAGGTATAAAGCTCGTCTTTTAGCCCTGTTACTAAGATTAATACCATTAGAGCTCTTCTTGCTATTGCTGCTGCTAAGAAATGGCATTTACACCAATTAGACATAAACAATGCTTTCTTACATGGACATTGAAAAGAAGAAGTCTATATGGATTTACCCCCTGGTTTTAATCCTCCTAGTCCTGGTTTAGTTTGCAAATTACAGAAAAGCCTATATGGTTTAAAACAGGCTAGCCGTAAATGGAATGAGAAGTTAATTGAAACTCTTCTTTCATTAGGTTTTAAACAAGTTGGTTCTCTTTGTTAGTTAAAGGTTCTGGTTCTGATTTTATTGCCCTTGCCATTTATGTTGATGACATAATTGTTGCTAGTCCTAATATGGATGAAATAAAAGGTATTAAAAGCTTTTTACATGATACCTTTAGGATTAAGGATTTAGGCAATCTTAAATACTTTCTTGGCTTAGAAGTTACTCGATCTAATATTGGCATTAATCTCTGTCAGAGAAAATACACATTAGATCTCTTGAAAGAAACAAGTTTCTTAGAATCTAAACTTGTTTCCACCTCTATAATGTATACTTCTAAACTTGCTGAGCATAAGGGATCTCCCTTAACTGATATAACAACATATCGAAGGCTTGTAGGCAAACTTCTATATTTAACTCATACTAGACCTGACATTTGTTATGATGTGCAACAATTGTCTCAATATCTTGCTGCCCCAACTTCTGTTCATCTTATGGCAGCTCATCGTGTTCTTAGATACTTAAAAGGATGTCCAGGGCAGGGATTATTTTTTTTGTTGATAATAATTTTCTTTTACAAGCCTTTTCTGACTCTGATTGAGCTTCATGTCCTGAGTCCAGAAAATCTACAACATGGTTTTGTATCTTCATAGGAAATTCTTTAGTGTCCTGGAAGTCTAAGAAACAGAATACTGTTTCTCGATCTTCTACTAAAGCTGAGTATAGGGCTATTGCTGTTGTCACATGTGAATTACAATGGTTTAACTTTCTCTTATATGACTTGCAGGTTCCTTTACACACTGCACATTTATATTGTGATAATCAGTCAACAATAAGGATAGCTAAGAATCCAGTTCATCATGAACGCACGAAGCACAGAGAGATAAATTGTCATCTAATACGAGAGAAGGTTCGGAATGGGACTATCAAGCTGTTTCCTGTTTCTACTCAGAATCAACTAGCAGACTGTTTCACTAAGGCTTTACTTCCTTCAGTTTTTTCAACATTCATCTCCAAGCTGGGCATACACGATGTATATGCTCCACCTTGAGGGGGGGCTATTAGGATACAGCTGTTAGTTAATTTTCTTTATTTTCTTTTTTGTTTCTTTAAGTTTTATTTTCAGTATAAAAATAGACTTTGGTCAATAATAGTGTAATTTTGACTTTTGTTAAAGTCTAATAAAAGACTCATTTTCTTTCTATCCAATATTTCCTAATTTTCTGATATCGAGTAAACAAAATCCCTAAGAGACTTTTCCCTTTTCTTCCAAACCTTAGCCACCAAACCTAAGTCTGATAGAAAAAGAGATCAAAGATAGTGCCATGGCTGCTGCTGAAGACGATAATAGCTCTATTTGGGTGAGGATTGTAAAAGGTAAATTAGGAGGCTGTCGATCTAACCTAACAAATATACTGAATGGGTCAACCAATTTTTCTTTTGCTTCGTGGAAGAGGGAAAAAACCCAAAATCATCATGGTTACTTGCAGTTTGAAATTGGAAGGAGGAGAATGTGAGGTTGTTCTGTATTTAATTAAATTAAAATTAAGATAAAATTGATAGAATATGTAAGTAACAGGGACCAAATTTATATTAACAATCGCGTCATCATTCCGTTAGATTTTAACGGCTGGTGGTCAAAATAAGTCAAATTAAATAGTTAAGTAGTCAAATTTTAAATTTTTGTAATTCGGTGGTTAAAATAGATCAGACCTATTAGTTAGGTGATCACTCAAGTAGTTTATCCTAAAAATTTTGGAGTATAAAATTTGGATTTTTAGTGAAGGAAACTCATGCTTGAATGGAGAGGGAGATGGGTGCGTGGAGGGGGGAGATAAAAATGAAGGGGAAGGGTGAGGTAAGCATGTCTCTCATTCCCAACGTGAAATACAATGGAAATAAATGGGAAGTCAGCCTTTTTTATTATTAAAAATTGGGTAAATTCCAACATAAAACTTTTAAGTTTTACCTTTGTCTCAAAATGGTCACCATCCAATTAACTATTCTAACCCGATGATGAATTCGGGTCATTACACCATATTATTTTATAGAATGAACACTCAATGAATAAGTGATCCCTTGTTTCAAAAGCATATCCGCACAACACACATTGCTCATTAGCATCTTGCCCTCTTTTAATAATCTTATTCGATTCAAGATAGTCATCCAAATAATAATACAATGTTTGAGTACATGTAGTGAAAACCAGATTAGCTTCTTCCAAAATACCCTCTTTCACGAAGCCTAATTCCAATCTAAATTTTAGAAATGGAATTATACCTTGCACCAATAAAACCAGGCAAAATTCCAGCTACATCTCTTAGTTTAAATAGTTTCTTCCACCTCCAACTAGCTTTGTTCTAGCTATCAAGTTCTTTTAGTCTGAGCCTATCTTCAAATTTTAAAGTATAAATTTTCCCAAATTAACTCTACCACCAACAATAGTTGTATTATGTCCCTTTCAAAAAAAAATTAGAACACAATTATTTGATCCTCTTAAGCACAAGTTTGAGAAAAATGAAATGATTAAAACTCTGAATATTAAAATTATAAATTGAATCAATTGAGCTTTGCCTGCAAAACTTAGGTGTCTTACATCCCACAAATTAACTTTATCTTTAATATTTTCAAGCAAATGTTGAAACTCTGATAGCTCTCCAAAAGAGTTATCATTTACATCTTTTTACTAAAGTTATTAGTTGTTCTTAGATACATTTGGTTACGTTTTGCACAAGTATCAAGAGTTTGAGATATTGTTCAATTTGTAGGTGAAATTATTATACGGTTTGATGTAGCAATTGCCACAATTTATCCATTGGATTGATTTTATGATGGGTGTTTGATTTATTTGTTCGCGAATGTTGCATTAATTCCTTATTTACTCAATGTGTGTATATCAACGGAGTGTTAGAAGCTCAATGAGTAGTCTAATTAGAAACAAGATAGGACAACGTGAGTATCGACAAAAAGTCTACTTCATCCAAAATTTAGCTCTGATAGTACTCTACTCGGTTGCAACATAGAAAATACGCATTAAAAGCCAAAGACTCATTCACAAACATTTTGTTGGATGATGAAATTGAACTCAATCCACATAATTTTAGATCATAATCACAATAGAGCAGAAAGAAAAGCAGCATCCTTGATACACACACCTCAGTCAAAAGGTCATCCACTATAACCCATCGAATGATGCATACCGGGAGGGCTGCTTCCACCACCTCCATTATGGCTACCGCTAGAGCTTGAGCTAGAGTTCGATGAACGGAATGGCCAGATGTAAGACCATGGACTCCGTCTGTTCTCCCTTCTGCTGGAAGTAGTTCCACTTTGACCATTTGAGTGGTGACTGCGGCTGCTACCCGATCCTTGCGGTGGCAACTCTTGTCGACAAACCGGGCAGGAGTTGTGCTGCTCCAGCCATGGGATGATGCAATCTGAATGGTACATATGATTGCATGGCATCTGTCTTGCTTCAGACCCCAGTTCGAATTTATCTTTACAAACAGGACACTGCAAATCAGAATGAAGATGCCTCCTATTTATCTTAACAGTGGGCATTGCATCAATCGAAGTCCGGGATGCTGGGGGAGGACCCCTCCGTTCATCAGCTGAGAGATGTTCAAACAATTCTTCTAGTCCGGGACCTATAAAATAATCCCCAGAATAACCTTGTGTTAAACCATTTCCAGGAGCCCCATTGAAAAGAGCTTCAATCCCACCAGCCCTAGACACTCTAAAAGGAAATTGACCACCAAAAGTCAACACTGCTACATCATGCTCAGGAACTGAATCTGCTCTTCCCCTGATGTTACGGTTAAAATTTCTGTCGCCCGTTCGCTGTCTCGTGAAGACTGAAAAAGCCTCCAGGAGACCAAACCACCGGCCCCGATCTTCGTCAAGATTTGTACGACCAATATGCACCATTTCGTCCAATTCTTGAACAAATCCCCCACCACAATAGCAGCAAACTGCATCATGCCCTCGAAGAAAAACTGGGCACTTGCATCTATGACACCAATGGGTATTTCTTCCACTTGACATTGCCTTCCCTCTTCAACAAAACCCTCGAATAGTCTTACAGACCCCCCAGCATAACAGATGACAATCTGTGAAGTCTATCATTAATAACATATATCCACTTCAAAGAAATAAAAAAACAAATACGACTTTCTTTGATTCAATTATATTTCTCACTTAAAAGATAGAAGCAAATTTCAAAGATATTGATTCATAATACAACACGCAAATGACACAATCCAGCAGCATTACTTGGTTTTGATTTGGAAGGAAAAAGCAATTAAATTATTTCCCTCCCTTATTATTATTAACTACAACACTAAAAAGGATTTTTTTTTCTTCTCTTTAAATTCTGGAAATCTCAGTCTTTGAATAATGTTTCTTCAAGGGTTTAGATATACACAGTATGCAATCAATAAAGTAAGGAACAAATGAAGAGAAAATATAAGCAATCATCGGGTCAACCAACCATAATACCTTCTTTAGCTCAAATTGATCGGTTCTAAGCAAGGAAAAAGATGGGTTGTCTTGTTTCTTCTTTAGAAATCATTTAAGAAAAACCTGGGAGGTAAGAGAATTGAAGGGACCTACCTGGAGGAGATGAGAGAGGGCTGAGATTAATCAAATCTGTGTTTTGGTAATAATGATTCTTCGTCAAAGATTTTATCCCAAATTACACTTGAAACCGGGCTTATGCTAAACCAACTTGGGCTGCCATGGAAGCTTGCGAAGGTTCTTGGGCTAAGCTCCTGACCGCTAAAACTTCCGACAGATTTTTGACCAGTTACAATGCAAGTTTTAATCTTCATTTCTATTGGAATGATCTGAAGTTATTTGGGTTTCAACTTTGTTGAAAAAAATAAAATCCTAACAAAATTTTTGAATGTTTCACCGCCCATCATATATGCAAAAGCAAACAAAAAGTAGAAGATATTATCTTAAACATTATAACCGGCCAAATCTATAACCCACGACCCGGTCTGGACGCGAGGCCGAACTGAACGGGTCACATAGAAAATATTGAACTAAATCGGAAAAAATTATCTCAATAAATAACTATATTTTTTTTATCTTGTCTAGATGCACATTGTTACCCTAAGTGTTAAGACTCAGAGCGGAAGAAGCGTCATCTCAAACAGACAACAATTTGACATTCAATTGATTACAAGCATGTGATAGGGACCAATTTGTAAATTTTGAAAAATACATGGACTTCATCCAATTTTAGGTTATCATCCTTTAATTATTCATGTTACATGCTACTGTGTCAAATCTCAGCTCAATCTGATCATTCATAACACATTTAAATTGCATCCACAACATTCAAGGACTGAAACATAAAGAAATAGAACTTTAAAAGATTCCAATTAACTAATTAACCGCTAAATGTATCGATACACTCAAACCTGTATCGATACACCATGTTTCGGAACTTCTCTGGGTGTTTCAAAACACGAGCACGTATCGATACAATCTCCAAAGCGTATCAGTATATGAAATTCCAGTAGCCAATTCATTCGAGCCTGTTTTGATACACCCATCACTGTTTCGAAACTCAGTACCCATTTCAGGTTCACTGTATCAATACAGCCTTAGGCGTATCGATACACATGGGCCTATAACGTTACATTTTGTTAGTTTTTCACTCTTTAATGCACCTCAAACCACTCAAGCATGCTTCCAACATTTATACAACATATCTAAATATCAAACCTCAAACAAACATGGCATATTCAACATCATTTCATGACAATTTACATCAAAGAAAAACTATAGGCATGCAACCTAGTAAACAAGCCAAGCAAGATACCAAAATCCATAGCAAAGCACAAACCAAATACAAAAGGTCATTTACAAGTCTAAAACAACATTATAAACTTGCTTAAATAGGGAGTTTACACAAATCTCCCCAAAACACAACATATCCCCCTTTGCCCTTATTACTTATAGTCTAAACCGAAACATACTATCTCAAATGAAGTGTCTTTTGATCCCTTGCTCCACGCTGCCTTCCGAACCTCAATTTTCTGCATTGATGGACAAAATAGAGCGTAAGCACATAAGGTTTAGTGAGGAGTGCTAAAAAACGAAACACTATCAATGCATTAAAACCATTTTCCAAGTCCACATTGAAATCTCATTTCAATTACTTCAAATCATCATTTGAAAACCATCATGCCTTTAAAACCATGAATTTTATCCAATCAAAAATCAACATAATAAACTATATGCAACATGTATCATGAACCAACAACAAGTCTCATTGCCAACACTCAATTTAAGCATTCCCATACATAACTACCATATGCAAAGCTCAAAGAGTAAAACATGTATAAATCACAATATACAACATAAACCATCTCATGATACATCATCAATTATATTGGCTTACAAGTGATCATTAGGCAAGTTCATTTCCCAAAACAACATCGGATACACGGATTCACAAGTGTTGCCCCAACACTTTATACATTCTCACCGGCATTTCAAGGTTCACACACGGGAGCTACCCTCTATCGTCGTGACACCCGTGGTGGAGCATTCGGTACACCATATAAACCCCTCGATACCACTCATCGGTAGATGTATAACCCCATTAACGAGAGATGTGACACCACACACATTCCTCAATCGTTAGGGCTGTAACACCCTAAATTTTGCCTTAATTTAAAACCCTAATAATTGGGAAATTTTTATTGAAAACCTAATTGAATTTCAACGGCTAAATTGAAAATTTTCAGAATTTTAGTGACCGAATTGCAAAGGTTGCAAAACTTAAGTGCCAATTCGTAAACCATAGGAAGTATAATAGCACGCTTTGTAATTAACCCTTTTGTTAAGGTATAAATTGAATGTTTTCAACCATTTCCCCTTGTTCGGCCGCTCACTTCCCTCTATCTTCCTCTCGTGCGAAAACCCAAAGCCTGATCATTTTTTTGCCGTTTAACCTCCAGCATAGGGTTTGCCGGCGGCCAAACATCAGTCCGAAACCGTAAACCATCTCCCCTTTCCCGTCCGAACAAAACCCATAGCTTGGTTCACTCTCGTTGGCCGTTCTTTTTCTGAATTCCGCCCGAAAAGTCTCGTTTATGCTTTAGAATTTCTTTGCTCCGTCGTGGTTCCGTTTTTTCTTGTGACTTTCGATTTTGGGTAAGTAATGACCCAAGGTTTTGATCATTTGAGTTGTGTTTGTGGTATATTTTGGCCGGAATTGGTGCATAAGGGTTGCCAGCGATGTTAGGGTTAAGGAACCGTTTGGTTTGAAGTGAAAAGAGGGGAAAAGAGTCTGAACCAGACTGAATCGGTTCAAATTGGTGAACCGAGCTGAGCCGACCGAACTAAACGAACCAGACCCTACTCTAGAACTGAACCGACTGACGTGTGCGGCGACGTTAGTGATGATGTCACCTGTTGACCGTTGACTTGTTTAGTAGCTGTTACATCATCCAATATATATGTTATCAGATTTGGATTATTGTATATCAGATTATATGATTATGCATGTCTGTTGATAAACAATGTATACAGATTCAAAACTCAAATTTTATGTCATCTCATTATGGTTGAGATTCTGTATGGGGAAGTTTAGTAGCTTCATCCTTCGGGTTGATGTCTACTTCGGAATTGTGGTTTCGCCCTACGGGATGGATTCAACTTCGGATGGTGACGAGGTTGAGAGTGGTTCTGGGGAACCTTACTCTTCGGATGGTGATGTAGATGGGTGCATATCATGCTGTTTTGCATATTTTACTCATATAAGTTTAATTGATTGAATTGATTGTTGGGTTGAACCTAATATTCAAATAATGTATTCTTGACTCTGTTAGTTTGTTGATTTTGTTAATCTTGTTTGCATTGTAGAGACACACTGAGTGTTTTCGTTGACTCCCCCTTAGTTTCTATTTCAGATACTCAGGTCTAGGCTATTGTACTTGGAGGACCTCGTTTTCCAACAATATTTACTATTATCAGTATGATTACTCGGATTTATGGATTTTATATGTTTTATCAAATTGTACTTAATTTCAGATTTCAGACATCTTATTTGGGATATTACATTTTATCATGCATATATTTATATATATTGTTAGATATTTAATATTTTCATGATGATACTATAAGTACGTATTGTGGATATTATTATTATTTATTTCGGAAGTGATATTTTTGCATTTGATTTCTTTACTTCAGCGATAAGTTTCAAACTTGACTTCCTATATTCGATCCAATTCTTCTGGATCGAGTTTAGGGGGTTACAAGGGCACTTGGACGGAGACACGGGACACTGACCCCTCGACATCCAAGGTGACTTTTTACAGTGCACTCAATCCTATAGCCGACTAACTATATCCGATAATATATATAAACCATTTTCATAACATCACTTGCCAATATAATTCACATTTCACCATATACCTCATTGTTTTCAAAGCATCATCATTAAATCATTTTCCAAAGCATTAAACCATGCTTTAAATTACAAGTATAAAACGTATACTTACAATGATCACTTACTATGTGCATCATTCATCAACACATCATTAAGAACAACAAACCATATACTTTAAATATGTTTTAACAGTTGGTAACATGAATTCAAAACCAAGTGCATAAAACCCATTTCATAATAGCACAACCGAGAGAGAAATTCCTTATACTTACTTCCGAGATTAGACAAGTGTTTCAAGCTTACATCTAAGTTCCCAAAACTACATTTATAACATTTCAAAGCTGAAATCCACATTCTCACTCACCGACACGCGAAGCCTCGATTAGCCGACGCGTAACTAAGCGTCTGAAGATCCCACAACTTCAATGGTTGCTTCCGAAATGTTCTTCCCTATTTAACCATATAAAAACAGAGAATTGATGCATCTCAATGCATTCAAGACCCCAACAAGCAACCCTCCCACGTTGCCTTGCCTAAAACCACCAAAATGCTCAATCGAAACAATCAAAATCATCATCGATTACTCTACAAACTCAACCCGGCTAAAACCTAACACTTCCAGCCATTTATAGTCATTGATTAACATCCAAAATCATCCAATTATCAACCTTATACCTCCAGCATTCCCAAAAATCACATTAACACCACAAAACCTAATTCTAACAACCTAAACAACTAGAGATCCAAATAGTTTCGGGATTATCATGCTCAAACCTTAACCTCAACATTAATAAACCTCCAAAACATGATTAAAATCAATCATAACCCAACCAAAACATATCCATTATGAAAATTACACAAAATCATCATTTAAAGCTTGATTTAGCCATTTTTTTCAAATCAATCATGAAACCATGTTAAGAAACATAATTAAAGAGCCAAATGCATGGGAATTTCATTAAAGAACCTTGATTAGAGGAGAAACGCGAAAATTACCTCTAATCCCTTGCTATTTCTTCAATTGACAAGATTTGATTGAAAATCTTCAAGAATCCATTGAAACTAGTTGAGGAAACTCCATAGAAATCATTTGGAAATCAAAGTAAAATGAAAAAAAAAGATCTCTGGAAGTTTTAAAAGAAAATAGGTAGTTGGTTGATGAGAAAATAGAGAGAAATGGAAGTTCCGTCAAAATATGTTTCCAAAGATTAATTTCTCTTTTTAATTAAAACCTTTTTAATCCCTTTAATTAAATTACAATTAAAATATGTCAAATTAAGGGAATAACTGATTATAATTACATTGGTTCCCTAAAGATTCTAAGTTTTGACTTTTTTGCAAAATAACCATTAAAAAAAGTTTTCAATTTTTATAATTTAATCACTAAACCGAAATGTCCACTTTCCAAATATCATTTTCCAAAATTGGTATCACGAAACCGAGGGGCAATTTAATATCATGTTTCGTTTCAATCGGATCTAGGGAGCAGTTTAATTTTCAGTATGAAAAATGGGGATGTTTTGTTACCCTAGTGTCACGCCCCACCAGGGCGCAGCCCAGCCAACCGAGGGGCACACCCGCCAGGGTGCATCGAGAAGCACCGAGGTGCCTCACCTTGGTGCGCAACGCGTGCCCGAGGAGCCCCACCCAGGTGCACTTGGGCCAACCAAGGCAAAATGAAGTGCCTTGGGGATTTTAAAGCTAAACGAGAACCAAGGACGGTTCTAGAACGTCCTAGAGAGGCCCACAACCATCTCAAACGTTTCCGCAAGGATCCAGGGGGTTCCAGGACGTTCCACAACAATCTAGGCTCATTCGGAGAAACCTAGAAGAGCCGAGAGTGCTCAAGAAGGCTCAAGACAAGTCCGGAAGGATCGGAACAACTCCAGACATCTCCAGAATATTCTAGAATACTTTAGAGTATTGTAAATGTATGTAGATAAGTATGGACTTATCTAGAATAGTTTAGGTCCCTTAGATATTTTGGGAGGCGAAATCGTAGCCGTTGGATCAAATAGATCCTAGCCGTCCATTGAGAAGGTGGGAGCCTATAAATAGGGCCACCCCTCTCATTTGTAAGACACCCATGAAATCCACAAGTTCTCTCTTGTAAAGCTTTCTCCAAGCTAATAAAGCTTCTCTTTCTAAGTTCTCTTGTGTTTTGCCATAACGTTTGCGTGAAGTAAGGCTGATTAGCAAGACTGAGAGTTGCTAAAGCCGCACGGATTGAGCTTCAGAGAAATAAGTCTGTGACAGTTGGTATCAGAGTGTGTTTCGATCATTGGGAGCATGACCAAGACCGGAAAGAACCAAGTTGCTAGCCCGTCGGAGACCGAGGTCACACATGACCAACATGGGGGTGAAGTAAGGACCAACCTTGTGGAGACAAGGCCTCGTACCAAGTCTAAGACCTACTATCTAGCTTGGAGTCATGCTTGACTCATGTGGAGGAAAGCGTTGGGGGCATGGGTCCCCATGTGGACGACCTTCAAGAACGGGTTGAAGGCCTCGAGGTGGAGGATGCCGAGATCTACACAGCTGTGAAGGCCATGAAGATCAAGCTAGATGAGACTTTGCGCGCGGAAATGGGTGAAGTCCGCGACGCGCTCATGGGAGAGCTCACAAAGGTATGTGAGTCATTCCAACATGAACTTGCCAACGTGCATGCATAACTAGAGACGTTGCAAGGTGACCTTGCATTGTGCAAGCACGCCATGGCCGCGGGGCCAAGCACCTCATACAAGACCAGAAGGGTCGAGGTGCCCAAACCCAAGACATTTTCGGGATCACGCGACGCTAAGGAAGTAGATAACTTCCTATATGGCTTAGAGCAATACCTTACCGTGATGGGTATTGTGGACGAGGCATCCAAGGTTCAAACTGCCTCACTTTACCTTACCGACACCGCCATGTTATGGTGGAGGAGAGGCGTCTGGACATCGAGAGAGGTACGTGCACCATCTCTACATTCAGTGATTTTAAGAAAGAGCTCAAAAGGCAATTCTATCCGGAGAATGCCAAAGACGAGGCAAGAGCACGCCTCCGTCAACTCAAGCAAACGAGGAGCATCCAAGACTATGTCAAGGAGTTCACAAGCTTGGTGCTTGAGACCTTCGACCTCTTCGACAAAGACTCACTCTTTAACTTTTTTGATGGACTCCAAACATGGGCCAAGACTGAGTTAAGGCATCGTGGGGTGCAAAACCTTGTCGATGCCATCGCCGTGGCTGAGAGTCTTATTGATTAATCAAGGCACAAGGAGTCTACCCACATGCCAAAGGATGACAAGGTTGGTCATACCAATGGTGGGGGAGAGAGGAGCCATCACAAGGAAGGCCATCAGGAAGGCCACTCGCCTAGACACCGAGACTCGTCCCCTTGGAAGGGAAAGGACAAGGGTAATTCCAAGGAGTTCCAAGGAACGAGGAAGTCACCGCCAAGCAGTTGCTTCATTTGCGATGGTGACCATTGGACTCGTAAATGCCCACAACAAAAAACCCTTAGTTCGCTTCTAGCCAGGCATCAAGGGAGAAGTGATGCCGGCGAAGGTAGTGATGCCGAGGATGGGCAAGGTGCATAAATGGGATCCATGTAGATGATTTCAACACTTCAATCGGTTGAGGACACCGATAGGAACGAGGGAAGTTCCATCCATAAGGGACACGACACCGAGGGACTTAAACTAGGGTCGATGCTCGACGTGGAGCAAGAAGATGACCAACCATCTCCAAAGGCTGAAGGTAAGGCCGAGTCATTGACCAAGCTTGCAAGGGGTAAGCAAGGTGGCGTCAACAAGGGTAAGCCCACAAGAGGGAATCGTGGCAACACGAAAGCTAAGTCTGCGAAAAAGGCTAGCACAAGGGTGAAGTGCTACCTATGTGAAGGACCTCATGTGATAAGGTCATGTCCCATACGAAAGCGACTTGTTGCCTTCATCAAAGAAGTTGATGGCAAGGCACAACCTGGTACAATAGCCCAGGATCGAGCTGTTTAAGCCGAGGGTAAAGGCGAGGCAAGCTAGGAGCCGAAGGAGGCACACCAGCAACACCCCAGCAGCTATATCGAGACGCGAGAAGGGCGTCGCGAGATCAAGTGGGGGAGGATGTCACGCCTCACCAAGGCGCACCCCAACCAACCGAGGGGCACACCTGCTAGGGTGCACCGAGAAGCACCGATGTGCCCCACCTAGGTGCGCAACGCGCGCCCAATGAGCCCCACCCAGGTGCACTCGAGCCAACCAAGGCAAAATGAAGTGCCTTTGGGATTTTAAAGCTAAGCAAGAACCAAGGACGGTTCTAGAACGTCCTAAAGAGGCCCACAACCATCTCAAACGTTTATATAAGGATCTAGGGGGTTCCAGGACGTTCCACAACAATCTAGGCTCATCTGGAGTGTAACCCCCTCGTCTCGGTCTGGGCGACTGACCGGTCCGAGCGGGTCACACGGGGATAACCGAGGCGAAACCCGTTAAGGCTCCACTTCGGTTAACAACCCGAGAAAACCTTTTCAATTATTATCTTGTCTAGATGGATTAAATTAAACCTTTAGAGATGTCAAAAAGCCCCATTTCAGGCCTGGGTTTCGAAACAGGCATTTCCCGTTTCGAAACACGGGCCCCAGTTTAAAAAGCCAAACACCCGTACCGAAACACATCCACCCCATTTCGGAATAGGGGTCCATTTCGCCTAGACGTTTCGAAACACGTTCCGGAACATGCTCTCACAGTAGCCAAAGCGTTTCGAACCTCGTATCGGAACAGGGGTTCATAGTAGCCAAACCGTACCGGAACGCGTTCCGATACGGGTGTCCCTGGAGCCACACCCGTTCCGAAACAACATTACCCATTCCGAAACGCCTGCAGTCTGTGAGTTTCCAAAACCAGCTTTAATCATCTCTAAACGATCTCAAACGCCCCCAACGACTTCAAGAAGCAAACACAACATGCACACATAAACTCTAGAGGCATACACCCTATTACAAATACGCTCAAAACACATAACATGCAAGATAAGGGCATACATTCATGAGGGATCCAGCATTCACCATAAAAGAGACATACATTGCATTTTAAGGTTTCATGCCTTAGAAACAAAACACATAAGCATTCATGACATGCAACATAAGCAAGATTTACAATCCAAAATGAGGCATCAACAAGCCACACCATAACATCAACATAACAAGGAGTCTAAACAAGCTCCTAACCCAAAACAACAACATAAATCCCATTGCTCATCTATTACATCCATAACTTAAAAATTCATACTTGAGGATAGCAAAAGCACAACTAGCACACTTGGAGGCCCTCTCCTTGCACAAGCAACCCACGAACTACGGATCTGCATTGTCGAACAAAAGAGAGCGTAAGCGTAAAGCTTAGTGAGGGTAAGCTCATAAAACAAACCTCGACAATGCAGGGTCCAAGCACGAACAACACAACCAAGGAAGAATGCATGTTTTCTTACCTTCGAAGCCACAAGAGTCAAATATAAACGATGCCTGAACACAATCTCAATTATCATGTCATGCTCAACAAGTCCATAAACACAACCATATGGAAACACATATATGAAACGTATTGACACCTAACTATGACTCGAATACGTGGATAACAGTCGTTGGAACTCACGTCCAACACTCAACCTTTACCTTACGGTGGGATTACACTCATCACCGTTTCACGCAGAGGGGATTCCACTCATCCTCACGCCCCGTCGATGGGATTCCATTCATCACCGACTAACATATAAAAGAAGATTTTCGGGTGTATCCGTACTCCATCTTGATGACTACCATCACCAATACCACGCACGCATTTCGACTCTCGTGTGCACACTAAACATCCTAATGATCGATCATTTGTACCCAAGCATACTAGTGCCAATACTAACACATTTCATTGATCAACCTCACAACTTTCTTACCAAATTCCGTGCTTAGCACGTACTCACCATGATTTACCATCATGCACAAACCACATTCAACAACCACATGCATATCGCAATGCATCAAACATCATGCCTCAACACTCATGTATATCATAATATACATAACAACATTAATTGCAATGAATATGAATCAAGAGGCATAACACAACACTTAGAAGTTCAACCAAAGTCTTCTAAACTAAGCTTGAGATTAGACTACCAATCTAATCCCAACTCTAGGTGGGTTTACCAAGCCCGACCTAGGTCCACATGCTTGAACCAACATTTGAAAACCAATTAAACCAAGTTGAAATCATTAACCATTCACTGACTACTCCAAGCTCAACAATTCTAGCCGATCAATCCACCAAGCTATCAGGATTCGTTCCCAAGGCTTCACCAAAAAAATTCCTTGCTTCTAAACATTCCAACACAATCAAAACAACCATATTTCAGTCCACTATCACTGCTGTAAACTCAAAGCACCAAACAAGCATCAAAATCAAGCCAAGACATTCTCAAACCCACATTTTCGAGCAGTCCAAATGCACAGCCAAAAACTATTTATTCCAACACTTTTAACACACCTAATAGCTTCCAAAATAATCCCTAACTATCATACAACCATCAGCCAACAAATTCCAACACCAAACAACCCCAAAACTCAACTTTAAAGCACTCTAAAACCTTCATAAAACCCAAATCCGTGAATCATTATAAAACCTTGTAAAAATCACATATGTTGGACCATTTGGGTAGTAAATAACTTATCTAACAACACCAAATCAAAAGCTCAACTAAAAGCTATCAAAGTTAACATTTTTAATTCAAAACCCAAAAACTTCAAAAATGCAAAACCATGTGTTTTAATGAAAACTAAAGGTATAGACATGTAGAGGAAAGTGAGGACAAGTGAAAAATATGTTTACCTCTAAAAAATCACCAATAATGAAGGTGTATGGTGATGGAATAGTGAACTACAATGGAGGGGGAATGTTGTCGTGAAGTTGAATGAGAGAGATGAAGAAGATGAGTGAAAAAGCTATATTTTTATTTGTTTGTTTCTTTTAAAAAGTCAAAAGACTCATTTACCCTTAATGAAAATGGGTTATTACCATAATATGAAATCCATGGCTATTTGGGGTTTAATTTTAAATTATGTCCAACACAATTAATTAATTTGAAAATAAAACCCGAAACATTATTTTAATTATTTAGTTCACTCGACCCTCAAACTCGGGTGTTACACGGATGAACCTAGAAGACCCGAGAGTGCTCGGGAAGGCTCGGAACAAGTCCGGAAGGCTCAAGACAACTCCGGACATCTCCGGAATATTCTAGAATACTTTAGAGTATTGTAAATGTATGTAGATAAGTATGGACTTATCTAAAATAGTTTAGGTCCCTTAGATATTTTGGGAGGTGAAATCGTAGCCGTTGGATCAAATAGATCCTAGCCATCCATTGAAAAGGTGGGAGCCTATAAATAGGGCCACCTCTCTCATTTGTAAGACACCCATGAAATCCACTAGTTCTCTCTTGTAAAGCTTTCTCCAAGCTAATAAAGCTTCTCTTTCTAAGTTCTCTTGTGTTTTGCCATAGCATTTGCGTGAAGTAAGGTTTGTTAGCAAGACCGGGAGTTGCTAACGCTGCACGGATTGAGCTTGAGAGAAATAAGTCCGTGACAGTAGGGTTAAAAAAATATACAGAGAAAGGGGGGAGATAACGACTTAAACAAAAAAGGGAATTGAATATGGTAGCTTTATTTTTAGGATAAATACTAAAGAAAAATGGGTAAATCACGCAGCTGATCCCTGTGAGTTTTTTTAGATTTTCAATCTGGTCCCCTAATTGCTTTCACTTTGGCTCCCCTGATTTGTTTTTCTTTTTTAGTCCTTAATGCATATTATATTTAGGATGAGTCTGCCATGTGCGTCAAACATCGATGAACATCGTTAAATACTATTAAATTAATTAATAAAGATTAAAAATCTCACAGACTTAAATTATAATTAAAATTATTTTTAAAAAATTAAAAATTAGATTTACTAAACTTTTTATATTTCTTTATATTATTTTTAATTGATATGTTAGAATCAAATATCCCAAATCTTTTTAATACCATAAACCCTAAATCAAATCAATCCTTCTACCGCCACAGCTACCGCCACAATTGAGATCCGATCGACTTGTCTCGATGTCAGTCATTTCAGGTCGCTCTGCTGCTCCGCCATCCTCATGCGTCCATCATTGCAGCCGTGAAAAGGTACGCGATAGCTGCCCTTTCTTTTGTCGCCAGCCTTGGTCGGCCAACCCCAACCTTCGTCGACTGTTTCACGCGGTCACTTGTCGTCCCCGGCCTTCCCCAAGGTTCATGTTAAGCTTGTGAGGAAACTTGAAAAGAAATTCAGCGGCAAGGCGAGGAAAAGACTAAGCTACGTTTTCCTTGGCTTTTGTTCATTTCTCTGTTATGGAAAATTGAGAGGGAGGGCAGTTGAAATGAAATTTTGAAGTTGATCTTTGAATGATGATTAATTAAGTACATTCCCATTTTACAAAATTCATTATTATTTTTAATTTGTGTTCTTCGCATAAGATACAGCTGGTGGAATATTGCTTCCTTTCCAGACTCTTACACATTGTAGTTCCTCAAGAAATGAGACTTGATCGTGTTTTGTTGTATTAGTCATGCATTTCTTTGGGAACCTCATGCTTGATCTTGATTATACGTTTAAAAGAATATCTGAATTTAAAGCGTTGTACAGGGACTGGAATTTCTGGCTGAATGAGATCTTCATGTTGCCGTTTACACTCGAACATATATTCATTTACACAAGAAGATGATGGATGTTTCAACTGCATTTCAGGTGTGAAGCGGCTAATTTATAAGCAATTGCGCATTAGCTATCACCTTTCTATGCTTTAGTTAGAATCTTTGGGGTGGGATGACAGAAGTAAAGAAAAACTTGTTGAAAATCTCAATATCTTCCAAATTCACCTTTTTAGCATAAATAGTCACTTATTGGCTTGAATAGGGTTGTAAATGAGACGAGACAGACCGTGAGCTATTCGAGCTCGACCCAGTCAAATCTCGGTCAACACTTGACTCGAGCTCGAATTCATCGAGTTCTTAACGAGCCGAGTTGAGCTACTTGATACCCGACTCGAAAAGCTCACGAGCTACTTGATACCCTATTGGCCTTTAGTCATTACATGTTGCTCACTTGCTCATTAGTCTTTATATTGGGAGACGAGGTATTTTTGGAGTTCTCAATAGCATTCTTACTTATGGCTAGCTAGATTGGTATACTACAAGGTCTTTTGGGAGTTCTCAATAGCATTCAACACATACATGCTTTATGTTTTAACGTTTTTCCATGTAGTTGCCTAGTTGGTTGATATGACTATACCTATATCTGAAAGTTTGACGGATGTAGGTACTTCAAAATAAAAGAGCAACATAACTCCGATGCTTTATTGTTTTTATGGTGAAAGTTAAGGTGTTGGTGCATGTGATATTTTATGTTGGTTTCTTATTAAAGTTTGGTTGAAAATAGGAGCTGAAAGCATAGGGGGAAAGTACCCACCTAATGGCCACATGTGCCTTCATCTGAAGATACTCTCCCTCTGGTGACAGTTACCACTTACCAACACTGATTTCAACAAGTACAATTGTGTTACCTCCAAAGCCATTCTGTCATTCTAACTGCTTTGACTCACCATATGTCTCAGAATCAGGCTCTGACATATATAACAAGCCATAAGTAATACAAAAACTAAGACAACAATTGAAGAGAAGAGATGATATGATTCTGGACTTCTCAATACCATTCCAAATTTTCTCAGTGTTGGGAGCTCTTTATTCTTTCTTTTGTCTGTTTTAGGAATGCAAAGAAGTTTGGTGATGCATATTGTGTTTTTTAAAATTTGGTAAAAAAAATAAAATGGTAACCAAACTTTTAAAAATCACAAAATGGCAATTAAACTTTATGTTTTATAACAAAATGGTAACTAGACGTTAAATCCCGTTAAGTGTCTGTTATAAAATTTGGTATAATAACACATTTAGTCTTTCATATTTATATATTCAATCAATTTAGTCCTAATTCAAAATAATTCACTAAATTTAGCCCTCATTATTTACGCATTCTTTCAATTTGGTCATTAAAGAAAAATTTCAAAGTATGGTAACATGATAAATAATTATAATTAAGTTTTTATAGGAACTCGAAAACTCGACTCAACTCGAATCGAAAAAATTTCAAATAAAGTTTGAGTTGTAAAATATGACGCGTCAACTCGAATAATTTGAAATTTTTTGACTCGACTCGATCGAATGCTCACATCTATCTTAAGATATGACACGTTAACTCGAATAACTCAAAATATTCGAATATTTTAAATCATTTTTTCTTTTAAAATTAAAAAAAATTCAAATAAAGTTTGAGTTGTAAAATATATAGCCCACATACAATGATACAAAGTTAAAAGGCAATATCACAGCTGCATCACCCTAAGATCCACGACCTAGCAAATCCAAAGATCTGGAAGCACTAACCCAGCTTCTGTTCATCACTGCTTTGTTCTTGGTTGATCTCGCGCCTTGCAAAAATGGAAAAGTATATGAAGAACTCTTCAATCAATATTATTTAAACAGGGTAGCGCTACAACATCAACATTATCTTCTGATTGAACAATCTAGGAAACTAAAATGAAGTTTCGAGATGTGAAACAAACCAAGATGAAACTCGTAATCTTTGAATTTCGAATCTGTTCCTAGAGCTTAAAGCTTTTTTTCACATTCAGTGCAAAGCACATAAAAATTCTTTCATGTCATAAGATTTATAAGTGCACTGCATCGGTTAAGTACAACATGCTCTTCCATTTCTGTCCCCTAAGAGATTCATATTTAGACAAATTTCTGTCTGATAGACAAGATGGAGATGGACAACAAGTGGTAAAATGGTTTAAGACTGTATAACATCCCAAAAGTGACAATTAACAAAAGGAATAGATTTAGACTCAATGGTTTCTATATAAGCGGCGGCTGTAGGTAGGAAATTCAAAGAGAAAAACGGCTTTGAACCAATGCGGCAGGTTCCAATATACTGCTGGTGGGAGTGGAATAAGAGGGCTGAAATCAGAAAATATTAACACTCGGAAAATTTAATTGTAATTATTTATCATGTTACCATACTTTTGAATTTTGTTTTAAGGACCAAATTGAAAGAATGCGTAAATAACGAGGGCTAAATTTAGTGAATTGTTTTGAATTAGGACTAAATTGATTGAATGTATAAATATGAAGGACTAAATGTGTTATTATACCAAATTTTATAACAGACACTTAACGAGATTTAACGTCTAGTTACCATTTTGTTATAAAACATAAAATTTAATTGTCATTTTGTGATTTTTGAAAATTTAGTTATCATTTTATTTTTTACCAAAGTTCAGTGACCGTTTGTGTACTTTACTCTAAAAATAATAATGAATTTTGTAAAATTAAGAATGTACTTAATTAATCATAATTCAAAGATCAACTTCAAAATTTCATTTCAACTACCAACCCTCTCAATTTTCCATAACAAAGAAATGAACAAAAGTTATAGAAAATGCAGTTTAGTCTTTTCCTCACCTTGCCGCTGAATTTCTTTTCAAGTTCCCTCACAAGCTTAACATAAATCTTGGAGAAGGTCGGTGATGACGGGTGACCGCACGAAACGACCGACGACAATTGAGATTGGCTGACCAACGTCGACGACATAAGAAAGGGCAGCTATTGCGTATCTTTTTGCGGCTGCAACGATAGACGCAGAAGGACGGCGGAGCGGTAGAGCAACCTGAAATGACCGACGTCAAGACAAGTTGACCGAATCTCGACAGTGGCGACGGCGGCGACAAAAGGAGTGATTGGATTTAGGGTGTATGATATTAAGAATATTTGGGGATATTTGATTCAAACATATTAAATAAAAATAGTATAAAGAAATATAAAATGTTTATTAAATTTAATTTCTATATTTTTTTAAATTATTGTAATTATAAGTCGGGTCCTTAAGATTTTTAATCTTAATGTTCAGCGGTGTTCAGCCGTGAACGACGCTGGTTTTAGAATTTTCCTTATATTTAATGTAACGTATATTATATTAAGTATATTATATTAAGTATATTAATTATAGCATCAGTACGTTAATGTATGTGTATATTTATATTACTGTTACTATATAATATGTGTATTATAATTATATAGTACATATATATACTTAAGTTATATTATGTTTTTTTTTGGATAGACGTACATTATATTATGTTATTATAATTATTACATATAATATTTGTTGAGCATATCTTTGTATGTATTTTTAAATTATTAAATTTGGTTTAATATTTAAGGGATATTTTTTAATTTATTTCGGGAACTAGCTAGGAAGTGGTGTCCTGACTTATTCAGCTGTCATCTTCTTCGGTTGTCGTAAATAAGGAAATATTCTTCTTAGGCCGTTTTTTGGGATTAAATTTTAAATTAAAATTCGATTTTTTATTTTCTTGCAAAGACAACACTAAATCAACATGGTACTAATTTTGGGCGTCGTGGGGTGTTAATCCTTCCCCACGCGTAACCGACTCCCGAACTCAAATTTTTGAATCTTTAATTTTTAATGGTGTCCGACCTACCAAAATTGCCGGTATGGACTCCATCTTCCTTTATTTATTAAAAAAACGCTTATTACACAGAGAAGACATGGAGTTTTAGTTTGGCAAGCCGAAGCCAGCAACATGCAGTTTGTGAGAATCTATCTTGGATCACCAATTAAGCAATGAACAAGTGTGTAGGAATTCCAGGACTGCCCAGACAAACTTTGCCTGTTTATGCTTGGTGTCCTCCCAAAGCAACTGGCTTTGAACTGCCCCTCTAGGCTCCCAAAGCAACTGGCTTTGAACTGCCCCTCTAGGCTCCCAAAGCAACTGGCTTTGAACAGCCCCTGTAGGCTCCCAAGCTGAGAAAATATTGTTCTCACCTTAAGCAGCTTCTTGCAGGCATAGTTGTGGTTGCTCTTAATCATGTTCGAGTACATAAACATCATGAAGCACTAAGCATCGTCCCAAACTACGTGAAAATCTCATTTTCATCACGGATAACACCACAAAACGCTCCCTTACTGTGTTTGCTTTAACCCAACCTGGACCACTTAAACACACTACCTAATACCTATGCTGCTCTCGCAGAGGTTAGTGTTTCCAGCACCCACATTCATCAACCCCTCCATTCGGATACATTCTTCCATTACCGATTCATGTTCGCCGAGTACACAACAACCAATACAGACCTCCCATCCTGCAGTAAACCGAATAAATTTATCAGGCTGTAGTTAATTGGTATGGGTCCAGTCTCTCACATGCAGATTGTTAAATTCTGCAAATTTCTCCGGTGAAATCAAATGCTGCCTTGCATGACCCAAAAACATGAGCCACAGTTTCCACATCAACATGACAAACTGTTTTCCACGTGATGATCTAATTTAGAGTTTATGTGTTTGGTTTAGGATTTAAGTTTTAAGAGTTTAGGACACTTATGTAAAATTATGAACAAAATTGAGAAATGTGTTAAACCGGGGACCTTTTATTTTTTGAAGAACTGTTAAAAATACTATTCAAACTTTTTTTTGAAAGGTTACCTACTAGGCCAATTTAGGAAAGAGAAGTAAAAGTGAAATTGACATATATAAACTTTATTCAAATGTCAAAGGCCACGGATTAGTTTGAGCATACGAAATTTTGTTACCCTACCACGTTGCAAGGTTGATCTACACATTTTGTTGGATCAAACCACTTTCAATACAATCAACGTACCTCAGTCAAAAGGCCATCCACTGTAGCCCATCGAATGATAATGATTGTTCTCATGCACACCAGGAGCAGGAGGGCTGCTTCCACCACCTTCGTTATGGCTATGCCTATGACTTGAGCTAGAATTCGATGAACGGAACGGCCAGATGTAAGACCATGGATTGCGTCTGCTCTCCCTTCCGCTGGAAGAAGTTCCACTTTGACCATTTGAGCGGTGACTGTGGCTGCTGCTACTTGATCCTTGCGGTGGCAATTCTTGTCGACAAACAGGACAAGTGTTGTGCTGCTCCAGCCATGGGATGATGCAATCTGAATGATACATATGATTGCATGGCATTTGTCTGGCTTCGGATCCCAGTTCGAATTTATCTTTGCAAACAGGACACTGCAAATCAGAATGAAGATGCCTCCGAGTTATCTTAACAGTGGGCATCGCATCAATCGAAGACTGGGATGCTGGGGGAGGCCCCCTCCGATCATTAACTGAGAGTTGTTCAAACAATTCTTCTAATCCAGGGCCTATAAAATAATTTCCAGCATTACCTTGTCTAAAACCAATTCCAGGAGCCCCGTTGAAAAGAGCTTCAATCCCAGCAGCCCCAGACAATCTAAGAGGAATTTGGCCACCAAAAATCAACAAAGGACCAAGTGCTGCATCATGCTCAGGAACTGAATCTGCTCTTCCCCTGATGCTATGGTTAAAATTTCTGTCGGCCAATCGCTGCCTCATGAAAACTGAAAAAGCATCCAGGAGATCAAATCTCTGGCCCCGATCTTGGTCACCGAAAAAATCCATAGGACCAATATGCATCATATCATCTAATTCTTGAACAAATCCCCCACCACAATAGCAGCAAACTGCATCACGCCCTCCAAGGAGAACTGGGCGCCTGCATCTATAACACCAATGAGTATTTCTTCCAGTTGACATTGCCAGACCCTTCAAATTAGCTATTTTTCAGCAAAACGGATAACAATCTGCAAAGTAAATACCATTAATGGCTTATTATACACTTAAAATAATTAAAAGAACAATTCCTTCATTTTTACTTCTCACTTAAAGAACAATATGAAGCACTACAACCATCAGTTGATCCATAATACAACACACAAATAACAAGATCCAGACAAAAAAAGAATGAAATTACCATCTTTCCCCCTTTTTGAAGTTATTCTTAATAATATTAAGTACAGCAGTAAATGAAATACAAAAGGTGAATTGAGATATCACTTTTCAGTGTCATCAGCTAATCAGAGCTCTATCCAAACAAAGATCAAGAAGGGGTTTCTTTTTCAATATTAATTCTGCAAATCTCACTCTTTCAACGGTTACAGTGAACAATCGAGATACTAAGAAAACAAACCAAAAGCAAGAAGCAATCGTCCTAAAAGACTACAGTAGATTAGGTTCAAGCCATGATACCTTCTTTAGCCGAAATTGATCGGATCCGACCAAGGAAAAAGAAGAGATGTATTGTTTTCTCATTAGAAATCATTCCGGAAGAAAAAAAAAACACGATTGTAATCGAATCTGAGAGAAAAGAGAATTACAGGGACCTACCTCAATAAGAATCACAAGGTGATTTCTGTATTACGATTCACCAAAGGAAAGAAAATGAAGGATATCGTTTTATCTGAAATTACACTCCAGACTGGGCTTACGCTTAAACTACTTGGGCTGCCATGGAAGCCCCGGAAGGTTGTTTAGCCGCTAATTTATCTGAATATAGTGTTTGAAGAACTGTTAATATATTATATATTTATTTATTAAATTAAATAAATGAACATGAAAAAAACATATTTTCCCAAATACTTTTAAAATAATTACCATTTAAAAATTTAGGAGCATTAGATTGTCTTTGTTAAAAATTTGATTTTTTAAAATTAATTTTCTTTTCAAGCTCTTTGAAAATCAATTTTTTTTTCCTCTTGAACTTTATGAAGTAAATTTTGTAAATCAACACATTTTTGTTCAAACTCATTGATTTTTGCTTCAATTTCAATTTTGGTTTTAGAAATCAAATCGTTTTGAATTTTCAAATTTGAAATCACTTTCTTGTTTTTCAGAATGTAATTTTTAAACTCTAAAACCAAATCATCATAGGCATCTTGTAATTCATCAAAATAATAAGAAGTTGAAGTAGATGAATTATAAGTTACCCTTGAATCTTCTTGGATGGCCATAAGACAAATGTTGACTTGTTCATTATCGGTGGAGTCATTATCAATCCATGTAGCCACATATGCCTTCTTCTTATGGCTTGAAGAGCTTGGCCTCTCCTTCTTCTTCTTCTTCTTCTTCGATTCATGCTTGGATTCTTCCATTTTGCTCTTCATGAATCGGGCACATTTCTTAAAGAGATGAATTATCTCTTCATCTTCACTTTCCTCCTCACTTGATTCTTCATGTTGGCATTTTGAGGAATTGAGAGCAATGACATTAACATCAATGCCTTGCTCGTTGATCTTCTTCTCATTCTCCCTCTTCAAGGGTATAGACATCATTTCATGGGTAAGAAGAGACCCAATTAGCTCATCAAGTTTGAGCTTCTTTAGGTTCTTGGATTCGTTGATAGTTTTCATCTTGTCCTCCCATGATGCGGGAAGTGAATAAATCAACTTCCGGACAAGCTTGTCTTCTGAAATCTCATCTCCAAATCTTTTAAGTTTATTGACGATTGTGGAGAACCGATCAAACATGCTCGTGATGTCTTCTTCCAGGTCCATCTTGAAGTTTTCGTACTCAAGGTTGAGAAGACCGATCTTGATCTCCTTTACTTCGTTTGTTCCCTCGTGTGTGACTTCAAGCATGTCCCATACTTCCTTGGCACTTTCATAAGAAGACGTCTTTTCATAGACTTCTAGGCCAAAAGCACAAAAGAGAATGTGCAACGCCTTGCAATTAAGCTTCATCATCTTCTTGTCGTTGGCATTCCAATCCACCTCCCTTTTTTGAGGTACAAACGATCCATCTTCAACAAGATCTCATAGACGGTAATTTTTAGCCTTGATGAAGTACATCATCATATTCTTCCAAAAGACATAATTCTCACCGTTGAAGAATGATGGCTTGTCGATTGATTGCGCCATTTATCATCGATTGACTTGTTTGTTGATCGAGATTTTGGATCGACTCAATAGGTGGTTAAACCTTCTCGACTGAGCCTTGCTCTGATACCAATTGTTATGCTCGATATCCTTCAACAGAATTGCTTGCTAAGTATGGAGAAGATTAATTTTTGGGTGTTTTTGGTGGAAGCAAAAGATAGACAAAGGATTTATAATGGTTCAAGCTTCTAACAAGCTCTACATCCACAACCTTAGCTCCCACTAAGGATTTTAACTAATTCACTAAGAATTCTTCCCCTTTTCTTAGCTTAAGAGGGGACCAATTACAACCTAGACTCACTCACCAAGTCTAGCAACCAAAACTCACAAACCGAGCTTTGGGATCACTCTCTAACAAGAGAAAACTAAGCAAACTAGAAATTTCTCTAAAAGATATGTGTTTGCACTAATAAGCCCTCACCCAAAACCTAATACACTTGAGCATACATTAACAATTAAGCTCAACAAGTGTAGCCTGTACAAAGATTGGGAATTTAAGCACTAAGACACATTTGACATCATAATGTTGTTGACTTGTGGATCATTAGTCTTGCATAGATGCTTGAAGGTCCCTTTTATACTTCCAAATAAGCTTTTAGCCGTTGTAGACCGTTGAGGTTGAATTGGAGCCGTTGGGGCCTTTATTTTCCGTAATAAATGATGTTCTAGAGCTGTCCGTATCGATACACGGGTAGCCGTATCGGTACGCCTTCTTTAGAAACTATCCATTAGAGTCTTTCCATCTGATGCGTATCGATACACTTAAAGGTGTATCAGTACGGCCTGCAATTCAAATAGACGTTGGGAAAATGACCGTTGAAAATCGTTAGGCATATCGGTACTGGATACAACCGTATCGATGCAAATACTAGCTGTTGGGGGGCTTGTAAAACAACCATATCGAAACACCACGTAGTGTATCGATACATGTCATCTCTGTATCGATACGACCAAGCCGTGCGGTACGGGTTTTGACTACAAGAATTTTCCAGTAGCTGAAACCCTAAAGCGTATCGATACATGGTATATTGTATCGATACGGTGGCTTGAAAACAATGGTTTGGTTACTTTAAAGACATTTAAAATCATTCCAAAGCCTTATAAAATTTATCAAACATATTTTCAAGTTCTTTGGACTTATTAACATTTTGAAACCTTTTTAATTTAGTCCAATTTTTTTATAATTATTATATCAAAACAAACATCTCAACACTGAGAATTTTAGAATTGTCCGTACTAGATTTTATCAGTGATTTAGTGTGTTAATAATTTGGGAAATTTAGGGTCTTAGATAATTTATTGATGAAGGAGAAACTTGAACTTAAAAGTTTTTGCACATATTTTGAGAAGTTTAGACCAAGAAAACTTGACCCGGGGCTCGAATCGAGACTCAAAATCGACTCGAACACGGTGATTCAAATTTGACATGAAACTCGAAATAAATCGAATCGAACCGAAATCGACCTGAATTTTAGTTGAACTGAAAATGGATCTGAACCGATTTTCAACCGAACTGAATAAACCCATAACAGTTTTTAACCGAACTGAATGGACCTGAATCGAAGTAACCCAAAATAAAAAATATATTAAAATAAATAAAGAAAGATGAGATGTGAATTGTTGCACAACTCACCAAAAAACCAAATATACAAGCTATATAAAGTTGTATATATGGTGGAAAAACCTAGCTCGGCCTGAAAATCCGACTTAAACCGATCGATCTCTTATTAACCTAGGGATGGCAATGGGGCGAGTTTTAGGCCGCTCCGAACCCGCCCAGAAAATTTAAAGTACCAACTAGGGGTGTTCAAACAGTTAATTCGGTCGGTGGCCGAACCGAATTACCTAAAACCGAACAAACCGAACTTTTTAAATCTTTAACCATTAACCGAACCGAATTTTTTTAAAATATTTTAACCGAACCGAATAAATTTCGGTTAATGCGGCCGATTTTCGAATTAACCGAAATTTATTAGTGAATTAAAGAACTGATTTACACCGATGTAAGATAGTGTTGATTGTTTAAAAAAAATTAAAGAACTGATTTATACTGGTGTAAGACAGTGTTGATTGTTTAGTAAATTAAATAATTGATTTACACTAGTGTAAGACAATATTGATTGTTTAGTAAATTAAAGAATTAATTTACACTGGTGTAAGACAGTGTTGATTGTTTAGTAAATTAAAGAACTGACTTACATCGGTGTAAGACAATGTTTATTGTTTACCACTAACAACTTTTTTACTACTATTTACAATGGTGTATTACCATACTCTTCAACATTTACTACTATTTACAGTGGTGTATTACCATACTCTTCAACATTATAACTGGACTTTATTGTTTATTAATGATAATGAATTATATTAGTGGACAAAGTACAAAAGAAGATATCTACAACAACAAGAAGCTGTTTTGATTGTCCTTTTGTGTAGAGACGAGATAACATGCAAGATTCGAACACAATTCAATGTAAAAAGCATTGTTCTTGAGATCACCTCTAAAAATGATAATAATATATATAAATATAATATATTTAATATTTATAAATATAATATATTTAATAGTACTGAAGAATTTACTGATGTTGGGTTTCTACGTTTGGGTTTGGGCTTAATAATAATATATATAAATATAATATATTTAATATTTATTATATTTCGGGTAATTCAGTTAATTAACATGTTTCGAACCGAATTAACCGTTAACGAACTTTCAATAAAAAATTAACCACTCACCGACTGAACAAAGTTTGGTGGCCGACCGTTTAACCGAATTAGTTTGGTTTGGTCGGTTAATTCGGTTTAACTGACCGTTTGAACACCCCTAGTCCCAACCCGACCCAACCCAAGTTTAATATATTTTTATCACCGACTCGACCCGACCCGATATAATAAAAGTATAAGCCAACTCTGAACCAACCCTGAAATTTTAATAAAAAAACCTATTAAACACGACCCACTCTGAAGAAAATTAATAAAAATATTATATATATATATATCAGGTCGGGGAATTTCTACCTTAGACCTGAATCTGACCCGACTCAAACTTCTTTAAAACTCGACCCGAAAACCAAAAATTCAAAAAAAAAAATCCGACCCTACTGAATCGGGTCGGAACCCGTCGGATTCAGGTTTTTTTGTCATCCCTATATTAACCCGAACCAAGAATCAACCGACCTGATCTGATACCCGAACCGAAATTACCATAGACTAAAACTAAAACCAAACCACCCCAAATTGAACTTTAATTAAATATAATCAGACTCGAACAGAACCGAACCCGAATCAAAGAACCTCTAAATGTGTTTATATTTCAGTTCAAAACCTTTTCTCTAAACACAAGATTTTAAGAAGATTTAATGCAAAATATTTTATTTAAAATATACATTTTTATCACTTTGTATTTTAAATTATTATCTTTTAAATGTATCCTTTAAATTATCATTTTCGTTTTATTTTGACTCAAAAGATACTGGTGTTCAATAAGAACATTGCATATTACGTTTTATTGACATTTTTAGAGTAAAATGAGATAAAAATAATAGTTTAACAAATAAATAAAAATAATATTTAAAAATAGAAATAGTTAATTAAAATTTTATAAATAATCGAGAAGTTCTATATAATAATAATAATAATAATAATAATAATGATGATGATGTAAAACCTATGTTTGATTTTGATATAACAAAGTGTTTTAAGGATAAAATTAAAAACTTGAAAAAGATTTTTAAGTCCCTCAAAAGTTCTCAAATCAACAAGGCTTTAATCTAGTATTTAAAACTCAAACTCCAAAATATTTTATAAGTGTTCCAAGAATAAACTATTAAAAAACGTCCAGGCGTATCGATACGCTTCTAGCCGTATCGATACATTTTGTACAAACTTGGCTACTGGAAAAACGTGTTTCGATACGCCCCTTACCGTATCGAAACAACGTATCGAAACAGATTGAATCTGTATCGATACGATCTCTCTGTACAAATTGAAGGAGTTTGAATAGCGTACCGATACGGTGTCCCCCTTATCATTACAATTTTAATGGAATTTTAAATTCGAAAGCCTTTAATGATTTTGACCGTTGGTGTCAGTTGTTAGGTAACAGAAATTCAAAGTGTTGGTTGTCTCGTACCGATATGCCCTTTGCCGTATCGATACGGAAACTTCCAGTAAGCTTTGTGAGAAAAATGGTATCGATACGGTCTTACCCATATCAAAATAGTCCCTGTACCGTACCGATACGCTTACACGCGTATCAATATACCCCTTTTGTTATTGTGCAACAACTCTTTCTATTTTGAGACATGTATCGATACGGATCCCTGTGTATCGATACAGTAAGCTGCATAAGTGCATTTATGGTAGAAAGAGAGGGTCCCAACGACTATATTCAATACTCTAACCACCCAAACGGCTAGAATTAATAGAGAAGGCATAAAATGAAGCAAATTGAAGACTAGCAACATCTATTGCATAAAAAAGAAACATCCTTACAAAAATCCAAGCTCAAAATGCCTAATTTCTTATCTCTTGTAAAATTCTAAATTGTGTTGTGTTCAATTCTGATCTTGTATTCAAATTTGGGTTGAGTGATTATATTTAAAGGGGAAATCATGTATTGAGAGATATCTTTCTTGCCTTAATTTCTTCTTTGTACTCTTGTGAGGGTTTGGTCAAATTTTGGGTTGAAAATTTGACCGGTATCGTAAAGGTTACCTCTTAAGCCTTGAAAAGGGGAAGAGCAATTAGTGGATTGTTGGAAAATCCTTAGTGGTAGCTAAGGTAGTGGATGTAGATTTCATTTGGAACTTGAACCAATCTAAAATTCCTTGTTCTTCATTTTTAGTTATTCTACTTTCTCCAACAAATTTTAAAAACCCAATTCACTCCATCTTGGCTTTGATCAATCCATTGATCCACACAACAATTGGTATCAGAGCCTACATCTTTAAAGGATTAACAACCACAAGAGGAGATTCTAGGAAGAGTGTGATCAACCACAAAGCAAGCCATGGCATCTACCTCTGAGTCAAGCATGTACGAGTCTCAATCGACCAAAAACCACCTTTCTTCAACGGTGATAACTACCATTTTTAGAAGAATCGAATGCGTCTCTTTATTAAATCCAACGATTATCTAGTTTGGGATGCTATTGAAGATGGTCCCTCTATTCTGTTGAAGAAAGACGACGAAGGAAGATTAGTGTCAAAAAGGAACAATGAAATGAATGAAGAAGAGAGAAAGAAGATTCAAATCAACTACAAGGCTCTTCACATGTTATTTTGCTCTTTTGGTCCCGATATCTACTCCAAAGTTTCCTCTATCGAAAGTGCTAAGGAAGTGTGGGATACACTTGGGACTACATATGAAGGAACAAGTGATGTGAAGGAGACAAAGATAGGAATTCTCAATCTTAGCTATGAGAATTTCAAGATGGAGCTCGACGAAACCGTTTCAAAGATGTTTGACCGCTTCTCAACAATCGTCAATAGGCTAAAGGGTTTTGGAGAGATAATCCCGGAAGACAAACTAGTTTGGAAGCTACTCTACCCACTTCCCGAGTCTTGGGATGGGAAGAGAACCACCATTATCGAGGCAAAGAATTTGAAGACACTTAAGCTTGATGAGCTAGTTGGTTCTCTCATAACTCATGAGATCATGAAGCAAGGAAGAGACGATGAAAGGAAGAAGGAAAAGAGAAGAGTGGAGAAGCTTGAGGTAGACAAGAAGAAAAAGCTAGGAGTGGCTCTCAAAGTTTCTCTACATGAGGAGAGCACCTCTAGTGAGGAGGAAGACCTAGAAGAATTGGCTATGATAGCCAAAAGATTCTCACGGTTTATGAGGTCCAACCGAGGTAGAAAAATTCAAAGAAAAATGGACTTCAAGACCAAAAGCAAAGAAAAAGAGAGGGTTCAAATCATTTGCTTTGAATGCAAAAACACGGGTCATATTCGTTCCGAGTGCCCTCAACTCAAAAAGAAGGGCTTTGAGAAGAAGAAGAAGCTCAAAGTCAAGCTTGCTACTTGGAGTGATGAGGAGTCATCCGAGGATAAGGAACACGAAGTGGCCAACCTTTGCCTCATGGCTCTTGAGGAGGATTCCTCTATGATAACCTCTAACTTATCTACTTTGGATTTCACATTTGATGAATTGCATGATGCTTATGATGAGTTACAAGAGGTATATGATGAGTTAGTTGAGAAATATAAAGAGTCCGTCGTAAGAAATAAAAAGATCATTTCGGAATTAAATGCTAAAAATGACTCACTTTCTCAAGCTAACTTTAAATTAGAGAAAAAGATCTTAGGTTTACTAGATGAAATTAAATTCTTTCAAGATAAAAATGTAGACTTAAACAATCTTATTTCTCAATGCAATAGTGAACACCAAAAGGTGTTAAATGAGCTTAATGAGCTTAAGAAGTCTTTCAATAGTCTTTAGTAGTAGAAGAGTCTATACATGTTGTTTTCGATGATAACCTCCTTCCAAGGAATAAGTCTTTTGATGATTATGATGTAGGAATTCTTGATGCCTTTGATGGAGGTCAAACTTCAAAGGAGGATTAGATTCCAACTAAAGAGGAAGATAGACAAGATCCACCTCTTGAAGCCTTGAAGGACTTGGCTCTTGAGGAAAAGGAAGTGAGCTACCCAAGGGAGTTCAACTATGTCAAAGGTGGTGAAATCTTGGGTGATCCATCCAAGGGGGTAACTACTAGATCTTCTCTTAAACTCATGAATCATGTTGCTTTTATCTCATGCATAGAGCCTAAGAACATTAAAGAAGTATTAAATGATGATTTTTGGATTATGACTATGCAAGAAGAGTTAAATCAATTTGAATGAAGTAATGTATGTACATTAGTTGAAAGGCCTAATAATCAATCTATTATAGGAACTAAATGAGTATTTTGGAATAAACTAGATGAGAGTGGTAACATTGTGAGAAACAAAGCTAGATTAGTTTCTCAAGGTTACACTCAAGAAGAATGAATAGATTTTGATGAAATCTATGCACTCGTAGCTAGAATGGAAGCTATTAGGATGTTACTTGCATATGCATGTTATCATAACTTCAAGCTATTTCAAATGGATGTGAAAAGTGCATTTTTAAATGGTTTTATAAATGAGGAAGTGTATGTGGAACAACCACCGGGTTTTGAAGATTCAAAATTTCCAAATCATGTTTTCAAACTAACCAAAACACTTTATGGTTTAAAACAAGCTCCTAGAGCTTGGTATGAAAGACTTTCAAATTTTTTAATTGAAAAAGGTTTTGAAAAAGGTAAGGTGGACACTACACTTTTCATAAAAAAGTATAAAAATGGCATCTTAGTAGTACAAATATATGTTGATGATATTACTTTTGGATCTACTAATGAGTGTCATTGCAAAGAGTTTGCTAAGTTAATGCAAGGTGAATTCGAGATGAGCATGATGGAGGAGCTCTCATTCTTCTTGGGACTCCAAATCAAACAAAAGAAGAATGACACTTTCATCAATCAAGCAAAGTACGTGAAAGATATGCTCAAGAAGTTTGGCTTGGAGCAAGCAAAGCCTCAAGCTACACCAATGAGCTCATCTACAAAGCTTGACAAAGATGAAGGAGGTAAGTGTGTTGAATCTAAGCTTTATCGCTCTATGATTGGATCTTTGCTTTACCTTACCGCAAGTAGACCAGATATTTTGTTTAGTGTTTGCTTGTATGCTAGGTTTCAAGCTAGTCCTAGAGAGTCTCACCTTCTAGCCGTTAAAAGAATCTTTAGGTACCTTAGAGATACTCCTTGTCTAGGTCTTTGGTACCCTAGAGACTCAACCTTCAACCTTCATGCTTATTCGGATGCAGATTATGGGGGGTGTAAAATAGATAGGAAGAGTACTTCGGGAACATGTCAATTCTTAGGTAGTATGCTCATATCTTGGTTCTCTAAGAAACAAAATAGTGTAGCTCTATCTACCACTGAAGCCGATTACATATCCTTAGGGAGTTGTTGTGCTCAAGTCCTTTGGATGAAGCCACAACTCTTAGATTATGGTATTAAAGTTGAAACCGTACCCCTTAAGTGTGACAACACTAGTGCCATATGCTTAACTGAAAATCCCATCCAACACTCTAGAACTAATCATATAGAAATAAGGCATCATTTCATTAGAGATCACGTCCTTAAGAAAGATGTTGCTATAGAGTATGTTGACACCTTGGACCAACTAGCGGACATTTTTACTAAACCTATAGACAAAGAGCGTTTTTGGTCCCTTAGGAGAGAGTTGGGTCTAACTAGCCTTCCTTGACCCTTGAGGACTCTTTTTGAGGTTAAAATTGCTTGAATTTGTGAAATTGCATGTTTATGTGTCGTTGATCTTGAAAGTATCCATGCTTATAGCTAGGAGGAGTATGCTTCTGATAAAATATGCCAGAACTACTCATTCATCAATTGCATTCATTTAGGATGTGTTAAAGTCGAGCCTTTGGTTGTTCTTAAAGCCAAAAATGCATTTCTAGGCATAGGGTATTGATATGGCCTTATGCGTATCGATACGAGTAATGTATTAGCTTTCTAGATTACATTTTGTCCAAAACGGGTATCGATATAGTAAACCCGTTTCTTTACGATCCAAGAGTATTTCGATACGGTCTTTTGACACGAGTTTCCAAGGAATTACCATTTTATCCCCGTATCGATACACCCTCTGGCGTATCGATACTCGATTGCGCAGACTGCTTATTAATGGCATTTAAAGAGTTTCACTTTTACCAAAATTGCAATTTCAAAACCCTAGCCGTTTTTACTCTATAAAAAGCCTCTCAATCCCTCATATTTTCACCACACAACTCAAAATCTCTTGAGGGTTTTCAACATCAAGCCAAGCTTTTCAAGCTTTTCATCAATTTGGTGCAAAGTTTTTCTCTTATTCCCCTCTATTAATATCAAGGTATAAATCTTTTTTATCCTTTTATTTTATTTGATTTTCGTTTTAAATTTTCCTTCTTTTGTTTTGTTTTCTCAAAAACAAACTTTTTCAAACTTCTTGCTTTTGTTTTGTCTTTCAAAATTTTTTAACCTTGATCATTGATTTTCAATGGGTTGAATGAGAAAATTAATGCATACACTGTTTTTGATCTATTTCTCTAGTCAATGACACCAAAAAAGAGAGCGCGTACTAGCGAAGTCGGTGAAGGTTCCAATGCCGTAGATGGTACTCACCTGAACCTCACTCTTATCTTATGGATAAAAAGATCACCATCGATGTTCAATCTATTTGTGATGTTTTTAACTTAGAAGATGAGGGTCTAGATGATGCGAATTCTCTTGGCCATGTCTTGGGAGGTTCCGTGACCGCTCTCAACGCTCAAGATCGAATCCTTCACTTGATGGTTTCTTGGTGGTATAGGCCTTCGAGGGGAAAATATTCAACTATCCGCCAAGTTGACGATTTTTGGATTTGGTGCTTCCGCCAAAGACAACAACCAAATCTTGCTCGGATTATGTTTACGGAGATTGTCTATCTCGTGCAACATCACTGCACTACTTTTGTCACTTCCTTCACATATGGCACAACTTTGAGTTATTTCTTCACCCAAAAGGAGATAGATTCTTCTCACGACTACCCGACACCCCTCACCGATCCCATTGATGAAAGATCACTTTCAAGGGGGAAGTTCATGTACTTCAATGGTAGTTGGCTTCGTCTCTCCGAGCTCCCTAGCGATGCGATTCCGGAAGAAATTGCCAATCCTCAAGCCGCTCAAGCTTCTCAAGCTCCTCCTCCACCTTCTATGGATGCCCTTATGACCTTTCTCAATGAACAATTCACGTGCTCGCGCACGAGAATTGCTTCCATGGATCAAGCGATGAATTCGAGGTTTGCTGCTATAGACACACGTTTTATAAGCCTTGAAGATCGTGTGAAGAATGTGGAGACGCGTCTCACTTCCCTTGAAGGTGGTCACAACTCGATGAACATATCTCTTATCGCTTTTCATGACGAGTGGTGTCAATCTCGGAGGAATGATGATGCACATGATGAGGACGATAAAGATGGCGATGAAGAAGAGTAGTAGATCATCTTTGCATACCATTCATGTCATTTAGGATATCTATTTATGCACTTTGAATTATGTTTTTAGGACTAAGTTTTCATTCTAAAACCTATGCTTTGATTATTTTATTTGGATTTTATTTTGATGTTTCCTTTATTTTGAACTTAATGTTTATCTATAATATGTTGCTTGGTTATTATCTATGCCTTTTGCCTGTGTTTACATATGTCTCTATTTTTTGATCTAACAAAAAGGGGGAGAGGGAACAAGCTCAGACTTAAAATTTTAATTTTTAACTTAAATTTTACCTAGCTAATATTAATGGGGAGTTGTTTTGCAAAGTTTTTCAAAAGTCTCAAAAATTTCAAGTTTTAATTTTGTGATATCAAAAAGGGGGAGATTGTAAAACCTATGTTTGATTTTGATATAACAAAGTGTTTTAAGGATAAAGTTGAAAACTTGAAAAAGATTTTTAAGTCTCTCAAAAGATCTCAAATCAACAAGGCTTTAATCTAGTTTGAAAAACTCAAACTCCAAAATATTTTCTAAGTGTTCCAAGGCCAAACTATTGAAAAACGTCTAGGCGTATCGATACGCTTCTAGCCACATCGATACCTTTTTTACAAACTTGGCTACTAGAAAAACGCGTTTCGATATGCCCCTTACCGTATCAAAACAACGTATCAAAACAGATTGAATCTGTATCGATACGCTCTCTCTGTAAAAACTGAAGAAGTTTGAATGGCGTACCGATACGGCGTCCCACATATCGATACGATTTTAATGGAATTTTAAATTCGAAAGCCTTTAATGATTTTGACCGTTGGTTTCAGTTGTTAGGTAATAGAAATTTAACGTGTTGGTTGTCCCGTACCGATACGCCCTTTGCCGTATCGATGCCGAAACTTCTAGTGAGCTTTGTGAGAAAAATGGTATCGATACAGTCTTACCCTATCGAAACAGTCCCTGTCCCTTACCGATACGCTTACACGCGTATCGATACACCCCTTTTGTTATTGCGCAACAACTCTTTCTGTTTTGAGACATGTATCGATACGAATCCCCGTGTACCGATACAGTAAGCTGCATAAGTGCATTTATGGTGGAAAGAGAGGGTCCCAACGGCTATATTCAATACCCTAACCACCCAAACGACTAGAATTAATAGAGAAGGTATAAAATGAAGCCAATTGAAGACTAGCAACATCTATTGCATAAAAAAGAAACATCCTTACAAAAATCCAAGCTCAAAATGCCTAATTTCTTATCTCTTGTAAAATTCTAAATTGTGTTGTGTTCAATTCTAATCTTGTATTCAAATTTGGGTTGAGTGATTGTATTTAAAGGGACAATCTTGTATTGAGAGATATCTTTCTTGCCTTAATTTCTTCTTTGTACTCTTGTGAGGGTTTGGTCAAATTTTGGGTAGAAAATTTGACCGACATTATAAAGGTTATCTTCTAAGCCTTGAAAAGGGGAAGAGCAATTAGTGGATTGTTGGAAAATCCTTAGTGGTATCTAATGTAGTGGATGTAGAGTTCATTTGGAACTTGAACCACTCTAAAATTCAATGTTCTTCATTTTTAGCTATTCTACTTTCTCCAACAAATTTTAAAAACCCAATTCACCCCTCTTGGCTGTGATTAATCCATTGATCCACTTACAAATAATAATAACAATAAAACAAAATTTCAATATAATTTTTTTTTCTTTTATCACCTATAAGAAAACTAGTAGGATCAAATGATATGTTAATAATTTGGTCTAAGGAAGAGAAGACTTTAAAATATGGTGGATAGGGTAGGAGAGTTAATGAATGAATTAACAATGATAATGAAACATTATTATATAAAAGAATCTTAGCAATCGATGCAAATCGACCAATAAATTATATACCAGTAGTTAAATTAAAAATATCTTAACAAATTGAATTTAGAATTTAAATTTTTAAATGAGATCATTAACTAAATAATACTTTTTTAAATAATTACATACTCCATATAATTATCTACGACGGATGTAGGAATTAAAACTAAAAAAAGGAACAAATACTATTAATCCTTACATTATCAAGTCTCTCAATAGTATTTAAAAAAAACAAATAGATAAAACTCCAAAAAAATGTGTGCACGCTTGTGCGCCCGTGCGTGTTATAATAGGTTTTCAAGTAAGTCCGATTCATTATATAATTGCTACTTTAACATCAATAAGGAATATGAGTGTAAACGAGTTGAGTTGAGCTCGACTTAGCTCGTTGAAAAATCGAGTGTAGTTTGAGCTTGAGTAGTTTTTAACGAGCCTGAATAATCTGAGCTCGACTCAGCTCGTTAAGAACTCAAGCCGAGTTCGAGCTTGAGTCTAGTTTAATCGAGTCGAGTATTGACCGAGCTTTGACCTCAAGTAGCTCGCGATCTGTCTCGTCTCATTTAAAACCCTATTAGGAAAAATCTTTGATACAGAAAATTACACAAGCTTGTTAATTTTAGGGTTTAGGTTGTTAGTCTAGGTTTTAGATATTTAGCTTGTTGGATTTAGAATTTAAGATTTAGATTTTAGGGTTTAAGACTTATGTTTAGGAATTTATATTTTAAATTTTAAAAATTGTAAAAATTTAATATATTATATTTTCGAGTAGCTTGCGAGCTTTTCGAGTTGGGTATCGAGTAGCTCGACTCGGCTCGTTAAGAACTCGAGCTGAGTCCAATCTCGACTCAACTCGTTAAAAATTTGAACCGAGTCCAATTGAATTGAGTATTGACTTTATTTTAACTGATTCGAATTAAAGTAGCAACGAGCCCGGTCAGGAACTATAGTAATCCAAAAAGAAGAAAAAAAAACTTGATTGAGTAAAAATAGGGGGAAATGAAACTATGTCAACAACTCCACCCATATTCTGCCTTGATAATTAAAAAACTACAAGAAAAAACAGGGCAAAGAGTAAAATAACTGGAAACTGAAATAAACAGCCAAAAAGGGAAGAAAACCCTAAGTTTTCGAAGATTACAGAGTGGGAAAGCAGGGAAAACTGTCACGTTCCGAGGAAGCTGCATCGTTAGCCACCATAGAAGACTATAACGAAACTAAGGTATATCCAGCAAAAGCACCCGAAGACATCTGACTGTGATCTAGTAAGAACGTCGAGGTATCCAACGTAGGCAAGTTTCCGGGTCTCTGAGTCTCTGGCTGCAGGACTGGACTGGGATACATCTGCACATTACCGAATCTGACCCCCGGTCACCTGTTGCACTATCTGCCTGAAATTGGTCGGATCAACGTATATGAAGTTGGTGTGGGAGTGCTTGGATCCCCGGGACTTTCGCTTAGACTTGGAAACTTTCCCCGTCGGAAGGCCGGGGCTGAGTGCCCGCTGACGTTTAAGTGTGGTTTCAGGGTTAGAGCCAGAAATGTTTGAACTAGTGGGCATGGGTAAAGGGTTAGAGTTGATGAGGAGAAGAGCGGGAAAGAGAATGAGAATGCGGATCAGAGTTGGAGATGGAGTCTGCAGAGCTTCAGTATCGCGAGAAAAAGGTTCGGAGAGCCAGGAATCAACAAATCTGGGACGAAACGCCCACGATTCAATGTTGCCCAAGTTCTCCAGCAATGACACCATCGTGTTAGATCTCTCTGTTTCTTGTTTAAAATTATTCGTTTTTAAATTCCAAATGAAAGAAGATAGAAGGGTTCAAAAGGAAGGAATCATCCAGTTGTGGTGATGGGTGATGTTTATGGAATTTTCTTCTGACCTACAAACAAAAAGCGAAAGGACAGGATAAAGGCAGCGAGGGAGAAAGACAAGGCTTTAAATAGGGCGGTGCGGGGGGACAAATCGCGTCCTAATGACATAGGAACAGACGTCAACTTCTCCTCGTACGGGAACCGAGCTAACATATTTCAGGCTTTCAGCTACTACTAATCTAACCATCGTTCACTATTACATTTCAATTTATTTTATTTAGTTTAGGCTTGTTATACAAAATGGTACATGAATTCGATAACTCTTCTAAGATTGAAAAAGGAAGAATTTGAATTTGAAAAAAATTTCAAATTGGCACTTGTGTCGACTTAGCAAATGATATCTCCGTAACCAATCAATTTGTTGACGTGACATTAACCTATCAAAATAATGATATAACTTAGTGTCAAATGTTATATTCTGATTGGTTGTTGAAATATCACATCAACATCTGATATCAATTTGAGATTTTATTTTTCAATTTTAGGTAATGATTTGAATTTGTTTTACAAATTCATGTATATATTTGATATAAACAAATTTAAGTGTCAATTTTAAAAAAGTTGTTAAGTTCTGAGTTCATGTATCGATTTATAGAATAATTTTTTTTATTTAAGAGTAATGAGTTTGACTCAGCGAGTGCAATGAGTTTCAGCCACTTATTCTATAACTTATGGTTGTCAACTGTCAAGGTCGCGTCTCTCAGCATTCACCCGTATGCGTTAATTACTTAATTTCACTGTATAATTTGTATTTTTTCTGCCCCTATCTCTCTTTTTTTTTTTGAAAGGGATAATAGCATAAAAGAAAGCAAGAATTACAGAAATTTCATAAGTTGGGGGTAGGATAGGAGACCCAGTTAAGAGGACATTCCCTCTTTAACCAGGCATTCGCCACCCAATCCACAACTTTGTTACAATCACGTTTCACAAATCGGAAAGAGAAAGATTAAAACAAGCAGGCAGAGAAATAATATCCTATTCCATCACAACTGACTTCCATGCACAAAAGGTCTTGGATTTAAGACGATTGATAACACCTTGGTTACCGGATTCAACGATGACATGATCCCAATTTTCATGTCGAGCCATAAGGACTTCATACCGGACATCAACGACTTCAACAATGGATAATGATCTGGTCGTAAAGGAGAAAACATCACCTTTGATCAAGCGGACAAAACAATCCCTGGCAACACAAGCTACTGCTGCTGTGCCGGTGGCAGTGTTCACAGTGGCGTCACAGCTGATTTTAAGCCACCCTTGAGGAGGAGCTGACCAGCCCTGATTAGATGGAGAATGGCAAACGATGGTCGCATTAACCCGTTCAAGGTTAGATCCTGACAGCGAAGTGGACCGAAATTCCTCAAAAGCTCCTAAAGCTCGGTTCCAAACGTCAATTGGAGAGTCCAAGGACGATGAAAAGACCAAAGAGTTCCATGACTTCCAAATATGCCAACATAGGAAAGAAATGAGGTTGAGATCGCCCAAGAACTGATCTTTTTCGTTAAGTGTAGATAGTTTCTTCCACCATTGTCCGAATCCTAGAAAACCTATGCTTTTCGGTTCATACCCAAAGTTTGAACATTTCCAGACAGTCATAGCAAAATGGCAGAAAAAAAAGATGTTTGATACTTTGAGAGCAATTTCCACACCTTGGACAAGAAGCCCATCCACTAAAGAGGCCATGCATGTGATTAAAGATAGGGAAAACTACACCACTAACCACCAAACAAATTGAGGATACCTATTTAGACCACCGAACTATAGAAATCGTCAATCAGACCACCGAACTTATAAAATCAACCTATTTTGACCACCTCCATTAAAAACCTAACGGTGGAGTGAAGGAACTGCCACGTGGAAATTGACAGAAAAATTAAAAATTACACATTTGGTCTCTATTATTTACATATTCTTTCAATTTAATCTTAATTTTTAATTAATAAAATAATAAATTATTTAATTAAGTGGTGACACATGTCAACACCTTATTGGAGGAATTTAAATATTTATATTTGATTTTATTAATTTATTTCCCCCTCCAATAAGGTGGTGACACATGTCACCACTAATTTAGAGGAGAAAAATAAATTTCTCTTCACTTGCGCTAAGTAGGATTCAAACCTGGTCTTTCAAGTGTAAAGCCAATGGCTTTGCCACTACACCAAGCACAACTTTGTGCTACAATTCTCCATATATAATATATACCTCTTATTAGTTTCTACATTTATTATTTTATTAATTTAAAATTAGGACTAAATTGAAAGAATGTGTAAATAACAGGGACCAAATGTGTAATTTTTAAAATTTTCCGTCAATTGCCACGTGGCAGTTCCGTCACTCCATTGTTAGGTTTTTAACGGCGGTGGTCAAAATAGGTTGATTATATAAGTTCGGTGGTCTGATTGACGATTTCTATAGTTCGGTGGTCCAAATAGGTATCCCCAATTTGTTTGGTGGTCAGTGGTGTAGTTTTCCCTTAATGATATTACCTTTTGTAGGTAGGATATTTTGGTAGGCTCTCCAGATGAAGTTTTTGATCTTGGGAGGAACATGAAGATTCCAAATCGACTTTCAAAACCCATAATCATTGGAAAGATCGGAGCGTGAGCACGCGACTTGAGGAGGGGTGGTTCTCGAGTTGGCAAAATGGTAACCCGATTTAACTGAATAATTTTCATCTTTAGAGAGCGCCCAGATAAGATCATCCTGGACGTTAGCTCCACCAATAGAAATAGATAAGACGACCTTAACTTTATCATGGGAGAAGAGAGAAGAAATAATATCGAGTCGCCATTGTCTTCAATCAATATCAAGTAAGTCAACCACCTTAAAAAAATTGCAATGGATAGGTCGATTAGAAAGAATGGAGTACTAGGGGAGGGAAGGGGTCCATTTATCTTCCCATAAAGAGATGTCGACACCATTTCCAACTAGCCATAAAGTCCCATCAAAGATGAGCTTTAATCCTTCAAAGATGCTCGCCAAAGCCCAAGAAGAGTTTATTGAAATTGGTATTCAAAATGATAAGGATGCATAGGGGAGTTAAATTATTATGTCTTAAATAATCTGCTCTTCTTTATGAGGAATGCTCTTCTTACACCCTAATCGACAACTCACCGAATGGTTTTCTGTCTCGACGCTCCGATGTGCTTGTTTGGCTTCTGAGTCTTGAGTGTGGCAACCCCCCTCTGATTTCAGTACGGCGACCTTCGGGCTCAAGAGCGGTCCCTTGAGAAGAGTGTGGTCTTAGGTTTTTCTAAGCATTTTGTGTGGGTTTTTTCTTTGGAAAGTCGGTAGACACAACTTTTTCTTTGCGGTGCTCCGACGATTTGTGCATCTTCCTTGACTTGGGGTTTTTTTTGAATTGCTCGTTGCTGGTGGCTCTCTCGGTTCTGCATTCTATGGATTTTGATCTCTTCCTCGTCGACCAATCTTTGAAGTGATGTTTGCTCTTCTTCTTCTTCTTCTTCTTCTTCTTCTTTTGTTTACCTCTTCCATCTTCTTTTCCTGGTTTTGCCCGCTTCCCTTTCTGGTTGTGCCTTGGGTGCTTGGTTTCTTGGCTTTTCTATCCATGTCGGTTATTGCATGGAATGCTAGGGGTTTAGGGAGCCATGATTCTGCTAGAGCTCTCAAGGATATTGTGGGAGAATTTCACCCCATCATAGTCTTCCTTAGTGAAACAAAGAAAAAACAAAAATACCTTGAAAAGTTAAAACTAAGAATAGATTCTCAGACAGCTTTTACGTTGACCCTCGATGTTTAGCAGGTGGATTAGCTCTTTGGTGGACCAACGGTGTATCATTTACTATTCTAAAGGATTCAATCAATTATATTGATACTTTGGTTTCTATTAAAGGCGAGGTACCATGGCACTTTACTTTCCTCTATGGTCCCCCTAATACTTCCGATAAACAACTATTTTGGGAAAATTTGCAGTATCTCCACAATAGCTCTTCTCCTAAATGGTGTGTCATGGGTGATGTGAACATTGTCTCAGATCAGAGTGAAAAAACAGGGTGTTCCCCAGTTATTACTAATCAAGCAAATTGGTTCTTGGACTTCCTGGACGCTTCTTCACTAATCGAACTACCTATCAAAGGCAGTATGTTTACCTGGAGAAATATGAGAAGTGATAATGTTGCAATTGCTGAAAAACTTGACAAAATCCTTGTCTCAAGTGATTGGAGTCTGGATTAACCTAAGGCAATTGATGTTTTGGAGGCGTATGTGGCCTCTGATCACAATCTTATCCTCATCCTCCTTGATGGCCTGCTAAAGAAACATAAAAAAACTTTTAAATTTGAACCCCGTTGGCTCCTTGGAGAGGAATGCTCTGCCCATGTTAATGAAGCTTGGTCCGAGACCTTCCCTTGCCAAGCTCGATCTGTTTTTGTAAGGAAATTGAGAAACACAAAGAAGAAGTTGACTATCTGGAGCAATGGAAAATATGGCAAGAATCGACAAACTATTGAGGGGATTAAAAATCAGATTTTATCCCTAAAAGAACTTCCTATTACTCCCCAATCAAAGGAGGAAATTTTACATCTCAAAAAGGAGCTTCAAAAGCTTTGGGAAAGTGAGGAACGCCACTGGCATCAAAGATCACGTGTCAATTGGATTAAACATGGTGATAAGAACACAAAGTTCTTCCATGCTACGACCATTCAAAAGTTTATGCAAATTGCGATTGTTAAAATCAAAGATGAATTGGGAAGTTGGGTGGAGGATGAACAACATATTCTATCTATTTTTCAAAACCATTTCAAGAAGTTGTACTCTAAGGGAGAACAGATTGATCTGAACATCCTTGAGAACATTATCCCTCATTTTATTACAGACGAAATCAATAGATCGTTATGCATTAAAGTCACACAGGAGGAAATCAAAATGACTACTTTTGGAATGAGAGCTTTAAAATCTCATGGCCCCGATGGTTTTCTGGAATCTTTTATCATACGTTCTGTGACACTATAAAAATGGAAGTTGTCTCTTTTGTAAAGGAATTCTTTCGTACAGAAAACTTCGAAAATTCCCTAAACAAGACAAACATTATGCTCATCTCGAAGTCAAAAAACCCCTCAAATGTTAATTAGTTTAGACCGATTAGTCTTTGCAATTTCTCCATGAAAATCATCACAAAGATCTTAGCCTCTAGACTTAAAATGTTCCTTCTGGAGATTATTCCTTCTTAACAATCAACTTTTGTCAATGACCGATTAATTCATGACAACATCCTCTTAGCTCATGAAGCGTTCCATGCTATGAAGAAAAAGAGGAAAGGTTCTGAAGGGATTATGTCCCTAAAAATCGATCTTGAAAAGGCCTATGATAAGGTGGACTGAGAAGTGCTTCAAGTTATTACGCAGAAAATGGGCTTTGATGAATGGTGGATCTGCCGAGCCATGACGTGTGTTTCCTCGGTCTCATTTTCTTTGGTTTTCCATGGAAACAATCAAGAAGAATTCACACCGACGTGAGGTCTAAGACAAGGTGATCCCTTGTTAGCTTTCCTCTTTCTTTTTGTGTCTAACATTTTATCTTGGATCATTGTAAAGGAGATGATCAGAGGAGACCTCTCTGGATTTCGAATCGGCCGAAGGTGTCTGGTTATTAGCCACATTCTCTTCGCGAATGTTTGTGTTCTTTTCACAAGAGCAAACCAAAAGAACTGTAAGTCGATCAAAAGAATTCTTGAGCTGTTCCAACTCTCAACGGACCAGGCAGTTAATTGCAAAAAGTCCTCCATCTTTTGTTCCCCCAATGTTAGTCCTAATTTGGTTTCAAGTTTAATGAGTTCTCTCAGTTTCTCAATTATGGAAGAAGGGAGCCAATACTTAGGCCTACCTAGTCTTTGGGGAAGAGGGAAAAAAGAAACCCTTAACTTTATTCTTGAAAGGGTACGATCTAAACTACAAGGTTGGAAGGCGGATCTGCTTTCGAAAGCTGGTAAAAAAGTCTTAATTAAAGCAGTAGCCACTGCTATTCCAACCTACATTATGCAATGTTTATGACTTTCGGTCACCTTTTGTGACGAAATCGCCTATATCATTGGAAGATTCTGGTAGAACGACTCACAAATTAAAGACCGAGGCATACACTAGCTTAGTTGGGATAAACTTTGCAAGTCAAAATTTCTTGGAGGAATGGGATTTCGAGACTTATGTTCTTTCAACCTTGCCCTAGTTGCCAAACAAGCGTGGCGAATTCTGAAAAATCCTAGATCTCTTTTTGCACGAGTCCTAAAAGAAATTTATTTCCCAAGTGGAAATATCTTCATGGCCCCTATCTTTCTATCTCTCTTACTTCCTCGAGGGTGGCATAATTTGGGAAAAAATAAAATCAAAATGCTATCTGATCTGACTTTCTTCTATAGTATTTTGAATTAGTTTTGCCCAAATTATACCACCCTTGAAAAAGAAAGATTAGGAGTAAATTTCTGATAACACGAAAATAATTTAAGAATTTTGTCTTTTTTATTAATTTTAAAATGATACTCTTTCACTGAGCAAGTGTGACATATAAATTAAAGATGTATCTAATTAAAAGTGAATCCAAACATGTATGGCACAAAATCTCAGAAAACCTAAAGTCTTAGAATAAGTTGCGATAAATGCTTACTATGATAAAGATTAATTATAGGCCAGTAGTAAAACACATGGAGAAAACAAAATGTGTTGTACTTCTAGATTTGAGTTTTGTTATACTTATTTTTTTATTTAGAAGTCACTCTACCACACTCACAATAAGTCAACAAATATTTTTTTAATTATAGGTCCCATTTTAATCGGGTAACTGCTGCAATACCGCAATTAGAAAAAAAAATCTCTAAATATTGCACTTGCTTTTTTATTTTCGGATCTATGACATCTATTATAGTGAGAGTAGAAGTCGGTTTGAGTGCATGCCGACATCACTGATCATTATTTTTTATATTAAAATAATAGTAAAGTCGGTAGGAGAACATGTCGACTTTATTGTTCACGTTAGTCTACCCCTATATACATTTAAATAAAGGGGAGAAGTTGGTAGGAACACAAGTTGACTTCTGTAATTTTTTTAATAAAAAATACCATGAACAATGAAGTTGGTAGGAACACATGCCGACTTCACCTTTCACTGTTTAGAGTACCATAGATCAAAAAATAAAAAAGAGGGCAATAGATCCCAATTTTTTTCAAGTGCAATAATTAAAAAAAAATAGCTCATTTTAATAAATTGCACAAAATCCTAAACTATTGAACTATCTCTATATCTATTAAAAATATTTTTGATAAAATGTATCTTTTTAAAAAAATAATATTGTTAGACTTGGATTGTTAAGGTTGAAATTGATGGAATATTACACTGAAAATTTTTATTTTTTCAAAGTATAACACATGTCAGATTAATTTTTAATCTATAACATTTGTTACAGTATTTTTGAAGTCGATTCCCTACATTTCGATTTTGAATAGTGTTTTTTTTAAATAAAGGAAAATATTTAGCAAGTCGGGTTCCTTTCAACATGTTTTTGATTTTTTTTTAAAAAACATTGTTTAAAGTTGGAATGTAGGGAATCCGACTTTAAAAGTATTGTAACAAATTCTATAGATTGAAAAATAATGTGACATGTTATACTTTGAAAAATAAAAAATTTAAGTGCAATATTCCACCGGTTTCCAGTTTCACCTATGGTTAAAGCTTGTGATAATTAGTATTGAATTTCGGGTTCAAATTACACTAAAAGCACATTTCGGGTTAAGACTTGTGATAATTAGTATTGAATTTCGGGTTTTGTTGTAAATAAAGTAATTGTTAATTAAAATTAGAAATGAAAAATCACATAATTTAAACATATATAAAATCTCTTATTTACAAACAAACTCAAATATGAAAACATAATCAATATATATATATATGTGTGTGTGTTTTCTATTATCATCAATTTTCAATTCATTGGTTGATCAATTTGGATCGAGTACTGCAGAAGTCAAATATGAGATTGACACTTCCAACCCAATTCACTTCACTCATAATACTAATATTCGAACTCGTGACATTGTTTGAAGGATCTAGTGCTTTATTTGCCTAAACCAACTGGTTGGTGGTATAATATATATATATATATTATGTATGCATATATGAATACATATATATAGTATACTATTTTTATTTTATTTTTTTGCTAGGCAAAAGATTTTATTAATAATATTAAAATCGTACAAAAACCTAAGCCTAAGTTGGGAGCCTCATAAAAAAACTCTCTAATCTTAAATGGAGGAAAATAGTACTCTACAACTAGACAAGTTCCTACACTGAATAAACAAGCCACAAAACCACAAAAACAAAAGCATCAAACATACTCTTGTAAAACCAAAATTGATTTTGATATAACAATTTACCTTAGGGACTACATTGCAAAACAATAAATTTGTAAGTATTTTCAAAGACTCACAAATTGACAAGCCATTTTGAACCAAATACTATTTCAAGTCAAAACACATTTCGATGTGTTTTCAAGCCAAAAAGCAACAAAATGCCCAGGCGTATCGATACCCTTAGGCGTATCGATACGGTTTTTCAACACTGGAATTTTAATTGTTCATAGCGTATCGATATGGTCTAATCCCGTTTCGATATGATATTCATCTAGGCAAGAATGTAAGCTTTAGTGTATCAATACTCATCGAAACAGTATCGATACGATTTTCAAAGAAATTTTTTTAAATGCTATAGCATACCGATACAATCCTATACCGTATTGATAAGATATGCTGAGCTTTGCAAAATTATTTCATTCATTATTCGAACATTTTCTTGTCAGTTATTGGAATCCAAAATTTCAAATGACCGTTGAACCATACCGATAGGCTAAGGAAGCGTACCGATACGCCCTTTACCAAGAAATAATTCAGGATACTAGTGAGAAAAAATCGTATCGATACGACTTATCGTATCAATACACCCCTTAATATTGTACCGATACGCCCCTCGAGCGTATCGATACGTACTTGTTTTTCAGTCACAACGACTTTTCTTCTTTGAGACAAGTACCGATACGCCCACGAACCGTACCGATACGATAGGTTGTTGAGGAGCATTTATTGTAGGAAATTGTAGCCTAACGACTAGATTAATGACCTCAACCACCCAAACGGCTAGAAATCAATGCAAGGGTATAAAAACAAGTCTCAAATTCTACAACAACAACTATTGATCCTTCAAGCAACATCAAAGCATTCAAATCCAAACCTTGAACATTTTAAAGCAAATCTTTGTATCCAACTCAATTGATTCTTTCATTGTAAATTTTATTGATAGTATGAGGTGTGATTAATTGTATTTGGGTAAACACCAACCTTTGAGAGGTAATTGTAAGGTTTACCAAACTTCTTCTTTTTAAAAAGTGAGTTGGATTAAGCTTTTGGTAGAAAACTTAATCGGTCTTGTAAGGTTTCCTCTTCATCCAAGAAAATGGGAAGAATCATTTAGTGGATTGATTGAAAATCATTAGTGGGAGCTAAGGTAGTGGAGGTAGAGTTCATTTAGGAACTTGAACCACTATAAATTGCCTTGTGTCCAATTTTTCATTCATCCATGTTCTCCCATCAAATTTTAATCGCCAATTCACCCCTCTTGGCCATTTGAAATCGATTGATCAACTCAATAATTGGTATCAGAGCCACACTCATTGGAAGGATTACAATCCTCTTGAATCGATTCTAGAAGAGTTTGATCAACAACAAATTGAAGCAATGTCATCCACCTCCGACTCCAACCTCTAGAAGTCTCATTCCACCATCAAATCACCATTCTTAAATGGGGATAACTACCTATATTAGAAGAATCGGATGCAAATCTTCATCAAATCCAACGACTACATGGTATGGGACGTGGTAGAAGACGAGTTAAACATTCCTATGAAGAGAGATGGTGAAGAAAGATTAGTCCCAAAGATCAAAGCTGAGATGACCGACGAAGATAGAAGACGGTTTCAAGTCAAAGATAAAGCCTTGCATATGATCTTTTGTGCTTTCGCTCCCGATATCTATTAAAAGGTGCCCTTAATGGAAAGCGCCACGGAAGTTTGGGATACCCTCGAGACCACATATGAAGGAACTAGCGATGTTAAAGAGACGAAGTTCGAGCTGCTCAGTTTAAGTTATGAAAATTTCAAGATGGAATTCGATGAAAGCATCTCCAAGATGTTTGATCGATTCTCGGTCATCGTCAATGGACTAAAGGGCTTCGATGAAGTCATTTCCGAAGACAAGCTAGTTTAGAAACTACTATATTCCCTTCCGGAATCTTGGGATGGAAAATGAATGACCATTATCGAAGCTAGAGACTTGAAGACTCTCAAGCTTGATGCCCTTGTTGGATCTCTACTCACTCATGAGATCATGAAACAAGGGAGGGAAGAAGAGAAGAAGAAAGAAGAGAAGAAAGTTGAGAAGAAGGAGGTTGAAAAGAAAAAGATTGGAATAACACTTAAAGCTTCATACAATGATAGCGATTCTAGTGAAGAAGAAGATAAGGAGATGGTCATATTGGCCAAAAGAGTCACACGATTCATGAAGTCCAATCAAGGAAGAAAATGCAATAGAAAAGGGGACTTCAAGAATAGGAGTAAAGAAGAAGATAAGGACCAAATCATTTGTTATGAGTGCAAGAAGACTGGCCATATCCGATCCAAGTGCCCTCAATTGAGAAAGAAAAGCTTTGGGACGAAGAACAAACTCAAAGCTCAAGTGGAAACTTGGAGTGACGAGGAGTCATTCGAAGAGGAGGAGGAAGTGGCCAACCTTTGTCTCATGGCATTTGAGGAGGAACCAATGGGGGAGCATTGCTACAAGGCCAAAGCTTCAAGTCAAAACACACGGTACCTTGATAGTTGATGCTCAAGACACATGACCGGAGACAAGAGTAGATTCAAGGAGCTTAAGCCAAATCATGGTGGAGTAGTGACATTTGGTGACAACTCCAAAGGCCATATTGATGGTATTGGCTCTATTGACAATCTCTCAACCGTACGCATTGAAGATGCATTGCTTGTCAATGGTCTAAAATACAACTTGTTGAGCATTAGTCAATTGTGTGATAAAGGTTTTAATGTTCTCTTTGATCAAAGTAGTTGTAAAATAATGAACATTAAAACAAATCAATTGATGCTCATAGGGCATATAATAGACAATATCTATATGGTGCACTTAGATGAAATAAAAACATCCAATGCATGCTTAGTTGCATACGATGAACATGATTCATGGCTTTAGCATAGGAAATTAGGACATGCTAGCATGAGTGTTTTAGAGAAATTAGTTTCCCTTAATCTAGTTAGAGGTTTACCCAAACTTAAGTTCTCTAATGATAGAATATGTGATGCATGCTCTAAGGGTAAACAACATAGCACTTTATTTATATCCATTAATGATGTTTCTACTAGTAGATGCTTACAATTGATTCATATGGATCTTTTTAGGCTAATTAGAACTATGAGCTTGGGTGGTAAATCATATGCTTTTGTACATGTAGATGACTATTCTAGGTTTACTTGGGTTCTATTCTTAAGTACAAAAGATGAGGCTTTAGAAAAATTCATCACATTTTCTAAAATAACCCAAAATGATCTTGAGCTTAAAATTACTCACATTAGAAGTGATCATGGAACCGAGTTTCAAAACTTGGGTTTTGAAGAATTTTTAAATGAAAATGGAATTAGCCATAATTTTTCTACACCTCGCACTCCTCAACAAAATGGGGCAGTTTAGAGGAAAAATTAAACTTTAGAAGAAATTGCTAGAACCATGCTTTGCGAAAAAAATTACCTAAATACTTTTGGGCGGAAGCCACAAATACCGATTGCTACATTACAAATCGAGTATTGATTAGGCCTATTTTAAAGAAAACACTATATGAGATTTTAAAATCTAAGAAGCCTAACATTAGTTATTTTCATCCATTTGGTTGTAGGTGTTTTGTTTTAAACAATGGTAAAGACAACTTAGATAAATTTGATGCTAAAAGTGATGAAGCTATTTTCTTAGGATATTCTTTAAAATCTAAAGTTATCGTGTATTTAATAAGAGAACTTTAGTAGTAGAAGAGTCTATGCATGTTGTTTTCGATGATAACCTCCTTCCGAGGAAGGATTCTTGTGATGATGATGATGATGTATGAATCATTGAAGCCGCCGATGAAGGAAAAACATCAAAGGTGGATGAGATTGAAACCAAAGAAGAGGAACCACAAGATCCACTTCTTGAAGCCTTAAGGGATTTGGCTCTTGAAGAAAAGGAGGTCACCTACCCAAGGGAGTTCAACTATGTCAAGAATGATGAAATCTTGGGTGATCCATCCAAGGGGGTAATCATTCGCTCTTTTCTTAAATTAATGCACCATGTAGCATTTATTTCATGCATAGAGTTTAAAAATATCAAAGAAACATTACAAGATGATTTTTGGATTTTGGCCATGCAAAAAGAACTTAATCAATTTGAGAGAAGTAAAGTATGGACATTGGTTGATAGGCCTAGTAATCAATCTACTATAGGAACTAAATGGGTCTTTAGGAATAAACTAGATGAGAGTGGTAACATAGTGAGAAATAAGGCTAGGCTTGTTGCTCAAGGTTACACTAAAAAAGAAGGAATTGATTTGATGAAACATATGCACCCGTAGCTAGAATGGAAGCTATGTAACTCCCTCGTTCCGGTCCAGACGCTTGACCGGTCCGAGCGGGCTACACGGGGATAACCGAGGCACTCGTTAAGGCTCCACTTCGGTTAACAACCCGAGGAAATTTTTTCATTTATTATTATCTTGTCTAGATGCATTAATATGTCATATGTGAAACAACGACAGTGGAAGCAACAAGCGAGGCGAAAAACCAAACAACAATTCAAAAACAGCCCATTTTAACTTAAACTACAGGCAGTATCGATACGCCCAAAGAGGGTATCGATACGCCTTGACTAGGTCAACTGGCCAAAGTCAACTCGAGGAGACTGTATCGAAACGCTGGTTTACTGTATCAATACGCCCTCAACGGTGAACTTCTTGTGGTCAACGCTACAAAGACCGTTTCGAAACACATGAGCCCGTTTCGATACCCTCAATTTCTCGTCAAAATCTCATATTTCCAGTAGCAAAATGGTATCGAAACGTCTCCCCGCGTTTCGAAATGCTTGGCCTGAAACAAGAGGACCATATCGAAACGGGCCCAACCGTTTCGATACGACTACTGCGAACAAACATGTTTTAGTTGGTTTAAGGCACAAGGCTGCCTCAAAACACCAACTAAGACCTCGAACCAAACATGCATTAACTCTAAAGGCAAGACACCCTACAACAAGCAAGCTTAACACATAACATACATATAAAAACCATACATTAAAAGGAATCATCATTCACCAAAAGAAACATACATAGCATTTAAGACTTCATGCTTTAGACAAACATTCACAAGCATTCATTATAGGGCACAAGGCCAACATACTAGGCATAAGCAAGCCTTAAGCAAAACATCCACAAAACATAGGAGTCTAAACATGCTCCTAACACATAACAACAACATAAACCCAAAACTCAATCCCATTGCTTGTCTATTACATCCATAACTTAGAAATTCATACTTGATGATCAAAAGCGCAACAAACATAGTTGGAGGCCCTCTCCTTGCACAAGCAACCCACGAACTACGGATCTGCATTGTCGAACAAAAGAGAGCGTAAGCATAAAGCATAGTGAGGGTAAGCTCATAAAACAAACCTCGACAATGCAGGGTCCAAGCACGAGCACACAACCAAGGTAGAATGCATGAGTTCTTACCTTCGAACCACATGAGTCAAATGTGAATGATGCATGAACACAATATCATTATCATGCCGTGCTCAACGAATCCAGAAACACAACATATAGAAACACATACATCAATGTATTAGCAAACACATTCCACAATCCGTATTGGCACCTAGCTATGACCCGAATACGCAGATAACCGTTGGAACTCACATCCAACAACACAACCATTACCTTACGATGGGATTACACTCATCAGTGTTTCACGCGGAGGGGATTCCACTCATCCTCACGCCCCGTCGATGGGATTCCACTCATCATCGACTAACATATATATGAAGATTTTCGGGCGATCCCGTACTCCATCTTGATGACTACCATCACCAAGACCACGCGCGCATTTCGACTCTCATGTGCACACTAAACATCCTAATGATCGATCATTGTACCCAAGCATACTAGTGCCAATACTAACACATTTCATTAATCAACCTCACAACTTTCTTACCAATATCCGTGCTTAGCACGTACTCACCATGATTTACCATCATGCACAAACCACATTTCCACAACCACATGCATATAACAATGCATCAATGTCATGCCTCAACACACATGTATACCACAATATACATAACCACATTAATCACAATTAACATGAAACAAGAGGCATACTCAACATTTAAAGTTCAAACAAAGTCTCTAACTAAAGCTTGGGATTAGACTACCAATATAATCCCAACTCTATGTGGGTTTACCAAGCCCAACCTAGGTCCACATGCTTGAACCAACGTTTGGAAACCAATTTAAACCAAGTTGAAATCATTAACCACTCACCGACTAATCCAAGCTCAACAACTCTAGCCGATCAAGCTCCCAACGGTTTCGGATTCGATCCTGAAGCTTCACCAACACAATTCCTCGCTTCTAAGCAATTCAACACAATCAAAACAACCATAATTCAATCCACAAATCACTATAACAAACCCGGAACACAAATCAAGCAAGTATTCGACCCAAAAACATTCTCAAAACCCCATTTTCGAGCAGCCCTTAAGCGCAACCTAAAACCATTGATTCCAATACCTTTAATAAACCTAAAAGCTTCCAAAATAACCCTCAACCATCATACAACCATCAGCCAACAAGACTTCACCCAAAACAGCCCCAAAACCCAACCCTAAAACCCCTCTTGTAACACCCCAAATTTTGGCCTAGATGTTTTAGAGTTCGAATCGGACCAGTCGGGAACGATTCGAATCTTAAAGGGAGGTTTAGGGAACACCCAGTTCGGGATGCCTTAAAAATATGGAAATATATCTAAAAATCCTCATTTATTATATGAATGATTATGGTGAAATCAATTTTTCAAAATAAGGTTTGGAAATACTACATTTCGGTGTAGTTACCAAATCATAGTTTTTGCAAAAGTTAAATAGTGATTGTTTTGTAAATGATTGAAACTTTGAATCTTTAAGGAGCTAATTTTACCAAAATGTTTTTAATAAGATTTCTTCTTAATTTGGGTGATTTTATTAATGTTTATTAAAGGAAAATAAAGTTTAATTAAGAGGAAACTACCTTTGACTTATCATAACTACTTTACGTCAATTTTCTCTCATCCTATTTTCTCTCAAATTCTTTTCAGCCAAACACTCTTTCTCCATCAATTGACTACTGGTTTTCATTCATTTTGATTGGATTTTAATTCCTTTTTGATTCCTAATCTTCTCCTCATCAAAACCTCTTGTTTCTACATTGGATTTTCAAGAAAACTTACCCAAATCAAGGAGAAATCAACCGTTATAGGTAAGCTTCGTCCTTCTCCTCTAATGATCAGTTCTTTACTGAAATTCCCAAGTTATCAATCCTTTGTTAATGATTTTTGAGTTGCTTTAATGTTAGAAACAAGAAATTGTCTTAAAACTCAAGGTTTTTGAAGAGATCTTGGTGATTTTCGTGGTTGATGGTTAAGCTCTGTTTTGAGGTTGTTTTCTAATGTATTTTGGATGTTAATTGATGTTATAAATGAGGTTTTATCATACAAATCCCGAATAGGCTTGGGTTCCTAAGTTTTTCATGCTAGAATGATGGTTTTTGGGGTGGTTTTGGTGTTCTGTTATAGCTGGAGGTATAAGGACAAGTTTGTGGTGATTTTTGGTGTTGATTGATGTTTAGAAATGATTAGAAGTGGTAGTTCTTGGCTGGGCTTTGTTTGGGAAGAGTTTGGAGATGATTTCGATTGTGTTTGGTAGCCGAAATGTGGTTTGTGAGTAGAGCAGCGAGTTTAGGAGTGTGGCTGATGATTTCAATGCATGATGATGCATTAGTCCTCTGCTCTTATGTGTTATAAACAGGGGAGACATCTTCGGACACCTTTGGTGTTGATCCGGGAGCTTAGATAGCGTTTCGGCAAGCAAGCGAAACGTAATCGGTGAGTGCGTATGGTTTTAGAAGTCCTTGAGGGACAAAGAATCAAGGTTTGTGGATTTAGGAAATGTTTGAAACACCTTCCTAAGTCCGGAAGTAAGTATTGGCTAGATTGCTCTCTTATATGTGGTGGATTGCCCCTAAAATGCATTTACATGCTCATGATTTGAGATAGATAAATTCCTACTGTTTTTATGCATGATTTGTAGCATGAGATGATGCTTGAAATGATTTCATGAAATAACATGTTGCATGGTTGAGATTTGAGCTGGTATGTTTTGATGCTCATTGAAGTGTGTTTGAATGGCCTGAAATGTAAAAAACCAGCAATTTCTGCTGTCACTGGGCAAGGTGTATTGAAACACCCTCACCTGTTCCGAAACGGGGCCTTGTAATGGCCATGGTGGTTCGGAACGGATGAAGGTGTTTCGAAACAGTTTGGCTATTGGTGAAGCCTGTTTTGATACTGGTCTCGGAACATACTCGAGTACTGAAATGGTCAACACCGTTTCGATACGGGCGTTTCGGTACAGTGGGTAGGCGTTCCGATACAGTTGACCGTTGGATGCTGATTTGAATTGTTTTAAGTTTCCATGCCTTACATTTTAGTCCTAAATGTTGTGGATGCAATTGCTTGAGCTTGAGATGTCTTTTTAAGCTGAAACTTGACAAAGAAGCATGTAACATGATTAGTTTCAGATTGGTAAACCTAAAATCAGCTAGGTCTTTCTAATTTCCAAAAATTACATTTTGGTCCCTAAATGCGTAATTAAGGCAATTGAGTCCCTGAATGTTTTCCGATCGTTGTGTCTCTCTCTTCCATGACTCGTGAGTATCCACATAGGTTTAATGTGCATCTATACATGATTAAAAAAGGTCGTTAATCAAGATTGACTTTCAGGTTGACTTTGGTTTTCCTCGTGTAATCTTCGTAGTTTGGGTCAAACGTCTAGGTCGGGCTAAGGGGGTTACACCTCTAAAACCCAATTTCGGGAATCATTATAAAACCATGTAAAAATCAAGTATGTTGGACCTTTTAGGTAGCAAACAACTTATCTAACATCAATAAATCGAAAACTCAAGTTAAAGCTAACAAAGTTAGCATTTTTAATTCAAAACTCCAAAATGCAAAATAGTGAGCTTCAATGAAAACAAATTGTACGGGGAGAAAAAGGAAGATGAGGGTAATATGAAAATGGGTTTACCTTTGAAAAATCTCCAACAACGAGCAAGAAGGGTGATGGAATAGTAACCTCTACTGGAGGTGAGAAGTTGTCGTTGGAAATGTTTTTGGGAGGGGAAGAAGATGAGTGAATAAAAGAAATATTTTATTTGTTTTGTTTTGTCTTAAAAGCCAAAAGACTCATTTACACTTAATGAAATAAGGTATTTACAAAAGAAGGATATCCATGGCTATTTGGGCTTGGTTTGAAATAAGTCCAACATAAAAATTATTTGTTTGGAAAACACGAGGCCCAAAATAATATTTTATTATTTTAATTTCACCCGACCCCCAAACCCGGGTGTTACAAGCTATTAGGATGCTTCTAGCATTTTCATGTTACCATGATTTCAAGCTTTTTCAAATGGATGTAAAAAGTGCTTTTATAAATGGTTTTATAAATGAAGAAGTGTATGTTGAACAACCACCGGTTTTGAGGATCCTAAATTTCTAAATCATATTTTTAAATTAACCAAAGCTCTTTATGGTTTAAAACAAGCTCCTAGAGCTTGGTGTGAAAGGCTTTCAAACTTTTTGTTTAAAAAAGGTTTTGAAAAAGGCAAGGTGGATACAACACTTTTCATAAAAAGATATTATAATGACATCTTAGTAGTACAAATTTATGTTGATGATATCATTTTTTGTTCTATTAATGAATGTTATTGCAAAGAATTTTCTAAGCTAATGCAAGGTGAGTTCGAGATGAGCATGATGGGGGAGCTCTCATTCTTTTTGGGGCTCCAAATCAAACAAAGGAAGGATGACACCTTCATCAATCAAGCAAAGTACGTAAATGAAATGCTCAAGAAGTTTGACTTGGAGAATGTAAAGCCTAAAGCCACTCCTATGAGCTCTTCTATAAAGCTTGACAAAGATGGAGGTAAATGTGTCGATCCTAAGCTTTATAGATCTATGCTAGGTTCTTTGCTTTACCTTACCGCAAGTAGACCAGATATTATGTTTAGTGTTTGCTTGTGTCCTAGGTTCCAAGCTAGTACTAGAGAATCACACTTAGTAGCCATTAAGAGAATTTTTAAATACCTTAGAGACACACCTAACTTAGGTCTTTGGTATCCTAAGGATTCTTCCTTTAACTTTCATGCTTATTCGGATGCAGATTATGGGGGATGCAAGATACATAGGAAAAGTACCTCCGAAACATGTCAATTCTTAGGTAGTATGCTCGTATCTTGGTTCTCTAAGAAACAAAATAGCGTAGCCTTATCTACCACCGAAACAGATTACATATCCTTAGGGAGTTGTTGTGCTCAAGTTCTTTGGATGAAGCAACAACTCTTAGATTATGATGTTCAAGTAGAAGCAATACCCCTTAGGTGTGACAACACTAGTGCCATTTGTCTCACTAAGAATCCCATCCAACACTTTAGAACCAAACATATATGAATTAGACATCATTTCATTAGAGACCATGTTTTGAAAAATGATGTAGTTCTAGAATATGTTGATACCTTGAACCAATTAGCAGATATATTTACTAAATCTTTAGAGCGCTTTTGGAACCTTAGGAGAGAGTTAGGTTTAACTAGTCTTTCTTGACCCTTTTAGGTCCCAAATGGTCAAAAATTTTGCTCGAAATTGGTTTATATTCAAGCTTATGTTAATTTGCATGATTTTTCTTCTATGCATGTTGCTAAGGGGAGTATGCATTAATTTTAGTCATTAAATCTTGCTCCTATATCATTCACATGCATTTAGGGTCGTTCAAAGTTGAATTTTTGGACGTAAAACTGTCCAAAATGTATTTTCTGGTAATGGCGTATTGATATGGTTACAAGCGTATCGATACGGGTTCGTCAATGGGAAGTGATACAAGTCAAGCTGCATCGATACGGTCAAGCGTATCGATACGGGTTTGTCAATAGGAAGTGATACATGTCAAATTCTATCGATACAGTCACACGTATTGATACGGTATTAAAAATAAATTTAAAATTAGGGTGAGGCATATCAATACGCTGTGCAAGTGTACCGACACAGTATCAACAAAAGCTTGAATTAGAGCCTTTTTAATGAGAAACCACTTTTCATTAAAACTCCCCTCTTTCCCCTAAACAAACCCTAGCCGCAAATAACTATAAACCCCCCTTAATCTCTAAAAAATTCCCATCAAACTTCAAATTAATTGAGGGTTTTTCATCAACACATCAAGGCTCAAGCTTTGTAAGAAATTTGTGCATCATTCATCCTTTGTTCATCCAAATTTCCTCATTCAAGGTATAAACCCTATTTTCTTTTCTTCTTAATTTTCGTTCAATTTTAATGGTTGTATTTAATAGAATTTTGTATAAAACATATACATATAGTATGTGTTTTCTAGTTTTTACAAAAAATCTTCAAAATCCGATATTTTTTAATTCGAATATAAATTTATACCGTATATTTTTATAATCTGTTTTTCAAAATTTTCTTACCAAATTTTTTATATACTTGTATATATTTTTTAACCTATAAAATATAGTATTTTTATCAATAACTTGAATTATTGGAATTTATCTTTGGATTGAATGTGATGATAATTGCATACATGTTCAAATTGTTTTGATGTTTTTAGGATTATGGCATCCAAAAAGAGAGCGAAACGATATTTAGCCTCTACATCTTCCGACCCTATCGAAGACGAAGAGGGTAATTCTAAACCAAACCTCCCTTTCATAATCCAAAATAGTTTTCCTAACCCTTAAGACTTGTCACATTATAAACTATTCCAAGGATTTACTCTTAGAGAAGAATGTGTCGTGTCAATCCCATTTTTAAACTCTGAATGTTTTAAATTTGAATATCTTCCTTTGTTTCGAAGATGGAAACGTATGAACTTTTTTACCCTTACTCCTATTTTATATCAAAATTTGGTCATAATTTTCTTTTCAAATGTCAAATGTATTCATGATGCTCAAAGAGAACATGTTGTTGCCATTGAATCTCATCTTATAGGCACAACTTTTAGAATTGATCAAGATGTTCTTTGTCAAGCTTTTGGTTTTGAAAAAGTCGGGATTGATGATGAAAATTCTTTAGGTCATGGTTCTCTTAGTTCTGTCAATGTTTTAAATGCCCAAGACCGTATACTTCATCTTATAATTTCATGATTTATTCGTCCCTCGGGTGGAAAATTTTTCAACCATTCGTTAAGTGGATGACTTTTGGATTAGGTGTTTTCGTGAGGGTAAGCGCCCTAATGTTTGTCAAATTATGTTTTCTGATCTTGTCTATCTTGTTCAACACTATCATACCGACCAAGTAAAATCATTTTACTATTTGACGGTGTTGAGTCATTTGTTTCACTCCCTTAAGATAGATTGTTCCCATGACTATCCCGAACCCCTTGGCCTACCCATAGATGAGTGTTCCCTTACCCATGCTCACTTTTCCTACCTCAACAATGAATGGGTTCGTGTTCCTCGAGCTCCTCGCCACGAAGTTCAAGCGGAATCTCCACAAGCTCCTCAAGGTCCTCCCATTGCCCAATCTTCAATGGATACACTCATGACATTCCTCAATGAGAAATTCACTACCGTGGGGGAAAAACATGGATGTCGGGTTTGCCGCTATTGACACCCGATTCACATCATTGGAGGACCCTGTCAAGGAGATGGATACTCGCTTCACATCCTTGGAGAATCAAGTCAAAGTCATTGCTATTCAACAAAATTCCATGGATGTCTCTCTCACCGCTTTTCATGGTGCTTGGCATAATCAAACTAGGACACCTCAACCGAATCAAGATGATGAGGATGAAGAGGACAAGGATGACGACGATGGTGGGAACGAGTAGTCGTGCATTTCATCACATCTCATTTAGTTTTTCTAGTTTATGCACTTATCTATTAGGACTCTATTCTTTCATTTATGTTGTTAGGATTTGGGTTTGGCTTTATGTTTTTGAACTATTGGTTGCTTTGAATTATTAAGTTTGCACTTTGAATTTAATGATATTATGTTGCTATTATCATTACCTTTGTGCTATTATGTTTGATCTAACAAAAAGGGGGAGAAATATTATATAGAGCCAATTTTGAAAATTTGAAACTTAATTTTGAAAACCTATCTTAAATTAAGGGGGAGAAAGCTTTTCAAAGTTTTCAAAACATAAAAAAAATTTATATTTGGTTTTGTTATATCAAAAAGGGGATTGTAAAACCAAAATTGATTTTGATATAACAATTTACCTTAGGGACTAAATTGCAAAACAATAAATTTTTAAGTATTTTCAAAGACTCACAAATTGACAAGCCATTTTGACCCAAATACTATTTCAAGTCAAATTAAAAGGGTTCAAATTTTCTAAGTGTTTTCAAGCCAAAAAACAACAAAATGCCCAGGTGTATCGATACCCTTAGGCGTATCTATACGATTTTTCAACATTGGAATTTTAATCGTTCATAACGCATCGATACGGTCTAATCTCGTATCGATACAATATTCACCTGGGCGAGAATGTAAGCTATAGTATATCGATACTCATCGGGACAATATTGATACGGTTCTCAAAGAAAAAACATTTTTAAATGCTATAGCGTACCGATATGGCCCTATACCGTATCGATACGATATGTTGACCTTTGCAAAATCTTTTCATTTATTATTCAAAAGTTGGCTTGTCAGTTATTGAAATCCAAAATTTCTAATGACCGTTGAACCGTATCGGTACGCTAAGGAAGCGTACCGATACGCCCTTTACCAAGAAATAATTCAGGATTCCAGTGAGCAAAAATCGTATCGATACGGGTTATCGTATCGATACAACCCTTAATATCGTACTGATACGCCCCTCGAGCGTAACGATACACACTTGTTTTTTAGTCACAACGACTCTTTTTTTCTTTGAGACAGGTACCGATACACCCACGAACCGTACTGATACGGTAGGTTGTTGAAGAACATTTATTGCGAGAAATTGTAGCCCAACGGCTAGATTAATGACCTCAACCACCCAAACGACTAGAAATCAATGCAAGGGTATAAAAACAAGTCTCAAATGCTACAACAACAACTATTGAGCCTTCAAGCAACATCAAAGCATTCAAATCCAAACCTTGAGCATTTTAGAGTCAAATCTTTGTACCCAACTCAATTGAGTCTCTTATTTTAAATTTTATTGAGAGTTTAGGGTGTGATTAATTGTATTTGGGTAAACATCAATCTTTGAGAGGTAATTGTAAGGTTTACCAAACTTCTTCTTTGTAAAGAGTGAGTTGGATTAAGCTTTGGGTAGAAAGCTTAATCGGTCTTGTAAGATTTCCTCCTCATCCAAGAAAAGGGCAAGAATTAATTAGTGGATTGATTGAAAATCCTTAGTGGGAGCTAATGTAACCCCCTCGTCTCGGTCTGGCCGGATGACCGGTCCGAGTAGGCCACACGGGGAAAACCGAAGCGAAACCCGTTAAGGTTCCCCCTCGATTAGCAACCCTAAAAATTTTCTTTTATATTAAACTTCTCTAAAGGCACATTTAAGTCCTATGTGATCATAACAACGGAATAAAATGAGGAAGACAATCATCTGAACACAAAACAACAATTAAACAGTCCAATTTTAATCCATTAGGCAGGCCGTTTCGAAACACCAATGATGCGTATCGAAACGCCCTGACCTGGTCAACTACCCTAAGCGCATACGAGGAGGCCGTATCAGAACGGAGGTCAACCGTTCTGAAACACCCTCAACGGTCATCTTCTCGTGGTCAACGAGATATTGACCTCCGCCCTCCGGCTGTACTGCAACTACATGTGCTATGTTCCTCTGTCCATCATTCCTCGGCTGGAAGTTACCTCTACCGTGCCCGCGGCCTCTCTGAAAGTCATTGGCTCTAGCAGGAGCCTGAGCTGGTGCCTGCCATACCTGATGTGGACAGTCACGCCTAATGTGATCTCTAGCTCCACAACTCCAACACGAGTGGAAATTCCCCCAACACTCACCGGTGTGGTTCCTCCCGCAAGTAGCACATGTGGGCAACTTCCCACCTGCCCTCTGGCCCTGTTGGCCCCTACCGTGGTTACCGCCACCACGCCTATGATCATAATGATGCATGTTGTCCCGATGCCTCTTGGCATCACCTCTATCAAAGTCACTGGACCTCTTACTCGAACTAGAACCACCAGATCGTTTGGTCAAGCCCAAACTGTGCTCCAAGTCCTTGGCCCTCGCGACCAAGACATCAAGATCAGTGTAGTCTGAAGCTAGAGTATACCTCTTGATTTCTTCATTCAACCCATAACGGAATCGGTTACATCGTTCCACCTCAGTAGGAACAAGCTCAGATGCATACTGACTCAGTCTGACAAATCGAATCTCATAGTCTATCACAGTCATACTCCCCTGAAGCAAAGCCAAAAACTCCCTCTTACTCTAATCGAGGTATTGCAGACCCAGATACTTCTTACGGAATGCTGAATCAAAGAACTCCCAAGTAATCTCGGCCTCATCCATACCCGAGGTGATGGTGACCCACCAAGTGTAGGCATCACCCTGAAGCAAAGACTCAACACACCCTAACTTGCGCTCTCCGGTACATCCCATCTGTGCGAGGATACAGACAGTCTTCTCAAACCACAACTCGGATCTCTCTGGAGTAGACCCTCTGAACTCTTCGGCCCCTAGAACACGAAGTCTCTCTAATGGCAAATCAGTACCCTCTCCCTGATGATGTGCTGCTGCCTGACCCCCAGCCACTGCAGCCTGAAATGCCCCGGCTATCGCCTGAACCAAATGAGCTAAGTCTATTCGGGCTGGTCCTTAGCCTCCTTGAGGTCCCTCTCCTTCGGCCCCGACCTCGCCTTCTACTCTTGGTGGAGGAGGTGGTGGTGGTGGAGGTGGTGGAGGAGCTCCAACTCCAACCACAGGCTCTCCCACTTGAGCCTCAACTCTAACTACTGGCTCAACTCCTGGAGCCGCTGCCCGTGGTTCCGGTCGAACCATCCTAGGCCTCCCTCGTGGTCTCATGGTACAGCTAGCGAGATAATAACTACAAACACAAACATGTAAGGATTACGTTATCCAAAGCAAGGGTCCAACAGTGCTCAAGTACTCTCTTTACAATAAAATCTTTTTAAATTAAGTAATAGTAGCAATAGGCACTCACTCTACACCAAACGCAACAACTCATGCTTCAAATTATCATACGAGCAGTCAAACAATAAGATTTCATGGCAAAGCACACACCAAGCAATACAATCACTTAACATATCAAGCATACCTCACTTACCTGCCCGAGGTCTTGGTAACCTCAGGCTCTGATACCAAAAAATGTAACCCCCTCATACCGGTATGGCTGGATAACCGGTCCGAGTAGGCCACACGGGGAAAACCGAAGCGAAACTCGTTAAGGTTCCCCCTCGGTTAGCAACCCTAAAAATTTTCTTTTATATTAAACTTCTCTAAAGGAACATTTAAGTCCTATGTGATCATAACAACGGAATAAAATGAGGAAGACAATCATTAGAACACAAAACAACAATTAAACAGTCCAATTTTAATCTATTAGGCATGCCGTTTTGAAACATCAATGAGGCGTATCGAAACGCCTTGACCTGGTCAACTGCCCCAAGCCCATACGAGGAGGCCGTATCGGAACGGAGGTCAACCGTTCCGAAACACCCTCAACGGTCAACTTCTCGTGGTCAGTGAGATATTGACCGTTCCGAAACCTTTACACTCGTTTCGAAACGCTTTCATCTCGGCAATTTCTCATATTTCCAGTAGCCAAAGTGTTTCGAAACCCGTATCGGAATAGGGGCTCACAGTGGCCAAACCGTATCGAAACGCGTTTCGATACGGGGTCCCTGAAGCCTTACCAGTTCCGAAACGGCCCAGCTCGTTTTGAAACACGGGCTGTCTACAACCCTCAAAACCAGACTTAGGCATTTCTCAACAATTTTAAAGGCCCTAAAAGACCCCAAGAAACACTTTGCATAAGCATACATGAACTAGAGGCATGGATCCTATGATAAACGTGCTCAAACACACAAAGCATTTGATGTAGCATCCATTCATGGCATTTACGCAAAGACAACATTACATATAAGGGCATGCTTGAAGACATTGAAAGCCAAAAGGCACAATTCATCACAATAAGGTTTACATGCTATTCTAAAGCAACTTAAACATCCATAAAGCATGCTATCACATAAGCATTTGACAAGACATAACATGTTTACGATCTAAGTCAATTCATAAACATCAAACACATATATGAGTCATACATCGATCATACATATCACACTCTTGCCACATTGCTAAACTACTACATAATTGTTAAACCGTACTTGAGCAGCAAAAAACTTGGAAAGACCCTTTTCGCCTTGCTCCGAGCTAACACCACGCTAATGATCTGCATTGTTGAAAATGAGAGCGAAAGTTAGAAGCTGAGTGAGGATGCTCTAAAATCGAAACCATCAACAATGCAGGGCTCAAGCATGCAAATCCTTTACTACACATACAACATACATAGATAAACAGTCAAGTCCACCTAGCTAGTCTTCCAAGAGTCATAACATGGCATCTCACATCATACTAAGCTCAAACATCATATATCAACATCATACATCACAATTATAAGAACAAGTTCAATTGGCCACTATTAGTTTACCCGGATGTGCGGATTTAATCTCAACAATCACTTTACCTCGGTGGGATTACACTCATCACCGGACCTCGTATGGGCGGGATCCACTCATCACCGGACCTCGCATGGGCGGGATTCCACTCATCACCACATGCCCTACGGATGGGATTCCACTCATCATCCCGTAGAACATAAATAAATTTCCGGTGGAATGTTACATCACCGTACTCCTCCTTGATGACTCAACGCCATCAAAGCCACGTACATTTTGACTCAATTTGTGTGCACACTAATCCTAATGATCGATCATTTACACCCGGTAAGTTAATTAGTGCCAATTTCATTTACCACATCACATATCCACCATTCATGTCTCATACTCATTATACATACATAACAAGGCATATATATACAACCAATCCACACTTCACAATAACAAGTGGGCAATGTCATGAATAGCATAATAGTATTCAAAGAGTTAAGTTACCAATTTAACTCCCACATAGGAAAGGCTTACCAAGCACATTCCAACACACACTCTACACACACTTGAACCAACTTTAAAATATATTTAAAGTTACTCACCACTCTTCCCTAGCAACCAAAGCAAGCCTCCTATATGCCCGGATTCGATCCCGATGCTTCTCCAATGTCTCCTCTTGTTTCTAGCCAAACAAAAACACATCCATTACTCACAATCAATGCTAGAACTCAATCACCAACCCAACCCTTAAGCACAAGCCAAACTTCAACAATTTCCAATCCAAATAATCACCCAAAATGTCCATTTTCGTGCTCCCTTAAAACCTAGCTGAAAACCATGTTTTCAAACTCCCAAATGACACCCAAATGGTCCCAAAACACCTTCCTAACATCCCTAAACCATCAGCCCTTCAAATTAATCCTAAAACTCACCAAAAACCAAGTTTTAGACACTTCAAACATGGCCACAAGAACCCATTTCGGGTTTTCACCCAAATTTACCCATTTTAACATATTATGTGTATTTTAAGGTATGTAAACCAAAACCCAACTTAATAAATCAAAATCAATGGAAAAACCCAATAAAAATCCATTCTTTCTTTAAACTTGAAAATCACAAAAGTGGGCGGTTTTGAAATATAAAGCTATACAAATGTAGAGGATGAAGGGGGGAGTGAGAAGATGTATTTACCTTTGAAAATGACCTTGAGATGAAGAAGTAATCTATTGGAATAGTAGATTTTGTGTTTGGGAGAGTTTTGAATATGTTTGGGGGTTTCCAACGGGTGAGAGGGGGGAGTGAGGATGATAACTTTTTTTTTGTTTTGTTTTCAAAAAGGTGGTCCACTTTTTCCTTGTTTTGGGTAAATTACTAAAAAGACCCCTTCTCTTTATTTAAAACTCAATTAGATCCAAACTAGGGTTAATTTGATTAAAATAAATTTTATCGACTCAGACCAACTAACCCGACTAACTACCAACCCCAAAACACGGGTGTTACAAGTCTCTCCCACTTAAGGAATTTCGTCCCCGAAATTACCTGACTGAAAGAGATACGAAAACTGCCTTTCCATATCCTCCTTCCTCTCCCAATTGGCCTCGTTCACACCTCGACGTTGCCACCGTACTTTTACTAACTCAATCAATCTACCCCGCAACACTTTACTGTCAGAAGCCAGGATCTCAACTGGTTCTTCCTCATAAGTCAAATACGGGTTCAATTCAATCTCATCTACAGGCATAACATGTGATGGATCGGACCTATACTTACGGAGCATCAAAACATTAAATACATCGTGTATCTTCTCTAGCTCGGATGGAAAACGCAACTGATAAGCAACCGGACCAACCCTCTTCACAATCTCATACGGTCATATGTACCTCGGACTCAACTTCCCCTTTCGGCCAAATCTCATTACTTTCTTCCACGGAGACACTTTCAAGAATACCTTCTCACCCACTGAGAACTCAACTTCCTTCCTCTTCAAGTCGGCATAGGACTTCTGCCTATCCAAAGCAGCCTTCAATCGATCGCAAATCAATTTTACCTTGTCAGTTGTCCCTTTGAGCAAATCCGGCATAGGTAACAACTTCTGTCCCACTTCGGCCCAACAAACTGGAGTTCTACACTTCCGACCATACAAGGCCTCATATGGAGCCATCTGGATACTCGACTGGAAGCTATTATTGTACGCAAACTTAACTAGAGGCAAGTGCTTCTCACACGTACCCTGAAAGTCAATGATGCAACAACGCAACATATCCTCTAAGATCTGTATAACTCTCTCTGACTGACCATCTGACTGAGGATGATAAGACGTGCTGAAGTTCAAACGGGTACCCAAGGTTGTATGCAGACACTCCCAAAATCGAGACGTGAACCTCGAATCTCTATCAGACACAATAGACTTCGGCACACCATGCAGTCTAACAATCTCACCAATGTACAAGTCGTCCAATCTATCTAAAGTGTAAGTAGTATTGACTGCCAAGAAGTGAGCACACTTCGTAAAACGATCCACAATAACCCACACTGAGTTCTTCTTCATAGGAGTCAAAGGCAAGCCCGAAACAAAATCCATGGTGATGTTCTCCCATTTCCATTCCGGAATTCTCAACGGTTGCAACAAACCTGAGGGAACCTGATGTTCCGCCTTCACCCTCTGACACACTAAACACTTACTCACAAAGTTGGCCACATCTCTCTTCAAGCCAACCCAAAAGTACTCATTCTTCAAATCACGGTACATCTTCGTACTTCTAGGATGCATAGCAAACGAACTACTGTGGGCTTCAGTCAAGATTGTGCATCTCAAGTCACTGTCCTCTGGCACAAGTATACTATTTTTGAAACAAAAAACCCCACCGGTACTGAATTTGTAGTCTGAAGATTTACCTTCGACTATATCTTGCACGTGAGGTGCCAAAGATCTATCTAAGAGCTGCTTCTCTCTAATCAACTGACCTAGTGTAGGTATGACCTAAAGCTCAGCTACCAAGCCACCATCTCCGGACAAGCTCAATCTAGCAAACATGGCTCTCAAGTCCACAACTATCTTCCTACTCAATGCATCGGCCACTACATTGGCCTTACCCGGATGGTACTCAATGGTAAGATCACAGTCTTTTAGCAGCTCTAACCACCTACGCCGTCTGAGGTTCAAATCTCGCTGAGTCATAATGTACTTCAAACTCTTGTGATCGGTGTACACTGTGCATCTCTCACCGTACAAATAGTGCCTCCAAATCTTCAGAGCAAACACAACTGCAGCTAACTCTATGTCATGGGTCAGATAGTTGCGCTTATGGGTCTTCAATTGTCTTGAAGCATAAGCCACCACTCTCTTGTCTTGTATGAGAACACAACCTGGGCCTACATAAGAAGCGTCACTATAAACTACATAGTCTTTCCTAGACTCTGGCTGAATCAAGATCGGTGCTTGGGTCAAAGCTTCTTTCAATTTCTCAAAGGCTCTCTGTCTTGCATCTGTCCACTCAAACTGAACACTCTTCTGAAGTAACTGTGTCAATGAATCGGCTAACTTAGAGAAACCTTCTACGAATCTTCTATAGTATTCAGCTAAGCCTAGAAAGCTACGTACCTCTGTTACAGACTTTGGTTGCTTCCATTCAACAATGGCCTCTATCTTCTTCGGATCAACTCTAATCCCATCAGCTGACACTACATATCCTTAGAAGACTACCTCTCGGATCCAGAATTCACACTTGCTCAACTTCGTATACAACTGATGATCTAGCAAAGTCTTCAAAACTAGTCTCAAGTGTCGGTCATGGTCTTCTTTGGTTCGCGAATACACCAAGATATCATCTATAAAAACAACCACAAACTGATCTAGGTACTGATAAAAAATCCTATTCATCATATCCATGAAAGCAGTCGGTGCATTAGTCTACCCAAAAGGCATGACTAAAAACTCATAGTGATCATACCTAGTTCTAAAGGTCGTCTTCGGTACATCAACCTCTCTTACCTTTAGCTGGTAGTAACCTGATCTCAAGTCAATCTTTGAAAAGACTGATGCTCCTCTCAACTGGTCAAACAAATCATCAATTCTGGGCAACGAATATTTATTCTTCATTGTTAACTGACTGTCCGTAATCTATACACATTCTCATGCTTCCATCCTTCTTCTTCACAAACAATACCGGTGCACCCCAAGGTGAAGAACTAGGTCGAATGAAGCATATATCTGTTAATTCTTGCAACTGAGTCTTCAACTCTTTTAGTTCTTTCGGTGCCATGCGATACGGAGCAATCGAAACAAGAGCTGAATCAGAATAAGTCTCAATAGTGAACTCTACCTCTCTGTCCGGTGGTAACCTTGGCAACTCTTCCAGAAACACACTAGGGAAGTCACACATTGTCCGGATGTCTTGAGGTCTATCCTCGCTCATGTTAGGGTTCATCACATAGGCCAAGTATGCCTCACACCCAAACTCAACTAACCTCTTAGATTCTAGAACTGACACTACATTGGATAAGAACTTCACGTTCTCACCCACCACTACAATCTCATAATCATCTGTGAGCCTCAAAGTAATCCTCTTGGTTTCAAAGTCTATCCTAGCTCTATGCTCCGTGAGCCAGTCCATACCCAGAATTACATCAAAACCATAGAAAGGTAGCTCCATCATATCCACTGGAAACACATGTCCCTGAACCATCAACGGACACCTTCTGTACATTTTTCTAACTACTACCGTGTCCCCAAAGGAACTAGTAACACTAACTCCTACCTCTAACATTTCACAAGGCAAGTTCAACGACTGTGCATGCTCACTCAATATGTAGGAATGTGTAGACCCAGAGTCAATCAAAGAAAGCAAACCCAAGGACTGTATCGAGAAGTTACCTGCGATCACATCGGTCTCATGCTGATCCCCACGCTGAGCGTAAACTCTGGCCTGACCTCCGCCCTCCGGCTGTACTGCAACTACATGTGCTATGTTCCTCTGTCCATCATTCCTCAGCTGGAAGTTACCTCTACCGCGCCCGCGACCTCTCTGAAAGTCATTGGCTCTAGCAGGAGCCTGAGCTGGTGCCTGCCCCACCTGATGTGGACAGTCACGCCTAATGTGATCTCTTGCTCCACAACTCCAACACGAGTGGAAATTCCCCCAACACTCACCGGTGTGGTTCCTCCTGCAAGTAGCACATGTGGGCAACTTCCCACCTGCCCTCTGGCCCTGTTGGCCCCTACCGTGGTTACCGCCACCACGCCTATGATCATAATGATGCATGTTGTCCCGATGCCTCTTGGCATCACCTCTATCAAAGTCACTGGACCTCTTACCCGAACTAGAACCACCAGATCTTTTGGTCAAGCCCAAACTGTGCTCCAAGTCCTTGGCCCTCGCGACCAAGACATCAAGATCAGTGTAGTCTGAAGCTAGAGTATACCTCTTTATTTCTTCAGCCCATAACAGAATCGGTTACATCGTTCCACCTCAGTAGAAACAAGCTCAGAAGCATAATGACTCAGTCTGACAAATCGAATCTCATAGTCTGTCACAGTCATACTCCCCTGAAGCAAAGCCATAAACTCCCTCTTCCTCTCATCGAGGTATCGCGGACCCATATACTTCTTACGGAATGCTGACTCAAAGAACTCCCAAGTAATCTTGGCCTCATCCATACCCGTGGTGATGGTGACCCACCAAGTGTAGGCATCACCCCGAAGCAAAGACTCAACACACCCTAACTTGCGCTCTCCGGTACATCCCATCTGTGCGAGGATACAGACAGTTTTCTCAAACCACAACTCGGATCTCTCTGGAGTAGACCCTATGAACTCTTCGGCCCCTAGAACACGGAGTCTCTCTAATGGCAAACCAGTGCCCTCTCCCTGATGATGTGCTGCTGCCTGACTCCCAACCACTACAGCTTGAAATGCCCCGGCTATCGCCTGAACCAAAGGAGCTAAGTCTATTCCGGCCGGTCCTTGGCCACCTTGGCCTCCTTGAGGTCCCTCTCCTTCGGCCCCGGCCTCGCCTTCTACTCCTGATGGAGGAGGTGGTGGTGGTGGAGGTGGTGGAGGAGCTCCAACTCCGACCACAGGCTCTCCCACTTGAGCCTCAACTCTAACTACTGGCTCAACTCCTGAAGCCGCTGCCCGTGGTTCCAGTCCAACCATTCTAGGCCTCCCTCGTGGTCTCATGGTACAACTAGCGAGATAATAACTACAACAACAAACAGATAAGGATTACGTTAGCAAAAGCAAGGGTCCAACAATGCTCAAGTACTCCCTTTACAATAAAATCTTTTTAAATTAAGTAATAGTAGTAATGGGCACTCACTCTACACCAAACGCAACAACTCATGCTTCAAATTATCATACGAGCAGTCAAACAATAAGATTTCATGGCAAATCACACACCAAGCAATACAATCACTTAACCAATCAAGCTTACGTCACTTACCTTCCCGAGGTCTCGGAAACCTCAGGCTCTGATACCAAAAAATGTAACCCCCTCATCCCGGTCTGGCCGGATGACCAGTCTGAGTAGGCCACACGGGGAAAACCGAAGCGAAACCCGTTAAGGTTCCCCCTCGGTTAGCAACCCTAAAAATTTATTTTATATTAAACTTCTCTAAAGGGACATTTAAGTCCTATGTGATCATAACAGCGGAATAAAATGAGGAAGACAATCATCTGAACACAAAACAACAATTAAACAGTCCAATTTTAATCCATTAGGCAGGCCGTTTTGAAACACCAATGAGGCGTATCGAAACGCCTTGACCTGGTCAACTGCCCCAAGCTCATACGAGGAGGCCGTATCGGAACGGAGGTCAACCGTTCCGAAACACCCTCAACGGTCAACTTCTCATGGTAAGTGAGATATTGACCGTTCCGAAACCTTTAGACCCGTTTCGAAACGCTTTCATCTCGGCAATTTCTCAGATTTCCAGTAGCCAAAGTGTTCCGAAACCTGTATCGGAACAGGGGCTCACAGTGGCCAAACCGTATCGTAACGCGTTCCGATACGAGGTCCCTAAGCCTTACCCGTTCCGAAACGGCCCAGCTCGTTTCGAAACACAGGCTGTCTGCAACCCTCAAAACCAGACTTAGGCATTTCTCAACAATTCTAAAGGCCCTAAACGACCCCAAGAAACACTCAGCATATGCATACATGAACTAGAGGCATGGATCCTATGATAAACGTGCTCAAACACACAAATCATATGATGTAGCATCCATTCATGGCATTTACGCAAAGACAACATTACATATAAGGGCATGCTTGAAGATATTGAAAGCTAAAAGGCACAATTCATCACAATAAGGTTTACATGCTATTCTAAAGCAACTTAAACATCCATAAAGCATGCTATCACATAAGCATTTGACAAGACATAACATGTTTACGATCTAAGTCAATTCATAAACATCAAACACATATATGAGTCATACATCGCTCATACATATCACACTCTTTCCACATTACTAAACTACTACGTAATTGTTAAACCGTACTTGAGCAACAAAAAACTTGGAAAGCCCCTTTTCGCCTTGCTCCGAGCTAACACCACGCTAATGATCTGCATTGTTGAAAATGAGAGCGTAAGCTAGAAGCTTAGTGAGGATGCTCTAAAATCGAAAACATCAATAATGCAGGGCTCAAGCATGCAAATCCTTTACTACATATACAACATACATAGATAAACAGTCAAGTCCACCTAGCTAGTCTTCCAAGAGTCATAACATGGCATCTCACATCATACTAAGCTCAAACATCATATATCAACATCATACATCACAATTATAAGAACAAGTTCAATTGGCCACTATTAGTTTACCCGGATGTGCGAATTTAATCTCAACAATCACTTTACCTCGGTGGGATTACACTCATCACCGGACCTCGCATTGGCGGGATTCCACTCATCACCACATGCCCTACGGATGTGATTCCACTCATCATCCCGTAGAACATAAATAAATTTTCGGTGGAATGTTACATCACCGTACTCCTCCTTGATGACTCAACGCCATCAAGGCTACGTACGTTTTGACTCAATTTGTGTGCACACTAATCCTAATGATCGATCATTTACACCCGGTAAGTTAATTAGTGTCAATTTCATTTACCACATCACATATCCACCATTCATGTCTCATACTCATTATACATACATAACAAGGCATACATATACAACCAATTCACACTTCACAATAACAAGTAGGCAATGTCATGAATAGCATAATAGAATTCAAGGAGTTAAGTTACCAATTTAACTCCCACATAGGAAAGGCTTACCAAGCACATTTCAACACACACTCTACACACACTTGAACCAACTTTAAAACATATTTAAAGTTACTCACCACGCTTCCCTAGCAACCAAAGCAAGCCTCCTATATGCCCGGATTCGATCCCGATGCTTCTCCAATGTCTCCTCTTGTTTCTAGCCAAACAAAAACACATTCATTACTCACAATCAATGCTAGAACTCAGTCACCAACCCAACCCTTAAGCACAAGCCAAACTTCAACAATTTCCAATCCAAATAATCACCCAAAATGTCCATTTTCGTGCTCCCTTAAAACCTAGCTGAAAACCATGTTTTCAAAGTCCCAAATGACACCCAAATGGTCCCAAAACACCTTCCTAACATCGCTTAACCATCATCCCTTCAAATTAATCCTAAAACTCACCAAAAACCAAGTTTTAGACACTTCAAACATGGCCACAAGAACCCATTTCGGGTTTTCACCCAAATTTACCCATTTAACATATTATGTGTATTTTAAGGAATCTAAACTAAAACCCAACTTAATAAATCAAAATCAATGGAAAAACCCAATAAAAATCCATTCTTTCTTTAAACTTGAAAATCACAAAAGTGGGTGGTTTTGAAATATAAAGCTATACAAATGTATAGGATAAGAGGAGAGTGAGAAGATGTATTTACCTTTGAAAATGACCTTGAGATGAAGAAGTAATCTAATGGAATAGTAGATTTTGTGTTTGGGAGAGTTTTGAATAGGTTTGGGGGTTTCCAACGGGTGAGAGGGAGGAGTGAGGATGATAACCTTTTTTTTGTTTTGTTTTCGAAAAGGTGGTCCACTTTTTCCTTGTTTTGGGTAAATTACTAAAAAGGCCCATTCTCTTTATTTAAAACTCAATTAGATCCAAACTAGGGTTAATTTGATTAAAATAAATTTTTTCGACTCGAACCAACTAACCCGACTAACTCCCAACCCCAAAACACGGGTGTTACAACTAAGGTAGTGGAGGTATAGTTTATTTAGGATCTTGAACCACTATAAATTGCCTTGTGTCCAATTTTTCATTCATCCATTTTCTCCCTTCAAATTTTAATCGCCAATTCACCCCTATTAGCCATTTGCAATCAATTGATCAACTCAACAACTCTATAAAACATGACCGCCTACTCGAAAAAACACGACCGCCTATGCGCCTCTACTCCACAACGCCTAATATTACTTACAATTATTTTTTGTCCCAAGACTTGAGAAAAACATGTTTATTTAAACGTATTTATAACTAAAAATATTAATAAAAATTCTGGATTTGAATCCTAACCCAATAATTATCAACATATACCTTTATCATCCAAACAAAGTATTATTATTTAATGAAGACTTAACATGAATAAAAGCCGGAAGGGAAAGAAAGAAAAGGACATAAGACGAAACGAGAGAGAACAAGAAGGGGGAGGAAATGAATTTTTTTTGGCTTGGAATAGTTTTTTCTTATCCTGATCTAAGGAGGATTCGCGCGTTTCTTATCTCTTAGGTTATTTTTGGATTTAACTCCTCAACTTTTAAATATCAATTCAATTTGGCCATTTATTGCTTGTTTATTTATCGTTTTGTCTCTTTTAGTTTTTTGTTTTTTTAATTAAGTCTTGTTTTCACTTTGTTTTAATTGTTAGAGTAAACTATCTATTTAGCACTCAACCTATTACCGTGTTTCTGTTTTGGTACCTCGCCTATTATTTTTGGCAAAATGGTACCTAACATTACTTTAACACCCCCAAAAATCGGCTCGATAATTTTTGATTTCTGATGATCGAAATTTATCTTTTCTGATAATTAAATTTAGTCCCAAAACTAGTTGATTCGATTAGTTTGAAATAATCAAGTTCAATTTGAAAATTAGATGGATTTAAAGACTAATTTGTAAGGATATGAATTAAGAAGATATGAGTGTAATTTAAATTTGAGTGCTTAAGTGAGTGCTTGGGGAATTTTGAGAAGTTGAGACATGATTTTTCCATTTTCATTTAGGTGATTAGTCACCATTACAAGTGTCCAAGAATCCTAATTTCTCTTAATTTTAAAATAAAATCGTTGACTGATGAAGTGAACATAAGTCGTAGATGGAGATCTGGTGACAGTTCTAATTGTGTTTGAGTTTGAGTTCGGGTGTAATTCTCTTGGTGTTGTCAGAATGTGAGATTGTCTCATTCTCTTTGTTTCATGCGTGTTTTATACCATTTGGTCAGGTGTCGTAACATGGTGGCCGTGACGCTACAATTAGACTAACTATAGTTTGACGTTTTAGGTTTGCATTATCATCGATAGTGATCACTTTGTGCTGACACTAGGGACGTTCAAAAATACCCCACCCGACTGACCCGACCCACCAATCCGCCGACTCGAACCTTAAAAAACTGGGTAATTTTTTTTAAAAAAAATTACCCGACCCAAATTTTTTTTTCCGGGTAGTTAGGTCGGGTCTGGACCGATTTTTTTGTAACCTGGTACTCGACCCTGTACAATTCGTATGTATTTATTTTTACTTAAAACTAAATTTATATTGTGTACTTTTACATTAAATTTTTCAAAAATATTTATATTAATTTGTTAATACAAGATTTGAAAAAAAATTAATATTTTTAATCTTTTTTGGTGATAAACTTTAATATATATATATATATATTAAAATTAACTTCAAATCACTAATTCTTGTTTATGGATTATGTATTATAAACTTTTAAATTTTATATGTTTACTATTTGATTTTTTAAAATTTTTAAATTTTAAAATAAATAAAAAATGTGAACCGAGTGCCCGTTACCCGATTTTTTAGGTACACAAATAGTGGATACCGAAATAAAGCGGGCCGGAACACAGACCGACATATGAAATACCTGGAAGAGTCGATACCTGGATTATCCGGTACCCAAAAATCGGGTACCCAACAATAAACAGCTCTAGTTGACACGTGATCCCTAAACGTCATTTGCCCGTATATCTTCACAGTTCGTAGATTGCTCCTACTTGTTCGCCTGTGTGGGGGTTCGTACGGGCAAATCATCATCATTAGCACGCGATATGCGTTCGCATGCCATTTGGCATACGGTGTGTGTTCGCATGTCGTATTCCTTAACACATGACTGTGGATGTTCGCAGCTACTAACAAAAACAAAGGATAAACTATGATTCACGACAATCATTAGGAAGAGGGAGAAAAAGTTGAGTCACATTCTTCAAGTGTTTCTTCACCATTTTTGAATGCGTGGGAAGAACCTTAAGGTTTGAATTTGAATTCTTCCAAATTAACCACCATTTCTCTAATTAATTTACATATTTGCCAAGATCTCTTTCCTAGCTATCTTTTAGTACCAATTTTGTTAAGAATAGAGCTTAGATGTTCTTGGGCATGAATTTCTAAGGATTTTGTGTAAATTAGGATCTATATATGAATTAGGATTGATTTTAAGTTTAGTGGTAATTTTATCACAATTTTTAAGTGATGGGAACACCTAAGCATAAACCTTTGAAGATTAGATTGGTTAAGTTTACTATTAATTTTTATTAATTTATTTCAATAATTTTTTGATCCAACCGTCAAATTGTTTGAAAATTAAAGCGTTTGGTTATTGGATGAAAAGATCAAGCAGGCCATGCCCATTTTTGGGATACTATTTAATATTTACAACATGTTTTATTAATGGGTTACATATGGATGAAAATTAAGACCCAAACCCAAACTGAAAATAATATCATTATTCAATCTTTCTTCTCTTTATGGATTCCTGCATCTTAAGTTAACATAGCTATGAACAAGCCAATGGAGGCCACTTGTTTATTTATTCCTTAATCATTTGAAACCTCACCATAAAGACTTTATAAATTCATTCCATGTGCCAAGCAGCTTAATGTCTCATCTGAAGGTAAAATCAAGCCAACCATGACCACTACAACTCCTCCACCACATACTCTGTTTTTGGCTCTTAAAACGTTCTTTAATTTTTGGTCAACATCTAAGAATTTCAATTCACTTATATTCTCTGCTCCTTTGCTTCTCATTTGTCTTCATTTTTGTTGCTTTCTCATCCACTCGTTTCAATTCACTTGTATTCTCTATGATATTATTTTCAGTTTGGGTTTGGGTCTTAATTTTACATTTTTAGTTTTCTTCCATATGAAATAAAATATGTAAATAATATCCCAAAAGAAGTCTTGGCTCAGTGGTTTGGGCTTGTTCTTTTGATCCAATATGTCCCTAGTTCAAATAAATTAATAGTAAAATTAACAAATTGGATGGTGACACGTGTCATCTTTTGATTGGTTGGTTAAATTTATTAAATTAATTTAAAATTATGATTAAATTGATAGAATACGTAAATAACAAGGATTAAATGCGTAATTATATAGTTTTTCTTTAATTGTCATTTCATCTCCTCCATTAGGTTTTAACGAGGAAATTGTTTAATTGATACCATTTAAATAGTTAAAGTGGTCTTATTGCCAAAATTGAAAGTATGGTGGTCATATTGACACCAATCCCATAGTTAGGTGGTCATTCATGTAGTTTACCCAATAAATAAAAATAGTGTACATTACAAAGTTCATCACTCAAATTTCTTCTCACTCCTATTTTGGTCACTAAACTTTAAAAATTTCAATTTGGTCACTGAACTTTTGAATTGCTCCTTTTCTTTTTTGATTTTATCTTCTTCCCCAAAATGAAACTTTCACAACTACATCTTTGTGTCTTGTTGACATTGAAACTGTCGTTCTTCGGCTTTTTCTCCAACCACTAAAGATATAAATGAACTCGCATCACCGTTCCTTTCCATTCTATCAGTTTAGGTTTTCCAAAAATCTCTTTAAAACACACAAAACTCAACCCAAAAAACTAAAACTTGTAAAACCCACTTTGATCTACAATCTCCATCATCCGATTAACGTGGAATCATGATATATAGCTTATTTCCTCCTTTTTCGCCTCCCGACCGTTGAGATTTGAAGGAAGATGCTTCATCTTTGCGAAATCAAAGGAAGTATGAAATCAAGGATTTTTTTCACACAAAAAATAAAGTAAGTTTCGGGGCCATTTCATAATTTTTTTCAAAAAATGCACAGTCATAACATCGTTAATTATTTAACGGTAGAGTGGCCAAAATAGGAACAATTTGAAAGTTCAATGATTAAATTGAAAATTTCTAAACTTTAGTGATCAAAATAGGACTGAGGATAAAGTTCAGTGATGAAATATATAATTTACTTAAATATTTAATTATTTGTGATAGAATACAAAATCCTATAAATTAATTTAATTTTTAAATAATTTAAAATTTACATTCTATCGTAAATAAGTATTATAAATATAATTTTATAATAATTTAAATATAAAAATATTTATTTAATTATTTTTATTCCCAAATAAAGTGAGGAAATAATTTTAACTTGGTATCTAATTTAGCATTCATCTAACTTAAATGTTATGTTTGTGGAGTATTAATAGATTGTTAGTTTAGCTCAATGGATATATAATTTTGTGTATAGAGATCCAAGTTCAAATTCTAGTGGAAGCGTACTGTTGAATAATTATTTTAGTTGAGTGGCCAAATTAAAAAAAATATAAATAATTTAATGACCAATGATGTTGTTTACCTTTTTTAACTCGAATGATCTTGAAATTAATTTGAATTTTATGATTTAAGCCTTGGAAGTTTAGCTTAAAGGCGTGCCGAGGTAACTTACATTTTAGATAACTAAACTTAATGTCTACTTTCATTTTAATCACAATCATTTAATTTAATCAAATTATATCATTCAACTTTTATTATTAATAAACTAAGTTACTCATCTCATCATCATTAACTAATTCTAACTAAAAAACTGAAATTGACATTTTTATTTAACATATTTTCACACATCGTTATCAAATTATTTTTAATTATTAATTTAAATAATTTTCTCAAAAAATTTATTTAAATGATTTCAAAGAAAAAATAACTAAATTTCGTATAAATTATATATATATATATATATATAAACTGTCAACTAAATATTATTTCATGTTCGTATGCGAAAAATATGGTAAGTAAATGTATATTTTTTGCTAGAATTATTTATTGGTAAATTACACAGTTGGTCACTTGTGTTTCATAAATGTCTACTTTTCTCATTAAATTCTAAAAAGTAACATTTTGGTCACTTAGTTTATCGATATATAACGTTTTGGTCATTGAGACGTTAGAATTTATTGATGACATGGCAAGCTAGTAAAAGAGGTTAATTTTTAATTTGATCTCTAAACTTTAGATAAAATATTAATTTAACACCTAAACTTTAAATAAATATCAATTTAACCTTTAGACTTTAGATTAAATATTATTTAACTCCTCAATCCAACCACAATCTCCATAGAAGGTAAACCACTCACCACCGTCGCCCATCATTGTTCTCCTTCTTTATGCTCCCCTTTTCATTCTATATAATATGCTTCTTTTTTATGGCTTCACTTATTCCCAAAATCCTCATAAAGCTTCTCCAGATTCTTGTGTTGTTGAAAATTACTTGTCTTTGTGCAAAACTAACTGTTGATACTACCTCGAAAGAGAATGCATGGTGCTTTGAAATGGGGTTCATATACCAAAACTCCATTAAAATGGATGGTGTAAATCCATTTTAAAAGCCAACTACGAAACAAATGAAGAATTGAAAAATAGTCATCCTCCAAACGTGTCCTTTATGTTTTGACCTATCATGATACCTAGAGGATCTTGGAGAGAAAACAAAAAACAAAAAATAAGATTCAGAACTTGATAAAACTAAAAGAAATTGGCAAAATTAAAAATTAACCCTTTTTACTAATGTGTCACGTCATCAAACTAACAGACTCTAACGTCTCAGTGATCAAAACGTTATAAATCAATAACATAAGTGACAAAAACGTTATTTTTTTAAATTTAGTAAGCAAAAATGAACACTTATAAAAAAATAAGTGATCAACCGTGTAGTTTACTCATTATTTAAAGGTGTTAGTACAAGTGATTTAACTTATTAATAGTAAAAGTTAAATGGTGTAATTTGATTAAATGAAAGGTTTGTGATATAAATAAAAATTGAAGTTAAATTTAGTCAAAGACGAAGCCAAGATCTCAGCTCGGGGGAGGGGGGGGGGGCAAAGTATAATTAGCTATAGAACCAAACAAAACAAAATAACATTCATTACTGAAATAGTTTCAAAACATGTCAATATCAAATGTTTTAGCAATTTCTTTTTCGATATGTAACAATAAACAATTACATAAGAATTCATCTTCAATCTTATTTTTAATGATGTCCATCGCTGAAAATAATCGTTCTGTAGTAGTTGTAGAAACTGAAAGAGTAAGAATGAGAGTCACCACTCTGTATACAAGAGGATAAATCTCAAACCTTCTTGTTTTCACCAACCATTGACACAAATCAATAATAGTTTTTAAACTTTTGAATTTTGAAAGTTGTTGCACATGATCAAAATGCTCAAATTGCATCCTTAATTGCATCATTTCATGTTCAACAAAGTCCGAAGGATTAAATTTGTGAATCAATTGACAAATGTCATCAATTCTAAATGAAGCGTACATCTCCTTTAAATTTAATGGTGAACTAAGAGTAAGCAATTCAATTTTATGATCTTTGAATTTATCATTCAATTCTTGAAATTGAGTATCAATCACAATATTAAAAATATCTATTTTATAATGATTCTCCAATGTAATGTCGTCCTGCTGATGGCGAGTCCTTCCTATTCTTGCAACATAATGAGCATTCAAATTCAGAATAGGTATGTTAATCGAGTCACAAAAGGATCTCACCTTAACAATTAGGTCATTCCATCCTTCATCCTTTATTTTCTAAAGTAGTAACTTAGTATATGAAACAAGATGCATTACATTCAAAATATCTTGATATTGTTGTTGCAAAGCTTGACATAGCATATTAGAAATTTTAAGAACTTTTCTCATCAGATGTAAGATAAAAACAAACTTAAGAAGTTAGAGCTTCGTATGCCGCATCTACTTCTGCATTTTGAGCTGAAGTAGCTCCATCATCAATAATGTTCAACAAAACTTCACATGTTGCACTAAACATGTTGATTAAGTTAGAAACAGATTTCAAATGTGAACTCCATCGAGTATCCCCTGGTCTTTGCAAAGTGTCAATTTGATTAAGCCCGTTTTCGCTTTGAAGCTCATCAATACCAACTAAATAAAGAACATTTGCAGCATGAAAAACTTTTAGTTGATCAATATGCTTGCATGAGGCACCAACTATATTAATAATGAAAGTCAATATATTAAAGAAACGGTGAATATATATAACTCCTTTTGAAGCAGCAACTAATGCTAATTGTAGATGATGTGCCATACAATGAACATAATAAGCATATGGACATACATTTAAAATCAAAGCCTTTAAGCCATTCTAATCGCCTCTCATATTACTTGCACCATCATAGCCTTGTCCCTGAATGTTATGGACATCTAAATTATATTGCGAAAGGAAAAAAAACATCTCATCCTTTAATGTAGATGCAAATGTGTCTTTAACATGAACAAGCCCAAAAATGGTTCTTTCACATACTCATTCTTATCAATATATCTCAACACAATAAACATCTGCTCTCTTTTCGCCTAATCTCGAGCTTCATCAACTATTATACAAAACTTTACATCACCAATTTCTTCATGAATGACACCTTTTACTTTGTTTGAGAGGAAATGCAAGATTTCCTTATGTATTTGTGGTCAAGTGTATGTAGCATTTTTTGGCGCTTTCTCTACAGCTGTTGCTACCCCATCATTGTAAGATGATATCAAACGAAGCAATTGGAGAAGATTCCTCGGCCTTTGTGATGTTTTACTTTCATCATTACCTCTAAAAGCACATCCTTGAAATGCAAGACACATAACTACATCAATTGAAGCTTTCAATCGAACTTTATTCTCCATAGCTTCTTGAGATGAAAATTGTTCAATAATTTTTTGAATATGCGAAGATTGATTAATCAAGTCCGCACATGCTCTTTTAGCATTTCGATGAGGAGAATTGTGATCCCTTCTCAATATGTGCTAAAAATGAAAAATTCTTTCCACCTCTTACCTTCTTCCAATTTCGAAAGCCATCAATAATAAAAGCATTTGAACTGAAAGGACCATTTTCCTTGTGAAAAGGAAAACATGAGAGGCAAAAATGTTGCATCTTTACTTGGAGAATATTCTAACCATGATGGGAATTGCTTAAACCATGATGCTTGAAAGCTTCTTCGAGGAAGTTTCTCAGAACTTGGATACTCTGTAAGAATGACTTGATATGGACCAACTTTAATATAAGCTCGTCAAATCTCATCTTGCATGTTAACATGATATTGTCATATTTACTTTCGTAATCTTGGATCATACTCCAATAATTTGATATCAAAACCTTCACTTACATCAATCCTCCAAGCTTTTGTAAGATTGTCATATGAACTCAAAGGATTGAGATTTGTACATGCATTTGACTTCTCAGTTGAACATGATGTTTCTACATTCTTTCTCTTGAAAAAACATCAATTGTAGATGATTTTTATATCTATAAAAAATACATATACATTTATATATTAATTATTAATATTTGAATGTATAACCTATCAATATGAGACAAAAAAATCTAAATATACAATTCAATTAGTTAAATTAGACCCTATCAAAATGCATAACTAATACTAAAAAAATTCAATTAGTTAAACTATAAATTATTTAAGTAAATGAAAAACTACAATTTTATTATTATATAAGAGTAAATACAAATACAAATATAATAATAATAATAATAATATAAAAAATCACATAAATAAATAAACCACCACCCAGGTCTCTTGGGAGCCACCACCTAGACTCATTGGTTTTTCGCAAATCACACATGACACATAATTATATAAAACTAACTATAAAATATATATCAATCACTAAAAATTATCAACCAATTTATAATATATATTGATTACAAAAATATCAACCAATCTATAATATATATCAATCACAATTGTAGAATATTATTAAAACCATACCTTTTGTGAACTGAAAATCAAAATCTACAATATCATGGTTTTTTTTCGTGGGAGATTACCCTAAACGCTCTAATCGTTCCAATATCTTCAGGGACTACAATAATCTACAACATTAGATAAGAATAAATCATTTAGTAAAATTATATTAGAAAAATGATAGTACCCACTGCAAATACAAATTGATAGTCACAAGAATAACATCAAACCTTACAAATTTAAAAGACATGTTTATGAAAAAGAAGTAAAAAAAAACTTTACACTAATAGATAGACTAAACACGTGCCATGAAAGGATTTTACATGTGCTATTCATGACAGTTTTAATAATGTTCTGCCTTGGAATTGTTGCCGAGTAGAATCAAAGATGGCATTGCCTCTGTCGATGGCAATGCCCAAAATTAACCATGTTAAAACCTTATATGTCTATAGTGAAGTTTTTCATTAATTAATTTGATTAAGTTTTAATCTATACTCCTAAGGGGTAGATTCACTTCAGAAATAAGCTCATCTACTTGAACAACTTCTTTCGAAGCTTCTCTTCTTAGTACTTGGAAACGATCATTGCCCCCAAGTCTGTTAAGATATTAAGGTGCAATAAGCAAACAATGCCAGTGGTTACTTGGCACAAAATTTAGAAAAACTAAAAACATGCCAAATAGAGAAAATAATGCCAAAGCATTTTCATTATTAAAAGCTAAACATAAAACCAGTGTTTAAACGCAAAAATTGTAACCCCCTCGTCCCGGTCCGGGCGGCTGACCGGTCCGAGCGGGCTACACGAGGAACCGAGGCGAAACTCGTTAAGGCTCCACTTCGGTTAACAACCCGAGAAAACTTTTTCATTTATTATCTTGTCTAGATGGATTTAATTAAACCTATGTGTGAAGCGGTAGCGGAAAACAAGACTCACAAGAAGACTAACATCAACCGGGCCTAAGCCCAACACTTGAGAACCTTTAGATATGTCGAAAGCCTCATTTTCAGGCCAGTGTTTCGAAACAGGCTAGCCCGTTTCGAAACACGGGCCCAGTTTAAAAAGCCAATCCTCCGTACCGAAACACACCCACCCAGTTTCGGAACAGAGGTCCATTTCGCCTAAACGTTCCGAAACACGTTCCAGAACAGGCAATCACAATAGCCAAAACGTTTCGAACATCGTATTAGAACATAGGTTCACAGTAGCCAAACCGTATCGGAACGCGTTCCGATACGGGTGTCCCTGGAGCCACACCCGTTCCGAAACGCCTGTAGTCTGTGAGTTTCCAAAACCAGCTTTAATCGTCTCTAAACGATCCCAAACGCCCCAACGACTTCAAGAAGCAAAAACAACATGCACACATAAACTCTAGAGGCATACACCCTATTACAAACACGCTCAAAACACATAACATGCAAGATAAGGGCATACATTCATAAGGGATCAAGCATTCACCATAAAAAAGACATACATTGCATTTTAAGGTTTCATGCCTAAGAAACAAAACACATAAGCATTCATGACATGCAACATAAGCATGATTTACAATCCAAAATAAGGCATCAACAAGCCACACCAAACGTCAACATAACAAGGAGTCTAAACAAGCTTCTAACACAAAACAACAACATAAATCCCATTGCTTATCTATTACATCCATAACTTAAAAATTCATACTTGAGGATTAAGATAGCACAAATAGCATACTTGGAGGCCCTCTCCTTGCACAAGCAACCCACGAACTACGGATCTGCATTGTCGAACAAAAGAGAGCATAAACATAAAGCTTAGTGAGAGTAAGCTCATAAAACAAACCTCGACAATGCAGGGTCCAAGCACGAGCAATACAACAAAGGAAGAATGCATGTTTTCTTACCTTCTAAGCCACAAGAGTCAAATATAAATGATGCATGAACACAATCTCAATATCATGCCATGCTCAACAGGTCAACAAACACAACCATGTGGAAACACATATATCAAATGTATTGGCACCTAGCTATGACCCGAATACGCAGATAACAACCGTTGGAACTCACATCCAACAACTCAACCATTACCTTACGGTGGGATTACACTCATCACCGTTTCACGCGGAGGGGATTCCACTCATCCTCACGCCCCATCGATGAGATTCCACTCATCACCGACTAACATATAAAAGAAGATTTCCAGGCGTACCCGTACTCCAACTTGAGGACTACCATCACCAAGACCACGTGCACATTTCGACTCTCGTGTGCACACTAACATCCTAATGATCGATCATTTGTACCCAAGCATAATAGTGCCAATACTAACTCATTTCACAATCTTTCATAACATAAGTTCTTACCATTTCCCGTGCCTAGCACGTAGCCACCATGATTTACAATCATGTACTCACATTACATCAACCACATGCACATCACAATGCATCAACAAATCATCATGCCTCAATAACACACATAGCCACAATGTGCATATCAACATTAATCACAAATAACATATGAGGCATAAACACAACATTAAAAGTTCAACCAAAGGTCTCTAACTAAAGCTTGAGATTAGACTACCAATCTAATCCCAACTCTAGGTGGGTTTACCAAGCCCGACCTAGGTCCACATGCTCGAACCAACGTTTGAAAACCAATTTAAAAACGTAGAACTACTCACCGACTACTTTAAGCTCAACAAACTCTAGCCGATCAAACTCCCACGCTTCCCGGATTCGAATGTGAAGCTTAAAAAACACAAAACCTTGATGCTATCAATCAAACACAAGCAAAACAACCACATTTCAGTCCACAATTCAACTGAGCAAACCCGGAATACAATCCAAGCTAACACTCGACCCAAAACACTCTCAAACCACCATTTTCGAGCAGCCCTTAAACCCAGCAAAGAACCAATGTTTCCAACACCTTTAACACACCTAATAGCTTCCAAAACAACCCCTAAACATCATACAACCATCAGCCCTCAATTTCTAACACAAAACAGCCCCAAAACTCACCTTTAAACCCTTCTAAAACCCCCAACAAACCCAAATCCGTGAATAAATATAAAACCAAGAAAAAATCACATATGTTGGACCATTTGGGTTGCTAATAGCATAAATAATGATAAGAAATCAAAAGCTTTAACAATAGACATTAAAGTTTGGATTTTTAACTTAGAACTTGAAAAACTCAAAACTCAAAACAATGAGTTTTAATGAAAACTAAAGGTATAGACATGAAGAGGAAGGTGAGGACAAGTCAAAAACACAATTACCTTTCAAAAACCTTCAAATATGAGTGATGATGGTGATGGAATAGTAACTTCAATGGAGGGGAGGGATTTCACGTTGGTTTTTCTTTGGGAGGTAGAAGATGATAGTCATTTGAGTGTTTGAAATAAAAAAGAGTTTTTATTTTACAAGATTGAATAATTACAAAACTACCATTAATGAAAATGGCCATCATCCCACATTCTAAAATCCATAGATATTTGGGCTTTAAATTAAAATCGGGTCCAACATATTAAATGAATTTTAAAATGAAAAGGGAAAACCCAAAACATTATTTTAATATTTTATTTTCACCCGACCCCCAAACCCGGGTGTTACAACTCTCCCCCACTTAAGGAATTTCGTCCCTGAAATTACTTGACGAATACAAGAACGGAAACTGTTCAAGCATATCAGCTTTCCTCTCCCACGTGGCCTCTTCTACACCTCTATGTCTCCACAACACCTTGACAAACTCTATGGTCTTACCACGCAACACCTTGCTATCAGAAGCTGTAACAACCGTGTTTTGGGGTTAGGAGTTAGGCGTGTGTTTGATTCGAGTCATTCAAAAAAAATTGGTTTAATCTAATTAGGCCTTAATTATGAGTTAAATGAGATTTAACATTTTCAAGGTGGCATTTTTGTAAATAAAATGAAAAGTAGATGACAACCTTTTTGAATAAAAAAGGAACAAAAAAAAGACTTCATATTTCCCCCTTTTCTTCATTCCAACGTGAAACCCAACTAAACCCCTCCCAAACCCCAAAGTTTACTATTCCATTCAATCTCTCCATTGATTCAAGGGCATTTTCAAAGGTAAACCTATTTCTCAACTCTCCTCATCATCCTCTTCATTTACATGGTCTTGGATTTCAAAACTATCCATTTTTGTATTTTGCAAGTTTGATGAAAGTTTGAATTTTTAATGGGGTTTTCAATTGTGGTTGATTTGTTGAGTTGGGTTTCGGTTTAATCTCATCAAAATACACTTAATATCTTGAAATGGTAGGATTTGGGTGAAAACCCGAAGTGGGTCTTTGGGGCAATTTTTGAAGTGTCTAGAATTGGGTTTTTGGTGTGTTTTAGGGTTGAGTTGAAGGGCTGATGGTATAGGGTTATTAGGGAAGTGTTTTGGGACCTTTTAGATGCAGTTTGGGTGTTGGAAATCATAGTTTTCAGCTGGGTATTTGGGGAGCTCGAAAATGGAAGTTTTGTGATTAGTTGAGTTTGAAATTGGTGGAGTTTGGCTTGTGTTTATGAGTTGGAGTTTGTGACTGAATTTAGCATTGAATTGGTGAGTAATGTTTGTGTTTTGATTGGCTAGAAACTAGAGGAAACGTTGGAGAAGCATCGAGATCGAATCCGGGAAATTGAGGAGGCTTGATTTGCTTGCTTGGTTTGCTAAGGAAGGGTGGTGAGTAAAACTTTAAATTTGTTTTAAAGTTGGTTCAAGTGTGTGTTGTGGAGGTATTGGAATGAGTTTGGTAGACCATTCCAAGGTAGAAGTTAAATTGGTAGTTTGACTTCTTATTTGAAATGAGTTTTGATTTCCTAATGCCTATCTTGATCTTGCATAGTATGTGTTGACCTTGAATGTATATACATTGTTGTGTATGATGATAGTTGAATCATATGAATGATGATTAATGTGATGTGGTTTAAAGAGATTGGCACTAGTTAACTTACCGGGTGTAAATGATCGATCATTAGGATTAGTGTGCACACATTTGAGTCAAAACGTGTGTGGCCTTGATGGCGTTGAGTCATCATGGAGGAGTTCGGTGATGTAATATTCCACTGGAAATTTATTTATATTATACGTGATGATGAGTGGAATCCCATCCGTAGGGCATGTGGTGATGAGTGCAATCCCACCCATGCAAGGCCCGGTGATGAGTGTAATCCCACCGAGGTAATGTTATTGTCGAGAGTAAATCCGCACATCCGAGTAAACTAATACTGGCCAATAAACTTGTTATGATGATTATGATGTTGTGATATTGGTTTATAATGTTGAGCTTAATATGATGTGAGATGCCATGTTATGACTCTTGAAATACTAGCTAGGTTGCTATGAGATGCCTATGTATGTCGTGTATGATGTTAGGGATTTGCATGCTTGGACCCTGCATTGTTGTTGTTTTTGATTTTAGAGCATCCTCACTAAGCTTCTAGCTTACGCTCTCATTTACAACAATGCATATCATTAGCATGGCGTTAGCAAGGAGAAAGGCGAAGGGGTTTTCCAAGTTGTAGTTGCTCAAGTATGATTTAGTAATTAAAGTGGTAGTTTAGCAATGGGGATACTATGTTTTTGTATGAGCGATGTATGACTCATAAGTGTTGTTGATGTTCATGTTTTGGCTTGGATTTGTAAACCATGCTTGTCTTGATGAATACTTGTGTTGATGAGGCTATGCCTTAGATGATTCATGTTGTTTGGTTGTGTATGCAAACCTTGTATGTGTTGACTTGTGCGTTATGGCTTTTGAACTCTTAAGTATGCCCATATATGCAAAATCTAACCCTTGTGTGAATGCCATAATGTATATGTGTATTTGTTCATCCTAATTGCTTTACATGTTAATTCATGGTTGTAGTATGTTGCATGAATGGTTGTATGTGGCTAGGAGAGTCCCAATATGCATTTAGAGTGTGAGTCTTGTTGGTTTTTGCTGAAATTGGAGAATTGCAGAGCAGGGCGTATCGGTACGCCTAAGGGCCGTATCGATACGGTCTTGCCTGTAGGACTCAGTTTTGGCTAGGCGTATCGATACACGAGGGTGTATCGATGCAGTTTTAGCTCACTGGAATTCTGAGATTTTGGTGAGTTAAGGGCGTATCGGTACGATTTTGAGGCGTATCGGTACGGTTGTATCTCGTTGACCACGAGATGTTGACCGAGAAGAGCGTATCGATACGCTCAAGGGCTGTATCGATAAGGTCTTCCCTGAGTTGAATGTTTGAGTTGACCTAGTCAAGGCGTATCGATACCCTTGATTGGTGTATCGATACGACCTGCCCTGTAAATGTAAAATAGACCGTTTGAAGTGTGGTTGTGGTTCGAATGTGCTTCTTTATTAATGTTTTCCGCTGACGTGATCACTTAGGAATTAACATGCCTTTAGCCAAGATTAAAATGAAAGAAAATGTTTTAGGGTTGCTAACCAAGGGGGAACCTTAACGGGTTTCGCTTCGGTTTTCCCCGTGTAGCCTACTCGGACCGGTCATCCGGCCAGACCGGGACGATGGGGTTACATTTGTTGGTATCAGAGCCTGAGGTTACCGAGACCTCATGCAGGTAAGTGAGGTGAGCTTGGTGTGTTAAGTAATTGAGTTGTTCCGGTGTGTGCTTTGCCATGAAATCTTGTTGTTTGATTGTTCATATGATGTTTGAAAGCATGAATTATTGCGTTTGGTGTAGTGTCGAGTGCCCATTGCTACTATTACTTAATTTAAAAAGGTTTTGTAAAGGAAAGTACTTGAGCACTGTTGGACCCTTGCCTTTGCTAACGTAATCCCTATATGTTTGTTGTTGTAGTTATTATCTTGCTAGTTGTATCATGAGACCACGTGGGAGGCCTAGGATGGTTCAGCCGGAACCACGGGCACAAGCTTCAGGTATTGAGCAGATTGGTGGGGCACAGGCTCCTCAACCTCTTCTACCTTCTCCTCAGCAAGAGGGAGGTGAGGCGGGAGCCGAGGGTGTTGGAACTCAAGTAGGCAAAGGACCAACCGGAATTGATTTAGCTCCCTTAGTTCAAGCGATAGTTGGGGCTTTCCAGGCTGCAGTGGCTAGGGGTCAGGCAGCGGCACAGCCTCAGGGAGAGGGTACTGGGTTGCCTTTGGAGAGACTCTGCAGTTTGGGAGGTGAAGAGTTCAGAGGGTCGACACCGGAGAGGTCAGAGATGTGGTTAGAGAAGATCGTCTGTATCTTGTCACATATGGGATATACCGGGGGACGCAACTTAGGGTGTGTTGAGTCCTTGCTCCAGGGTGATGCCTACACTTGGTGGGTCACCATCACTACGGGTATGGAAGAGGCTAAGATCACTTGGGAGTTCTTTGAGTCAGCATTCCGTAAGAAGTATCTGGGTCCTCGATATCTCGATGAGAAGAAGAGGGAATTTATGGCTTTGCTTCAGGGGAGTATGTCTGTGACCGACTATGAGATTCGATTTGTTAGGCTGAGTCAGTATGCATATGAGCTTGTTCCTACTGAAGTGGAACGTTGTAACCGTTTCCGTTATGGGTTGAGTGAAGAAATCAAGAGGTACACTCTAGCTTCGGACTACACTGATTTTGATGTCTTGGTCGTAAGGGCCAAGGACTTAGAGCACAGTTTGGGCTTAACCAAACGATCTGGTGGTTCTGGTTCAAGTAAGAGATCTAGTGACTTTGATAGAAGTGATGCCAAGAGTCATCGGGACAACCGACATCACTATGACCATAGGCGTGGTGGAGGTAACCACGGTAGGGGCCAACAGGGCCAGAGGGCTGGTGGGAAGTTGCCCACATGTGCTACTTGCGGGAAGAACCACACCGGTGAGTGTTGGGGGAATTTCCACTCGTGTTGGAGTTGTAGAGCTAGGGATCATATTAGACGTGACTGTCCACATCAGGTGGGGCAGACACCGGCTCAGGCTCCTGCTAGAGCCAATGACTTTCAAAGAGGCCGCGGGCGCGGTAGGGGTAACTTCCAGCCGAGAAATGATGGCCAGAGGAACATAGCACATGTAGTTGCAGTCCAGCCAGAGGGCAGAGGTTAGGCCAGAGTTTACGCTCAGTGTGGGGATCAGCATGACACATATGTGATCGTAGGTAACTTCTCGATACAGTCTTTGGATTTGCTTTCTTTGATTGACTTCGGGTCTACACATTCTTATATTCTGAGTGAGCATGCACATTCGTTGAATTTGCCTTGTGAAATGTTAGAGGTAGAAGTTAGTGTTACTAGTTCCTTTGGGGACACGGTAGTAGTTAGAAAGATGTACAGAAGGTGTTCGTTGATGGTTCAGGGACATGTGTTTCCAGTGGATATGATGGAGCTACCATTTTACGGCTTTGATGTAATTCTGGGTATGGACTGGCTCACGGAGCATAGAGCTAGGATAGACTTTGAAACTAAGAGGATTTCTTTGAGACTCTCAGATGATTATGAGATTGTAGTGGTGGGTGAGAACGTGAAGTTCTTATCCAATGTAGTTTCAGTTCTAGAGGCTAAGAGATTAGTTGAGATGGGTTGCGAAGCATACTTGGCCTATGTGATGAATCCAAACATGAGTGAGGTTAGACCTCAGGACATTCGGACAGTGTGTGACTTTCCTAGTGTGTTTCCGGAAGAGTTGCCGGGTTTACCGCCTGATAGAGAGGTAGAGTTTACTATTGAGACTTATTCTGATTCAACTCCTGTTTCGATTGCTCCGTATCGTATGTCACCGAAAGAATTGAAAGAGTTGAAGACTCAGTTGCAAGAGTTCACGGATAGAGGCTTCATTCGACCTGGTTCCTCACCTTGGGGTGCACCAGTTTTGTTCGTAAAGAAGAAAGATGGAAGCATGAGAATGTGTATAGATTACAAACAGTTGAATCAGTTAACCGTGAAGAATAAGTATCCTTTGCCTAGAATTGATGATATGTTTGACCAGTTGAGAGGGGCATCAGTCTTTTCGAAGATTGACTTGAGATCAGGTTACTACCAGCTAAAGGTAAGAGAGGTTGATGTACCGAAGACGACCTTTAGAACTAGGTATGGTCATTATGAGTTTTTAGTCATGCCTTTTGGGTTGACTAACGCACCGGCTGCTTTTATGGATATGATGAATAGGATCTTCCATCAGTACATAGATCAGTTTGTAGTTGTTTTTATAGATGACATCTTGGTGTATTCACGTACCGAAGAAGACCATGACCGACACTTGAGACTAGTTTTGAAGACTTTGTTAGATAATCAGTTGTATGCGAAGTTGAGCAAGTGTGAGTTCTGGATCCGAGAGGTAGTCTTCTTAGGGCATGTAGTGTCAGCCGATGAGATTAGAGTTGATCCGAAGAAAATAGAGGCCATTGTTGAATGGAAGAAACCGAAGTCAGTGACGGAGGTACGTGGCTTATGCCTCAAGACAGTTGAAGACTCACGAGCGCAACTATCCGACCCATGACATAGAGTTAGCTGCAGTTGTGTTTTCTCTGAAGATTTGGAGACATTATTTGTACGGTGAAAGATGCACAGTGTACACTGATCACAAGAGTTTGAAGTACATCATGACTTAGCGGGATTTGAATCTCAGACAACGTAAGTGGTTAGAGTTGCTAAAAGACTATGATCTCACGATTGAGTACCATCCGAGTAAGGCCAATGTAGTGGTCGATGCTTTGAGTAGAAAGGTAGCCGTAGACTTGAGAGCCATGTTTGCTAGATTGAGCTTGTCCGGAGATGGTGGCTTAGTACCCGAGCTTCAGGTTAGAGCTACTCTAGGTCAGTTGATTAGGGAGAAGCAACTCTTAGATAGATCTTTGGCACCTCACGTGCAAGATGTGGTCGAGGGTAGACCTTCAGACTACAGTTTCAGTACCGATGGAGTCTTGTGTTTCAAAAATAGGATAGTTGTGCCAGAAGACAGTGACTTGAGACGTACGATCTTGACTGAAGCACACAATAGTCCATTTTCTATGCATCCTGGAAGTACGAAGATGTACCGCGATTTGAAGAATGAGTACTTTTGGGTTGGTTTGAAGAGAGATGTAGCCGACCTCGTGAGCAAGTGTTTGGTGTGTCAGAGAGTGAAGGCGGAACATCAGGTTCCCTTAGGTTTGTTGCAACCGTTGAGAATTCCAGAATGGAAATGGGAGAATATTACCATGGATTTCGTCTCGGGCTTGCCTTTGACTCCTACGAAGAGGAACCCAGTTTGGGTTATAGTAGATCGTTTTACGAAGTGTGCTCACTTCTTGGCAGTCAATACCACTTATACTTTAGATAGATTGGCCGATCTGTACATTGGTGAGATTGTTAGACTACATGGTGTGCCGAAGTCTATTGTGTCCGATAGAGATCCGAGGTTTACAACTCGATTTTGGGAGTGTCTACATACAGCTTTGGGTACCCGTTTGTATTTCAGCACGTCTTATCATCCTCAATCAGATGGTCAGTCAGAGAGAGTTATACAAATTTTAGAGGACATGTTGCGTTGTTGCATCATTGATTTTCAGGGTATTTGGGAGAAGCATTTGCCTCTAGTTGAGTTTGCTTACAATAATAGCTTTCAGTCGAGTATTCAGATGGCTCCGTATGAGGCCTTGTATGGTAGAAAGTGTAGAACTCTAGTTTGTTGGGCTGAAGTGGGACATAAGTTGTTACCTATGCCGGATTTGCTCAAGGGGACAACTGACAAGGTGAAATTGATTTGCGATCGATTGAAGGCTGCTTCGGATAGGCAGAAGTCCTATGCCGACTTGAAGAGAAAGGAAGTTGAGTTCTTAGTGGGTGAGAAGGTGTTCTTGAAAGTGTCTCCGTGGAAGAAAGTAATGAGATTTGGCCGAAATGGGAAGTTGAGTCCGAGGTACATAGGACCGTATGAGATTGTGAAGAGGGTTGGTCCAGTTGCTTATCAGTTGCATTTGCCATCCGAGTTAGAGAAGATACATGATGTATTCCATGTTTCGATGCTCCATAAGTATAGGTCCGATCCATCGCATGTTATGCCTGTAGAAGAGATTGAATTGAACCCGAATTTGACATTTGAGAAAGAACCAGTTGAGCTTCTAGCTTCTGACAATAAGGTGTTGTGGGGTAGATCGATTGAGTTAGTGAAAGTGCGGTGGCAATGTCAAGGGGTGAACGAGGCCACTTGGGAGAGGAATGAGGATATGGAAAGGCAGTTTCCTTATCTCTTTCAGTCAGGTAATTTCGGGGACGAAATTCCTTAAGTAGGAGAGAGTTGTTACACTCGTGTTTCGGGGTTAGGAGTTAGGCGTGTGTTTGATTCGAGTCATTCAAAAAAAATTGGTTTAATCTAATTAGGCCTTAATTATGAGTTAAATGAGATTTAACATTTTCAAGGTGGCATTTTTGTAAATAAAATGAAAAGTAGATGACAACCTTTTTAAATAAAAAAGAAACAAAAAAAGACTTCATCTTTCCCCCTTTTCTTCATTCCAACGTGAAACCCAACTAAACCCCTCCAAAACCCCAAAGTTTACTATTCCATTCAATCTCTCCATTGATTCAAGGGCATTTTCAAAGGTAAACCTATTTCTCAACTCTCCTCATCATCCTCTTCATTTACATGGTCTTGGATTTCAAAACTGTCCATTTTTGTATTTTGCAAGTTTGATGAAAGTTTGAATTTTTAATGGGTTTTTCAATTGTGGTTGATTTGTTGAGTTGAGTTTCGATTTAATCTCATCAAAATACACTTAATATCTTGAAATGGTAGGATTTGGATGAAAACCCGAAGTAGGTCTTTGTGGCAATTTTTGAAGTGTCTAGAAATGGGTTTTTAGTGTGTTTTAGGGTTGAGTTGAAGGGCTGATGGTATAGGGTTATTAGGGAAGTGTTTTGAGACCTTTTAGATGCCATTTGGGTGTTGGAAATCATAGTTTTCAGCTGGGTATTTGGGGAGCTCGGAAATGGAAGTTTTGTGATTAGTTGAGTTTGAAATTGGTGGAGTTTGGCTTGTGTTTATGGGTTGGAGTTTGTGACTGAATTTAACATTGAATTGGTGAGTAATGTTTGTGTTTTGATTGGCTAGAAGCTAGAGGAAACGTCGGAGAAGCATCAGGATCGAATCCGGGAAATTGAGGAGGCTTGATTTGCTTGCTTGGTTTGCTAAGGAAGGGTGGTGAGTAAAACTTTAAATTTGTTTTAAAGTTGGTTCAAGTGTGTGTTGTGGAGGTATTGGAATGAGTTTGGTATACCATTGCAAGGTAGAAGTTAAATTGGTAGTTTGACTTCTTGTTTGAAATGAGTTTTGATTTCCTAATGCCTATCTTGATCTTGCATAGTATGTGTTGACCTTGAATGTATATACATTGTTGTGTATGATGATAGTTGAATGATATGAATGATGATTTATGTGATGTGGTTTAAAGAGATTGGCACTAGTTAACTTACCGGGTGTAAATGATCGATCATTAGGATTAGTGTGCACACATTGAAGTCAAAACGCGCGTGGCCTTGATGGCGTTGAGTCATCAAGGAGGAGTACGGTGATGTAATATTCCACCGGAAATTTATTTATATTATACGTGATGATGAGTGGAATCCCATTCGTAAGGCATGTGGTGTTGAGTGGAATCCCACCCATGCAAGGTCCGGTGATGAGTGTAATCCCACCGAGGTAATGTTATTGTCGAGAGTAAATTTGCACATCCGAGTAAACTAATAGTGGCCAATGAACTTGTTATGATGATTATGATGTTGTGATATTGGTTTATAATGTTGAGCTTAATATTATGTGAGATGCCATGTCATGACTCTTGAAATACTAGCTAGGTTGCTATGAGATGCCTATGTATGTCGTGTATGATGTTAGGGATTTGCATGCTTGGACCCTACATTTTTGTTGTTTTTTATTTCATAGCATCCTCACTAAGGTTCTAGCTTACGCTCTCATTTTCAACAATGCAGATCATTAGCGTGACGTTAGCAAGTAGCAAGGCGAAGGGACTTTCCAAGTTGTAGTTGCTCAAGTATGATTTAGTAATTAAAGTGGTAGTTTAGCAATGGGGCTACTATGTTTTTGTATGAGCGATGTATGACTCATAAGTGTTGTTGATGTTCATGTTTTGGCTTGGATTTGTAAACCATGCTTGTCTTGATGAATACTTGTGTTGATGAGGCTATGCCTTAGATGGTTCATGTTGTTTGGTTGTGTATGCAAACCTTGTATGTATTGACTTGTGCCTTATGGCTTTTGAACTCTTAAGTATGCCCATATATGCAAAATCTATCCCTTGTGTGAATGCCATAATGTATATGGGTATTTGTTCATCCTAATTGCTTTACATGTTAATTTATGGTTGTAGTATGTTGCATGAATGGTTGTATGTCGCTAGGAGAGTCCCAATATGCATTTAGAGTGTGAGTCTTGTTGGTTTTTGCTGAACTTGGAGAATTGCATAGCAGGGCGTATCGGTACGCCTAAGGGCCGTATCGATACGGTCTTGCCTGCAGGACTCAGTTTTAGCTGGGCGTATCGATACACGGGGTTGTATCGATACGGTTTTAGCTCACTGGAATTCTGAGATTTTGGTGAGTTAAGGGCGTATCGGTATGGTGTTGAGGCATATCGGTACGGTTGTATCTCGTTGGCCACGATATGTTTACCGAGAAGGGCGTATCGATACGCTCAAGGGTTGTATCGATACGATCTTCCCTGAGTTGAATGTTTGAGTTGGCCTAGTCAAGGCGTATCAATACCCTTGATTGGTGTATCGATACGGCCTGCCATGTAAATGTAAAATGTACTATTTGAAGTGTGGTTGTGGTTCAAATGTGCTTCTTTATTGATGTTTTCTGCTGACGTGTTCACTTAGGAATTAACATGCCTTTAGACAAGATTAAAATGAAAGAAAATGTTTTAGGGTTGCTAATCGAGGGGGAACCTTAACGGGTTTCGCTTCGGTTTTCCCCATAGCCTACTCGGATCGGTCATCCGGCCAGACCGGGACGAGGGGGTTACAGAAGCAAGTATCTCAATAGGTTCTTCATTATAAGATAAATTCAGATTCAACTCTATCTCCTCAACGGGCATAACATGAGACGAATCTGATCTATATCTCCTAAGCATCGACACATGGAAGACATCATGGATCTTCTCTAACTCTGAAGGCAATCTCAAACGGTAAGCTACTAGCCCAATCCGCTCAACTATCTCACACGGACCAATAAGCATCGGACTCAACTTGCCTTTCCGGCTAAATCGCATTACCTTCTTCCACGGAGACACTTTCAGAAATACTTTTTCACCCATTGAATACTCAACCTCTTTTCTCTTCAAATTTGCGTAAGATTTTTGACGATCGAAAGCGGCTTTCAAACGGTCACAAATCAACTTCACTTTATCGGTCGTCCCCTTAAGCAAATCTGGCATAGGTAACAATTTCTGACCCGGTTCAGCCCAACAGATCGGAGTCCTACATTGTCTATCGTACAATGCCTCATAAGGAGCCATCTGTATACTAGCCTGGTAATTGTTGTTGTAAGCAAACTCGACTAAGGGTAAATGTTTCTCCCAAGAACCCTGAAAATTGATCACACAACAATGGAGCATATCCTCTAATACATGTATCACTCGCTCTGACTTACCATTAGACTGCGGATGATATGAGGTACTGAAATGCAAACGACTACCTAGGGCACTATGCAAACAACCCTAGAACCTCGCTGTGAATCTCGGATCTCTGTCTGATACAATAGACTTCGGAACTCCATGCAATCTCACAATCTCGCAGATGTACAAATCTGCTAACTTGTCTAAAGAATGGGTAGTGTTCACTGCTAAGAAATGAGCACACTTAGTGAATCTATCAACTATCACCCAAACAGAATTCTTCTTCGAAGGAGACAACGACAACCCTGACACAAAGTCCATAGTGATTCTTTCACACTTCCATTCTGGAATTTTCAAAGGCTGTAACAAACCTGAAGGAACCTGATGTTCTGCCTTCACTCTCTGACAAACCATGCAATGGCTCACATACTCGGCTACATCCTTCTTCAAACCAACCCAGAAATAATCATTCTTCAGATCTCGGTACATCTTAGTATTGCCCGGATGCATAGAAAAAGGACTCGAATGTGCTTCGCTCAGAATCATATGCCTCAACTCAACATATGTAGGCACTACAACTCTATCTCTGAAACACAACACACTCTCATCACTGAAAATGTACTCTGTCGGTCTACCTTCTACAATGTCTTGAACATGAGAAACTAAAGATATGTCTTGCAACTGTTTCTCTCGGATCATCTGAATCAACGAAGGCTTCACTTGCAACTCTGTAATCAAACCACCATCCCCTGATACACTCAGTCTAGCAAACATATCTCGCAACTCATCTGCAACTTTTCTGCTCAACGCATCGGCCACTACATTTACCTTACCCGGATGGTACTTAATAGTCAAATCATAGTCTTTCAACAGTTCAAGCCACCTTCTCTGTCTCAAGTTCAGCTCTCTCTGAGTCATCAAATACTTCAAGCTATTATGATCAGTGTAAACCGTGCACTTTTCACCATACAAGTAGTGACGTCAAATCTTCAACGCAAACACAACTGCGGCTAACTCAATGTCATGCGTAGGATAGTTCTTCTCGTGCACCTTCAACTGTCTCGAAGAATAAGCAACAACTCTTCTTTCTTGCACCAGAATACAACCTAAACCTACGTAGGAAGCATCGCTATAGATCACAAACTCTTTCCCTGAAACTGGCTGTACTAACACTGGAGCATTCGTCAAAGCTTCTTTAACTTTTCAAAAGCACTCTGTCTCGCATCTGACCACTCAAACTTCACTTCTTTTTGCAACAATTTAGTCAACGAAGCAGCTACTCTATAGAAACCATCAACGAACCTCATATAGTAACCAGGTAATTCTAGGAAACTCCTAATCTCAATCACTGGCTTAGGTTGTTTCCACTCAATAATGGCTTCAATCTTCGTCGAATCAACACGGATACCTTCAGCTGACACAACATGGCCAAGGAACAAAACCTCTCTGATCCAGAACTTGCATTTACTCAATTTAGCATACAATTGGTTACTCAACAATCTCTGCAAAACAAGTCTCAAGTGCTCATCATGCTCTTCTTCTGATCTCGAGTACACAAGGATGTCGTCTATGAAAACAACTACAAACCAATCTAGATAGTCTCGGAAAACTCTGTTCATCATGTCCATGAAAGCTGCTGGTGCATTCGTGAGCCCAAACGGCATCACAAGGAACTCATAATGACTGTATCTAGTTCTAAAAGTTGTCTTCGGAACATCACATTCTTTTACCTTCAACTAATAGTACCCTGATCTCAAATCTATCTTCAAAAACACCGAGGCATCCCTCAACTGATCAAACAAGTCATCTATACGAGGCAACATATACTTGTTCTTCACTGTCAACTGGTTCAACTGCCTGTAGTCGATACACATCCTCATACTTCCATCCTTTTTCTTCACAAACAACACAGGAGCACCCCAAGGTGAACTACTAGGCCTAATAAAACCTCGGTCTAACAACTTCTGAAGTTAACTTTTCAACTCTTTCGGAGCTATACAGTACGAAGCAATAGAAACTGGAGTAGACCCTGAAACAGTCTCAATCACAAACTCTACATCTCTTTCAGGAGGCAAACCTGGTAACTCTTCTGGAAACACATCCGGATACTCACAAACTGTTTTGATATCTTTCGGTCTAACCTCACTCATATTCAGATTCATCACATACGCTAAATAAGCCCCACAACCGGAGTCCAACAACCTATGAGCCTCTAAAGCTGACACAATGTTCGACAAGAACTTAACGTTCTCGCCTGCTACTACTACTACTACTACTACCTCGTAGTCATCAAAAAGCTTCAATGAAATTCTCTTTGTCTCAAAATCTACATTAGCTCTGTGCTCAACCAACCAATCCATACCAAAAATTATATCAAAACTGTATAACGAAAGCTCCATCATATCAACATGAAACATATGACCCTGAATCTTCAACGGACACCTCATATACATCCGTCTAACTACAATTGTCTCACGGAAGGAACTAGTCACATGCATCCCTACGTCTAAAATCTCAACATGTATGTCTAACTTCTTTGCATGCTCACTCAAAATGTAAGAATGCGTGGAACCTGAATCAACTAAGGAAAGCAAAGACATGGATTGTAACTCAAAATTACCTGTTATCACATATGTGTCATTTCCTGCCTCTCTATGTGCGTAGACTCTAGTTGGTCCACTGGCCTCTGGCTGAACTGCCACTACATGAGCAAGATTCCTCGGTGCCTCTATCCTAGGTGCATCAGCCCTCGGCTAGAAGTGACCACGACCGCGCCCACGACCTCTCTGGTAGTTGATCGCTCTCGCAGGAGCCTGTGCTTGAATCGGTGCCCGTGCCGCCTGATGCGGACACTCTCTCCTGAAGTGGTCTCTTGATCCACAGTTCCAGCAAGCATGATAATTTCCCCAACACTCTCCTGAATGTTGTCTCCCACATCGGACACACTCGGGCAGACGCCCTCCAGCTCTCTGGCCTTGATGGCCTCTACCATGGTTGCCACCGCCACGCCTATGATCAAATTGTTGTTCACTGCTTCGATGCCTCTTGGCATCACCACGATCAAAGTTGTTGTGCCTCTTCCCTAAACTGGATCCTCCCGAACGCTTGGTCAGCCCCAAGCTATGCTCGATGTCCTTGGCCCTAGCGACCAAGACATAAAAATCAGAATAATCTGAAGCCAAGGTGTACATCTTGACTTCCTCATGGAGTCCATACCTGAATCGACCACAACGGTCCCTCTCAGTAGGAACCAACTCCGGAGCATACTGACTCAATCGGACAAAGCGGATCTCGTAGTCTGTCACTGAGGTGTCTCCTTGAACAAGAGCCATGAACTCCCTCTTCTTCTCATCTAAGTATCTCGGGCCCAAATACCTCTTTCTGAAGGCAGTCTCAAAGAAATTCCAACTGATCTCAGCCTCAGGCACGCCGGAAGTAATGGTGACCCACCAGGTGTAGGCATCACTCTGAAGCAACGAAACCACACAGCCCAACTTACGAGCCCCAACACATCACATCTGAGCCAAAATACAAACTGTCTTCTCTAGCCACAACTGTGGTCTCCCAGGCGTAGATCCCCTGAACTCATCTGCTCCGAGGCTACGGAGCCTCTCTAAATGTAAACTAGCATCATCTCCTCTCGGCTGAGTTGGAGCCTGAGCTCCGGCAACTGCAACATGAAACGCTCCCGCTATAGCTTGAACTAGCGGAGCCATGTCTATCCCTGTGGGACCTTGGCCACCCTGGCCAACCTGAGGTCCCGCTCCCTCAGCTCTAGCCTCGCCTTCCATTTCAGGCTGAGGTGGTGGTGGTTGTGGAGGAGTTCCGATTCCAACAACAGGCTCTTCCACAGTAGCCTCTACTCCAACCACCAGCTTATTAACAGGAGCCGCAACTCGAGGTTCCTGACGAACCAACCTCGGTCTACCTCTAGGCCTCGACATAATCGCTCACAGATAACAACTAAAACAACAACAACATACAAGATAGGGTTAGCAAGAGCAAAGGTCCAAATGGATCAAGTATGTTTCTCTCACTTAAAAATCTCTTTTTCCGATGTAATAGAAGCAATGCGACTCTACTCAACATGCATCAAACAACATACTCGAACGATCAATCAAGCAAACATCAAAGCATACTTGATAAACAAGCAAACATACTTACATGGCAAGCAAACACCGTGCAATTGCAATACAATAATTTAACTTACCTCACTTACCTACCCGAGGTCTCGAAAACCTCAGGCTCTGATACCAATAAGTGTAATCCCCTCGTTCCGGTCCGAGTCGGCTACACGGGGATAACCGAGGTGAAACCTGTTAAGGCTTCACTTAGGTTAACAACCCGAGAAAACTTTTTCATTTATTATCTTGTCTAGATGGATTTAATTAAACCTATGTGTGAAGCGGCAGCGGAAAAAAAGACTCACAAGAAGACCAACATCAACCGGGCCTAAGCCCAACACTTGTGAACCTTTAGAGATGTCAAAAACCCCATTTTCAGGTCCGTATTTCGAAACGGGCTTAAAAAGCCAACCCTCCGTACCGAAACGCTTCCACCCCGTTTCGGAACAAAGGTCTATTTCGCCTAGACGTTCCAAAACACGCAATCACAGTAGCCAAAATGTTTCGAACCTCGTATCAGAATAGGGGTTCATAGCCTTACCCGATACGGGTTCCAATACGAAACAACCTTACCCGTTCCGAAGCGCCTGCAGTTTGTGAGTTTCCAAAACCAGCTTTAATCATCTTTAAACGATCCCAAATGCCCCCAACGACTTCAAGAAGCAAACACAACATGCACACATAAACTCTAGAGGCATACACCCTATTACAAACACACTCAAAACACATAACATGTAAGATAAGGGCATACATTCATAAGGGATCAAGCATTCACCATAAAAGAGACATACATTGCATTTTAAGGTTTCATGCCTTAGAAACAAAACACATAAGCATTCATGACATGCAACATAAGCATGATTTACAATCCAAACTAAGGCATCAACAAGCCACACCAAACGTCAACATAACAAGGAGTCTAAACAAGTTTCTAACACAAAACAACAACATAAATCCCATTGCTTATCTATTACATCCATAACTTAAAAATTCATACTTGAGGATTAAGATAGCACAAATAGCACACTTGGAGGCTCTCTCCTTGAACAAGCAACCCACGAACTACGGATCTGCATTGTCGAACAAAAGAGAGCGTAAGCATAAAGCTTAGTGAGGGTAAGCTGATAAAACAAACCTCGACAATGCAGGGTCCAAGCACAAGCAACACAACCAAGGAAGAATGCAGGTTTTCTTACCTTCAAAGCCACAAGAGTCAAATATAAATGATGCATGAACATAATCTCAATATCATGCCATGCTCAACAGGTCCAAAAACACAACCATGTGGAAACACATATATCAAAGGTATTGGAACTTAGCTATGACCCGAATACGCGGATAACAACCGTTGGAACTCACATCCAACAACTCAACCATTACCTTACGGTGGGATTACACTCATCATCGTTTCACGCGGAGGGGATTCCACTCATCCTCATGCCCCGTCGATGAGATTCCACTCATCACCAACTAACATATAAAAGAATATTTCTGGGCGCACCCGTACTCTATCTTGATGACTACCATCACCAAGACCACGCGCGCATTTTGACTCTCGTGTGCACACTAACATCCTAATGATCGATCATTTGTACCCAGCATACTAGTGCCAATACTAACTCATTTCACAATGTTTCATAACAAAAGTTCTTACCATTTCCCGTGCCTAGAACGTAGCCACCATGATTTACAATCATGTACTCACATTAAATCAACCACATGCATATCACAATGCATCAACAAATCATCATGCCTCAATAACACACATGGCCACAATGTGAATATCAACATTAATCACAAATAACATACGAGGCATAAACACAACATTAAAATTTCAACCAAAGGTCTCTAACTAAAGCTTGAGATTAGACTACCAATCTAATCCCAACTCTAGGTGGGTTTACCAAGCCCGACCTAGGTCCACATGCTCGAACCAACGTTTGAAAACCAATTTAAAAACGTAGAACTACTCACCGACTACTCCAAGCTCAACAAACTCTAGCTGATCAAACTCCCATGCTTCCCGGATTCAAATGTGAAGCTTCACCAACACAAAACCTTGATGCTATCAATCAAACATAAGCAAAACAACCACATTTCAGTCCACAATTCAACTGAGCAAACCCGGAACACAATCCAAGCTAATACTCGACCCAAAAAACTCTCAAAACACCATTTTCGAGCAGCCCTAAAACTCAACAAAGAACTAATGTTTCCCACACCTTTAACACACCTAATAGCTTCCAAAACAATCCATAAACATCATACAACCATTAGCTCTCAATTTCCAATACAAAACAGCCCCAAAACTCACCTTTAAACCCTTCTAAAACCCCCCAACAAACCCAAATCTGTGAATCAATATAAAACTAAGTAAAAATCACATATGTTGGACCATTTGGGTTGCTAATAGTATAAATAATGATAAGGAATCAAAAGCTTTAACAACGGTCATTAAAGTTTGGATTTTTAACTTAGAACTTGAAAAACTCAAAACACAAAACTCAAAACTCAAAACAATGGGTTTTAATGAAAACTAAAGGTATGTACATGAAGAGGAAGGTGAGGACAAGTCAAAAGCACAATTACCTTTCAAAAACCTTCAAAGATGAGTGATGATGATGATGGAATAGTAACTTCAATGGAGGGGAGGGGTTTCACGTTGGTTTTGCTGTGGGAGGTAGAAGATGGTAGTCATTTGGGTGTTTGAAATAAAAGTGTTTTTATTTTACAAGACCAAATAATTACAAAATTGCCATTAATGAAAATGGCCATCATTCCACATTCTAAAATCCATGGATATTTGGGCTTTAAATTAAAATCGGGTCCAACATATTAAATGAATTTTAAAATGAAAAGGGAAAACCCGAAACATTATTTTAATATTTTATTTTCACCCGACTCCTAAACCCGAGTGTTACAAACATCCCCCACCAACTTTAAAAGATTAGTTCATGGTGGGGGTATCCATCCAAAAACCTTCATCGTATCTCAACATCATCATCATTTAAAATAAAAATAACTAAAACAAAGAGAATAGGCTAGAAGGAGGTCCGTCGATTCAGCCCTTCAAAGGCTCCAAGCTCTCGGTCATGCTGGTCGAACTACGTCGCTCCTTGGTGTAACTTTCTCTTCACTCCGGTCGTCACTCGTCCCCCCTTGGATCAATGATCGATCCTCTTAAAATAGGCAAGCATGAGACGCTTAGGATAAGCCTTGAAATTTGAATTTTGAATGCGCAAGGGATAAGAGATGTAATCATCTTATCCAAAATTTGAATCCTAGGGCTGACATGTACAAGGTCCAACGGCTACCTGGCTGGGCATCAGACTCCTTTTTTATGCCAAGAGAGCTTGGTAATCTCTGGTCCAACTGTGCTACATTTAGCTCGGCATTCTCTTTGGCATTTCCTTCTCTAGCTCATGCGCTCTGTCATGCTTGTCCTGTTCTGCCAAGCCTGTAATAATTAGGGGTGGGAGAAAATACCCGACTCGATTGACCCGACCCGAAAACCCGACGACCCGAAACCAAAATACTAGGTAATTTTCGAAAAAAAATTACCCGACCCGGCAAATTTCCCGGGACACGGGCTGAAAGTTTTCCCTTACCGGTACCCGACCCGATAAAATTTAATATATATTTTTTATATTTAAAATTATATTTTTTTATGTTTCTTAATATTTTTACTCTAAAATTAAGTTTAAATCCCTACATTTTTTCTATGTTTGTATTATATTCTTTTAAGTTTTAAGTTTAATTTTTTTAAAAATATTTTTGTGTTTAACATGTGATTTTTTTTAATTTTAAAATTAAAAAAAAGGAACCGGGTACCCGAATTCCGGGTACCCGGATATAATGGGCCGGGACACGGGCCGTTTAATGAGGTACCCGGTTTTCCGGGTACCCGACAATTCCCACCCCTAGTAATAATGCCAAAAAAGCAACCGTTCACACTGGCATAGACACCAACCTCAAACTCCTTACGCAAATATATGTATTTAACAACTAAATGTACTCAAAGGCAAGTAAAGACATTAAAAAATAAGTATAAAAATTGGTACTTTTGAGGAGTTAACAGTAAAAATATAAAAATTGGTACTTTTAAGGAGTTAACAGTAAAAAATAAAAAAAAATACCAGAAGATCGATTTTTCTTTTTCCATTTGAGTACGAAAACGGTAGATGAATGTCAATTGACAAACAGACAAAAACAAAGATAATTTGAAAACTCAGTTTTAAAGAATTAACTTTCAAATATTATTCTATTAAATAATTAACTTTCTTTTACGTTTGCTGCAGAGAACTTCAAAAATATTATTTTATTAAATAAATTAGTTTTTTTCTATATTTGTGGTGGGGCCGTGGGAGACAACGCACTATATTTCAGATATTTGGGTAACCTATTTAATATACATATAAATTTTTTGGATAAGAATTTGGATGTCTCTACCACGAGCGTCACACACTATTAACGTTATTAATTTTTTTAATAAAAATTTAAAAAATTTAATGACTCAATATACAATTAATAAATATTTATTGGGTAAAGTTCATACATGGTCATTGAACTTTGTTACATTATTCAATTTGGTAACCAAACTTTCAATTGCATTAATGTTACCATTAAACTATTCGTTTTGCTTTAATTTGGCCATTGAGCTCTTAACAAACGTTAGGAAGATGACGTGTCAGTGGATAAATTTTGTTTAATAACACATTTAGTCATCCACATTTTCATATTCAAACAATTTAGTCATAATTTGAAAAATAATAGTAAATTTTACCCTCAATATTTACACATTATTTCATTTTTTTAATTGAAAATAATTTAACCCTAAACCCTAAACCCAAAACTTGAAACCAAGTTTCAGATTACTTCTTACCTCTAACATATCCATGCTTTGCCACACATATTAATTGTAATTATGCTCTGTTCATCACCCGATCACTCTCTCTGTGTTTTTTCATTTATTCTTGATGAAGAAACACTATTTTTTATGTGTTCCTTCTTTGTATGTGTAGACTCAAAATGTATAAATTCCATGCTATAAAACAATTGAAAAAAATTGTAACCCCCTCGTCTCGGCCTAGCCAACAGACCGAACCAAACGGATTACACGGGGAAAACCGAAGCGAAACCCGTTAAGGCCTCACTCCGATTAGTAACCCTATTTTTTTCTCATTTTATTTATATTGTCTAAATATCACTTTTAATCCTATGTGTAAGGCAACAGCGGAAAAGCGAAAGCGGAATACGAACCAATCAGAGGGCATACGATAACTTAAACTTACCAAGTAGCAACCTTGTCAAATTTCATGCTCACGAGGCAAAACCATCACAAAGGGGCACATATAACTCATTTACGAAGCATACAAGCATTAGGGACTAAAATGTAATATTTGGAAACCCTCGAAGATGCCTTTTAACCGTTTTAACTGTCTGCGTTTCAAAACAGGCCTGCCCATTCCGAAACGCGGGCTTCATTAAAAAAGTAACACCAAGCCGTTCCGGAACGGTCCCACCTGGTTCCAGAACGGGAGTCTCCAGTGGCCAAACGTACCGGAACGACCCTACATGGTTCCGAAACAAGAACCTCCAGTGGAAAATCGTACCGAAACGGCACCACCCCCGTTCCGATACGGGTACCCCTGGAGCTCGACCGTTCCAAAACCATATCAGGCGTTCCGAAACACCTGTACATAGTTTGTTTCCAAAACACATTTTGGCATCTCTAAACGTCCCCAAACTTGACCCGAAACATCACAACCCACATGGCAACTTGTTATACCAACAATTTGGAGGCAAACACCTTAAACACAACTTCAAACATGCAAACACGCAACAAAATGGATCTCAATCCCAAAGCTCACAATAACACTTAGTTTCAAAAACGCCAACGAGTCAAAACGCATAGCAATTTACCCAAGGCCATATCAAACCTCAACATATCATTGTATCAACATTTAAAACGTGCTAGCAACTTAAACAAAGCCAAACATAGGAGTTTAAACATCAACTCCCTAACATAAAAGCCTAGTATTCCCATCGTCTAAGCATTATTACAACTAGTAAAACCATACTTTGAGCTAGCAAGAACTCCTCCCTTGCCCACTTACCTTCTGGAGCCTCTAACGATCTGCATTATTGGAAAAAGAGAGTGCAAACTTAAGAGCTTAGTGAGCGGAGCTCTAAAACACAACAACAATGCAATTTAAAACATATATCTTGGTTTTTAAAAATGAAACCACTTAAGGAAAAGATACAATGAAATGGGAGCATAAACAAAACATGGTTTGCACATGCACAATCATCCTCAGTGGGACTACACATCACCGTACACAACAACTAGCATTTTTTCGATAGGACTACACATCATCGTACTCATATACTAGTCACTACCGGTGTGACTATACATCACCTTATACAATGACTAACCCATCACGTGAGGCTTGACATCAACTATGACTACACAACAACATTAAAACGGAGAGTAAAAGCAATCCACATTTCACACAATAATCCGAATATCCGCACACACCAACAGTTACGAAACAAGGCAAATTAGACGAACATACACTTGAGTTTAGGTTAGCCCTTAAAGCTCCACCCAAACCCCCGAGAATACCTCTTTGAACCATTTTAAAGTTTTATAACATTTCCACTCACCAGCTCAAAACCCAAACACGCTAATGATCCACCTTCAAGCTTCCACAACTTCATGGATTCTCGTCCGGAACTTCCAAATTTATTTCCCCTGTTTCTAAACAACCAAAAATAGTGTATTACTCCCTTATTCTTCCATAAGTTCACTGAAAAGTAACAGTCCATAAATCGGCACATTTGCTCAGTCAAAACAAAGTTGAATCAACAGAAATGTCGCCAAAACATCCTCCAAACATAATCTGACCTTACCCAGCATTTTTAACCTTCAAAATTTACCAATTAACATCTAAAAACACCTATCCTAGGTCTGTATACCTCCAGACCTCATTTTACCACAAAACTAAGCTAAAACACCACCTTTTCACCTTCAAAAATTACCCACTGCCCTAGTTTCGGGTTTATTGATTCAAAGCTTCATTTCAACACTTTATTAACACCAAAGTGTGATTTTTAACCACCCAAAAACACAGATATCAAAGCCCACTCGAAAATCATCAAGAACTCACCATTTTTGAAATAATGGGTTTTAGGGTAAACTTAGAAATCATTGAGTAAATGGAAAACTAAGTTGAAATCTATCTTAATCTAGTAAAGGTCAATAGATTAAGACATTTACCTTGAAGAAATCACCACAGCTGAAGATTTGATGAAGAAATTCTTGCTCTTGAAAAAGTTATAAGTTTTTGCCTTTAAAAAAAGATGATAGCTTTTCTTTTTAATTTTGAGAAGAGATGAGATAAAAACCCTTTTGTTTTAAAATCCCAAATTCCCATTTTTCCCTTATTCAATAAAAACCCTTTTTAGTGTTATTTAATAATGTTTTCTTTCAAATAAATTAACCGGAGCAAGTTTAACCAAACCTGGTTATCTCCCGGGCCCAAACCCCTAGCGTTACAACTCTCCCTCACTTCAGGAATTTCGTCCTCGAAATTACCTGACAAGAAAAGATACATATACTGTTTTTCCATGTCTTCCTTCCTCTCCCAAGTAGCCTCTTCCACACCTCGGTGTCTCCACAAACCTTGACTAACTCGATAGATCTCCCACGCAACACTTTCCTATTCATAGCAAGAATTTCAACCGGTTCTTCATCATACGTTAGGTCAGGGTTCAACTCGATCTCTTCCACTGGGATTACGTGAGACAAATCCGATCTATACTTTCGGAGCATCGAAACATGGAACACATTGTGAATCTTCTCTAACTCTATCGGCAATTTCAATCTATAAGCAACGGGACCAATCCTCTCAACTACTTTGTAAGGACTAATGAATCTCGGACTCAACTTACCTTTCCTACCAAACCTCATCACCTTCTTCCAAGGTGAGACTTTCAAAAACACCTTTTCTCCCACAACATACTCTATCTCCTTTCTCTTAAAATCGTCATTCGATTACTGTCGGTCTGAAGCTGCCTTCAAGCGATCACAAATCAGTTTTACCTTCTCGGTAGTGCCCTTGAGCAAGTCTGGCATTGGTACCAGCTTCTTTCTGGCCTCGGCCCAAAAAATAGGTGTTCTACACCTCCTACCATACAGAGCCTCATACGGTACCATCTGAATACTAGCCTGATAACTGTTGTTGTAAGCAAACTCCACTAACGATAGGTGTTTCTCCTAAGAACCCTGAAATTCGATGATGAAACACCTCAACATGTCTTCCAACACCTGAATAACTATCTCTGACTGACCATCTAATTGTCGGTGATACGATGTACTGAAGTTCAACCAAGTACCCAAGGCATGATGCAAACACTCCCAAAATCTAGATGTAAACCTCGGATCTCGGTATGATACAATCGATTTCGGTACCCCATGCAACATCACTATCTCACGAATATACAGATCGACCAACTTATCTAAAGTGTAGGTAGTATGAACATGTATGATATGGGTACACTTAGTGAATCTATCTACTACCACCCATACTGAATTTTTCTTTGAAGGGGTCAACGGTAAACCCGACACAAAGTCCATAGTAATATGTTCCCAATTCCATTCTAGAATCTTCAACGGCTGTAATTAACCTGAAGGAAACCGATGCTAGGCCTTAACTCGCTGACAAACCATACACTTACTCACAAACTCAGCCACATCTTTCTTCAACCCAATCTAGTAGTACCCTTCCTTTAACCCATGGTACATCTCCGTACTACCTGGATGCATAGCAAAAGGAATGTTATGTGCTTCATTCAAGATAGTGTGCCTTAACTCGGCATCTTCTGGGACTAGTACCCTATCCTTGAAACATAAGATCCCATTCTCACCAAACCAAGAATTTGTGGGTTTTCCCTCAGCTATATCTTGCACGTGACGTGCCAAAGACTCATCTTGCAATTGTTTCTCTCGAATCAACTGAACTAACGGGGGTTTAACCTGTAACTTAGCTATCAAATTGTCATACCGTGACACACTCAATCTCGCAAACATGGCTCACAATTCAACTGCCACTTTTCTACTCAAAGCATCGGCCACTACATTTGCCTTACCCGGATGGTACTCTATCGTAAGGTCATAGTCCTTAAGAAGTTCTATCCACCTACGTTGTCTAAGGTTCAACTCTCTCTGAGTCATCAAGTATTTCAAACTCTTGTGGTCGGTATAAACTGTGCACTTCTCACCATAAAGATGGTGTCTACAAATCTTCAGAGCAAACACTACTGCGACTAACTCTATATCATGAGTGGGGTAGTTCTTCTCATGAACTGTAACACTCGGGTTTAGGGGTCAGGTGTTAGGATAGTTAAATTAGGTTCGAGTTGTGGGCTTGTTTTAAATTAAAATGGGCTTGGTTTTAATTAAAAGGGCTTGAGGGTTCATTAAGGGCGAAGTGGTAAATTTTCAAATAAAGGAAATAAACAAGTAAAAAAGGGACTTTTTACTAAGTCACCATCTTATTCTTCCTTCAACCAATTCCACGACCAAAACCTCCCCAAAACCCAAAACATTGTTCCATCCATTTCTTCATCAATTTCAAGTGTTTTCATCGAGGTAAATACGTTTTTGGCTTCTCCTCATCTTTCTAAACATTTCCATGGTTTTAGTTTTTAGTAAACACCATCTTTGTGACATTTCAAGTTTTCAAATTTTGAGAAAAAGGAGGAAGCTTTGATGGGTTTTTGTTTGGTATTTGATTTGTAAAGATGATATATATTTTAATCTTGCCCTTAAGTGTATTATATCTCAAAACGGTAAGGTTTTGTTAAAAATCCCGAAATGGGTTTTTGAGGTTGTGTTAAAGGGTTAAAAACTTGGGTTTTTGAGGTAGTTTGGTGTGGGAAAGTTGGGCTAATGATATGGTGATGCTTGTGGGTTTCTTTGAATGTGTTTAGGTATGATTTGGGTGTTGGAATTGATAGATTTCTGTTGGGTTGTGTGTGAGTCCGAAAATGAGGATTTTGGGTTAGTTCATGGCTTGGAAATGTAGAGAATGGTCTTGTGGTTGTAATCTGATTTGTGACAGTGGTTTTGCGGATAATTTGTTGAGTAATATGTTTTTTTGGTTTATTAGAATCAAGGGAAATCATTGGAGAAGCTACAGGCTCGATTCTGGGAAATTCAGGGGCTTGAACGGCTTTCTCGGTTTGCTTTAAGGGTGTTCGGTGAGTGGATTGTTTAAAATGATTTTAAATTGGTTCAAGTGTGTGGTTGAGGTGTTCGATTGTTCTTGGTAGGCCAATCTAATGTGGAGATTAAGTTGGTAGCTTAATCTCTTGTTGACTTTATGAGTTTCTTGTTAAATGTGCAAATGTGGTTTGTGTGATACATGTTCGTTTATGCATGTTGCAATATATTGAAGTTGTATAATGGTGATGATATGTTGTGTTGCATGATTGTGAAATCATGGTGAGATTTGTTGGTATGCTGACACTAGTTATAATTACCGGGTATAAATGATCGATCATTAGGATGGGTGTGCACACGGTAAGAGTCAAATTCGCCCGTGGCCTAGGTGATGTGTAGTCACCAAGGAGGAGTACGGTGAGGTAACATTCCACCGGAAAGTGTTTGTATATGATGATGAGTGAAATCCCTTCCATGAAAGAAACGGTGATGTGTGTAATCCCACTAGAAGGTAATATGGTTGTTTGAGTACGTTGGGGCAAAAATCCTAATAGAAGTTATCCGCATATCCGAGTAAGCTATATAGTTTCCAATATACTTGTCTATGTGTGGTGATTGTGATAAGATGTTCTATTGCATTTGTGCTAAGCATAACATGAGGTAAGATGCCATGTTCATGCATTCTTGTAGTAGTTGGCTATGTTGTTCTATTAGTGTAAACGTATGCCTTGTAAATGTCTTAAGGATATCATACTTGAACCATGCGTTGTCGATGTTTTGTTTTGAGCTGCCTCACTATGCTTGTAGCTTACACTTTCGTTTTCGGCAATGCAGATCATTAGTGTGGAGTTAGCAAGGAGCAAACAAGGGGCATCCAAGCGCGTGTATGGTTGCTCAAGTATGGTTTTGTTGAATAATGTTAATGTAATAGTTAGCAATGGGGATGCTACGTGTTGTAGGAGCATGTGTTAGACTCCTATGTGTTTGGCTTTCATGTTGTTAAATACCTATGTTTTGTATTGAAGAGTCTAAACCATGTTTTATGGATGCTTATGTTTTGTGTGAGAAACATGTAACCTTGATTATGCTATGCTTTGTGGATGCATGTCTCATAAGAATGAAATGGTCTTGTCATCTATGTTTATATGTTTGATCATGCTTGTGGTAGGATGTAATGCCTTTAGATTGTATGCATGGTTGTTGTTTTATGATTCTTGTTGTTTTGGAGGATGTTTGGGAATGTTTGAAGATGCAGAAAATTGTTTTAAGGGTCACTCAGAGTGCAAGCGTTTCAAAACGCTCGTGGCTGTTTTAGAACGGGTGTAGCTCCAGGGATACTTGTATCCGAATGGGGGTGGTGCCGTTTCGATACGATTTGACATTGTGGGCTCTCGTTTCGGTACGTGTTTTGATACGGTTTGCCATTGTGTGTGCCTGTTTCAGAACCACTTCCGAAACATTTCGACATCAAAGACCCCTGTATCGGAACAAAGTTGACCGTATCAGTACGGCCTAGTCTGGCTTTTAAACTGGAGCCCACGTATCGAAACAGACAAGCCTGTTTCGAAACGCAGGCCTGTAATAGGGGTTTTTGGCATCTTTAAAGGTTCTATGATGTTGTGTTTTAGTCCTGTTTGTTTGTAAGCTTCCTTGTTAAGTTTACATGCATCTTTTATGGATGTTTTGGGTTCGTAAGCATACAAATGGACTAACATGTCACTCGGTAAATTTAAGTTACCTTACGTTCTGCTTGCATCGTCCCATTATCGTTTTCACACATAGGACTAAATGATACATTTAGACAAGATAATTAAATGAAAATTTTCTAGGGTTGCTAATTGAAGTGGAGCCTTAACGGGTTTCTTTTCGGTTTTCCCCGTGTAACTTGCTCGGACCGGTCTGTCGTCTAGCCCGGGACGAGGGGGTTACATGAACTTTCAACTGTCTCGAAGCATAAGCTACAACCTTACCCTCTTGCATAAGCACACAACCTAAACCTACATATGATATATCATTGTAAATCACAAATCTTTCCCCGGTTCAGGCTGAATCAAAATAGGAGCTTCAGTCAAAGCTTTCTTCAACTTCTCAAATGCTTGTTGTCTTGCATCCGACCACTCATACGGAACATTCTTCTGAAGCAATTTAGTCAAAGATGCCGCAATCTTTGAAAATCCCTCGACAGATCTTCGATAATACCTCGCCAAGCCTAGGAAACTACGGATTTCAGTCACCGACTTCGGTTGCTTCCAATTCACTATAGCTTCTATCTTCTTAGGGTCCACACTAATTCCATTGGCTGAGATCCCATGACCTAAGAAGACTACCTCCCTAATCTAAAACTCGCATTTACTTAACTTGACATACAACTGATTTTCAAGCAAAGTCTGAAGCACTAGCCGCAAATGCTCATCATGCTCTTCCTCGGTCCTAGAGTACATTAAGATATCATCTATGAAAACTACCACAAACCTATCCAAAATCTCGTGGAACACTCAACTCATCATATCCATAAATGCAGTTGCAACATTAGTCAAACCGAATGGCATTACCAAGAACTCATAGTGCCCATAACGTGTACGGAAGGCTGTCTTTGGTATGTCCACATCATTTACCTTCAATTGATAGTAACCTGATCTCCAATCAATCTTCGAAAACACTGAAGCATCTCTCAACTGATCAATCAAGTCATCTATCCGCGGCAAAGGCTACTTGTTCTTCACTGTTACCTTGTTCAAGTGCCTATAGTCTATACACATCTTCATATTGCCGTCTTTTTTCTTCACAAACAAGAACGGAGCACCCCACGGAGAAATACTAGGCCTAATGAAACCTCTATCTGATAGTTCCTGAAGATGTGTCTTCAACTCTTTCAACTCTTTCGGTGCCATTCTATACGGAGCAATAGACACGGGTGCAGAATCAGAATACGTCTCAATAGTAAACTCAACTTCCCTATTTGGAGGTAAACCCGACAACTCTTCCGAAAAAACACTCGGAAAATCACAAACTGTTCTGATGTCTTGCGGTCTAACCTCACTCATATTCGGATTCATCACATAAGCCAAATACGCCTGACAACCCGTATCCATCAACCTTTGAGCTTCCAAAGAAGAAACAACATTGGACAAGAACTTAATGTTCTCGCCCACCACTACAACATCAAAATCATTCGTAAGCCTCAAAGAGACTCTCTTAGTCTCAAAGTCTACCCTAGCTCTATGCTCTACGAGCCAATCCATGCCATAAATAACATCAAAACCATAGAACGACAATTCCATCATGTCAACCGGAAACACATGGCCCTGAATCATCAAAGGACACCTTCTATACATCTTCCTAACTACCACAGTCTCACCGAAAGAACTAGTAACATTCACACCTACTTCTAATCACTCATACGGTAAACCTAGAGATCTTGCATGTTCACCCAAAATGTACGAATGTGTCAAACCCGAATCTATCAAAGAAAGCAAAGCCAATGACTATAACGAGAAATTACTTGCGATGACATTCGTGTCATTTCCAGCCTCTCGCTGTGCACACACCCTAGCCGGTCCTCCGCCCTCGGGCTGAACTGCCACCACGTGAGCTAAGTTTCTCTGACCATCATTCCTCGGCTGAAAATTACCTCGACCGCGCCCATGACCTCTCTAATGATCAAACCCCCTAGCTGGAGCCGGTCCGCCCCTAGCCGAGTGTGGACAGTTACGCCTTAAATGATCTCAGAAACAACAATTCAAACATACCCCAAAGGTACACATACACTCGCCCTGATGGCATCTTCCACATCTTGTGCACTCAGGAGTGTGAACAACCGCTCCTTGGCCCTGATGGCCCCGTCCATGGTTACCACCACTATGTCTTGAATTGGGCTAATACCTCATATATGTGTGCCTCTTGGCATGATCTCTGACCCAATCTGAATGTCTCTTTCCGGAATCAGACCCGTTGGAACAAGTACTCGAGCCTAAGTTATGCTCAATATCTTTGGCCCTAGAGACCAACACATCAAACTTGATGTAATCAGAAGCAAGCATATAAGTCTTCACATCTCTAGTCAACCCATAACGGAAGCGCTCGCACCGTTCCCTCTCACTGGGAACCAACTCGGGTGCATACTGGCTCAACCTCACGAACTGAACCTCATACTCTTACACCGTCTTACTACCCTTAACCAAGGCCATAAATTCCCTCTTATTTTCATCTTGGTATCGGGCTCCAAGATACTTCTTCTTAAATGTTGTTCTGAAGAATTCGCAAGTGACATTCGCTTCTGCCATAACCAAAGTAACGGTAGTCCACCAAGTATACGCATCTTTCTGAAGCAAGGAGACGACACAACCCAAATTACGAGTGTCTGGGCACTCTATCTAGCCTAAGATGCGTGTAGTGCTCTCGAGCCAAGCCTCTAAACCCTCGAGAGTCAAACCACGGAACTCAACTCCACCCAAGCTACGAAGCCTCTCAAGGGGTAAACCAGTCCCCGCACCCTAAGGTGGTGCTGCAGCATGTATACCAGCCAAAGTTGTCTGAAAGGCCCCGGCTATAGTCTGAATCAAATGAGACATGTCCGCACCTGTCTGACCCTGACCCGCTTGAGCCCCATTACCCCCAACATTTGCACCGGCCTGAGGTCCATTACCATCACCTCCAACATTCGCATCGGCTTGAGGCACATTACCTCCTACATTCACCCCATTACCATCGGGAGCAAGAGGAACATGAGGCACATCCCCGGGTGCCTGGTCACCCGCTCTAGGTCGTCCTCTCGGTCTTACCACAACTAAGATAAAATCTAAAACAACAAATACATCACACACAAGAAAACATTAGGTTAGCAAGGGCAAGGATCCAAGTGCTCAAGCTCTTTAAACCAAAACCATTTTCCAATAACAACATGTAGCAATGGGAACACTCGACTAAACTTCAACAACAACATGAACAAGAAAACATGCTTCCACACACTGTGCAATAGCAAACAAACTAAACAAACCAACTTACCTGACTTACCTTCCTGGGAGACCTCGTAACCGAGGCTCTGATACCATCAAATGTAACCCCCTCGTCACGACCTATCCAACAGACCGAATCGAACGAATTACATAGGGAAAATCGAAGTGAAACCCGTTAAGGTCTCACTCCGATTAGCAACCCTATTTTTTCTCATTTTATTTATCTTATCTAAATATCACTTTTAATCATATGTGTGAAGGCAACAACGGAAAAGCAAAAGCAGAATACGAACCAATCAAAGGGCATACAATAACTTAAACTTAACAAGTAGCTTATTTGTCAAATTTCAAGCTCACGAGGCAAAACCATCACAAAAGGGCACATATAACTCATTTAGGAAGCATACAAGCATTAGGGGACTAAAATGTAACATTTGGAAACCCTCGAAAATGCCTTTTGACCGTTTTAACTGCCTGCGTTTCGAAACAGGACTACCCATTCTGAAACGCGGGCTTCATTAAAAAAGGAACACAAAGTCATTCCAGAACGGTCCCACCTGGTTACAGAACAGGAGCCTCTAGTGGCCAAACGTACCGGAATGGCCCTTCATGGTTCCGAAACAGGAACCTCTAGTGGCAAATCGTACCGAAACGGCACCACCCCCTTTCCAATATGGGTACCCCTAGAGCTCGACTGTTCTGAAACCATATCAGGCGTTTTGAAATACCAAGACACAGTTTGTCCCGAAAACACATTTTGGCATCTCTAAATGTCCCCAAACTTAACCCGAAACATCACAAACCACATGTCAACTTGTTATACCAACAATCTAGAGGCAAACACCCTAAACACAACTTCAAACATGCAAACACGCAACAAAATGGATCTCAATCCCAAAGCTCACAAGAACACTTAGTTTCAAAAACTCCCTAACATAAAAGTCTAGTATTCCCGTCATCTAAGCATTATTACAACGAGTAAAACCATACTTTGAGCTAGCAAGAATTCCTTCCTTGCCCACTTGCCTCCCAGAGCCTTTAACGATCTGCATTGTTGAAGAAAAAAATACCGTAAGCTAAAGAGATTAGTGAGCGGAGCTCTAAAACACAACAACAATGCAATTTAAAACATATATCTTGGTTTTTAAAAATGAAACCACTTAAAGAAAAGATACAATGAAATGGGAGCGTAAACGAACCATGGTTTGCACATGCACAACCATCCCCGGTAGGACTACATATCACTGTACACAACAACTAGCATTTTTTCGATGGGACTACACATCACCGTACTCATCTACTAGTTACTACCGAAGGGACTACACATCACCGTATACAACGACTAACCATCACTTGAGGCTTGACATCAAATATGACTATACAACAACATTAAAACGGAGAGTAAAAGCAATCCACATTTCACACAACAACATGAATATCCGCACACACCAACATTTAATGAAACAAGGCAAATTAGACGAACTTACACTTGGGTTTAGATTAGCCATTAAGGCTCCACCCAAACCCCCGAGAATACCTCTTTGAACCATTTTAAAGTTTTAAAACATTTCCACTCACCAGCTCAAAACCCAAACATGCTAAAGATCCTCCTTCAAGCTTCCGCAACTTCACGGATTCTCGTCCGGAACTTCCAAATTGATTTCCCATGTTTCTAAACAACCAAAACAGTGTATTACTCCCCTATTCTTCCATAAGTTCACTAAAAAGCAACAGTCCATAAATTGACACATTTGCTCAGTCAAAACAAAGCCAAAATCAACCGAAATGTTGCCAAAACATCCTCCAAACACAATCTGACCTTACCCAACATTTTTAACCTTCAAAACCTACCAATTAACATCTAAAAACACCCATCCTAGGTCCGTATACCTCCAGCCCTCGTTTTACCACAAAACTAAGCCAAAAACACCACTTTTCACCTTCCAAAATTACCCACCGCCCTAGTTTCGGGTTTATTGATTTAAAGCATCATTTCAACACTTTATTAACACCAAAATGTGATTTTTAACCACCCAAAAAACACATATATCAAAGCTCACTCGAAAATCATCAAGAACTCACCATTTTCGAAATAATGGGTTTTAGGGTAAACTTAGAAATCATTGGGTAAATGGAAAACTAAGTTGAAATCTATCTTAATCTAGTAAAGGTCAATAGATTAAGACGTTTACCTTGAAGAAATCATCATAACTGAAGATTTGATGAAGAAATGCTTGCTCTTGAAAAAGTTATGAGTTTTTGCCTTTCAAAAAAAAGATGATAGCTTTTCTTTTTAATTTTGAGAAGAGATGAGATAAAAACCCTTTTTGTTTTAAAATTCTAAATTCCCCTTTTTGCTCTTATTCAATAAAAACCCTTTTTAGTGTTATTTAATAATATTTTCTTTCAAATAAATTAACCCGAATCGGTTTAACCAAACCCGGCTATCTCCCGGGCCCCAAACCCCGGGCGTTACATAAATACAAATTACCAACTTATGAATTCGCAGAGTACTACAAATTAAGAATTCCAAGAGCATACATAAACATAAATACTATATGAAAAATTATGGGAATATATAATTTATATAACCCCATTAATTGTAAGGTAAGTAGTGCATCGGCCAACATAACCACAACCTCCGACTACTTATTTCCCCCATTTAAACACAAGAAAAATCAAGGAAGAACACCCGATATAACTCTAATGCCAATATGTTTATGGGTTTAAAAGTTTTGGTTTATGATTTATGGGTTTGGGTGTTTAAGTTTTGTGTTTTGGATTTGGGGTTTTATGTTTAGGCTTTAGGGTTAAATTATTTTTAATTGAAAATAGGGCCAAATTCAAATAATGTCTAATTAATGAGGGTTAAATTTGTTATTATTTTTTGAATTAGAAATAAATTATTTGAATGTACAAATTTGGATGACTAAATGTGTTATTATACAAAATTTATTAACTGACTCGTCATCTTCTTAAAGTTTGTTAAGAGCTCAGTGACCAAATTGAAGCAAAACACAAAGTTTAATGGTAACATTGAAGCAATTGAAAGATTGGTTACCAAATTTAATAATTAACTAATTTTTAGTGACCATTTATGAACTTTACCCTTATTTAAAATAAAATTGATTTTATTTTAAATAATTATTAATTGTATGTTGAGTCCTTTAGATTTTAAATCTTTATTAAAAAAATTTAACGGTGTCCAGCGATGTTTAGCGTTAGTGGTGTTCAGCGTTGTGTTACGCCCGTTGTAGAATTTTCCTAAGAATTTATGTTATAACATAAAATCTTACCTGAAAACATTATTTCTTATCAAACAATAAAATTTGATGTTCCTACATATTATTTTACCGACAAAAACATAAAATCTTACCGAATATATAAGAAAAAAAGGTTATAACATAAACTGTCATGGAGATCACCAAATCCAAAACTCTTTAAACTTATGGTAAGAATTTATGTTATAAAATAGAATCTTACCCCAAAAAATTATTTCTTATCAAACAATAAGACTTGATGTTCCTACCTAATTTCTTACCGTCAACAACATAAAATCTTACCGAATATATAAGAAAAAAAGTTATAACACAAATGCTAGATCACCAAATACAAAACCCTTTAAACTTATAGTAAGAATTTATGTTATAACAAAAAAATCTTACCCCGAAAACATTACCAAACACCTAAGAATTTTGGTTCCTACATAAATTCTTACCGAAAAAGGTACAAAAAAAGTTATTACATAAATTCGTACCCTAAATCACCAAATCTAAAACCATTAAACTTATGGTAAGAATTTATGTTGCAACCTGAAGTCTTACCCAAAAAATTATTTCTTACTATACACATAAGATTTTAGGTTCTTATACAAATTCTTACGGGGACCAACATAAATTATTACCGAAATGATAAGAAAAAAAATGTTATAACACTAATTCTTATCGCATATCACCAAATTCAAAATGCTTTAAACTTATGGTAAGAATTTATGTTCCATCCTAAACTCTTACCCAAAAACATCATTTTTTATCAAAAACCTAAAATTTTAGGTTTCTACATAAATTCTTACTGGGACCAACATAAATTCTTACCAAAATGGTAAGAAAAAAAAGGTTATAACACAAATTCTTACCTATGATCAACAAATCCAAAACCCTTTAAACTTATTGTAAAAATTTATGTTAGAATCTAAACTCTTACCCAAAAGCATTATTTCTTACCAAACACCTATGATTTTATGTTCCTACATAAATTCTTACTGAAATGGTAAGAAAACAGTTATAACACAAATTCTTATCCAGATCATCAAATCCAAAAACACTTTTAAATTTATGGTAAGAATTTAAGTTACAACCTAAACGCTTATCAAAAAAATTATTTCTTATCAAACACAAAAAATTATAGGTTCCTACATTTTCTCTGACCAAGACCAACATAAATTTTTATAGAAATAGTTAGAATAAAGGTTAGCACTAGTAAGACTCAAATTTATTTTTTCTAAGAATTGTGATTTCATAATTCGTGATACAATTGTGCAATACTTCAGATTTGAGGTGGTGGCAAACCTTGGAAAGTACATTTGTGCTCGGATACCATGTACGACAGTGAGGGTCACCGAAAATGAGATCGACAATGAATAGGCGCGGTGTGAGAGCAAAAGAGGAAAACATAAAAAAAGAAAACCAATTAGTAATTTTGACTAATACAATTGAATTACAAATGAATTGGGTTAAAAAGTTTACAAGGCCCAAGTATTATTTTTATAGGGCTTTAGTGTAACAGCCCAACAACCACCTAACTAACCCAACAGCTCTAACAACCTAGACAACGGATTAACTACCAAAATTTATTACACAGATTATTATACATGCTAACAGTCTGAATGGGTGATGAAATCCTTGTCATTGGCAGGGCGAATTATGCTGGCCAAAGTTGTGTAACAAGCTATAAACTCTTATACTATGCTATCTACATGGCTTATGGTTGGCATTTTTGAGGCGAAGGAAAAATTGATACGTTGCTTTGTGTGAGATTTTGTAATGAAAAACTGAGCATTTTTCTTGTAGAATGGAAACGATACAATGATAATTCATGAATGACGCTTGGTTTTGAAAGATTTGGGCCAACAGAATCGAGCTTTCTTAATGAAATTGGATTTTAACTAGTTTCAGATGCTAATAAATTATGGGTAAAAGTTATCAAAGTCAAATATAATTGGCATGATGAGATTTATGTCTCCCTTCATCGTTAGAACTGTTCACGCTTATGGCAAGGTTTTAGCTATATTGGGAGGAAATTTACAATTCTATTGTATGGAATATCAGGAATGGTGAGTGACCTGATTTCTAGTACGATGTTTAGTTGGACATAGAGTATCTTGTTGTATCACGATGCTTGTTAGACGAGACTCGTGCCCACGCTTTAGTGGCGTCTATGGTATCCAGCACAGGTAATTGGGATTAGCCTCAGTATTTGGTTTATTACCTGATGTTATCTTATAAAAAATTGCTACAGTGTGCCCGCCAAAGACAGCTTTGGAGGCTGATCTTCCAAGATGGCAATAGGAGGAAAATCATATAGAGCATTGGACTTGCATAGCCTGAAGATTCTTCTTCTGAACTGGAAGTTTTTATGGAGATTTGAAATCCCACAACGAATTAAATTTTGTTTCTTTGGCTTGTGTTGTTAAATAGCCTCTTTACCAACATGGAGTGAGTTCGACGACATTTGACGGACATAGGGCAATGTCAGTTATGTAAACAAGGTGATGAGGATGTTGACCATGTCCTTCGCATGTCTTCATGAATCTTTGGTTTCTCTCGAAGTTTTGGTATTTGTTCCGTTATTATCGCCAAAGTCTATGCAATTAATGATATCTTTGGGTTGTAAAAAATATAATATTACTTAGTATATTTCAAAGAATCTCACATCTATATTTTATAGTATTTATTTTGTGTTTAAATATAAAGACTTGGTATTGCCCTTGTAAGAGAAAAAAATATTATGGTGGTTGCGCGCACACGAGATTCTGCCAAGAAGTCCAAATCATCAGTTTTTCCTAAACGCCTGAACTAGAGGCTCGATCCATTATTATTATTTATTTATTATTTTTAAAGTTGGTTTTTAACCATCCATTTTAAAATAAAAGTATATTTATTTTTAACCATTCATTTTACTAATTATTTTTTACCACTCATTTTAAATAAAAGCATCTTTATTTTAAACCATTCATTTTATTTTTGACTGATTTATTCTTGACTAATTGCTATTTTCAGATACCCTTTTTGGACATGCATGGTACTATAAATATATGCACATATGCCTTCATAATTCATCTCAAAGTAGAATCATCTACTTTATTCTCATCTCTCTCATTTTAAACACGTTTTAAAAGCTGAGTATTCATTGGTTCTTTGCTCTTTCTGTTGCTTGCTTCAGCAGAAGTGCTTGTTGAATCCTGGAGGGTACGCTTCACCGCGAAATATCATTAAGGACAGTGTTTAGTGCACGCCTCAAGCAAGTCATATTTTCAACCCTTTTCGGTTTAACCAAACATTTTTTTCCTATAATCTTAAGGATATTTTCTCGTTTTCCTTTTAAATAAAAAAAATCTATGACCTCTTAAAGAAGATTTTCGTTGGTGTTGTTGTTGTTGTTATGTTGTCTATGCAATACTCTGATGCGTCCCCTTGCTGTCGTGTTGTTGTGTGTACATTCATAGTTCAAACTCAATGCTGCTAAAATATGTATGTATTATCTATGAATTTTTGTTGATACTTTTAAATTATAATTTTAATTTATTTATGCTATAATATTGAATTATCATTCTTATGCCTAATATTTATTCTTATAAAATTTTGTGAGTTAAGATTTAAGCATGATTGAAGTTGGTTACAAACTCATAATAATATTTTGAAAAAAAAAGAAAAAAAATTATTTTATGTGTGGCAGACTCCATAATTGATTGTTGGTATAATGTGAAAGTGCATGTCTAAGATTGATCCTATCAAAGATTTGATATTTAAGAGTGCTTTGTACACCACCTCTCTTTCATAGGTACCTACCTGGTGCATTATGCATTGACTATGCTCACGATTTTTATCTCCAATTATGATGATACATTGAGCCACAATATAACTTAATGCAGAAATTTCAATAAGAAATGATTATCCTGTTAAGCCAAATATTAATTTGGGCGAAACAAATGTCGTTAATCCTATTAAGCCAAACATTAATTTGGTTGAAATAGATGTCGTTAATCCTGTTAAGTAAAATTTTAATTTGGTTGAAGCATATGAGATAATTTTTTTGGTCATTTCTCAAAGTTGATATTTTTACGAATACAAAAGAATGAATGATAGACAATGGTGCTACTAGGCACATATTTATGTCATACCCCCTTGCGGAAGAAGGAGAAGAAACTGTCAATCCTAGAAAACGTTCAAAACTGCACAAGTACTTAAAAAGGCAAGATATTATTCAAAGTTAAAAAACCTTAGCCTAAGTTTCCTTCAAATGTGACGAGCTGAGAATATATTTTGTGAAAAGGAGTTTGTAACATGTTTATTCAAAATTATTATGCATGCTATTTATATTTCTTGTATGATTAAATGTTATGATGATCTACGTGACATGTTAATGTGAGAACTTATATTATTATGATTAAATTGGCATGCTAATAATAATATAACTTGTAAAATGTGTATGTTGAATTTTTTTATGTGAAAATGATTAGGGTCACCTTAAACCTATAAAAGTTATATGATCTTCAAATATTTTAATGTGTGGGGGTATTTTACCAAATTTATGCTTCTAGTTCGTAAGGAAAGATAATTGTCTCTAAAGTATTAGATTGCATGTTCACAGTGTTGCATATACGCTTTATGCTTTGGATAATAACATATTTGGTTGCAATAAAATTGTTGAACAAAAAATGGCTATAATTTATGTCAATTTTAGTAGTATATATTTTTAAGTTATATCATATTTTATTTCAGAAATAAAAGAATAAAAAGATGACTAAAATAAATGAGATGCTTATTTTGTTTAATGACTATAATGAAAAGGTATCTATTATCTATCTCTTCTTATGAAATGGTGTAGTATATAGAAAATAGACCATTAAATTACACGCTTGTTTCTTCTAATTTATGACCCAAACTTATTTAAAACTTGATTATGAACATAATGATTTGAGAAGATATGAATGACCTAGAACTGTAAAAAATTTTGGAAGTATTATTTTTATATTTATACTTGACTGAAAATGATACAATTTTTCTGAAACGATTTCTTCTTATGACGTTTTTCTTTTGAAAAGTGGTTAGTATTGAATGTAACTCATTTTTACAACGTTTGTAAATTGGTTTTTAATTCATAAAAAAGAACTTATCGATCGAAAACAAATTCTTTTTACAAGAAAATTTTAAGAATAATTATTTTATAAATATATATTGCAAGATGTTTTACTTAAAAAAATATAGATTGTTTTGATATTTTTACTCTATTTACAAGAATTTCTTCATTGGAATTTTTTTCTCTAGTTTCAACATAATTTTTTATCAGCCAAATGGACGTTAAAGTCATGTTTTTGGTTACTCAAAAGGATATAGTGAACAACCCGAAGAATGCATTGTATCAGGTCGTGAAATCAAAGTTTGTAAATTTCTCAAATCATTGTATGTCTTGAAACAAACTTCTAAAATTATGGAATGAGAAATTCAATCAAGGGATAAGAGAAAACATGAGTGAATATTTGTTTGTGTTGATAGCATGTTTATCTCAATAATATTTTTTGTTTATACCAAACTGATTGACGATGTTTGTGTGATTATTTATGTATTGATTACATGTTTATCTTAGTAATTATTATGTGAGACTGGGAGGTATCTTGCTTCAATGAAAGACATGAATGAAGCAAATGTCATAGTGAGTATTTAAATCATAAGAAGTGTGGTAGCAAAATGCTATCACAAGAACATAACGTTGAATTTTTAAGAAGTTTGAATATATTGATAGCAAACCTGTGAATACTCATTATGATGATAATATTCAAATGAGAAAAATATACATGTGATCATATTGCTCAATCCAAGTATGCAAAAAATTATTAAATTTTGATGCATTTGATGAATTTTACTAGACTTGAGATGACACGTGTTATTTTTCAATTGAGCTAATATACGCAACTTAAATCATTATTGTTGAGTTGATGTAGTATAGTTAATGAGATATCAAAAGGATATCATGAGTTATGATATTCTAGTTACTGGAGTACTCGTTGTATTAAAAGGATACAATGATGATAATGAAATATCTTATTCACGTGAAACTAGATCTACTAGTGGTTATGTATTCACCCTTAGAGGTAGAACACTATCTTGAAAACTAACCAAACAGACATTTATAAAAAATTTACTATGAAGTCTGCATTTATTGCATTAGAGTTGGCTAATAATGAAGCTAAGTGAATTCTTCTACTTCTTAGCCTGTATAATTAAGCTAAGTGGTAGGAAAACTTCTTAGCCTGCTAAAGAAGCTAAGTGGTAGAAAAACTTCTTAGCCTGTGTAATGAAGTTAAGTGGTAGAAAAACTTATAGCATGAACAATAAAGCTAAGTGATTGAAAATTCTCTTAGCATGTATTTGAAGTTGAGCGGTTGAAAAACCCCTTAGCATGTATTTCATTAGGCACAAAAATGATATATTTAGTGTCATATGATTGCCAAGTAGCAATAGACATTGCAAAGAATAAAAACTTTCAAACGTTAAACTAGATATATTTGTCTAATGACATGATGTAATAAAGCAGTTGCAAAAAGATAAAGTGATATCAATTAATTATATGATGTTAGAAATGATTTTGGCCAAATCATTCAGCTAAAACCTTGGGAAGAAAATTAATATGTGAAACATCGAGGGGAAAGGGACTTATGCCAATATAAGAAATCAACAGTGATGGTAACCCAACTTTTGTGATTGGCGATCCCATGAAGAAGGTTCATATGGGTAATAACAAGTCATTGATTGATCTTATAGGAAAAGCACTGCGTTGTTTTTTTTGTCCCTTCCTATGGTGTAAATAGTGCTAAAAACTGCAAGGATTGTGACGGTGAGTAAAACTCTTAATCAAGTTCATAGCCTTTATAGGTGGTGTATTGACCTACAAAATACACTTGATAGCTTGACCTATATAAGTGTGAAGTGGGGGCGCTTCTATGAGATTTATGGAAAATGTTCTAGAGCACTTATGAAAATCCAGGCACACGCATGGCCTATTAAGGCACAACTGCGATAAAGAGCAAGAATAGATATAATGTGATTAATGAGAATGTTAGCTTACAATAATGAGTTATTGGTTCATAGAAACGTGTTTCACCAATTACTCAATAGGTTATGTCTCATTTTTCTAAGTTCTGGTTCATAGTCCAAAAAGACACCAGAATGAATACGTTATGCCAGAATACCCAGCTAAACCTTTTTTATCATTTTTTGAAATATGCGGGAGATTGTTGTAAAAATATGATATTACTTAGTGTTGAGTGTATAAAAGTTCTATATTTTACCCCTCATTTAACATATATTTCTGCTGCATTCAAGCATATTTCATTGCATTTAGGTAGATTTCTGCATATACATCACAATTAGATAAAATAGCACAGTTGCTACTGATTTTGGTCACTTTTGCAGGTGTCTGCTTCGGCAGACTCAGGGCAACTGTGAAACCAATATTTTAATTTTGATATAACTAAAAACCTAAGGACTAAATTGAAAATGTCAAAACGAATTTTTAAGTCCTCAAAACATCCCTATATGATTTTAAGATTATGCCAAAGTTAAAAACAAAGTTTTCAAATATTTTCTAAGTGTTTAAAGCCGAAATAGTGATTTTCAAGTTCCTATTTCGAAACGGCCTAAGGCGTTTCGAAACGTTTTCATCACTGCCAACCCCTGTTCCGAAACGAGTATCGAAATGGCTTTAGAACACTTGAACCCGTATCGAAACGGCTTAACACGTTTCGAAACGGTTCTTCATGTTTGATTTGAAAACTATAATGGTTGAAACATTTTTAACTGAATTTTCAAAGATTAATAGGGTGTTTCGAAACGGGATCAAGCTGTTTCGAAACGACCCAATCCAGTAGCAAAAATGTTTCGAAACGAGTCTTTGTGTTTCGAAACGATTCTTCATCCTGATTTGAAAATATGACCGTTGTAAAAGTTTTTAACTTATTTTTTAGAATCGGTTAGGGTGTTTCGAAATGGGCTTAGGTTGTTTCGAAACGACCCTTTCCAGTGGCAAAAGTGTTTCGAAACGGCTTTAACACGTTTCGAAACGGGCTCTTAAATGCACCCAACGGCTCTTTCTATTTTAGTCCGTTCCGAAACAGGTACCCCGCGTTTCGAAACGGGTTGTTGCAGACTGCATTTATGGAGGTGAGGTAACATCCCCAACGGCTCTATTGATTAGTGCAACAACCACAACGGCTAGAAATCAATGAGAAGGTATAAAAGGGACCTCTAAAAGCTCCAGCAACAACTATTGATCCAAAAAGCAAACATCCATACATCAAATCCAAGCATTTGTGCAAAAATCCCATATTGTCTAGAAATCCCAATTGTAATTTTCATTCTTATCTTGTTCAGTTGGGTTGAGTGCTTGTAATTGGGCTACAATTTGTATTGAGAGATACTCTATTAGCCATCAAATTATTTGTTACCTTGTTGTGAGGATTGGGTTAAATTTTGGGTAGAAAATTTAACCGAAATTGTAAGGGTTGTCTCCTTAGCCTAGAAAAGAGGAAGAGCAATTAGTGGAATTGTTGCAAATCCTTAGTGAAGCTAAGGTAGTGGATGTAGAGTTCATTTGGAACTTGAACCACTATAAAATCCCTTGTCAATCTTTTTAATTTGCAATTTCCACCACACAAACTTTAAAAATCCAATTCACCCCCCTCTTGGTTCATATCTATCTTTCGATCCACTCAACAATTGGTATCAGAGCCTACCTCTTTGAGGATTAACAACCACAAGAGGAGTTCCTTGGAAGAGTGTGATCATCAAATATCAAGAGATGGCTTCAACCTCCGGTTTGGGCATGTATGAGTCTCAATCCACTACAAAGCCTCCCTTCTTTAATGGTGATAACTATTCTTTTTGGAAGAATAGAATACGTCTCTTCATCAAGTCAAATGACTACTTAGTGTGGGATGTCATTGAAGATGGCCCTTATATTCCATTGAAGCAAGATGGTCTTGAAGAAAAAGATGGAGATGAGTGAAGAAGAAAGGAAAAAGATTCAAGTAAATGACAAAGCTCTCCACATGCTCTTTTGTTCATTCGGTCCGGACATCTATTCTAAGGTTTCTTCCATCGAGAGTGCCAAAGAAGTGTGGGACACTCTTGAGACTAAGATTGGAATTCTCAATCTTAGTTATGAGAATTTCAAGATGGAGCCCGATGAGACGGTGTCCAAGATGTTTGATCGTTTCTCCACTATTGTCAATGGGCTCAAGGGTTTTGGAGAAATCATATCGAAAGACAAGCTTGTCTAGAAGCTACTCTATTCACTTCCCAAATCTTGGGATGGGAAGAGAACCACCATCATTGAAGCTAAGAATTTAAAGACTTTAAAGCTTGATGAGCTTGTGGGTTCTCTCCTTACTCATGAGATCATGAAGCAAGGAAGGCAAGAAGAGAAGAAGAAAGAAGAGAAAAGAGTAGAGAAGCTTGAGGTTGAGAAGAAGAAGAAGATGGGAATAACTCTCAAAGCTTCACTACATGAAGAGAGCTCTTCTAGTGAGGAGGATGAACTAGAAGAATTGGCTATGATAGCCAAACGATTCTCACGTTTTATGAGGTCCAACCGGGGAAGAAAAATCCAAAGAAAGATGGACTTCAAAAGCAAAAACAAAGAAGAAGCAAGGGATCCAATCATTTTCTTTGAGTGCAAACAACCCGGCCACATATGTTCGGAGTGCCCTCAACTCAAAAAGAAGGGCTTTGAGAAGAAGAATAAGCTCAAAGCCAAGCTTGCTACTTGGAGTGATGAGGAGTCATCGAAGGATGACGAACAAGAAGTGGCTAACCTTTGCCTCATGGCAGTTGAGGAAGATTCCTCCATGGTAACCTCTAACTCATCTACTTTAGATTTTACACATGACGAATTGAATGATGCATATGATGAGTTACAAGAGGTCTATGATGAATTAGTTGAGAAATATAAAGAGTCGGTCATTAGGAACAAAAAGATTATTTTGGAACTAAATGAGAAAAATGACTCACTCACTCAAGCTAATTCAAAATTTGAGAAAAAGATATTAGGGTTAAAAGATGAACTAAAATTCTTTTAAGATGAAAATGTTGACCTTAATAATCTTTTGTCTCAATGTAATAGTGAACACCAAAAGGTGTTGGATGAGCTAAATGAGCTCAAAAAGTCTTTTAAAAATATTGGTAGTGTCAAACATGAGATAGGTGAATCCTCAAGAACACACCAACCTAAGAAAAAGATTAACTACTACAAACAAGGTAGCTATCCTAGACATAGTAGAGCTAAAAGAATTAGAAGTGTATGGGTTCCTAAGGAACTTGTAAAATCTAATAATATTATTGCTATGTCATCTTGGATTCCTAAGGGAACCAAGGTTTTGGGAGCTAACACTCAATGACCCAAAATGATTTGGGTGCCAAAAACAAAAGCTTAATATCTTTGTTTGTAGGGGGAGCATTGCTACAAGGCCAAAGCACAAAGCCAAAACTCATGGTACCTTGATAGTGGATGCTCAAGGCATATGACCGGAGACAAGAGTAGATTCATGGATCTAAAGCCAAAAAGTGGAGGAGTAGTAACATTTGGTGACAACTCCAAAGGCCACATTAAAGGTATTGGCTCCATAGGTAATCACTCTACTATTCTCATTGAAAATGTTTTGTATGTCGATGGTCTTAAACACAATTTATTGAGCATAAGTCAATTGTGTGATAAAGGATTTAATGTTTTATTTGATAAAAATGGATGCAAAATTGTAGACATTAAATCTAATAATATTATGCTCATAGGTCATCGCATAGGGAACATATACATGGTGCATCTAGATGACATTCATAAATCTCATGCATGCTTAGTTGCTCAAAATGAAAATGATGCATGGTTGTGGCATAGGAAACTAGGACATGCTAGCATAAGTGTTTTAGAAAAACTAGTCTCCCTTAATCTAGTTAGAGGTTTACCCAAGATAAAATTTTCAAATGATAAAATTTGTGATGCATGCTCTAAGGGTAAACAACATAAGTCTTCATTTAAATCCATTAATGATGTTTCTACTAGTAGATGTTTACATCTTATCCATATGGATTTATTTGGGCCAATTAAGACTATGAGCTTGGGTGGTAAGTCTTATGCTTTTGTACTTGTTGATGATTTTTCTATATTTACTTGGGTTCTATTTTTAAGTACTAAAGATGAGGCTTTGGAAAAATTCATCACATTTTCAAAACTAACTCAAAATGATCTTGAACTTAAAATTTCACATATTAGAAGTGATCATGGAACAGAGTTTCAAAATTTAGGGTTTGAAGAATTTTTGAATGAAAATGGTATTAGCCATAATTTTTCGGCTCCTCGAACTCCTCAACAAAATGGGGTAGTTGAGAGGAAAAATAGAACTTTGCAAGAAATGGCTAGAACTATGCTTTGTGAAAACAATTTACCTAAATATTTTTGGGCGGAAGCCACAAACACCGCTTGCTATATTGTAAATCGAGTAATGATTAGGCCAATTTTAAAGAAAACACCTTATGAGATTTTAAAATTTAAAAAGCCTAACATTAGCTATTTTCACCCTTTTGGTTGCAAATGTTTTGTTTTAAATAATGGAAAAGACAACTTAGGTAAATTTGATGCAAAAAGTGATGAAGCTATTTTCATAGGTTACTCTTTAACCTCTAAAGCCTATCGAGTATTTAACAAAAGAACTTTAGTAGTAGAAGAATATATTCATGTTGTATTAGATGATAACCTTCTTCCTAGGAAGGATTCTTGTGATGATGATGATGTATGAATCATAAATGCCTTTGATGGAGGACAAACTTCAAAGGAGGATGAGATTCCAACAAAAGAAGAGGACACACAAGATCCACCTCTTGAAGCCTTGAAGGACTTGGCTCTTGAGGAAAAGTAAGTGAGCTACCCAAGGGAGTTGAACTATGTCAAAGATGGTGAAATCTTGGGTGATCCATCCAAGGGGGTAACCACTCGATCTTCTCTTAGATTAATGAATCATGTTGCATTTATCTCGTGCATAGAGCCTAAGAATATTAAAGAAGCATTGAAAGATGACTTTTGGATTATGGCTATGCAAGAAGAGTTAAATCAATTTGAGAGAAGTAACGTTTGTACATTAGTTGATAGGCCTAGTAATCAATCTACAATAGGAACTAAATGGGTCTTTAGGAACAAGCTAGATGAGAGTGGTAACATTGTAAGAAATAAAGCTAGACTAGTAGGACAAGGTTACACTCAAGAAGAGGGAATAAATTTTGATGAAACCTATGCACTCGTAGCTAGAATGGAAGCCATTAGGTTGCTACTTGTATATGCATGTTATCATAATTTCAAGCTTTTTCAAATGGATGTTAAAAGCGCATTTTTAAATGGTTTTATAAATGAAGAAGTGTATGTGAAATAACCACCGGGTTTTGAAGACTCAAAATTTCCAAATCATGTTTTCAAACTTACCAAAGCTCTTTATGGTTTAAAACAAGCTCCCAGAGCTTGGTATGATAGACTTTCAAATTTTTTAATTGAAAAATGATTTGAAAAAGGTAAGGTGGACACTACACTTTTTATAAAAATGTATAAAAATGACATATTAGTAGTTCAAATTTATGTTGATGATATTATTTTTGGTTCTACTAATGAATGTCATTGTCAAGAGTTTGCTAAGTTAATGCAAGGTGAATTCGAGATGAGCATGATAAGGGAGCTCTCATTCTTTTTGGGAGTCCAAATCAAGAAAAAGAAGGATGGCACCTTCATCAATCAAGCAAAGTACATAAAGGATATGCTCAAGAAGTTTGGCTTGGAGAATGCAAAGCCTCAAGCCACACCTATGAGCTCATCTACAAAGCTTGACAAAGATGAAGGAGGTAAGTGTGTTGACTCTAAGCTTTACCGTTCTATGATTGGATCATTGCTTTACCTTACCGCGAGTAGACCGAATATCTTGTTTAGTGTTTGCTTGTGTACTAGGTTTCAAGCTAGTCCTAAAGAGTCTCACCTTATAGCCGTTAAGAGAATTTTTAGGTACCTTAGAGATACTCCTTGTTTAGGTCTTTGGTACCCTAGAGACTCTACATTCAACCTTCATGCTTATTCGGATGCAGGTTATGGGGGTTACAAAATCGATAGGAAAAGTACTTCGGGAACTTGTCAATTCCTAGGTAGTATGCTCACATCTTGGTTCTCTAAGAAACAAAATAGTGTAGCCTTATCTACCACCGAAGCTGAGTACATATCCTAAGGGAGTTGTTGTGCTCAAGTCCTTTGGATGAAGCAACAACTCTTAGATTATGGAATTAAAGTTGAAACCATAACCCTAAAATGTGACAACACTAGTGCAATATGTCTAACAAAAAATCCCATCCAACACTCTAGAACCAAACACATAGAAATAAGGTATCATTTCATTAGAGATCATGTCCTTAAGAAAGATGTAGTTATAGAGTATGTAGACACCTTAAATCAATTAGCGGACATATTTATCAAACCCTTAGACAAAGAGCGTTTTTGGTCCCTTAGGAGAGAGTTGGGTCTAGCTAGCCTATCTTGACCTTTTCGGACCTCTTTTGTGCTTAAATTTGCTTGATCTTGTGAAATGCCATGTTTATGTGTTTAGACTCCTAATTTCATCCATGCTTATAGCTAGGGGGAGTATGTTTATGTTTGCACATGTTTTGCCTGCTCATTCATATCATTTATGCATGTTAGGCCTAAGAAAAAATCATTTTCCTGACATTTTAGAGCCTCATCTGCACTTCCAGGCTCAGGTGTATCGAAACGGGTGAACCTGTTTCGATACAGATACCTTAAATTCATGTCTATGAGAAGGGCGTTTCGAAACGCCTCTAAAGTGTTTAGAAATGTTTTGGCTACTGCCAAGGGGTGTATCGAAACGTGTTTCGATACAGGTCAAACGGGGCTTCGATGCGGTCAACACCGTATCGAAACGGTCAGCTGAAGGTCTCAAAACGGTCTAGACTGTTCCGAAACGGTATCGCGGATAGCTTTATTTAGGACTTTTAATGTTAAAATCCTCTTTTACATCAAACTCTTAAAAACCCTAAAAACCCTAAACCGACTTTCTCTCTATAAATACCCTCTAAACCTCTTTGTTTTTCACCAAATCTTGAGGGGTTTTACTCTAAAACTCAAGTCTAAGCAAGTTTCATCAACATTGTTCAAGGATTTTCATCAAATCATCCAAAATCCCAAACTAAGGTATTTTTTCCCTTTTTCTTTTTCTTTCAATTTATGTTCGAATCTTAGGTTAGAAAATTTTATTTTTGTATAAATTCTATGGTTTCATGTTTTGGTTTTCCATATCTTGTAAAAAAAATTCAAAATCTCAAAATTTTTTATTCGAATATAAAATTTTTCAGTCGTATTTTCTTTTAATTTTTTTCTTTGTTTTAATTTTTTTAAAAAACCTAAGTGGGATTTATTATTGGATTGAATTTAAAAAATCTATGCATACACTTAATTTTAAAACATGCTTGCTTAATGTTTTTAGATGTCGGATCAAGCTAACAAAAAGCGTAAGGCCGTTCAAACCGGTGATTCGAGCATTCGTCTGAATCTAGCTCTGCTTTTTCAGAAATCCCTTCGAACCACCAAGATGCGAGCTCGCTTCACCTATGTTAAGGATTTCGAAGTTCGTCGTGAACGTGTCATTGATCTTGATTTCCTCAATTCCGAGCGATTCCTATTCCGTTACCTCGAGCGTTTGAGTGAATGGAATCTTCTTCCTTTGTTGAGCATTCCGGATATTCGCTACAAACATATGGTACTCATCTTTTACTCTAATGCTCGTCTTATTCATGATGAAACCAAACCCGGTCCGACACTTACTTTAGATGTGCACGACCGTTTTCTTCACTTGATGGTATCATGGTTCCTTCGCCCTTCCGGAGGTAAATACTCTCATATCCGTCAAGTTGATCACTTTTGGCTTGAATGTTTCCCTAGAGGTGAGCGCCCTAATGTTGCCAAGATTATTTTTGCCGAGATGGTCAATAATGTTAAGCTTATTGACACCAATGAGTTGAAGTCTTTTACTTATGGCACAATCTTAAGCTACATCTTTAGCCACCTTGGTATCGATTGTACCTACGACTCCCCGGAACCTCGCAAGTGCAAAATTGGTGAGTCCTCCCTTCGCAAATCTGGGTTTCGATATGTGAATGATGTTTGGGAACGAGTTGATAGATAAGCTCCTCCTCCTCCTGTTGCTCCTCCACCGCAAGTTCAAGTTGGAAACAATGAAGCCCTTACGGCTCTCATTACCGAGCGGTTCAATGCTTTGGATACTCGCATTGCTTCGGGTTTTGATGCCATGGACACTCGCTTGAAAAATGTCGAGGATCGCCTCCTAACTCTTGAGACTTCCCATTCAAACTTGGATTTGTCCTTCTCTACTCTCTATGGGCAATGGACGAAGTTTCACCATTCTCAGGTCAAGAGCGACGATGAGACTTCCGATGATGATGGTGATGACGAGGCCTAGGACTATTATATCATATCATATTATTTATGCACTTTAGGTTTAAGATTGCATCTTTATGTTTTATTATGTTTTAGGAACCTATGCTTTTGATCTTTTGTTTGGGATTTTATTTTGAACTTAATGATGCTCTATGTTTTGGATATTTTAATTTTATGAATTTATACTATTGTTGCTTAATGGTTAATGCTTATTGGTACTAATCATTTGTCTTCTCTATGAGCCTTTTTTTTATTCTTTTCGATCTAACAAAAAGGGGGAGAAGAAATTTAAGAGCCACAAACTAAAATTTGTTTTAAATGTTTAAAAGGTTTTATAAGTTTTAAAACTTGGATTTCAAAGTTAAACATTTTTAAAACTTTAAAAACCTATCTTAAATTAAGGGGAGTTAGAATATTTTCAAAATTTTCAAAACACTTAAAAATTCTAACTTTGATTTTGTTATATCAAAAAGGGGGAGATTGTGAAACCAATATTTTAATTTTGATATAACTAAAAACCTAAGGACTAAATTGAAAATGTCAAAATGAATTTTTAAGTCCTCAAAACATCCCTATATGATTTTAAGATTATGCCAAAGTTAAAAACAAAGTTTTCAAATATTTTCTAAGTGTTTAAAGCCGAAACAGTGATTTTCAAGTTCCTGTTTCGAAAGGGCCTAAGGCGTTTCGAAACGTTTTCATCACTTCCAACCCCTGTTCTGAAACGAGTATCGAAACGGCTTTAGAACACTTGATCCCGTATCGAAACGGCTTCACACGTTTCGAAACGGTTCTTCATGTTTGATTTGAAAACTATAACGGTTGAAACATTTTTAACTGAATTTTCAAAGATTAATAGGGTGTTTCGAAACGGGATCAAGCTGTTTCGAAACGACCCATTCCAGTAGCAAAAATGTTTCGAAACGAGTCACTGTGTTTCGAAACGATTCTTCATCCTGATTTGAAAATATGACCGTTGTAAAAGTTTTTAACTTATTTTTTAGAATCGGTTAGGGTGTTTCGAAACGGGCTTAGGCTGTTTCGAAACGACCCTTTCTAGTGGCAAAAGTGTTTCGAAACAGCTTTAACACGTTTCGAAACGGGCTCTTAAATGCACCCAACGGCTCTTTCTATTTTAGTCCGTTTCGAAACAGGTACCCCGCGTTTCGAAACGGGTTGTTGCAGACTGCATTTATGGAGGTGAGATAACATCCCCAACGGCTCTATTGATGAGTGCAACAACCACAACGGCTAGAAATCAATGAGAAGGTATAAAAGGGACCTCTAAAAGCTTCATCAACAACTACTGATCCAAAAAGCAAACATCCATACATCAAATCCAAGCATTTGTGCAAAAATCACATATTGTCTAGAAATCCCAATTGTAATTTTCATTCTTATCTTGTTCAATTGGGTTGAGTGCTTGTAATTAGGCTACAATTTGAATTGAGAGATACTCTATTAGCCATCAAATTCTTTGTTACCTTGTTGTGAGGATTGGGTTAAATTTTGGGTAGAAAATTTAACCGAAATTGTAAGGGTTGCCTCCTTAGCCTAGAAAAGGGGAAGAGCAATTAGTGGAATTGTTGCAAATCCTTAGTGAAGATAAGGTAGTGGATGTAGAGTTCATTTGGAACTTGAACCACTCTAAAATCCCTTGTCAATCTTTTTAATTTGCAATTTCCACCACACAAACTTTAAAAATTCAATTCACCCCCTCTTGGTTCATATCGATCTTTCGATCCACTCAACAACAACAAATGAGCAAAGCTGGATCACAGAAATAGAGTTGAGGAGAAAACGATGCCGTGGCCATTGCCGTGGCAGCCATGACGACAGAAGGGTGAAGTAGAAAAATGAAGTGGAGCTCGACAGATAGAGGATTTCAAGCCGGTCTGTCGTGGACCACTCCTATATTTTTCTGAACCCTGAGGCAGAATGAAGGCCAAGTCCAAAGTCCAAGGAAGAATCCCAAAGCAAGAAAAGAGGACGAATTAAAGGTATCTACTCAGAAGATTAATCTTTAATTGAGTTGTACTTTAGTTTAAACTTGTATTCTTGCCATATTAGAAAACTTAGACCCAAAGCCAATATAAAGGCATGTAATTCGACCTAGGGAAGGATATCTCATTCCTAGCCATCTTTCCCAAAACTCTTGTCGTTTCCCCTCTTCATCATGTTCTAATTTCCCCCTATGGCTAAGGGTTGATTCTGTAAAGTAGTTGCAAGGATTGTACTGTTTTAGGAATTTTCTGTTCAAGGCAATAAAAACTTCAAGTTTATTTATTCTGGTTTCCATATCTCGCAAGAGTATCGAGAGAGCATTTTGAGGTTATCCATTTGTTTGATATCGGGAGAGTCAAGCATACGAACGAAATAAATATGCGTTTTCCAGTTTATGGTTAACCCATCTCGGCTTAGGGATAAGTACGAGGTTCAGTGGCTAAGGAAGAATTCATCAACATTGGTGTTCACCCTTCGATTTACACCGGGAGGTATCATCTAAGAAGTGTTCATCAACAGCACTTGGGCCTAGGGATAAGACAAGTCATAGCATGGATTCTTGCCAAGCTTGAAGTACAGAGTTATGTGATCGTTGTCGCGACATCAACAAACTTCTGCCCCAACAGGTGCTGTCGCGACAGGGACGACGACAGAACAGAAGTTCTCTTACAGTGCAACATCTACACTACGGAGCAATTCAATACCGGCCTATTTCTTAAAACTGATCCTTTACTCTTTTATTTTAGTTGTTATTCACGATAACTCTACAATCCAATTAATCTCTTTCGCTCTCTTGTGCAACAATTCTAGAATAAAGTTATTTCCAATCCCTGTGGAGACGATATCCGATACTCCAAGTATCACTTTACTACTTGCGTCGTGTACACTTGCACTATTTGCGATAGGACTCTTTTACACGCAACAAGTTTTTGGCGTCGTTTCCGGGGACTGACAACATATCTTTACCCTTACTCTTACTACATTTTTTCTTTTTAATTTTCTGTTTTTAGTGGTATTATTTACCCTGTGCTTTTCACAAGGTTTTCTGTTTGCTTATGCGTAGATCTAGACGAGGCAAAGAATCTGAGTACGAACTAGACTCTGAAATCGAACGCACGTACCAACTTAGGAACCAAGTCCGACTCTTGATAGCAAGAAACAACTATCTTGAGGAACATGTAGAAGAAATGGTAAATGGAAGGCAGAACAACAGGGTAGATGATGACCAGAGGGTTGCTGAAGATCCTCCCCAAGATATCCGGAATGAACGACCTGCTGCTACTGCCGCACGGCAGTTTTGCCGCGACTACATGGTCAATGACCATGTTAAACTGGAGACCACCATGCCAGACGTGGAAGCTGAGAACATCGAGCTGAAACCTGTTATGTTCAGCACGATAAATTCTGCTAGCCAATTTAGTGGTTCTGCAACTGAGGATGCCTGCGAACATTTGAAAACGTTCCAAGAAATATGTGGATCGTTTAGATTGTCAGGAATAAATCCGAAAGTACTGAGGCTCCGGTTATTTCCTCATTCATTGAGAGACTGAGCTAAAACTTGGTGGAATAAACTAACGTCGGGTTCAATACGAACTTGGGCAGATCTCTCTCGTGAATTCTTATCTCGTTTTAATCCCTCTCATTTATCTGAAAGATTGCGTAACGAAATTGCTACTTTTCAACATGAGGATGACGAACCAATGCACGAGGCATGGGATAGATTTACAACTCTTCTTCGAAACTGCCCGATGCATGGATTTCCTGTGTGGAATCAGGTCGACAAATTCTACAACGCTGCAAATGCACACACCCGTCTGAGAATAGATTCATCATCAAATGGGCTAATAATGGATAAGCAACTAGACGATGCAATGATAATGTTGAAGAATTTAGCAAAAAATGATGAGCAGTTTCCTACAGCTAGGAGAGGGGGCAAACGAGGGATATCTGTAAAGGATTATGAAGCTGACAATTCGATGAAATCACAGGTTGCGTATCTCACAAAAGTAGTGGAAATTCTGCAGCGGAAAGATTCCAAAGCCATATATTCTGTAGAAGAGGTATGTGAAACCTGTAGTGGGAATCACAGTTCAGAAGATTGTCCTTTACAGCTGGAAGAAGGGATGTATGTTGGGAATTATAACAAACAAATGAACTATGATTCCAACAATTACAATCCCAACTGGAGGAAAGATCCTAAGTTTTCCTGGAGCAATCCGAGCAATGTACTGAATCCTCAAATGCAGAACAACCAAAACCAAGGGGTACCCAGAATCCTGTCGCGACAGCAGCCACAACAGCAACCGGTAGCCGCACCTAGTATACTGGAGCAGACATTGGCAAGATTTATGTCACAAGCATGTGCTTACATGGTGAACATGGATCACTTTGTCAAGAAAACTGAGTCATTCATGGACAAGACAGAGATGAGGATGACAAACCATGAGGCTACCCTGAAATCGCTGGAGACACGGATGGGCCAGGTTTCCCAGCATATCAAGCCAAGGTAAAACGGAGGATTCCCTAGTGATACTAAGGTCACTAGAAAACCCACACATTAGCAATGTAAAGCAATTACAACTAGGAGTGGGAAACAGTTACAAGGGCCGGAGATGAAGAACATACCAAGTGAGGAACCGACCCTAGAGTTACCTACCGTGAACATTACCCCGACAGAGAAAGAACAACCTGCTATCGACACACCTGCCGCGACAGCAGAAGGGACAGAGGAGCAAACAGAGGATGCTGAAGAACCTAAACCTCCTCAGATCATAATACCATGTGAAGGACGTCTTGAAGATTATCGTCATCCACCTCCCTTTCCACAGCGGTTACAAAAACAGGAGTACCAGCTCAAAAAGATTTATGATATTTTTAAGCATGTGCACATTAACATACCGTTGTTAGCGGCCATCAAGCAGATGTCTGGTTATGCAAAATTTCTCAAGGACGCCATGTCAAAAATGTCCAGACTTGGGGAATTCGAAACAGTAAAGATGACAGAAGGATGTATGACTATCCTACACAGGCATCCACCCCAGAAGAAGAAGGATCCTTGGAGTTTCATCATACCATGCATAATTGGCGACAAATTCGTGGGTAAGGCACTTTGTGATCTTGATGCTAGCATAAATCTAATGCCCAAATATGTGTTTCAGAAATTAGGTATTGGACGAGCAAGGCCCACGACAGTCATGCTGCAGCTGGCAGACCGCTCTTACGTACAACTAGAAGGGAAGATCGAAGATATTCTAGTAAGAGTGTATAAATTTATTTTTCCTGCTGAATTTCTTGTTTTAGACTGTGAAGTAGAGGAAAACGAACCGATCATCCTGAGGCGACCCTTCCTAGCCACAGGCAGAACTGTGATCGATGTGGAGAAAGGAGAATTGACCATGAGAGTGAATGATCAAGAAACTAAACATTGTTTTCCAATAAATTAAACATGCTACTGCAGAAGAAGAGTGCAAGGCAATATCTGAAGTAATCATTGACCAACCCTGCATTAGGTCAAGCTGCCATGACAGAAAGATTGGTCACTGCCACAGTAGTCACCTAGAAGACTGTCACGGCAGCAACGACGACAGTGACTCCTCCGAATCAGAAATATCCGACACTGAAGGTTTTGAGGAGGTAAATTTGATAGGCAATCGTCCAGGTAAGTTCTTCGAGCCTCTTAGTTATACCTTGAATGAACATATAATCCAGAAACCTTCGATTGAAAAGCCACATGTTCTAGATCTTAAGCCCCTGTCAGGGCAGCTAGAATATGTCTTTCTTGGTTTAAATGATACGTTGCCCGTAATCATATTTTCCAAGTTAATGTAGAAATAGGAGCAGAAGCTAATCAGAATGCTACAGCAGCATAAGAAGGTCATTGGATGGACAATAGCAGATATCTAAGGCATCAATCTAGCATTATGCATGCACAAAATTCTCTTGGAGGATGATTATAAGCTGACTATTGATGCCCAGAGACATTTAAACGAGGCTATGCGAGAAGTGGTAAGAAAAGAGATTATAAAATGGCTTGACGCCAGAATCATATACGTCATCTAGGATAGCAAGTGGGTGAGCCCGGTGCAGTGTGTACCCAAAATGGAGGCATAATCGTGTTAACCAACGAAGAAAATGAGCTAATCCCAACCAAGACTGTGACCGGTTGGAGGGTTTGTATGGATTACCGGAAGCTTAATAAATCTACCCGGAAAGACCATTTTCCCTTACCATTTATTGATCAAATGCTTGATAGATTAGCGGGGAAACCTTACTATTGTTTTCTTGATTGTTATTCAGGTTATAATCAGATAGCAATTGCACCAGAGGACCAAGAGAAAACTACCTTCACATGCACGTACGACACCTATGCTTTTCGGAGAATGCCATTTGGGCTCTGCAATATCCATGGGCGACTTTTCCGTCTTTAGAGACAGTTTTGAAGGTTGTTTAGGCAACTTACAGAAGGTTCTTGAAAGATGAGAAGAGGCGAACTTGATTTTGAACTGGGAAAAATGTCACTTCATGGTGGATGAAGGGATAGTGTTAGGCCACAAAGTGAGCTGCCGCGGCATAGAGGTAGACACAGCCAAAATAGATGTCATCGAAAAGCTGCCACCACCCACCACAGTCAAGGGGATCTGAAGTTTCTTAGGGCATGCCGAGTTTTATCGACGATTTATTGCAAACTTCTCAAAGATTGCAAAACCCTTATGCCACCTATTGGAGCATAATCGTCCCTTTGATTTTAATACTAAATGTACTGAGGCATTCAGAATTCAGAAGGAGAAGCTGGTAACAGCCCGATCGTACAGCCACCATACTGGAGTTTGTCATTTGAGATAATGTGTGATGCCAGTGACTATGTTGTCGGGGCAGCACTAGGGCAGAGGAAGGATAAGCTCTTCCATGTGATTTATTATGCCAGCAAAACATTGAATGATGCCCAAGTAAACTACACCACGACAGAGAATGAATTGTTAGCAGCGGTGTTCTCAATCGACAAATTTCGTTCGTACATACTTGGAACAAAGGTGGTGGTCCATACAGACCATTCAGCACTGAAGTATCTGTTCACGAAAAAGGATGCAAAACCGAGATTGATACGTTGGATTCTGCTACTGCAAGAATTTGACATTTATATCAAGGATAAAAAGGGAACAGAGAACCAAGTAGCAGACCAATTGTCGAGACTGAAGACGAGAAGGAGTCAATCCACAGACAAGACCAACATATTGGAGACCTTTCTAGATGAGCAGTTGTTTGCTGCCACTTGCACTGTCGCGACAGCCATGGCGGTAGTTAAGCTTTCTGAAACCCCTTGGTACGCTGATTTTGTTAATTACATTGTTAGTGGGGTACTACCTCCTGAACTTAATTACCAAGCAAGGAAGAGGTTCCAAAATGATGCAAAACATTATTATTGGGACGAACCTCTTCTTTTCAAACACTGTGCAGATCAGATTATCAGGAGATGCGTGCCACAGGATGAACAGGAACCTGTGCTTCACCACTGCCATGCTTCTCCATATGGAGGACACTTAGGTGGAAACAAAACCGCTGCCAAGGTTCTGCAATCCAGTCTCTATTGGCCCACACTGTTCAAGGATGCACAAGCTTTCTACAAAGGCTGTGACAAGTGTCAAAGGACCGGGAACATATCGAGAAGGCATGAGATGCCCCTGCAGAAAAACGACGCCAAAACTGTTCAAAGATTTCTTCATAAGAACATCTCCAGATTTGGCATCCCAAGGGCGATAATTAGCAATGAGGGGAGACAGTTCGACAATAGGGTAATTGATGCTGCTTTGAGAAAATACAGAGTAAAGCACCGGATTGCAATAGCATACCACCCTCAAACCAATGGGCAGACTGAGATATCCAACCAAGTAAAGAACATACTTGAGAAGATAGTTAAACCCACTCGAAAGGATTGGTCTCTACATCTCAATGATGCACTTTGGGCCTATAGAACAGCGTTCAAAACACCATTGTGATGTCACTCTATAGACTCAACTATGAGAAAACCTGTCATTTACCTGTTGAGATAGAACACAGAGCTTACTAGACTATCAAGGCAGTAAATATGGACTGGGATAAGGTAAAACAAAAAAGGCTACTAGACTTGAATGAAATTGAGGAAATTCGAGCAATGGCCTACGAAAATGTCAAGATCTACAAGGACAAAACCAAGAAGTGGCACGACAGGAAGCTGCTGTCACGACAGTTCTGCCCAGGGCAGCAGGTGTTGTTGTTCAACTCTAGGTTGAAACTTTTACAGGAAAGCTTAAATCTATGTGGTCTGGTCCTTTCCAGGTTGTCCAAGTTTTCCCTCATGGTGCCATCGCAATCAAATCACTAAAGGACGGGCACCAGTTCAAGGTCAACGGACGAAGACTCAAGCATTATCAGGGGACTAAAGCCCCAAGGATGCAAGAAGTAGTTACTTTAGGAGATGCCCCTCAAGGCATCACTAATTTAACTTAGTTTTTATTTTATTTTATTTTATTTTAGTTATTAGAAATTCAGATTTTATTTATTTATTTTAGGAACCAAGATTTTAATTTAGTTTGTTTATTTAATTATTTTTAGGAATAAATGAAACGAAGCAAAGAGAAAGAATGAACCAGCCCACCGCATTCACAGCAGCCTAAAAAGCCCAACAGACGAGTCTACCGTCACAGCCTGTCATCTGCTGTCACGACAGACGCGGAGAAGACAGCCTGCCACAAAGCTCTCGCGACAGACACGCAAACGCATAACAGACGCGCAGCAGACACAGAAACGCGTGACAGACGCGTCAGAAACCGCATAACAGTTGGCCCCGTTATTCACGCATGTCGTTACAGACCCAACGGGCAGAGAATCCCCGTTCTATATAAACCTTCATTCACTATTCATTTTTCATCTCATTCTCATTCTCTCAACATGCATTCTCTGTTTTAGATCTCAAAAATTCCTTTTCATTTTTCTACAGTCCTTGCAATGACTAGCAGACAAATCCGTCGTAGCGCTGCCTCCACTTCAGCCACAGCAGTATCAACCACGAGCCACAATGCCATTCCCAACCGTTTCGCATCCACTGAATCTGCCATGAAGTACTACAGTTCCTTCCAAAATAGGAACATGTAGAGCCTAAAGTTTTCCACATGGCTCTATTGGGGTGAGCTCTAGATTTGCAAACTTGGTTTGATTCAAAAAAAGGTACCCGAGTTATCCTCGTTGTCCCCTCCTATGGTAGAAAAGCCCCTGATTCTCACCCATTACATTCTACAAACGAATCAAGTTCAGCTCAAGAGGACTCATTCCCTACGCCTTTACGAAGGATCAGTATCCTTACATAGACATAGGTCATATGAGTCTCGAAGGTACTTCCTATGCTCATACGTAGGTACAATATTTTTACATGAGCAAAGCGTTTTACCTCACTTAAAGAAATGGGTCAAAGCTCGGATATAGAGCTTCATTAAGCTTTAAATGCGTAAAATAGAATTAAACTTATAAACGGAAAATTAAGTTAAATTTTATATGAATTCGCAAATTCCGACATGAAAAACAGATTCAACCGACTTGTGGTTTGACTCTCTTTTTTGTAAAAACGAAAATTTTCCCCAGCAGAATCACCAAACTGTCACAACCCTTTCAAGCTCGACTTTTTGAAAACTTTAAAAATACGGAGTCGCCGCCAATCTTTTTTCACGGTGAGATTGGATCACCTAAAAACGAGTCATTTTAATAAAATCATTTTATTTTATTAAAACGACGGTTTTAGACTGCTAAAACCACAAAAAACGAATAAGAGAGTCGGTTACGCATGGGGAAGGATTAGCACCCCCACAACGCCAAAAAACTAGTACCTTATCGGTTACAAAAGGTTTTAAAAGTCAGATTTTGCGAATTTACGTAGAGCTTGAAATTATTGTCCATTTATAAATTTAATCATATTTTAATGGCCTTAATATTCGAAAAAAAAATTCAATCACCGCCAAAACTTCTAGCACTAGCCGATCATTTTTGTTTAGTAAGGCGCCACATTTATATGTTTCTTTAATTAAACAAACAAGCAAAGAAACATTTTTTTAAAAAAAAAGGGTTATCTTCACCAGTGGTCCCTTTTGTTTAGGGTGTGTTTTATTTTGGTCACCAAAATTCAAAAACGAGTATTCTGGTCCTTAACGTTACAAAACGTTTATATTTTAATCACCCAACCATTAGTCTCCGTTACTTAGCTAACGGGTGGCTGACATGGCTCGTTAAAAAAATAAAAAAAATCCACGTGTGAAACAGGCACTTAAAAAAATCCTTCTTTATTCCTCGAACTTTCAAGTTCATGGATTCTGCACTTAAATATGCAGCTTCCATGGCTTCTGGTGTAACTTGGAAATTGTTTGAGCTATCGCAATGGATCGGGACAATTTTCACACCAGTTCTCCACCTCAGATCTCTGTCGAATCTGAACAAAAACACAGAAAGTTGTCCAAATCAGCACAAGTTCTTCACAAATAAATGGAGCTCGAAAGTCGGAACATGGAATTGTTATAAATTTATAATCTGAACATGTTCTTACCCTGGATAGTATGGAGTTGGAACCAGCAAAGCATCACCAGGATCTGTTAAAATGAATGTTAAAAGCTCATTAGCCGCGGTTGCACCGGCAGTTAACACGATTCTATCAGGGTCGAATTTCGCTCTTCCTCCTTTAATCTGCTCCATGAAATTCGTCATAGCCTGTCGGAACGATTTTAATCCATGGTAGTCTTGGAACAAAGATTTTCTCTGAAACCAGTAGCTCCTTTGCCCCAGCTAAATGCTTCAGAATGCTCTTCCAAGTATTTCTCCAACAAATCAAATGAAACCTGTACGAGGAACATGTAAGAATAAGAACACGAATACACGATCACACATGTAACTTGTTTTGCTCAGCCAAGTGGCGACACTTACTTGATTCTTAGCCAGCCCCATCGGTATAACTCCCGATGGGTTGTTCGATTCATTGTAAGGGTTTTTATCATAAGCTTTCCAGCCAGCAATATAAGGAGAGTCTTCCCCATAAGTTTCAGAAACTGCAACTTTTGACAGTTCAACACTAGGTTTCTCAATCTCAATAGCCATTTTCTAACCCTTTTTCTTTTTTGTACAAAAGAAGGAAAGAATTAATAGAAGATAGCTTATTGGAGACTGATGATTGATGAATGAAAACCTTTGTCAATGTCTTGCATTTATATATATGATCCAAACACAAGTTGCCTGGTTTCTTTCAGAATATACAAAAATAAAAAAATATCCATGATTGATTGTATAGTGTAAGCAAAATCAAAGGTAGTGCTGGATACCTTTGTCATTTAACCCGATTGTTGAACCAGTTTGAGGCTGCTGGTAGTGCTGGATACTTGAAAATGAGTCCATCGAAGTGGAGTAACAGCAGCCATCTGTGTAGAAATTGGACTGTGTTTGGGAAGAAGAGAAAGAAAGATGAGAAGGGGAAGGGGAGGAAACACTGTTCATAAAAGGTTCAAGTGCTTCCGTTAATGCCCCCTGATACAGATCTGATGTAATTGCTCCGCTACTAATGAAATCCATTGCAGCTGTCGTTACTTTGAAACTGAACTGGATTTTAAACTAAGAAAAAGAAGACAACCAAAGAAGAAGAAAACGTGACCTGTTTCTTACCAAAACTTGAAGAACATGTCTTAAACCCAAAACTAAACACGTGGTTTTTTTTGTTTTTTTAACGAGCCATGTCAGCCACCCGTTAGCCAAGTAACGGAGACTAACGGTTGGGTGATTAAAATATAAACGTTTTGTAACGTTAGGGACCAGAATACTCGATTTTGAATTTTGGTGACCAAAATAAAACACACCCTAAACAAAAGGGACCATCGGTGAAGATAACCCTAAAAAAAATAAACAACAAGATAATTAAAATGCAAAGATTACATACATAAAAAAATGTGAATTAGAGTGTGATTTAACTTTAAGATAAGTGTGTCCTTCCCAGATCAGGTGAACACCTTTAAATATTTTTAAAATATTTTAAAAAATGAATTTTTATTAATAAAAATGAATATTTAATTTTTCTTTTCTTAAAATAGAAATTTTATTTATTTCAAAAGTGAGTGACTACTTTGTGAGATTTTTAAAACTTATTCCTGAATTTTAAAAAGATATAAGAAAAGTGGCTTTAAAGAATATAATTGACTCAAAAAGGTTTTAAGTATAAACCTTTTTTCTACAAACACAATCTTTTTCTTTTTTTAGAATCAAATCGATCAAACAAACCCTCTTTGAAAATTAAAAAAATATTCCTGATAAGATCCTCTTTTTTATTTTTTTTCGAACAAAACAACTTCATAAAACACCCAAAAAAACGAGTCTTGATTCGAATAATCAATCCAGGTTTCAACCAACATGTATTTGCATCATAACAAAGTAAAAGCAACAGCCAAAATTAATTAAAATTGAAAATAAAATAACATGAATAAAAGAAGAACACCATACCGGGCTTTTCTAAAAACAGGCGGCTTAAATACCAACTAAATACCAACCTTCAATTTAGGCCATTGGATAAAGCCACTTTTATAGTGGCCGTTAGATTAAAAATAAATAAATAAAAAGTTACCCGGTAAACCGGTAACCTTTATGTTTTCGTCTCCATCTTTCACAAAAACATTGGCTCTTCTTCACCAACGCTTCATTTTTTTTCCTTTACCCTTTTCTACTTCTCTTCCCAGAAATCTCTTGAATAATTCTCATTTTGAGGAAAAAAAATTGGAATCTAAAGTTATAAGAGAAGAAACGATGGGGTCTTCGGTGAATTCTAACTCGCATGGGAACCTCGACGAGTAGATTGCGCTGCTAAAGAATACAAAAAACCCCTCTCGTCATTGATGCGTCTGTCCATTTTTCTTGAGCACGACCTAAAAAATTGCAGAGATTTTTTTAAGTTAATTAAGAAAAAGAAAAACCCCATCATTGGAAGTCTACAGAAGAACATAAATAGCCCAAGAAAAATCCTCGAAAAAAATGATCCGTAGATGAAAAGAAAATCAAAGAACAGAAATGTACTAATTTTTTCATGTTTGTTATACTAGCATCGATACCACCTAAAGGTGGTATCGATACCCCCTTAGTGAAATAACATATTTTTCATGTCATCCAAACCAGCATCAATACTACCTAAAGGTGGTATGGATGCCCCCTTGGTGAAATAGCATATTAAAAAAGGTATATACTTTTTTCTCTTACAAAATTGTTACAATTTGTGTACATTTTGTACTCATTTGTGTATATACACATTTTGTATAACAAATGTACTAATTTTTTTCATGTATGCCAAATCAGCATTGATACCACCTAAAGGTGGTATCGATGCCCCTTGATGAAAATTCGTAGTAAAAAAAGTATATATCGTTTTCTCTTACAAAATTGTAACATTTTGTACTAATTTGTGTATCAATGCCCCTTGGTGCACATTTCGTAATATTTTGTGTACATACACATTTTGTATAATAAATATACCAATTTTTTCATGTTTGCCATACCAGCATCGATACCACTTAAAGGTGGTATCGATGCCCCCTTGGTGAAATAGCTTTTTTTTCATGTCTGCCAAGTATGGATGCCCCCTTGGTAAAATAGTTTTTTTTCATGTATGCCAAACTAGCATCGATACCACCTAAAGGTGGTATGGATGCTCCTTGGTGAAATAGTATGGGTGGGAATTGTCGGGTACCCGGTTTATTTCGGTTCCTTTTTTTTAATTCTAAAATTAAAAAAATCACATGTTAAACACAAAAATATTTAAAAAAAAATTAAACTTAAAAGAATATAATCCAAACATAGAAAAAATATAGAGATTTAAAATTAATTTTAGAGTGAAAATATTAAGAAATATAAAATAAAAATATAATTTTAAATAATATATATATATATATTAATTTTTATCGGGTCGGGTACCCGGCCCGACCGGATAATTTTTTTTTTCTTGAAATTACCCGATATCTTAGGTTCGAGTCGTCGGGTCAATTGGATCGGGTATTTTTTCCCACCCCTATGAAATAGCATATTAAAAAAATATATTTTTTTCTCTTACAAAATTGTTACAATTGTGTACATTTTGTACTCATTTGTATATATACACATTTACTTACAAGTACATGAGCCATTTTGAACATTAGAGAAATTGTGTAATAAAAAAGGTATATATCATTTTCGGGTTTTATTTTGATGCACAAGCTGTGTAAATTTTTTTTACACAATCCTTTTATAAAATTTAAAATCTAAATCACAAATCCTAGCAACCTAAACCCTAAGCCCTAAGCTCTAAACTCTAAATTCTAACCATAAACCTTAAATTATATACCCTACATACTAAACCCCTAAACCCTAACATAAAACCCTAAACCCTAAACCCTAAAATTAAAGGGCTTGTGTAAACTAAAGTTTACACAGCTTGTGCATCAAAGTATTTTCCATCATTTTCTCTTAAAAATTTGTATCATTTTGTTTATATTTGCTACTAATAAGTGTATATACACAAATCCTAATGAAACTTGTACCAAAGTATGCTTTTGGGTAAGAAATTGTGTATGTAGACATTTCCTTACAAGTACAAGAGCCATTTTGAACCTTCGTGAAACTGTGTAATAAAAAAGGTATATACCGTTTTCTTTTACAAATTTATACAAATTTGTGTAGATTTGCTACTAATATGTGTATATACACAAATCCTTATAAAACTTGTACCAAAATATGTTTTTGCGTAAGAAATTATGTATGTACACATTTCTGTACAAGTGCAAGAGCCATTTTGAACCTTCGTGAAACTGTGTAATAAAAAAGGTATATACCATTTTCTCTTACAAATTTGTACTAATTTGTGTATATTTGCTACTAATATGTGTATATACACAAATCTTTATAAAACTTGTACCAAAATATGTTTTTGCGTAAGAAATTATGTATGTACACATTTCTGTACAAGTACAAGAGCCATTTGAACCTTCATGAAACTTTATAATAAAAAAGGTATATACCGTTTTCTCTTACAAATTTGTACCAATTTGTGTATATTTATTGTAAACAATTTGTGTATCGCTTTTTACTCGGTAAACAGGTCTGTTGTTTTTTAGCCTGTATTCAAAGGTTGTTTCCTAAAACTCCCCCACCATACCTAAAGTGATGGAAAATGCTTCCTTTAATTCAACAAATTCGGATATAAGCTACTGGAAAATTCGAGCTTCCTCCTTCTCTACTGACAATTCTTCAAGCTTTTTTTAGTGATTTTTCTAGTGTATTTCTGGTGAAAATTACAAGGGAAAGTGGGTTTATATAGGTATTTTACTACCAAAAAACAAGAGAAATTAAAATCAAATCCCCTAAATCTCGTTGAATGCTTGCCAATTTTGTTCCTGATTTAATTCTGCCCTTAATCGCTTTTCCCTTTTATTTTGATTTGATTCTGCTCATGCTTTCTTTTCCTTCTTTGATGCGTGTTTTGCAGATATGATTCCACCATCCATTTTCAAATCTAATTCCAAATTGATTGGCACATGGATTTCCTTTCCTTCTTTGTTTGTATTTTTCTTGGTCCTTTCCTTTTTGCTCCATTTTGAATCAAATTGATTCATTTGTTCCCTTCCATTCTGCAGGTTGAAAGCTGGCGCCAGATGCAGCTGCGTGGTGAAGCACGCGCCCGGGGATGAGGGGAGATCTGCAGGGGTATGGCGCGTGGTATCACGCACGAGAATGTTGGCTGGCTTGCTCTCCTTCTCGTTTCAATCTGGACTATTTGATCCAACGGTTGATAGCTTGCTGCACATGGGATCTAAAAAAAAATAGTTAAGGATTTATTTTGGGTCCAAATGGGGCATTTATTGTATTGGATTTTATTTAATATAAATGGTCTGGTTTTATTTACAATGGACTCTTAATTTATTTTTAGGAATTTTGTTTTATGTTACTAATATACAAATAATATAATAATAATAATAATTATACTAACAACAATAATATAATAATATAGTATAATACAACAAAAAACGAAAATGATGAATTTAGGTGAAAATTCAGTGACAACAAGTGTAAGTGACTTCATTTATAAATTATAAAAGTTGAATGATGTAATTTGTTCAAATTAAAAGTTTGCGATGTAAAAGAGTGTGAATTCCAAGTTTATATCATCTAAAATATAAATTATCCGTGTTAAGGCATAGAAAAGACACCAAAAAAAAGTAGAGGATTTTTGTCAGCGTAATGATAGAACTTGATTATAGTCTTCACTGGCAGTGTGGGCTTGAAATATTGACAAATTCTGATATGCAGCGGGGATCCATTGTTTCTGGAACCATTTTGGATGCAGCATTCAACTAGTAGTGCACTGGTAGTATCAGGGTGGCTTTGGATGAGCTATACCTATAATCACAACACTTTGATCTCGCAAACTACATGCATTGGTCGGCTACGCAGTCACTCAAAACAGATTTATTGTTTTCGGTGCCGGTTCAACCCAAATCCTTTACGCATTGTCTCTCGACAACAGCTCCTCGCAGCCGCCTACACCAGTTGTTGCTTCCGTCCCCTACTATGCGGTTTGCTCCCGACCCGCGCCTATACTCTACTTTCCACTCGTATTTGTTATTGTCTTGCTCACTGATCTGCATCCAAACCGGTTTTTGGCAGCTCTACAAACAAGTAGAATTTTTCAATTCGGAAAAATTCGAGTTTGAAGGAGATGCTCATACATGGAGGAATGGATTAGATGGTAGGGCTAGTACAAATGTGATTGAGTTTGTAACTTCACCAAATAACCCTGATGGACAATTGAACAAAGCGGTTGTTGATGGCCCTAATGTCAAAACAATCCATGACCGTGGCCTCATTTCACACCAATTCCAGCACCTGCAGATGAAGATCTCATGGTGTTTACACTTTCGAAACTTACCGGTCATGCCGGCAGCAGATTTGGGTGAATATTTAGCTACATTGTATGAAACACAATAGCATAATTGAATGATGCAATCGACATATACATTGTGCTTTACACAGGTGGGCAGTTATAAAGGATGAAGCTGTGTTCAACAGAATGACAACATACATGCAACTCAACTCCATTGGTGTTTCCAGAGACACTCAGTTAAGAGCTTTTAAGCTTTTGAAAGCAGTCCTAGAAGAAGGAACTGAAACATTCGACTTTGCATATCGGACGATGGAGACGAGATGGGAAAGATTGGCAGTGACCTTGTTCTTGTCGAACCGCTTCTCTCTTCAGAAATTTAATCCTCAGTATTGCCTTTTTTACAATAAAATCAGGGACTTTCACCAGGTGCTTTATATCATTCTTACCATTGCTATACAACCATACAGAACAGAATGTGTTTTAACTTTATGATTATGGCAGCCTATGCATGGGTAAAATGTGAGAGAGAAGAAGATCACGATTGTTATGCAGTTCTCAAGGCAGCAAATATCATTGGTCGTCAGGGGAATGTGTTTGGTTCGGAAGATCACTATGTTCGACTCAGTCTGGTCCGAAGCCAAGAGTATGTGAAGGATGAGATCAACATTTTGTTGATCAAAAGCTTCCATCACTTCCATGTATGATTGCTTGTATAATAGAAACATGGACAGGGAAAGGTCATGCAGTCCATTGACCTTCTTTGTTAGAGTTAGAGAGAGAAACGGTTCATTTCAATAAACCTTTTAGACCTGTTTCCTTAAGGAATAGTCATGTATATTGAACTTATGAAATGTACATGTCGATACTTAATTGTTCAAACATGTGAAATATTTATGATAATGAATATGAATATTTTTTAAACTAGAGTAAACAGTTGAGTTTCATTAAAATAAAAAATACAATACATTTCCTTAAATACGGTTTTTATCTTACATAAAAATCCAGCAACCATTATCAAAATATTATTGTCTCTATCCAACTAGATGTTACGTAGATGTATGAATGAAGACCCAAAAAAATCAATTGCAGATTGATCCGCTAATAGTTCTGAAAAAAGAGAATCTATACTAGACCATTGACCTTTACTAATTAAAGCGTGTGTCATGTTATTGCTACACGAGCGTCAAACTACCATAAAGAATTAAAGATGGACGAAACCGTTTCACAAGACAAGAAAAATCGCGCCACACAGCCAGATGGACAAACACAACAATGTATGTGAAAAGGAATAATATAAAACAGATGAGATTCTTATTTGGAACTTAAAAAAAACAAATGTAAAATTGTACTGCAAACAAAATTTCTAGTGTGAAGTTATTAGCTAGGCAGGTCTAATGGTTCATGTTAAATAACAAAAGAGTAAAGCTATCTTGAATTGCAATTTCAATATTTCTGAAATCCAAAAAAGATTGAAGAGGGAAAAATAGAAAGAAAGAAAAAAAACTATTCTACCTATACAATGCAAATTTGTACTAGAAACAAAAAGTTCAAGTGTGAAGTCATTTGCTAATGATTCAGGGTTAAAAACATATAACAAGAAGCAAAAAGGAAAGTGGTATTTATGAATGAAAAGGCCTACAAGGCTTCCATTGTTTCACAGCTTCATTTAGGGAATTTGGGACCATAACCGACCATGACGTCACATCTGGCAAAGGTCCTGTTAGGGCAAGATAATTTTGTCCTTGACTTTCAGGCATTCTCTTCCAGTTCACCTACATCAAAAAGAAAATCAAATCTAGGACCGTCACAACTGGCGAGCGTCATGGTTAGCGACTATCCATCTCATATATGACCTTGTAATCTATGCGACATTTATCTTCTAGCAAATAGGATTGTCAGATAATTTATTAACTTCACACTTTTTGATCTTCACCATGACAGTAGTTTCACACTTGGAAGTTGGAACCATAAAAGAAACAAAGGAAATCTAGGACTTAGAAGTTTCTATCTGAGCCTAAAAACTACAGACCTAGTAGACACGACATGAAAAAGTAACACAAATACACAATATATCAAACTCTATATAATATAAATTACCAATGCATCAAAATTCATATCAATATTAGATGCTTTAAACACAATTATGATGACAAAATACGAGAATACCATACAAATGCATGAATTGCCAAAGTCTAGAAGAGTGCAAAAGTTATTCCTTTATCATTGAAAATATAATAATTCAACTAGTGAATTGGAAATTCATTAGTAAGAAAGCTAAGGAAGGGGACGTATGCTCCTTGTCTGAAAGACAATGGGCGATATCTAATCACCAGTTTGAAGGGGAGTGTGGAAAATATTGTGTTATCATCTTTTTCTTCTCTTGTGAAAATCATGTAAATATCTTGTTTCTAAAGTTTAGGGATTAGATTACTTATTTTTAGGTATTGTTTATTTCCTTGCGTAACCATTACCTAAAATGAAATGCAAGCATTAAGGTAAACATATCAAAATAACCAATTTAGACATATTCTGAAGTTCGCCCATTTCAACATGTTTCCACTAAATATACATAGTTAAATTTAGATATTTCATATCAATTTAAAGATCCTTCGGGTTAACTTCTTCAACATGTGTCCACTAAATATACATAGTTAAATAAGTTGTTTCCTATCAACTGAAAGCTCCTTTGGGATAACTATTTCATTGCAGGGCATCAAAGACTCCATCAAGAATACTACACCTGTGTAGTGGTTTGGTTTGCATCAAGTTTTTCTTTCATTCGTCTTCTTGTTTCAATCCAGGCTTTGATCTCGGTTTCTGGGTCCATATGCTAATTCACTTATACACAACAAGAGAGGGTTTGTTTAAGGCTTTGAGTTATATACAAAAGATAGGACCTTTGAGTTCGATGTGATTTAGTTTTCCTTCAGTCTTTAGTCAACTTTATTTCTTGATTCAGTTTGTAGTTTCTTTGTTGGTTTCCCTTTCACTCCCAGGCCTATGTGCTAATCCAAATATTCAAATGATTGCGTATCAAGTATGTTAAATAATATAAAAGAAGCAAAAGCTAAATAGCCCAGTTGGCTCTATATTTCCATTCGTTTTGAACTATTCAACCATTTTGTTAAATATTTCCAGAAAACAGCATTGTTTCCCATTCTCATTCAAAAAATAAAAATAATGACAAAAATATAACGAAACACAGAGAAACAAACAACATACTTGTCCAGGAAATGCTTCAGCTAATGCCTTGATGGTTGAGTTTTGTATCCAAATTTCATCAACAGATTGATGGTGTACTTTTCCATCTATGGATGATTCGCTTACCCCGCCACAATTCACCATAAGTCGACCATTGGGCATCAACCTATCACTTAGTTCCAACCATATTTGGACCTGACAAAGGCAATTATAAAACATGTTGTGAGCTGTCAAATATGGACATGTAGCAAACAAATCATTACTGTTTGTGTAACAGATGATGATCTCGTAGACCTCAGTCATAACTTATTTGACCAGCTCCCTGGTGTTATACCGCAGTGTGCATGGTTCACTTTTTACCAACAATTTAATCCATCTTCTTTAGCATGGGTTTATCTTATCATTTACTTTGACATTTATCATTTATTGTTTCCTAAGTTCATCATTTTGGGTTGTCATTATCATCAACTGATTCTAATTCATTTCTGAAGATATCCTTATCATCTAAGCCAAATAAAGTCCAGTACATTTGACTGAAAAAGTTGTGGAATTTATGCGAATGAACCATTTCAATGAAAACTTGTCAAGAGGGATTTCTCTCTCAAAAGGGCTCAACTTTTCGATTCCTTATAGTATTTTTGTGTGTGTCTTCCTTCAAAAGACAGAGTCTTCTGAGAAACAAGAAGTAAGAGTGGATGGTAGAAGCCAAAAAGGAAAGAAGGATCACAGCACCCTACTCAGACATGAACCCTTCAGAAGAAGGGACTAAATCGGGAACAACTCAATTTGTTGGACTGGGAAATGGTACAGGAAAGTTAGACACTTGGATTTCCTATAACACACCATGTGATGTTGTGACTGATTTAGGACAATATATAAGCACGAATAAATAGAATTAGTTCCTATTATGCATTTTCATATTTGAGTTCCGGAGCTGTTGGATGTTCATAATTTACCGGCTTCTTATATATTAAGTGTTGGGAATTTTGGTAACATCTTGGTTTGCTAAAAATTTACTAGTTTTTGAGTCTAAAAGTTAGGTTTTAGGTTTTGCTTATGCTAACATATTTTTAAGCAGTTTGCTAGCTCTCTACTTGATAAGTCCTTGTTCAACTATGACTGGAAGATGTCTGTACATATGAGAGTTCATCGTAAAGAAAATGAAACTAGTCTGATGCTTGATGAAGCAATGGACCTTATATGTCAAATAAAGGATCCAAGCATAAGCTTGGTGATTTCTTCACCTTTGCTATTCTAATTTTGTACTCTTCACAAGAAATCCTATCGAAGAAAATCTCATAAAACAAAAAAGTGTACTGTTTTAAAACCAAATTACACCTGCATTCATCAAATATTAAAGCCTAATGCAAAATTTCCACAAATAGTGCTCACATTACTAGAACTATAGCCCTTTATCCCTTATTTCTTCACTAAGCCTCAGCCCTATCATAACTCTATACAAGCCCCACTGATTTTCTCTGAACAATCTATAAATAATCTCTAATATGTTTCATCATTGCCACATAGTACATACCTCTTGCAACTGCGACAGAACCTTTCCATCAGAGAACAAGTCAATGATGATGCCTGAATGTTAATTGTCACAAGTTAGGAACAAAGGGGTGCAAAAGCCAACATCATGTTTTAGCTGAAAATGTAGATGCTAACTGGCATATGAACCTAAAGCCAGAAAATAATAGCCTTCTTGAGGTCATCATAATAAAAAAAACTTGATCAACTCAACCTCCAGCAGCTTATTTCTAGGAGATATATAGGAGTCAATGAAGTTAGTGTGGAACAGGATAATATATCCAGGAGAAAATGTATGTGTTTGTGATCTTAGAAAGTCAAATAAGCATGTTATGCATAAAACTAAAACTGAAATCTCACCAGCATAGCCTGAAGGAAGATGATGTTCAGGTGAAAAGACATCACCAATGCGAACTTGAAGCCCACCACCAACTTCATTACACCTCTCAAGATTGGATAGCCCAAAATATTCTCTTGCTTTATCAATTAACTATTGTACAAAAAAGATATAATCACCATCTATCAAGAGAGGAAGCAATTGAGAGTGTGATCTTCATGGATTTAAATATTTAAACCCTGAAAAGATGGATCATAAGTATAGCAAATGTCACCTTATTAAATTCTCAAGTGGTATGGAACTATGATGCATAAGATGAACAGATCTCTATTTTAAGTGAGTCAAAATAAAGATGATAAATGCAGCTACCTGTAATCAAGTTGTTTAATAACTTATATTTCAATTTATGTTAATAATTTGACTGTGACTACCTAGTGTTTTATACTATGTTGCTCCAACTCTTGCTTTTTCTTACAGTATCCATGTTAGACAAACATGGGTATGGAGGTCCAACCCTCCAAATATATGAAAAACCTTAGAAAGCTCACATTGTGCCCATGTTAGACACATACCCAAATCCAACACTAAAATCTGAATCCATGTAATATAAGTTCTATAAGGTTCATCAAGGAAAATAAATGTAGTAAAAACTTGAGTTGCATTAAAAAGAGTTCAAATATTAACAAAAATAAGTAAATAAATAAAAATGAATAGACTTTCTGCTTCATCTTTCCTTTTCTTTTTAAGAATCAACCTGATACACTTAAAGAAAGTTATTTGATTTGTTGTGGTTTAACCAAGGGCATCTATTCAAGAAACAAAAACTGCCTTTATATAAACCTTTTCCCATTTGTTTGCTTCCCTTTTACTGCATATACTAATCCTATAATGCCGGGTGCAAAATTCACAGCCAATTAGAGGTATCATAAGAAGTTGATGTGTCATATCATTTTGCTAAAACACAAGATACTGGTAGAAATTTCATTAGAACTTAAAGCTTTAAAACATCAAATCTTCTCACTCTCTCTTTCTATATATAAGCATTATTATTTTTATAAAATATTCATAATCCTCCTTGTATTAAAGTGTAATAGCATTGGATGGTCTACCACAGTTACCTTTCAAATTAGGGAACAAAATCAACAACAATATAGAACCTTTATGAAGCAAAAGTTAGTGAAACTCTTACTTGCAGTTTTTATTCCTCTAAAACATGCTCAAATCCTATCAGACATAAGACTCCATTGGGAATGATGGTAAGATCAACAGTGGTGGCGGTTGGATTGACAACCCAATGGTTAGATGAAAAGTGAAAACCAATGATGAGTCAAAATGTGATTGGAAAAACCCAACAGCGGGTAAGATGAAATGTGGTTACGTGAGAAATGACTACTAGGAATGTTAGATAAAGTTGGTACACTAAATATAATCTTAGAGAGTAATAAATTTGAAATTTACTTTTTCATCCCAAATTAGGTTTAAATGACCTAGTTAAGGTTTGAGGACACGAATTCTATTTGGATTAAGAGAAACTGAGACTGGATGCAGAGAAGTAAACACAAGAGAAGAGAAATAATCCCTTAAAATGCCTCTTGTAAAAGTGGAGTGATATTGAAAGAAATCAAAGCAACTACTAATTGGCATCAACATGATATGGAGAGATATAAAACACCATTAGTCGTAGAAATACATCATGCAACTTGAAATGATAATTTCCCAGAAATCTTAAATACATTATCATTAGATATTATGTTTCTTAGGCTAAGAGTTAGAGGAATTCTAAGTAATGGACTTTAATTAACAGCGCTCTATGTCGGATTAGGGAGAAACCCAAGCATATTATGGTCAAATAGAAGACTTACCATTGAGGACCAACAATATTAATTATATTTATAAATGTGAATAGGAAAACGGAAAGCATGAGTTAAAAAACATTGTATGGGCAAAAGAATGTTAGTGATACCAAATTGCAAAATACATAACATGCACTTGTTAACATAAGTTTATCCTTACTATTTCATCAATCTCCCAACCCTGAAGCTGCAATGAAGGCCACACTTCAAGCATCAAATGTGCAGCTGTTCCACCGCCCTACAAACAAATTCACTAATTTCAACTTATCAAGAACAAAAGTGCAGCTGAATCAGATAAAAGATGAAATGTGTTACCAGTCCGTAGATTGCAATAGGACCTTGAGGAACAATTGGTGGCAAACTAGCGAATTCGTCCTAAATTTTAAGGGGAAAATAGAGAGTTAAAACAGGGTTCAGAAAATCTTGTTTCCCACAAGAACAACATACCCAGTATGAGCCAGTCCATTTCTCATCACCCTTTTGTAGAACGCTATGGATACTATCTGCATTGGAATGAAGACACTGTAAAATGATAAGGTGTGGCTGATAAATGTTTTAAAGAAAGAAAGAAAGAGAGGAAACGTACGAGTGGAATCGAGTAGCAGCATCCTGGATTCAGCAGTGTCGACGATGAGAATGTCATTGTATGCAGTCTTGATGGCCGTCAGCACTTGGAAGGTTTCTTCTTCTTCTTCTGGTGGCGGTGGCGATTCGTCTTGTTTTGGATAAGCATTTGGGGGTGTTTCTTCATGTTGGGTTGTTAAGTCAATTTTGGTACAACGACAAGGGCGAGAAGCGGGTGAAGAGGATTTGAAGGTTGTAGGAGGGAAGAATAATGTCGGGGCAGCCAGATGGGGCGATGCTACTGCTGATTGTGTGAATGGAATCGGAAAGCAAAACATTGCTTTCTATGTGTGTTTTAGTCGTTTAGAGATAGGATGAAATATTATGAGAGAAGCTGAAATGCCAAATGCCCCAACACTGCCTTTATACATACATACATACATATTATGAGTAAATGAATAGTTGGAATTACCGTAGAAAATGAAAAATTATCATAAAAAATAAAAAAATAATCTTAGTCATTTATTTATTTTCATCCAACGATTTTTTAAATGTGTAAAATTAACAATAAAATTCTTTTACATTAGGTAAAACTTTGCATCAGGTAAAACTTTACACCGTTGGATGAAACTAAATAGATGGTTGAAATTAATAATAGAAAATAAAAAAAAATTATCACAGGAAAAAATAAAGAAATAATCTTAGTAATTTATTTACTTTCATCCAACGGTTCAATAAAGGTAAAAAAAGAAGTAATTGAGTTTTACGATAACAACCCATTTATATATATAACTATACACAAGCTCTTAAGTTTAAAGTTTAAGAATTTAAGGTTAGAGTTTAAGATTTAAAATTAGTTTATATTTTGATACACATATTGTTTAAAAAAAATATTACAACCCTTCCTTAAAAACCAAATTTTAAAGTTATAAACATAAACCTTAAACCCTATGGAAAAACAAATTTAGATCATAATAAGGTCATTTTGGATCTTATAAAATGGATTTTCTAATTTTTCTTCTTTTCTATTTTTTCTCTCGTTTTCTCTCCCTTTATCTCCCTCAACGTCATCGCTTCGGCCATTGTTTTGAACATCGTGGTCGGAGACCGACGAGTCCCAAAATTTTACAAAAAACTCGCATCACCCTAATGAATGTGAATCTAACATCATTTTACCTGAAAACACCTCAAACTTCACAAATCTCGTATTGATACCATCATTGTTGTACATTGCAGGCCCGTTCCAAAAGTTCTGGAGGCTCTGTATTACTTTTTAAAACGAGGCCCTAAAATATTTTAAAATAAGACAAAATTTTAAAATATTTATCATATTACGACTGTTTCTAACAAAATAAAAAATTTACAAACATATGAAACCAAGACAATCAAAGTGTAACTTGCATGAGAATGCTAATAAATTTATGATACTAAAAAATGAAAAGAATAACTTATATCCCATCAACAAAATAAAAGAAGAAGAAGAGCACTATACATTCAACAAGACCACCGAATTGAAGAAACAACCTTCAAACTTTTAAAATTTTCAAAATTTTCAATTAGAAATTTAACTTCCAAAACACTAATTAAAAGTTGTAATATGAACTTTTTTTCCGGTTTTTAAATGATGAATATCACTAATTAGTAGTTGAATCTAGAGTAATTGAAGAAGACTTAAACTAGGATGGACATAAAAAAGAATTTTTTTTCTTCCGTTAAGCACCATAAATTTGGTGGTTCTTTTAAAAAGAATTGGTTTCAACTGAATTCTTGAAATAATAAGAGAGAAAATTAGAAGAGTTTTCTTTTTTGTTGAATCTTGCCATGAGAATTGATAAAGGAGGGATAACAAGAGTTTTTTTGGTTAATGTAGGGAACAAAGAATCAGTGAGGAGAGAAAATTGATGTAGAAATTAAAATGGTTGAATTTCACTGAGTTTTCTTCACGCGTGCTTGTAATAGGGAAAATATTTTTTTTTTGAGTTGGTAATTTTTTTTCAAAATATGAGGCCCCTAAAATTTGAGGTTCTGTGACGTATCGCATGCCACACTTATAAATAGACAGGCCTGGTACATTGTCATGATTCGGTCACCATTCACGTTGATACCGATGTCGAAGGAAAGCTTTCCTTGTCCCTTTTCAATACTTCATTTCATATTTCCATGAAACTAAACAAAAAATGCATGATAACTCAAATCAAATCCCGAATACAATAACTCCAATTTGTGCCCTTTTATCGTTTGATCTTTATTGGATTGAAATATGTTACTCTCTACTACACTTTTAGACAATAGGCGTTAATAATCCAAGAAAATAAAATAATAATAATAATAATAATAATAATAATAATAATAATAATAATAATAATAATAAGTAAAATCAAAATATTTACATTATTATTAAAGCGAACATGATTAAATATGAATAAATCAAATAATATAGAATCGAATGAAATTGAACATTCAAATCATCCTTTCGCTGTTGTTATACTTGAATCTGCTTGTACGACTTTTCTCATGTGATCCACTAAATACCAAAACATAGCTTCTCCTATATTTTCTTTATAACATGTAATAATAAATTGCCAAGGAATTAAAAATAATGAATTCAAATAAAGTAATTTAAAGATAAATTGTAATTCGATTTAGGAGAAACAAGTTGAGGCATGTGAGAACACAATTTCCTTAAGACAGATTTTCAGTCACTCTTGTGGTGCTTGAGATACATCGGTCGTATGTCTCACACAATACAACAACTAGATGATCAATTCTGGTAGCACGTCTGCAGAGATCACAAAATGTAACATTGCCTTCCTCTATCGTCGAAAACAATTTAGAAGATCACATAGTAAAAATAGTAGAAAATCTCCGTGTTTTTGTTATTGTAGTCGTTAAACCTAGTGGGTTTGCATACTATTTATAGGGCAGGAGTTTCGTTGGAAATAAAATTTATAAATTATTTGAATTCTATTTGAAATATAATTCATTAATTAAATAGCATTATCAAAATAATATTTGAATTAAAAGATGATATTTTATCCTTTTAATTTTAGAATATTCAAAAAATAATATCCAAATTTAAAGATAATATCTTATCATTTATCCTTTTTATTTGAGATATTAAAAATGCTACATTTAAGGAAAACTATCTTGTAATGAGTTAAAATATCTATAAGCCCACGAAGGGCCCGATCATTCTAGCTATTCACATTACACATATCATATCGGCTTAAGTTATTCAATTACCACCAAGTAGAGTTTTGTATATAAACACATCTCACGCTTGGTAACTCATCAATATGGGATATAAACTTTTCAATTTTCCTTAACTCAAATCACAAGCCTACTTTAAGCATCAGTCTCTCATTCATCACTCACCCGTTTTGAGCGTATGATATATCGTTGTAAAGGTCTCATGGAGTAGAATATGAGGATGTAATTTCATTATTCGAATATCCACTTTTACTCATAGAAAATATGCCTCAAAGTTTCCACTTTATCATATTTTCCAGCAATCCTCTACATGAATGAAATTGATTTAATCAAAAATATTTTGACACGATGTGGTGATAGAATCTACGATCGATAGCTGCATAGAATAGGTAGGTGTCCACCTTTGAACCTTTCCTTGTGAAAGTATATTTACTTCACTAGCTGACTAATAGACACGATGTCCTTGAACTGTTCTGCCATTTGTGTAAACGATGATATACTTCACACAACTATTTCCCTGACAATAATATTAGTTCTCATGAGTATGTCCATATAGCAGTGGACATATCCTGGTTCTGCAAGAGTTTGAGAGGACTATGCCCAATAGTCTCCTTGAAGTGGCTCACTTCACTCTCACATAGGTAACTTATGTTGTTTGGCTCACCGAAACACACAATGGTCATTAAAAGCTTTGCTTAGCCTATTCTACCTTTGATCACTGTTAACATCATAGGAACATCTAAGTTAGGATTGTGTAAATATTAAGAGATAATTATAGATGATATCCTAAAAGTTAGCTGAGATGTTGTATAGATGTAACGTGATTATATCCTATTATCTAATAAGGATTAACTTCTTAGGAGTAGTTTACTTTAAGTTAAACTCTTGTACTTTGAGTCATTAATACTCCTTGTAACATGATTCAAATAGAGAATAATAATATAAAGTTTTCTTCTCTGAAATACCTATTATTCACATGGTATTAGTTTTGGTGTTTCGATCCAGAAATCTAGTAATCATGGTTCAACCAGAAAGTTCAGAAGTTAGTTCTCAATCTGAACCATATGTGTCTGATTTCAGTTTTACATATGCCTCTCCTTCACACATTATGTCTTATAAGTTAAATGGAAAAAAATATTTGCCTTGATCTCAATCTATGAGACTATATATTACCAGGAGAAGGAAAGTTTTCTATCTCTCAGAACTGATGGAAATTCTAGAGGAGTTGGATCCAACCAACAACAAATGGCTCAGTGAAAATACCATAATTATGTCCTAGCTCGTCAACTTCATGCCTCTTGAGATTGGTGAGAATTTCATGCTCTACAAGACAACTACTGAGATTTGGAGGGCTAGTCGAGATGCATATTCTAGCGCAAACAATACCTCGGAGTTATTTGGTATTGAAAACCAAGTCAAAGAACTGAGACAAGGCATTGGACAATAACTCAATACTTTGGTATTTTAAATAAATTTTGGCAACAAATTGACATGTATGAGTTGAATGAATGGAAGTGTGTGGATGATATTGCCTTCTACAGAAAGTTGATCAACTAGAAGAGAGTCTTCCAATTTTTATCTAGTTTGGATAGGGAATTTGATGAGGGTCAACAACAGGATTCTGGATACAAAGTCGTTGCCTAATGTGAGGGAAGCCTTCTTTTTAATTTGAAGAGAAGAAATCAGGAGAACCTACATGGTGCCTGAACTTGTACACTCTGAAGAATCTGCTCTAATCACCAATATTAATTCCAGCAATGTAAGGACAAAGGGTAAACCCTGGTGTGATCATTGCAAAAGAGCAGGGCATATGATGTACCAGTGTTGGAAATTGCATAGAAAACCTACAGACTGGAAACCACAGATTTCAAAATGAGAGGGAGATGCAAGCTAATTTGGTTATTCCTAGAAGCTCTTCCTCGAGAAATTTTAGTAAGCAACAACTCGAAGAATTTAAGCAACTCTTTACAAGCTTGACTCCTTCTAATGAGTCCTCTACTACCTTTACTGCCAATAAAGGTAGCATATCTTTTCTTTCCAATTGTAATTCTACACCCTGGGTTGTAGACTCTGCTGCATCAAACCACATGATGAGCAATCCTTATGTCTTTCACAAACTCAACAAATTTCAGTCCTCGTCAACAGTTAGAACAATAGATGATTCTTTGTCAGTTATCTCAAGAAGTGGTCCAGTAAAACTTAATGAGACTATTTCCTTGAACAATGTTCTTTATGTTCTTACTTTTTCTTTCAATATTTTGCCTGTCAGCAAGTTATCTACTGATCTACATTGTGATATACGATTTTTTTTTATGTTTGTGATTTTCAAGCACGGGGTTCAGGGACAGTGATTAGCAGTGTTAAGCTAAGCAACGTCTCTACATTTTTCAGGCTCTTCTCCAAATAAACAAATCTACTCAAGCTGCTACCTTCAAACTACAAATTTACCTACTACTCTTTCGAGTGATATAATGTTATGGAATTTCAGGTTAGGTCATTTGAACTTTCATTATATTGCCAAGTTGTTTCCTCATTTGTTTGTGAATAAAAATCCAATGTTTTTTTGTTTGTGATATATGTCAGCTTGCCAAACACACTAGAACAAGTTATCCTTCTACATTTACACCACCTTCACCCTTGTCAATAATCCATAGTGACATTTGGGGCCCTTATAAGGTTAAAAACTATACTGGCTCTGGGGTGGTTTATTTCCTTTATTGATGACCACTCTAGAACAACTTGGACTTATTTGTTAAAAGAAAAATCTGAGGCTGAGAATGTCTTTAAAACCTTCCATAACATGGTAGTAAATCAATTTCAGAGTACTATTAAGATTCTAAAAATAGATAATGGTAGTGAGTATTTTACAAAAACCTTAGGTTCTTATTTCCAAGAGAAGTGCATTCTTCATATTACTTTATGTGTAAACACTCCTCAACAGAATGGGGTGGCTGAGAGAAAGAACAAACATCTCTTAGAGGTCACTAGTCTTTAATGTTTTTTACCGGTGTACCTAAACATTTTTGGTGAGAAGCTTTACTCACTGCTACATATTTGATCAATCGAATGCCTAGTAAAACTCTAAATTTAAAGTTCCTAGAGATATCCTTCTAAATGTCTTTCCACATTTCAAACCTCTATCATTTACTTTACCTTTTCGTGTTTTTGGATGCACTTCTTTGTTCATATACATGCTCAATCTCGGGTAAGTTGGATTCTAGATATGTCAAATGTGTTTTCCTAGGTTATTCCTCGAGTCGGAAGGGCTACAAATGTTACTCACCAACCACGAAAAAACTCTATACATCAATGGATGTCACATTCTTTGAAAACAAATCTTACTTTCCTATTTCTGAAATTCAAGGGTAGACTTTACAGTAACTTCAGCCATTGGAGTATAACCAGACCTTGATTTCTTTACCTCAACAACCTGTCCCTACTGAAACTCAATCTCAGCAGCCTACACATTCTCCAGATCTAGAGGATATACATTCACCTAGTCCCAAAACTCCAAAAAACCTTAACTCCACAACTTAAAGATAAACAACTCAATGTTTATAAAAAGAGAAAGAGACCACTTCCAAAAAAAACATTGCTCAGCCTAGCATTTGTCAAGAATTGGAACTGGATTCTGCAGCCTCAAAAGGTAATATTGTTCCTCTAAATGTTTCTCCCATTATTGACACTATAGACCTACTTATTGCCCAAAGGAAATGTGTTAGAAAATGCACATCTCATCCCATTGAGAGGTTTATTGCCTATGGGAAATTAATGCCTGGTTTTAAAGCATTTACAACTAAGATGGACAATATCATTATTCAAAAAAATTGTTGATGAAGCACTAAAGGATCCTAAGTAGAGAAAGGTAGTAGAGGAAGAGATCAAAGCTCTTCAACTCAACCAAACTTAGAACTTGACTAAGTTACCGAAAGGGAAGAAGACATTTGGTTGTAAGTGGGTGTTTACGGTTAAGTTCAATTCATATGGCAATTTAGAGAGGTGTAAAGCTCGATTAGTAGCAAAAGGGTACACACAATCCTATGGAATTGATTATTAAGAAACCTTTACACCTATGACAAAGCTCAACACCATTAGAGTACTTCTAGCATAAAGGTTTAAACCTTTGCATGATGGAATGACACCCTTCCATAAGGTGCATTTAGATGAACGTATTTCATCATTATACGTTTGAGGCTCAACCTCTAGCATAAAGGTTAGAAAATCTGATCAAAATGAATTTTCTACCATTGCTTGTTTATTTATTTGTGGCTCTATTTCAATCCCCTTGTTGATCATCGAAGCTATCTTCATTGATTGTCTCTAAAGCTCGTTTAGTTGAACTTCGATCAACTTCCCTAGATTTACAAGGGAATACATTTTCAAAGAAAGATGTATTCTTTGATTCCATTATCATATTCTTGTGAATCTCAAGGTTCTTTGATTTATACACAAGAAACTAATGTGTTTCTATATTCTACATAGCCAACACAATCCACCATTTTGGGGATATATTTTTGTTTGCTTTGGTAATGAGGTTGTTACCTTTGCAAGACACCCCCACATTTTTAAGTATTTGTAGGAAGAGTTTATTCCCTTATATAACTCATGTGGTATCTTATCTCTTTAATTTTGGGGAACCTTATTTAAAAGGTAATTAGCTGATTGAACAACTCCCCCACATGTTAGGCACATTATAGTACCAACTTTACTCATATAGAGCTTCTCCACATCTTAATCCTTTAATTAAGAAAATACACATAACATTATTTTTTGCCACCATCAATGAACGAAATAAATGTATTTCTTCAAACAATGTTTTTCCATGTCAATTGTTACGTAAATAACATTGACCTTGTTTGGAAATCTATAGTCCCAAGACATGTTCCCCATTTTTATGGCAATTGAAGCATTTTCCATGAAATTTTTCTTTTTGATCACATCGTCTAATCCGCAGTTTGTTTTCTTGAAGTCTTTTATGACTTCCACTACGTTTGTCCTGGTAATATTTGTCTTAGCAATATTTACCTTAGCAACATTTTGAAGGTGGTAACAACATTTACCTTATCATCTCTAACAACAAGAGGATCATCCTTCAGATATTTGACCAGGTTTATCATGGTCAAATATGCAATATTTTTTTGTTGCCACGTTTAGAAATTCTTTCCAATGAATTCCACTGGTTTTCCATTGCGTCACATAGTCACAAACTAGAAACTGAAGATTATGAATCTGTTAAAAGTTAGGAATTTAGTCAAAGACTAAAACCAAAACCAGAAACATAATATTCAACTTTTGTTACACGTCAGGGATTTAGTAAACTAAAAACCTGAATTAAAAGTTCACATGGTCTAATAGAAACAACAATAATAGACAATGCAACATGTAGGTAACTTATGAAAAGAGAGGTGATACACTAGGCACGCTTAAATACCAGCTCTTTCAAAGAACCAATTATAGACATGTACTTTTATATTTTTTTCAATCATCGTTTATGGGATTCATTCTCTTATGCTTAAGGAAGTTGAAACCCCCTTAGCCCGGCCTAGACGTTTGACCCGAACTACGAAGATTACATGGGGAAAACCAAAGTCAACCCAAAAGTTAACCTTGATTAACGACCTTTTTTTTCTTTTTATGTTTTCTAGATGCTCAATATTAACCTATATGTTTAGCAAATTAACTCAGCAAAAGCGGCACAACGAATGAAACTCGAAAAAGGACTCAATTGAAAAGAATCGTCTTTTAGGGACTAAAATGTAAATTCTCAGATTTATAAGGGCTAAACGAGTTTTACTGTTACAAGTCCAAAGTTAATCACATAACATGCCATCAGGTCAAATTTCACCTCAAACGGATCTTTCCAACTCATTGAATTAAGCAACCAACATTTAGGGACCAAAATGTAAGAAACAGAAACCCAAAACAGTTCAAAATTCAAACCCAACGGTCAGGCGTTTCGATACGGATGGCCCTGTACCAAAACGGTCGTTTCAAAATAGGGTTGACCGTTTCGATACTCGGGTGCGTTCAGAGACCCGTATCGAAACACCCCCTTCCAGTAGCAAAATCATTTCGATACGCCTTCACCCGTTCCGAAACCTTATGGCCATTTCAGGCCCCTGTTCCGAAATATGCAAGGGCGTTCCGATACGCCTTGCCCTGTAGATTTTGATGGTTTTTCATGCTTAAACACGTTCAAATCATTCCCAAGACATGTCACATCATGCATACAACATGGATTCACATCAACATTCATCATATCGAGACATTAGCTATATCATGGCAACCAACATGCAAGTAAAAGTACTAAAGACATGCTCCCTAGCCCACCAAAACAATAACAAGCAAAAACCATCATCCATAACCAAAATCAAACCATAAAGGCCAATTACATCTCAAAAGTAACTATCCAACATGCTCAAGGCAAAGGGAAAACATTCTCAACCATGCAATAGCATAAACCCCACCCATTGCCTTTTATTACACCGAAGCAAAACCACATACTTTGCAAGATTAAAAGCTTGAATTCCTCTTGCCTACTTGCTGCCTTCAAAGCCTAGTTTTCTGCATTGATGAAACAAAAGAGCGTAAGCACAAAGCTTAGTGAGGATCGCTAAATAACATTCATCAATGCATGTCTCATATTTTGCACAACCAACACTTCACATCTCATGCCATTTTATAAAACATGTCTTCTTAAGACCTCAATGCACTTTTTAACAACATGCTCACATGCATCATTTTAAAACAACAAATAAACCTTTGCTCATGCTTTAACAAGCATCACATGCATTCTTGTATCATACACAAATATCTCATGCATCCTTGCATCATATACAAGCATCTCATGCTTCATATTATTCATTTACATTATATTGGCTCACAAGTGATAATCCATAAACCATTTCAACACAAGACACATTCAGATACGCGAATTACAAGCGTTGTCCCTCACGCTTTATACAAACTACCGGACTACACAAGGTAGAGATTAATGGCACAATCACAACTTCTCAACACCCGTGATGGAGATTAATGGCACAATCACAACCCCTCAACATCACTCATCGATAGTTGTATAATCCCACTAACGAGAGTATAGGACACATACACAAGACTCACACACGAGACTAACCATTCACCGTTGTGATCTTAACCTCAATCGTTAGGGTACTTGGATGGAGATTACGACACAATCACAACCCCTCGACATCCAAGGCGACTTTATTCACGGTGCACCCAATCCTATAGCCGGGTAACTATATCCCATTAAAGTAACCAAAAACCATTTTCATCACTTGCCAATATAATCATTTAACTTTAATAATCCACTTTTTTACAAGCATAACCACAATGCCATTTCCACAAGAATAACGTGCTTAACATCATATGCATTCAACACATGAAAACCAAGGACCACTTCCCTAGTGCATCCTTAACGTAATGACATTAAAATCCAGCATTAAACCATGCTTAAAAACAGTAACAAAACCACATTTATGTCAAGTGCATTTTCATCAAAACATAGCACATTTGCAAGAGAGATTTCCGAACCACTTACTCTTGAGCTTAGATAAGTGTATCAAACTTACACTAAGCTCCCAAGATCACGCTCAAAGCGTTACAAAGCAGGAAATTGCATTTCCACTCACCGATACGCGAAGCCTTGATCGCCGACACGAAAATTATCCCTCTAGAGTCTCCAAAATCACCTCGTTTGCTTTCGAATCAAGATCCCCTATTTTCGCATCATCAAAACAGAGATCTAAATGCATTAAAATGCATTCTAACACTAGCAACAATACACAACAGGTTGCTTATTTAAACTACACCAAAATACCCTTCCAAAACAACCGAAAAACTCAATCGATTGCTTCCTAAACCAAGCCCAGCCATCATGCATCACTTCCAAACAATTATTAACATCAAAACACTTCTAATAAACAACATAACTCATCCTTATACCTCCAGCAAGCAAATTTCCACCATTTCACCCCAAAATCTCACTTAAAACTACCAAGAAACTCAAGGATCACAAGGATTTCGGGATCTACATTATCAACACCTCATTTTAACATATAAATCAACTTAGAAATCATTTGAAATCAACACAAAATAGAGCCCAACTCATCCATTTCCAAAATTAAGATTTCAACCACAATTTCACAAGATTTTGATCTCCAATCAAAACTATAATGAAAACTCAACCAAAAATAGTATTTAGAAGCAAATATCTTGGGAATTTCAATAAAGAACTTAGATTAGAGGTTGAGAAATGGATTTACCTCCAATCCTTGCTTTTCTCAATGGATGACAAGTTTTCCTTAGTGAAATCTTTAAGAACTAAGAGAGATCTCTTGAAAATGATTTAGGAAATATTGAGAGAGTTTTTGGAAGTGAGAATTCTGGAAAAAGATGAGTGAATTTGTGTTTGGCTGAAAATGAGAGAGATTTTGGTAGTTACGTAATTGAAATCCATTAACCACCTTTTAATTATTTTAATATAAATCCAAATAAAATCATTTAATTAAAAACCCTTTTAAAACACATGTCATATTGAGAAAATGTCAAATTGACTTAAACCCCCTAAAGATTCTAAGATTTTCACTTCTACAATAAAAATAACATTTTTCACAGTTTTGAAACTTTACAATTTGGTCACTACTTAAAATGTCCATTTTCCAAAACTCTTTTTGTAAAATTGATTTGACCAACCTCTTAAATATATTTTTAGAGAATCTTAACAATTTTTATAACATTTTTATCCTATCTCGATCCTTGATTTCCTAAAATCACCTTACGCAATTCGAACCGTTCTCGACCGGTCCGATCTGATGCCTAAAACATCAGGCCCAAAACCAGGGCGTTACAACTCTCCCCCACTTAGGAAATTTCGTCCTCAAAATTCTTTTCTGATGGAAAGAGATGCGGAAACTGCTTCAGCATGTCCGCTTTGCTTTCCCACGTGGCCTCCTAAACTCCTCGGTGTCGCCACAACACCTTCACAAGCTCTATCGTCTTACCACGAAGAACTTTGCTACTCACATCCAGAACCTTCACTGGTTTCTCATCATACGACAGATCTGGATTCAACTCTATCTCCTCAACACGCATCACATGCGAAGGATCCGATCTGTATTTCTGTAACATGAAGATATGAAACACATCATGTATCTTCTCCAATTCCGCATGCAATCTCAACCGATATGCCACAGGACCAATACGCTCCAAAATCTCGTAAGGTCCAATGAACCTTGGGCTAAGCTGACCCTTACGCCCAAATCTCATCACCTTCTTCCATGGTGACACTTTCAAGAACACACGTTCGCCAACCGCGAACTCAATTTCCTTACGCTCCAAGTCCGCGTAAGACTTTTGCCTATCCGATGCTGCCTTTAAACGCTCACAAATAAGCTTCACCTTATCGGTGGTTCCCTTAAGCATAGCCGGCATTGAAATCCACTTTTGCCCAGCTTCTGCCCAACAAATAGGGGTTCTACATCTTCTCCTATACAAAGCCTCGTATGGAGTCATTTGAATACTTTCCTGGTAACTATTATTATATGCAAACTCAACCAACGACAAGTGCTTCTCCCAAGAACCCTGAAAATCTATCACACATCATCTCAACATATCCTCAAGCACTTGAATCACACGTTCCGACTGTCTATCCGTCTGAGGATGATAAGAAGTACTGAAATGCAACCGTGTACCCAAGGCTTGATGCAAACATTCCCAAAATCGTGTTGTGAACCTCAGATCCCTATCCGACACAATGGACTTTGGCACACTGTGCAACCGCACAATCTCAGCTATGTACAACTCAACCAACTTATCCAAGGTATACGTAGTATGCACAGGCAGAAAATGCGCACACTTCGTAAGCCGATCCACAATCACCTAAACAAAATTCTTCTTTGACGGTGACAAGGGCAAACCAGACACAAAATCTATGGTGATTCTCTCCCACTTCCACTCTGGGATTCTCAAAGGTTGCAGCAACCCAGAAGGAACCTGATGCTCAGCTTTCACTAGCTGACACACCATACACTTACTAACGAACTCAGCCACGTCCTTTTTCAACCCCACCCAGTAGTATTCATCTTTCAGATCACGATACATCTTTGTACTACCAAGGTGCATAACAAAATGACTACTATGAGCTTCAGTCAGAATAGTGTGCCTTAACTTAGCATCATCTAGCACCACTATTCGACTCCCAAAGCACAGAACACCATTATCACTGAAGCTGAAATCCGAAGGTCTACCCTCCGCAATGTCCTGTACATGTGTAACAAGAGAATCATCAAGCAACTGTTTATCCTTGATCAACTCTATCAGGGATGGCTTCACTTGCAATTCCGCAATAAGACCACCATAATGCGATATGCTCAAACGAGCAAACATCGCTCTCAACTCCACAGCTACTTTCCTGCTCAAAGCATCGGCTACAACATTAGCCTTACTCGGGTGATACTCGATCGTCAGATCATAATCCTCAAGCAACTCCACCCAACGTCGTTGCCTAAGATTCAACTCCTTCTGAGACATAAGGTACTTCAAGCTCTTATGATCCGTGAACACAACACATTTCTCTCCATAGAGGTAATGCCTCCAAATCTTCAAGGCAAACACCACAACCGCAAGCTCAAGATCATGAGTAGGGTAGTTGCGCTCATGCACCTTCAACTACCTAGATGCATAGGCCACTATCTTACCCTTCTGCATCAACACGCAGCCCAAACCAACAATGGACGCATCACTATAGACCACAAACTCCTTACCAGACTCAGGTTGAGTTAGAACAGGAGCTTGCGTCAAAGCTTCTTTCAGGTTCTCAAAAGCTTGTTGTCTCGCATCCGTCAACTCAAAGCGAACATTCTTTTGCAATAACATGGTCAAAGGCGCTGCTATCTTTGAGAAACCCTCGACAAACCTACGATAGTACCAAGCCAATCCAAGGAAACTCCGTACCTCTGTCACAAACTTAGGCACCTTCCAACTCATCACAGCTTCTACCTTGTGCGGATCAACGCGAATACCCTCAGCCGATACAACATGCCCAAGGAAAACTACCTCCCCAAGCCAAAACTCGCACTTACTCAGCTTGGCATACAACTGATTTTCCAACAACGCTTGCAAAACAATTCTCAAGTGCCTATCATGATCCTCCTCGGTACGCGAATACACAAGGATATCATCAATGAACACCACCACAAATTGATCCAAGAATTCATGGAATACACGATTCATCATGTCCATGAAAGCAGTAGGCGCGTTGGTCAAACCAAACGGCATCACCAAAAATTCATAATGTCCATACCTCGTACGAAAAGCTGTCTTAGGTACGTCCACATCCTTCACCTTCAACTGATAGTACCCCGATCTCAAGTCTATCTTAGAAAACACTGAGGCTCCTCGAAACTGATCAAAGAGATCATCAATTCTAGGCAAGGGGTACTTGTTCTTGATCGTCAACTTGTTCAGTTGCCGATAATCTATACACATTCTCATCGTCCTATCTTTCTTCTTCACAAACAGGACCGGTGCACCCCAAGGTGACACACTCAGCCGAATGAAACCTCAATCCAACAACTCCTGCAATTGTGTTTTCAACTCTTTTAACTCTTTGGGTGCCATGTGATAAGGAGTGATAGACACCAGAGTCGTATTCTCGTACAACTCAATACCAAACTCAACTTCTCTGTTTGGTGGCAACCTAGGCAATTCTTTCGGAAAGACTCCTAAAAAATCGCACACAGTTCGAATGTCCTGCACACGCACATCCATGGTGCCAGGATTCATCACATAGGCAAGATAAGCCTCACATCCCAACCTCATCATACGATTTGCTTCCAAAGCCGAAATCACATTCGACAAGAATTTCACATTCTCGCCTACTACCACCACTTCATAATTATCAGCCAACTTTAGAGTGACTCGCTTGACATCAAAGTCAATCACTACTCTATGCTCCGTCAACCAATCCATACCAAGGATTACATCGAATCCATAGAAAGGTAACTCCATCAAATCCACAGGAAAAACATGACCTTGCACAGACAAAGGGCATCTCTTATATAACTTCCTAGTGACTACAATCTCACCAAAAGAACTAGTCACTTGCATTCCTATTTCAAGCATCTCAACAGGTATATCAAGCAAATGCGCATGCGCACTCAAGATATAAGAATGCGTGGATCCAAAATCAATCAAAGCCAGCAAAGATAAAGACTGAAGAGCAAAGGTACCTGCGATGACATTAGTATCATTGCGCTCCTCGCGCTGAGCATAAACCCTCGCTGGTCCACCTCCCTCAGGTTGGACAACCACAACATGAGCAATACCTCGCTGTCTCTCATCCCTCCTCTGGAAATTTCCACGGCCGTGCCCACAGCCTCGCTGAGGTGAAGCTACCACAGAAGCACGTCCTTGACCTCCACCAGCCAACAAAGGACACTCCCTCCTTATGTGATCCGATGAACCACAATTCCAACAAAGAGTTCCCTATCACCACAACAAGAGCCTGAACCTCTCTAGCTGCTCGAGGACAATCTCGCCTCAAATGGTCCCTCGAACCACATGTCTAGCATGTATACTGCTCAGATCTCACACACCTCCCTAAGCCTGACCACCTCGATCCGGAACACCACGCCTTCCCTCAGGCTGATGTCTCCTATCACGGCCTCTTTTGTTCCGTCCACCACCGAAACTATACTCAGCAGCTCTCTTTCCTGAGGTAGAACCAACACCTCTAGATGACAAACCCAGATTCTACTCGATGTCTTTGGCTCGACACACAAACACATCGAAGTCAATATAATCCGCAGTCAGCATATATGTCTTAACTTCCTGCACTAGGTCGTACCGAAAGCGATCACATCGGTGTCTCTCACTAGGTACTAGTTTAGGAGCATATTGGCTCAAGCATACGAACCGGACCTCGTACTCAGCCACAGAAAGGTTGCCCTGAACAAGCGACATAAACTCCCGTTTCTTTTTATCCAAGTATCTCACCCTAGATACTTTCTCCTGAAGGCACCTCTGAAGAACTCCCAATTAACTTCATTGGGTTCCATACCAGCTGTGGTAGTCGTCCACCAGCTGTAAGCATCACCTTGTAGCAAATAAACTGCGCATCCCAGCTTGCGCACATCATTACAGCCCATCTGATCCATAATGCGGATCGTACTAGCTAACCAGGCCACAGACGCCTCCGGAGACATACCAATGAACTCTATAGCTCCCAAGCTCCTCAACCTCTCCAAAGGTAAGCCCATCTGTCCAGCTGCAGGGGCCTGTACATGCGCTCCCGCAACAGCAGCCTGAAATGCTCCGGTGATCACCTGAACCAGAGGTGCCAAATCACCCAATCTAGGACCAGCTTGTCCTTGTTGCACCTGCTCCCCACCTCTAGGTGGTGGCGGAGAAGGGAGATCTCCACCAAGAGGGACATCAACCCCTTTGTTGAGTGGATCGCAAGATCGATATTGACCAAGAAGGGGGGTGAATTGGAAATTTAAAGGTTTTAAGGTGGAAATTGCAAATTGAAAATAATTGACAAGAGATTTAGATTGGTTCAAGTTCCAAATGAACTCTACATCCACTACCTTAGCCTCACTAAGGATTTGCAACAATTCCACTAAATTGATCTTCCCCTTTTCTAGGACAAGGAGGCAACCCTTTACAATTTCGGTTGATTTTTCTACCCAAAAATCAACCCAATCCTCACACTAGTGAACAAAGAAATTTGATGGCTAAAAGGTATCTCTCAATACAAATAATAGCCCCAATACAAGCACTCAACCCAATTGAACAAAATATGAATGAAGATTACAATTGGGAATTTTACACAAAATGGGATTTTTGCACAATTGCTTGAATTTGATGTTTGGATGTTTGCTTTAGGATCAATAGTTATTGTTGGTGCTTTTGGAGGTCTCTTTTATACCTTCTCATTGATTTTTAGCCGTTGTGGTTGTTGCACTCATCAATAGAGCCGTTGGGGATGTTATCTCACCACCATAAATGTAGTCTGCAACAACCCGTTTCGAAACGCGGGGAACCTATTTCGGAACGGACTAAAATAGAAAGAGCCATTGGGGTGTATTTAAGAGCCCGTTTCGAAACGCCTTAGGGCCGTTTCGAAACACTTTTGCCACTGTCAAGGGTCGTTTCGAAACGCTCTTAGCCCGTTTCGAAACACCTTAACGATTTTCAGAAAGTTAGTTAAAAACACTATAACGGTCATATTTTCAAATTAAACTTAAGACTTGTTTCGAAACGTTTTAGATCCGTTTCGAAACGGATTTGCTACTGTCATGGGTCGTTTCGGAACGACCTTAATCCGTTTTGAAACACCCCTTTTATCTTTTAAAAAATCAGCAAATATTTCAACTGTTGTCCTTTTTCAAATCAAATATGAAGAACAGTTTTGAAACGATACATACCGTTTCGGAACGGGGTCAAGTGTTTCGATACACGTTTCGAAACGGTGGTCGACAGTGATGAAAACTTTTCGAAACGCCTGAGGGCCGTTTCGAAACAGGAGCTTGAAAATCACTGTTTTTAGCTTGAAACACTTAGAAAAATATTTGAAAAGCTTTTGTTTTTAACTTGGGCATAATCTAAAAGTTATATGGGGATATTTTGAGGACTTAAAATTCGTTTTGACATTTTCAATTTAGTCCTTAGGTTTTTAGTTATATCAAAATTAAAATATTTGTTTCACAATCTCCCCCTTTTTGATATAACAAAACCAAAGTTAGAATTTTCGAGAATTTTGAATGTTTTGAAAATATTCTAACTCCCCCTTAATTTAAGATAGGTTTTTAAAGTTAAAAGAAATTTTTGATTTGAAATCCAAGTTGTAAAGCTTTAAAAAACCTTTTAAAATTTAAAACGAATTTTTGTGGCTCTTAAATTTCTTCTCCCCCTTTTTGTTAGATAAAAAAGAACAATAAAGCTCATAGAGAAGACAAAGGATTAATACCAATAAGCATTAATAAGCAACCATAATATTAATTCATAATATCAAAATATCCAAAACATAAACCAACATTAAGTTCAACATAAAATCCCAAATAAAAAGCCAAAATCATAGGTTCCTAAAACATGATAAAACATAAAGATGCAATCTTAATCCTAAAATGCATAGATAATATGATATGATATGATATGAAGATCCTAGGCCTCGTCATCATCATCCGAAGTATCATCATCGCGCTTGGCTTGAGAACGGTGAAACTTCGTCCATTGCCCATAGAGTGTAGAGAAGGACAAATCCAAGTTTGAATGGGAAGTCTCAAGAGTATGAAGACGATCTTCGACATTCTTCAAACGAGTGTCCATGGAAGAAAAACCCGAAGCAATGCTAGTATCCAAAGCATTGAACCGAGTGTCCAAAGCATTGAACCGCTCGGTAATGAGAGCCGTGAGAGCTTCATTGTTTGCAACTTGAACTTGCGGTGGAGGAGCAACGGGAGGAGGAACGGCTTCTCTATCAATTCTTTCCCAAACATCATTCACATACGTAAACCCGGACTTGCGAAGGGATGACTCACCAATCATGGTCTTGCGAGGTTCCGGAGAGTCGTAGGAACAATCGATGCCAAGATCATGAAAGATGTAGCTCAAGAGTATGCCATAGGTAAAAGACTTCAACTCATTTGTGTCAATAAGCTTGATATTATTGACTATCTCGGCAAAAATTATTTTAGGCACATTAGGGCGCTCACCCTTACGGAAACACTCAAGCCAAAAATGATCAGTTTGACGAATATGAGAGTATTTACCTCCGGAAGGTCGAATGAACCAAGAAACCATCAAGTGAAGAACACGATCGTGGACATCCAAAGTAAGTACTATACCGGTGAAGGTGCCAAAATGACGTTCATCCTCAATACCCTCATCCTTAAGTTTAAAAATAGACTCCAAAAGAGCAACATTGACAACAAACTTTTTGCCCAATAAGGATGATTCAATTCCTATAATCTCGGTTTTGGTCTCATCATAAATAAAACGAGCATTAGAGTAAAAAAGGAGTACCATGTGTTTGTAGCAAATATCCGGAATGCTCAAGAACAAGATGAGATTCCACTCACTAAACGGTCAAGATAACGGAATAGGAATCGCTCGGAATTGAGGAAATCAAGATCAATGACACGTTCTTTGCGAATCTCGAAATCCTTGACATAAGAGAATCGAGCACGCATCTCCGAAGTTTTGAGGGTTTTCTGAAAAAGCAGAGGAAGATTCGGACGAATGCTCGAATCACCGGTTTGAACGGCCTTGCATTTTTTGTTAGCTTGATCCGCCATCTAAAAAAATTAAGCAAGTGTATTTTAAAATTAAGTGTATGCATTGATATTTAAAATCAATCCAATAATAAATCCCACCTAGGTTTTTGAAACAAAATTAAAATAAATAAAAAAAACATTAAAGAAAAAGACGACTGAAAAATTTTATATTCGAATAAAAAATTTTGAGATTTGGAAATTTTTTTACAAGATATGGAAAACCCACAAAGAAAAACATATAATTTATACAAAAATAAAATTTACTAACCTAAGATTCGAACATAAATTGAAAGAAAAAGAAAATATTAAAAATTACCTTAGTTTGGGATTTTGGATGATTTGATGAAAATCCTTGCACAATGTTGATGAAACTTGCTTAGACTTGAGTTTTAGAGTAAAACCCCTCACAATTTTGTGAAAAACAATGAGTTTGAGAGGGTATTTATAGAGAGGGAGGCGGTTTAGGGTTTTAAGAGTTTTGATGAAAAGTGAATTTTAACATTAAAAGCCCTAAATAAAGCAATCCGCGATGCCGTTTCGGAATGGTCAAGACCCGTTTCGAAATGGGACGACTAGGGTTTGATCGTCTTGAGACCATAGACTGACCGTTTCGATACAATGTTGACTGTATCGAAACCCTATTGACCCGTACCGAAACACGTTTCGATACACCCCTTGGCAGTAGCAAAAACGTTTCGGAACGCTTTTGAGGCGTTTCGAAACGCCCTTCTCTCAGACATGATTTAAGGTATCTGTATCGAAACAGGTTCACCCGTTTCGATACACCTGGGCCTGGAAGTGCAGAAAAGGCTCTAAAAGTGCATAAAAATGAAGTTTTAAGAGGCCTAACATGCTTAAATGTTATGAATGAGCAAGCAAAACATATTCAAGCATAAACATACTCCCCCTAACTATAGGCATGGATGAAATTAGGAGATTAAACACATCAACATGACATTTCACAAAATCAAGCATATTTAAGCACAAAAGAGGTCCTAAAAGGTCAAGATAGGCTAGCTAGACCTAACTCTCTCCTAAGGGACCAAAAACGCTCTTTGTCTAAGGGTTTTGTAAATATGTTCGCTAATTGATTCAAGGTGTCTACGTATTCTATAACCACATCTTCCTTAAGGACATGATCTCTAATGAAATGATGCCTTATTTCTATATGTTTAGTTCTAGAGTGTTGGATGGGATTTTTAGTTAAACATATTGCACTAGTGTTATCACATTTTAGGGGTATGGTTTCAACTTTAATTCCATAATCTAAGAGTTGTTGCTTCATCCAAAGGACTTGAGCACAACAACTCCCTAAGGATATGTACTCGGCTTCGGTGGTAGATAAGGCTACACTATTTGTTTCTTAGAGAACCAAGATATGAGCATACTACCTAGGAATTGACAAGTTCCCGAAGTACTTTTCCTATCAATTTTGCAACCCCCATAATCCGCATCCGAGTAAGCATGAAGGTTGAAGGTAGAGTCTCTAGGATACCAAAGACCTAAACAAGGAGTGTCTCTAAGGTATCTAAAGATTCTCTTAACGGCTATAAGGTGAGACTCTCCAGGACTAGCTTGAAACCTAGCACACAAGCAAACACTAAACAAGATATCCGGTCTACTTGCGGTAAGGTAAAGCAAAGATCCAATCATAGAACGATAAAGTTTAGAGTCAACATACTTACCTCCTTCATCTTTGTCAAGCTTTGTAGATGAGCTCATAGGAGTGGCTTGAGGCTTTGCATTCTTAGAGCCAAACTTCTTGAGCATATCCTTTATGTATTTTTCTTGGTTGATGAAGGTGTCATCCTTCCTTTGCTTGATTTGGAGTCCCAAAAAGAATGAGAGCTCCCCCATCATGCTCATCTCAAATTCACCTTGCATTAACTTAGCAAACTCTTGACAATGACATTCGTTAGTAGAACCAAATATAATATCATCAACATAAATTTGAACTACTATGATGTCATTTTTATACATTTTTATAAAAAGTGTAGTGTCCACCTTACCTTTTTCAAATCCTTTTTCAATCAAAAAATTTGAAAGTCTTTCATACCAAGCTCTAGGAGCTTGTTTTAAACCATAAAGAGCTTTGGTAAGTTTGAAAACATGATTTGGAAATTTTGAATCTTCAAAACCCGGTGGTTGTTCCACATACACTTCTTCATTTATAAAACCATTTAAAAACGCGCTTTTAACATCCATTTGAAATAGCTTGAAATTATGATAACATGCATATGCAAGCAACATCCTAATGGCTTCCATTCTAGCTATGGGTGCATAGGTTTCATCAAAATCTATTCCCTCTTCTTGAGTGTAACCTTGTGCAACAAGTCTAGCTTTATTTCTCACAATGTTACCACTCTCATCTAGTTTGTTCCTAAAGACCCATTTAGTTCCTATAGTAGATTGATTACTAGGCCTATCAACTAATGTCCATACATTACTTCTCTCAAATTGATTTAACTCTTCTTGCATAGCCATAATCCAAAAGTCATCTTTCAATGCTTCTTTTATATTTTTAGGCTCTATGCATGAGATAAATGCAACATGATTCATTAATCTAAGAGAAGAACGAGTGGTTACCCCCTTGGACGGATCACCCAAGATTTCACCATCTTTGACATAGTTCAACTCCCTTGGGTAGCTCACTTCCTTTTCCTCAAAAGCCAAGTCCTTCAAGGCTTCAAGAGGTGGATCTTGTGAATCCTCTTTCTTTGTTGGAATCTCATCCTCCTTTGAAGTTTGACCTCCATCAAAGGCATTTATGATCCCTACATCATCATCATCACAAGAATTTTCCTAGGAAGGAGGTTATCATCGAATACAACATGAATAGATTCTTCTACTACTAAAGTTATTTTGTTAAATACTCGATAGGCTTTAGAGGTTAAAGAGTAACCTATAAAAATGGCTTCATCACTTTTTGCATCAAATTTACCTAAGTTATCTTTTCCATTATTTAAAACAAAACACTTGCACCCAAAAGGGTGAAAATAACTAATGTTAGGCTTTTTGGATTTTAAAATCTCATAAGGTGTTTTCTTTAAAATTGGCCTAATCATTACTCGATTTACAATATAACAAGCGGTGTTTGTGGCTTCCGCCCAAAAATATTTAGGTAAATTGTTTTCACAAAGCATAGTTCTAGCCATTTCTTGTAAAGTTCTATTTTTCTTCTCAACTACCCCATTTTGTTGAGGAGTTCGAGGAGCCGAAAAATTATGGCTAATACCATTTTCATTTAAAAAATCTTCAAACCCTAAATTTTGAAACTCGGTTCCATGATCACTTCTAATATGAGAAATTTTAAGCTCAAGATCATTTTGGGTTAATTTTGAAAATGTGATGAATTTTTCCAAAGCCTCATCTTTAGTACTTAAAAAGAGAACCCAAGTAAATCTAGAAAATCATCAACTAGCACAAAAGCATAAGATTTACCACCCAAGCTCATAGTCCTAATTGGCCCAAACAAATCCATGTGAATTAGTTGTAAACATCTACTAGTAGAAACATCATTAATGGATTTAAAGGAAGACCTATGTTGTTTACCCTTTGAGCATGCATCACAAATTTTATCATTTGAAAATTTTATTTTGGGTAAACCTCTAACTAGATTTAGAGAGACTAGTTTTTCTAAAACACTTATGCTAGCATGTCCTAGCTTCCTATGCCACAACCATGCATCATTTTCATTTTGAGCAACTAAGCATGCATGAGATGTATGTATGTCATCTAAATGCACCATGTATATGTTTCCTATGCGATGACCTATGAGCATAATATTATTAGATTTAATGTCTACAATTTTGCATCCATTTTTATCAAATAAAACATTAAACCCTTTATCACACAATTGACTTATGCTCAATAAATTGTGTTTAAGACCATCGACATATAAGACATTTTCAATGAGAATAGTAGAGTGATTACCTATGGAGCCAATACCTTTAATGTGGCCTTTGGAGTTGTCACCAAATGTTACTACTCCTCCACTTTTTGGCTTTAGATCCATGAATCGACTCTTGTCTCCGGTCATGTGCCTCGAGCATCCACTATCAAGGTACCATGAGTTTTGACTTTGTGCTTTGGCCTTGTAGCAATGCTCCCCCTACAAACAAAGATATTAAACTTTGGTTTTTGGTACCCAAATCATTTTGGGTCCATGAGTGTTAGCTCCCAAAACCTTGGTTCCCTTAGGAATCCAAGATGACATAGCAATAATATTATTAGATTTTACAAGTTCCTTAGGAACCCATACACTTCTAATTCTTTTAGCTCTACTATGTCTAGGATAGCTACTTTGTTTATAGTAGTTAGTCTTTTTCTTAGGTTGGTGTGTTCTAGATGATTCTCCTACTTCAAGCTTGACACTACCAACATTTTTTAAAGACTTCTTGAGCTCATTTAGCTCACCCAACACCTTTTGGTGTTCACAATTACATTGAGACAAAAGATTATTAAGATCAACATTTTCATCTTGAAAAAATTTAAGTTCATCTTTTAATCCTAAAATCTTTTTCTCAAGTTTAGAATTATTTTGAGTAAGTGAGTCATTTTCTCATTTAGTTCTAGAATAATCTTTTTATTCTTAATGACCGACTCCTTATACTTCTCAACTAATTCATCATATACCTCTTGTAACTCATCATATGCATCATTTAATTCTTCATATGAAAAATCTAAAGTAGATGAGTTAGAGGTTACCAAGGAGGAATCTTCCTCAAGTGCCATGAGGCAAAGATTAGCCACTTCTTGTTCGTCATCCTCCGATGACTCCTCATCACTCCAAGTAGCAAGCTTGGCTTTGAGTCTCTTCTTCTTCTCAAAGCCCTTCTTCTTGAGTTGAGGGCACTCCGAACGGATGTGGCCGGGTTGTTTGCACTCAAAGCAAATGATGAGATCCTTTCCTTCTTCTTTGTTCTTGCCTTTGAAGTCCATCTTCCTTTGGATTTTTCTTCCCCGGTTGGACCTCATGAAGCGTGAGAACCGTTTGGCTATCATAGCCAATTCTTCAAGTTCATCCTCCTCACAAGATGAGCTCTCATCATGTTGTGAAGCTTTAGCCTTAAGAGCTATTCCCATCTTCTTCTTCTTCTCAACCTCAAGCTTCTCTACCCTTTTCTCTTCTTTCTTCTTCTCATTTTCCCTTCCTTGCTTCATGATCTCATGAGTAAGGAGAGAACCCACAAGCTCATCAAGCTTCAATGTCTTCAAGTTCTTTGCTTCGATGATAGCGGTTCTCTTCCCATCCCAAGACTCGGGAAGTGAATAGAGTAGCTTCCGAACAAGCTTGTCTTCCGGTATGATCTCTCCAAAGCCCTTTAGATCATTGACAATCGTGGAGATACGATCAAACATCTTTGACACCATCTCATCGGGCTCCATCTTGAAATTTTCATAGCTAAGATTGAGAAGTCCAATCTTAGTTTCTTTAACATCATTGGTGCCTTCATAAGCGATCTCAAGAGTGTCCCACACTTCTTTGGCACTTTCAATAGATGAGACCTTTGAGTAGATGTCCGGACCAAAAGCACAAAATAACATGTGGAGAGCTTTATCATTGACTTGAATCTTTTTCCTCTCCTCTTCACTCATTTCCACTTTCTTCTTTAGCACCATCTTGCCTTCACCATATTGCTTCAATGGAATATATATGTCCCATCCTCAATGACATCCCACACAAGATAGTCACTTGACTTGATGAATAGACGCATTCTATTCTTCCAAAAAGAATAGTTATCACCGTTGAAGAAGGGAGGCTTTGTAGTGGATTGTGACTCGTACATGCCGGAACCGGAGGTTGAAGTCATCTCTTGATATTTTGATGATCACACTCTTCCAAGGAACTCCTCTTGTGGTTGTTAATTCTCAAAGAGGTAGGCTCTGATACCAATTGTTGAGTGGATCGCAAGATCGATATTAACCAAGAGGGGGGGTGAATCTGAAATTTAAAGGTTTTGAGGTGGAAATTGCAAATTGAAAATAATTGACAAGAGATTTAGAGTGGTTCAAGTTCCAAATGAACTCTACATCCACTACCTTAGCCTCACTAAGGATTTGCAACAATTCCACTAAATTGATCTTCCCCTTTTCTAGGACAAGGAGGCAACCCTTTACAATTTCGGTTGATTTTCTACCCAAAAATCAACTCAATCCTCACACTAGTGAACAAAGAAATTTGATGGCTAAAAGGTATCTCTCAATACAAATAATAGCCCCAATACAAGCACTCAACCCAATTGAACAAAATATGAATGAAGATTACAATTGGGAATTTTACACAAAATGGGATTTTTGCACAATTGCTTGAATTTGATGTTTGGATGTTTTCTTTAGGATCAATAGTTATTGCTTTGGAGGTCTCTTTTATACCTTCTCATTGATTTCTAGCCGTTGTGGTTGTTGCACTCATCAATAGAGCCGTTGGGGATGTTATCTCACCACCATAAATGCAGTCTGCAACAACCCGTTTCGAAACGCGGGGAACCTATTTCGGAACGGACTAAAATAGAAAGAGCCGTTGGGGTGCATTTAAGTGCCCGTTTCGAAACGCCTTAGGGTCGTTTCGAAACACTTTTTCCACTGTCAAGGGTCGTTTCGAAACGGTCTTAGCCCGTTTCGAAACACCTTAACGATTTTCAGAAAGTTAGTTAAAAACACTATAACGGTCATATTTTCAAATTAAACTTAAGACTTGTTTCGAAACGTTTTAGATCTGTTTCAAAATGGATTTGCTACTGTCAAAGGTCGTTTCGGAACGACCTTAATCCGTTTCGAAACACCCCTTTTATCTTTTAAAAAATCAGCAAATATTTCAACCGTTGTCCTTTTTCAAATCAAATATGAAGAACAGTTTCGAAACGATACATATCGTTTCGGAACGAGGTCAAGTGTTTCGATACACGTTTCGGAACGATGGTCGACAGTGATGAAAACGTTTCGAAACGCCTGAGGGCCGTTTTGAAACAGGAGCTTGAAAATCACTGTTTTTAGCTTGAAACACTTAGAAAAATATTTGAAAAGCTTTTGTTTTTAACTTGGGCATAATCTTAAAGTTATATGGGGATATTTTGAGGACTTAAAATTCGTTTTGACATTTTCAATTTAGTCCTTAGGTTTTTAGTTATATCAAAATTAAAATATTTGTTTCACACCCTTGCTTAGCCTGGTTACCCTGCTCAGCTGCAGGTACTATCGTACTCGATCTTAACTCTCCTCTTGGACCCATTGTTCTATTTAACAAGACATAACAACAAAACAAGTCAAACCATTTAGGCCAGCTGCAAGCAAGAATCCAAGTTTACAAAACAATTGATTAGTGTAATAAGGAAATGGGCACCCAATTTCCCCCACAAAGCATAGCATACATGAAACATCATGCTCACATACTTTTCATCATCCCAAAATCAGCACATATCCACATAACATCATCATCTCACAATCATATTCATTCCACATGCAATTCTCATCAATCAAGCATGGCATAAGGTTCAAAATTAAACCAATAGCATGCTTTTCAAATATCATACTTCAACACATATCAATTTCACATACCAACATCCCCAATTCTTTCGTAACCTGTCTATGATACCAACAAATGTAACCCCCTTAACCCGGCCTAGACGTTTGACCCAAACTACGAAGATTACACGGGGAAAACCAAAGTCAACCCGAAAGTCAACCTTGATTAACGACCCGTTTTTTCTTTTTATCTTTTCTAGATGCTCAATATTAACCTATATGTTTACCAAATTAACTCAACGAAAGCGGCATAGCGAACGGAACCCGAACAGGGACTCAATTGAAAAGAATCATCTTTTAGGAACTAAAACGTAAATTCTCAGATTTATAAGGACTAAACGAGTTTTATTGTTACCAGTCCAAAATTAATCACATAACATGCCATCGAGTCAAATTTCACCTCAAGCGGATCTTTCCAACTCATTGAATTAAGCAACCAACATTTAGGGACCAAAATGCAAGAAACAGAAACTTAAAACATATCAAAATTCAAACCCAACGGTCAGACGTTTCGATATGGATGGCCCTGTATCGAAACGGTCGTTTCGAAACATGGTTGACAATTTCGATACTCGGGTGTGTTTCGAGACCCGTATTGAAACACCCCCTTCCAGTAGCAAAATCGTTTCGATACGCCTTCGCCCGTTCCGAAACCTTATGGCCATTTCAGACCCTGTTCCGAAATAGGCAAGGGCGTTCTGATACGCCTTGCCCTACAACAATAGATTTTGCTGGTTTTTCATACTTAAACACATTCAAATCATTCCCGAGACATGCCACACCATGCATACAACATGGATTCATATCAACATTCATCATATCGAGGCATTAGGTATATCATGGCAACGAACATGCAAATAAAAGTACTAAAGACATGCTCCCTAGCCCACCAAAACAATAACAAGCCAAAACCATCATCCATAACCAAAATCAAACCATAAAGGCCAATTACATCTCAAAAGTAACTATCCAACATGCTCAAGGCAAAGGGAAAACATTCTCAACCATGCAATAGCATAAACCCCACCCATTGCCTTTCATTACACCGAAGCAAAACCACATACTTTGCAAGATTAAAAGCTTGGATTCCTCATGCCTACTTGCTGCCTTCAAAGCCTAGTTTTCTGCATTGATGAAACAAAAGAGCGTAAGCACAAAGCTCAGTGAGGATCGCTAAATAACATTCATTAATGCATGTCTTATATTTTGCACAACCAACACTTTACATCTCATGCCATTTTATAAAACATGTATTCTTAAGACCTCAATGCACTTTTTAACAACATGCTCATATGCATCATTTTAAAACAACAAATAAACCTTTGGTCATGCTTTAACAAGCATCACATGCATTCTTGCATCATACACAAATATCCCATGCATCCTTGCATCATATACAATCATCTCATGCTTCACATTATTCATTTACATTATATTGGCACACAAGTGATAATCCATAAACCATTTCAACACAAAGACACATTCAGATACGCGGATTACAAGCGTTGTCCCTCACGCTTCATACAAACTACCGGACTACACAAGGTGGAGATTAATGACACTATCACAACTTCTCAACACCCGTGATGGAGATTAATGGCACAATCACAACCCCTCAACATCACTCATCGATAGTTGTATAATCCCACTAACGAGAGTATAGGACACATACACAAGACTCACACACGAGACTAACCATTCACCGTTGTGATCTTAACCTCAATCGTTAGGGTACTTGGGTGAAGATTACGACACAATCACAACCCCTCGACATCCAAGGCGACTTTATTCACGGTGCACCCAATCCTATAGCCGGCTAACTATATCCGATTAAATTAACCAAAAACCATTTTCATCACTTGCCAATATAATCATTTAACATTAATAATCCACTTTTTTACAAGCATAACCACAATGCCATTTCCACAAGAATAACATGCTTAACATCATATGCATTCAACACATGAAAACCAAGGATCACTTCCCTAGTGCATCCTTAACGTAATGGCATTAAAATTCAGCATTAAAACATGCTTAAAAACAGTAACAAAACCACTTTTATGTCAAGTGCATTTTCATTAAAACATAGCACATTTCCAAGAGAGATTTCCGAACCACTTACTCTTGAGCTTAGCTAAGTGTATCAAACTTACACTAAGCTCCCAAGATCACGCTCAAAATGTTACAAAGCATGAAATTGCATTTCCACCCACCGATACGCGAAGCCTTGCTCCCCGACACAAAAATTACCCCTCCGGAGCCTCCAAAATCACCTCATTTTCTTTCGGATCCAGATCCCATGTTTTCGCATCATAAAAACAGAGATCTAAATGCATTAAAATGCATTCTAACACCAGCAACAATACAAAACACGTTGCTTACCCAAACTACACCAAAATACCCTTCCAAAACAACCGAAAACTCAATCGATTGCTTCTTAAACCAAGCCCAGCCATCATGCAGCACTTCCAAACAATTATCAACTTCAAAACACATCTAATAAACAACCTAACTCATCCTTATACCTCCAGCAAGCAAAATTTCACCATTTCACCTCAAAATCTCACTTAAAACTACCAAGAAACTCAAGGATCACAAGGATTTCGGGATCTACATTATCAACACCTCATTTTAACATATAAATCAACTTAAAAATCATTTGAAATCAACACAAAACAGAGCCCAACTCATCAAGTTCGAAAATTAGGATTTCAACTACAATTTCACAAGATTTTGATCTCCAATCAAAACTATAATGAAAACTCAACCAAAAATAGTATTTAGAAGCCAAATATCTTGGGAATTTCAATTAAGAACTTAGATCAGAGGTTGAGAACAGGATTTACCTCCAATCTTTGCTTTTTTCAATGGATGACAAGTTTTCCTTAGTGAAATCTTGAAGAACTAAGAGAGATCTCTTGAAAATGATTTAAGAAATGTTGAGAGAGTTTTTGGAAGTGAGAATTCTAGGAAAAGATGAGTGAATTTGTGTTTGGCTGGAAATGAGAGAGATTTTGGTAGTTACATAATTAAAATCCATTAACCACCTTTTAATTATTTTAATATAAATCCAAATAAAATCATTTAATTAAAAACCCTTTTAAAACACATGTCATATTGAGAAAAGGTCAAATTGACTTAAAGCCCCCTAAAGATTCTAAGATTTTGACTTCCACATTAAAAATCACATTTTTCACAGTTTTGAAACTTTACAATTTGGTCACTGCTCAAAATGTCCATTTTCCAAAACCCTTTTTGTAAAATTGATTTGACCAAACTCTTAAATATATTTTTAGAGGATTCTAGCAATTTTTATAACATTTTTATCCTATCTCAATCCTTGATTTCCTAAAATCACCTTACGCGATTCGAACTGTTCTTGACCGGTCCGATCTGATACTTAAAACATATAGGCCCGAAACCAGGGCGTTACAGAAGTTCTTGAAGTCACTCCTAATAGGGGTTAGCTTTTCAAATGACTAACGCCTGAACGGATTCACTAATAACCATTCCTTTTTGCGAGAATACCGTGAGTGGTCAATTAAAGTCACTACCTCTAATTCACAACAATTTATAATCACTCATCAAAAAATTAAGAATTTTGTTCCTAAGAATTTCTTAACACCGAAATCTTCTATTTTGTACTTATGGTCCAACGACCCTCATAATTCTTTAGCCATTTTTAAAAACTGTACACTTCATAACGTTCATCATACTAGGTTTTAAGAATATAAATTTGACATAGAAAATTGTTAAGTGTGTAAAAATACTAAAATTTTACCTTTTTTTACTCGTAATTATTGTTAGATTTAGGCTCATTCTAGTTGCTTTTTTAGTCATTCATGCATATTTGCATTATTTCCTTCGTTTCTATGCTTGATTACATTATTCGGTTGATTTTGGTGGAAAAGGTGTTGCTGGTATATGTTTTAGTGCATGCAGGTTTAGTTGCCCAAGCAAGTCGGGATTACCGAAGCAATTAAGGATAAGAGGAAAGGAGTTGTCGATTTTAGAAGGATAAATCCATTTAATTCAAGATAATCATGAGAAGTTCAAGGATTAATCCTACAAGAATTGGAGTCCCACGTGGAGATCAAAGGAGATTAAATACCAAGAGTTTAGGAGAAGTTTTAGGAGGATAAATAAATAAGAGAGAGAGAGAGACTCCAACCAAATCATCTCCCATAAAAGGAAGACTACAAATCACAGCCTGGACAAGTTTGATTAGAGAGAGACGAGAGAGGACTGCTGGACATCACCTTCTTCTTCCTCATTGTTTTCGATTTGTTTCATGTCGGGAAACTTTTATTTTGTGTTTCTTTTGAACACAACTATGAACTAAACTATTTTGGGTAGGGTTATTGTGTTTTAGTGATTGTGAGAAACGATTGGATTTGTTTTAGGTATTTGAATTGCAATTTTTAGTTTCAAGGTTTGTTCATTCTTGATTTTTAATTTTGATTGCGAATGAATTGGGAGAGGATCTCGTGATTTCATTCATTTATCTAATATCAGAAGAGTTAGATTTAAGAAACGAATGAGCATGATTTTCATACAAATGAATGTTGGTGAAGACTAATTCGACTTAGGGATAAGTTGCGGATTTCAACGGCTAAAAGGAGTGCAAGATCGGTTGTTGTTCACCTTGTGTTAACGCAGGGGTGTATCACATAGGAGTGCACAATTAACAATGTTTCGAGTTAGGGATAACGAGAAGCCATTGAAGAACGCTGCGTCGAACCTTGAAGGAAGTTTCCCAGGCAATCACACCATTCCCAGTTGCCCAAGCAATTACAATTGCTCAGGAAATTTGACTGATGCTAATTGTTAAGACGATTGAGTACTCTTGCAATCAATTACCATGGCGGTCCATTTAATCATCACATCACAGCTCACGATAACTCGACCTACTCTCTCATTCGATCAACATCTCTTTTATTTACTTGCGTATTTTTACCATACTTGTTATTTAAACTCCTATTATCAAAAATTGTGTTTTCTTTTTAGTGCAAAGAAGATAGAATCTCGAAGTTACACCAATCCGTATGGAGCGATATCTAAACTATACTATGACTTGCGACGTGTACACTTGCACCAATTGCGAGGCACTCTAAACCAAGTTTTAATAAACTATCACAAAGTTCTTCTATGCTTTGATTCAAGACCTCCGTCAGAATCAATGCTCTAGATTCTGTTGAACATAATAGTAACAAATGTTACTTTCAATGGCAATTTCTATTAAAACACATTTGTCCACAACAAAATTTTAATAAACCAAATTTATTCATATTGTCTCTTATTTGAGAAAGAGATCAAGTAAATTCGTTGAAACGACATGAATTAAATCCTAAAACGAATTATTTACGAGATTTCAGTTTACAAACCGATAAGGTTTCGTTGATTCTTGTTTGGAAAGGAAAATCCAGTAAATACGTTAATACGACAAGAATTAAATCTCGAAACGGAATATTTATGAGATCTTAGTTTCTAAACAGATCAAGACTTCATCTGGGTATCTTATTCGTCTCTTAAATTTTTTCAAAAAAAATTATTAGTACGAACAACAAAAATGACACAAGATAATTTTTATCCATGCATACTTTACATATTCGATAGTAAAAACATATATGGAATTCAATATTCCATATTTAATGGAACATAATATATCACCTCTTCCTTTAATGGGATTTGCCTTTTGGGCAGAAATTCACGTGGCACAAACACATGTGCAATTGTCCATGACGCATGAGATGGATGGACGGACCGGGCATGAGCCACGCACTTGGCTGCGGTCTGCGGCTGTTGAGCTCGGTTGTGTATCAATCGAACTTCAAGCCACGGTCGAAATCTTGAAATAAATAAGGCTTAAATAGAAAATAAGTGTCCAAATCATTTTTTTAAACTTTAGGTGCCTAAAGTTTTTTTATTTGTAAAAATATGTGCTTAAAATTTTAATTGTTACATTTTTAAGTGCACAATCATTTTAAAAAAAAATCATTACCGAATAAAAATGTGACATGTGGCATGTTTTTTTATTATATTAACAAATTTAAAAAGAATATAATCAAAAACACTCAAAATTTCCAAAATTCCCAAAACATCTCCAAATTCTTAACACCCAAAACCACAAATTCTTCAAATTGCCGTCGTTGTCGCAGCCTTCACTTTCGCCGGACACCACTAATGTCGTCGCCGGAAATGGTGGTGTCCGACAACGGTGACAGCGGCGACAATTTGGAGAAATTGTAGTTTTGGGTATTAGAGATTGTGATTTTTTTGGAAATTTTGAGTTTTTTTAAAAATTATATATTTTTAATTTTTTTAATATATAATAAAAAGACATGACACATGTCACATTCTTATTGAGTAACCATTTTTTTAAAAGACCTTAAAATTGTAAAAGTGGAAAATTTAGTCACATATTTTTATCAAAAAAAATACTTTAGGCACCTAAAGTTAAAAAAAATATAATTTAAACACTTATTTTTTATTTAAGCCAATAAATAATGTTAAATATCGATGTGGTATAAACCACTACAATAGATTTGATAATATGTTCATCTTATTAAAATAGCAAATCTGTCTAAAGATTATTAAACAATGGGCGTTAATGATCTAAGAAAATAAAACAATAATAAGTAAAATCAAAATATTTACATCATTATTAATGCCAACATAATTAAATATGAATAAATTAAATGATACATAATCGAATGAAACCAAACATTCAAATCATCCTTTCGTTGCTGTTATACTTGAATATGTTTGTACGGCTTCTGTGAAACCGATAATTTGATTTTGATATAATTAAAGAATTTAGGGATTAAATTGAAAATGTGAAAATGAATTTTTAAGTAATCAAACCTCTCAATATGTTTAAAAGAAAATGCCTAAGTTAAAAATTTATTTTATCAAAACTTTTCTAAGTGTTCTTGAAGCCAAAATAGTGTTTTTCGAGTCACCGTTTCGGAACGGCCTAGGGCGTTTCGAAACACTTTTGAAACTGTGAACCTGTGTTTCGAAACGGGTATCGAAACGGTTTCAACACTGTGAACCCTTGTTTCGAAACGAGTTTCGAAACGGCTTAAGAACATCGAGACACTATATTGAAACGGTACTCAAGTCAGATTTGAAAAAATATGACCGTTGAAAGTTTTTAACTGATTTTACACAAGTCGTTAAGGCGTATCGAAACGATTTCAAGTTGTTTCGATACATGCCTTGACAATAGCTAAAATGTTTTGAAACGAGTTTCGAAACGACTCTTAGCGTATCGAAACACCTTCAGTCCGTTTCGATACGGGCTCTTTAATGCACCCCAACGACTCTTTCTATTTTAGTCTGTTTCGAAACAGGGTCGGGCGTTTCGAAACGGTTGGTTGCAGACTGCATTTATGAAGAGAAGATAACATCCCAACGGCTCTATTGATGAATGCAACAACCACAACGGCTAGAATTCAATGAGAAGGTATAAAAGGGACATCTAAATGCTTCAGCAACAACTATTGATCCAAAAGAAAACATCCAAACATCAAATTCAAGCATTTGTGCCTAAATTCCATTATTGTCTTGTAACCCCAATTGTATTTTTCATTTTTATCATTTCAATTGGGTTGAGTGCTTGTAATTGGGCTACATTGTGTATTGAGAGATACTTGTTTTAGCCAACAACTTCTTGGTTTCTATTGTGTGAGGATTGGGTCAAATTTTGGGTAGAAAATTTAACCGAAATTGTAACGGTTACCTCCTTAGCCTAGAAAAGGGGAAGAGCAATTAGTGGAATTGTTGAAAATCCTTAGTGGAGCTAAGGTAGTGGATGTAGAGTTCTATTGGAACTTGAACCACTCTAAAATTCATTGTCTACCATTTTTATTTGTCAATTCCACTTCCAAAAACATTAAAAATCCAATTCACCCCCTCTTAGTTTATATCGATCATTCGATCCACTCAACAATTGGTATCAGAGCCTACCTCTTTGAAGGAATAACAACCACAAGAGGAGTTTCTAGGAAGAGTGTGATCATCCAAAAATTAATATATGGCATCTACCTCCGGATCTAGCATGTACGAGTCTCAATCAACTACAAAACTGTCTTTCTTCAATGGTGACAACTACCCGTTTTGGAAGAATCGGATGCGCCTCTTCATCAAGTCCAATGATTACTTGGTTTGGGATGTCATTGAAGATGGTCCCTACATTCCATTGAAGCAAGATAATGAAGGAAGGATGGTTCTAAAGAAAAAGATGGAGATGAGTGAAGAATAGAGGAAGAAGATCCAAATAAATGGCAAAGCTCTTCACATGCTTTTTTGTTCTTTCGGTCCAGACATCGACTCCAAAGTCTCATCCATTGAGAGTGCCAAGGAAGTGTGGGATACTCTTGAGACCACCTATGAAGGAACCAATGATGTGAAGGAAACCAATATTGGAATTCTCAATCTTAGCTATGAGAATTTCAAGATGGAGCCCGACGAAACGGTGTCCAAGATGTTTGATTGCTTCTCAAACATAGTCAATGGACTTAAAGGATTTGGAGAGACTATTCCGGAAGACAAGCCTGTCCGAAAGCTACTCTACTCACTTCCCGAATCTTGGGATGGGAAGAGAACCGCCATCATCGAGGCTAAAAACTTGAAGACTCTAAAACTTGATGAGCTAATGGGTTCTCTCCTTACTCACGAGATTATGAAGCAAGGAAGGGAAGAAGAAAAGAAGAAGGAAGTGAAAAGAGTAGAGAAGCTAGAGGTGGAAAAGAAGAAGAAAATGGGAATAGCTCTCAAAGCTTTATTACTTGAGGAGAGCTCTTCTAGTGAGAAGGATGAGTTAGAAGAATTGGCTATGATAGCCAAAAGATTCTCACGCTTCATGAGGTCCAATCGAGGAAGGAAAATTCAAAGAAAGATGGACTTCAAAGGTAAACACAAAGAAGAAGCGAGAGATCAAATCATTTTCTTCGAGTGCAATAAGCCCGGTCACATTCGTTCGGAGTGCCCTCAACTCAAGAAGAAGGGCTTTGAGGAGTCATCCGAGGATGACGAACAAGAAGTGGCCAACCTTTGCCTCATGGCTCTTGAGGAGGATTCCTCCATGGTAACCTCTAACTCGTCATCTTTTGATTTTACATATGATGAATTAAATGATGCATATGATGAGTTGCAAGAGGTTTATGATGAGTTAGTTGAGAAATACAAGGAGTCGGTCATTAGGAATAAAAAAATTATTTCGGAATTAAATGATAAAAACGACTCACTTTCTCAAGCTAACTTGAAATTTGAGAAAAAGATTTTAGGTTTGAAAGATGAACTTAAATTCTTCCAAGATGAAAATATTGACCTAAATAATCTCCTTTCTCAATGCAATAGTGAACACCAAAAGGTGTTAGGTGAGCTTAACAAGCTCAAAGAGTCTTTTAAATATGTTGGTAGTGTGAAGCATGAAAAAGGTGAATCTTCTAAAATAAATCAACCTAGGAGAAAGACTAATAACTACAAACAAAGTAGCTTCCCTAGACATAATAGAACAAAAAGGATTAGAAGTGTATGGGTTCCTAAGGAACTTGTAAAATCTAATAATATTGTTGCTATGTCACCTTGAATTCCTAAGGGAACCAAGCTATTGGGAGCTAACACTCGTGGACCCAAAATGATTTGGGTACCAAAAACAAAAGTTTAATATCTTTGTTTGTAGGGGGAGCATTGCTACAAGGCCAAAGCACAAAGTCAAAACTCCTGGTACCTTGATAGTGGATGCTCGAGGCATATGACCGGAGACAAGAGTAGATTCATGGATTTAAAGCCAAAAAGTGGAGGAGTGGTGACATTTGGTGACAACTCCAAAGGCCACATTAAAGGTATTGGCTCCATAGGTAATCACTCTACCATTCTTATTGAAAATGTCTTGTATGTCGATGGTCTTAAACATAATTTATTGAGCATAAGCCAATTGTGTGATAAAGGATTTAATGTGTTATTTGATAAAAATTGGAGCAAAATTGTTGACATTAAATCTAATAATATTATGCTCATAGGTCATCACATAGGTAACATTTACATGGTGCATTTAGATGACATACATACATCCCATGCATGTTTAGTAGCTCAAAATGAAAATGATGCATGGCTATGGCATAGGAAACTAGGACATGCTAGCATTAGTGTTTTAGAAAAATTAGTTTCCCTTGATCTAGTTAGAGGTTTACCCAAGATTAAGTTCTCAAACGATAAAATTTGTGATGCGTGCTCTAAGGGTAAACAACATAAGTCATCCTTTAAATCCATTAATGATGTTTCTACAAGTAGGTGTTTACAACTTATCCATATGGATTTATTTGGGCCAATTAGGACTATGAGCTTGGGTGGTAAATCTTATGCATTTGTTCTTGTTGATGATTTTTCTAGATTTACTTGGGTTCTATTCTTAAGTACTAAAGACGAGGCTTTAGAAAAAATCATCACATTTTCAAAACTAACCCAAAATGATCTTGAACTTAGAATGTCTCATATTAGAAGTGATCATGGAACCGAATTTCAAAATTTAGGGTTTGAAGAGTTTTTAAATGAAAATGGTATTAGCCACAATTTTTTGGCTCCTCGAACTCCTCAACAAAATAGGGTAGTTGAGAGGAAAAATAGAACTTTACAAGAAATGGCTAGAACCATGCTTTGTGAAAACAATTTACCTAAATATTTTTTGGCGGAAGCCACAAACACTGCTTGCTACATTGTAAACTGAGTAATGATTAGGCCAATTTTAAAGAAAACACCTTATGAGATTTTAAAATCTAAAAAGCCTAACATTAGCTATTTTCATCCATTTGGTTGCAAGTGTTTTGTTTTAAATAATGGAAAAGACAACTAAGGTAAATTTGATGCAAAAAGTGATGGAGCTATTTTTATAGGATATTCTTTAACCTCTAAAGCCTATCGTGTATTTAACAAGAGAACTTTAGTAGTGGAAGAATCTATACATGTTGTATTCGATGATAACCTCCTTCCAAGGAAGGATTCTTGTGATGATGATGGTGTAGGAATCTTAAATGCCTTTGATGGAGGACAAACTTCAAAGGTGGATGAGACTCCATCAAAAGAAGAGGATACACAAGATCCACCTCTTGAAGCCTTGAAGGACTTGGCTCTTGAGGAAAAGGAAGTGAGCTACCCAAGGGAGTTCAACTATGTCAAAGATGATAAAATCTTGGGTGATCCATCCAAGGGGGTAACCACTCGATCTTCTCTTAAACTTATGAATCATGTTGCATTTATCTCATGCATAAAGCCTAAGAATATAAAAGAAGCATTGAAAGATGATTTTTGGATTATGGCTATGCAAGAAGAGTTAAATCAATTTGAGAGAAGTAATGTTTGGACATTAGTTGATAGGCCTAGTAATCAATCTACTATAGGAACTAAATGGGTCTTTAGGAACAAACTAGATGAGAGTGGTAACATTGTGAGAAACAAAGCTAGACTAGTAGCACAAGGTTACACTCAAGAAGAGGGAATAGATTTTGATGAAACCTATGCACCCGTAGCTAGAATGGAAGCCATTAGGATGTTGCTTGCATATGCATGTTATCATGATTTCAAGCTTTTTCAAATGGATGTTAAAAGCGCATTTTTAAATGGTTTTATAAATGAGGAAGTGTATGTGGAACAACCACCGGGTTTTGAAGACTCAAAATTTCCAAATCATGTTTTCAAACTTACTAAAGCTCTTTATGGTTTAAAACAAGCTCCTAGAGCTTGGTATGAAAGACTTTCAAACTTTTTAATTGAAAAAGGTAAGGTGGACACTACACTTTTCATAAAAAGGTATACAAATGACATCTTAGTAGTACAAATTTATGTTGATGATATTATTTTTGGTTCTACTAACGAATGTTATTGCAAAGAGTTTGCTAAGTTAATGCAAGGTGAATTCGAGATGAGCATGATGAAGGAGCTCTCATTCTTTTTGGGGCTCCAAATCAAGCAAAGGAAGGATGGCACATTCATCAATCAAGCAAAGTACATCAAGGATATGCTCAAGAAGTTTGGCTTGGAGAATGCAAACCCTCAAGCCACACCTATGAGCTCATCTACAAAGCTTGACAAAGATAAAGGAGGTAAGTGTGTTGACTCTAAGCTTTACCGTTCTATGATTGGATCATTGCTTTACCTTACCGCAAGTAGACCGGATATCTTGTTTAGTGTTTGCTTGTGTGCTAGGTTTCAAGCTAGTCCTAGAGAGTCTCACCTTATAGCCGTTAAGAGAATCTTTAGGTACCTTAGAGATACCCCTTGTTTAGGTCTTTGGTACCCTAGAGACTCAACCTTCAACCTTCATGCTTATTCGGATGCGGATTATGGGGGGTGTAAAATCGATAGGAAGAGTACTTCAGGAACTTGTCAACTCTTAGGTAGTATGCTCATATCTTGGTTCTCTAAGAAACAAAATAGTGTAGCCTTATATACCACCGAAGCCGAGTACATATCCTTAGGGAGTTGTTGTGCTCAAGTCCTTTGGATGAAGCAACAACTCTTAGATTATGGTATTAAAGTTGAAACCATACCCCTTAAGTGTGATAACACTAGTGCCATATGTTTGACAAAAAATCTCATCCAACACTCTAGAACCAAACATATAGAAATAAGGCATCATTTCATTAGAGATCATGTCCTTAAAGAAGATGTTGTTATAGAGTATGTTGACACCTTAAATCAATTAGCGGACATCTTTACAAAACCTTTAGATAAAGAGCGTTTTTTGTCCATTAGGAGAGAGTTAGGTCTAACTAGCCTATCTTGACCTTTTAGGACCTCTTTTGTGATTAAAATTGCTTGATCTTGTGAAATTGCATGTTTGTGTGTTGTAGCTCTTGAAAATTTCCATGCTTATAGTTAGGGGGAGTATGTTTATGTTTGCACATGTTATTCTTGCTAATTCATGTCATTCATGCAAGTTAGGCCTTCAAAAATTTCATTTTTCTGCACTTTTAGAGCCTCATCTGCACTTCCAGGCTCAAGTGTGTCGAAACGGGTCCAACTATTTCGATACGGGTGCCTTAAAATTCCATCTAAGAGAAGGGTGTTTTGAAACGCCTTCAAAGGGTTTCGAAACGTTTTTGCTACTGCCAAGGGGTGTATCGAAATGTGTTTCGATACGAGTCAACATGGGATTCGATACGCTCAAAGTCGTATCAAAACAGTCAACTGGACTTGAAAAGTCAGTCAACTCTCGGTGCCCGCGTTTCAAAACGGTCGAAACCTGTTCCGAAACGGGTTAGCGGACAACTTTATAAAGAGCTTTTAATGATAAAGTTTTACTTTAATTAAAATTCCCTCAAACCCTAAAAACACTAAAACGATTTTTCCCTATAAAAATCCTCTAAACCTTATTGTTTTTCACCAAATCTTGAGGGCTTTTACTTTTAAACACAAGTCTAAGCAAGCATCAACAATTTTGGGCAGGGATTTCCATCTATTCATCCAAAATCCCAATTTAAGGTATATTTTCATCTTTTTCTTTGTCCTTTAATTTTTATTCGAATCATAGGTTAGAAAATTCTAATTTTGTATAGATTATTTATTTTGATACCTGGGTTTTTCAAATCTTGTAAATTTTTTTCAAAATCTTCAATTTTTTTATTCGAATATATTGTTTTTTATTCGTCTTTTTCTGTTTTTTTAATTTTTTTCTCTTAATTTTTTAACTTTGTTTTGTACCGTTGTTCTTAAAATTTGTTTTTAAACCTAAGTGGGATTTGCCATTGGATTGAATTAAGGAATTTCATGCATACACTTCAAATTTGTTTTAAATTGCTTGCTTTATGTTTTTAGGATTTTTCAATGGAGAATGTTAACAAGAAACGTAAGGCTCCTCAATCGAGTGGAGCTTCAAATCAAGCCGCTCTTCGTCCCAACCTTACTCAACTTTTTCTCAAGAGACTCAAAACTCCTGCGATGAGGGAACGTTTCCAATATGTCAAGGAGTTTTCCGTTCGTTGTGAGCGAGTTGTTGACATGTCGTTTCTTGACTTCGAGCGCTTTCTCTTCCATTATCTCCACCGTTTACAAGAATGGAGCTTCTTTGGTTTCTTGAGTATCCCATATATTTTATACAAGCACATGGTTCTTATCTTCTACTCTAATGCCCAACTCTTTAACAATGAAGACAACTCTGAAGTTGATCGCATTGAGTCTCAGATCTTGGGAAAGAAGATTGTCATTGACATGCCTTACTTAGAGACTACTTTTGGTCTTAAGAACGAAGGAATCGAGAATGAGACTCATTTTGGTTCTCACACCGGTTCAGTGTTTGCCTTGGATGCTCACGATAGGTTACTCCACTTGATGGTCTCGTGGTTTATTCGCCCCTCCGGAGGTAAATTTTCTCACGTTCATCAAGTAGATTATTTTTGGCTTGAATATTTTCGTCGTGGAGAGTGCTCTAATCTTGTCAATATCATGTTTGCCGAGATGGTGAATAATGTCAAGCTTCGCGAAACCGATGCGCTCAAGTCTTTCACTTATGGGACTGTTTTAAGTTATATCTTTGGAGAGCTTAATCTTGATTGCACCTATGACTCACCGGAACCCCGCAAGCAAAAACTTGGTGAATCTTCTCTCCGCAAGTCCGGATTGCGTTACATCAACAATGGCCAATGGGAACGTGTTGATAGGGAAGCACCTCCACCTCAAGTTGAACCTCAACCACAAGCTCTGGTTGCCAACAATGAAGCTCTCATGACTTTTCTCACCGAGCGGTTCAACACAATGGACACTAACATGGCTAGAGGTTTTGGTGCTATCAATACTCGCTTGCAATCCATGGAGGATCGTCTCCTTGCAAATGCGAATCGTCTCACATCCATTGAGAACCAACATCAATCTACGGACATGTTCTTCTCCACCTTTTATGGCCAATGGATGGATTTTCATCGCTCTCAAGCTAAGGACGATGATGATTCCATGGATGATGATGGTGACGACGACGAGGCTTAGGATTCTCATGTCATCTCATATTAGCTATTCAAATTAGGACTAAGATTGCATATTTATATTTTATGAACCTATGCTTCGCTTATTTTGTTTGGGATTAAGATTTGAACTTATTGTTTAATATTTATGTTTTGGATATTTGAATTCTATGAATTTATATTATGTTGCTTATTGCTTATTGATTATTGCTATTAACCTTATCTCTTCTCTTTGAGCCTTGTTTATTATTTTTGATCTAACAAAAAGGGGGAGAAGTAATCTAAGAGCCAAAATTCGTTTTAAGTGTTTTTAAGTTTTAAAACTTGGATTTAAATCTTTTTAAAACTTTAAAACCCATCTTAAATTGAGGGTGGGTTAGAATGTATTCAAAATTTTCAAATCTCTTAAAAAATTCTAACTTTGGTTTTGTTATATCAAAAAGGGGAAGATTGTGAAACCGATAATTTGATTTTTGATGTAACAAAAGAATTTAGGGACTAAATTGAAAATGTGAAAATGAATTTTTAAGTCCTCAAACCTCTCAATATGTTTAAAAGAAAATGCCTAAGTTAAAAACTAATTTTATCAAAACTTTTCTAAGTGTTCTTAAAGCCAAAACAGTGTTTTTCGAGTCACCGTTTCGAAACGGCCTAAGGCATTTCAAAACACTTTTAAAACTGTGAACCTGTGTTTCGAAACAGGTATCGAAATGTTTTCAACACTGTGAACCCTTGTTTCGAAACGGGTTTCGAAACGGCTTAAGAAACATCGAGACACCGTATCGAAACGACATCCAACGTTTCGAAATGGTACTCAAGTCAGATTTGAAAAATATGACCGTTGAAAGTTTTTAACTGATTTTACACAAGTCGTTAAGGCGTATCGAAACGATTTCAAGTCGTTTCGATACATGCCTTGACAGTAGCTAAAATGTTTCGAAACGATTTTCGAAACGGCTCTTAGCGTATCGAAATACCTTTAGTCCGTTTCGATACGAGCTTTTTAATGCACCCCAACGACTCTTTCTATTTTGGTCTGTTTCGAAACAGGGTCAGGCGTTTCGAAACGGTTGGTTGCAGACTGCATTTATGAAGGGAAGATAACATCCCAACGACTCTATTGATGAATGCAACAACCACAACGGCTAGAATTCAATGAGAAGGTATAAAAGGGACCTCTAAAAGCTTCAGCAACAACTATTGATCCAAAAGAAAACATCCAAACATCAAATCTAAGCATTTGTACCTAAATCCCATTATTGTCTTGTAACCCCAATTGTATTTTTCATTCTTATCATTTCAATTGGGTTGAGTGCTTGTAATTGGGCTACATTGTGTATTGAGAGATCCTTGTTTTAGCCAACAACTTATTTGTTTCTATTGTGTAAGGATTGGGTCAAATTTTGGGTAGAAAATTTGACCGAAATTGTAACGGTTACCTCCTTAGCCTAGAAAAGGGGAAGAGCAATTAGTGGAATTGTTGAAAATCCTTAGTGAAGCTAAGGTAGTGGATGTAGAGTTCGATTGGAACTTGAACCACTCTAAAATTCCTTGTCTACCATTTTTATTTGTCAATTCCACTTCCAAAAACTTTAAAAATCCAATTCACCCCCTCTTGGTTTATATCGATCATTTGATCCACTCAACAGCTTCTCTCACGTGACCCATTAAATACCAGCACGCAACTTATCCCATATTTCTTTTATGGCAAGTAATAATAAATTGCCAATGAATTAAAGATAATGGAATCAAAATAAATTAATTTAAAGATAAACTGTATTTCGATTTAGGAGAAACGAGTTGAGGCTTGTGAGAACACATTTTTCTTAAGACAAATTTTCGCCCCCCTGTAGTGCTTGAGATACATTGGTCTTCTATCTTTTAGGATGCAAAAACTAGATAATCAACTATAGCATCACGTCTGCAGAGATCATGATCTGAAATTTTGCCTTCCTCTATCACCAAAAACACTTTAGAAAATCACATAGTAAAATTAGTAGAAAATCTATGTGTTTTTGTTATTGTAGTCTTTAAACCTAGTAGGTTTCCATGCTATTTATAGGGGTATGAGTTTCATTGAAAATAAAATTTGGGAATTATCTAAATTTTGTTTGAAATAAAATTTATTAATCAAATAGCATTATCACAATAATATCTGAATTAAAAGATAATATTTTATCCTTTTAATTTCAAAATATTCAAAAATAATATCCAATTTTAAGGAAAATTATCTAAGAATATTCAAAAATAATATCATAATTTAAGAAAAAATATATCGTAATGGGTTAAAAATATCCACAAACCCACAAAAATCATAATGATTTAAGACATTCACATCACCCATATCATAACAACTTAAGTTATTCAATAAAAATCAAGTAGAGTCTTGTATATAAACATATCTCACTCTTGGTAACTCATCAACATGGGACATAAGCTTTTCTCTTTTCCTTAACTCAATTTACAAGCATACTTTGAGCATCAATCTTTCATTCATCACTCACTTGTTTTGAGCGTATGAGGTATCGTTGTAAAGGTCTCATGGAGTAGAATATGATGATGTAATTTCATTATTCGAATATCCACATTTACCCATAGAAAATATGCCTCAAAGTTTCCACTTTATCATATTTTTTCCAACATAGACATGTTATGCTTTGACCGTTGTGATTGCTAACTTTATTTTGATTTTGATATATCTTCATACTTAATGGACTTGTTTGTAAAATTTTGTTGAATCTCAATCGATAATTTAAAATTTTCAAACAATCATTTTTAACTTGTACAAATATTTTATGAATTATTTGTCTTAAATCAATCAAACTATATCTTTTAAAAGTCAAATTAAAGCCAATTTTTCATTTTCACACAGGTAGTTTCGAAACCTTTCAGCTAGAAAGCTTTTTGGTTTCTATACCATGTAAGTTTCGAAACCTAACTTAAGATTCCGATGCCCCATGTCTATAACGGCTAGTTTTAAATTCTTCCTACCATTAAGGTTTCAAAACCTTCACAAATGTTTCAATATCTCTATGTAGTTGAAAATTAAATGTCTGATTTTAGTGGCTTTCAGCGGCCAAAAGCCTCACTACGGTTAGGAAATAGAGTATATAAAAGGTACTTCCAAACAATAGAACAAGTTCAAGAAAGCAAATCCAAACTTCCAAGTAATTAAATTCAAACTTTATATTTTATTTTCTCATTTTTGTAAATACTAGTCTTGTTCTTTACTTTATAATTCATTTACTAGTGTTTTTAGGTGTGTGAGAACTTTGTATTTGCTTCGTTCTTCTAATATGTGCATCTCACGAGAGTACTGTTCTGACATAAATTTCTTGTAAAAAAATAATTGAAATCTATAAACAAAATGTTATAGAAAACAACAAAACTTGATTTTTTGTACAATTTTTATTTTTTTTACATTCCCTAATATTATTGTATGTATTATCGACGTGAATTTTATGAATAAAAATCATTTACCCTTTTCGGTGCCCCTATTTACGTTCCGTACTAAAAAATAGGTTTATGGTTTATGGTTTATGATTTAAGGTTAAGGTTTGTGGTTAGGATGTCTTTTATAGGGTATAGAGCGTAGGGTTTAAGATCTAGAATTTAGGGTTAGGGCTTGAAATTTAATTTTTAATACTTTTTAGTTTTGGGGCATAGAAAGGAGCACCAAAAAGGTACAAATAATTTTTATCCAAATTTTATAAGTTAGAAATCTAATGGCAACTAAGATTCTATTTGGATTTACAAAGTAAAATCCAATTACCATTAGGATTCCAATTATAATTTAGCATGGAAACAAATTTCAGTTAGGATAAACAAATTATAATCTAGCAATGATTTTATGTCAAGTGTATTATCAATAAAACATAAAAAATTAATAAAATAAGAAATATAAATTATTAATACACATGACATAAAATCATTGGTGAGATATATAAAGGGCACATAAAATGGACAAACTAATTTTGTTCATTATAAAGTAGTTTTGTGTAGCAAGTAATGAATATAAATCATATGTCCCTTTTTGGTGCCCTATGTATGTCTTAGTATTAAAAAATAGTTTATGGTTTAGGGTTAAAGTTTAGAGTTAGAGTGTAAGATTTAGTTTTTAGGGTTTAGGATTAAAGTGTATGATTTGGTTTTTTAATATGAGGGTATACATAGAGACATGGACAAGGGATTTTTGTTCGCAAGTAATATTTGATGAAATTAAGTTTCCAATTTATAAACCAATGCCTCAAGGATAAAATAGCCTATTTTTTGTCCAATAAGATTTAAAGTTGAAAATGAGGAAATTTTAAAGGGAAAATAGAGTATTTAATCAAATTCATCCATTTCGCACATTTAATAACCATGGATTAGTGCAAAACTAATTGAGTTTTACATAGTGTAAGTGGATCCTAACCCTATACATACACAAACATGACTAATATGCATGAAGGCTAAAGCATTCACTTTAAACATAACAGCAAAGTAAGAGTTTTCTTCTACTTCCATTCAAAGTATTAGCGTTGAAGGGCGTTGCAAAATGTTGATGCACAAAGTTAGCAGGCACCGAACATGAGAGGTGGAGATGAGAACCAAGATGGTTATGGCAGTTTTAAATGGTACACCCCTGTAGATTTGGGTGGAGAGCCGTAGCCAGTATGATGATCGAAGAAGTGAGGAAGAGAGAGTAAGGTGGGTGAGGGGTATTTCCCCTCGTTTTCCTTTGTCTCGTTCTCACTAACTCTACGGGTATTTATAACCTCGAGTATTGTTTGATAGGATGGAGCTAGACCTATTGACAACTATTGATGGGTTGGCAGGGCTAGGCCCAGCTCCCAAAAAATAGGCTTTGCAATCCGGTCACGCAGGTGAGGCAGTCGTCCTTCAAGGCAGAGTAGCTCATGACAAAGGTCTGTTCGACAAGACCATGCATGCCTTTGGTATCCTTATCTCTAATCCACCTCAAGAGAAGCTACTATCACGAGGTCACTTCCGGAGTTGCTAAGTGCGAAGGTGCCGAAGGCCATTTCTGGAGTTCTTGAGTGCGGAGGTAAGCCTTTAGGGGGAGGCAGATACTTAAGGTATAAAACTTGTCCCCTTAGGTCATGGGAGTGTCATAAAATGGCAAGAACCGAGATCTTAAAGATGGAGTACTAGTAATGTCGAATGTTGTGATGCTTGAGTGTAAACGTTGACGTTTCTTGGAATTTTTGTTTCTACGGAGGTCTTCATCGTGATTGATTATGAACATTTACTTCCTTGTGTACAACGAAAACAAGTGGATATCATCGGTTGGTGTGCTGAAGAATCTCTTTACCTTGAGTGGAGTTGTTCAAAAGACCTGGAGGCTTTGATTTCCCTCTATGGTGGAGGAGCTCATCGTTGGTAACACAGAGAAAGTTTTTAAGGTTCCTCCGAAATCAAACCCTACAATGACCTTCTAAAAATACAAAGATATCTTCCTCGTACATGTCTAGTGCATAGCGACCATACCTTGAGCTTGGGGGCTATAAATGTTGGAGTATGCTCAAAGACCAATCATGAGATTGTTGTAAAATACATACTTATTTTATCTTGTTTATTAATATAAAGTCATTATTATTATTTCAGTCTTATTTTGTGCATTTATAAATAAACTGAATTTTAATAAAGTCCTTAAATAATATAGTTATTCCTGAATGTCCTTAGTCGAGTATTATTGTGGGCATGGACAACAATAATATATTAAGACTAATATGTAGTTGATTGATGACAAAGCGTTGTCATTGACATGAAGATGTCAAAATCAATACATAAGTATGTGTTAGAGAATGACATATTGGATGGACCTGCTATGAGCATGTTTCTTGGATTATTTTGTGACAGTCACGACATTGCTCATGGTGATAACTACATGTATGATCCTCAGACTTGAGATCATCATCATTTCAACATCGATAGTGACATATTTTGATACAGTCAAATGTGTGTTGTAATTGACTACACTATAAAGACTGACATTGGATATGTCACAATCTATGTAGTGAAATATGGTTGATCAATATAGGATTTGTCCCTCCTACATAATAGAAGTAATATTATAGGCCACTTGATTGAGTGAGACTAGAAAATGCATGGCCATGCTCGAATAAATTGGTATGAGATATCATAGTTATTCGTTTATAATAGTTTACTCAAGATATCAAGAAATATTAGATGGACTATACAAGTGTGACTAATCCATGACTTGTGTCCGATCTAGATATGAGGACAAAAGGATGTAATACATAAAAGAAGTTAATCACAGAAAAAGGTAAAGTCGAACCACGACTTCATGTAACTTAGGTAGCAATGATGTATTGCTAAATGCCACTCATTGCTTGTAATATTATAATAGTTCTAGATATTACTGCTGACGTTACATGAACCTACAAGGGTCACATCCTATTATTGAAACGAAAAAATATCAACTAAATAGCATTTGTACAAACTTGTTGTACACGTAATAACTATTAAAACGAAATTATTATAATTATTGTAATTATAGATAATCTTGTTTATATATATATATATTAATAGTAGATAATTATTGTAATTTTCAAATACTATTAAAATATATATATCTATAAGGAAACCTAATTAAAGTAGAATCAGATTCTGCATATTTAATTATATTCGGTTAAATATATTGGATATTTAATAAATATAAATTTAAATATAATTAGTTTTTTTAATGCTATATAAAGGTACAAGGTCTAGAAGCCAAAATATGTCTTTCGAAAAACCTCTCGAACAGTAGAGAAAAGAAAATATTGTCTATTTCGTTCGAGTGGACTGCGTAGAGGTTGGAATGCGATTGTGATGACTCAGATTTGATTTGGATTCTCCTATACTTCATGTGGATTTCTAGATTTATTAAGGTAACGTTTCATCCTTCTCACCCTGAATTTGTTCCTCGTACATGGATCTCTAGAAGTAATCGCCGGATAATTTTCCGCTATCCCATGGTGTGTACCGACATTTCACAACAATGGTATCAGAACCACTTGTACAATACGAATTCAGACTTAAATATTTGGACGATACTTTTGTATGAGATGCATGTTATTAGATTGGGGTTTATTTGATTTTTGACAAATATATGATATCTTCATGCTTTAAATCGATTCACACCTAGTCTAAATAATTTAAATTGATTGTTCCAAGTGATTAAAGAGTTAGTCATGAATATGTTATGGTTTTCGGATGTTAAGCATTAACATATGTGGGTGATAGTTATATTTAGACTAATGGTTAGTCTATAGATCACGTGCAGGGAAAATAACAAAGAGTTGTTCAAGTAAAAACCTCGTGGATTTTGAAATCCTGAAAAAAAATGATAATATTGATAAGAGTTATCAAATTGTGAGACTTTTACACATCAAATAAGATAATGATCTTTAAAAATTTCCCCGTCGATGACCGGTCAGCGGCACCCCCGCCAGCAGCTACAAGGCCATCAGACCCCCACAAGGGCTCCGCCCCTTGACCCCTGCGTAGGGACAATATGTTAAAACCTCAATAATAAACCGCGTCGTTGTTATGTTTGATATGCACGGTGTTTGAAATGCATGGTTATAGCCTAATAGCCTATTTACTTTGGTTTTATATAAATACAGCCTGCGTGTCATGCCTTTCTTTCTCTTAATGTAATTCTCTTCTCATCTTACTCCCTCGTATGTAAAACGAGTTTATGAAAAAATCATAAAATTTGCAGAGAAAGCGTAGACCAAAGGAGCAGACTGATGGGCCGATCAAAGGTGGATTAGGTGCTTGAGAAGCAAGTTCTATCTTTAGTAACTTTGGTTCTTCCATTGCCTTGGGATGGGTCACCTTAGTTTTAAGGGCTATAACTACTTTACATGTATGTGATACAATGTATGTTTTTAGCATGATGGTAACTGATTAGATCATAATAGAATGATGAGATTAAAATAACAAAAACCCTTAATATTTAATTAAAATTAGTCATCCAATATTAGCCCTCGTTAAAACCTCGATCGATACTATGTAGGTTTTTCCAAAGCAAAATACTTAGATCTATCTTGGTTAAACGCAAAGAATAAGCAAGTGATATTCACTGGTTGTAATATTGGTTGAACTAGGTTGTTCTAATGAGATTAAAAACCTAAAGACTAATGATTTGGGTAATCATGAGATGATTAGCAACAATAGTTGTTTACCAAATATAGGAATTACACGAGATGTAATTAACAAGTGTTGCTTACATAAATAATTGAATTCTAGGAGTAAAGACAAAGCTGGCCTAGGATAAAATGAAATATGGATCCTTACCCATTAGAAATACTTTTAGTAAGTTTTTTTAATTTTGAGGGTTTTTAATAGTGGGAATATAATTTCTTTATAAACATGATAAAAGTACTTATAAATCATATTTTTATCGTTGTAGATTTTATGGAAAATTCAAACACATTATCATTGTGATCCATCCTTGTGAAGGAAAAATTGAATGGCTTGAACTTCCTTGATTGGTTCCGTAACTTAAAGGTTGTCCTTAAGCAAGAATGAAAACTGCAAATCATCAAAGAACATGTCCCTAAAAAGCCAGCAGATGATGCCTCCAAAGATGAAAGGGAAGCCTTTGAGAAATACTCAAATGACATGGTAGATGTTGGATGCTTGTGACCATGACCCTCGAGCTTCATAAGTAATATGAGGACAAGGTTCCCTATAAGATGGTTAAAAATCTCAAAGAATTATATGAGGGGCAAGCTCGTCAAGAAAGGTATGACACCTCTAAGGCTTTGTTTTGATGCAAAATGGTGGATGAAACTCTAGTGGGAACTCATGTTCTCAAAATGATAGGGTATATTCAGATCCTTGAAAATTGAGCTTCCCTCTAAATGTTGAATTGGCTACTGATGTTATCATGCAATCGTTGCCAGATAGTTTTTATAAGTTTGTTCTTAATTTCAATATGAATGAAATTAACAAATCATTGCCCCAGTTGCTTGGTCTGTTAAGAACAATAGAGAACAACATAAAAAAGGTTGGTTGTAAGCCTATTCTGATGGTCCGAAAGGATAATAGAAAAGGAAAGCCCAACACCAAGGCAAAACTAAATCCCATAAAAGGAAAGGCTACATTGAAACCCAAAGAAGGAGTTGCAAAAGAAGAAAAATGTTTCCATTGCAACAATGTTGGACATTGGAAGAGAAACTGCCCTGACTATCTTGAGGACACCAAGAAGGCAAGAGAAAGTGACAGTCCGGATCATGTATTTATGTTATTGATATTAATATATCAATATCTGCTTCTTGGGTATTAGATACCAGTTGTGGTTCACACATTTGTACTTTTGTACAGAGACTAAAAAGGAGTAGAAAATTGACAAAATGAGATATGAACCTACGAGTGGGAAATGGAGCAAGAGTTTTTGCATTAGCTATAGGAACATATACTTTGACATTGTCTAGTGGATTTGTTTTAGATTTAGAGGATTGTTATTTCGTACCTAGTTTGACTAAAAACATTATTTCAATTTCTTGTTTGGACAAGATTAGTTTTGAGATTATTATTAAGAATAATAGTTGTTCTTTTTCGCTCAATAATGTTTTTTATGGTACGGCTCAATTAATCAATGGTCTCTATATCTTAGATCAAGACAATTCCATATATAACATAAATACGAAAAGACCAAAAACAAATGACTATAATCAAACTTATCTCTGCATTGCCGCTTGGGTCATATAAGTGAGAAACGCATATCAAAACTTCATAAAGATGGATTTTTGGATTCTTTTGTTCTCAAACAATTTGGTATGTGTGAACCTTGCTTAATGGGAAAATGACCAAATCACTGTTTGACGGTAAAAACGAGTGAGCAAGTTATTTATTAGGTCTAATACATAGTGATGTATGTGGACCGATGAATACACAAACTAGAGGAGGGTTTCAATACTTCATTACTTTCACTGACGACTTCAGTAGATATGGTTACGTTTACCTAATGCATCATAAAACTAAAGCCCTTGAAAAGTTCAAGGAATTTAAAAATGAAGTACAAAACCAATTAGGAAAGATTATCAATGCTCTTCGATCAGATCGAGGAGGGGAATACTTAAGCCTAGAGTTTGATGAACTTCTTAAAGGATATGGGATTGTCTCACAACTTACACCTCCAAGTACTCCACAACACAACGAAGTCTCTAAAAGGAGAAATTGAACATTGTTAGACATGGTTCAGTCAATGATGAGTCATGCTGAACTTCCAACTTTTTTGGCGGGGACATGCGTTAGAAACAACTGCTTTCACACTAAACCGTGTGCCATCTAAATCGGTTCAAAAGACACCATATGAGATGTGGACTGGGAAACGTCCTAGTATGTCTTTTATGAAAATTTGGGGATGCAAAGTTTATGTTAAACATCAGATGCCTACAAAACTCAAACCTAAATCTCATAAATGTAATTTTGCAGGGTATCCTAAAGAAACTAAAGGATACTATTTCTTCAATCCATCTGAGAACAAAGTGTTTGTTGCTCGAACATGAGTCTTCCTCGAGAGATAATTTATTCTCAAAAAAGGAAGTGGGAGAAATATTGAACTTGAAGAAATTCAAAGTCAACCACAGATCATTGAACCAGAGATTGAACAACAACAAGTTCCGCAAATAGTTGAGGAACATCCAACCATTCTTGAAACACAACCACTGCGAAGATCTATGAGAGAACGCAATGCGCTTGAGAGATATGGATTTCTCGTTACATTGCATGCAGATGTTCTCCTTATGGACCAAGATGGACCTAGGTCTTATCAGGAAGCAGTGGCGAGCCCAGACTTCGAGAAATGGCTAGAAGCCATAAAATCTGAGATGATTTCCATATCAGAAAACCAAGTATGGACTTTGGTTGACCCACCTAAAGGGATAAAAACCCATAGGGTGCGAATGGGTTTTCAAAAATAAAATCGACATGGATGGCAATGTACAAACATACAAATGGCGATTGGTCGCTAAGGGATTTCGTCAAATGCATGTATAGACTATGATAAAACTTTTCCCATGTTGATATGTTTAAATCCATCCAGATATTTCTTGCAATAGTTGCATATTACAATTATGAAGTCTGACAAATGGATGTCAAAACCGCTTTCCTTAATGAAAAATTAGATGAGGATGTGTACATGACACAACCTAAGGGTTTTGTCGATCCTAAAGATGCCTGAAAAGTATGCAAGCTACAAATATCCATTTATGGGTTGAACCAAGCTTCTCGAAGTTGAAATCTTCATTTTAATGAAGCAATCAAAGAGTTTGGTTTCATAAAAAATGAAGATGAAGCCATGTGTTTTCAAGAAAACTAGTGGGAGCACTGTTACATTCTTGGTATTGTATGTGGATGATATACTAATAATAGGAAATGACATAGCTACCTTGCACTCTATAAAGACTTGGTTAGGAAAATATTTTTCTATGAAATAATGTGGTGAAGCAACCTACATATTAGGAGTCAAGATCTATAGAGATAGATCAAGACGACTCCTAAGACTAAGTCAAAAAACATACATAGATAAAGTACTAAAAAGATTCAGTATGGAAAAATCTAAAAGATGATTCTTACCTATGAGACATGTATTTCGCTCTCGAAGGAAATGTGTCCTTCAACGCCTCAAGAGAGAGAGCGCATGAGTAAGATTCCATATGCTTCGGCCATTGGATTTATCATGTATGTCATGCTATGTACACGTCCGGATGTATCATATGCACTAAGTATAACAAGTCGGTACCAAGTAGATCCCGGTGAAGGTCATTGGGTTTCAGTCAAAAATATCCTTAAGTACTTAAGAAGAACTAAGGATGCATTCCTTACGAATGAAGGTGAGTAAGAGTTAAGTATAAAAGGTTATACTGACGCAAGCTTCCAAACTGACAAGGATGATTCTCGATCGCAATCGAATTATGTGTTTTGCCTTAATTGAGGTGTTGTAAGCTAGGAAAGTTCAAAGCAAGATACAGTAGCAGATTCTACAATAGAAGTCGGGTATATTGTAGCAAGCGATGTTGTAAAAGAGGCTGTTTGGATCAAAAAGTTTATATCTGAACTAGGGGTCGTGCCTAGCATATCAAATGCTATAAATCTACATTATGAAAACAACGGAGCCATCGCGCAAGTAAAAGAACCCATATCTCACCAGCGATCCAAACACATACTTAGGCTTTACTATCTCATTTGTGCAATCATTGATCAAGGGGATGTATAAATATGCAGAGTACCAACGGATGACAATATCGCCGATCCACTAACAAAGCCTCTGACACAGCAGAAGCATGAAAGTCAGACTAAGTCTCTTGGTATTTGATACATGAGTGATTGGTCTTAGTGCTAGTGGGAGATTGTTGGAGTATGCCCAAAGACCAATCATGAGATGGTTGTAAAAGACATACTTATTTTATCGTTTTTATTAATATAAAGCCATTATTATTATTATTTTATAATTATTTTGCGTATTTATAAATAAACTGAATTTTAATAAAGTCCTTAGAATAATATAGTTATTCTTGAATATCCTTAGTCGAGTATTATTGTGGGCATGAACAACAATAATATATTAAGACTAATATGTAGTTGATTGATGACAAAACATTTTCATTGACATGAAGATGTCAAAATCAATACATAAGTATGTGTTAGAGAATGACATTGGATGGACATGCTATGAGCATGTTTCTTGGATTATTATGTGACAATCACGACATTGCTCATGGTGATAACTACATGTATGATCCTCAGACTTGAGATCGTCATCATTTCAACATCGATAGTGACATATTTTGATACGGTCAAACGTGTGTCGCAACTGACTACACTATAAAGACTGACATTGGATATGTCACAATCTATGTAGCGAAATATGGTTGATCAAGATAGGATTTTTCCCTCCTACATAATAGGAGTAATATCATAGGTCACTTGATTGAGTGAGACTAGAAAATGCATGACCATGCTCGAATAAATTGATATTTTATATCATAGTTATTCGTTTATAATAGTCTACTCAAGATATCAAGAAATATTAGATGAACTATACAAGTGTGACTAATCCACGACTTGTGTTCGATCTAGATATGAGGACAAAAGGTGTAATACATAAAAGAAGTTAATCACAGAAAAAGGTAAAGTCGAACCACGACTTCATGTAACTTAGGTACCAATGATGTATTGCTAGATGCCACTCATTGCTTGTAATATTAGAATTGTTCTAGATATTACGACTAACGTTACATTAATCTACAAGGGTCACACCCTATAATTGAAGCGAAAAAATATTGACTAAATAGTATATGTACAAACTTGTTGTACACGTAATAACTATTAAAACGAAATTATTATAATTATTGTAATTATAGGTAATCTTATTTATATATTTTTTAATACTAGATAATTATTGTAATTATCAAATACTATTAAAAATCAAGGATTCCTCAAGTGAAAATGAAATGATCCTTAGTTCAATTTATTAACATCCTGTTAAATGTTATTGTTATGAAATTTGAAACATTAATTTTGTTAAAGCATTCCTCAAATTGTCAATGTCCTATTATGCGTATCTTTTTTATATTTTCAAATGCGATCTCTTTATAACTATTGTAAATCCAGTGCCTAGTCATTTTAACATTTAAAAATGTTGGCAAGTAATCTTACTTGAAATGTTTAATAGAGACCCTTGGGAAGAAGAGAAAGGGCTGGGAAGTGTTGCCAGCATGTCACGGGTCTTTTTCTCCTGTAACAGTTGCTCGGTCTCGTTTGTCACCGGAAGATGAAGTTAAAACAGCTGTTGGCTGTGTTATGAGAGTAGTTAAAGGAATTGCTACTGCCCCACCTTGTGGAACCACCCAACAGTGGCCTTAAGAGGAATGTCAAGGAGTTTGCATGCAAAACATTACGCAGGGGCGAAGATCTTGTGCATCAAGAAGTGGAGATAATGCAACACCTCTCTAGTCATCCTGGTATTGTGACATTGAAGGGGGCATATGAGGATTTGAAATCGTTCTTTCTTGTGATGGAGCTTTGCTCTGGGGTCAGCTGCTTGATCAGATGGCTAAAGGGAGTATTGTGCTGCTTATATACTCAAGTAACTAATCTGGGTTTAAGATTTGATGTGATTGACTTTGTATCCTATCCGGGTTTAAGCATAACTTCACTTACCGAAAGTGTTTGATTGCAGATTTGATATGTAAATAGAAATTGCATTTTATGGACATTGCTTCATGTTGAGCATGCAGTCCCTTTTTCCACTAACATCGTCACGTATTGACTTTTTGCGGTCAATTTTAACTTTGTTCTTGACGGCTTCTCTTCTTCTTCTTGGGATCAATGGCAACATGTGGTTTCAGCTCTGATGTATTATTTGAAATATTATCAAGAGCAGATTTGAAGACGATGAACAAGTGTAGAGTTCTCTCCAGGGAATACAATGCTCTCACTTACACATCAAGTTTCAAGCAATCCCACTGTGAGTGAACAAACACATTATGCGGATACTTATTTCATGTCTCCATCCAACTTCGAGTCTAGTTTCAAAGTTGTAGCCTTAGCGAATGAAATTCGCCAACTTGGCTTGGATAAAAGAGTGAATTCTTTTCAGGTTTTGAGTTTGATTGAGCCTTGGAAAGCCGAGGACAATACTGCTTCAGTGATAATTTCTCATCTTTCGAGTGGGGATAAAGACGAGCTCGCTTGGCCAAGTCAGGTTCTCTGCTCAATTGTGCTTCCCATGTTTTTGGTTCTAGCAGAGCCAGCTTCTCGTATGCTACTGACTTCGACGATCGAGTACTACAAGCTTCATCAGAGGGTTGCGGTACATGGATTACTGTTTCCGCTCGTACTGGGAAAAGAGGGTATCAACAATCCAATCTGTGACGTGATTACTAGGATTGTGAGAGAATGTCTGCACCCAGCTCACGTTTCTTCACGTGACTACATGGATTACGAACGAACTAGTATGGACGGATTCACTGTTTAGCCTCCTACACAACATCTTAAACCACAATGCTCACTTAACTAAGGATTCCGTTGATCATCATGTGTACCATGTTAGGCAAATGGCTGAAACGTTTTCCCAATCTTTAAAATTTGGAAACTTCGTGTTATGTTTGGTCACTCAATGTTCTTCGCTACTTAAGTCACACAAGGATTTATTGACCGAACCAGCTGAGTGCACCGATACCCTTGTTACAAGATCCATATTATTAAGAATAACCGGTTTATGAGTTTATATCGGAAGACTCAAATTTGAAAAATTTATTTGTAAAATGTGTATGTCTTATCAGAAAAATAATTCGATAATATCATTAGATCATGCCAAATTTCGACACGTGATTTTGTCATATGCTTGAAAACTGAAAAGAAAATGCAGCTTTCTTCCACGTACATACACATTTCATCATTTTCTTTTTGATTATTTATTCTTCTTTGGGACGTGATTCTTTTAAATGTTGTCAATGATATCTTAGTCCTTAAATTTAATATATATGGTGAGTTTGGGGTGTGTTAGGTCTAAAGTGTGGCTAAAAAATGGTAAGTTTTGAAATCTGTTCAATAATCTAAAATATTAGACTTTTAGATAACATTTTATGTTGATTTTTTGTGATTTTTAACAAATTCCGATACCCACAAAATAAGTTTTGATACTTTATTTTTTTGATTAATCAATGGGATAAAATACTATGGCAAGCCTCATTAAAAACCTCCCTAACCTAAATGGAGGAAAAGAATACTCACCATAGCATTACAACAATGTGGAGCAAACTAAGATCATAGCAATTAAACCGAGTTAGGCAAGTCATCGTGCAACATGCCCAAAACTGCATCAGGCGGAGAACCAAAATGGATCGCCTCATAATCCTGCCAAGGTCCCAACTTCACCAAAGCATCTGCAACTCTATTAGCCTCCCGGCACACATGCTGAAACTCGCAAGCTCTAAACAAGCCACTTAAAGCACGAATCGCACTCACCATAGAAGTCTGACCTACCATACTATCGTTTTTTTTCAACACGCGGACAACCTCCGCGCAATCCGATTCCACAATAACGACATCAACATTACAAAGTAAGGCATACCGCAATCCCTCATGAATCGCCCACATCTCCGCATCCACCGTGCTACACCGCCCAATGAACTTCGAAAAGCCTCCTTTCCAAGTCCCGGCTACATCACGTAGCACTCCGCCACAAGACGCCATCCCCAACAAGCTATCGCAAGCTCCATCAACATTGAGCTTCCAATCCGTGGTTGCCGGTGGTGCCCAGATGCGCTGCTGCTGTTGCGTCGTCACCTGATGCACCGCCACAATCCGACGAGACTGCAGCGCACGTTCAGTTTCCTGCACCAGCTGAATGCACCGCGCAACAATTTCGTCACTGTCCCGATTTTCCCCCTTAAAAACAGCATTGTTCCGTGCGATCCACAGGTTCCACAGCACGATACCAAACAACAAATCCCAACGATCATTCCCCCCCCCCCCCCACACAGCCGACTCATTCCGCAAGTTGATGGCCATCCACTCTTTCACCGAACCAGTAGAAAACCAGCCACAATATGCAGCCGGCACCAGCTTCGACCACACACGTTTTGCCGTCGAACAGTCCCGTAGAATATAACCCACACTTTTCACGCTTGCCCCGCAAACTGCGCAAGACGCCAAGTCTGCCATATGCCTTCTAACCCTCTCCTTATTCGTCAACAACCGGCCAGTACATACCAACCATAAGAACATTTTAATCCGCTGTTGACCTTGCCAACGATGCACCAACCGCCACAAACCACCGTCCGATACACCCACTTGCTGTTGATGTATTGCATATGCCGACTTCACAGTAAAACACTGGTTCGCGTTCCACCGCCAACCAAGCGCGTCAACCACATCACCACCCGATGGGGCCTTAATAGCCATGATCCTATCAATAACCTCATCGTCAAACGCGTGTTTAAAACGATTAATATCCCATTGCCCTCCTCTTGTCGTCATCTCCTTAAGGGGCGTAAAAGTATTCGGTACCATCCCCGAATGTAATACAACACGCTCAATCGGACCAACCCCACTTACCCACTCATCACGCCAAAAATCAATGTATTCCCCATGCCCAACTCTCCAAATCACACCCTCACGAACATCATCCCATATTGCCGAAACTCCTCGCCATAGGTGCGAACAACTACTTCTATGAATCGAAACCGATACGATCTCCATACATTTATATTTAGCACGCAAAAACCGAACCCAAAGCTGACCCCGTTTATCAATTAAATTGAAACCAATCTTCATGAGAAACGCATCATTTTGATCGCGAAGCTTTTTGAAGCTCAAACCACCTACCTCCAAAAGTTTACACAACTCGTCCCAATTAACCAAGTGTACACCACTTTTATCGGTCGTACTCTCCCAAACAAAATTACGTATCAACCTTTCAATGTCCTCATACACACCCACTGGTAACTTGGTTGATTGCATGGCATAATAAGGAATCGCCGAGAGCACCGCCTTCGCCAGGGTAATCCTCCCCGCAAACGACAAGTACTTCGCCTTCCAACTAGATAATCTATCTCGCACCTTTTGAATAATATAAGAATATGTAGCTCTAGTAACACGTCTATGCAACATGGGTACACCGAGATAATACCCAAGAACTGAGACCTCCGAAAAACCCACCACCGAACTCAAAGCATTACGAACCTCTTGCGAGACATTTTTAGAAAAAAAATATACTAGATTTTTGCACATTCACCTTGAGGCCCGAAAATCTGCAAAACTCAATCAGAACCTCCCTTATAACATCTAACTGCTCCATCGAAGCCTCCGCAAACAGTATCATATCGTTCGCAAACATCATATGCGAAATAACTGGGCTCTGGCGAAAAGAACGAAACCCCTTCCAATGACCCGATTCCACTTTCTGCTGAATCGCCTGACTAAGCCTTTCCATACAAAGCACAAATAAATATGGAGAGATGGGGTCACCTTGCCGGATACTGCGAGAAGGCGAAAAAGAATCTGTCAACGAACCATTCCAACTAATCTGTGTCGACACACTAGGAAACCCAACATCACTAAGAGTATCATCAATAAAACTCCACTCCAACCTGTCATACGCCTTTTCCAAATCAATTTTCAACGCCATTCATCCCCGCCTCCCTGTTTTCCTGGACATCGAGTGAATAATCTCTTGGGCAATAACGATATTATCCGTAATAGCACGACCCGGAACAAAACTAGTCTGATTCTCTGAAATCCAATCCGATAAAAAAAGGCTTTATCCGATTTACCACCACCTTAGTAATAGCCTTGTAAAGCACCGAACACAGACTGATAGGTCGAAACTAGCTCATATTTTCAGGAGCAACAACCTTTGGAATCAACACCATAATCGTTCTGTTCAGCTCTTCCGGAAACGATTCCCCAGAAAACACACTCTGTAAGCAACGACACACACTGTCCCCCACCACATCCCAGTTAAGCTGATAAAAACCCGCATGCAAGCCATCAATCCCCGGAGCCTTCCACGGATCCATGTCAAAGATCGCCACCCTGATTTCAGTGTTTGTTACGGGTGCACATAAAGACCGCCACACACCATCCCTCATCCGCGGAAACAACCCCCGGATATGATACTGACCCTCAGAGCTCTGATCAGCAGTAAATAATCTCCTGTAGAAATCAATCGCCCCCGCGCGCAGAATGTCTTGATCCGTAATCCAAGCCCCGTTACTCGACTTAAGCCCCACAATAAGATTAGCACGTCGCCGCGCCATCGTGGAAGCATGAAAAAACCGAGTGTTCCTGTCCCCATGCAAAATCCACTAACTACGAGATTTCTGGAACCACAACGTCTCTTCTTGTTCTAGAACAATATCTAACTCAGCTCGCAAATTACTCCTTAGCTCAACCAAAAAATCCGAATGTGACTGCTGCAACGCTCTATCAATACCCCTAAGACGTGCTAATAACCTCTTCTTCTTCTTCCCTATATGACCAAACACATCGACATTCCATTTTTTCATCGCCTTCTGAAAATTTTCAACATTGGTAACTACTGATGATGACCCATCCCAAGCATCCTCAAGCACCTCGCGGAACCCAAGGTGATCCTGCCATGCTGCTAAAAAACGAAAATGGCTCTCGCCGATATGTATCCGAACCCCATTTGGTCTGATGAGGAGCGGACAATGGTCACTACCAACACGATCTAAATGGATAACTATCGACAACGGAAACTCCATAAACCAGGCGTTATTTGCCAAGCATCGATCAAGACGTTGATACAAATCACCACGACACCAAGTATACTCATCCCCTTTAAAGTTTAGCTCTGTCAACTCTAAACTATCAATAAACTCTTGGAAAAGAGGGCTAGTCCCCAAGACATCGCTCGATCCACCACATCGTTCCTCTTTCCGGAGGATTGCATTAAAATCACCACCTAACACCCATGGTTCCGCACCCCCCGGATCAAGGCATTTTAACTTATCCCACAAATATCGCCTAACACAAGCATTAGGACTGACATATACAACAGTGAAAAAGAACCAAGTATCAGAACTAACCTTCCGAGCTTTGCCATGTACAAACTGATTGGAAATAGACAAAATCTCCACATCCAACCCATCCCTCCATAACAACCACACACCACCACTAAAGCCCCGCGCCTCAACCCGAAAAGAATTCAGATACCCAAATCTTTGAATCACTCTATCAGCTTCACCGTAACTCACCCGTGGCTCAAACAAAGCCACAATCTGAGGATTGTTAGAACGCACAAAATTTCTAAAATGGCGCCGGAATTCAGCACTTCCCGCACCCTGTGTATTCCAGAACATAATATTCATTGTAACAAAATAAGCGAAACACCAAAGCAAAACCAGAACTTACTGAGAGGGTGGACAATTTTCCTTCCCTACACTTCCGCCATTACCGTCAGTAGCCATCCGACCCAAATCCATCGGTTGATCGCCCATGTTACTATCCGCAACCTGGCCACGCTACTGTCTAGTATCCTGTATCTGATCAAGTTTCAAAGAAAGCTCCGAGACCCATTGTGTAAGAACCGGGCGAGGAGGCACTCGAGCTTCTTTCTTCTTCGAAACCTTTAGACTTTTGTGTTGCACTGCTGATAGCGAACTCCCAGCTTTACCCGAACCAATTCCACGACGAAACCGTGACGTCGACTTAAAGTCATTTCGCCCTTCCTTTATGGACACCGCTCTATGGGAACCCGACACGATACCAGGCGTGTACGGAACGGATTGGGATTCAACTTCCACCAGAGACGAAACAACAACAATCGTAGGCTTCTCCCCGCTAATCGCCAATCCGCTATGCGGAATTTCCAGCACCTTCCCTGCGTCATGCTGTTTAGCCGCTACCTCTCCTACGTCAAGGCCCTTGCCTTTATCCGCTCGACGTCTCGCACCTGCGGACGTGGTTGAAACCGTGACCCCGGCACCCTTACATCCAACGTTACCACCCACACCCTCGGCATCCTTAGCGCCAACGTCATCCACAATTTTAATCCCACCCACCTGCCTAGGAGCATGGCACAAATGCAAAGTAGCATGGCCCACTGGTTTTTTGCCATGCATGTCCTTCATCACTCTATTCTCATTACCCCTATCACTAGCTTAGACTTCCCCCCATCCACAGCACTGTCATCCCCATGCAACTCTTGCAAAACTCCAAATCGAGACCCCCTGCGCTCACTCGGATTCCCACTTGCACTACCTCCATTCGCTCGAGATGCCCGACGTCGGGGTCGCTCAACCACCATCCAAGGGCCAAATAACTCATCCTTAGTTATTTCCACACTCGAGGCGTCGTCCTTACTACTTGCCTCCGCCACCGTCGGCATATCCACATTCTCACCCTCAACAGTCGAATGCACACATGAAGCCATGAAATGTCCATACCGACCACACTTAAAACAAATTAAGTAAAGTCCTTCATACTCAAGCTTTTGAACAAATCCGTCAATCCTAATACAAGACAGAAGATGCTTGTTCAAATCAACAACCACCGCAAGTCTCGCGAATCGTCCCCTTTCGCCTAATGACGTACTATAATCAATCTTTATCACTCTACCAATAACATCTGCAATCCTCGTAAACAAGGCCTTGGAATAATACCTATAAGGAAGACCCGGCAATCGAATCCACACAACCACCTGAGACGGATGTTTTTCTGTAGTTGAAAAGCTCCTACTCCACGGTTGCACCGTTAAGTAACATTCAAACAAAATCCACGGACCACCCGTAAGTACCTTAGTATAATCCTCTACTGATTCAAACTTCACTAAAAAATAGTTATTGTCCAAGTCAATAACCTGAAAGTTCTTTTTTGTCTTCCAAATTGCATGCACACGAGTAGCCAAAGTCTTGAAACCAATCGTTCGACCAAGAGGCCGAACGATAATTGTGTTTTGCATGCTATCGTCAATACGAGCATGAATTCACTCCGAGAAGGAGATGCGAGGGAACAAACCAGTGCGATCCACCACGAAGTCTGTGTCCAATACCTCCAAACCATCATCAGCAGCACTGGCCATGGTACCCACTCCTACCGCCGGCGATCCCGCCACCATTGAAGCATAGGATTTCTTACTAACCCCTCCTGCACCAGCCTCACCGCCTGCCCCTGCCAGCGACGGTTGTTCCATCCCAACAGCAACCATGTCGACATCAAGACCTTCCGCGACCACAGTCGACCCATCCATCCCTCCCGACGCTTTCTCAGCCGGCAGAACTTCCATATCCGCAACATGTTTCTGCTCCTCCACCGCGACTAGAAGAGGACCGTCAATCCCCCCTCCCGGTGGCTGCGCGCTTGAATCGCAGTACTGCGCCGCCGTCGATACCCTAGCAATCTCCGGAGAAATAGGAGAAAGGTCAACGCCCATCGTAGGTTTTTCCTATAAATCAAGTTTTGATACTTTATCTAAGAACCTAAAATGTTATATAAAAAAACAAGTATTGAAACTTGTCAAAAAGCACGAAAAAATCAATCTAAAATGTTATAAAAAAAGTCTAACATTTTAAATTCTTGAACAAGTTTTAAAAAATTGCCCTTTTTTAGGTTCCACACTTTAGACTCGCCCCAAAAGATGTCTTCCAACGTTTGATTGTATAGATATTTTGTTCTCTATTCTTTTTTTGGAGCAACCCCCAACGTTTTGTATTGGTTCAAAATTATCTTTCGTTGGACGAAAATTATTAGTTAACAAACGATCAATGGTTGAAGTTGACTGGACTTACACACGTTTACATGAGAGGAAAAATAAGAAGAAAAAAAGGAAATGGAGAAAATGAAAGAGGATAAAAGAAAATTTGACTTTTATATGAATTTTATAACAATGTTGTGTTGACGCAGATTTGATTTTTTTTATTAAAATGCCGTCGTTTTGGTGTCATTTATCATGTCATAACTTATAATGTCGTCAATTATTTAACAATAGAGTGATCGAAAAAAAAACAGTTCAATGATTAAATTTAAAAAAAATTAATGATTAAAATATGTGTGAGAAGAAAGTTTGGTGATAATTTTTATAATTTAAAAATTAATGATTAATAATTTTTATAATTTACCCTTTTAAGTGAAGGATTTGAATTAGAAATTTGATTTAAAGGGTTTCACGCTCCTAATCATATTATCCAACAAACATTTATAGTTGGAATGATGAATGTTGTCACAACTATGGGTGATAATGAGCTTGACCGGCTTGCGAGTACTTCGAGCTCGGCTCGAGTGAGTTTTTTTATTTTATTTAAAATTTATAAATATTTTTAAAAATGTATAAAAATTATTAAAAACAATTTTTTTTTAAAAAAATCTGTAAATACAAAATGATAAAATTGTAGTGTGTCACATGACATTAATATCTCAAGAAAAAAGTCAAAAATTAATTGTTAGAATTGATCAAAGAGCTTAATTGATTTAATTTATTGGTTCGAGGACTTAATTGGATGCAAAAAAAATTAGAAGTTTAATTTGATTTTTTTTCAAAAGTTTAAGGACTCCGAGCACCCTTCAACCATAAAATTATTAAGGGTAAACTTCACCAGAGATCACTTATGTTTAGGGCTTGTTCTATTTCGATCACCCATTTTAAAAAATAAGATTATTCTTATCGCTTACGTTTTCGTTCGTTGTTGTTTTAGTCATCCGACCGTTAACACCCGTTGATACAATAACGTGACACTTTAGTAAAAAAAAATTAATTTCTAGTTTGACTCCTAGACTATCAAAACTTTGTTTTTCACCTTTTTCTTCTTCACGTCAATCCTTCACTTCTTGTCTCCTCTTCTCTACATAAACTCATATATTGCAAAGTTCTAGAATAAAATATTTGATCATAGGTGTTGTTCTTTTATTTTTGATTTTATATTGAAGGGCTGTTGGCATTGAATTACTATGTGGTCATGCTTCTGATATATTTGTTTCACGAAATCCTCAGGAAGATTGCAGCAAATTCATTACAAATGGCCCAAAGCCAACAGCCACTAAAATCTCATGATGTTGAAAGCAAGTTTTCCCTCATCTCGGGCTACTCCTCAAAGATCACTTAAATTCTTATGATGTTGCAGATTCAACCAAATCTTTGTTAAGTCGTCCCTCATGAGAAAGATTTTGGGACTGGGAGTGTTAACTACAACTTGAGGCTGACAGTTTCCGCCCGGAGTGCTCCAACGACCGTTTTTTAGTCCTTCCGTTAGTCCACAAAGATCAAGAGCCAATGATCCAAGAGGATGGTCTTGAAGTCGAAAGATGATGAAAAATAAAATTTTGAAAGTTTAGGGGTTAAATTGGAAATTAAATTTTTTATTAACGTCTTTCACAATATTTATATCATAGGCCTCACTCACCACGTCATTCATAGTCCCAACCAATAAAAATCATCAATTTTATCAATTTTTCCATGTCATAAATTTACCAAGTAAATCTCCACTTGATAAAAAAAATATTTTTTTAAATTTAATTTACCGCAAATATGATTGATGACTCAATTGGTAAAAATATGACATGAAAAAAAAATAATAAAATTAATAATTTTTTATTAGTTGAGACCATAAATAACATGATGAACCGGATCTATGATATAACATAAAATTCAAAAATAACATGATAAAATGAACAATGAAATTGAAAAATAATAAATAAATTTGTAACGTACCACCAAACCATTAATTTTCATTATTAACGATGTGTATGAACGTACACGCGTTCTTTTCAAGCATATGTCAAAATCACGACTAGTATTTGATCTGATCTATTGGTATTATCGGTTTATTGCTCTTAGTCATTTGATTTGATGAGATATACACCTTACAAATAAGTTGTTTAAGCTCGAATCTTCTGAGATTAACTTTTTCACTGAGAATACCGAAGGATTCATAAGCTGGTTATTCTTAATAATATGGATCTTGTAACAAGGGTATCGGTGCACTCAGCTGCTTCGGTCAATATATCCTTGTGTGACTTAAGTAGCAAAGAACATCGAGTGACCAAACATAACACGAAGTTTCCAAATTTTAAAGATTTGGAAAACGTTTCAGCCATTTGCCTTACATGGTACACAAGACGATCAACAGAATCCCGAGTCAAGTGAACATTATGGTTTAAGATGTTGTGCAAGAGGCTAAATAATGAATCCGTCCATACCAGTTCATTCGAGATGAGGAATTCGTGACATGGAAGTAAGATGAATCTCCTCTCCGCCTCTCCTCGGCAAAAGAGCGTCTGGCAGAAGGCGGAAACGTGAGCCGGGTGCAGGCACTCCTTCACAATCCTAGTAATCACGTCACAGATTGGGTTGTTGATACCCTCTTTTCGCAGTACGAGTGGAAACAGTAATCCGTGTACCGCGGCCCTCTGATGAAGCTTGCAGTACTCGATTGTTGAAGTCAGTAGCAGACGAGAAGCTGGCTCTGCTAGAGCCAAAAACTTGGGAAGCACAATTGAGCAGAGAACCTGACTTGGCCAAGCGAGCTCGTCTTCATCCCCACTCGAAAGATGAGAAATTAGCACTGAAGCAGTCTCGTCATCGGCTTTCCAAGGCTCGATCAAACTCAAAACTTGAAAAGAATTCACTCTTTTATCCAAACAAAGTTGTCGAATTTCATTCGCTAAAGCTACAGCTTTGAAACTAGACTCAAAATTTATAACCCTGTCTCTCAAACTAATAGCCATAGTTTTGATTTCAGGTTCTAATAGCACATTCGAAACCCGATCGACCTCCATCTCGACCGCAACTTCCATCATACCGTTATCTCCATTTTCTTCAACTTGACTGAACAAACTTTGATCATTTTCCAAACTATCATCATAAAACTTCGGACCAAAATCAGCTGCAGATAAAGGAAGCCAATAGTGAAACGGATCATTAGCTGCAGTCAAGTCCTTAAGCCAATCCGGTATGGACTCAAACTCTTCGACTAATTCTTCACCGGAGTCCAGACCAAAGCCAGAAATCCACTCATTAACATGATTTGGTTCAGACATTCTATCGAGCAGATTCCGTGCAGCTTTCTTGACCCAGAAATCAAGCCCTTGATTTTCACTCAACAAATTACATGCCAGCTTAGATAATTCCTTCTCATTAAACCTCTTATTCTCCAAAGCAAGAAACGACAGTATTCTTGACTGAACCATACCTGGTAGCGTCTCTATAAACATAACCCTTAAGCAAAATAACAAGAGATCAACTCCAGCAATCACCAAAACTGAAAGAACAATTAAAAGAAAAAAAAGCAAAGGAAGCATATTTATTGCTTAAAATTTCTGGGTTTACCTTTTTGATGTGGTGGGTGGAGAAAAAGATGAGTCTTTGACAATGGGAATGCAGGGTTTGGTAAGCAAAGAGAGGAAAGAGCTTGTCGTGATTGGAGTTATCGTTGGCGATGATGATGTTGTCGCATTGAAACTTTGTTGTAGCCAAAGAGATGCTTCGGTTTCAGGTGTTGGGCTATTCATGAAAATGTCGAACAACGGAACCCATTGCTCCATTTTCCCTTTCCCCCTGGCTTCCTATGTTTTCTCGGATGTAAAAGCCATAAGGGAAAACGCGGGAAAATTGATAGATAAAACTGGAAGTAAATCATTGGGATACAGTAAAATTTTGGGTTAACTATATCATTGACCACCAAACTAATTGAGGATTTCTATTTTGATCATCAAACTAAAGAACTCGTCAATCAAACCACCGAATTTATAAAATCAACCTATTTTGACAACCGCCGTTAAAAACCTAACGGTGGAGTGATGGAACTGACACGTGGCAATTAACGGAAAAATGATAAAATTACACATTTGGTCCCTGTTATTTACACATTCTTTCAATTTAGTCCTAATTTTAAATTAATAAATTATTTAATTAGGTGGTGACACGTGTCAACACCTTATTGGAGGACTTTAATTATTTATATTTGATTTTACTAATTTATTTACATTCTCCAATCAGGACGTGTCACCACCTATTTAGAGGAGGAAAATAAAATCTCTTACCATGCGTTGGGATAAATCGAACCTGGGTAATGCTTGGGAAAAGACAATGACTTAGCCACTGCACCAAGCACAACTTTGTACTTTAAATCACCAAATTTAATATATATCTCTTATTGGTTTCTACATTTATAAGCCAAAAGCTCAAACCCTAAACACTAATTTCATATATATAACCCTAACCCTAAATATTTTAAATTAATTTCACGCTAAATATTTCAAATTTATTTCACATATATAAACCTTAAACCCTAAACCATGAATATTTCAAATTAATTTCACATATATAACCCTAAACCTTAAATATTTTAAGATTATATATGTGAAATTAATTTGAAATATTTAGTGTGAAATTAGTTTGAAATATTTAGGGTTTAGGGTTTAAGGTTTATATATGTGAAATTAATTTGAAATATTTAGTGTGAAATTAATTTGAAATATTCAAGGTTTAGGGTTTAAGGTTTATATATGTGAAATAAATTTAGAATATTTAGCGTGAAATTAATTTGAAATATTTAGGTTTAGGATTTAGGGTTTATATATGTGAAATTAATTTGAAATGTTTAGTGCAAAATTAATTTGAAATATTTAAGGTTTAAGGTTTAGGGTTATACATGTGAAATTAGTGTTTAGGGTTTGAGCTTTTGGCTTATAAATGTAGAAACTAATAAGAGATAGATATTAAATTTGGTGATTTAAAGCATAATATTGTGTTTGGTGTAGTGGTTAAGCCATTATTTTTACCTAAGCATTGCTCAAGTTCGATCCACCCCAACACATTTTGAGGGATTTTATTTTCCTCCTCCAATCAGGCTAATAAAATCAAATATAAATAATTAAAGTCTTCCAATAAGGTGTTGACACGTGTCACCACCTAATTAAATAATTTATTACTTTAAAATTAGGACTAAATTGAAAGAATGTGTAAATAATAGGACCAAATGTGTAATTTTAAAATTTTCCCGTTAATTGCCACATGGCAGTTCCGTCACTCCATCGTTAGGTTTTTAATGGCGGTGGTCAAAATAGATTGATTTTATAAGTTCAGTAGTCTGATTGACGAGTTCGTTAGTTCGGTGGTCAAAATAAGAATCCACAATTAGTTTAGTGGTTAATAGTATAGTTAACCCTAAAATTTTCCACCAAAACTTGCTTTTCACTCGTAACTACGAATTTGGTGTCCGTTTAACTGGAAAATAGCCCTAACTCTACGAACTTAATGTGAACATTTCGATTACTTATAGCGATGTAAAAAGTTGACCCGACTTGAAAACTCGACTGAAACCTACTCGAGTCAGAACCTGGTTTGACCTGAGGATTCGATGATCCGAACCCGATCTATAACCGATTGTTGTTAACCTGAACCCGAGTTAGACCAGTTACTGTAGTAACCGAACCCGATCTGCATCCGACCGAGAACGACCCGAACCCGATTTGGACTTGTTATTGTGGACCCGAAACCCGACCTGCACCCGAATGAAACGAACCTGAAGCCAAGACCGACATGGCAGATAATCGATATTACCCGACATGTTTTAAACCTGACATGTTTTGAACATGACCTGTTTTTAACCTGAACTGATATTGACTTGACATATAATTGAGGAAGTGTATGATTTGATGAATTTAAAGTGTTGATAAATGTAAAGTATAGGGATGGGCACGGTACCCAGACCCGACCCGATCGGGTCGGGTATTTTTATGAAAAAATCGGGTTCGGGTCGGTTCGGGTTTTTGTGTAGGGTGAGGTCGGGTCGAGTTTGGGTTTTAGGGTGAAAAAATTCGACCCAACTCGACCCGAGACTAATAGTGTAATTTTATCCTAAATTTTTTAGGGATATTTGTAATAATACCCCTCTTTATATATATTTTTATAATTAGGTCCTTAAAATTAATTTTTTATTTACATTTTAGTCTTTAAAATTATTATTTTTTATAATTATGCCTCTTAAAATTATTTTTTACAATTAGGTCCCTAAAATTAATTTTTTCTATAGGTCGGGTCGGGTTTAGAATATTTATTTTCAGGTCGGGTCGGGTCGGGTTTTTTAAAGAATTGGATCGGGTCGGGTCGGGTTTAGGGTAATTAGTTTCGGGTCGGGTTCGGGTGGGCCAAAAACCCGACCCGTGCCCATCCCTAGTAAAGTATTAAGTGTTGATAAATGTAAACTATTAATTTATTTTATTAAAAAAATATTCAAAATTTAAAAGTTTTATTAAATTAATTACTTGTGACAGATGAATTTAAAACAAATTGTTTAAAATTTAAATTAATTTGTTAATTGTGATCATTAAATTAAAAAAAATATTTTATTAAAAAATTAATTATAACCATTAAATTAATAGAATATATTTTTAGTTTAGGAGGGAATTTTTTTTTAATTGACCGGAGAAAATATTTTTTAATTGATTGGGGGGGGGGAGCAAGCTGCAAAACGAATTAGGGGCGGGGAATTGGCGGGTTTTTTTGTTTAGGGATTAATCACCCTTTAGGTTCTTCTTTGTAACACCCGAGTTTAGGCGTCGGGCGAAAATAATATTTTTGAGTCTCGGTTTTCTAATTAAAATAATAATATGTTATTTTGGGCCTTGAGTTTTCAAGACAAATATTTCATGTTGGACTCAAATTGATTTGAGAGCTAATTCCCATGAATTTTAAATGTTAGTGAGATTGCCATCTCATTAATGGCAATCTTGTAAATAACTCAACTTTCAATTTAAATTCCCCTTTTATTAAAATAGTTTCACAATTCATCTTCTTCTCAAAACAAAAACCTACGACAAGGAGAAGCTCCCTCCCTCTTTCACTATTCCATTCCCTTGCTCCTTCGTTTCAACTCGGTTTTGAAAGGTAATTACGTTTTCGACTTGCTCTCAACTTCCTCTCTTCAAAAGTACAAGTAGTTTTCATTTTCATCCAAGTTTTAGAATTTGAGTTTTTGGAGGATTTGAATAAAAATGGTAACTTTATTGTTTTTGACGTGAGGTTTTGATTTAACAATGTTAGATATGGTGTTTGTGAGTCAAATAGTCCAACATATATGATTTTTACATGATTTAAACTAATTTTCGAAAATGAGTTTTGTTGGGGTTTTAGAGAGGTTTTAGAGTTGGTTTAAGGGCTTTGATGAGTGGGAAAATGCTTAGTTATGATAGTATGATATATGAGGGTCACTTTGGGTGTGTTTGATGATTTTTGGATGTTTGAAATTGAAGATTTCAGTGGGTTTTGTGGGCTGCTCGGGAATTCTGTTTTGGGCATGATTTTGGGTGTTAGTTGCTTGGAAATGTTAATCCGGGTTGTTTACGACGACTAGTTATTGATTATGTGTGTTTTGTTTGTGTTTGGGTTTGATTAGAATCAAGGTTTGATATTGGTGAGACATCGGGAGTGAATCCGGAAGTGTTGAGTGGATCGAAAGATCGATATTTACCAAGAGGGGGGGTGAATTTGAAATTTAAAGGATTGTGGTGGAAATTGGCAAATTAAAAATTGATGAAGAAGGGATTTAGAGTGGTTCAAGTTCTAAATGAACTCTACATCCACTACCTTAGTCTCACTAAGGATTTGCAACAATTTCACTAAATTGATCTTCCCCTTTTCTAGGACAAGGAGGCAGCCCTTTACAATTTCGGTTGATTTTTCTACCCAAAAATCAACCCAACCCTCACACAAGAGAAAAAAGAAATTTGTAGGCTAATTAGGTATCTCTCAATACAAATGATAGCCCCAATACAAGCACTCAACCCAATTTTACAAAGTATGAATGAAGAACACAAATTGGGATTTTACACAAAGTGGGATTTTTGCTCAAATGCTTGAATTTGATGAATAAGTGTTTGCTTGAAGTTCAATAGTTATTGCTGTAGCTTTTTGATGTGTCTTTTATACCTTTTCATTGATTTCTAGCCGTTTGGGTGGTTGGGGACTTAATTAGAGCCGTTGGAACCCTCTCTTACCACCATAAATGCACTTCTGCAGCTACCAGTATCGGTACGCAGGAAGGAGTATCGGTACCTGTCTAAGAAAAGAAAGAGTCGTTGTGTGCATTTAATACAGGGGTATCGATACGCGCGTAAGCGTATCGGTACTGGGTATCGAAACGGCAAGGGCCGTATTGATACTATTTTCTGAACTTAGCTCACTGTCCGCAACCGTATCGGTACGAGGGTTTTGCGTATCGATACGGGTCAACGAACTTTTAAAGTTTGGTTACCAACCAACTGACACCAACGGTCATATTTTTTAAACCGACTTATATTAAAAAATTACAAAGCCCATATCGATACGGGGGTTAGCCGTATCGGTACCGTATTCAAACTCTTTGAATTTTAACACAGGGTTGTATCGATACGAGGGTTTGGGATATCGATACAGGTTCCAACAGTGACCAAGTTTTGTAAAATGGTATCGATACGCTGGGTGCTGTATCGATACGCCTGGACGTTTTTGAATGGTTTTGCCTTGGAACACTTAGAAAATATTTTGAGTTTGAGTTTTATAAATCAGTTTCAAAGTGTTGGTGTTTTAAAAACTTATTAAGGGACTTAAAAACTAATTTTAAGTTTTACAAAATAATCCTTAGGGATTTAATTATATCAAAATCAAACATAGGTTTTACAATTTTCCCCTTTTTGATATAACAAAACTAAAACTTAAAATTTTGAAAAACCTTTATAAAGAACTCCCCCTTAATATAAGCTTGGTAACCTTTGAATTCAAATCAAAATATTTTAAAGTGTGAGCTAGTTTCTTCTCCCCCTTTTTGTTAGATCAAAAATTCTTTGAGACAATTAAGTGCATAAAGAAATCAAGGGTATAATAAGCAACATAAATATTATTCATTAAAGCAACATATTTAAAATCCAAACAAAGGCAAAATAAAAATCAAAGCATAGGTTTTAATCCTAAACAAACTTAATCCTAAAAACATAAAGCATAGGTGCATAATAATATAAAATCCTAAATGATATGCATGACAAACAAGAGAAAACGTCTAAGCATCGTCTTCGTCGTCTTCATCCTCTTCATCATCATCTCCCAAAGGCTCATTAGTGCGCATACTATTACGCCACTCATCATGGAAAGCGGCAATGGAAATATTCAAGGAATTATGCCCACTTTCAAGAGATGTGAGGCGATTCTCGAAACCCGTCATCCTAGTATCAAAGGTAGTTTCCATGGATGTGAGATGAGTATTCATGTCCGTACGCAACCCAGTGAATTGCTCATTGAGATAGGTCATGAGAGCATCCATATTGAGTTGTTGGACTTGAGGAGCTTGAGGAGCCTGAGCCGCTTCATGCATTACGGCGACTTCCGGTGGTAACTCGGCAAGACGTACCCATTCACCATTAATATAAGAGAATTTTGCCCGAGCAAGGGAGTGCTCATCAATAGGATCGGTGAGAGGAGTTGCAATGTCATATGAGCAATCAATTTCCTTTTTAACAAAGAAATAGCTCAAAGCCGTACCGTATGTGAAGGAGGTGACATGAGGAGTGTGACGATGTTGAACGAGGTAGACTATCTCCGCAAACATAAGTCGAGCTAGATTTGGTCGCTTGGCTTCACGGAAGCACCGAATCCAAAAATCATCCACTTGACGGATTGTGGAATATTTTCCTCCGGAAGGACGAAACCACCACGATACCATCAAATGTAGAATCCGGTCGTGAGCATTAAGGGCGGTGACAGATCCACTAAGAACATGCCCCCCACGGTGCTCATCGTCGAGGCCTTCATCATCCAACTTAAAAACCTCACAAATAGACTCGACATCAAGGGTTATTTTCTTTCCCATAAGATAGGAGTTAATTGCAACAACTTCCCCATTGCGACTAACACATCTTGCATTAGCATAGAAAATCAAAACCAAGAGACGATAGTAAAATCCGGGAATAGATAGAAAATGCATGAAATTCCAACGATGAAGCAAGGGGAGGTATTCAAACTTGAAACGCTCCGAATTGAGAAAATGGATGGATATTACCCTTTCGGCACGGATCTTGTAATTCTCATATTGACGAAAGTGATTGAGACCCAAATTGCCTTCAAAGGATTGCTCATAGATAGTCGAGTAGTTAGGACGAGCAATCGCTCCAAGGTTGGAGGATTCACCGGCTTGATTAGCCCTTTGTCGCTTCCTCGATGGCTCTTTAGGTGCCATGATCTAAGAGAGAAATTAAGCAAGGGAGATTTCTTCAATTTGAGTAAAAATCAAGGTAAAAAAAATAAAAGAAAATTTTCAAGAAAATTTTTGAAAAGAAAAATTTTAGAAGAAAATCTCAGAAAATTTTTTTTTGAACAAAAGCAAAGTTAAAAAAAAAAATTAAAACGGAGTAAATTAAAAAGGAGGAAGGGGATTACCTTGATAGAAACTTGAAAAGTTGAAGAGAACTTGCACAAAGATGAGAAAGAGAGCACAAAGCCTTGCTTGATTTGAAAACTCTTTTAGGTTTGAGTTGAGATGTGGAAAATATGAAGGAGGAAGTGCCTTTTTATAGGCAAAAATGGATAGGGTTAATTAGGTTTTGAAAAGTTTGAATTTGGGTAAAAGTTGAACTCATTAAAAGCTAATTAAAGCCATCAGCGCAGTCGAGTATCGATACGCCCTTTAGGGTATCGATACGTGGATAAAGATGTCATTTTGCAAATATAACCGTTTGAACAGTCGTATCGAAACGGAGAGGTCCGTATCAAAACGACCCGTTTCGATACGGGATGAATCGTATCGATACGCGTGAAGCGTAAAGAATTCTGGGAAATGAAATGAAGAACAGGTATCGATACGCGTACAACAGTATCGATACTGCATGCCCAGAAATGCATATTTGGTTCAAAGAACAACCAAAGGCTCGAACCTAAACTCTCCTATGAGTATGCAAATGATGTATGAGCAGTTCTAAGCATATTTTGACAGATACATACTCCCCCTAACTATAGGCATGGAAGAAATTGGGAGTCTAAGCATACAAACATGGCATTTCACAAAATCAAGCATATTTAAACACAAAAGAGGTCCTAAAAGGTCAAGATAGGCTAGCTAGACCTAACTCTCTCCTAAGGGACCAAAAACGCTCTTTGTCTAAGGGTTTTGTAAAAATGTCCGCTAATTGATTCAAGGTGTCTACATACTCTATAACCACATCTTCCTTAAGGACATGATCTCTAATGAAATGATGCCTTATTTCTATGTGTTTGGTTCTAGAGTGTTGGATGGGATTTTTTTTTAAACAAATAGCACTAGTGTTGTCACATTTTAGGGGTATGGTTCCAACTTTAATTCCATAATCTAAGAGTTGTTGCTTCATCCAAAGGACTTGAGCACAACAACTCCCTAAGGATATGTACTCGGCTTCGGTGGTAGATAAGGCTACACTATTTTGTTTCTTAGAGAACCAAGATATGAGCATACTACCTAAGATTTGGCAAGTTCCCGAAGTACTTTTCCTATCAATTTTACAACCCCCATAATCCGCATCCGAGTAAGCATGTAGGTTGAAGGTAGAGTCTCTAGGATACCAAAGGCCTAAACAAGGAGTGTCTCTAAGGTATCTAAAGATTCTCTTAACGACTATAAGGTGAGACTCTCTAGGACGAGCTTGAAACCTAGCACACAAGCAAACACTAAACAAGATATCCGGTCTACTTGCGGTAAGGTAAAGCAAAGATCCAATCATAGAACGATAAAGCTTAGAGTCAACACACTTACCTCCTTCATCTTTGTCAAGCTTTGTAGATGAGCTCATAGGAGTGGCTTGAGGCTTTGCATTCTCCAAGCCAAACTTCTTGAGCATATCCTTTATGTATTTTGCTTGGTTGATGAAGGTGCCATCCTTCTTTTGCTTGATTTGGAGTCCCAAAAAGAATGAGAGCTCCCCCATCATGCTCATCTCAAATTCACCTTGCATTAACTTAGCAAACTCTTGACAATGACATTCATTAGTAGAACCAAAAATAATATCATCAACATAAATTTGAACTACTAAGATGTCATTTTTATACATTTTTATGAAAAGTGTAGTGTCCACCTTACCTTTTTCAATCAAAAAATTTGAAAGCCTTTCATACCAAGCTCTAGAAGCTTGTTTTAAACCATAAAGAGCTTTGGTAAGTTTGAAAACATGATTTGGAAATTTTGAATCTTCAAAACCCGGCGATTGTTCAACATACACTTCTTCATTTATAAAACCATTTAAAAATGCGCTTTTAACATCCATTTGAAAAAGCTTGAAATTATGATAACATGCATATGCAAGCAACATCCTAATGGCTTCCATTCTAGCTACGGGTGCATAGGTTTCATCAAAATCTATTCCCTCTTCTTGAGTGTAACCTTGTGCTACAAGTCTAGCTTTATTTCTCACAATGTTACCACTCTCATCTAGTTTGTTCCTAAAGACCCATTTAGTTCCTATTGTAGATTGATTACTAGGCCTATCAACTAATGTCCATACATTACTTCTCTCAAATTGATTTAACTCTTCTTGCATAGCCATAATCCAAAAATCATCTTTCAATGCTTCTTTTATATTTTTAGGCTCTATGCATGAGATAAATGCAACATGGTTCATTAATTTAAGAGAAGAACGAGTGGTTACCCCCTTGGATGGATCACCCAAGATTTCACCATCTTTGACATAGTTCAACTCCCTTGGGTAGCTCACTTCCTTTTCCTCAATAGCCAAGTCTTTCAAGGCTTCAAGAGGTGGTTCTTGTGTGTCTTCTTCTTTTGTTGGAATCTCATCCTCCTTTGAAGTTTGACCTCCATCAAAGGCATTTATGATTCCTACATCATCATCATCACAAGAATCCTTCCTAGTAAGGAGGTTATCATCGAATACAACATGAATAGATTCTTCTACTACTAAAGTTCTTTTGTTAAATACTCGATAGGCTTTAGAGGTTAAAGAGTAACCTATAAAAATGGCTTCATCACTTTTTGCATCAAATTTACCTAAGTTATCTTTTCCATTATTTAAAACAAACACTTACACCCAAATGGTGAAAATAGCTAATGTTAGGCTTTTTAGATTTTAAAATCTCATAAGGTGTTTTCTTTAAAATTGGCATAATCATTACTCGATTTACAATATAACAAGCGGTGTTTGTGGCTTCCGCCCAAAAATATTTAGGTAAATTATTTTCACAAAGCATAGTTCTAGCCATTTCTTGTAAAGTTCTATTTTTCCTCTCAACTACCCCATTTTGTTGAGGAGTTCGAGGAGCCGAAAAATTATGGCTAATACCATTTTCATTCAAAAATTCTTCAAACCCTAAATTTTGAAACTCGGTTCCATGATCACTTCTAATGTGTGAAGTTCTAAGTTCAAGATCATTTTGGGTTAATTTTGAAAATGTGATGAATTTTTCCAAAGCCTCATCTTTAGTACTTAAAAAGAGAACCCAAGTAAATCTAGAAAAATCATCAACTAACACAAATGCATAAGATTTACCACCCAAGCTCATAGTCCTAATTGGCCCAAACAAATCCATATGAATTAATTGTAAGCATCTACTAGTAGAAACATCATTAATGGATTTAAAGGAAGACTTATGTTGTTTACCCTTTGAGCATGCATCACAAATTTTATCATTTGAAAATTTAATTTTGGGCAAACCTCTAACTAGATTTAGAGAGACTAGTTTTTCCAAAACAATAATGCTAGCATGTCCTAGCTTCCTATGCCACAACCATGCATCATTTTCATTTTGAGCAACTAAACATGCATGAGATGTATGTATGTCATCTAAATGCACCATGTATATGTTTCCTATGCGATGACCTATGAGCATAATATTATTAGATTTAATGTCAACAATTTTGCATCCATTTTTATCAAATAAAACATTAAATCCTTTATCACACAATTGACTTATGCTCAATAAATTATGTTTAAGACCATCGACATATAAGACATTTTCAATAAGAATGGTAGAGTGATTACCTATGGAGCCAATACCTTTAATGTGGCCTTTGGAGTTGTCACCAAACATTACTACTCCTCCACTCTTTGGCTTTAAATCCATGAATCGACTCTTGTCTCCGTTCATGTGCCTCGAGCATCCACTATCAAGGTACCATGAGTTTTGACTTTGTGCTTTGGCCTCGTAGCAATGCTCCCCCTACAAACAAAGATATTAAACCTTGGTTTTTGGTACCCAAATCATTTTGGGTCCATGAGTGTTAGCTCCCAAAACCTTGGTTCCCTTAGGAATCCAAGATGACATAGCAATAATATTATTAGATTTTACAAGTTCCTTAGGAACCCATACACTTCTAACTCTTTTAGCTCTACTATGTCTAGGGTAGCTACATTGTTTGTAGTAATTAGTCTTTTTCTTAGGTTGGTGTGTTCTAGAGGATTCTCCTACTTCATGCTTGACACTACCAACATTTTTTAAAGACTTTTTGAGCTCATTTAGCTCACCCAACACCTTTTGGTGTTCACTATTACATTGAGATAAAAGATTATTAAGATCAACATTTTCATTTTGAAAGATTTAAGTTCATCTTTTAATCCTAAAATCTTTTTCTCAAATTTAGAATTAGCTTGAGTGAGTGAGTCATTTTTCTCATTTAGTTCTAAAATGATTTTCTTGTTTTTAATGACCGACTCTTTAAACTTCTCAACTAATTCATCATATACCTCTTGTAACTCATCATATGCATCATTTAACTCTTCATATGAAAAATCTAAAGTAGATGAGTTAGAGGTTACCAAGGAGGAATCTTCCTCAAGTGCCATGAGACAAAGATTAGCCACTTCTTGTTCGTCATCCTCCGATGACTCCTCATCACTCCAAGTAGCAAGCTTGGCTTTGAGTCTTTTCTTCTTCTCAAAGCCCTTCTTCTTGAGTTGAGGGCACTCCGAACGGATGTGGCCGGATTGTTTGCACTCATAGCAAATGATGGGATCCTTTCCTTCTTCTTTGTTCTTTCCTTTGAAGTCCATCTTTCTTTGGATTTTTCTTCCCCGGTTGGACCTCATGAAGCGTGAGAATCGTTTGGCTATCATAGCCAATTCTTCAAGTTCATCCTCCTCACAAGATGAGCTCTCATCATGTTGTGAAGCTTTAGCCTTGAGAGCTATACCCATCTTCTTCTTCTTCTCAACCTCAAGCTTCTCTACTCTTTTCTCTTCTTTCTTTTTCTCATCTTCCCTTCCTTGCTTCATGATCTCATGAGTAAGGAGAGAACCCACAAGCTCATCAAGCTTTAATATCTTCAAGTTCTTTGCTTCGATGATAGCAGTTCTCTTCCCATCCCAAGATTCGGGAAGTGAATAGAGTAGCTTTCGGACAAGCTTGTCTTCCGGTATGATCTCTCCATATCCCTTTAGACCGTTGACAATTGTAGAGAATCGATCAAACATCTTTGACACCGTCTCATCGGGGTCCATCTTGAAATTTTCATAACTAAGATTGAGAATGCCAATATTAGTTTCTTTGACATCATTGGTGCCTTCATAGGTGGTCTCAAGAGTGTCCCACACTTCCTTGGCACTTTTAATTGATGAGACCTTTGAGTAGATGTCCGGACCAAAAGCACAAAATAGCATGTGGAGAGCTTTATCATTGACTTGAATCTTTTTCCTCTCCTCTCCACTCATTTCGGCTTTCTTCTTCAACACCATCTTGCCTTCACCGTCTTGCTTCCATGGAATGTATGGCCCATCTTCAATGACATCCCATACAAGATAGTCACTAGACTTGATGAATAGCCTCATTTTATTCTTCCAAAAAGAATAGTTGTCACCATTGAAGAAAGGAGGCTTTGTGGTTGATTGTGACTCGTACATGCCGAAACCGGAGGTTGAAGCCATCTCTTGATATGTTGATGATCACACTCTTCCAAGGATCTCCTCTTGTGGTTGTTAATCCTCAAAGAGTTAAGCTCTGATACCAATTGTTGAGTGGATCGAAAGATCGATATTTACCAAGAGGGGGGCTGAATTGGAAATTTAAAGGATTGTGGTAGAAATTGGCAAATTAAAAATTGATGAACAAGGGATTTAGAGTGGTTCAAGTTCCAAATGAACTCTACATCCACTACCTTAGTCTCACTAAGGATTTGCAACAATTTCACTAAATTGATCTTCCCCTTTTCTAGGACAAGGAGGCAACCCTTTACAATTTCGGTTGATTTTTCTACCCAAAAATCAACCCAACCCTCACACAAGAGAACAAAGAAATTTGTAGGCTAATTAGGTATCTCTCAATACAAATGATAGCCCTAATACAAGCACTCAACCCAAATTTACAAAGTATGAATGAAGAACACAAATTGGGATTTTACACAAAGTGGGATTTTTGCTCAAATGCTTGAATTTGATGAATAAGTGTTTGCTTGAAGTTCAATAGTTATTGCTGTAGCTTTTTGATGTGTCTTTTATACCTCTTCATTGATTTCTAGCCGTTTGGGTGGTTGGGGACTTAATTAGAGCCGTTGGAACCCTCTCTTACCACCATAAATGCACTTCTGCAGCTACCAGTATCGGTACGCGGGAAGGAGTATCGGTACCTGTCTAAGAAAAGAAAGAGCAGTTGTGTGCATTTAATACAGGGGTATCGATACGCGCGTAAGCGTATCGGTACTGGGTATCGAAACGGCAAGGGCCGTATCGATACTATTTTCTGAACTTAGCTCACTGTCCGCAACCGTATCGGTACGAGGGTTTTGTGTATCGATACGGGTCAACGAACTTTAAAGTTTGGTTACCAACCAACTGACACCAACAGTCATATTTTTTAAACCGACTTATATTAAAAAATTACAAAGCCTGTATCGATACGGGGGTTAGCCGTATCGGTACCGTATTCAAACTCTTTGAATTTTAACACAGGGCTGTATCGATACGAGGGTTTGGGGTATCGATACAGGTTCCGACAGTGACCAAGTTTTGTAAAATGGTATCGATACGCTGGGTGCTGTATCGATACGCCTGGACGTTTTTGAATGGTTTTGCCTTGGAACACTTAGAAAATATTTTGAGTTTGAGTTTTATAAATCAGTTTCAAAGTGTTGGTGTTTTAAAAACTTATTAAGGGACTTAAAAACTAATTTTAAGTTTTACAAAATAATCCTTAGGGATTTAATTATATCAAAATCAAACATAGGTTTTACAGGAAGCTTGAAGGTGTTGCTTGCTTGGTAGTTGAGCTTGGAAGTGAAGGTGAGTGGTTAGTGTTTTCAAAATGGTATTTGAATAATTGGTTCAAGCATGTGGACTAGGTTGGGCTTGGTAGACCCACCTAGAGTTAGGATTAGAGTGGTAGTCTAATCCTAAGCTTTAGGTAGAGACATTGGTTGAACTCTTGAATTGATGTTTATGCCTCAAGATGAATTGTGTTATGATGATTATGTATAATGTGTTATACATGTATGATGAGGCATGGTTGTGATGCATTGTGATATGCAAGTGGATTGTTCATAATTGTATTCATGGTGAGTACCTGCTAAGCACGAAAGTTGGTATTAAACGGTAATGTGGATTGAGTTAAATGTTGGCACTAGTATGCTTGGGTACAAATGATCGATCATTAGGATGTTAGTGTGTACACGTGAGTCAAATGCGCGTGTGGTCTTGATGATGGTAGTCATCAAGATGGAGTACGGGTTCACCCGAAAATTCTTCTTATGTATATGATAGTCGGTGATGAGTGTAATCCCATCGACGGGGCGTGAGGATGAGTGGAATCCCCTCCGCGAGAACGACGATGAGTGTAATCCCACCGTGAGGTAAAGTTGTTGTTGGATGTGAGTTCCAATGTATCTATTCGCGTATTCGAGTCATAGCTAGGTGCCAATATGAGTTGATATGTGTATCAATGTGTTTTGGAATGTGATTCCTATTTGGATTATTATATGTGTTACATATGATGTGGATTTGAGCTTGTTAAGCATGGCATGATATTGTATATATGTTCATGCATCATTTGCACTTTTGGCTCATGAGGGTCGAAGGTAAGAACATGCATTTTACCTTGTTGAGATCGTGCTTGGACCCTGCATTGTCGAGGCTTGTTTTTAAAGAGCTTACCCTCACTAAGCTTTATGCTTACACTCTCTTTTGTTCGACAATGCAGATCCTTAGTTCGTGGGTTGCTAGTGCAAGAAGGGGCCTCCAAGTGTGTGTGCTTTGTGGTGCTAGCCTAGCTACCAAGTATGGTTATTTTTAGTTATGATGTAATGGTCAAGCAATGGGACATGTATTTGTGTTGTGATGCTTTCGAAGTATGTTGATGTTGTTTGTTAGGAGCATGCTAGACTCCTTTTATATGTTTTGTTGGTTTGGCTTTTGGATGTATGCCTTGCTTGTAAACCATGTTGGATTTGCCTATCTTAATTGTTTAAGTGTATGACCTTGTGAAAGCATGGAATCTTGAATGTGCTACATGAAACCTTGATGTATTTATTGATTCATCTAATGTTTGGCTTCTATATGTTTGTTGTGTGCTAAGCATGTGCTAAGCATGTGCTATTAGGGTGCTTTCCATCTAGGTTGTATGTATGTTGAGTCTTGAGTGTTTTAGTTGAGTTTTGGGGCTGCCTTGTATCTAAAACCAGCAAAAATCTGTCTTTTCGTAGCCCGTGTATCAGAACGGTTGGTCTCGTTTCGATACGGCCTCTTGTTTCAGGCCAGGCGTTTCGATACACTTTGAGTCCGTTTCGGTATAGATTTGCTACTGGAAATCTGAGGAATTGCCAATATTTTGGAGTATCGAAACTGGTCCAGGTGTTTCAAAACGATCAATATGTCGTTGACCACGAGAAGTTGACCGTTGAAGGTGTTTTAGAACGGTTGACCGTCGTTTCGATACGACCTTCTCGTGTGGACTTGGGGTCGTTGACCAAGTCAAGGAGTTTCGATACACCTCTTGGGTGTTTCGAAATGGCTTGCTTATAAACCTAAAAATGGGCTGATTAACATGATGTTTGGGCTTGGTTGCTTTTAACCTGTGTCGTTTTCCACTGCCGTGATCACATAATATTTAAACGTGCCTTTAGAGAAGATATAATTAAAAGAAACGTTTAGGGTTGCTAATCGAGGTGGAACCTTAACGGGTTTCGCATCGGTTTTTCCCGTGTAGCCTACTCGAACCGGTCAATCGTCCAGACCGGGGCGAGGAGGTTACATCCTTAATTAGATTCTTTAGGTTTAGGTTTTAGTTTGTTTCTTTTTAGTCCTAACTTTTAGTTTAGTTTCTTTAGATTTCATTCAATTAGGTTATGCTTCATAAATTGATTAAGGGTAAACTACTGCAGGGGTCACTTTCGTTTCTCGTTTGTACAGATTTAGTCACCACTTTTGAAAAGTGCCAATAAGTGGTCATCTACATTTTCGATGTGTAAAGACTTGGTCACTCCGACGTTATAGTCCGTTAGTCCCCTAACAGATTGGGAATTAATTAACGAAAAAATAAGGGTAAATTACTGCAATAGCCATTAAAATTTATCTCATGTACATTTTTTCTCTTCAATTTAAAAAAGTAAACATTATAGTCACTAATAAAAATGTTTCTTTATAATTTCACCCTTAAATTTTTAAAAATTCATTTTTCAATCCTAAAACTTTACAATTCAAACTTTATTTTGAATTTTTGAGTCGAGTTTATGAAATTATGAGTCGAGTATTTTCACATCAAACCTAAAAAATTAATTTTTTCAAATCAAGTCGAGTGTTGCACTTCCCTACATATAATTTTTAATTTTAATCCGTGTTTGTCCCAACTAATTTTTTTGTTTAAATCGAAATTTAATAAATGTCTGAACCAAAAACCCATATAGGATAATTAACACCCCAAACTATCCAGACTCTTCCATTTTTTTCTCTCGACCCCTCACCTTCCCCGCTCCGACTTTTGCTCCGATCTGCCACACCGCCCGGCCGTGACCTTCACCGCTGCCGCCACGGTGTCCGCCCACTCCCCCTGATCGCAACCACTGTGACAACTCGCGGTAAGTCACCGTCATCAGACATGGTGAGCAGTTTGAAGCTTAGAGAGGAAACCCATCATCGCTTGTGTTTTCACGTTGATCTCGGCCACCGCTCGACGGTGGTGTACACCGTCATCACCTCCTTATCCGTCATCATCCCCCGAACAAAACCCCAAACGCCACTCGCGGTAGTTCACCGCCGGTTGCCGCGAAAGCTGTGACAAAGGTTCGTCTGTCCCCTCTGTTTTTCTGCGATTCCGACCATCGCAACTGTCCGCTCGCCGCGCCGTCACTGTTATTGAGTTCCTCGTGTCGAGGCGAACAAAGCCCATACCGTCAATCATCGGTTCACTGTCGTTTAAGGCTTCGTCGGAGCTTCGCCTGAACCTGCCCGTTGACAAACACGAATTAAAATTATAAATTATATGTAGGGAAGTGCAACACTTGACTTGATTCGAAAAAATTAAATTTTTAGGTTTGATGTGAAAATACTCGACTCATAATTTCATAAACTCGACTCAAAAATTCAAAATAAAGTTTGAATTATATAATAGAAATTCCAATAACTCGACTTGACTCGAAAAAATTAAATTTTTTGGTTTGATATGAAAATACTCGACTCATAATTTCATAAACTCGACTCGAAAATTCAAAATAAAGTTTGAATTATAAAATAGAAATTCTAATAACTCGAATTTTTTAGTAGTTAGTGGACTAAATTTTTAAGTTTGAGTTATTAAATAGGAGCAATTTGGGCACCTAAGTTTCAAAGGGTATACTTTGGGCACCTATTTTTCATCTAAGCATTTATAATATTATTGTACTAATTGATTGTAAAGTTTTAGGATTGAAAAATGAATTTTTAAAAATTTAAGGGTGAAATTATAAAGAAACATTTTTATTAGTGACTATAATGTTTACTTTTTGAAATTGAGGAGAAAAAATGTACATGAGATAAATTTTAATGGCTATTGGAGTAATTTACCCTTATTTTTTCGTTAATTAATTCCCAATCCGTTAGGGGACTAAAGGACTATAACGTCGGAGTGACCAAGTCTTTACACATCGAAAACATAGATGACCACTTATTTGCACTTTTCAAAAGTGGTGACTAAATCTGTACAAACGAGAAACGAAAGTGACCCCTGCAGTAGTTTACCCATTGATTAATTATTAAGCCTTTTGATTTGCTTTAAATTTAATTTGGTCCTCGTATAAAGATTTGGTAAATAATTGGCTTTAATAATTTGATTAATTTGTGAATTGGGCTCTAAGTAATAATTTAGTTTTAATTTATTTTCGAATTTTTCCTTTTTATATTTTAATTTATTTCGTTTGTTAGATTTATGAGTTCATGTTTGGGGTTTAGGAGTAAATGTGTCAAGTTGATTGTTTGAGGTTATGAGAGTAGTTTAGGGATTATGTGATTAGGCTTGCACTTTATTTATTAGTGAATAGTTCTTGTGAGATTTAGATATTCATGCTTGAGGTTTAGGGGTAAATGTGTCAACTTGATTATTTGGGGTTAAGGTTTGAGATTTATGGGTATAGTTTAGAGGCATACATACATATCATATATATATATATATTAATGAATATATATACGTGTGTATTAACGTATATATATGTATTAATGAATATATGTATATTAATGTTTATATATATATATAGTTTAGGGGATAAGGTTTGAGGTTTATGTGTATAGTTTAGGGGCGTACAAACATAACATACATACGTATCATATATATATATATATATATATAATTACATACATACAAACATATATTATATTATATTATACACACGCGCACACACATTAATATATACATATATATACATATTGTAAAACTTACATACATACATATACATTATTTTTACTCCAAATTAACCCATATTCTTTTTTTTTGTAATTTAGTCTAATATTTATAATTTTAATTTAATATCTTTGTTCATTATAGTCCCTGGAACTTTTTTTTTATTTCAAATTGACCCCTATCATTTTTTTGTAATTTAGTCAAATGTTTATGATTTTAATTTAATATCTTTGTTCATTATAGTCCCTAAAACTTTATTTTTATTCCAAATTGACCCTTATTCTTTTTTTGTAATTTAGTCAAGTATTTTTAATATGGCGATAATTTTATTCATGTTAGTCCCTAAAATTTTATTTTTCACAACAATTGACCTTTTTAATTTATAATTTTTGTAATTTACTCTAATATTTTAGAAATGAATCATATGATGATATTTTTGTTCATTCTATTGCCTATTATTTATTTTTGGCTAAAGAGGTACTTTTGTTCCTGAGTTCGACCCAAAAATGCAATTTTGCCCCTCGTCGAAAAGTGCACTCAATGTGGCCCTCTAGTCCATGAAATCGACCAAATTGACCCTTTGACCGACGTTGACCATTAGGATGCTGATGTGGCAGTTAATAGTGATGACGTGGCAGTCCATGATCCTGACGTGGTGGTCAACGGTGCTGACGTGGCAGTACACGCGGGGTGATGACATGGCAGGAGGGGATGAATTGATTATTTTAATCGAATTCGATTGCATGATTGATTTTTCCTCGAGTTTAGGGGCGTAATTAAAAGTTCAATAACTTATTTAATCTTTAAGCTAAAAAATAAATCTATTAATATTTAAATAATATTTAAATATTCATAAAATATTAAAAAAATATAAAACACCATAATGAATTAAATATAAGTAAAAACATTAAAGTTATAAATATAAAAAATTAAAAAATATTTATAAACCATTGAAGAATCTTTCGATTGTTTCTCGTTATGTTACGCGTACTAATGTTCCTTGAACATATTTTCAATTGAGACATCTTTGTATTAAAGTATTAATAAAGCTAAAATTCTCTTTCATTTCTCTACATCAAATATTAATGAGCATCAATTTGATGTAAAAAAGCGGGAAAAAATGAATTCTATTGTTACTCTAGTACAATGTTAATTCCACTAAATTTTTTAACGAATAGTAATACTCAAAGTGACAAAGTCGATTTTTTTTTCTATAAAAGTGTTTATTTTTTTAATACTTTATAAAAAAATTATTAAGTTTTTACATTAAATTTTGTCATTTTTTATTTATAATATATTTTAATTTTTTATATAATTTTTATTTTCAGTAACTTTTAGAACATTTTATTTATTTTTATTAACTTTATAGATTTTTATAAAATAAATTGAAGAATATTTTGATCTTCTGTAAGAGCCTTTAATTTTTTTTTTAAATTATCCTCACTTAATAAAATTATTTATCTAGTTTTAATATATTTTAATAATTTCATAAATTCTTATTTTTCAACTTAAATATTAAATAAGTTATCGAACTTTTAATTAAAATCAATTATGACCCTTAACTCAGGAAAAAATTAATTATGCCCTCGATTTCGATTAAAATAATCAATTCAGCCCCTCCAGCCACGTCATCATCCTACGTGTACTGCCGCGTCAGCACCGTTGACCACTACGTCAGCATCATGGACTGCCACGTCATCACCGTTAACTGCCACATCAGCACCGTCACGGTGAACGCCGGTCAAAGGGTCAATTTGATCGATTTCATGGACTGGAGGGCCACATTGAGTGCACTTTTCGGCGAGGGGCGAAATTGCATTTTTGGGTCAAACTCAGGGGCAAAATTACCCATTTAGCCTATATTTTTAATGTGATTCATGTTCGTAAAAGGCGTTGAATAATTAGCTCGAAATGAATGATCAACCCAAAGTCTATCGACTTTTTGTACCAAACTCAAACTTAATACGAATTCAAAACCTGAATTAACCCAACCTGAAATGAACCCGACCTGAAGTCTACCCGAACCCGAATTAAGCTGTCAATTAACCATTTTGACCTGACTTGAAATGAACCCGACCTGAAATTGACCCGATCTGAAATGAACCCGACCTGAAGCTTACCCGCACCCAACTCGAGTCGAGTCAAAACATCAAATCGACTAGAAAATGACCTGTATCTGATTAGACCCGACAAGACCCGACCTAAAACCCATCCGATTACCTGTTTTTACATCCCTAATTACTTATTCTCCAATCTCTTTTTTTAATACTACCGAAGATCCAAAGTGCCACATTAAATCGTCAACCTAACCTGTCAAAATTTTTAACCTAAGTTAACCCATATAATTAAAATCCATTTCCATCGTAAACATCTATATTATAAATTTATTAAAAATTTATCATTTAATTTACAAAACATAGAATTTCATTTTAAAACAGCTTAAATATTCAACTGATAAAATATTTATAAACTCAACTACGTAAGACCCTATGAATACATAGCCCAATAAATTCTAGCAGTGTACTTTGACAATGACAACATACTATAATTCTGCTCTAATGATGCTCTCAAGATAGCGTACAATCTACTACCATGCGAGCAGAAACAACGAATTCGGATGCTGAACTTACAAAGCTTAGTGGTACACATCTACTTCACTATAATTCATGTAACGTCCCGAGTTTAGGGTCGGGAGATATTGAATTAGTTATGTAACACCCGAGTTTGGGGACGTGTAACCCCCTTGTCCCGGTCTGGTCGGCTGACCGGTCCGAATAGGCTACACGGGGAAAACCAATGTGAAACCCGTTAAGGTCCCACCTCGGTTAGCAACCCTAGAAAATTTCTTTTAATTATAACTTGTCTAAAGGCACATATATTTCCTAAGTGATCACGACAGCAGAAAACATCAAGGAAGGAACACAACCGAATCCAAAACACCATGTTAAACAACCTATTTTACACTTACAGAGTAGACCGTATCGATACACCAATCAAGGGTATCGATACACCTTGACCAAGTAAACTGCCTTCGGTCAACACATGAAGACCGTATCGATATAGCCCTTGGGCGTACCGATACGCCCTTCTCGGTCAACATCTCGCGGTCAACGAGATAAAACCGTAAGATCATAGTCCTTTAGCAACTCTAACCACCTACACTGTCTGAGATTCAAATCTCGCTGAGTCATGATACACTTCAAAATCTTATGATCTGTGTACACTGTGCATTTCTCACCGTACAAATAATGCTTCCAAATCTTCATAGCAAACACAACTACAGCTAACTCTATGTCGTGGGTCGGATAGTTACGCTCGTGAGTCTTCAACTATCTTGAGGCATAAGCCACTACCCTCTTGTCTTGCATGAGAACACAACCTAGGCCTACATAGGAAGCATCACTGTATACTACATAGTCTTTCCCTGACTCTGGCTGAATCAAAATCGGTGCTTGGGTCAAAGCTTCTTTCAACTTCTCAAAGGCTCTCTGTCTTGCATCTGACCACTCAAACTGAACACTCTTCTGAAGTAACTATGTCAATGGAGCGGCTAACTTTGAGAAACCTTCTACGAACCTTCTATAGTATCCAGCTAAGCCTAGAAAGCTACGAACCTCTGTTACTGACTTCGGTTGCTTCCACTCAACAATGGTCTCTATTTTCTTCGGATCAACCCTAATCCCATCGGCTGACACTACGTACCCTAGGAAGACTACCTCTCGGATCCAGAACTCACACTTGCTCAACTTTTCATACAACTGATTATCCAACAAAGTCTGCAAAACTAATCTCAAGTGTCGGTCATGGTCTTCCTCGGTACATCAACCTCTCTTACCTTCAATTGGTAGTAACCGGATCTCAAGTCGATCTTCGAAAAGACCGATGCCCCTCTCAACTGGTCAAACAAATCATCAATTCTTGGCAACAGATACTTGTTCTTCACCGTTAACTGATTCAAATGTTTGTAATCTATACACATTCGCATGCTTCCATCTTTCTTCTTTACAAACAAAACTGGAGCGCCCCAAGGCGAAGAACTCGGTCGAATGAAGCCTCTATCTGTCAACTCTTGCAACTGAGTCTTCAATTCTTTCAGTTCTTTCGGAGCCATACGATACAGAGCAATCGAAACAGGAGCTGAATCTGAATAAGTCTCTATAGCAAACTCTACCTCTCTATCGGGTGGTAAACCCGACAATTCTTTCGGAAACACACTAGGAAAGTCACACACTGTCCGGATGTCATGAGGTCTAACCTCATTCATGTTTGGATTCATCACATAGGCCAAGTACGCCTCGCAACTCATCTCAACTAACCTCTTAGCCTCTAAAACTGACACTACATTAGATAAGACCTGAACGTTCTCACCTACCACCACTATCTCATAATCATCCGCGAGTCTCAAGGAAGTCCTCTTAGTGTCAAAGTCTATCCTAGCTCTATGCTCAATGAGCCAATCCATACCCAGAATCACATCAAAGCCATAAAATGGTAACTCCATCATATCCACTGGAAACACGTGCCCCTGAACCATAATCAGACATCTTTTGTACATCTTCCTAACTATTACCGTATCCCCGAAGGAACTAGTAACACTAACTCTCACCTCTAATATTTCACAAGGCAAGTTTAACAACTTTGCATGCTCACTTAGAATATAAGAATGTATAGACCCGGAGTCAATCAAAGAAAGCAAACCTAAAGACTGTATTGAGAAGTTACTTGCGATCACATCTGTGTCATGCTGATCCTCACGCTGAGCGTAAACTCTGGCCTGGCCTCCGCCCTCTGGCTGGATTGCAACTACATGCGCTATGTTCCTCTTGCCATCATTTCTCGGCTGGAAGTTACCTCTACCGCGCCCGCGGCCACTCTGAAAGTCATTGGCTCTAGCAAGAGCCTGAACTGGTGCCTGCCCCACTTGATGTGGACAGTCACGCCTAATATGATCCCTAGCTCCACAGCTCCAACACGAGTGGAAATTTCCCCAACACTCACCGGTGTGATTCCTCCCTCAACTAGCACACGTGGGCAACCGCCCACCAGCCCTCTGGCCCTGATGGCCCCTACCGTGGTTACCTCCACCACGTCTATGGTCATAGTGATGCCTGTTGTCCCGATGCCTCTTGGCATCACCTCTATCAAAGTCACTAGATCTCTTCCTAGAACTTAAACCACCAGATCGTTTGGGCAAGCCCAAACTATGCTCTAAGTCCTTGGCCCTCGCGACCAAGACATCAAAATCTGTGTAGTCCGAAGCTAAAGTGTACCTCTTGATCTCTTCATTCAACCCATAGAGGAAACGGTTACAACGTTCCACCTCAGTAGGAACAAGATCAGACGCATACTGACTCAGCCTGACAAATCTGATCTCATAGTCTGTCACAGTCATACTCCCCTGAAGCAAAGCCATAAATTCCATCTTCTTCTCATCGAGATATCGAGGACCCAGATATTTCTTACGGAAAGCTGACTTGAAAAACCCCCAAGTGATCTCAGCCTCTTCCATACCCGTAGTGATGGTGACCCACCAAGTGTAGGCATCACCCTGAAGCAGAGATTTAACACACCCTAGCTTGCGTTCCCCGGTACATCCCATCTGTGCCAAAATACGGACGGTCTTCTCTAACCAAGCCTCAGACCTCTCGGGTGTTGACCCTCTGAACTCTTCACCTCCCAAACTGCGGAGCCTCTCTAATGGTAAACTAGTACCCTCTCCCTACGGTTGTGCCAGTGCCTGACCCCCAGCCACTGCAGCCTGAAAAGCCCCGGCTATCGCCTGAACTAGGGGAGCTAAATCTATTCTGGCCGGTCCTTAGCCAACTTGGGGTTCTACTCCCTCGGCTCCCGCCTCGCCTCCCTCTTGATGAGGAGGAGGTGGAGGAGGTTGAGGAGCCTGCGCCCCACCAATTTGCTCAACTCTCGGAGCTTGTGCTCGTGGTTCTGGTTGAACCATCCTAGGCCTCCCTCGTGGTCTCATATCACAGCTAGCAAGACAACAACTATAACAACAAACATATAAGGATTAAGTTAGCAAAGGCAAGGGTCCAACTGTGCTCAAGTATTTTCCTTTACAAAACCTTTTCAAATTAAGTAATAGTAGCAATGGGAACTCGACACTACACCAAACGCAACAATCATGCTTCCAAACACCATACGAATGAACATATAACAAGAATACATGGCAATCATACACCGAGACATAACAATTGCTTAACACATCAAACTTACCTCACTTACCTGCCCGAGGTCTTGGTAACCTAAGGCTCTGATACCAACAAATGTAACCCTCTCATCCCGGTCTGGTCGACTAACCGGTCCGAGTAGGCTACACGGGGAAAACCGATGTGAAACCCGTTAAGGTCCCACCTCGGTTAGCAACCCTAGAACATTTCTTTTTAATTATATCTTGTATAAAGGCACATATATTTCCTAAGTGATCACGACAACGAAAAACATCATGGAAGGAACACAACCGAATCCAAAACACCATGTTAAACATCCCATTTTACACTTACAAAGCAGGCCGTATCGATACACCAATCAAGGGTATCGATACGCCTTGACCAAGTCAACTGCCTTCAGTCAACACAGGAAGACCGTATCGATACAGCCCTTGGGCGTACTGATACGCCATTCTCGGTCAACATCTCGTGGTCAACGAGATAAAACCGTACCGATACGCTAAGAGCCCGTACCGATACGCCAAAGACTCATGAAAATCTCAGATTTCCAGTGAGCTTAGGGCGTATCGATACACCCCTAAGTATCGGTACCCCTAGCCAATTCTGTGTCCCAAAGGGTAGGACCGTATCGATACGCCCTGCACTGCAAGACACCAATTGGCAGCAAAACAACACAAGGCTCAACACTAAATGCATTTCAAGACTTCCCTAGCCACATACAAGCATCCATACAACATTCCACAACCTAGGACTAGCAAGTAGAACAATTTAGATGACCAACAAGGCACTTCCAACATGGCATTCACATAAAGAGAGATTTTGCATAACAAGGCATACTTAAAAGCCAAAAGGCACATGCCTTCACATAAGGTTTACATGCTCATCCAAAAACAACCGGTAGCATCCAAGGCATAACCTCTCATCACAAGAATTCAACAAGACATAACATGGTTTACATATCCAAAGCAAAGCATAAACAACATTTAACAATTATGAGTCATACAACACTCATACAAACACATAGCAGCCCCATTGCTAATCTACTACTTTATTTACTAAACCATACTTGAGCAACTACCAAGCTTGGAATGCCCCTTTCCTTGCTCCTTGCTAACTCCACGCTACTGATCTACATTGTCAAAAATGAGAGCGTAAGCTAGAAGTTTAGTGAGGATGCTCTAAAACCAAAAACAACGATAATGCAGAGTTCAAGCATATAATCCTTATCATCACACACAACACACATAAGCATCAACATAGCAAACTAGCTAGCAACACAAGAGTCAATAATATGGCATCTTACTTCATATTAAGCTCAACAAGATAAAGCATTTATCTAAGCATCATAATCACATGAAAAAGTATATTGGCAACTATTAGTTTACTCGGATACGCGGATTACACTCAACAACAACTTTACCTCGGTGGGATTACACTCATCACCGGACCTCGCATGGATGGGATTCCACTCATCATCACGTATAATATAAACAATTTCCGGTGGAATATCACATCACCGTACTCCTCCTTGACGACTTAACGCCACCAAGGCTACACACGAATTTGACTCAACCGTGTGCACACTAATCCTAATGATCGATCATTTATACCCGGTAAGTTAACTAGTGCCAATTATACCTTTAAACCATATCATACATCCATCATTTATAGCACACATCCATCATCACACACAACAATGTACACACATACATAATCAATTAACATCTAAAGCTTATTAACACACAAGAAGTTAAGCTACCAACTTAACTTCCACCTTGGAATGGCCTACCAAGCTCATCCCAAAACCTCCACTACACACACTTGAACCAATTTAAACAAATTTGAAAGATTCACTCACCACCCTTCCTTAGCAAACCAAGCAAAGCTACTCAAGCCTCCGTAATATCTGGAATCGATCCCGAACATTCTCCGATGTTTCTCCTTGCTTCTAACCAATCAAAAACAAGATTTTACTCAGCCAAAACATCACCAAACACAACCACAATCACAATCCACAATCATGAGCCTAAACCTTGTAAATTCAAACCCAAGCCAACAACAAAAATCACATTTTCGTACACCAATAATACCCAGCTGAAATCTACCATTTCCAACACCCAAATGATCAACAAACATAACCAAAACAATCCTCACATACCATACCCTCATAACCAAACATTTTCTCACATAAATTAGCCCTTAAACCAACTCTAAAACCCCAACAAAACCCATTTCTGAAAATCTCTATAAAACCCTTTAAAATTTACATATATAGGACCTCATGGATAGCAAACAACCCACACATCAATAAAAAATCAAAATATTTAGTTTAAGACTATAAAGGTAGCACTTTTAACCAAAATCCTCAAAACTTCAAATTTCAGAAACAATGAAGAAAATGAAATCTAATGGTACTTTTGAAGAGAGGAAGATGGGAGCAAGATGAGGATATCATTACCTTTCAAAACCGACCAAAAATGAAGATGCTAGGTGATGGAATATTGAAAATGGTAAGGGGGCTCTTTTTTGTCGTTGGAAATCAAAATGGGGGAGTGGGGAAGATGATGAATTTTTTTTTGTTTTTAATAGAAGGGGATTTAAAATTGAAAGTCTCTTTTATTACCAAATTGCCATTAACGAGGATGACCATCTTTTATTTTCCAATTCCATGGAATTGGGCTTTGAAACCAAAACATGCCCAACATGATTTTATTCGTTTGAAAACCCGAGGCCCAAATAATATTTTATTATTTTAATTATAAAACCGAGACTCATATATTACTTTAATATTATTTTCACCCAACCCCTAAACCCGGGTGTTACAACTCTCCCCTACTTAAGGAATTTCGTCCCTAAAATTACCTGACTGAATACGATAAGGAAACTGCCTTTCCATATCCTCCTTCCTCTCCCAAGTGGCCTCGTCCACCCCTCGAGGTTGCCACCGCACTTTTACTAACTCAATCGATCTACCCCGCAATACCTTGTTGTCTGAAGCCAAGATCTCAACTGGTTCTTCTTCATAAGTCAAATCCAGATTCAATTCAATCTCTTCTACAAGCATAACATGTGATGGATCTGACCTATACTTACGGAGCATCGAAACATGAAACACATCGTGTATCTTCTCTAGCTCGGATGGCAAACGCAACTGATAAGCAACTGGGCCAACCCTTCTCACAATCTCATACAGTCCTATGTACCTCAGACTCAACTTCCCTTTTCTGCCAAATCTCATTACTTTCTTCCACGGAGACACTCTTAGGAACACCTTCTCACCCACTGAAAACTCAACTTCCTTCCTCTTCAAGTCGGCTTAGGACTTCTACCTATCCGAAGCTGCCTTCAAGCGATCGCAAATCAATTTCACTTTATCGGTTGTCCCTTTAAGCAAATGTGGCATATTTAACAACTTCTGTCCCACTTCAGCCCAACAGACTGGAGTTCTACACTTTCTACCATACAAGGCCTCATACGGAGCCATCTGAATGCTCGACTGAAAACTGTTATTGTAAGCAAATTCAACTAGGGGCAAGTGCTTCTCCCAAGTACCCTGAAAATCAATGATGCAACAACGCAACATATCCTCTAAAATATGTATAACTCTCTCTGACTGACCATCTGTCTGAGGATGATATGACGTGCTGAAATTCAAACGGGTACCCAAAGCTGTATGCAGACACTCCCAAAATCGAGCTGTAAACCTCGGATCTCTATCGGACACAATAGACTTCGGCACACCATGCAGTCTAACAATCTCACCAATGTACAGATCGACCAATCTATCTAAGGTATAAGTCGTATTGACTGCCAAGAAGTGAGCATACTTCGTGAAACGATCTACTATAACCCAAACTGAGTTCTTCGTAGGAGTCAAAGGCAAGCCCGAAACAAAATCTATGGTAATATTCTCCCATTTCCATTCCGGAATTCTCAACGGTTGCAACAGACCTGAGGGAACCTGATGTTCTGCCTTCACTCTCTAACACACCATACACTTACTCACGAAGTCAGCTACATCTCTCTTCAAACCAACCCAAAAGTACTCATTCTTCAAATCGAGGTACATCTTCGTACTTCCAGGATGCATAGCAAACGGACTACTGTGCGCTTCAGTCAAGATTGTACGTCTCAAGTCACTATCTTCTGGCACAACTATTCTATTTCTGAAACACAAGACCCCATCGGTATCGAAACTATAGTCTGAAGGTCTACCCTCGGCTATGTCTTGCACGTGAGGTGCCAAAGATCTATCTAAGAGCTGCTTCTCCCTAATCAACTGACCTAGAGTATGTCTAACCTGAAGCTCGGCCACCAAGCCGCCATATGTGGACAAGCTCAATCTAGCAAACATGGCTCTCAAATCTACAGCTACCTTTCTACTCAAAGCTTCAACCACCATATTGGCCTTACCCGGATGGTACTCAATCGTAAGATCATAGTCCTTTAGCAACTCTAACCACCTACGCTGTCTGAGATTCAAATCTCGTTGAGTCATGATATACTTCAAACTCTTGTGATCTGTGTACACAGTGCATTTCTCACCGTAAAAATAATGCCTCCAAATCTTTATAGCAAACACAACTGCAGCTAACTCTATGTCGTGGGTCGGATAGTTACGCTCGTGAGTCTTCAACTGTCTTGAGGCATAAGCCACTACCCTCTTGTCTTGCATGAGAACACAACCTAGGCCTACATAGGAAGCATCACTGTATGCTACATAGTCTTTCCCTGACTCTGCCTGAATCAAAATCAGTGCTTGGGTCAAAGCATCTTTCAACTTCTCAAAGGCTCTCTGTCTTGCATCTGACCACTCAAACTGAACACTCTTCTGAAGTAACTGTGTCAATGGAGCGGCTAACTTCGAGAAACCTTCTACGAACCTTCTATAGTATCCAGCTAAGCCTAGAAAGCTACGAACCTCTGTTACTGACTTTGGTTGCTTCCACTCAACAATGGCCTCTATTTTCTTCGGATCAAGCCTAATCCCATCGGCTGACACTACGTGCCCTAGGAAGACTACCTCTCAGATCCAGAACTCACACTTACTCAACTTTGCATACAACTGATTATCCAACAAAGTCTGCAAAACTAATCTCAAGTGTCGGTCGTGGTCTTCCTCGGTACGCGAATACACCAAGATGTCATCTATGAAGACAACTACAAACTGATCTAGGTACTGATGGGAGATCCTATTCATCATATCAATGAAAGCAGCCAGTGTGTTAGTCAACCCAAAAGGCATGACTAAAAACTCATAGTGCCCATATCTAGTTCTAAAGGCCGTCTTCGGTACATCAACCTCTCTTACCTTCAATTGGTAGTAACCGGATCTCAAGTCAATCTTCGAAAACACCGATGCCCCTCTCAACTGGTCAAACAAATCATCAATTCTCGGCAACGGATACTTGTTCTTCACCGTTAACTGATTCAATTGTCTGTAATCTATACACATTCGCATGCTTCCATCTTTCTTCTTTACAAACAAAACTGGAGCGCCACAAGGCGAAGAACTCTGTTGAATGAAGCCTCTATCTGTCAACTCTTGCAACTGAGTCTTCAATTCTTTCAGTTCTTTCAGTGCCATACGATACGGAGCAATCGAAACATGAGCTGAATCTGAATAAGTCTCTATAGCAAACTCTACCTCTCTATCAGGTGGTAAACCCGACAATTCTTTCCAAAACACACTAGGAAAGTCACACACTGTCCGGATGTCTTGAGGTCTAACCTCACTCATGTTTGGATTCATCACATAGGCCAACTACGCCTCGCAACCCATCTCAACTAACCTCTTAGCCTCTAAAATTGAAACTACATTGGATAAGAACTTCACGTTCTCACCTACCACCACTATCTCATAATCATCTGCGAGTCTCAAGGAAATCCTCTTAGTCGCAAAGTCTATCCTAGCTCTATGCTCAATGAGCCAGTCCATACCCAGAATCACATCAAAGCCATAAAATGGTAACTCCATCATATCCACTGGAAACACATGCCCCTGAACTATAAGCGAACATCTTTTGTACATCTTTCTAACTATTACCGTATCCCCGAAAGAACTAGTAACACTAACTCCTACCTCTAATATTTCACAAGGAAAGCTCAACAACTTTGCATGCTCACTCAGAATATAAGAATGTATAGACCTGGAGTCAATCAAAGAAAGCAAACCCAAAGACTGTATTGAGAAGTTACCTGCGATCATATCTGTGTCATGCTGACCCTCACGCTGAGCGTAAACTCTGGCCTGGCCTCTGCCCTCTGGCTGGATTGCAACTACATGCGCTATGTTCCTCTGCCATCATATCTCGGCTGGAAGTTACCTCTACTGCGCCCGTGGCCTCTCTGAAAGTCATTGGCTCTAGTAGGAGCCTAAGCTGGTGCCTGCCCCACCTGATGTGGAGAGTCACACCTAATATGATCCCTAGCTCCACAACTCAAACACGAGTGGAAATTTCCCCAACACTCACCGGTGTGATTCCTCCCGCAACTAGCACACGTGGGCAACCGCCCACCAGCCCTCTGGCCCTGATGGCTCCTACCGTGGTTACCTCCACCACGTCTATGGTCATAGTGATGCATGTTATCCCGATGTCTCTTGGCATCACCTCAATCAAAGTCACTAGATCTCTTCCCAGAACTTGAACCACCAGATCGTTTGGGCAAGCCCAAACTGTGCTCTAAGTCCTTGGCCCTCGCGACCAAGACATCAAAATCTGTGTAGTCCGAAGCTAAAGTGTACCTCTTGATCTCTTCATTCAACCCATAGCGTAAACGGTTACAACGTTCCACCTCAGTAGGAACATGCTCAGACGCATACTGACTCAGCCTGGCAAATCTGATCTCATAGTCTGTCACAGTCATACTCCCCTGAAGCAAAGCCATAAATTCCCTCTTCTTCTCATCGAGATATCGAGGACCCAGATATTTCTTACAGAAAGCTGACTTGAAAAACTCCCAAGTGATCTCAGCCTCTTCCATACCCGTAGTGATGGTGACCCACAAAGTGTAGGCATCACCTTGAAGTAGAGATATAACACACCCTAGCTTGCGTTCCCCGGTACATCCCATATGTGCCAAAATACGGACGATCTTCTCTAACCAAGCCTCAGACCTCTCGGGTGTTGACCCTCTGAACTCTTTACCTCCCAAACTGCGGAACCTCTCTAATGGTAAACCAGTACCCTCTTCCTAGGGTTGTGCCACTACCTGACCCCCAGTCATTGCAGCCTGAAAAGCCCCGGCTATCGCATGAACTAAGGGAGCTAAATCTATTCCGGCCGGTCCTTGGCCAACTTGGGGTTCTACGCCCTCGGCTCCCGCCTCGCCTTCCTCTTAATGAGGAGGAGGTGGAGGAGGTTGAGGAGCCTGCGCCCCACCAATTTGCTCAACTCCCGGAGCTTGTGCCCGTGGTTTCGGTTGAACCATCATAGGCCTCCCTTGTGGTCTCATATCACAGCTAGCAAGATAACAACTATAACAACAAACATATAAGGATTAAGTTAGCAAAGGCAAGGGTCCAACTGTGCTCAAGTGTTTTCCTTTACAAAACTTTTTCAAATTAAGTAATAGTAGCAATGGGAACTCGACACTACACCAAACACAACATGCTTCCAAACACCATACGAATGAACAAACAACAAGAATACAAGACAAGCATACACCGAGACATAACAATTGCTTAACACATCAAACTTACCTCACTTACCTGCCCGAGGTCTCGGTAACCTCAGGCTCTGATACCAACAAATGTAACCCCCTCGTCCGGGTCTGGTCGACTGACCGGTCCGAGTAGGCTACACAGGGAATACCGATGTGAAACCCGTTAAGGTCCCACCTCGGTTAGCAACCCTAGAAAATTTCTTTTAATTATATATTGTCTAAAGGCACATATATTTCCTAAGTGATCATGACAGCGGAAAACATCAAGGAAGGAACACAACCGAATCCAAAATACCATATTAAACAACCCATTTTACACTTACAGAGCAGGCCGTATCGATACACCAATCAAGGGTATCGATACGACTTGACCAAGTCAACTGCCTTCAGTCAACACATGAAGACCGTATCGATACAGCCCTTGGGCGTACCGATACGCCCTTCTCGATCAACATCTCACGGTCAACTAGATAAAACCGTACCGATACGCTAAGAGCCCGTACCGATACGCCAAAGACTCATGAAAATCTCAGAATTCCAGTGAGCTTTGGGCGTATCGATACACCCCCGAGTATCGGTACCCCTAGCCAATTCTGTGTCCCAAAGGGTAGGACCGTATCGATACGGCCCTTAGGCGTATCGATACACCCTGCACTGCAAGACACCAATTGGAAGCAAGACAACAAAAGACTCAACACTAAATGCATTTCAAGACTTTTCTAGCCATATACAAGCATCCATACAACATTCCACAACCTAGGACTAGCATGTAGAACAATTTAGATGACCAACAAGGCACTTCCAACATGACATTCACATAAAGATAGATTTTGCATAACAAGGCATACTTAAAAGCCAAAAGGCACATGCCTTCACATAAGGTTTACATGCTCATCCAAAAACAACCTATAGCATCCAAGGCATAACCTCTCATCACAAGAATTCAACAAGACATAACATGGTTTACATATCCAAAGCAAATCATAAACAACATTCAACAATTATGAGTCATACAACGCTCATACAAACACATAGCAGCCCCATTGCTAATCTACTACTTTATTTACTAAACCATACTTGAGCAACTACCAAGCTTGGAATGCCCCTTTCCTTGCTCCTTGCTAACTCCACGCTACTGATCTGCATTGTCGAAAATGAGAGCGTAAGCTAGAAGCTTAGTGAGGATGCTCTAAAACCAAAAACAACGACAATGCAGGGTTCAAGCATATAATCCTTATCATCACACACAACACACATAAGCATCAACATAACAAACTAGCTAGCAACACAAGAGTCAATAATATGGCATCTTACTTCATATTAAGCTCAACAAGATAAAGCATTTATCTAAGCATCATAATCACATGAACAAGTATATTGACCACTATTAGTTTACTCGGATACGCGGATTACACTCAACAACAACTTTACCTCAGTGGGATTACACTCAACAACAACTTTACCTCAGTGGGATTACACTCATCACCGGACCTCGCATGGATGGGATTCCACTCATCATCACGTATAATATAAACAATTTCCGGTGGAATATCACATCACCGTACTCCTCCTTGATGACTTAACGCCACCAAGGCCACGCGCGAATTTGACTCAACCGTGTGAACACTAATCCTAATGATCGATCATTTATACCCGGTAAGTTAACTAGTGCCAATTATACCTTTAAACCACATCATACATCCATCATTTATAACACACATCCATCATCACACACAACAATGTACACACATACATAATCAATTAACATCTAAAGCTTATTAACACACAAGAAGTTAAGCTAACAACTTAACTTCCACCTTGGAATGGCCTACCAAGCTCATTCCAAAACCTCCACTACACACACTTGAACCAATTTAAACAAATTTGAAGGATTCACTCACCACCCTTCCTTAGCAAACCAAGCAAAGCTACTCAAGCCTCCGCAATATCCGGAATCGACCCCGAACCTTCTCTGATGTTTCCCCTTGCTTCTAACCAATCAAAATAAAGATTTTACTCAGTCAAAACATCACCAAACACAGCCACAATCACAATCCACAATCACGAGCCTAAACCTTGTAAATTCAAACCCAAGCCAACAACAAAAATCACATTTTCGTACACCAATAATACCCAGCTGAAATCTACCATTTCCAACACCCAAATGATCAACAAACATACCCAAAACAATCCTCACATACCATACCCTCATAACCAAACATTTTCTCACATAAATTAGCACTTAAACCAACTCTAAAACTCCTCTAAACCCCCAACAAAACCCATTTCCGAAAATCTCTTTAAAACCCTTTAAAATTTACATATATTGGAGCTCATGGATAGCAAACAACCCACACAATAATAACAAATCAAAATCTTTAGTTTAAGACTGTAAAGGTAGCACTTTTAACAAAAATCCTCAAAACTTCAAATTTTAGAAACAATGAAGAAAATGAAATCTAATGGTACTTTTGAAGAGAGGAAGATGAGAGCAAGATGGGGATGTCATTACCTTTCAAAACTGACCAAAAATGAAGATGCTAGGTGATGGAATATTGAAAATGGTAAGGGGGCTCTTCTTTGTCGTTGGAAATCAAAATGGGGGAGTGGGGAAGATGATGACAAAAATTTTGTTTTTAATAGAAGGGGATTTAAAATTGAAAGTCTCTTTTATTACCAAATTGCCATTAACGAGGATGACAATCTTTTATTTTCCAATTCCATGGAATTGGGCTTTGAAACCAAAACATGCCCAACATGATTTTATTCGTTTGAAAACCCGAGGCCCAAATAATATTTTATTATTTTAATTATAAAACCGAGACTCATATATTACTTTAATATTATTTTCACCCAACCCCTAAACCCGGGTGTTACAGGTCGGGTGAAAATAATATTAAAATAATGTTTCGGGTTTTCCCTTTTCGTTTTAAAAATTCATTTAATATGTTGGATCCAATTTTAAATTAAAACCCAAAATTTCATGGATGTTGGAGTAGTTGAAGATGGCCATCTCATTAATGGCAATCTTGTAAATATTGGGTCTTGGAAAATAAAAACTCATTTCATTTTAAAACACCCATTTAACTCATCTTCTTCCCCCATTCTCTCCACTTCCACGACAAAAACCTCTTCACCATTGGAGTTACTATTCCATCACCATACTCTCTCATATTTGGTAATTTTTTAAAGGTAAACACATATTTGACTTGTCCCCTCTTTCCTCTACAAGCTTGTACCTTTATTTTCACTAAAGCTCATGATTTTGTATTTTGAGGTTTTGGTTTAAAAATGTCATCTTTATTAGCTTTAACTTAAGTTTTCGGTTTGTTGATGTTAGATAAGATGTTTACTATCTAAAAGGTCCAACATATGTAATTTTTACAAGGTTTTGCAATGATTCCCGAAATTGGGGTTTAGAAGGGTTTTAGGTTGGTTTTTGGGGCTGTTTTGGGTGAAGTCTTGATGGCTGATGGTTGTATGATGGTTGAGGGTTGTTTTTGGAGCTTTTAAGTGTATTAAAGGCATTGGAATCGATGGTTTTAGGCTGTGCTTGTGGGCTGCTCGAAAATGGCATTTTGGGGTTGTCTTTTGCTTGAGACCATGTGTTTTGTGCTTGGTTTGTGTTCCGGGTTTGCTACATTGATTTGTGGACTGAATTGAGGTTGTTTTGATTGTGTTGGGATGTTTAGAAGCAAGGAATTGTGTTGGTGAAGGATCGGAAATGAATCAGGAACTGTTGGGAGCTTGATCGGCTAGAGTTGTTGAGCTTGGATTAGTCAGTGAGTGGTTATTGATTTTAAATTGGTTTAAATTGGTTTTCAAACGTTGGTTCAAGCATGTGGACCTAGGTTGGGCTTGGTACACCCATCTAGAGTTGAGATTAGAGTGGTAGCCTAATCTCAAGCTTAGTGTGGGAGACCTTTGGTTGAACTTCTGATTTCTTGTTATGCCTCTTGTTTCATATTAATTGTGGTTAATGTGGCTATGTATATTGTGATATACATGTGTGTTGAGGCATGCCATTTGATGCATTGTTATATGCATGTGGTTATGGAATGTGGTATGCGCATGATGGTAAATCATGGTGAGTACGTGCTAAGCACGGAAATTGGTAAGAAATGGTGTTGTGAAAGGTTATGAAATGTATTAGTATTGGCACTAGTACGCTTGGGTACAATGATCGATCATTAGGATGTTTAGTGTGCACACAAGGGTCAAAATGCGCGCGTGGTCTTGGTGATGGTAGTCATCACGATAGAGTATGGGTTCGCCCGGAAATCTTTATATATATGTTAGTCGGTGATGAGTGGAATCCCATCGACGGGGCGTGAGGATGAGTGGAATCCCCTCCGCGTGATACGGTGATGAGTGTAATCCCACCGTAAGGTAAATTGTTGAGTTGTTGGATGTGAGTTCCAACGGTTATCCGCGTATTCGGGGCATAGCTAGGTGCCAATACGGATTGTTGAATGTGTTTCTATTACATCGGATATATATATGTTTCCATATGTTGTGATTATGAATTGTTGAGCATGGCATGATGTTGAGATTATGTTCATGCATCATTTATGTTTTTGACTCATGTGGTTCGAAGGTAAGATCATGCATTCTACCTTGGTTGTGTGCTCGTGCTTGGACCCTGGATTGTCGAGGTTTGTTTTATGAGCTTACCCTCACTAAGCTTTATGCTTACGCTCTCTTTTGTTCGACAATGCAGATCCGTAGTTCGTGGGTTGCTAGTGCAAGAAGAGGGCCTCCAAGTGCGCTAGTTGAGCTTTTGCTAACCTCAAGTATGAATTTTAAGTTAATGATGTAATAGTCAAGCAATGGGGAATTATGTGGTTATTTTGTGTTAGGAGCATGTTAGACTCCTTGTTGATGTTGGTGTGGCTTGTGGATGCCATGTCTTGATTTGTAAACCATGCTTTATTGCTTACCTTGAATGTTTATGAATGTTGGCTCTAAGCATGAAATCCTTTAAATGCCATGTATGAATATTTTGTTGAATTGATGCTTCTTATCAATGTATGGTTTTTATATGTATGAAGTGTGTTAAGCATGCTTGTTGTGTGTGGTCTTGCCTTTGGAGTTATGCATGTTTGGTTGTGGGAGGTCTTAGTTGGTGTTTGAGGGAGCCTTGTGCCATAAACCAGCTAAAACATGTCTGTTCGCAGCAGGTGTATCAAAACGGTTGGTCCCATTTCGATGCGGTTCCCTTGTTTCAGGCCAGGCGTTTCGATACGCAAAGGGGTCATTTCGATACGATTTTGCTACTGAAAATCTGAGATTTTGATGAGAAATTGAGAGTATCGAAATGGTCCTAGGCGTTTCGAAATGGTCTTCGTAGCGTTGACCATGAGAAGTTGACCGATGAGGGCGTTTCGATACGGTCAACAACCGTTTCGATACGGTCCCCTCGGCTTGACTTGGCCAGTTGACCCAGTCAAGGCGTATCGATACACCCTCTGGGCGTTTCGATACGGCCTGCAGTTTAAGTTAAAATAAGCTCTTTTTTGTTGGCTGTTTGGTTGTTCACCTCGCTTGTTGCTTCTGCTGTTGCCTTTTCACATAGGACATAATAATGCATCTAGATAAGATAATAATAAATGAAAAGTTTTCCAAGGATGTTAACCGAAGTGGAGCCTTAATGGGTTTTGCCTCGGTTATCCCCGTGTAGCCCACTCGGACCGGTCAAGCGTCCGGACCGGGACGAGGGGGTTACACTTGTTGGTATCAGAGCCTAAGGTTTCTGAGGCCTTGGGCAGGTAAGTGAGGTAAGATAAATTCTTGTATTGCCATTGCACGGTGTTTGCTTTCCATGTAAGCATGTTTGTTTGTTCATCAAGTATGCCTTGATGTATGCTTGTTTGATCGTATATTTATGTTGTTTGAAGCATGTTGAGTAGAGTCCCATTGCTTCTATTACATCGAAAAAAGGATTTTTAAGTGAGGGAAACATACTTGAGCCACTTGGACCCTTGCCCTTGCTAACCCTATTCTTGTATGTTGTTGTTGTTGTTGTAGTTGTATCTGTGAGCGCGTATGTCGAGGCCTAGCGGTAGGCCGAGGTTGGTTCGTCAGGAACCTCGTGTTGCGGCTCCTATTGATGAGCCGATGGTTGGAGTAGAGGCTCCTGTGGAGGAACCTTTTGCTGGTGCCGGAGCTCCTCCACCACCACCATCTCCTCAGCCTGAAGTGGGAGGCGAGGCTGGAGCTGAGGGAGCGGGACCTCAGGTTGGTCAGGGTGGCCAAGGTCCTGCGGGGATAGATATGGCTCCGCTAGTTCAAGCTATAGCGGGAGCGTTTCAGGTCGCAGTTGCCGGAGCTCAGGCTGCAGCACAGCCCAGAGAAGATGATGCTAGCTTACCTTTAGAGAGGCTTCAAAGCCTAGGGGCAGAAGAGTTCAGAGGATCTACACTTGAGAGGTCAGAGTTGTTGTTGGAGAAGACAATCCGTATTCTAGCTCAGATGGGATGTGTTGGAGCTCGTAAGTTGGGTTGTGTAGTTTCGTTGCTTCAGGGTGATGCCTACACCTGGTGGGTCACCATTACTACCGGTGTGCCTGAGGCCGAGATCGGTTGGGATTTCTTTGAGACTGCTTTCAGGAAGAGGTATTTGGGGCCGGGATATCTGGATGAGAAGAAGTGGGAGTTCATGGCTCTTGTTCAGGGAGATGCATCAGTGACAGATTATAAGATCCGCTTTGTCCGTTTGAGTCAGTATGCTCTGAAGTGTGTTCCTACTGAGAGGGATCGTTGTAATCAGTTCTGATATGGACTTCATGAGAAAGTCAAGAGGTACACCTTGGCTTCAGACTATTCTGATTTTGATGTCTTGGTCGCTAAGGCCAAGGACATCGAGCTTAGCTTGGGGCTGACCAAGCGTTCAGAAAGATCTAGTTCAGGGAAGAGGCACAACAACTTTGATCATGGTGATGCCAAGAGGCATCGGGCGGTGGACATCAGTTTAACAATAGGCGTGGCAGTGGCCACCATGGTGGAGGCCACCAGGGCCATAGAGCTGGAGGGCGGTTGTCTGAGTGTGCCTGTTGTGGGAGACATCATTCAGGAGAGTGTTGGGGTAACTTCCATGCTTGCTGGAACTGTGGATCGAGAGACCACTTCAGGAGAGAGTGTCCGCATCAGGCGGCACAAGCACCGAATCTGGCACAGGCTCTTGCGAGAGCGATTGACTATCAGAGAGGCCGTGGGCGCGATCGTGGTTACTTCCAGCCGAGGGCTGATGCACCTAGGATAGAGGCACCGAGGAATCTTGGTCATGTAGTGGCAGTTCAGCCAGAGGCTGGTGGATCAACTAGAGTCTACGCACAGAGAGAGGCAGGGAATGACACAGATGTGATAGCAGGTAATTTCGAGTTACAATCCATGTCTTTGCTTTCCTTAGTTGATTCAGGTTCCACACATTCTTACATTTTGAGTGAGCATGCAAAGAAGTTAGACATACCTGTTGAGATCTTAGATGTAGGGATGTATGTGACTAGTTCCTTTGGTGAGACAATTGTAGTTAGACGGATGTATAGGAGGTGTCCGTTGAAGATTCAGGGTCTTGTGTTTCCGGTTGATATGATGGAACTTCTGTTCTACGGCTTTGATATTATTCTGGGTATAGATTGGTTGGTTGAGCACAGAGCTAGTGTAGATTTTGAGACAAAAAGAATTTCGTTAAAGCTTTCCGATGACTACGAGGTACTGGTAGTAGGCGAGAATGTTATGTTCTTGTCGAATGTTGTGTCAGCTTTAGAGGCTCATAGGTTGATGGATTCCGGTTGTGGTGTTTATTTAGCGTATGTGATGAATCCTAATATGAGTGAGGTTAGACCAAAAGATGTCAGAACAATTTGTGATTTTCCGGATGTGTTTCCAGAAGAGTTACCAGGTTTGCCTCCTGACAGAGATGTAGAGTTTGTGATTGAGACTGTTTCAGGGTCTACTCCAGTTTCTATTGCTCCGTATCGTATGGCTCCGAAAGAGTTGAAAGAGTAAAGGAGTTAGCTTCAAAGTTGCTAGACCGTGGTTTTATTAGGCTTAGTAGTTCGCCTTGGGGTGCTCCCGTGTTGTTTGTGAAGAAGAAGGATGGCAGTATGAGAATGTGTATTGACTACAGGCAGTTGAACTAGTTGACAGTAAAGAACAAGTATTCGTTGCCTCGTATAGATGACTTGTTTGATCAGTTGAGGGGTGCCTCAGTGTTTTCGAATATAGATTTGAGATCAAGGTACTATCAGTTAAAGTTAAAAGAGTGTGATGTCCCGAAGACAACTTTTAGGACTAGATATGGTCATTATGAGTTCCTTGTGATGCCGTTTGGGCTCACGAATGCACCAGCAGCTTTCATGGACATGATGAACATAGTTTTCCGAGACTATCTAGACCGGTTTGTAGTTGTTTTCATAGATGACATCCTTGTGTACTCGAGATCAGAAGAAGAGCATGATGAGCACTTGAGACTTGTTTTGCAGAGATTGATGAGTAATCAATTGTATGCGAAGTTGAGCAAGTGTGAGTTCTGGATTAGAGACGTTGTGTTTCTTGGCCATGTTGTTTCAGCTGAAGGTATCCGTGTTGATCCAACGAAGATTGAGGCTATTGTTGAGTGGAAACAACCTAAGTCAGTGACTGAGATTAGGAGTTTCCTAGGATTAGCCGGTTACTATAGGAAGTTCGTTGATGGTTTCTCTAGAGTGGCTGCTCTGTATACTAAATTGTTGCAAAAAGGAGTTAAGTTCGAGTGGTCAGATGCGAGACATAAGGCTTTTGAGAAATTGAAAGAGGCTTTGACGAATGCTCCAGTATTAGTACAGCCAGTTTCAGGGAAAAAGTTCGTGATCTATAGCGATGCTTCCACATAGGTTTAGGTTGTGTTCTGATGCAAGAGAGGAGAGTTGTTGCTTATGCTTCGAGACAGTTTAAGGTGCATGAGAAGAACTACCCTACGCACGACATTGAGTTAGCAGCAGTTGTGTTTGCGTTGAAGATTTGGCGACACTACTTGTATGGTGAGAAGTGTACGGTTTACACTGATCATAAAAGCTTGAAGTATTTGATGACTCAGAGAAAGTTGAACTTGAGACAGAGAAGATGGCTTGAGCTGTTGAAAGACTATGATTTGACTATCGAGTACCATCCAAGTAAGGCAAATATAGTAGCCGATGCGTTGAGCAGAAAAGTTACAGTTGAGTTGAGAGCTATGTTTGCTAGACTAAGTGTATGAGATGATGGTGGTTTGATCACAGAGTTGCAAGTGAAGCCTTCTTTGATTCAGATGATTAGAGAGAAACAGTTGCAAGATGTGTCATTAGCTTCACATGTTCAGGACATTGCAGAAGGTAGACCGACATAGTACAGTTTCAGTGATGAGAATGTGTTGTGTTTCAGAGACAGAGTTGTAGTACCTGAAGATGTTGAGTTTAGACGTGTGATTCTGAGCGAAGCACATTCGAGTCCTTTTTTGATGCATCCGGGAAGTACTAAGATGTACCAAGATCTGAAGAGTAACTATTTCTAGGTTGGTTTGAAGAAGGATGTAGCCGAGTATGTGAGCCGTTGCATGGTTTGTCAGTGAGTGAAGGTAGAACATCAGGTTCCTTTAGGTTTGTTACAGCCTTTGAAGATTCCGGAATGGAAATGGGAGAGGATCACTATGGACTTTGTGTCGGGGTTACCGTTGTCTCCTTCGAAGAAGAATTCTGTTTGGGTGATTGTTGATAGATTCACTAAGTGTGCCCATTTCTTAGTAGTGAACACTACAGATTCTTTAGACAAGTTGGCGAATTTGTATATCCGCGAGATTGTGAGACTGCACGGAGTTCCAAAGTCTATTGTATCAGACAGAGATCCGAGATTCACAGCGAGGTTCTGCGGTTGTTTGCATAGTGCCCGAGGTAGTCGTTTGCATTTCAATACTTCTTATCATCTGCAGTCTGATGGTCAGTCAGAGCGAATGAAACATGTGTTATAGGATATGCTCCGTTGTTGTGTGATTGACTTCCAGGGTTCGTGGGAGAAGCATTTACCCTTAGTCGAGTTTGCTTACAACAACAATTACCAGGGTAGTATACATATGGCTCCTTATGAGGTATTGTATGGTAGACGATGTAGGACACCGATCTGTTGGGCCGAAATGGGTCAGAAATTGTTACCTATGCAAGATTTGCATAAGGGGACTACCGAAAAAGTGAAGTTGATTTGTGACCGTTTGAAAGCAGCTTCCGATCGCCAAAAATCTTACGCAGATTTGAAGAGAAAAGAGATTGAGCTCTCAGTGGGTGAGAAAGTGTTTCTGAAAGTATCTCCGTGGAAGAAGGTAATGCGATTTGGCCGGAAAGGCAAGTTGAGTCTGAGGTTTATCGGTCCGTATGAGATAGTTGAGCGGATTGGGCCAGTAGCTTACCGTTTAAGATTGCCTTCAGAGTTAGAGAAGATCCATGATATTTTTCATGTGCCGATGCATAGGAGATATAGATCAGATCCATCTCATGTTATGCCCGTTGAAGAGAAAGAACTGAATCCGCATTTGTCTTATATTGAAGAACCAGTTGAGATACTTGCTTCTGATAGCAAGGTGTTACGTGGCAAGACCATAGAGTTGGTCAAGGTGTTGTGGAAACATAGAGGTGTGGAAGAGGCCACGTGGGAGAGAAAAGCTGATATGCTTGAGCAGTTTCTGTACTTATTTTCGTCAGGTAATTTCGGGGAGGAAATTCCTTAAGTAGGGGAGAGTTGTAACACCCGAGTTTGGGGGTCGAGTGAAAATAATATTAAAATAATGTTTCGGATTTTCCCCTTTCGTTTTAAAAATTCATTTAATATGTTGGATACAATTTTAAACTAAAACCCAAAATTTCATGGATTTTGAAATAGTGGAAGATGGCCATTTCATTAACGGCAATCTTGTAAATATTGGGTCTTGGAAAATAAAAACCCATTTCATTTTAAAACACTCATTTAACTCATCTTCTTCCCCCTTCTCTCCACTTCCACGACAAAAACCTCTTCACCATTGGAGTTACTATTCCATCACCATACTCTCTCATCTTTGGTGATTTTTGAAAGGTAAACACATATTTGACTTGTTATCTCTTTCCTTTACAAGCTTGTACCTTTATTTTTCACTAAAGCTCATGGTTTTGTATTTTGAGGTTTTAAAGTTTTGGTTTAAAAATGTCATCTTTATTAGCTTTAACTTAAGTTTTCGGTTTTTTGATGTTAGATAAGATGTTTACTATCTAAAAGGTCCAACATATGTAATTTTTACAAGGTTTTGCAATGATTCCCGAAATTGGGTTTTAGAGAGGTTTTAGAAGGGTTTTAGGTTGGTTTTTGGGGCTGTTTTGGGTGAAGTCTTGATGGCTGATGGTTGTATGATGGTTGGGGATTGTTTTGGGAGCTTTTAAGTGTATTAAAGGCATTGGAATCGATGGTTTTAGGCTGTGCTTATGGGCTGCTCGAAAATGGCATTTTTGGGGTTGTCTTTAGCTTGAATTCATGTGTTTTGTGCTTGGTTTGTGTTCCGGGTTTGCTACATTGATTTGTGGACTGAATTGCGGTTGTTTTGATTGTGTTGGGATGTTTAGAAGCAAGGAATTGTGTTGGTGAAGCCTCAGGAACGAATCCGGAACCGTTGGGAGCTTGAATGACTAGAGTTGTTGAGCTTGGATTAGTCGGTGAGTGGTTATTGATTTCAAATTGGTTTTCAAACGTTGGTTCAAGCATGTGGACCTATGTTGGGCTTGGTACACCCATCTAGAGTTGAGATTAGAGTTGTAGCCTAATCTCAAGCTTAGTATAGGAGACCTTTGGTTGAACTTCTGATTTCTTGTTATGCCTCTTGTTTCATATTAATTGTGGTTAATGTGGTTATGTATATTGTGATATACATGTGTGTTTAGGCATGACATTTGGTGCATTGTTATATGCATGTGGTTATGGAATGTGGTATGCGCATGATGGTAAATCATGGTGAGTACGTGCTAAGCACGGAAATTGGTAAGAAATGGTGTTGTAAAAGGTTATGAAATGTATTGGTATTGGCAATAGTATGCTTGGGTACAATGATCGATCATTAGGATGTTTAGTGTGCACACGAGAGTCAAAATGCGTGCGTGGTTTTGGCGATGGTAGTCATCAAGATAAAGTACGGGTTCACCTAGAAATCTTTATATATATGTTAGTCGATGATGAGTGGAATCCCATTGACGTGGCGTGAGGATGAGTGGAATCCCCTCCGCGTGAAACGGTGATGAGTGTAATCCCACCGTAAGGTAAATTGTTGAGTTGTTGGATGTGAGTTCCAACGGTTATCCGCGTATTCGGGTCATAGCTAAGTGCCAATACGGATTGTTGAATGTCTTTCTATTACATCGGATATATATATGTTTCCATATGTTGTGATTATGAATTGTTGAGCATGGCATGATGTTGAGATAATAATAAATGAAAAGTTTTTCTCGGGTTGTTAACCGAAGTGGAGTCTTAACGGGTTTCGCCTCGATTATCCCCGTGTAGCCTACTCGGACCGGTCAAGCGTTTGGACCGGGACGAGGGGGTTACAAGTTAAATCGAGTAGGGTTAAATTAAATTAGAGAAAAACTATTTTTCTAACACAAAGTGTTTTAAAAGATTAAAGGGAAAAACGGGAACTTTTAGTAAAAAGGAATAAAAAAGGGTTTTTATATAAAAAATCAACCATCTTCTCAAAATCCCTTTTTACATTCTAAAACCCTCCCCAAACCTTATTCACTATTCCATTGGATTCAACACCTCAAATCAAGTGATATCTTCAAGAGGAATTGGATTCGGGCGTTGTGGACGGAAATCCGGGTAGTTCGGAGGCTTGATTTGGCATCTTGGACATCATTTGTGTGTTGGTTGGTGAGTGGATTGATTTTAAAAGCCTTAACGTGGTTAATGGAGTGTTTTGGGAGTTTGGATTGAGCTTGAAAAGCCATTCCAAGCTCAAGAGTAAGTTTTAAAGGTTTTATGCAATTAAATTGTGTTTTACGATTCTTGAATGCAAGTTGAACATGTTATGTTGTTATGTGTTGGATTGCATTGTCATGCATGTTAAAATGTGGGACTTTAAGCTTATACTTGCATTGTTAGTACATGTCTTGCATGGAAGTTTGGACTTGGTAAGTGGTTCAAGCATCAGTAATGCCTGTGGTTGTAATTGAGTATATTGACACGTGTTGGGTTGTTACCGGATATAATTGATCGACCAATAGGATTAGAGTGCACTCAAGGTAAAATTCGCGCGTGGCCTTAGTGATGTTAGATTCCACTAAGGAGGAGTACAGTGATGTGAGATTCCACCGGAAGTCATGTTTTTACTAGACGGGTGAGTACGATGATGTGAGATTCCACCGAAAGTGTCTAGTGGGTTTGAGAAACTATCTGCATATCCGAGTAAAAACGTTGAATGTCAATATACCCATGATGCTTTAATTCTCATGTTAAGCATGTTGTTGATTTCCTTCTATTGTGCTTATGCATTGTTGATTACTTTGTTTGCGTTATGAGAATGAGTATGTGGTAAGCCTATGGCTTGTGGTTGCATTCGGTAAATGCACAAGAAGATAAATGCATGTGGTTATGTGTTCATGCATGTGGAAATGATTTGAAAATGGTTTTGGCTTTCAAACAAACTATGTTTCAAATCTGCATTGTTGTAGCTACCGATCTAAGCACCGCTCACTAAGCTTAAACGCTTACGATCTCTTTTCCAACAATGCAGGCCCTTAGACCTTCGGAGCAGCTCGAGGAACAAGGGAGAATCCAAGGGAGTTGGGTTTGCTCAAGTATGGTTTAGACTTCGATAATTAGTATTAAGCAATGGGATAAGACCTTTATGTTTGAAGTGTTGTTGGCATGTCCTTTTGCTTAGACAAGTTTGTTTAGTTGCATTGGGCTTGTAATGCCTTATGCTATGTTGATTTATGCTTTTGTTTGGCTTTTGGATATGTTGGTGAATGTTATGTATGCATGTCTCCCTTTAAAATCTTATCATGTTGAATGTTGCATCGTTCCATGTTTAAAATACTTTATATGTGTATCCATGGTTGCCTTGTGTTATATGCATGATTGTATGTTGCTTGAATGGTCGTTATATTCCTCTAGTGTTGAGTTATTGTGTTTTTTAGCAGCTAAAATGAGTCTTGTAGTGCATGGCGTATCGATACGCTCAAGGGCTGTATCGATATGGTCCCTTGTTTTCGGGCTTGTTTTGGGCAAAGCGTACCGGTACGCGGGGGGTGTATCGATACACCAAATTCTCTCTGGAAATCTGAGAAATTGACGAGATTTTGACATATCGGTATGGTTCCTTAGAGTATCAGTACGGTTTTCGTAGTTGACCATGGGAAAGTTGACTGTTGAGGGCGTATCGATACGCACCTTGTGGGTATCGATACAATTTCCCTAGGTTTGACTTGGGGTGTTGACCAAGTCCAGGCGTATCGATACGGTCCTTTAGCGTACCGATACTGCCTGATGTAAAAGTGAAAAGGGTATCTTAATTATTTGTTTTGCGTGTTTTGTATCCATGTGTGTTTTCCGCTGCGTGTCCTCTCACATAAGATATAATTAATACATCTAGACACGATATCTTTAAAAGAAATTTTCTAGGGTTTCTAATCGGAGTGGAGCCTTAACGGGTTTCACTTCGGTTTTCCCTATGTAACCCATTCGATGCGGTCTGGCGGCTTGGCCGGGTCGAGGGGGTTACATTTGTTGGTATCAAAGCCTAGGTTTCGCCTAGGTTCGTTGACTTTTCGCAACCTGAAAGGTAAGTGAGGTAAGTTTTATGGTGTACGCTTGTTGATTTTGATTGCATGGTGATTGTAAGCATGCTTGTGGTTATCTTTGTGTCGGTTGAAATAGTTAAAGGCACCCATTGCTAGTATACTATTATTGTAAGTGATTTTAAGTTTAAGGACTTGAGTACCTTGGACCTTGTTCCTTCTTGACCCCAAATCATTTCACTTGTTGTGTTTGTTGTTTAGCTTTGCATCTGTTAGCATGGTGAGACCAAGGGGAAGAACGAGAATGGATAATCCGATGGTTGAGCGGATTGAGAATGTTGAGGACGTGCGAGGAGAGAACTTGCCTCCTCCTCCTCCTCATCCTCTTGTGGGTGGTGGAGTGAATGCGGAAGGTGTTGGACCCAGGCTGGTCAAGGACAGACAAGTATTGATTTGAATCCGTTAATTCAGGCTATACTCGGGGCTATTCAGACAACTTTAGCGGGTGTTCGAGTTGCAGCACCACCTCAGGGTGCATGTTCTGGTTTACCGTTAGAGCGACTTTGTTGCTTGGGCGGGGTTGAGTTCCCTGGGTTGTCACCCGAGGGTTCAGAGGCATGGTTTGAGAGCACATTTTGTATTTTGAGTCAGATGGATAGAGAAGCGGAGCTTCATCTATAACAGAGATGCCCCCCATATGGGACTCCGGCCGTTCATTATGAAGGCCATAACAGCACAACTTTGGGAGGACTTCGCCGAGCAGCCGGCAGAACTCAATGACACTCTGGTCAGGGAATTTTATGCGGCGATCGAGAGCAAGACGGTGACATCTGTCACCGTCCGAGGAGTGACAGTTCCTTTCACCACCAGCAGCATCAACCATGTATTCGGCCTCTTCTTTGGCCCCAATGATGATGCTCATCAACAATTTTGGGACACCCTCGACGCTGCCGGCCATGATGCTGTCATGAGAGAGTTGACAGAAGCGGGAACGACATGGAGCACTAGTAAGAAGAACCCCCACTCTGTCAATAGGGGGCAACTACTACCTGAGGCAAAGCTATGGAACGCTTTTATCAAAAAGCGTATCCTGCCCTCGTCCCACCATACGACAGTCAACAGACAGCGGTTGGCCCTCATCCATTCTATCATGCATGACAGGCCCATCAATGTGGGCAGGTACATGCGGGACAACATTCTCGACTGTGCCTTCCGATCAGACTCTGCCTGCCCTTCACCATCACTGCCCTCTGCCGCTGCGCTGCCGTACCGGAGGATCCCTCAGACAAAATCAAGAAGGGCAGCGGCTGGACAGACAGCAACATCTCCAGCCTCATGGAGATTATCGTCGTATCGCCCCTCAACGCCTTCGATCCAAACGCCCCTCCTGCTGAGTCTGATGATGAGCCTGCCACCGAACCTGCCCCAGAAGCTGCCACCAACACCGCTCCGGCAGATCAGAACGCCCACATCCTTGCTGCCATCTTGCGGATAGAGGAGCGCCAGATGGGTTTAATGACATTCATCCGAGACTTCTCCAATGCAACGGTAAATTTCATTACCAATACTTTGAATTTTACGGATGTCATTTTCCCCACCTTCCCCGCCCATTATTTCAATATCCCCTCCCCCACTCCCACACCACCTGTCTCTCCCCACGGAGAATCTGCCTCCTCCACACCTTCCCCGACGGCAGCCGGCAACCCACCGGCAGACACCTCCCCTCGAGGAACCAAGCGAGCTGCCACTGATGACAGCCCTCTTGTCCGGAGGAATTTGGACAGCGCCTTCACACGGGTGAAACGTATTAAGCATGTGGCCGACAAGAGAAAGCTGTCCAAGGCCATCATGACCAGCAGCTGGGACAGCAGCAGCAGTTCCGATGTCAGGCTAGTGGAGCCACCTGCCCTTCAACCTGCTGACGACCCTGTCCCCCAACCGGAGGAAGACCCTGCCCCTCAACAGGCTGATGACCCTGTTGATCAACCTGCTCCGGAACCTGCCCAGCCACCACCTCAACGCAGACGCCGACATCAGATCCGCGTCAGCAGCAGCAGCGAGGACAGCGAATAAAATTTAAGTTTTTATTTCTTTTTCTCCTCTTATTGCTGCCTGCCCTTATATATCTGTGATGTACTTTTATTTATCTTGTTTTTCTTTATTTGTTTTTATGTCATTTTGCATTGAGGGCAATGCAACCCTCGAGTTTGGGGGTGGCAACCCTCCATATTTAATGGAGTCTTTAGCACATCTTTTGTTTAGTTGTTATGTCTTTTTATTTACTTATTTTTCAAGTTAAAAAAAAATCAGAAAATTAAACTGTTGGCTTAAAACTGTGAAGTTAACTTACCTGTCATGACGGCTCTGTCGTGGCAGCATCTTTAGGACAGGTTAAGGAAAAGTTTAGAGCCTTTCTATAGTTCTGAAAACTTAAACACTTTTGTGACTGTTATATTGCTTAGATTTCTTTTAGCCAAACTAGAATAGGAAGCTTAGAACTTAGATAGCCCCTAGAGGTGCCTAACACTGGCTCTAGGAAAAGAAGTTTAGCAAAAGAAAATCAAAAACCTAGAGGTGCCCGAAACCGGCTCTAGGAAGTTAACTAGAGGTGCCCAAAACTGGCTCTAGAAAATTTTAGCTTGAAAATAGAAGAAAAAGAAGCATGAAAATGTGCCTTCTAAAAAAATAAACTTTGGCATAAAGATTTGAGTTAAGGAGTTGAATATTCTAGTGAAACTAAGAGAGTCTTAGCATATAACTGTTCACAAGCATGCACACACTGCACGAGAGCTATAGGGAGATTCCGGACAAATCCTAACCTTTCCGACAGGTTGCTGCCGCCATAGAGAATGAGCGACAGGTGAAGGGACAGTTCACTGTTTGAAGGCCAACACAAAAATTTTCATTTTTCTTTTAAGTCTTGATTGCTTGAGGACAAGCAAAAACTTGAGTTTGGGGGTGTGTTGAGTGTGTAAAAGTTCTATTATTTACACCCTTTTTAACCCATATTTCTGCTGCATTCAAGCATCTTTGCATTGCATTTAGGTTAGTTTTCAATAAAACATCACAATTATATAAAAGGCACGGATTCTACTAAAAGATGGTGTATTTTGCAGGTAGCTGCCATGGTTGACGATGAAGGCAGGCGCAGGGCAGATAAGCAGGAAAGCTGAACTGGACAAGCAGCTGAAGAAGACGAACCTGTCATGGACCTGTCGTGACAGCATGGTGACAGCAGATTTACGAAGAGGAAAAGTGAAGTGGACCTCGATAGATAGAGAAAAATCTGTTCGTCTGTCGTGTGGAAGCCGAATATTTTTCCAAGCCCCGGATCAAAAGATATGTCAAGCCAAAGCTCAAAGGAGAGGAAATCCCTAAAAGCAAGGATGCGGCTGGAAAGTAGGAGTCTTTAGAGATTTAGTCTTTATTAGAATCTTACTTTTAATTAAAGTTGTAATCCTTGTTACCTTAGATAACTTGAGCCCAAAGCTTATATAAAGGGCATAGATTAAACCTAGGGATAACCGATTACCCCATAACAAAACCTAAACCCCTACCGTCCACCCGTCACCGACATGTTCTAAATTCCCCCTAGGGCCACGGGTTGTTTTGTAAAGTAGTTGCAAGGGTTGCTTTGTTTTAGGATTTTTTCAAGTTCAATAAAATAAACTTCAAGTTCTTTTATCTTGGTTTTAATATCTTGCAAGAGCATCGGGAGAGCATTGTGAGGTTATCTATTTACTTAGCATCGGGAGAGTTAAGTATACGAAAGAGGTAAAAGTGCGTTCTCTAGTTTATAGTTGAACCATCTCGTGCTTAGGGATAAGGCGAGGTTAAGTGGCTAAGGAAGAATTCATACACATCGGTGTTCATCCTTCGATTCACGCCGGGAGGTATCATCAAAGACGTGTTCATCGACAGACTTGTGCCTAGGGATAGGGCAAGGCAGATCTGGGATTCTTGCCAAACTTGAAGTACTGAGTTAGTGTCTGCTGCCGTGACAACTAACGGACAGACGCCGCGACAGGTGCTGTCGGCGACGGGAGCGACGACAGAACTGGAGATCCTAAGCAATTCAATACCTGCACTACCGAGCAATTCAATACCGGCCTCTTCTCTCTATCTTGATATTCCAATCTTTTTATTTACGTTTTTCTTATTATTCTCGTGACAACTCTCAAATATTTCTTTTACTTTCGTGCAGTAAATCAAGGTGAAGTCATTAGCCCAATCCCTGTGGAGACGATATCCGATACTTCGTATCACTTTACTACTTGCGTCGTGTACACTTGCACTACAATTGCGATAGTCTATTTTACACGCAACAGTGCAGTTTGTACGTCTGAGTCAATATGCTTCTGAGTTAGTTCCGACTGAGGTGGAACGTTGTGAGCGTTTCCGTTATGGGTTGGTTCAGGATGTGAAGACCTACATGTTCGCTTCCGACTATACAGATTTTGATGTGTTGGTCACTATGGCCGAGGACATTGAACAGTCTTTGGACTTGCGAATCGCAAGGGCGGATCTAGTTCATGAAAAAAGACTGCTGAATGGGACAGAGATCGTGCCAAGAGGCACAAGGATAAGAAACCTCATCATGATCATAGACGCGGAGGTGGTAACCTGAGGCGAGGCCATCACGGCCAAGGGACTGAGAATTGTACTCCCGAGTGCAACAAGTGTGGTAGACGTCATTACGGTGAGTGTTGGGGCACTTATGGCTCTTGATGGAACTGCGGGTCTAAGGCGCATTTGAAGCGCGATTGTCCACATCCGTCTAGAGATGGACAAGCTCCTGCACGAGCTGTCGAGCATCAGAGAGGCCGTGGGCGTGGTTGAGGTAACTTTTAGCCTAGGAATGATGATCAGAGGAATGCAACTCATGTTGTCACAATTCAGCTCGAGGGAGGTGGGCCAGCTAGAGTGTATTCACACCGTGAGGACAAGAATGACACATATGTGATTGCTGGTAATTTCTCGTTACAGTCTTTGACTTTGCTTTCCTTGATTGATTCCGATTCTACCCATTCATACATATTGAGTGAGCTTGCAAGATTGCTAGATATTGAGGTTGAGATATTAGATGTGGGTACGAATGTCACTAGTTCCTTTGGCGAGACAGTTGTGGTCAGGAAAATGTACAAAAGATGTCCTTTGATGGTTCAAGTTCATGTTTTTCCTGTGGATATGATGGAATTGCCGTTTTATGGTTTTGATGTAATACTAGGCATGGACTGGCTTGTAGAGCATAGGGCTAGAGTAGATTTTGAGACAAAGCGGGTGTCCTTGAGACTTTTATAGGATCACGAGGTAGTGATAGTGGGCGAGAACGTTAAGTTCTTGTCCAATGTAGTTTCAACCTTAGAGGTTTAGAAGTTATTGGATGTGGGTTGTCAGGCGTACCTAGCATATGTTATGAATCCAAATATGGACGAGGCACGACCGGGAGACATTAGAACAGTTTGTGACTTTCCGAGTGTGTTCTCAGAAGAATTGTCTGGTTTGCCTCCAGATAGAGATGTAGAGTTTGTTATTGAGACTTATTCAGATTCAGCTCCATTATTGATAGCACCGTACCGAATGACTCCTAAAGAAATGAAAGAGGTGAAGACACAATTTCTGGAATTGATAGATCGAGGGTTCATTCATCTGAGTACTTCACCTTGGGGTGCACCGGTGTTGTTTGTGAAGAAGAAAGACGATAGTTTGAGAATGTGTATCGATTATCGACAGTTGAATAAGTTGGCAGTGAAGAACAAATATCTGTTGCCGAGAATTGATGACTTGTTTGATTAGTTGAGAGGTGCCTCAATGTTCTCGAAGATAGATTTGAGATTCGGTTATTATCAGCTGAAAGTAAGAGATCAAGATGTGCCGAAGACAACTTTCCGCACTCGTTATGGGCACTACGAATTCTTAGTGATGCCCATTGGTTTGACTAATGCACCAACAACTTTTATGGACATGATGAATAGAGTGTTTCACGAGTATTTAGATCAGTTTCTGGTAGTGTTCATTGATGAAATTTTAGTGTACTCTCATACCGAGGAAGATCATGATCAGTATTTGCGTTTGGTGTTGAAGAAATTGTTAGACAATCAGTTGTATGCCAAGTTGAGCAAATGTGAATTTTGGATTAGGGAAGTAGTCTTCTTAGGGCATATTGTATCAACCAAGGGAATCCGAATGGATCCTAAGAAGGTTGAGGCCGTTGTGAATTGGAAACCACCAATGACAGTGACCGAAGTTTGTAGTTTCTTAGGTTTGGCCGGTTACTATAGACGTTTTGTTGAGGGTTTCTCAAAGGTTGCAGCTCCTTTGACTAAATTGCTACATAAGGATGTTCAGTTTGAGTGGACTGATGCAAGACAACAAACATTTGAGAAATTGAAATAGGCCTTAACCGAAGCTCCTGTTTTAGTTCAGCTCGTGTCAGGGAAAAAGTTTGTAGTTTTCAGTGATGCATCATATGTTGGTTTAGGTTATGTGCTTATGCAAGAGGGAAGAGTAGTGGCCTATGCGTCTAGACAATTGAAGACTCATGAGCGTAATTATCCTACGCATGACAAAGAATTGGCTGCAGTGGTTTTCACTTTGAATGTTTGGAGACATTACTTGTATGGTGAGAAATGCACAATGTATATGGATCACAAGAGTCTGAAGTATATAATGACACAAAGAGAGTTGAATCTTAGACAGCGTAGGTGGCTAGAGTTACTTAAGAACTACGACCTCACGATTGAGTACCATCCGAGTAAAGCCAATGTAGTGGTTGATGCTTTTAGTAGAAAGGTAGCAGTGGAGTTGCGAGCTTTGTTTGCTAGATTGAGTTTATCTAAAGATGGTGGTTTAGTGGCCGAGTTGCAAGTTAAGCCTTCGTTGCTTCAGCTGATTAGAGAGAAGCAGTTACAAGATAAATCATGAGCATCTCATGTACAAGACATAACGGAGGGTAAACCGACAGATTTTTGTTTTAGTAGTGATGGAGTCTTGTGTTTCAAGAGTAGAGTAGTTGTTCCGGAAGATGTAGACTTGAGACGCACCATCCTAACCGAAGCTCACAGTAGCCTGTTTGCTATGCATCCAGGATGTACGAAGATGTAACGCGATTTGAAAAATGAGTATTTTCGGGTTGGATGCTGTTAGGGAGATGCCCGGTTATGCTAAATTTATGATATTTTTAAACAGGTTCATATTAACATTCCGTTGTTAGATGCTGTTAGGGAGATGCCCGGTTATGCTAAATTTCTCAAGGATGTCATGTCTAAAAAATCTAAACTTGGGGAATTTGAAACGGTAAGGATGCAAGAAGGTTGCATGAGTATTCTTCATCGGCAGCCACCCCAGAAAAAGAAGGATCCGGGGAGCTTCCTCATACCTTGCGTAATTGGCGATAAATTTGTGGGTAAGGCACTTTGTGATCTTGGTGCTAGTGTTAATCTAATGCCCAAATCTGTTTTTCAGAAACTAGGTATTGGCAAGGCGCGGCCCACGACAGTTACCCTACAGCTAGCCGACCGCTCTTACGTTCACCCCGAGGGAAAAATTGAAGATATTTTGGTAAGAGTGGATAAACTTATTTTTCCTGCTGACTTTCTTATTTTAGATTGTGAGGCAGATGAGAACGCACCAGTCATCCTAGGGCGACCCTTCTTAGCCACGGGAAGATCATTGATTGATGTGGAGAAAGGAGAACTCACCATGCGCGTGAATGATCAAGAAATTAAGTTGAATGTTCTCCAAGCAATGAAACATGCCGATGTGGACGAGGAATGCAAGGCCATCATTGAGGTGACCTTTGATCAATCCTGCATCAGGTCGGGCTGCCGAGATATAAAATTTGATCACTGCTGCGACAGCCACCTACAAGCCTGTCATGACAATGACGACGACAGCGATGACGACAGCACCGATGACAGTAACCCCTCTGAATCCGATACACCTGACACTGAAGGTCATGAGGAGGTAAACTGGTTAGACCATCGCCCAGGTAAGTTATTCGAACCTTTAAATTACACTTCGGATAACCATTTAATCCAAAAGCCCTCTACTGTTGAACCACCTGTATTAGAACTTAAGCCCCTGCCAGGGCAGCTTAAATATGCTTATCTTGGTTGTGATGACACACTGCCTGTAATCATCTCTGCTAAGCTGCCGCAGGAACAGGAACGACAGCTGATCGACATGTTGAGGCAGCATAAAAGGGCGATAGGATGGACGATAGCAGACATCCAGGGCATTAGTCCGGCAATCTGTATGCACAAAATCCTCCTAGAGGAAGATCATAAGCCGACTATTGATGCCCAAAGGCGGTTAAACCTTGCAATGAAGGAGGTAGTGCGTAAAGAAATAATTAAATGGTTAGATGCTGGTATTATTTACGCCATCTCCGACAGCAAATGGGTAAGCCCGGTGCAATGTGTTCCCAAGAAAGGAGGCATGACCGTGATAACCAACGAAAACAACGAGTTAATCCCAACCAGGACTGTGACCGGTTGGAGGGTTTGTATGGACTATCGGAAGCTTAACAAAGCTACCCGAAAGGACCACTTTCCTTTACCCTTTATTGATCAAATGCTTGATAGATTAGCGGGTAAGCCCTACTATTGTTTTCTTGATGGTTATTCAGGATATAATCAAATTGCTATTGCACCGGAGGACCAAGAGAAAACGACTTTCACATGCCCCTACGGTACGTACGCATTTAGGAGGATGCCATTTGGACTCTGTAACGCACCTACCACCTTCCAAAGGTGCATGATGGCTATATTCTCGGACATGGTTGAGGACTTCCTAGAAATTTTTATGGATGATTTTTCTGTCTTTGGAGACGATTTTGAGAGTTGTCTAGGCAATTTACAAAAGGTGCTCGAAAGATGCGAAAAAGCTAACTTGGTTTTAAATTGGGAAAAATGCCACTTTATGGTGGATGAAGGGATAGTCTTAGGCCATAAGATTAGCTGCCGTGGGATAGAAGTCGACAGGGCAAAAATAGAGGTCATAGAGAAGCTGCCGCCGCCAACAACAGTCAAGGGCATTAGGAGTTTTTTAGGGCATGCTGGTTTTTATAGGAGATTTATTGCCAATTTCTCAAAAATCACGAAACCCCTATGTCATCTCTTAGAGCAGAACCGACCCTTTGACTTTAATGAAGAATGTACTGAAGCATTCAAGGTTCTGAAGGAAAAACTAGTGACAACCCCCATAGTACAGCCACCAGACTGGACGCAACCGTTTGAAATTATGTGTGATGCTAGTGACTATGCTGTCGGGGCAGCACTTGGGCAGCGCAAGGACAGGCTATTTCATGTCATATATTATGCCAGCAAAACATTGAATGATGCCCAAGTGAATTATACCACCACAGAAAAGGAGCTGTTAGCTGTGGTGTTCTCCATCGACAAGTTTCGTTCTTACATACTTGGAACGAAGGTTATAATACACACCGACCACTCTGCCCTCAAGTATTTATTTGCAAAAAAGGATGCAAAACCTAGGTTGATACGATGGATCTTACTATTACAAGAGTTCGACCTTGAGATAAAAGATAAAAAGGGGACAGAAAATCAGGTGGCAGATCACTTGTCGAGGTTGGAGACGGGACAGAGTCTACCGCCAGATGAGACACACATACAGGAGACCTTCCCAGATGAGCAGCTCTTTGCTGCCGCACTAGCTGTCGCGACAGCCATGGCAGCAGGTAAGTCTTCTAACCTTCCTTGGTATGCTGATTTCGTTAATTTTATAGTTAGCGGAATATTACCTTCTGATCTTACTTACCAAGCCAGGAAGAGGTTTCAAAATGATGTTAAACATTATTATTGGGACGAACCTCTTCTTTTCAAAATGTGCGCAGATCAAGTTATAAGGAGATGTGTACCACAAGAAGAACAAGAAGACATTCTCCATCACTGTCATGCTTCACAATATGGAGGACACTTAGGAGGCAATAAAACTGCTGCCAAGGTGCTGCAGTCAGGATTCTACTGGCCGACACTGTATAAGGACGCACAGGAATTTTACAAAAACTGTGACAGGTGCCAGCGGACAGGTAACATCTCGAGGAGAAACTAGATGCCACTGCAAAATATTTTAGAAGTCGAAATCTTCGACGTTTGGGGGATTGATTTTATGGGACCTTTTCCATCTTCATGTGGAAATCTTTACATCCTCCTAGCAGTGGATTACGTCTCCAAGTGGGTAGAAGCAATCGCAACTCAAAAGAATGATTCCAAAACGGTCCAAAAGTTTTTGCACAAAAACATATTTTCTAGATTTGGCATCCCTAGGGCGATTATCAGTGATGAAGGGAGACATTTTGACAACAAGGTAATTGCTGCCGCCTTGAGAAAATATGGTGTCAAGCACAGGATCGCGACAGCATACCACCCACAGACCACTGGACAGGCTGAGATATCCAATAGGGAAGTGAAGAACATTCTTGAAAAAATGGTTAAACCAACTAGGAAAGATTGGTCTTTGCTTCTGAATGATGCATTATGGGCATACAGAACAGCTTTCAAGACTCCATTGGGCATGTCTCCATACCGTTTGATTTATGGGAAAACCTGTCATCTGCCTGTCGAGATAGAACACAAGGCATATTGGGCGATCAAGGCAGTAAACATGGACTTGGACAAGGCAGGCCAGAAAAGGTTGTTGGATTTGAATGAGATCGATGAAATACGGACAATGGCCTACGACAATGCAAGGATTTACAAGGAAAAAACTAAGAAGTGGCATGACAAGAAGTTGCTGCCACGACAGTTCTGCCCAGGGCAGCTTGTGTTGTTGTTTAATTCTAGATTGAAACTCTTTCCAGGGAAGCTCAAATCTAGATGGTCTGGACCGTTCCAAGTAGTTCAAGTTTTTCCCCATGGTGCCATTACAATTCAATCACTAAAGGACGGGCACCAATTCAAAGTTAATGGACAACGCCTCAAGCACTATCAAGGGACTGAAGCCCCAGGAATACAGGAAGTGGTTACTTTAGGTGATGCCCCACAAGGCATCCCTAATTTAACCTAATTTTTTATTTTTATTTTTAATATTATTTATTAGGAATTAGATTTATTTTATTCGAATAATGTTTTGTTTTTAATTTCTGTTTTTAGGAAATAAAGGAGGCAAGTGAGAAAGAAGAAGTGGCCCAAGCCCACCGCCCATCCACCAGCCCAATAAAGCCCATTTATGATAACCTGTCGTTTCGGCTGCCGGCGCAGACGGATGTGACAGGCTGTCAACAGACGCACAGCAGACGCAGAAGCGTGCGGCAGACGCACAGCAGATGCATTAATGCCCGTCAGACGCGTCAGACACGCTACATTCAATCTGCCGCTCCGTTCTTCCCGCCTGCCGTTGCGGCATTAAATGGGCAGCTCCCCAACAGCTATATAAACCCCTTCCCGTTTTCATTTTTCATCACTTCTAATTTTTCTCTCTTGTTATTCTCCTCTAGTTTTATCCATTTTCTATTCTCTTTCAGCCCTTGCAACCACAATGTCTTCACGCCAAACCCGTCAGAACGCTGCTGCCGCTTCTTCTTCAGCAGCAGCATCCTCGTTCGCTAAAAAGGAACTATGGGAGGAGCGGAGCTTCATCTATAACAGAGATGCCCCCCATATGGGACTCCGGCCGTTCATTATGAAGGCCATAACATCACAACTTTGGGAGGACTTCGCCGAGCAGCCGGCAGAACTCAATGACACTCTGGCCAGGGAATTTTATGCGGCGATCGAGAGCAAGACGGCGACATCTGTCACCGTCCGAGGAGTGACAGTTCCTTTCACCACCAGCAGCATCAACCAAGTATTCGGCCTCTTCTTTGGCCCCAAAGATGATGCTCATCAACAATTTTGGGACACCCTCGACGCTGCCGGCCATGATGCTGTCATGAGAGAGTTGACAGAAGCGGGAACGACATGGAGCACTAGTAAGAAGAACCCCCACTCTGTCAATAGGGGGCAACTACTACCTGAGGCAAAGCTATGGAACGCTTTTATCAAAAAGCGTATCCTGCCCTCGTCCCACCATACGACAGTCAACAGACAGCGGTTGGCCCTCATCCATTCTATCATGCATGACAGGCCCATCAATGTGGGCAGGTACATGTGGGACAGCATTCTCGACTGTGCCTTCCGATCAGACTCTGCCTGCCCTTCACCATCACTGCCCTCTGCCGCTGCGCTGCCGTACCGGAGGATCCCTCAGACAAAATCAAGAAGGGCAGCGGCTGGACAGACAGCAACATCTCCAGCCTCATGGAGATTATCGTCGTATCGCCCCTCAACGCCTTCGATCCAAACGCCCCTCCTGCTGAGTCTGATGATGAGCCTGCCACCGAACCTGCCCCAGAAGCTACCACCAACACCGCTCCGGCAGATCAGAACGCCCACATCCTTGCTGCCATCTTGCGGATAGAGGAGCGCCAGATGGGTTTAATGACATTCATCCGAGACTTCTCCAATGCAACGGTAAATTTCATTACCAATACTTTGAATTTTACGGATGTCATTTTCCCCACCTTCCCCGCCCATTATTTCAATATCCCCTCCCCCACTCCCACACCACCTGTCTCTCCTCACGGAGAATCTGCCTCCTCCACACCTTCCCCGACGGCAGCCGGCAACCCACCGGCAGACACCTCCCCTCGAGGAACCAAGCGAGCTGCCACTGATGACAGCCCTCTTGTCCGGAGGAATTTGGACAGTGCCTTCACACGGGTGAAACGTATTAAGCATGTGGCCGACAAGAGAAAGCTGTCCAAGGCCATCATGACCAGCAGCTGGGACAGCAGCAGCAGTTCCGATGTCAGGCTAGTGGAGCCACCTGCCCTTTAACCTGCTGACGACCCTGTCCCCCAACCGGAGGAAGACCCTGCCCCTCAACAGGCTAATGACCCTGTTGATCAACCTGCTCCGGAACCTGCCCAGCCACCACCTCAACGCAGACGCCGACATCAGATCCGCGTCAGCAGCAGCAGCGAGGACAGCGAATAAAATTTAAGTTTTTATTTCTTTTTCTCCTCTTATTGCTGCCTGCCCTTATATATCTGTGATGTACTTTTATTTATCTTGTTTTTCTTTATTTGTTTTTATGTCATTTTGCATTGAGGGCAATGCAACCCTCGAGTTTGGGGGTGGCAACCCTCCATATTTAATGGAGTCTTTAGCACATCTTTTGTTTAGTTGTTATGTCTTTTTATTTACTTATTTTTCAAGTTAAAAAAAAAATCAGAAAATTAAACTGTTGGCTTAAAACTGTGAAGTTAACTTACCTGTCATGACGGCTCTGTCGTGGCAGCATCTTTAGGACAGGTTAAGGAAAAGTTTAGAGCCTTTCTATAGTTCTGAAAACTTAAACACTTTTGTGACTGTTATATTGCTTAGATTTCTTTTAGCCAAACTAGAATAGGAAGCTTAGAACTTAGATAGCCCCTAGAGGTGCCTAACACTGGCTCTAGGAAAAGAAGTTTAGCAAAAGAAAATCAAAAACCTAGAGGTGCCCGAAACCGGCTCTAGGAAGTTAACTAGAGGTGCCCAAAACTGGCTCTAGAAAATTTTAGCTTGAAAATAGAAGAAAAAGAAGCATGAAAATGTGCCTTCTAAAAAAATAAACTTTGGCATAAAGATTTGAGTTAAGGAGTTGAATATTCTAGTGAAACTAAGAGAGTCTTAGCATATAACTGTTCACAAGCATGCACACACTGCACGAGAGCTATAGGGAGATTCCGGACAAATCCTAACCTTTCCGACAGGTTGCTGCCGCCATAGAGAATGAGCGACAGGTGAAGGGACAGTTCACTGTTTGAAGGCCAACACAAAAATTTTCATTTTTCTTTTAAGTCTTGATTGCTTGAGGACAAGCAAAAACTTGAGTTTGGGGGTGTGTTGAGTGTGTAAAAGTTCTATTATTTACACCCTTTTTAACCCATATTTCTGCTGCATTCAAGCATCTTTGCATTGCATTTAGGTTAGTTTTCAATAAAACATCACAATTATATAAAAGGCACGGATTCTACTAAAAGATGGTGTATTTTGCAGGTAGCTGCCATGGTTGACGATGAAGGCAGGCGCAGGGCAGATAAGCAGGAAAGCTGAACTGGACAAGCAGCTGAAGAAGACGAACCTGTCATGGACCTGTCGTGACAGCATGGTGACAGCAGATTTACGAAGAGGAAAAGTGAAGTGGACCTCGATAGATAGAGAAAAATCTGTTCGTCTGTCGTGTGGAAGCCGAATATTTTTCCAAGCCCCGGATCAAAAGATATGTCAAGCCAAAGCTCAAAGGAGAGGAAATCCCTAAAAGCAAGGATGCGGCTGGAAAGTAGGAGTCTTTAGAGATTTAGTCTTTATTAGAATCTTACTTTTAATTAAAGTTGTAATCCTTGTTACCTTAGATAACTTGAGCCCAAAGCTTATATAAAGGGCATAGATTAAACCTAGGGATAACCGATTACCCCATAACAAAACCTAAACCCCTACCGTCCACCCGTCACCGACATGTTCTAAATTCCCCCTAGGGCCACGGGTTGTTTTGTAAAGTAGTTGCAAGGGTTGCTTTGTTTTAGGATTTTTTCAAGTTCAATAAAATAAACTTCAAGTTCTTTTATCTTGGTTTTAATATCTTGCAAGAGCATCGGGAGAGCATTGTGAGGTTATCTATTTACTTAGCATCGGGAGAGTTAAGTATACGAAAGAGGTAAAAGTGCGTTCTCTAGTTTATAGTTGAACCATCTCGTGCTTAGGGATAAGGCGAGGTTAAGTGGCTAAGGAAGAATTCATACACATCGGTGTTCATCCTTCGATTCACGCCGGGAGGTATCATCAAAGACGTGTTCATCGACAGACTTGTGCCTAGGGATAGGGCAAGGCAGATCTGGGATTCTTGCCAAACTTGAAGTACTGAGTTAGTGTCTGCTGCCGTGACAACTAACGGACAGACGCCGCGACAGGTGCTGTCGGCGACGGGAGCGACGACAGAACTGGAGATCCTAAGCAATTCAATACCTGCACTACCGAGCAATTCAATACCGGCCTCTTCTCTCTATCTTGATATTCCAATCTTTTTATTTACGTTTTTCTTATTATTCTCGTGACAACTCTCAAATATTTCTTTTACTTTCGTGCAGTAAATCAAGGTGAAGTCATTAGCCCAATCCCTGTGGAGACGATATCCGATACTTCGTATCACTTTACTACTTGCGTCGTGTACACTTGCACTACAATTGCGATAGTCTATTTTACACGCAACAGTGCAGTTTGTACGTCTGAGTCAATATGCTTCTGAGTTAGTTCCGACTGAGGTGGAACGTTGTGAGCGTTTCCGTTATGGGTTGGTTCAGGATGTGAAGACCTACATGTTCGCTTCCGACTATACAGATTTTGATGTGTTGGTCACTATGGCCGAGGACATTGAACAGTCTTTGGACTTGCGAATCGCAAGGGCGGATCTAGTTCATGAAAAAAGACTGCTGAATGGGACAGAGATCGTGCCAAGAGGCACAAGGATAAGAAACCTCATCATGATCATAGACGCGGAGGTGGTAACCTGAGGCGAGGCCATCACGGCCAAGGGACTGAGAATTGTACTCCCGAGTGCAACAAGTGTGGTAGACGTCATTACGGTGAGTGTTGGGGCACTTATGGCTCTTGATGGAACTGCGGGTCTAAGGCGCATTTGAAGCGCGATTGTCCACATCCGTCTAGAGATGGACAAGCTCCTGCACGAGCTGTCGAGCATCAGAGAGGCCGTGGGCGTGGTTGAGGTAACTTTTAGCCTAGGAATGATGATCAGAGGAATGCAACTCATGTTGTCACAATTCAGCTCGAGGGAGGTGGGCCAGCTAGAGTGTATTCACACCGTGAGGACAAGAATGACACATATGTGATTGCTGGTAATTTCTCGTTACAGTCTTTGACTTTGCTTTCCTTGATTGATTCCGATTCTACCCATTCATACATATTGAGTGAGCTTGCAAGATTGCTAGATATTGAGGTTGAGATATTAGATGTGGGTACGAATGTCACTAGTTCCTTTGGCGAGACAGTTGTGGTCAGGAAAATGTACAAAAGATGTCCTTTGATGGTTCAAGTTCATGTTTTTCCTGTGGATATGATGGAATTGCCGTTTTATGGTTTTGATGTAATACTAGGCATGGACTGGCTTGTAGAGCATAGGGCTAGAGTAGATTTTGAGACAAAGCGGGTGTCCTTGAGACTTTTATAGGATCACGAGGTAGTGATAGTGGGCGAGAACGTTAAGTTCTTGTCCAATGTAGTTTCAACCTTAGAGGTTTAGAAGTTATTGGATGTGGGTTGTCAGGCGTACCTAGCATATGTTATGAATCCAAATATGGACGAGGCACGACCGGGAGACATTAGAACAGTTTGTGACTTTCCGAGTGTGTTCTCAGAAGAATTGTCTGGTTTGCCTCCAGATAGAGATGTAGAGTTTGTTATTGAGACTTATTCAGATTCAGCTCCATTATTGATAGCACCGTACCGAATGACTCCTAAAGAAATGAAAGAGGTGAAGACACAATTTCTGGAATTGATAGATCGAGGGTTCATTCATCTGAGTACTTCACCTTGGGGTGCACCGGTGTTGTTTGTGAAGAAGAAAGACGATAGTTTGAGAATGTGTATCGATTATCGACAGTTGAATAAGTTGGCAGTGAAGAACAAATATCTGTTGCCGAGAATTGATGACTTGTTTGATTAGTTGAGAGGTGCCTCAATGTTCTCGAAGATAGATTTGAGATTCGGTTATTATCAGCTGAAAGTAAGAGATCAAGATGTGCCGAAGACAACTTTCCGCACTCGTTATGGGCACTACGAATTCTTAGTGATGCCCATTGGTTTGACTAATGCACCAACAACTTTTATGGACATGATGAATAGAGTGTTTCACGAGTATTTAGATCAGTTTCTGGTAGTGTTCATTGATGAAATTTTAGTGTACTCTCATACCGAGGAAGATCATGATCAGTATTTGCGTTTGGTGTTGAAGAAATTGTTAGACAATCAGTTGTATGCCAAGTTGAGCAAATGTGAATTTTGGATTAGGGAAGTAGTCTTCTTAGGGCATATTGTATCAACCAAGGGAATCCGAATGGATCCTAAGAAGGTTGAGGCCGTTGTGAATTGGAAACCACCAATGACAGTGACCGAAGTTTGTAGTTTCTTAGGTTTGGCCGGTTACTATAGACGTTTTGTTGAGGGTTTCTCAAAGGTTGCAGCTCCTTTGACTAAATTGCTACATAAGGATGTTCAGTTTGAGTGGACTGATGCAAGACAACAAACATTTGAGAAATTGAAATAGGCCTTAACCGAAGCTCCTGTTTTAGTTCAGCTCGTGTCAGGGAAAAAGTTTGTAGTTTTCAGTGATGCATCATATGTTGGTTTAGGTTATGTGCTTATGCAAGAGGGAAGAGTAGTGGCCTATGCGTCTAGACAATTGAAGACTCATGAGCGTAATTATCCTACGCATGACAAAGAATTGGCTGCAGTGGTTTTCACTTTGAATGTTTGGAGACATTACTTGTATGGTGAGAAATGCACAATGTATATGGATCTCAAGAGTCTGAAGTATATAATGACACAAAGAGAGTTGAATCTTAGACAGCGTAGGTGGCTAGAGTTACTTAAGAACTACGACCTCACGATTGAGTACCATCCGAGTAAAGCCAATGTAGTGGTTGATGCTTTTAGTAGAAAGGTAGCAGTGGAGTTGCGAGCTTTGTTTGCTAGATTGAGTTTATCTAAAGATGGTGGTTTAGTGGCCGAGTTGCAAGTTAAGCCTTCGTTGCTTCAGCTGATTAGAGAGAAGCAGTTACAAGATAAATCATGAGCATCTCATGTACAAGACATAACGGAGGGTAAACCGACAGATTTTTGTTTTAGTAGTGATGGAGTCTTGTGTTTCAAGAGTAGAGTAGTTGTTCCGGAAGATGTAGACTTGAGACGCACCATCCTAACCGAAGCTCACAGTAGCCTGTTTGCTATGCATCCGGGATGTACGAAGATGTAATGCGATTTGAAAAATGAGTATTTTCGGGTTGGTTTGAAGAAAGATGTTGCCGAGCTTGTGAGTAAGTGCATGGTATGTCAGCGAGTTAAAGCCGAGCACCAGTTTCCTTCAAGTTTGTTACAACCGTTGAGAATCCCCGAGTGGAAGTGAGAGAGAATCTACATGGATTTCGTATCGGGTTTTCCGTTGACACATTCTAAGAAGAATTCAGTTTGGGTGATTGTTGATCATCTCACGAAATGTGCACACTTTTTGGATGTCCACGCTACTTACACTTTAGATAAGTTGGCCGATTTGTATATCAGTGAGATAGTGAGATTGCATGGTGTACCAAAATCTATAGTGTAAGACAGAGATCACGACTAGATTTTGGGAGAGTTTGCATAGTGCTTTGGGTACTCGACTGAATTTCAGCACTTCATATCATCCTCAGACCGATGGTCAGTCAGAAAGAGTCATACAAGTGTTGGAAGACATGTTGATATGTTTCATTATAGAATTTCAGGGTTCGTGGGAGAAACATCTACCATTAGTAGAGTTTGCATATAACAACAGTTACCAAGCGAGCATTCAGATGGCACCTTACAAAGCTTTGAAAAGAAGATAAATAGAGTATGCCGTGGGCGACAAAGTGTTCTTGAAAGTGTCACCTCGATGAAGGTGATGAGGTTTGGTAGGAAGGGCAAGTTGAGCCCGAGATTCATTGGTCCGTATGAGATAGTTGTGAGAGTTGGTCCTGTTGCCTATAGATTGAGACTACCGGCCGAACTAGAGAAGATTCACGATGTGTTTCATATCTCGATGCTTCGGAGGTATATATCAGATCCGTCACATGTTATGCCAGTTGAGGAGATAGAATTGAATCCGGATTTGACCTACGATGAAGAACCAATTGAGATTTTGGCTTCCGACAACAAAATGTTACGAGGAAGGACCATTGAGTTGGTTAAGGTTAAGTGGCGACACTAGGGAGTGTAAGAAGCCACTTGGGAGAGGAAGGATGACTTGAAAGTAGTTTCTGCATCTCTTTCCACCAGGTATATTTCGGGGACGAAATTCGTTAAGTGGGGGAAAATTGTAACGCCCCGATTTTAGGTTGGGAGATATCAGATTAGTTAAACCAAGCCGGGTTAAATTAAATTGGAGAAAAACTATTTTTCTAACACACTTAAAGTTTTTTAAAAGATTAAAGGGAAAAATGGGAACTTTTAGTAAAAAAGGAATAAAAAGGGTTTTTATATCAAAAAGCCATCATCTTCTCAAAATCCCTTTTTACATTCTAAAACCCTCCCCAAACCCTATTCACTATTCCATTGGATACAACACCTCAAATCAAGTGATTTCTTCAAGAGGAATTGGATTCGGGCTTTGTGGACGGAAATCCGGGTAGTTCGGAGGCTTGATTCGGCATCTTGGACATTAGTTGTGTGTTGGTTGGTGAGTGGATCAATTTTAAAAGCCTTAACGTGGTTAAGAGAGTGTTTTGGGAGTTTGGATTGAGCTTGAAAAGCCAATCCAAGCTCAAGATTAAGTTTTAAAGGTTTTATGCAATGAAATTGTGTTTTACGATTCTTGAATGCAAGTTGAACATGCTATGTTGTTATGTGTTGGATTGCATTGTCATGCATGTTAAAATATGGGACTTATGTTTATACTTGCATTGTGAGTACATGCCTTGCATGGAAGTTTGGACTTGGTAAGTGGTTCAAGCATCGGTAATGCTTGTGGTTGTAATTGAGTATATTGACACGTGTTGGGTTGTTACCGGATATAATTGATCAATCAATAGGATTAGAGTGCACTCGAGGTAAAATTCGTGCGTGGCCTTAATGATGTTAGATTCCACTAAGGAGGAGTACAGTGATGTGAGATTCCACCGGAAGTGTCTAGTGGGTTTGAGAAACTATCTGCATATCTGAGTAAAAACGTTGAATGTCAATATACCTGTGATGCGCTAATTCTCATGTTAAGCATGATGTTGATTTCCTTCTATTGTGCTTATGCATTGTTGATTACTTTGTTTGCGTTATGAGAATGAGTATGTGGTAAGCCTATGGCTTGTGGTTGCATTCGGTAAATGCACGGGAAGGTAAATGCATGTGGTTATGTGTTCATGCATGTGAAAATGATTTGGAAATGGTTTTGGCTTTCAAACAAACTATGTTTTAAAACTTTATTTTTGTAGCACCGATCTAAGCACCGCTCACTAAGCCTAAACTCTTACGCTCTTTTTTCCAACAATGCAGGCCCTTAGACCTTCGGAGTAGCTCATGGAACAATGGAGAATCCAAGGGAGTTGGGTTTGCTCAAGTATGGTTTAGACTTCGATAATTAGTATTAAGTAATGGGATAAGACCTTTATGTTTGAAGTGTTGTTGGCATGTCCTTTTGCTTAGACAAGTTAGTTTAGTTGCTTTGGGCTTGTAATGCTTATGCCATGTTGATTTATGCTTTTGTTTGGCTTTTGTCTATGTTGGTGAATGTTATGTATGTATGTCCCCCTTTAAAATCTTATCATGTTGAATGTTGCATCGTTCGATGTTTAAAATGCTTTATATGTGTATCTACGGTTGCCTTATGTTATATGCACGATTGTATGTTGCTTGAATGGTCGTTATATGCCTCTAGTGTTGAGTCCTTGTGTTTTTAGTAGCTAAAATGAGTCTTGCAGTGCAGGGCGTATCGATACGCTCAAGGGCTGTATCGATACGGTCCCTTGCTTTGGGGCTTATTTTGGGCAAAACGTACCGGTACGCGGGGGTGTATCGATACGCCAAATGCTCTCTGGAAATCTGAGAAATTGACGAGATTTTGGCGTATCGGTACATGTCCTGAGAGTATCGGTACGGTCTTCGTAGTTGACCATGGGAAAGTTGACCGTTGAGGGCATATCGATATACACCTTGTGGGTATCGATACAGTTTCCCTAGGTTTGACTTGGGGTGTTGACCAAGTCCAAGCGTATCGATACGGTCCTCTAGTGTATTGATACGGTCCTCTAGTGTATCGATACGGTCCTCTAGCGTACCAATACGGCCTGATGTAAAAGTGAAAAGGGTATCTTAAATTGTTTGTTTTGCGTGTTTTGTATCCATGTGTGTTTTCCGCTGCGTGTCCTCTAACATAGGATATAATTAATGCATCTAGACACGATAACTTTAAAAGAAATTTTCTAGGGTTGCTAATCAGAGTGGAGCCTTAATGGGTTTCACTTCGGTTTTCTCTGTGTAACCTGTTCGATGCGGTCTGGCGGCTAGGCCGGGTCGAGAGGGTTACATTTGTTGGTATCAAAGTCTAGGTTTCGCCTAGGTTCATTGAGTTTCCGCAACCTGAAAGGTAAGTGAAGTAAGTTTTATGGTGTAAGCTTGTTGATTTTGATTGCATGGTGATTGTAGGCATGCTTGTGGTTATTTTTGTGTCGGTCTGGCGACATAAGTTCATAAACATAAGCTTGCATAAAGAGCAAAGAGTCATGCGACATAAGTATACCAACCGATATATGGTTTTCCATCTAGTTACACATGCTAACTACGATAGTATAACATACAAGATCATCTTCATGAATACAAATGTTCACATGATAATTCATAACCTGAAATTGCATAGCATGGAATACAATATAACACCATACTCGGAATCATATAGCAACAGATATAATACAATATTTTACCTGTGATCATATAGCATCAAATACAATACACCCCAATATATCTAGGATCACGTAACATCAAGTACAATACAACAACATCTAACTATCACATAGCATCAAGTACAATACAACAACATCTATCTATCACATAGCATCAAGTACAATAGATCATGTTCCAAGATCACAAAACATCATGTACACATCAAAACATGTACTACAGTACATTATTGGATATCCAAATTCCAAACAAATAAATCAAGGGCCCTGAAGGCCATCATCACATCACACACGTCAATCTAAGTCTATTGCTAACTAAAAAACTCACTATCTTAACTCAACCAAGACTATTATTTATTTATTATGCTTGAGTGTATATTCAATTCACTAACTATGTCCGTGCAAGAACCTACAATTTCTCAATCTTGTGTGTTATTATCAACAGTGAGTACCAGTACTCCTGAATGGGTACCCCTCTCAACTTTAACTAAACAAGAGGTGCAATTAAAATTAAATTCGAAAAGGAAATTTACCCACCCCGATATATCAATTAAAAAACTGACCCGAGCCGAAAATTTTAAAATATATATTAATTTTTGTCAACGATAAATGCTAGATCTAATCGAACACCATTACAATCACAAAATATAAGTTTTAAGTGACTTTAAAATTATATGAAAAATAAAATAAAACCAATTAAATTACCCACATAAAAAAATATATATTTAAAAGAATAAGCTCGAACCATTAACCATCAAAATCAGATATATTAAAATTTGAACAATATCTAACAAAAAATTATGATACACACTTAGAACCCATAAAAATGTTTATATATATACTGGTACTTTTACAAATATAATAAAATTAAATATATACCGAAGCGGGCAAATTTTTTTTATCTTATACCTGAACCTGCCCCACCTCGATTCCTAAAATTTATGAATAAAAACACGATCGGATCGGGTCGGGATTCATCGGGTCGTATCGGGATATAGGCCCTGTTTGGAAATTAGCGGATAGCTGATAGCAAATTACATTAGCTGATAGCGAATAGCTGATAGCATTAGATGATTTGACTAGCGGATTGCATTAGCTGGTTGTATTGAAGTGTTTGGTAAATTAACTGATAGATGATAGCTGTTTGATTCTTTGAACAAACAAGATGACATATAAGGACATGATTATATCCAATACATGTTTGAATAATTTATTAGTTATTAATATTTTGTATCTATAAATATTAACTGGATTATGAAAATTAATTTTTTTAACATCATTACTAAGCATACACGAAGGATGTATATATTATTTTTTATTTGTGAAATTCTTTTTTAGTATAGTTTTAATAATTATTAAATTTAAATGTATATATTAATTTTTTATTTTCAATAAAATCATACTTACTTGCCGATAAAAAAAATAATTTATTATTTAAGAAATTGTTTTTTAATTTTATTAGTTACTTAAATTTATGTTATTTAGAAAAAATTATAATTATCAAGGACAAAATAGTCTTTACAAGTATTTTATTCAAACCTCTAACTCAACAAGCTCCTAAAAGGAGTTTTTTCAAAATTAGAGGTTTCACCTCAACCGCTATTTACCAAACATCTAAATTAGTAAATTTGACTAGTCAAACCTCTAAAAATGCTTCAAACCTCTAATTTTAGCTCAAAAAGCTATTTACCAAACAGGGCCATAGTAATTTTGCTATCCCTAGTTCGATGGGTGCTAGAATTCGAGTGTAAAGCTACATTGACCGGTGATCCCTTGTATTGTGTTTAAAAACTAGAGTAAACTACATAAATGACCACCATACTATTGATAAAGTCGCGATTTGACCATTTTATTTTTTTTCTAGCAATTAAACCACCAAACTATTTAATTGGTTGCAATGTGACCACTAGTCGTTAGAAACTAACGGAAGGAGTGACATGACAATTAGTAAATTAGTATAATTATATATTTTGTCCCCGTTATTTGTACATTTTATCAATTTGGTCCTAATTTTAATAAATAAAATAATTTAATTATTTAATTAGGCGTCGACACGTATCGCCGCCTTATTGGAGGACTTTAAATTTTATTTATTAAAATTAGAACTAAATTGATAAAATGTACAAATAGCAGGGACTAAATATATAATTATACCAATTTTACTAACTGTCACGTCACTCCTTCCGTTAGTTTCTAACGACTGGTGGTCACATTGCAACCAATTAAATAGTTTGGTGGTTTAATTGCTTAGAAAAAAATAAAGTGATCAAATCGCGACTTTACCAATATTATATTGGTCATTTATGTAGTTTACCAAAAACGGTTAACACTCCATTTTTTAAATTTTGGAACCATCGAAAATTTAAAAAATAATTAAACCATAAAGATGAAAAGAGTTCAGTTTTAATTTCATCAATTTTAATATAATATTATTAACTAGTTTATTAAATATATTATTTTTGGTAAAGTAGTTTATTAAATATATTAATAATATACAAAACATTATATATTTATTAATATATTATTAGTTCATTAATATATAATATTTTATGAAAATAATATATAATAGACCACGAGTCATATTTTGATACACGAACAATGTAAAAAATTTATACAGGCTTTCATATTTAAACTATAAAATCTAAAACCTAAATCCCTAATCTTAATACCATAAAGCCTAAACCCTAAACTCTAAATTTTAACCATAAACCTTAAATTCCACACATTACAACATAAACCCCTAAACCCTAAATCTTTAAACCTTAAAATTAAAAACCTTGTATAAACTAAAGTTTACAAAAGCTTGTGTACCAAAGTATTTTCCATAAGCGATTAATATATTTAATGGAAAATACTTTGATACACAAGTGAAGAAGTAATTTTTTGATATAATAATTGAAAAAAAGTTTTGGACTAAATTGAAAAGAATTTAAAAGTGCCTTTAAGTTCAAACAACTTTGAAAATAATTTTGTGGATGTTTTTTGTAAAACCTATGTTTGATTTTGATATAACTAAGTATGTTAAGGATTGAATTGAAAACTTGAAATAGATTTCTAAATCACTAACACTTTAATCTGACTTGAAAAACTCAAACTCCAAGCGTATCGATACGCTTTCAGTCGTATCGATACCATTTTTACTAAGTTGGCTACTGGAAAGACGCGTTTCGATACGCCCTCACCGTATCGAAACAACGTATCGAAACAGATTGAATCTGTATCGATACGCCCCTTTGTAAAAACTGAAGGAGTTTGATTAGCGTACCGATACAGTTCTACCCGTATCGATACGAAGTTAATGGAATTTTAAATTCGAAAACCTTTTAATGTTTTTGACCGTTGGTGTTAGTTGTTAGGTAACTGAAATTTAAAGTGGTGGTTGTCCCGTACCGATACGCTCCTAGTTGTATCGATACGGAAACTTCCAATGAGCTAAGCTGAGAAAAACGTATCGATACGGTCTTATCTGTATCGAAACAGTCCATGTCCCGTACCGATACGCTTACACGCGTATGGATATGCCCTCTTTATTATTATGCAACGACTCTTTCTGTTTTGAGAAAGGTATCGATACGGGTCTTCGTGTACCGATACGATAAGCTGCAGAAGTGAATTTATGGTGGAAAGAGAGGGTCCCAACGGCTATAATCAATACCCTAACCATCCAAATGGCTAGAATTGATAGAGAATGTATAAATTGAAGCCAATTGAAGACCAACAACAACTATTGTAACCCCATCGTCCCGGTCCGGGCGACTGACCGGTCCGAGTGGGCTACACGGGGATAACCGAGGTGCGATGGAGTCTCATATTGGGGTTGTTTTCAGGCCCTTTAGGCGCGATGGAGTCGAACGAAGCAGAGGTGCGAGCGATAGCTTTTGCCTTGGGTATGATACATGAGAGGGAATGGCGACAGGGTTGTGTTATTTTGGAGTCAGATTCTCAAGTCGCGTTGAGCTGGGTTACTCAGTCCGCAAAACGCCCTTGGCGGTTATGAGAGGTATTTTTGGCAATCGATCAGGCTTGTCAAGGAATATATGATATCCAATTCTGTCACGTGCCGAGGGAAGCGAATGGATTTGCAGACGCATTGGCTAAAGAGGGAGTAGATAGACTTTCGACATTTGTGCCATGTTTGTGACTTTGAGTTTTGCGATTTTACTTCCTTTTGTACTCGACGGATCGTATCGTACTCTTTTCCTCCGATAGGTTTAGGGAGGTTTTTAACGAGGCGTACGATCTCGTCAAGCTGCATGTTTTCTTTATTTCTAATAAAAACATACGGTTGCTGATAAAAAAAACAGGGATAACCGAGGTGAAACCCGTTAAGGCTCCACTTTGGTTAACAACCCGAGATAACTTTTTCATTAATTATTATCTTATCTAGATGCATTATTATGTCATATGTGAAAAGGCAACAGTGGAAGCAACAAGCGAGGCGAATGAACAAACAACCAACAAAAAACAACCAATTTTACCTTAAATTGCAGGCCGTATCGAAACGCCCAGAGGGTGTATCGATACGCCTTGACTAGGTCAACTGGCCAAAGTCAAGCCGAGGGGACCATACCGAAACGGTTGTTGACCGTATCAAAACGCCCTCATCGGTCAACTTCTCGTGGTCAACGCTACGAAGACCGTTCCGAAACGGCTATGACCATTTCGATACTCTCAATTTCTCGTCAAAATCTCATATTTCCAGGAGCAAAATCGTATCGAAATGCCCCCTTTGCGTACCGAAACGCCTAACCTGAAACAAGGGAACCGTATCGAAACGGGACCAACCGTTTCGATACACCTGCTGCGAACAGACAAGTTTTAGCTGGTTTATGGCACAAGGCTCCCTCAAACACCAACTAAGACCTCCCACAACCAAACATACATTAACCCTAGATGCAAGGAACCCTATACAAACATCCTTAACACCCAACATACATATAAAAGCCATACATTGATAGGAAGCATCAATTCAACAAAAGATTCATACAGAGCATTTAAAGGATTACATGCTTAGAGCCAACATTCACAAACATTCAAGGTAAGCAATAAGGCATGGTTTACAAATCAAGACATGGCATCCACAAGCCACACCAACATCAACAAGGAGTCTAACATGCTCCTCACACAAAATAACCACATAAGTCCCCATTGCTTGACTATTACATCATTAACTTAAAATTCATACTTGAGGTTAGCAAAAGCTCAACTAGCGCACTTGGAAGTCCTCTCCTTGCACAAGCAACCCACGAACTACGGATCTGCATTGTCGAACAAAAGAGAGCGTAAGCATAAAGCTTAGTGAGGGTAAGCTCATAAAACAAACCTCAACAATGCAGGGTCCATGCACGAGCACACAACCAAGGTAGAATGCATGATCTTACCTTCGAACCACAAGAGCCAAAAATATCGATGGTGCATGAACACAATTATCAACATCATGCCATGCTCAACAACTCATAAGCTCAACACATGGAAATACATAAAACAATGTATTAGCAAACACATTCCACAATCCGTATTGGCACCTAGATATGACCCGAATACGCTGATAACCGTTGGAACTCACATCCAACCACAACCATTACCTTACGGTGGGATTACACTCGTCACCGTTTCACGTGGAGGGGATTCCACTCATCCTCACGCCCCGTCGAAGGGATTCCACTCATCACTGACTATTATATATATAAGAAGATTTCCGGGTGAACCCGTACTCCATCTTGATGACTAGCATCACCAAGACCACGCGCGCATTTTGACTCGTGTGTCCACACTAAACATCCTAATGATCGATCATTGTACCCCAAGAATAATAGTGCCAATACTAGCATGATTCATAACCTTTCACAATACCATTACATATCAACTTCTGTGCTTAGCACGTACACACCATGACTTACCGTCATGCACAAACTACATGCATATAACAATGCATCAATACCATGCCTCAACACACATGTATAACTCAATATACATAACCACCATAATCACAATTAAACATGAGGCATACTCAACATTTAAAGTTCAACCAAAGTCTCTAACTAAAGCTTGGGATTAGACTACCAATCTAATCCCAACTCTAGGTGGGTTTACCAAGCCCAACCTAGTCCACATGCTTGAACCAACCTTTGAAAATCAATTTTAAACCATGATGAAATCGTTAACTACTCACCAACTATTCCAAGCTTAACCAAACTAGCCGATCAAGCTCCTAACGATTCCGGATTTGTTCGCGAGGCTTCACCAACACAAATCCTTGCTTCTAAACATCCCAACACAATCAAAATAACCATAAATCAATCCATAAATCAATGTAGCAAACCCGGAACACTAACCAAGCACAAAACACATGATTTCAAGCTAAAGACAACCCCAAAATCCTCATTCCCGAGCAGCCCTAAAGCACAAACATAAATCATTGATTCCAAAGCCTTTAACTCCTCTAAAAGCTTCCAAAACAACCCTTATACATAGCCTAACCATCAACCAACAAATTCCCACATCAAACACCCCCAAAGCTCAACATTTAAACTCTCTAAAACCTCCATAAAACCCAATTTCGGGAAACTTTATAAAACCATGTAAAAATCAAGTATGTTGGACCTTATAAGATGCTTTTAACTTATCTAACAACATTTAATCAAAAACTCATCTAAAGGTTATCAAAGTTTGGATTTTTATTTTCGAAACTTAAAAACTCAAAATATAAAAACCATGAGCTTTCATGAAAATTAAGGTATGAGCTTGTAGAGGAAAGAGAGGACAAGTCGAATATGGGTTTACCTTTGAAAAATCACCAAAGATGAGGGAGTATGGTGATGGAATAGTAACCCTTGAGGTAGAGGAAGAGTTTGTCGTGGAAATGGAGAGAAGGGGGGAAGAAGATGGTGAAAAAGACTATTTTAAAATAAATGGGGTTTTTATTTTGCAAGACCACTTATTTACAAATTTGCCATTAATGAGATGGCTATCTCAAATTTCTAAAATCCATGGGATTTGGGTTTTAAATCAAAACAAGCCCAACATAAAATCATTTGTCTTGAAAACACGAGGCCCAAATTAATATTTTATTATTTTAATTCATTCGACCCCCAAACCCGAGTGTTACAACTATTGCATCAAAGATAGACATCTAAGCAAAAATCCAAGCTCAAAGTGCTTATTTTCCAATTCCTTATAAACCCCAAATTGTGTAGTGTTTAATTCCTATCTTTTCATCAAATTTGGGTTGTGTGTTTGTACTTAAAGGGGCAATCTTGTATTGAGAGATATCTTTCTTGCCTAAATTCTTCTTTGTACTTTTGTGAGGGTTTGGTCAAATTTTGGGTAGAAAATTTGACTGTTTGTGTAAAGGTTACCTCTTAAGCCTTGAAAAGAGGAAGAACAAATTAGTGAATTGTTGGAAATCCTTTATGGTAGCTAAGGTAGTGGATGTAGAGTTCATTTGGAACTTGAACAACTCTAAAATTCCTAGTTCTTCATTTTAGCTATCTTTTTACTCCAACAAATTTTTAAAAACTCAATTCACCCCCTCTTGGCTTTGATCAATCCATTGATCCACTCAACAATTGGTATCAGAGTCTACCTCTTTAAAGGATTAACAACCACAAGAGGAGTTCCTAGGAAGAGTGTGATCATCCAAAAATCAAGCCATGGCATCTACCTCCGGGTCAAGCATGTACGAGTCTCAATCAACCACAAAACAGTCATTCTTCAACGATGATAATTATCCACTTTGGAAGAACCGGATGCGCCTCTTCATCAAATCATACGATTATCTAGTTTGGGATGTCATTGAAGAAGGTCCCTATATTCCATTGAAGAGAGACGATGAAGGAAGATTGGTTCTAAAGAAGAAGATTGAGATGAGTGAAGAAGAGAGAAAGAAGATCCAAATCAATGATAAAGCTATTCACATGTTGTTTTGCTCTTTCGGTCTTGACATCTACTCCAAAGTCTCCTCCATTAAAAGTGCCAAGGAAGTGTGGGATACACTGGAGACCACTTATGAAGGAACTAGTGATGTGAAGGAGACCAAGATTGGAATTCTTAATCTTAGCTATGAGAATTTAAAATGGAGCCCGACAAAACCGTGCTCAAGATGTTCGATCGCTTCTCAATAATCGTCAACGGGCTTAAGGGTTTTGAAGAGACAATCCCGGAAGACAAACTAATCCGGAAGCTACTCTACTCACTTCCTGAATCTTGGGATGGGAAGAGAATCGCCATAATTGAGGCAAAAAACTTGAAGACACTCAAACATCCTAATGATCGATCATTGTACCCAAGACCACGCGCGCATTTTGACTCACATGTGCACACTAAACATCCTAATGATCGATCATTGTACCCAAGCATACTAGTGCCAATACTAACATGATTCATAACCTTTCACAACACCATTTCATATCAACTTCCGTGCTTAGCACGTACTCACCATGACTTACTGTCATGCACAAACCACATGCATATAACAATGCATCAATACCATGCCTCAACACACATGTATAACACAATATACATAACCACCATAATCACAATTAAACATGAGGCATACTCAACATTTAAAGTTCAACAAAAGTCTCTAACTAAAGCTTGGGATTAGACTACCAATCTAATCCCAACTCTAGGTGGGTCTAGAAAGCCCAACCTAGTCCACATGCTTGAACCAACCTTTGAAAACCAATTTTAAACCATGATGAAATCATTAACCACTCACCGACTATTCCAAGCTCAACCACACTAGCAGATCAAGCTCCCAACAGTTCCGAATTCGTTCCCAAGGCTTCACCAACACAAATCCTTGCTTCTAAACATCCCAACACAATCAAAATAACCACAAATCAATGTAGCAAACCCGGAACACTAACCAAGCACAAAACACATGATTTCAAGCTAAAGACAACCCCAAAATCCTCATTCTCGAGCAACCCTAAAGCACAACCAAAAACCATTGATTCCAAAGCCTTTAACACCTCTAAAAGCTTCCAAAACAACCCTTATACATAGCCTAACCATCAACCAACAAATTCCCACATCAAACACCCCCAAAACTCGACATTTAAACTCTCTAAAACCTCCATGAAACCCAATTTCGGGAAACTTTATAAAACCATGTAAAAATCAAGTATGTTGGACCTTATAAGATGCTTTTAACTTATCTAACAACATTTAATCAAAAACTCATCTAAAGGTCATCAAAGTTTGGATTTTTATTTTCAAAACTTAACAACTCAAAATGTAAAAACCATGAGCTTTCATGAAAATAAAGGTATGCGCTTGTAGAGGAAAGAGAGGACAAGTCGAATATGGGTTTACCTTTGAAAAATCACCAAAGATGAGGAGGTATGGTGATGGAATAGTAACCCTTGAGGTAGAGGAAGAGTTTGTCGTGGAAATGGAGATAAGGAGGGAAGAAGATGATGAAAAAGGCTATTTTAAAATAAATGAGGTTTTTATTTTGCAAGACCACTTATTTACAAATTTGCCATTAATGAGATGACTATCTCAAATTTCTAAAATCCAAGGGATTTGGGTTTTAAATCAAAACAAGCCCAACATAAAATCATTTGTCTTGAAAACACGAGGCCCAAATTAATATTTTATTATTTTAATTCATCCGACCCCCAAACCTAGGTGTTACAACTCACCCCCACTTAAGGAATTTCGTCCCCGAAATTACCTGACGGAAACAGATACGGAAACTGCTCAAGCATATAAGCTTTCCTCTCCCACGTGGCCTCTTTCACACCTCTATGTCTCCACAACACCTTGACCAACTCTATGGTCTTGCCACGCAACACCTTGCTATCAGAAGCAAGTATCTCAACTGGTTCTTCATTGTAAGACAATTCCAGATTCAGTTCTATCTCCTCAACGGGCATAACATGAGACAAATCTGATATATATCTACTAATCAACGACACATGTAAAACATCATGGATCTTGTTTAACTCTGAAGGCAATCTCAAACGGTAAGCTACTGGCCCAATCCGCTCAACTATCTCATACGGACCAATAAACCTCGGACTCAACTTGCCTTTTTGGCCAAATCACATTACCTTCTTCCACGGAGATACTTTCAGAAACACTTTCTCACCCACTGAGAACTCAATCTCCTTTCTCTTCAAATCTGCATAAGATTTCTGGGGATCGGAAGCTGCCTTCAAACGGTCACAAATCAACTTCACTTTTCGGTAGTCCCCTTAAGCAAATCTGGCATAGGTAACAATTTCTGACTCGTTCAGCCCAACAGATCGGAGTCCTACATCGTCTACCATACAAAGCCTCATAAGGAGCCATCTGAATACTAGCCTGGTAATTGTTGTTGTAAGCAAACTCAACTAAGGGTAAATGCTTCTCCCAAGAAGCCTGGAAGTCAATCACACAACAACGAAGCATATCCTGTGAAAACTGTATCACTCACTCTGACTGTCCATCTGACTGTGGATGATACGAAGTACTGAAATGCAAACGGCTACCTAAGGCACTATGCAAACAACTCTAGAACCTCGATGTGAATCTCGGATCTCTGTCTGATACAATAGACTTCGGAACTCCATGAAGTTTCACAATCTCGCGAATGTAAAAATTCGCCAACTTGTCTAATGAATATGTAGTGTTCACTGCTAAGAAATGGGCACTCTTAGTGAATCTATCAACTATCACCCAAACAGAATTCTTCTTCGAAGGAGACAACGGTAACCCCGACACAAAGTCCATAATGATTCTCTCTCATTTCTATTCCGAAATCTTCAAAGGTTGTAACAAACCTGAAGGAACATGATGTTCTACCTTCACTCTCTGTCAAACCATGCAACGACTCACATACTCGGCTACATCCTTCTTCAAACAAACCCATAAATAATCATTCTTCAAATCTCGGTACATTTTAGTACTACCCAGATGCATCGAAAAAGGACTCGAATGTGCTTCGCTCAGAATCACACGTCTCAACTCAACATCTTCAGGTACTACAACTCTGTCTCTAAAACACAACACATTCTCATCACTGAAACTGTACTCTGTCGGTCTACCTTCTGCTATGTCCTGAACATGAGTAATTAAAGACACATCTTGCAACTGTTTTTCTCTAATAATCTAAATCAAAGAAGGCTTCACTTGCAACTCTGTAATCAAACCACCATCATCTGATACACTCAACCTAGCAAACATAGCTCGCAACTCAACTGCAACTTTTCTGCTCAACGCATCGGCTACTACATTTGCCTTACCTGGATGGTACTTAAAAGTCAAATCTTAGTCTTTCAACAGTTCAAGTCAACTTCTCTGTATCAAGTTTAACTCTCTCTGAGTCATTAGATACTTCAAACTTTTATGATTAGTGTAAACTATGCACTTCTCACCATACAAGTAGTGACGCCAAATCTTCAACGCAAACACAACGACTGCTAACTCAATGTCATGCGTAAGGTAGTTCTTCTCATGCACATTCAACTGCCTCGAAGCATAGGCAACAACTCTTCTTTCTTGCATCAGAACACAACCTAAACCTACGTAGGAAGCATTACTATAGATCACAAACTCTTTCCCTGAAACTGACTCTACTATCACTGGAGCATTCGTCAAAGCTTCTTTTAATTTCTCAAAAGCCTTCTGTCTCGCATCTGACCACTCGAACTTCACTTCTTTTTGCAACAATTTAGTCAACGGAGCAGCTACTCTAGAGAAACCATCAACGAACCTCCTATAGTAACTGGCTAATCCTAGGAAACTCCTAATCTCAGTCACTGACTTAGGTTGTTTCCACTCAACAATAGCCTCAATCTTCATCGGATCAACACGGATACCTTCAGCTGACACAACATGGCCAAGAAACACAACCTCTAGAATCCAGAACTCACATTTGCTCAACTTCACATACAACTGATTACTCATCAATCTCTGCAAAACAAGTCTCAAGTGCTCATCATGCTCTTCTTTTGATCTCGAGTACACAAGGATGTCATCTATGAAAACAACTACAAACCGGTCTAGATAGTCTCTGAAAACTTTGTTCATCATATCCATGAAAGCTGCTGGTGCATTCGTGAGCCCAAACGGTATCACAAGGAACTCATAGTGACCATATCTAGTTCTAAAAGCTGTATTCGGGACATCACACTCCTTTACATTCAACTGATAGTACCCCGATCTCAAATCTATCTTCGAAAACACTGAGGCACCCCTCAGTTGATCAAACAAGTCATCTATACGAGGCAACATATATTTGTTCTTTACTGTCAACTAGTTCAACTGCCTGTAGTTAATACACATTCTCATACTGCCATCCTTCTTCTTCACAAACAACATTGGAGCACCCCAAGGAGAACTACTAGGCCTAATAAAACCTCGGTCTAACAACTCCTAAAGCTGACTTTTCAACTCTTTCAACTCTTCCGGAGCCATACGGTACGGAGCAATAGAAACTGGAGTAGACTCTGAAACAGTCTCAATCACAAACTCTACATCTCTATCAGGAGGCAAACCTGGTAACTCTACTGGAAACACATCCGGATAATCACAAACTGTTCTGACATCTTTTGGTTTAACCTCACTCATATTCGGATTCATCACATACGCTAAATAAGCCCCACAACCGGAATCCATCAACCTATGAGCCTCTAAAGCTGACATAACATTCGACAAAAACTTAACGTTCTCGCCTACTACCACTACCTCGTAGTCATCAGAAAGCTTCAACGAAATTCTCTTTGTCTCAAAATCTACACTAGCTTTGTGCTCAACTAACCAATCCATACGCAAAATAATATCAAAATCGTAGAACGGAAGCTCTATCATATCAACCGGAAACACATGAACCTGAATATTCAGCGGACACCTCCTATACATCTGTCTAACTACAATTGTCTCACTGAAAGAACTAGTCACATGCATCCCTAAATCTAAGATCTCAACAGGTATGTCTAACTTCTTTGCATGCTTACTCAAAATGTAAGAATGCGCGGAACCTGAATCAACTAAGGAAAGCAAAGACATTGATTGTAACTCAAAATTACCTACTATCACATCTGTGTCATTCCCTTCTTCTCTCTGTACATAGACTCTAGCTGGTCCACCGGCCTCTGGCTGTACTGCCACAGCATGAGCAAGATTCTTCGGTGCCTCTATCCTAGGTGCATCAGCCCTCGGCTGGAAGTAACCACGACCGCGCCCACGACCTCTTTGATAATCAATCGCTATCACAGGAGCCTGAGCCTGAACCGGTGCTTGTGCCACCTGATGTGGACACTCTCTCCTGAAGTGGTCTCTCGATCCACAGTTCCAGCAAGCGTGAAAATTACCCCAACACTCTCCTGAATGTTGTCTCCCACAACGAGCACACTCGGGAAAACGCCTTCCAGCTCTATGGCCCTGATGGCCTCTACTAGGGTGGCCACTGCCACGCCTATGATCAAACTGATGTCCACTGCCCCGATGCCTCTTGGCATCACCACGATCAAAGTTGTTGTGCCTCTTTCCTGAACTGGATCCTCCTGAACGCTTGGTCAGCCCCAAGCTATGCTCAATGTCCTTGGCCCTAGCGACCAAGACACCAAAATCATAATAATCTGAAGCCAAGGTATAGCTCTTGACTTCCTCATGAAGTCCATATCTGAACCAATCACAACGGTCCCTCTTAGTAGGAACCAACTCTGGAGCATACTGACTTAGACAGATAAAGCGGATCTCGTAATCTGTTATTGAAGCATATCCCTGAACAAGAGCCATGAAGTCCCGCTTCTTCTCATCCAAATATCTCGGCCCCAAATACCTCTTTCTAAAGGCAGTCTCAAAGAAATTCCAACTGATCTCAGCCTCAGGCACACCAGTAGTAATGGTGACCCACCAGGTGTAGGCATCACCCTGAAGTAACGAAACCACACAGCCCAACTTACGAGCTCCAACACATCCCATCTGAGCTAAGATACGGGCTGTCTTTTTTAGCCACAACTCTGACCTCTCCGGTGTAGATCCTCTAAACTCATCTGCTCCTAGGCTACGATGCCTCTCTAACGGTAAGCTAGCATCATCACCTCTCGGCTGAGCTGTAGCCTGAGCTCCGGAAACTGCGGCCTGAAACGCCCACGATATAGCTTGAACTAGTGAAGCCATATCTATTCATGCAGGACCTTGGCCACCCTGACCAACCTGAGGTCCCGCTCCCTTAGCTCTAGCCTCGCCTCCCACTTCAGGCTGAGGAGGTGGTGGTGGTGAAGGAGCTTCGACTCCAACAGTAGGCTCTCCCACAAGATCCTCTACTCCAGCAACATGCTCAATAACAGGAACCGCAACACGAGGTTCCTGACGAACCAACCTCGGTCTACCTCTAGGCCTCGACATAAGCGCTCACAGATAACAACTACAACAACAATAACACACAAAAATAGCGTTAGCAAGGGCAAGGGTCCAAGTGGCTCAAGTATGTTTCCCTCACTTAAAAATCCTTTTCCGATGTAATAGAAGCAATGTGACTCTACCCAACATGCTTCAAACAACATACATATACAATCAAACAAGCATACAAAAAAGCATACTTGATAAGCAAGCAAACATACTCACATGGCAAGCAAACATCGTGTAATTGCAATACAAGAATTTAACTTACCTCACTTACCTACCCAAGGTCTCAGAAACCTTAGGCTCTGATACCAACAAGTGTAACCCCCTCATCCCGGTCCAGGCGACTGACCGGTCCGAGTGGGCTACACGGGGATAACCGAGGCGAAACCCGTTAAGGCTCCACTTCGGTTAACAACCCGAGAAAACTTTTTCATTTATTATTATCTTATCTAGATGCATAATTATGTCCTATGTGAAAAGGAAACAACAGAAGCAACAAGTGAGGCGAACGAACAAACATCCAACCAAAAACAACCCATTTTACCTTAAACTGCAGGCCGTATCGAAATGCCCAGAGGGTGTATCGATACGCCTTGACTAGGTCAACTGGCCAAAGTCAAGCCGAGGGGACCGTATCGAAACGGTTGTTGTCCGTATCGAAACGCCCTCATCGGTCAACTTCTCGTGGTCAACGCTACGAAGACCGTTCCGAAACGCCTAGGACCATTTCGATACTCTCAATTTCTCGTCAAAATCTCATATTTCCAGTAGCAAAATCGTATCGAAACACCCCCTTTGCGTATCTAAACGCTTGGCCTGAAACAAGGGAACCGTATCGAAATGAGACCAACCGTTTCAATACACCTGCTGCGAACAGACATGTTTTAGCTGGTTTATGGCAGAAGGCTGCCTCAAACACCAACTAAGACCTCCCACAACCAAACATACATTTACCCTAGATGCAAGGCACCCTATACAAACATGCTTAACACCCAACATACATATAAAAGCCATACATTGATAGGAAGCATCAATTCAAAAAAAGATTCATACATAGCATTTAAAGGATTTCTTGCTTAGAGCCAACATTCACAAACATTCAAGGTAAGCAATAAGGCATGGTTTACAAATCAAGACATGGCATCCACAAGCCACACCAACATCAACAAGGGGTCTAACATGCTCCTAACACAAAATAACCACATAAGTCCCCATTGCTTGACTATTACATCATTAACTTAAAATTCATACTTGAGGTGAGAAAAAGCTCAACTAGCGCACTTGGAAGCCCTCTCCTTGCACAAGCAACCAACGAACTACAGATCTACATTGTCGAACAAAAGAGAGCGTAAGTATAAAGCTTAGTGAGGGTAAGCTCATAAAACAAACCTCAATAATGCAGGGTCCAAGCACAAGCACACAACCAAGGTAGAATGCAAGGTCTTACCTTCGAACCACAAGAGCCAAAAATATCAATGGTTCATGAACAAAATTATCAACATCATGCCATGCTCAACAACTCATAAGCTCAACCCACGGAAATACATAAAACAATGTATTAGCAAACAGATTCCACAATCCATATTGGCACCTAGCTATGACCCGAATATGCGGATAACTGTTGGAACTCACATCCAACCACAACCATTACCTTACGGTGGGATTACACTCGTCACCGTTTCACGCGGAGAGGATTCCACTCATCCTCACGCCCCGTCGATGGGATTCCACTCATCACCTACTAACATATATATATAAGAAGATTTCCGGGTGAACCCTTACTCCATCTTGATGACTACCATCACCAAGTCCACGCGCGCATTTTGACTCGCTTGTGCACACTAAATATCCTAATGATCGATCATTGTACCCAAGCATACTAGTGCCAATACTAGCATGATTCATAACCTTTCACAATACCATTTCATATTAACTTTCGTGCTTAGCACGTACACACCATGACTTACTGTCATGCACAAACTACATGCATATAACAATGCATCAATACCATGCCTCAACACACATGTATAACACAATATACATAACCACCATAATCACAATTAAATATGAGGTATACTCAACATTTAAAGTTCAACCAAAGTCTCTAACTAAAGCTTGGGATTAGACTACCAATATAATCCCAACTCTAGGTGGGTCTACCAAGACCAACCTAGTCCATATGCTTGAACCAACCTTTGAAAATCAATTTTAAACCATGATGAAATCGTTAACTACTCACCGACTATTCCAAGCTCAATCACACTAGCCGATCAAGCTCCCAACGATTCCGGATTCGTTCCCGAGGCTTCACCAACACAAATCCTTGCTTCTAAACATCCCAACACAATCAAAATAACCATAAAACAATGTAGCAAACTCGGAACACTAACCAAGCACAAAACACATGATTTCAAGCTAAAGACAACCCCAAAATCATCATTCCCGAGCAGCCCTAAAGCACAAACAAAAATCATTGATTCCAAAGCCTTTAACACCTCTAAAAGCTTCCAAAACAACCCCTATACATAGCCTAACCATCAAACAACAAATTCCCACATCAAACACCCCCAAAACTCAACATTTAAACTCTCTAAAACCTCCCTAAAACCCAATTTCGGGAAACTTTATAAAACCATGTAAAAATCAAGTATGTTGGACCTTATAAGATGCTTTTAACTTATCTAACAACATTTAATCAAAAACTCATCTAAAGGTTATCAAAGTTTGGATTTTTATTTTCAAAACTTAAAAACTCAAAATATAAAAACCATGAGCTTTCATGAAAATTAAGGTATGAGCTTGTAGAGGAAAGAGAGGACAAGTCAAATATGGGTTTACCTTTGAAAAATCACCAAAGATGAGGGAGTATGGTGATGGAATAGTAACCCTTGAGGTAGAGGAAGAGTTTGTCGTGGAAATGGAGAGAATGGGGGAAGAAGATGGTGAAAAAGACTATTTTAAAATAAATGAGGTTTTTATTTTGCAAGACCACTTATTTACAAATTTGCCATTAATGAGATGGCTATCTCAAATTTCTAAAATCTAAGGGATTTGGGTTTTAAATTAAAACAAGCCCAACATAAAATCATTTGTCTGTAAAACACGAGGCACAAATTAATATTTTATTATTTTAATTCATTCGACCCCCAAACCCGAGTGTTACAACTATTGCATCAAAGATAAACATCTAAGCAAAAATCCAAGCTCAAAGTGCTTATTTTCCAATTCCTTATAAACCCCAAATTGTGTAGTGTTTAATTCCTATCTTTTCATCAAATTTGGGTTGTGTGTTTGTACTTAAAGGGGCAATCTTGTATTGAGAGATATCTTTCTTGCCTAAATTCTTCTTTGTACTTTTGTGAAGGTTTGGTCAAATTTTGGGTAGAAAATTTGACCGCTTGTGTAAAGGTTACTTCCTAAGCCTTGAAAAGAGGAAGAACAAATTAGTGAATTGTTGGAAATCCTTAGTGGTAGCTAAGGTTGTGGATGTAGAGTTCATTTGGAACTTGAACCACTCTAAAATTCTTAGTTCTTCATTTTAGCTATCTTTTTACTCCAACAAATTTTTAAAAACTCAATTCACCCCCTCTTGGCTTTGATCAATCCATTGATCCACTCAACAATTGGTATCAGAGTCTACCTCTTTAAAGGATTAACAACCACAAGAGGAGTTCCTAGGAAGAGTGTGATCATTCAAAAATCAAGCCATGGCATCTACCTCCGGGTCAAGCATGTACGAGTCTCAATCAACCACAAAACCGTCATTCTTCAACGATGATAACTATCCACTTTGGAAGAACCGGATGCGCCTCTTCATCAAATCCTACGATTATCTAGTTTGGGGTGTCATTGAAGATGGTCCCTATATTCCATTGAAGAGAGACGATGAAGGAAGATTGGTTCTAAAGAAGAAGATTGAGATGAGTGGAGAAGAGAGAAGAAGATCCAAATCAATGATAAAGCTCTTCACATGTTGTTTTGCTCTTTCGGTCCCGACATCTACTCCAAAGTCACCTCCATTAAAAGTTCCAAGGAAGTGTGGGATACACTGGAGACCACTTATGAAGGAACTAGTGATGTGAAGGAGACCAAGATTGGAATTCTCAATCTTAACTATGAAAATTTAAAATGGAGCCCGACAAAACCGTGCCCAAGATATTCGATCGCTTCTCAATAATCGTCAACGGGCTTAAGGGTTTTGAAGAGACAATCCCGGAAGGCAAACTAATCTGGAAGCTACTCTACTCACTTCCTGAATCTTGGGATGGGAAGAGAATCGCCATCATTGAGGCAAAAAACTTGAAGACACTCAAACTTGATGAGCTAGTGGGTTCTCTCCTAGCTCACGAGATAATGAAGCAAGGAAAGGAAGATGAAAGAAAGAAGGAAGAGAAAAGAGTGGAGAAGGTAAAGGTAGAAAATAAGAAAAAGATAGGAGTTGCTCTCAAAACTTCACTACATGAGGAGTGTAACACCCGGGTTTGGGGGTCGGGTAGATGTAATTAATAAAATAATATTTCGAGTATCACTTTCAAAATAATATAATGTGTTGGACCTGATTTTAATTTAAACTCAAGTTCTTTGGGTTTTGGTGTCTTAAAAGTTGACAACATTCTTCATTAATGGCAAAGTTGTAATATTGGGGTTTTTTGAAATAAGCCAAATAAAATAAAACAAAAACAATGTCCCTCCAATCTTGTCTTCATTTCTGGAGCTTTTGCAAAGGTAACAACAAATTCTTTTTTGTCCCCAACTTCCTCTTTCTCCCCATACTTTTAGTTTTCATTAAAATCCATTATTTAGTGTTTTGTGATTTTGGGTTTTGGAAGAAAGAAATGCAAACTTTACCATCCATGAGCTTTTGATTCTTTGTTAGTAGATAAGTTAATAGTAACCTAAGAGGTCCAACATACTTGATTTTTATATTGTTTTAACTTGAATACCAAAATGGGTTTATAGGGGTATATTTAAAGTGTCAAAATTTGTGTTTTTGGAATGGTTTTGTGAAAAATTGTTGGGCTGATGTTATAGTGACATTGGGTAGGTGTTTTTAGATGATATTTGATTATTTTTGAGTGGTAATAGTGTTGGTTTGATGGGATTCCGGAACCTACTGTTGTAGGTGATTTTTAGGAGTGGAAATTAAGGGTTTTTGAGGTGTTTGTGTGGGGAAATGAAGGGCTGATGGTTGTACATCATTATGATGATGTTTTGGACATGTTTTGGAGTGTTTAAGTGTTTAAATTGAGAGGTAATGGCTGGGTTTTGCAGGAGTACGAAAATGGGATTATTTGGGAGGATTTCGGCTTTGAATAGTTGAGAAAATGTTAGGGAATTGAGAGTTGATGTGTAACTGTAATTTTGTGGTTGATTAAGAGGTTAATACATTGTTTTTGATTGGTTAGAAACAGCGGATTTGTCTTTGGGATGTTCGGTCGCGGTAGCGGGAAGTTGGAAGCTTGAAACGACTTTGTGGTTTGCATTGGTGTGTGAATGGTGAGTGGAAATGTTTTTAAGCAACCTTTTGGTTCAAAGATGGTTTTGAAAGAGTTTGGATTGAGCTTGAAAGGTCAATCTAAACTCAAGAATAAGTTTATATGTATCGCCTCTCTAAATTCCCCTTTTTACCGTTTGTTTTTCATACTTGTGGTGATAATTTTTTATGCATGAAACTTCAATACTTTGGAAGGAAGCATTTTGTTTGTTATTATGTTGTTAATCATGCATGATAAAATCAATGGTGTTGTTGATATGCCTTGTAAAATATATGTAAGTTGGTGCAGGTTGTGCACGGATGTGGTAAGTAAGACCAACTGCGGTTGGTAAGATTGTAAGTAGTGAGTTTGTGCATGATTGTGGATTTTGTTACAAGTTGTTTTGGTCGTGCATGATATAGTGTGTTCATGTTGCATGATGGTGATTTGTATATCGTGTTGCATGGTTGGTTTCGAACCTCACGTAATGGTTGTCATTACTTCGGTGATGTTTGGTCCCACCGGCGGTGACTAGTATAAGACTACGATGATGTGTGGTCCCACCAGCAGTGACTAGTAGGAGAGTATGATGATGTGTGGTCCTATCGGAAAACTACTAGTCGAATGGTGATGTGTGGTCCCACCGTGTGTGTTTTGCTTATGCTTGTGCATACCATGTATTGTTCATGTTTGTGTCTCACTATATCTTTCCCTCTTAATGGTTTTGCTTTAAATCTAGGATTATGCCTTTATGCATACCATGAAGTGTGATGCCATGATAAATATCTATATTGTTGACTTGTGGTTGAACTTGTATGTTAGTAAAAGGATTATGTAGTTGGATGGATTGTATGTGTTGGCCTCTATTTTAAAGAAAACTTTGATCCCTGCATTGTCGTTGTTATGTTTTCGAGCTCCACTCACTAAGCTTTATGCTTACGCTCTCCTTTTTCCGACAATGCAGATCATTAGCTTGGAGTTAGCAAGGAGCAAGAAAAGGGCGTCCAAGCGTGTGGTAGTTTGCTCAAGTATGATTTATTAAATAATGTAGTAGTTTAGCAATGGGAAATGCTACGTGTTTTAGGAGCGTGTACCTAGACTCCTTTATGTAGGCTTTATGTTTCAATTGCTTTGTGTTGATGGAATTGTAAACCATGTTCTTTGAGATGCCTATGCTTTGGTGTTAGAGTTGTAAGCCATGTGTTTATGAGATGCTTAATTTTTTATTTTTGAAGGCATGTCAGTCTTGGGTATGCATTACTTAGGTGAATGTATGTTTCCTATGGCTAAATGGTTTTGATATGCATGCTTGTATGCAAGTTCCTATCTAAATGCTTATCTTGTTGATTGATGCTCCCTATCTATGTATGGCTTTTGTATGTATGAAGTGTGCTAAGCATGCTTGTTGTGTTTGAATTTGCCTTAGAGTGTTGCATGTTAGGTTGTGGAAGGTTTTAGTTGGTGTTTGGGGCAGCCTTGTGCCATAAACCAGCTAAAACTTGTATGTTCGCAGCAGGTGTATCGAAACGGTTGGTCTCGTTTCGATACGGCCTCTTGTTTCAGGCCAGGCGTTTCGGTACGCAAGGGGGCGTTTCGATACGTTTTTGCTACTGGAAATATGAGATTTTGACGATAAATTGAAGTATCGAAACGGGCCTTGGCATTTCGGAATGGTCTTCGTATCGTTGACCGCGAGAAGTTGACCGCTGAGGGCGTTTCGGAACGGTTGACCAGCGTTTCGATACAGTTTCCTCGTGTTGACTTTGGTAGTTGGCATAGTTAAGGCGTTTCGATACGCTCCTTGGGAGTTTCGAAACGGCATGTAGTTTAAGTTAAAAATGGGATGTTTTTGGTATGCTGTTTGGGTTGATCGCCTCGCTTATTGCTTCCATTGTTGTCGTTTCACATAGTTTTAATTTAATCCATTTAGACAAGATAATAATGAAAGAAATTTTCTAGGGTTGCTAACCGAAGGGGAGCCTTAGCGGGTTTCACTTCGGTTTTCCCCGTGTAGCTTACTCGGACCGGTCAGTCATCCAGACCGGGACGAGGGGGTTACATTTGGTGGTATCAGAGCCTGAGGTTCCGAGACCTCGGGTAGGTAAGTGAGGTAAGTTTGAAGTGTTATGGCATTGCTATGTCTCGGTGAATGTTTTGCCATGTATGCTTGATGTTTGCTTGTTAGTACGGTGTATGAAAGCATGTGCTAGCATGATGGTTGTGTTGAAGCGTAAAGTCGAGTTCCCATTGCTACTATTATTTATTTAAAAAGGTTTTTGAGTAAAGGAGTACTTGAGCACCTTGGACCCTTGCCCCTTACTAACCCCATATATTTTGCTTTCATGTTTTGTTTGTTGTTGTATAGTTGTCTTTGGCAAGTATGCGACCGAGGCGTGGGCCTGGAGTTGGTAATCATGAATCTGAGGTTTTAGAGATTGTGAATGATGAAAGAGTTCATCGCTCTAAGTTCAGGGCAGTATGGCCGTACTAGAGTTTGAGGTATAGTTTGTCTGTTTGGGTCAGTGTGCATATGAGTTGGTTCCTGTTGGGAAAGAATAATGTGACCGATCCTGATATGAGTTGGTAAAAGAAGTGAAGACCTATGAGTTGACTTCAGAGTGATGTCGATGTTATAGCATGTAATTCCTTGATACAGTCATTGAGTCTATTTTCTCTAATTAATTCTGGATCTACGCATTCGTATATTTTGAGTGAGCATGCGAGGTTGTTGAATTTACCTTGTGAGATATTAGAGGTAGGTGTTAGTGTTACAAGGGATGTCTGTTGATGGTTCAAGGTCACGTGTCTCCAGTAGATATGATGGAACCGCCTTATTACGGTTTTGATGTGATATTGGGCATGGATTGGCTTGTAGAACATAGAGTTAGGGTAGACTTTGAGACAAGGGGAGTTTTCTTAAAGCTTGTGGATGACTATGAGATTGTAATGGTAGGTGAGAATGTAGATTTTGTATCGAATGTTGTTTTAGCTTCCGAGGCTCAGAGGTTGTTTGAGTTTGGTTGTCAGGCCTATCTAGCATAGGGATGAATCTGAAATTGATCGAGGTTAGACCACAGGATATCAGAACGGTCTGCGATCTCCCGAAAGTGTTTTCGGAAGAATTGTCTGGTTTACCGCCTGGTAGAGGAGTAGAATTGCTATATAGATGTATGCGGAATCTGCTCATGTTTCGATTTCTCCGTACTATTTGGCACCGAAAGAGTTGAAGACTCGATTGCAAGAGTTGTCAGATAGAAGTTTTATTCGTCCGAGTTCTTCGCCTTGGGGCGCACCAGTACTGTTTGTGAAGAAGAAAGACGGTAGTATGAGAATGTGCATAGATTACAGATAGTTGAATCAGTTGACGGTGAAGAACAAGTATATGTTGCCGAGAATTGATGATTTATTCGATCAGCTTAGAAGTGTTTCAATGTTTCTAAGATAGATTCGAGATCCGGGTATTACCAGTTGAAGGTAAAATAGGTTGATATACCGAAGACAACTTTTAGGACTAGATAGGGTCGTTATAAATTCTTGGTTATGCCATTTGGTTAGACTAATGCACCAGCTGCTTTCGTGGATATGATGAACAGAATTTTCTATCAGTACTTAGATTAGTTTGTGATTGTTTTCATAGATGATATTTTGGTGTACTCGCGTCCCGAGGAAGACCATGACCGACATTTGAGTTTAGTTTTGCAGACCTTGTTAGACAAACCGTTGTATGCAAAGTTGAGTGAGTGTGAGTTCTAGATCCGAGAAGTAGTCTTCCTGGACATGTAGTGTCAGCCGATGGGATTAGAGTTGATCCGAAGAAGATAGAAGCCATTATTGAGTGGAAGCAACCGAAGTCTGTGATAGAGATTCGTAGTTTTCTAGGCTTAGTCGGATACTATAGGAGGTTTGTGAATGATTTCTCGAAGATAGTCACTCCTTTGACGAAGTTGCTTCAGAAGAATGTTCAGTTCGAGTGGTCATATGCGAGACAGCAAGCCTTTGAGAAATTGAAAGAAGCTTTGACTAATGCATCGATTTTGATTTAGCCAGAGTCGAGTAAGGACTATGTGATTTATAGTGATTCTTCATAAGTAGGGTTAGGTTGTGTTCTCATGCAAGACAGAAGAGTGGTGGCTTATGCCTCGAGACAATTAAAGACTCACGAACGAAGTTATCCGACACATGACATTGAGTTAGTTGTAGTTGTGTTTGCTTTGAAGAAGATTCAGAGGCATTACTTGTATGGTGAGAAATGCATAGTGTGTACAGATCATCAGAGCTTGAAAATTTTGAAGACATAGGAAGAGTGGAATCTTAGACAACGTAGGTGGTTAAATTGCTTAAGGCCTATGGTCTCAAGATTCGGTATAATCCGGGTAAAGCCAATGTAGTGGCAGATGATTGTGTAAGAAGGTAGTCGTTGAGTTGAGAGCCATGTTGACTAGTTAGAGCTTGTCCGGTGATAGCGGTCTAGTGGCCGAGCTTCACGGTGAATCTACTTAGGGACAGTTGAATTGAGAGAATCAGTTGTTAGATAGATCTTTGGCACCTCACATGCAAAATATAGCGGAAGGAAGACATACAGACTACAGTTTCAGTGTTGGTGGGGTCTTGTGTTTCAGAGAAAGTATAGTTGTGCCAGATGATAGTGATTTGAGGCGTACGATCTTGATTGAAGCGCACGGTAATCCGTTTGCTATGCATCCCTGTAGTACAAAGATGAACTGTGGATTGAAAGATGAGTGTTATTGGGTTGGTCTGAAGAGAGGTGTTGCCGATTTTGTGAGCAAGCGTGAGGTTTGTCAGTGTGTTAAGGCAGAATCTCCATTTCCGTCTGGTTTGTTACAACCATTTAAAATTTCAAAATGGAAGTGAGAAAATGTTATGATGGACTTCGTATCAGGTTTGACTTTGACTTCCTTTAAGAAGAATTCAGTTAGGGTGATTGTTGATCGTTTCACAAAGTGTGCTCATTTCATATTCGTTCATACGTAAGTTAGCAGATTTGTACATCAGCGAGTTTGTGAGATTACGTGGTGTGTCGAATTTGATTGTGTCAGGTAGAAATTCGAGGTTTACAGCTAGCTTTTGGAAATGTCTGCATGTTGCTTTGGGTACCCGTCTAAATTTCAGTACAACGTATCGCCCTCAGACCGATGATCAGTCAGAGGGAGATATTCAAATATTAGGGGACGTGTTGAGATGTGTATTATTGACCTTCAGTGCTGTGTGGGAGATCTATCGAGCTTGTCATGGTTAAGTAGTGACACATAGATGTGAAAGAAGCCATTTGGGGGTAGAGAAAGGAAGATATGGAGAAACAGTTCGTATCACTTTCTGTTAGGTAATTTCGAGGACGAAATTCCTTAAGTGGGGGAGAGTTGTAACACCCGGGTTCGGGGGTCGGGTGCATGTAATTAATAAAATAATATTTTGAGTATCACTTTCAAAATAAAATTTAATGTGTTGGACCCGATTTTAATTTAAACTCAAGTTCTTTGGGTTTTGGTGTCTTAAAAGTTGACAACATTCTTCTTTAATGGAAAAGTTGTAATATTGGGGATTTTTGAAATAAGCCAAATAAAATAAAACAAAAACAATGTCCCTTTTCACCATCTTCTTCTCCATTTCTCCCATTTGAACGTGACTTCCTCCCCTCCTCCCATTTTACTTTTCCATCCAATCTTGTCTTCATTTCTGGAGCTTTTACAAAGGTAACAACAAATTCTTTTTTGTCCTCAACTCCCTCTTTCTCCCCACACTTTTAGTTTTCATTAAAATCCATTATTTAGTGTTTTGTGTTTTTGGGTCTTGGAAGAAAAAAATGCAAACTTTACCATCCATTGCTTGAGCTTTTGATTCTTTGTTAATAGATAAGTTAATAGTAACCTAATAGGTCCAACATACTCGATTTTTATATTGTTTTAACTTGAATCCCGAAATGGGTTTTTAGAGGTATATTTAAAGTGTCAAAATTTGTGTTTTTGGAATGGTTTTGTGAAAAATTGTTGGGTTGATGTTATAGTGACATTGGGTAGGTGTTTTTTGATGATATTTGATGATTTTTGAGTGGTAATAGTGTTGGTTTGATGGGATTCCTGAACCTACTGCTGTAGGTGATTTTTAGGAGTGGAAATTAAGAGTTTTTGAGGAGTTTGTGTGGGGAAATGAAGGGCTGATGGTTGTACATCATTATGATGATGTTTTGGACATGTTTTGGAGTGTTTTAAGTGTTTAAATTGAGAGGTAATGGCTGGGTTTTGCTGGAGTACAAAAATGGGATTATTTGGGAGGATTTCGGCTTTGAATTGTTGAGAAAATGTTAGGGAATTGAAAGCTGATGTGTAACAGTAAATTTGTGGTTGATTAAGAGGTTAATACATTGTTTTTGATTGGTTAGAAACAGCATATTTGGCCTTGGGCGGTTCGGACGCGGTCCTGGGAAGTTGGAAGCTTGAAACGACTTTGTGGTTTGCATTGGTGTGTAAATGGTGAGTGGAAATGTTTTTAAGCAACGTTTTGGTTCAAAGATGGTTTTGAAAGAGTTTGGATTGAGCTTGAAAGGTCAATCTAAACTCAAGAGTAAGTTGATATGTATCGCCTCTTTAAATTCCCCTTTTTACCGTTTGTTTTTCATACTTGTGGTGATAATTTGTTATGCATGAAATTCCAATACTTTTGAAGGAAGCATGTTGTTTTTTATTATGTTGTTGATCATGCATGATGAAATCAATGGTGTTGTTGATATGCCTTGTAAAATATATGTAAGTTGGTGCAGGTTGTGCACGGATGTGGTAAGTAAGACCAAGTGCGGTTGGTAAGATTGTAAGTAGTGTGTTTGTGCATAATTGTGGATTTTGTTACAAGTTGTTTTGGTCGTGCATGATATAATGTGTTCATATCGCATGATGGCTATTTGTATATCGTGTTGCATGGTTGGTGTCGAACCTCACGTGATGGTTGTCGTTACTACGGTGATGTGTGGTCCCACCGGTAGTGACTGGTATAAGACTATATGGTGATGTGTGGTCCCACCAGTATTGACTAGTAAGAGAGTACAGTGATGTGTGGTCCTATCAGAAAACTACTAGTCATACGGTGATGTGTGGTCCCACCGTGTGTGTTTTGGTTATACTTGTGCATACCATGTATTGTTCATGTTTGCGTCTCACTATATCTTTCCCTCCTAATGGTTTTGCTTTAAATCTAGGATTATGCCTTTATGCATACCATGAAGTGTGATGCCATGATAAATATCTATATTGTTGACTTGTGGTTGAACTTGTATGTTAGTAAGAGGATTATGTAGTTGGGTGGATTGTATGTGTTGGCCTTTATTTTAAAGAAAGCTTTGAACCCTGCATTGTCGTTGTTATGTTTTCGAGCTCCGCTCACTAAGGTTTTTGCTTACGCTCTCCTTTTTCCGAAAATGCAGATCATTAGCTTGGAGTTAGCAAGGAGCAAGAAAAGGGTGTCCAAGCGTGTGGTAGTTTGCTCAAGTATGATTTATTAAATAATGTAGTAGTATAGCAATGGGAAATGCTACGTGTTTTAGGAGCGTGTACCTAGACTCCTTTACGTAGGCTTTATGTTGCTAATGCTTTGTGTTGATGGAATTGTAAACCATGTTCTTTGAGATGCCTATGCTTTGGTGTTAGAGTTGTAAGCCATGTGTTTGTGAGATGCTTATTTTTTTATGTTTGAAGGCATGTAAGTCTTGGGTATGCATTACTTAAGTGAATGTATGTTTTCTATGGCTAAATGGTTTTGATATGCATGCTTGTATGCAAGTTCCTATCTAAATGCTTATTTTGTTGATTGATGCTCCCTATTTGTATGGCTTTTGTATGTATGAAGTGTGCTAAGCATGCTTGTTGTGTTTGGTTTTGACTTAGAGTGTTGCATGTTAGGTTGTGGAAGGTTTTAGTTGGTGTTTGGGGCAGCGTTGTGCCATAAACTAGATAAAACTTGTTTGTTAGCAACAGGTGTATCGAAACGGTTGGTCCCGTTTCGATACGGCCTCTTGTTTCAGGCCAGGCGTTTCGGTACACAAGGGGGTCATTTCGATACATTTTTGCTACTGGAAATCTGAGATTTTTACGATAAATTGAAGTATCGAAACGAGCCTTGGCGTTTCGGAACGATCTTCGTATCGTTGACCGTGAGAAGTTGACCGCTGAGAGCGTTTCGGAACGGTTGACCAGTGTTTCGATATGGTCTCCTCGTGTTGACTTTGGCCAGTTGACCTAGTCATGGCGTTTCTATACACTCCTTGGGTGTTTCGAAACAGCCTGTAGTTTATGTGAAAAATGGGTTTTTTTTGGTATGTTGTTTGGGTTGATCGCCTCGCTTATTGCTTCCGTTGTTGTCTTTTCACATAGGTTTTTTAATCCATTTAGACAAGATAATAATGAAAGAAATTTTCTAGGGTTGCTAACCGAAAGGGAGCCTTAGCGGGTTTCACTTCGGTTTTCCCCGTGTAGCCTACTCGAACCGGTCAGTCGTCTAGACCGGGACGATGGGGTTACAAGGAGAGCACTTCTAGTGAGGAGGATGACCTAGAATAATTGGCTGTGATAGCCAAAAGGTTCTCACGGTTTATGAGGTCCAACTGATGAAGGAATATGCAAAGAAAAATGGACTTCAAAACCAAAAACAAAGAAGAAAAGAGGGATCAAATCATTTGCTTCGAATGCGAAAAACCCGGTCACATTCGTTCGGAATGCCCTCAACTCAAGAAGATGGGCTTTGAGAAGAAGAAGAAGCTCAAAGCCAAGCTTGCTACTTGGAGTGACGAGGAGTCATCCGAGGATGACGAACACGAAGTGGCCAACCTTTGCCTCATGGCACTTGAGGAGGATCCTTCATGGTAACCTCTAACTCATCATCTTTTGACTTTACATTTGATGAATTGCATTATGTTTATGATGAGTTACAAGAGGTATATGATGAGTTAGTTGAGAAGTACAAAGAGTCGGTCATTAGAAATAAGAAGATTATTTCCGAATTGAATGCTAAAAATGACTCACTTTCTCAAGCTAACTTAAAATTTGAGAAAAAGATCTTAGGTTTACAGGATGAGCTTAAATTCTTTCAAGATGAAAATGTAGACCTAAATAATCTTATTTCTCAATGCAATAGTGAACACCAAAAGGTGTTAGATGAGCTTAACAAGCTCAAGGAGTCTTTCAAAAATGTTGGTAGTGTGAAAAATGAGATAGGTGAATCCTCTAAAACTAATCAACCTAAAAGAAAGACATACAACTACAAACAAAATAGCTTCCATAGACATAATAGAACTAAAAGGATTAGAAGTGTATGGGTTCCTAAGGAACTCGTCAAATCTAATAATGTTATTGCTATGTCACCTTGGATTCCTAAGGGAACCAAGCTTTTGGGAGCTAACACTCGTGGACCCAAAATGATTTGGGTACCAAAAACCAAAGTTTAATATTTTTGTTTGTAGGGGGAGCATTGCTACAAGGCCAAAACACAAAGTCAAAATTCATGGTACCTTGATAGTGGATGCTCGAGGCACATGACCAGAGACAATAGTCGATTCATGGACTTAAAGCCAAAAGTGGAAGAGTAGTGACATTTGGTGACAACTCCAAAGGCCACATTAAATGTATTGGATCCATAGGTAATCACTCTACTATTCTCATTGAAAATGTTTTATATGTCGATGGTCTAAAACATAATTTATTGAGCATAAGTCAATTATGTGACAAAGGGTTTAATGTCTTATTTGATAAAAATTGGTGCAAAATTGTTGACATTAAATCAAATAATATTATGCTCATTGGTCATCGCATAAGTAATATATACATGGTGCATTTAGATGACATTCATACATCACATGCATACTTTGTTGCACAAAATGAAAATGATGCATGGCTATGGCATAGGAAACTAGGACATGCTAGCATTAGTGTTTTAGAAAAATTAGTTTCCCTAGATCTAGTTAGAGGTTTACCCAATATTAAGTTCTCAAATGACAAAATTTGTGATGCATGCTCAAAGGGTAAACAACATAAATCATCCTTTAAATCCATTAATGATGTTTCTACAAGTAGGTGTTTACAACTTATTCACATGGATTTATTTGGGCCTATTAGAACTATGAGCTTGGGTGGTAAATTTTATGCATTTGTACTTGTTGATGACTATTCTAGATTTACTTGGGTTCTATTTTTAAGTACTAAAGATGATGCTTTAGAAAAATTCATCACGTTTTCAAAATTGACTCAAAATGATCTTGAACTTAAAATTTCTCATATTAGAAGTGATCATGGAACCGAGTTTCAAAATCTAGGTTTTGAAGAGTTTTTAAATGAAAATGATATTAGCCACAATTTTTTGGCTCCTGGAACTCCTCAACAAAATGGGGCAGTTGAGAGGAAAAATAGAACTTTACAAGAAATGGCTAGAACTGTGCTTTGTGAAAACAATTTACCTAAATATTTTTGGGCGGAAGCCACAAACACCGCGTGCTACATTGTAAACCGAGTAATGATTAGACCACTTTTAAAGAAAACACCATATGAGATTTTAAAATCTAAAAAGCCTAACATTAGCTATTTTCATCCATTTGGTTGTAAGTGTTTTGTTTTAAACAATGGAAAAGATAACTTAGGTAAATTTGATGCTAAAAGTGATGAAGCTATTTTCTTAGGTTATTCCTTAAACTCTGAAGCCTATCGTGTATTTAATAAGAGAACTTTAGTAGTAGAAGAGTCTATTCATGTTGTATTCGATGATAATCTCCTTCCGAGGAAGGATTCTTGTGATGATGATGAAGTAGGAATCCTTGATGCCTTTGATGGAGGACAAACTTCAAAGGAGGATGAGATTCCAAAAAAAGAAGAGGATACACAAGATCCACCTCTTGAAGCCTTGAAGGACTTGGCTCTTGAGGAAAAGGAAGTGAGCTACCCAAGGGAGTACAACTATGTCAAAGGTGATGAAATCTTAGGTGATCCATCCAAGGGGGTAACTACCAGATCTTCTCTTAAACTCATGAATCATGTTGCTTTTATCTCATGCATAGAGCCTAAGAACGTTAAAGAAGCATTAAAAGATGATTTTGGATTATGGCTATGCAAGAAGAGTTAAATCAATTTGAGAGAAGTAATGTTTGAACATTAGTTGAAAGGCCTAGTAATCAATATACTATAAGAACTAATGGGTATTTAGGAACAAACTAGATGAGAGTGGTAACATTGTGAGAAATAAAGCTAGATTAGTTGCTCAAGGTTACACTCAAGAAGAGGGAATAGATTTTGATGAAACCTATGCACCCATAGCTAGAATGGAGGCTATTAGGATGTTGCTTGCATATGCATGTTATCATGATTTCAAGCTTTTTCAAATGGATGTTAAAAGCGCATTTTTAAATGGTTTTATAAATGAGGAAGTGTATGTGGAACAACCACCGGGTTTTGAAGACTCAAAATTTCCAAATCATATTTTCAAACTAACTAAAGCGCTTTATGGTTTAAAATAAGCTCCTAGAGCTTGGTATGAAAGACTTTCAAACTTTTTGATTGCAAAAGGTATTGAAAAAGGTAAGGTGGACACTACACTTTTCATAAAAAGGTATAAAAATGATATCTTAGTAGTACAAATATATGTTGATGATATTATTTTTGGATCTACTAATGAGTGTCATTGCAAAGAGTTTGTTATGTTATTGCAAGGTGAATTCGAGATGAGCATGATGGAGAAGCTCTCATTCTTCTTGGGACTCCAAATTAAGCAAAGGAAGGATGGCACCTTCATCAATCAAGCAAAGTACATCAAGGATATGCTCAAGAAGTTTGGCTTGGAGAATGCAAAGCCTCAAGCCACACAATTGAGCTCATCTACAAAGCTTGACAAAGATGAAGGAGGTAAGTGTGTTGACTCTAAGCTTTATCTCTCTATGATTGGATCTTTGCTTTACCTTACCGCAAGTAGACCAGATATTTTGTTTACTGTTTGCTTGTGTGCTAGGTTTCAAGCTAGTCCTAGAGAGTATCACCTTATAGTCGTTAAGAGAATCTTTAGGTACCTTAGAGATACTCCTTGTTTAGGCCTTTGGTACCCTAGAGACTCAACCTTCAACCTTCATGCTTATTCGGATGCGGATTATGAGGGATGTAAAATCGATAGGAAGAGTACTTCGGGAACTTGCCAATTCTTAGGTAGTATGCTCATATCTTGGTTCTCTAAGAAACAAAATAGTGTAGCTCTTTCTACCACCGAAGCCGAGTACATATCCTTAGGGAGTTATTGTGCTCAAGTCTTCTAGATGAAGAAACAACTCTTAGATTATGGTAATAAATTTGGCACCATACCCCTTAAGTGTGATAACACTAGTTGTTGGGCCACGTCGGCACACCCCGTGGCGCAGCGGAAAAATTAATCCGACGTAATCCAGCCAGGATCCATGTACAGGAACGAATCTGGGGTGAAAAGATGAAGAGTTACCTTTTAAATCTCTAGAAACTAGAAAACCGACGGTATGTCGGAATAACCACGTCAAGTAAAACCGTAATCGTCACAAGTTCGCAACGACCTCTACGGAGTCTACCCAAACAAAACGAACAAAGTTTTCGCCTCCCTAACACTTAGGGATAAATTCCGACAGGTTTGAACACTTTCCAGGGAGAAGTTGAAATCCCTCCAAGGATTCCTTAGGGAGTCTGAAATCGACCAGGAGTTCAACAGGGACTTGCAATCGAGCAAGGGAACCTTTAGGGATTTGCCAGGGGGCAAGTAGAACACCAAAAAATATCGAACAACTTCTCAGAGAGCTTTCTGGGATATGTCGAATTCCAATGGGGAATCCCTAGGGGTGTTGTTGAAATCTTCAAGAGGAGGATGAGGGATGATTTGGTTGCTAGCCCTTGTCCCTTTAAATAGTATTCAGAGACATAATTCTAGTTGAATTTCTTAAATCCAAGTTCAACCAAAATTCATAGAATCTAATTCTACTTGAAATTGGTTTATATTAAATATACATTATATTTAATAATATTAAATGAAATATATATATATTTAATTATGTAGAATCTTATTCTACATAAAACATGGATTTAAATATACATTATATTTAATCCAAATATATATATTTTTATTATATAGAATCTCATTCTATCTTTACTTGGATTTAAATATATTTAAATATATATTTTTAATTATGTGGAATCTAATTCTACATAAACTTGGAATTAAATATACATTATATAAATTCCAAATATATATTTAAATTTCTAGAATCTTATTCTATAATATTTAAGTCTCTAAATATTTTCCATACTCTAAATAATATTTGTTAAATACAATATTTATCCAATATTATTCCCATTTAAGGGAGTTATCGATTTCCCTTATCCCATAGGGGATTTTCGGCAACCTCCCTAAAATAGGGAGTATGGTTTCTAATTTTTTTTCGTTTCATTCGAAGGGTGTGACCCTTGTAGGTTCATGCAACGTTAGCAGCAAAATTAGAACTGTTCTAATTTTACAAACAATGAGTGGCATCTAGCAATACATCATTGCTACCTAAGTTGCATGAAGTCATGGTTTGACTTTCCTAATTCCTGAATAAACTTCCTTTTTGTATTTCATCCTTTTGTCATTTATATCTTAGATGAACACAAGTCATGGGTTAGTCACACTTGCGTTGTCCATCTAGTGTTTCTTGATGTCTTGAGTAGATTATGATAAACGAATCTCTATGATATCTCATATCTTAATATTCGAGCATGGCCATGCATTTTCTAATCTCACTCAATCAAGTGGCCGAAGATATTTCTCCCATTATGTAAGAGGGACAAATCCTTTCTTGATCAACCATATTTCACTACATAGGTTATCACGTATCCAATCATCAGTCTTTATAATGTACTCAGTTACAACGCACGTTTGACTATGTCAAAATACGTAAATCTTTATGTTGAAATCATGTTGATCTCAAGTCTAAGGATTATACATATGTTTATCATGAGCAATGTTGTGACTGTCACATAATTACCCAAGAAACATGCTCATAGCGGGTCAATCCAGTATGTTGTTCTCTAACAAATACTTATGTGTTGATTTTGACATCTCTATGTCAATGACAACGCTTGTCGTCAACCACATATTAGTCTTTATATATTATCACTGTCCATACCCGTAATAATATTCAACTAAGGATCCTATTTAACAATAATCGTATTATTGTATGGACATTAGTATTTAATGGTTAGTTTGATGTACAGAAACATACCAAATGATAATAACGGTAATGCCATTACTTGATAAATCTAGTAAAATAGTATGTCTATTCAATCATCATATGATTGGTCTTTGGGCATACTCCAACAATCTCCCACTAGCACTAAGACCTATCGTTCTCGTATCTAATACGATATGGCTTAGTGTAACTGACATGCTTATGTTGTGTCAAAAGCTTTGTCAGGGAGTTGACAAAGTTATCAACTTTGTGCGTATGTTGCATACTTTCACATCTCTAAGATGTAAGTACTTTAGAATATGTTTGGATTTATTGATGAGATCTGGGTTTTATTTGCTTACGCAAATGTTCCATCATAACAGAGTTATGTAGCATCTAATATGCTGGGAACAACCCTTAGTTCAGAAGTGAACCCTTTAGGTCCAAACATCCTTCTTTATTGCTATGTCGATTGTAATACATTCAACCTATGTTGTAGAGTTAGATACTGTCTCATGTTGCTAACTCGCAATATCTTTTATTAATGCAAAACGGATTGCGATCTTTAGTTCCTTTTGATGAGTATGTCATCTACATACAATACTTAGGAAAGTAACAATGCTCCCAGTAGCTCTTTTGAAAACAAGACTCCCCTTTGTTTCTAGATAAACCAAACCTTTTGATTGTATCTTCTGAAATGAATAGCCCAACTTCGAGAAGCTTGCCTTAGTCTACCGATAGACCTTTGTAGCTTACATACCTTCCAAGTGTTTACTAGAGTGACAAAACCTTATGGATGTGACATGTACACATCTGTTTCAAGTTTTCCCTTAGGAAAGTGGTTTTGACATTCCTTTATTTGATTTTATAATCTTCGTATGTAACTACTTGCAAGTGAGATTAAGATGGATTAAACATAGCTACAAGGAAGATGCTTTATCATAGTCTATACTATGAAGTTTGTCGAAAACTTTTAGCGACGAATCATCCTTTGTATGTTTTATCATCCATGTCGATTTTTCCTTTTTGAAAAACTCATTCATACCTCTTAGGTTTTACCTTTTTAGGTAACCAAAGTCTATACTTGGTTTTAGACATGGATTCCATCTCATATCTCATGGCTCTTAGCCATTTCTCGAAATTTGGGCTCACCATTTCTTTCTGATAAGACCTAGTCTTTATCTTGATCCGAAAGAAGAGTGTTTCCATGTACGGATAGTGAGAAATCCATATTTCTCAAGTATTTGGTATTCTCTTAGGGATCAACACAATGGTTGTGTTTTGTTCCAATGTTCCTTGATCATTTGTGGAACATTCTCAATCTTTAGTTCATAAATTTGTTGTCTAAAATTTATTCACATTCCAAATTCCATTTTTTTTCTTTTGTGAGAGGTAATCTCTTTCGAGAGAAACTCTCGTTTGAGCAACAAAAATTTTGTTCTCGTTGAAAAATAAAATCCCTTAGTGATAAGTATTCTCTTTCAAGATAAACTATCGTTTGAGCAACACATATTTTGTTCTCGTTAAAGTTGAAGAAATAATATCCCTTTGTGAGAATTAATCTCTTTCAAGATAAACTCTCATTTGAGAAACAAACGTTTTGTTCTCGTTAGGATAAACAACAAATGGAGTTTTTAAGGTTCGAACTTTGTAAACATTTTAACATGTAAGTAACCTTAAAACTTCAAAGGTATTCTAGAACAATTCTTAGTCCATATCTTATATGACGTTTCAAAAAAAAAACACGATTAAGTATGAGAGTTGTTTTTCTAGTGTGTAAAGAAGTCGAAAATGACTTGTTCTGAATCAAAACATGTCTAACATATTTGTTTCACTTTCAAAGACTTTTCGTTCCACTTGTGGGATTTAATTATGGGACAATCCCATATTCTTTGAAAGTTCATCAAACTTTAAATATTCTTGAATTTGATCTCATTAAATTACCTTAATACTTTTTATGAGTTTGAGATTAGTCATTTGTTTTATTTATCTTATAAATATTATTGATTTGATTAGTTTAAAGATCATTGATTCATTGTGCCATAAGAGATTAAAAGAATAACATTTATTTAAATAATCTCAAAATTAAAATATCTTGTCCTTACAAGATAACTAAAACTTAGGCACAAAATAATAATCTTAAAAACTAAAACAAATCTATTTAAGCAAAAACACATGTCCTAATGGATGATGTAGCAACTCTTGCTTTATTTCCATTCGTAGGTCCATGTTTATTCTGATACCTTCTCTTTAGAAGCCTCTAAGGTTGATGCCTCACTCGTTTTTGCTTTCTTGACTTCTTGTAGGTGTGTGGGGCAGTTTCTCTTCCAATGTCTTGTCTTGCCGCAATTGAAACATTTTTCATCCTTCTTGATTCCCTTCTTAGGTTTCAATGCCTCCTTTCCATCGATTTTGGTCTTACCATCACCTTTAGACTTTGCTGCCGATTTACCTTTCTTCTTGCCCTTGCAGACCATCAGAACAGGTTTAGGTCCTACCTTCTTCAGATTGATTTCAGCAATTTTCAACATGCCGAGCAACTGTGGCAGTGTCTTGTTAATTTCATTCATATTGAAATTAAGGACGAATTGATTGAAACTATCCGGCAACAATTGCAGGATGACATCAGTAGCTAATTCGTCTTTCAGCGGAAAGACGAGTTTCTCCAATGTTTGGATATAGCCCATATTTTTGATGACATGAGCTCCTACGGGAGATCACTCACTCATCTTGCATTGAAACAGAGCTTTAGAGGTCTCGTACCTGTCTTGACGAGCTTTCCCTTCATAAATCTCCTTGAGATTTTGAATCATATCATAAGCTACCATGTCCTCATGTTGCTTCTGAAGCTCAAGGGTCATGGAGGCAAGCATAAGACAGCCGACATCCAGCATGTCGTCCATGTGTTTCTTAAACTTGTCTTTGTCAGCTCTGGAAGCAGTGGCAACCGGTTCATCATGAACAGGTTCTTCAATGACATATTCCTTCTTTTCCTGTTTGAGAACAATTCTCAAATTGCGGAACCAGTCAAGGAAGTTTATGCGATTGAGCTTATCCTTCTCAAGGATAGATTGCAGAGATAGAGTATTATTTGCCATTAATTCTACAACAAAGAAAATATGCTACATAAGTTTTACTAAATTTTAAAATGTATAGATATGTCTTTACTATAAATTTACTCCCACTATTTTCTTCAAAATTAAGAACCCTCTAGTTTTAATTTCGGAAAAACGTTTCAATAGTTTTTCTAGTGAGTGAGGATTCGTATTTCACCATTCCTAAATTAGCTTTCACCAGTCTTTTAGGAAATGGTTATTTAGGTAAGTAACACCTTACTAATTACATCTCATGTAATTCCTCATCTTTTGGCGAACAACTCTTGTTCTTTAAATCATCTTATGATTAACCAAAATTTTTAACCACTAGGTTTTCTAATCTTATTAAAACAACCCAGTTAAGTCAATACCAATATCTCAACCGGCGAATATCACTAGCTTATTCTTCGCGTTTAACTAAGATAGATAAATGTGACATTGCTTTGGCAAAGCTCGTATTATATCGATCGAAGCTTTAACGAGGGTAAATATTGGATGGTTAAAATAGACTTAGAATTATGGTGAGGGATTTACTTAATTATCTCATCATTTTAACATTGATCCTATCAATAGAACTATGTTTAATCATGCTTATTAAACATCCATTGCATTACATACAAGGTAAAGATAGAATCTGCTTCTGAAACGCCTGGTCCACCAGGGAAGGCCCACCACGCTGCTACCTTGGTCCTTGCCTTATCTCCACGAGTACTTACAATTTTCAGAAACTCGCGTTACATGCGAGGGAGTGAGATGAGAAGAGAAGTACAATAGAAGATAGAGAAATGCACGACACGCAGGCCGTATTTATAAAAATCAAAACTATAAAGGCTATGGGCTATAACCATGCAAAACAAACACCGTGCAATCTAACATGCATTTCAAACATCGTGCGAACAAAGTAACGACGTGTTTATGGAGTTTAAAACTGATTATCCCTATGTTGCGGTTAATGGGCCAAAGAAGGATCACGAGGTTTCATAAACCATTTGCGTTAACGAACAAATGCACCAGGTAGGTCAACATGAAAGAGAGGTGGCGCACTAGGCACACTTAAGTACCAGGTCTTTGATGATGCCAATCCTAGACATGCATTTTTCATAACGTCTAACCATAACACTTACGGATTCACCGTGAAAGATAGTTTGATAACTTTTATCAAATTAGAAGCCCTTTCAGAGATTTTATAAATCTATGAAACTATGAACAACTACTTGTTCTCTAGACTAACTATTAGTCTCAACATGTTAACATTTAACATTGAAGAAACATAACATAGTTATGATTAACTCTTAATCATTAAGTGATAATCGAAATAAGTCTTTATTAGGTGTGATACGATAAACGATAAATATTTAAATCGAATCAAACAACATGCATCTCATACATAAACATCACCCCAAGAATTTAAGTCTGCATTTGTATGATACAAGTGGCTCTGATACCACTGTTGGGTCACATCGGTACGCCCCATGGCGCAGCGGAAAAATTAATCCGACGTAATCCAGCCAGGATCCATGTACAGGAACGAATCTGGGGTGAAAAGATGAAGAGTTACCTTTTAAATCTCTGGAAACTGGAAAACCAATGGTATGCCAGAATAACCACGTCAAGTAAAACCGGAATCGTCACAGGTTCGCAACGACCTCTACGGAGTCCACCCGAACAAAAGGAACAAAGTTTCTGCCTCCCTAACACTTAGGGATAAATTTCGACAGGTTTGAACACCTTCCAAGGAGAAGTCGAAATCCCTCCAAGATTCCTAAGGGAGTCAGAAATCGAGCAGGAGTTCAACCGAGACTTGCAATTGAACAAGGGAACCTTCAAGGATTTGCCAGGGGGCAAGTAGAACACCAGAAAAATATCGAACAGCTTCTCAGAGAGCTTTCTGGGATATGTCGAATTCCAATGGGGAATCCCTAGAGGTGTTGTCGAAATCTTCAAGATGAGGAAGAGGGATGATTTGATTGCTAGCCCTTGTCCCTTTAAATAGTATTCAGAGACTTAATTCTAGTTGAATTCCTTAAATCCAAGTTCAACCAAAATTCATAGAATCTAATTCTACTTGAAATTGGTTTATATTAAATATACATTATATTTAATAATATTAAATGAAATATATATATTTAATTATGTAGAATCTTATTCTACATAAAACATGGATTTAAATATACATTATATTTAATCCAAATATATATATTTTTATTATATAGAATCTCATTCTATCTTTACTTGGATTTAAATATATTTAAATATATATTTTTAATTATGTGGAATCTAATTCTACATAAACTTGGAATTAAATATACATTATATAAATTCCAAATATATATATAAATTTCTAGAATCTTATTCTATAATATTTAAGTCTCTAAATATTTTCCATACTCTAAATAATATTTGTTAAATACAATATTTATCCAATATTATTCCCATTTAAGGGAGTTATCGATTTCCCTTATCCCATAGGGGATTTTCGGCAACCTCCCTAAAATAGGGAGTATGGTTTCTAATTTTTTTTCGTTTCATTCGAAGGGTGTGACCCTTGTAGGTTCATGCAACGTTAGCAGCAAAATTAGAACTGTTCTAATTTTACAAACAATGAGTGGCATCTAGCAATACATCATTGCTACCTAAGTTGCATGAAGTCATGGTTTGACTTTCCTAATTCCTGAATAAACTTCCTTTTTGTATTTCATCCTTTTGTCATTTATATCTTAGATGAACACAAGTCATGGGTTAGTCACACTTGCGTTGTCCATCTAGTGTTTCTTGATGTCTTGAGTAGATTATGATAAACGAATCTCTATGATATCTCATATCTTAATATTCGAGCATGGCCATGCATTTTCTAATCTCACTCAATCAAGTGGCCGAAGATATTTCTCCCATTATGTAAGAGGGACAAATCCTTTCTTGATCAACCATATTTCACTACATAGGTTATCACGTATCCAATCATCAGTCTTTATAATGTACTCAGTTACAACGCACGTTTGACTATGTCAAAATACGTAAATCTTTATGTTGAAATCATGTTGATCTCAAGTCTAAGGATTATACATATGTTTATCATGAGCAATGTTGTGACTGTCACATAATTACCCAAGAAACATGCTCATAGCGGGTTAATCCAGTATGTTGTTCTCTAACAAATACTTATGTGTTGATTTTGACATCTCTATGTCAATGACAACGCTTGTCGTCAACCACATATTAGTCTTTATATATTATCACTATCCATACCCGTAATAATATTCGACTAAGGATCCTATTTAACAATAATCGTATTATTTTATGGACATTATTATCCAATGGTTAGTTTGATGCACAGAAACATACCAAATGATAATAATGGCAATGCCATTACTTGATAAATCTAGTAAAATAGTATGTCTATTCAATCATCATATGATTGGTCTTTGGGCATACTCCAACACTAGTGCCATATGTTTAACAATAAATCTCATCCAGCACTCTAGAACCAAACATTTAGAGATAAGACATCATTTCATTAGAGATCATGTCCTTAAGGAAGATGTTGTTATAGAGTACGTTGACACCTTAAACCAACTAGCGGACATCTTTACAAAGCCTTTGGATAAAGAGCGTTTTTGGTCCCTTAGGAGAGAGTTAGGTCTAACTAGCATTTCTTGACCCTTTAGGATTCTTTTTGAAGTTAAAATTGCTTGAATTTGTGAAATTGCATGTTTATGTGTTGTTGCTCTTGAAATTATCCATGCTTATAGTTAGAGGGAGTATGCTTCTATTAGAATATGCTTAGAACTGCTCATTCATCATTTTCATTCATTTAGGAAGTGCTAAAATCGAGCCTTTGGTTGTTCTTAAATCCTAAAATGTACTTCTGGGAATAGGGTATCGATACGGCCTTAAGCATATCGATACGAGTACTGTATTAGCTTTCCATACTACATTTTGCCTAAAACAAGTATCGATACGGTTAAACCTGTTCCGATACGAGCTACAAGCGTTTTGATACGGATTGCATATGTTTCAATACGGACTTTTAACGAGTGTTTCAAAAGGAATTACAATTTTACCCCCGTATCGATACACCTTCAGGCGTATCGATATGCGATTGGGCAGACAACTTCTAATTGGCATTTAAAGAGTTTCACTTTTTCCAAAATTGAATTTTCAAAACCCTACTCGTTTTTCCACTATAAATAGCCTCTCAATCACTCATATTTTCACACCACAACTCAAAATCTCTTGAGGGTTTTCAAAATCAAGCAAAGCTCTTCAAACTTTTCATCGATTTGGTGCAAAGTTCTTCTCCCATTCCTCTCTATCAATATCAAGGTAAAAATTTCTCTTTTCTTTTTATTTTCATTTGATTTTCGTTCTAAATCTTTATTTTGTTTTGTTTTCTCAAAATCCATTTTTTTAAAACCTTTTCTCTTAGTTTTGTTTTGAAATTTTTTTAACAAAAACCTTGATTATTATTATCAATGGGTTGAATGCGAAAGTTAACGATTACATTTTTTTATCTTTTCTCTAGTCAATGGCACCTAAAAAGAGAGCACGCACTAGTGAACCCGGTGAAGGTTCCAATGCCGGAGATGGTACTCGGCCGAACCTCACTCTTATCAACAATATTTTAAGACCACCATAGATCTCACCTATTTCCGACAATTTCAAAACTACAAAATCCGTTCGGAGAGGGTAATTTCCATTCCTTTTCTTAACTCTGAGCGTTTCAAGTTTGATTACTTACCTTTGCTCCTTGAATGGAAGTTTATGGATTTTCTCCAAATTCCCGGTTTCTTCTATCGCACTTTAGTGTTGATCTTCTATGTTAATGCCAAGTGTTGTTCCAATCGAGATGGTGTTGTTACGGCCGTTAATTCTCATCTAATGGGTAAAAATATCACTATCGATGTTCAATCCATTTGTGATGTGTTTAAGTTGGAGGATGAAGATCTTGATGATGAGAATGCTCTTGGCCATGTCCTTAGTGGTTCCGTCACCGCCCTTAATGCTCAAGATCGAATCCTACATTTGATGGTTTCTTGGTGGTTTAGGCCCTCGGGAGAGAAGTATTCCACTATACGTCAAGTTGACGATTTTTGGATTCGGTGCTTCCGTGAAAGAAAACAATCAAACCTTGCTCAGATTATGTTTGCGGAGATTGTCTATCTCGTGCAACATCGCCACACTACACTCGTCACTTCCTTCGCCTATGGTACGGTTTTGAGTTATTTCTTCACACTAAAGGAGATAGATTACTCACATGACTACCCAACTTCTCTCACTGATCCTATCGATGAAAGATCTCTTGCAAGGGGTAAGTTTCATTACTTCAATGGTAGTTGGCTTCGTCTATCCGAGCTCCCTAGTGATGCCGCGGAAGAAATTGCTAATCCTCAAGCCGCTCAAGCTCCTCCTCCACCTTCTATAGATTCCCTCATGGCTTTTCTAAACGAGCAATTCACGAGTTTGCGAACGGGAATTGCTTCCATCGATCAAGTGATGAATTCAGGGTTTACCGCTATTAAAACAAGGTTTACAAGCCTTGAAGATCGTATGAAGAATGTGGAGACGCGCCTCACTTCCCTTGAAGAAGGTCATAACTTGATGAACATCTCTCTTACCGCTTTTCATGACGAGTAGCGTCAAACTAGGAGAAATGATGATGCAAATGAGGAGGAGGATGAAGATGGCGATGGAGATGCATAGTAGTTCATCTTTGCATATCATTTAGGATATTTATGCACTTTCGTTTATGTTTTTAGGATTAAGTTTGCATTTTCAAACCTATGCTTTGATTTTCTATTATTTGGATTTTATTATTGATGTTATCTTTATTTTGAACTTAATGTTTATCAATATTATGTTGCTTGGTTATTATTTAAGCCTTTTGCATATGTTTATCAATGTCTCTATTTTTTTATCTAACAAAAAGGGGGAGAGGGAACAAGCTCACACTTAAAATATTTTGATTTTCAAGTTAAAGTTTACCTAGCTAATATTAAGGGGGAGTTATTTTGCAAAGTTTTTCAAACTTTCAATAATTTCAAGTTTTGTTTTGTTATATCAAAATGGGGGGAGATTGTAAAATCTATGTTTGATTTTGATACAACTAAGTATGTTAAGGATTAAATTGAAAACTTGAAATAGATTTCCAAATCACCAACACTTTACTCTAATTTGAAAAACTCAAACTCCAAATATTTTCTAAGTGTTCCAAGGCCAAAGTGTTGAAAAACATCCAGGCGTGTCGATACGCTTCCAGCTGTATCGATACCATTTTTACTAAGTTGGCTACTGGAAAGACGCGTTTCGATACGCCCATCACCGTATCGAAACAGATTGAATATGTATCGATATGCCCATTTGTAAAAACTGAAGGAGTTTGATTAGCGCACTGATACGGTTCTACCCGTATCGATACAGATTTAATGGAATTTTAAATTCGAAAAGCTTTTAATGTTTTCAATTGTTAATGTCAGTTCTTAGGTAACTGAAATTTAAAGTGGCGGTTGTCCCGTACCGATATGCTCATAACTGTATCGATACGGAAACTTCCAGTGAGCTAAGTTGAGAAAAAGGTATCGATATTGTCTTATATGTATCGAAACGGTCCCTATCTCGTACCGATACGCTTACACGCATATCGACACACCCTCTTTATTATTATGCAACGACTCTTTCTATTTTGAGACAGGTATCGATATGGGTCTTCGTATACCGATACGGTAAGCTGCAGAAGTGCATTTATGGTGGAAAAAGAGGGTCCCAACGGCTATAATCAATACCCTAACCACCCAAACGGCTAGAATTGATAGAGAAGGTATAAATTGAAGCAAATTGAAGACCAGCAACAACTATTACATCAAAGATAAACATCCAAGAAAAAATCCAAGCTCAAAGTGCTTATTTTCCAATTCCTTGTAAACCCCAAATTGTGTAGTGTTTAATTCCTATCTTTTCATCAAATTTGGTTTGAGTGTTTGTACTTAAAGAGGCAATCTTCTATTGAGAGATATCTTTCTTGCCTAAAATTTTCTTTGTACTCTTATGAGGATTTGGTCAAATTTTGTGTAGAAAATTTGACCAGTTGTGTAAAGGTTACCTCCTAAGCCTTGAAAAGGGAAAGAACAAATTAGTGAACTGTTGGAAATCCTTAGTGGTAGCTAAGGTAGTGGATGTAGAGTTCATTTGGAACTTGAACCACTCTAAAATTCCTTGTTCTTCATTTTTAGCTATCTTTTTACTCCAACAAATTTTTAAAAACCCAATTCACCCCCTCTTGGCTTTGATCAATCCATTGATCCACTCAACGTTTTTAAATAGTTTTGGCAAGATTTAAAACGTTTTTAAGTAATCAAACCAGAGTTTTCAAGGTACTCGTTTCGATACAGGGGGACCTGTTTCGAAACAGTTTGAAACTGCCAAAACCCATACTGAAACAGGGCTTGCCCGTTTTGATACAGAGGGTTTGTTGTTTCGAAACACCCCTTTGGTGTTTCGATACGCCGAAGGATCAAAACCTCTCCAACGGCTATTTTCCCAATGACATTTTAAATTGCAGCTCAAGTGTCACTAATTTTGAAATGGCGTTGCTACCGTTTCGATACGGATCAAGGGCGTTTCGAAATGGCCAGAGGGGTTTCGATACGACTTGCTGCATCAGAATTCAACGGCTAGTGTTGAAGAAGGGTGTTCCGAAACGGGGTCGTTTGTTTCGAAATGGACAACTGTAGAACAACATTAAATGGTGGGAAATAAAGTCTCCAACGTGTCACGGACTTATTCTTTCAAGCTCAATTCGTGCGGCGCTAACACTCTCGACACGATGTTAGCAAGCCTTAATCTCGCAACGCAATGGCAAAACACAAGGAGCAAGAGAGTTTACAAGGAAAGAACCTTGTATTAAACAACAGAAGCTTTACAAGGATGCTTTGAGTATACAACTCTTGAGTGAGTTACAAATGAGAGGGGTGGCCCTATTTATAGGCGTCCACCTCGTCAATGGACAGTTAAGAACGATTTGATCCAACGGCTATGGTTTTTCCTCCCAAAATATCTTCTAAAACTAGATATCTCTAGATAATTCTATACATATCTAGTTATATCCTAAATGGTCTAAAAGCTCTACCATATTCTAAGGTCTTCTAGAATATTCCGGAGACGTCCAGAGTTGTCCCGAGCCTTCCGGACTTATCCCAAGCTTTCCCGACTTGTTCCGAGTCTTTTAGGTTCCTCCAGATGAGCCTAGATGGTCGTGGAACCTTTTGGAACCCCTCGGACTTGTGTGGAAACGTTTGGAGCACCCTGGGTCATTCTAGATCCTTCTTTGGATCAACCTTGGCCTTAAAATCTCTAAGGCATCTCATTTTCCCCTTGTTGGCTCGAGTGCCCTTAGAAGGAACCTTTTGGGCGCGCGTTGCGCACCTAGGTGGGGCACCTCGGTGCATCTCGGTGCACCCTGGCGGGTGTGCCCCTCGGTTGGTTGGGTTGCGACCTGGTGGGGCGTGACAAACGGCTCCAAAACAACCCCAACGGTCCTCAACGGCTACAAACTCAACTAGGAGTATAAAAGGGACCTACAAGCATCAAGAGAAGACTAATGCTTCAATTGTCAACAACTATATGATGTCAAATTGTCTTTAGGACTTAAATGTTCATTCATTGTATAGACAACACTTGTGAGCCTAAATTGTCAAATTTGCTCAAGTATTTAGGTTTGGGTGAGTGAACTTAAGATTGAAAACTATCTACCTAGTGAAGGATTTCAAGTTTGCTCTAATTACTCTTGTAAAGAGGGTTTACTCAAGCTTTGGGTTAGAAAGCTTTGAGTGTGTAAAGGTTGCCTTCTTAACCTAGAAAAGGGGAAGAAATTCAAGAGTGAATTTGTTGAAATCCTTAGTGGGGAGCTAAGGGAGTGGATGTAGGTGCTTGTTAGAAGGTCGAACCACTATAAATCCTTGTGTCTTTTGTCTATCTTTCACCTCCCACTAAAACACCAAAAAATCCAACTTCTCCACTACTTGACGAGCAAGAACGGTTGAAGGAAATCGAGCACACAAAACCCAACAACAAGCTTGTGTAAATTTTAGTTTACACAAGCTTTTCAATTTTAGGGTTTAGAGATTTATGTTGTGGTTTAAGGTTTAAGGGTTTAGTGTGTAAGGTGTAGAATTTAAGGTTTATTGTTACAATTTAGGGTTTATGGTGATAGGCTAGGGATTTAAGTTTTAGATTTTATAGCTTAAATATGGAGGGTTTTATAAGGTCATGTTTGGCAATTAGCGGATAGTTGATAGCTGATAGCATATTACATTAGCTGATATCTGATTGCATTAGTTGATTTGACTAGTGGACTGTATTAGCTGATTGTATAAAACTGTTTGGTAAAATAAACTGTTAGTTGATAGCTGTTTAATAATTAGAAAACAAAATGACATATAAAGACATGATTATATTCATACTTGTTTGAATAGTTTATTATTTATCAGTATTTTATCTATTAATATTAATTAGATTATGAAAAATAATTTTTAATATAATATTATTAAGCATATTCGAAGGATCTATGACTTAATTTATTATTTATATAATTATTTTTAATATAATTTAATTAATTATTAAATTTAAATACAAATATAAATATGTGAGAATAAAAAGAAAAATAAACAAAAAGTATTAGTTTACAAATATCACAATGTAAATACGTGAGGTTGAAGAATTAAAATAGAAATCGTTAAATTTAGGTTATTTTAAGATTTTTTATAATTGTTAAGGGTAAAAGAGTCTTTATAACTCTTATGTCAAAACCTCTAATTTCAAAAAGATGCTATTAGTAGCTTTTTGAAATTAGAGGTTTCACCCCAATCCGCTAATTCGATCAGCTCTTTACCAAACATCCAAATTAGTGGATTTGATAAATCAAACCTCTAATTTTAACTCAAACCTCTTTTTACCAAATAAAACCTAAATTTGTTTACACAACTTTCATAAAATAATATATATTTATTAAATTGTATTATTTTCATATATTGGGGTTGGAGTTCGACAAGTGCTAGAATTGTGTGTGGAAAGCTACATTGAGGAGTGAATTTGATATCCTCTATCGTATTTAAAAAAAGTGTTTTTTCTATTTTTAGAGATTATGGTTTTATATTGTAGGGTTTAAGGATTTAAGATTTTATATTTCAAGGGATAGTGATTTAGGGTTTATATGGTAGAATTTAGGGTTTAGTTTTTTTAGTTATTTCTATTTTAGGTTATGTGGATTTAAAGTTTATGGGTTAGGATTTAGAGTTTAGGGTTAGGGTTAGGGTTTATGGATTTAGAGTTTATGGGTTAGGGTTAAAGGTTCATGGATGTAATTAATTACATGGACTATAATCCCTTAAATTGATGTAACAAAATTTTTTAGGATTGCAATTATTGCATTTATTAAATTCCATTAGAAAACCAAATAAATATTAATTATAGGAATCTTACTAGTCTTATTGATAGCCCTTAGGGCTGTCAGTAGCAAAACCCTTTCAAAAATAGTAGAACTCTACTTTTTATAAATCTGGAATGATAAAAAAATTAGAAAGTAATTAAACCATAAAGATAAAAGAAGTGAGTATTTAATTTCATTGATTTTAAAATTAAAAGGGCTTAAAAAGTAATTAAACCATAAGAATTTGGGGTGAGTAATTAATTTAATTAATATTAAAACTAATAAAGTCTTAAAAATAAATTATACTAGATAATTTCGAGAGGGGCAAGAGCTTAATTGAAATGGTTTAAAACTATCAATGGCCTAATATGTAGTTAAACAATCCTACACCAGAGAGAGACAAGATCTTAATTAAGGTTTAATTTTACTAATATTAAAATTGAAAGGTCTTAAAAATAATTAAACTAGAAAAATGAATGATTAAAGCTTAATTTCATTAATTTTAACCGACAAAGTCTTAAAATATAATAAACATAAAAAATAAAAGGAACAAAGATTTAATTGAAGGGTTAACTACTGGAATAGTCACTTATATTTTCCCTCGGTACAAAGTTGGTCACCGATTTTGAAAAACGACCAATAAGGTCACTTACATTTTTGGGGCGTAAACTTTTGGTCACTCAGCCGTTTGTTTCCGTTAAACATTGATGACTTGTTGATATGGCAGCGAAAAAATAATGGTAAACTATTACAATGGCCACTAAAGTTTATCCCATGTACATTTCTGCTCACCAATTTTAAAAAATAAACATTATAGTCACAAAAGTTTGTGCCCCGAAAATGTAAGTAACCTCACTGGTTGTTTTTCAAATTTGGCAACTAACTATGTACTGTGTGAAACATAAGTGACTATTCCAGTAGTTAACCCTAAATTGAAATGGTTTTAAAATTAATTTCTCCACGTGTTTTGCTAATAAATAAATAAAAAACTCTTCCATCACCCTATGCATCTATATATTTATTAGCAAAACACGTGGAGAAATTAATTTTAAAACCATTTCAATTAAGGGTTAACTACTGAAATAGTTAATTATGTTTAACACAGTACAGAGTTGGTCGTCAATTTTGAAAAACAACCAGTAAGGTTACTTGCATTTTCAAGGCACAAACTTTTGTGACCATAATGTTTATTTTTTAAAATTGGGGAGCAGAAATGTACATAGGATAAACTTTAGTGGCCATTGTAGTAGTTTACCATTATTTTTTGCTGCCATATCAGCAAGTCGTCAATGTTTAACGGAAATAAACAGCTGAGTGACCAAAAGTTTACGCCCCGAAAACGTAAGTGACCTTACTGGTCGTTTTTCAAAATTGGCGACCAACTCTGCACTGTGTCAACATTAAACCCTAGCCTTGTTATTTAAACAAAATCATTGTTCTTGGCGGCTTCTTTTCTTCTTCGGATCAATGGCAACCTCTAATTTCAACTCTGATGTATTATTTGAAATATTATCAAGAGCGGATTTGGAGACGATGAGCAAGTGTGACTTCTCTCCAGGGAATGAAACGCTCTCACCTATACACCAAGTTTCATGCAATCCCACTGTGAGAGAAATAACACATTATGCGAATACATGTTTTATGTCTCCACCCAAAGTCGTGCTTTTTGGAGGTTTTCATTGATCGATAATCCGAGACCGGGTGTTGATCCTAAAACAATATACTTTTATTTTTTGTATCATATGAATACTTCCGTCAGGATTTTAGCTGTTGTTGATATAGGTATGTTCTTTTGCCAAGTCCCTATTCCAGAAATCAGATATGTTGTTTGTAAACCTACGACTTGCCAATGGCGACCCATACCAGCACCTAAATCTCGAGATTCCTCACAACCCTCACCTTATTTTATGACGGTCCTGAAATTAAAGCCTTTGAAGTTCAAAATCCTACGGCTTCAACCTCGCGGTGTCAGCAATTTCAATTGTGAAATTTTTTATTACGATATCTGGGCTTGGAAGCAATTAGATGACCTAAACCTACCTGATTCCCAGTCCTTACAGTACTACAGGCATGCAATATATGTATGCAGTCGGTTGTATTGGATTAAGCTGATCCAAGACGAGTATAAGATATTGTCTTTTGATCAAGATAAAGTGAGTTGGGAGTTGAACTTGGTGTCGGATTCGTGCAAGAATCGTCTCTTTCATGAGATCAAGCTTGTCGTATATGGAGGGAAGGTAGCAATAGTGGGGAAGAGAAGGGACACCGAGACGGTGGAAGTATGGGTACTGACAGCAAAGTGCTGGAATAAATTGCATACTATCTTCTATGTGGAAAACTTGAAGCATCCCGACCTTGTTTTTTTCTCCAATGATGATACTGTTCTCACGTGGGATTGTTTCACCGCTGATCTCCCAACATTTTGTAATTTCCAGTATCGGGATGCTTCTGGATTTGTCAAGGACTCAAGTGAAGTTATCAATGACCGCTCAGTATATTTCCTTCATACAGATTATGAGCACATTCCAGGTTTAAGATCTGATCCTCGTAAAAAAGGACTATTTTTCAGGTTATGGAATTTAGAGCTCTTAGAGTTTAGTGTAAATTAAAGTATAGCTAAATTACTAGTATCATGTTATTTTAGAATCTGTATTTTATTCAACGGCGAAAAGGAATACAAAGAAATCACACTTTGTACAATGCAGAACAAAACAATTAAACTATAAAGGTGTGAAAGATGTTAGCTTAAAACTATCAGAAGAAATCTTTTGAAATAAAAATTCAGAAAAATTATAACTTTACCTTAAGTGCTCTTTAAATATAGAAAAAATTCTTCTGCCACTTGTTCTTGGCACGGCGGCACAACTACAAAAGAGAATCATAACATGTATAGAACGATATCCTTCGTTGAAAAGCGTTCGTTGATACTCATCACTCGAACGTGTAACTGCCAAAAGACAGACTACTGTCACGAAGACACTAAAAAGTAGACGAAAGAACTGCCACTAAGCAAACAAAAGAACTGTCATACAAGCAGATTTATGCACTGAACTAACAGAACGTCCAAAGGTCGTCGTCGATAAGAAAAACGATGAAGAAAAAAAAGAAGTTATAGAATTTTTGTAACCGTCTCAGAAAAAATAGAAAAGTGGAGAGAGAGAACTTCAGTAAACTAGTTAATTACTAGTATCATGTTAAATGCTATATTTATGTTATGAAATTTGAAATATCCATTCTTAATGTCCTATCATGACTATTTTTTTATACATTTTTAATTGTGAAGGTTGAAATTAGAGGTTTTAAAAAAGTTGCTATTTTTTGTGCTCGGCAAATAAGATTTTATTGAATATAAAAGTTATACAAAACATTTATCTTAAGTTCTAAAAATTTGAAGAGTACAACACAACTAGGTATGTCGAAAACAGCGAAACATAAAACAACACAAAAACTTATAGCAATATCTCCATTCTGTAAAACACGATTCAAAACCTGCTACAACCAAGCTCTTATCAAACCTTTTGTCATCCCGTTTCTATTTCCCAAGGCAAACACAAACAATCACGCTTGAGATTCGGATTCTACTAGAAAGCTCGTCGTACCATCGCAATAAATCCTCGGTCGAACCATCTAGCCTGGATAAGCCCTACCAAACTCACTCAAGGCCATGATCTTGGGATGAGAAATGACTTATTTCAGTATTCTTAAAGTCCATATCATGAATGTCTTCAACAGCCCCTATGGAGCATGCAACCTCTATATAACCACCTCCTTGTTTAATTCATCGTTATTCACCTGCCCATCAATTCGGTCCAGATACTAAAGGAGAAATCTCTTTAATATTAGCCTGTTCTACACTCTTGTATAAAAATTTTGTCAAATTCGACAAAACCTTAAGAATCGGAATGGCAAAAAAAGGTTCAACATTAAGTTTGAATGAAGGTTACATTGAACTTACAAAAGAATGAAGAAATCACGGGTGGGTATGGTTCTTGGTCTTTTTTCATTGATGGATAATTACATATTTATTCTCTTTAAAAATCAATATTTGAATTTTAAAATTTTCTTATCTTTTGGTTTGATTTGGAAATTTGTATTTTTGATCTCTTTAATCTAAACCATTCATTTATCCCACCATATGTTCGATGTACGGGAGGAGATACACTATGATTTTTTTTGAAACAAAAAAGGTAACTTTAGTCCTCTAAAATAACTCCGTTAATTAAGCACAACAATTATCTTACAACGACCCATAAAAGGCCCAATATTTTTTTTTCTTGTTGAGATATCATGTCCAATAACCACATGAACTCTGATTATATTCTGACATGTCAAATCAGATTCCTAATAAAGAAGTTTTTTTAGAATTGTTTTTCCATCCCGATGACTTAATTTTCTTGTTTATGAAACATCGGATTCTTATCACTTAAACCGATGGTTTTAACTCTAAAAAAATTGACCAAAAGGAGAAAAAATTATGTAATTTACAAAATATTCAAACAAATTTACAGTTTCATTTGAGTGTGACCATAAAATAAAATCTATACCATATATATTAGAATCAAAGGGTCACATTATTTCCAAATAAATATTTGCTTCAATGTTCAAGAGTGATCTATCTATCTACTCTCTGTACACAGTGTAGCTACTAATATTTTCTGCCAAGATCATCATGCTGATATTTAATCTAGCTGCTTCGGCAGCTCGTTGGCTGCGCTTTAACGGCCCCCAGAAGTTCATGCATCGAAAGGCAAATTTGTGATGACGTCCCCTCCAACATCCGTAGTACCTTCAAGGTGTAAAGACGACCGAGTTAACTGTAAACTGTTAAATGTTAACATATGATGCTTACAAGAATCATAGAGGTGACAGGAAATAGGCTTCTAATTGTTAAACATGAAACACATTTCTAGCAACCACTGCAAAATGAACCGACGGTGTGTCGGAGTCGTGGAGCAAATAAGTCGTGCACGGAACTTTAAGTTTGACATACACATGCATGTCTAGTTCTCTTCTGAGTTTCACGGATGCTGGAATTAGGTGAGATTGTTCAATGATCATTGAAATTTGAAACAACGATGACCGAATAAATGTGCCTTGGAAGGGTTTTTAATTATGTAATTTCTAATTATCCAACCTGAGACATACGAGGCCTCGTATGAGTATCCCGCATGATGCACAAGGAAGCGCACTGCAGCATGCCATAAACCTCTTGCTCCGCGTAGCTGCTCCCCAAGCAGGGGTCGACAAGTTCCCGTATGGCATGATCACTTTCTAATAAAGGACGTGCCTGTAACATATTTGAATCAATGAAAAAACCAGCTTAAATAAATTCCACAAGTTTGTAACCTGAGATAAGTCGAACACGTACCCATTCAGTGAGGCACTGATGTCCCTTCGGCCGACTGATGTCCATAGCTTTTCGTCCTGTGATCAACACCACCATTACAACCCCAAAGGAGTAGACATAAGCTTTTTTTGTGATTTGTCCACTTTAGGCATATTCTGGAGCTAAATACCTACCAAGAAGAGTGTTTTCTTGAAAATATTTGTCCTTGTTAGATAACTTAAGTTACAATGAATAGAAAAACTATGTACCTGAATCGGCCGATCACTCTAGTTTCCACTCCTCTGTCTCCATCTTGCTGCCACCTTGCCAACCCAAAATCCCAACCTAAATGGGAGAAGCAAAAGTCAGTTTACTGTCTGTGTCGTATTTTTTTTGTATAACCACCGGTATATGTGCCTAAAGTTCGATGCAAAAAGAAAACCATTGAGACTTGAATGAGCCGAGCATGAAGAGGAACAAACACCTAATCAAAAGAAAATTGAAAATTTGTTGACATAGATTTTTGAGATGTGACATACTAAAGGTTCAAAATCGTGGGTGACAAGGATATTGTTGGGCCGCATATCCCGGTGCACAACACAACCAACTCTGCATTCTTCATGAAGGTATCTCAATCCTCTTGTTGCTCCAACAACAATTTTTGTCGTGCAGACCATTGCAACATATCATGATTTTTCCCTAAAAATTTCCCATTTCATGATTAGTTGCCTATTCATAGAAATCATCAATGCTCATGAATAACAATTGACATATCAGACTCATAGCTTGATCACGTTCGAGGACCAAGCGGCATTTTTCCTTAAAGACAGTTCTGACCCATGATTGTATACACTACAACCAAACTTATTCGCCGATCAAATGTTGTATTCAGTGTCTTAACTTAAGGACATTCCAGTAAAATCATGTTATTCAATCGATCTATAGTTTCGAAGATGTGAGCTTACAATAAAGATGAGAATCCAGAGACCCATTACAGACGTACTCATAAACTAACATTCTTTTCCCATCCTCAATGCAGTATCCGATCAGCATTACAACATTCAACTTAAAACCTCAACTTCTGAGAAAAATTCTCGGTCACCTTGAGAACTAGCCAACTTATGTTGCTTCACAGGTAAGATCCCTCTATGAACAGAATCGAATCCGCCTTCAGCCAAGAAATTTGATTGCGAAAAGCCATTTGTAGCACATTCCAGTTCAGCATAAGCGAACCACCTTGGAGGGTGCCCATAAAAAGGTCCCTTGTGCTGACATATTGAACATAATGGAGGCGGTCCATGAGGAGCATTTCTTGACAGTGAGATAGCTTCCCTCACACTTTTGCTGACCTTCAGATCAAGTTCATAATTAAGGACCCCGACATTGGGCTCTCTATTCAATGTATATAATTTCTCCAACAAAATTTTATATGTTGAAGTTAGAGATGAATCATTCCATCTCCGTAAATCCTTGCTGAGATGCTTAGAGTCGGTGCTAGAACCACGAATGTCGGACATCCATGAAGGGAAATATCCTTGCTGAGATAATTTCTTCTGTAATAAATGAATAATCTTTCTTCAAACTTTCATATACCCTAGGGAGCAACAACGGCGAGGCCCTTGAATCTGATCCTGATACCAATGAAGTTCCGTTATCAGTAGCTGTAAGGGATGATTCACGCTCAGGACTACTTACTGGAGTCACAAATGGCCCTTTAGTTTCATCTAACAGGTCGTGCTTGATATTCCTACGTGTAGGATATGTTTCTGATTCAAACAATAATGGCCAAGGCACTTGAGGCGCCATGTTCGGTGATCCAACCAAATTCAACCGAAGAACCTTCGGCTGAGATTGCTTCATGACCACAAGATTGTATTGCAGCTCTTCTAGACATTGTTTCTTCTCATGTTTTAAGTGTTTGCGCAAGGATTCAAAAGCAATAAGAACAACAATTAATTGAACAAAATAGAAGAACTGAAAGAAATTACAGAACATCAAAATGTTGTCCACTAAACAAATGTGTTAACTAAGACTTTGTGTAATTTGTGTAGTCACACAAAGCTAAAACTACATGCCTTTAGCTAAAGAACAGAATGTGATATATCATCCAAGATAACAAAGTTTACATTGTATATATTACTTATCCAATATAACCCAGTTGAATTGAACTTCTGTGGCCTCGGTAGCGGCTATTCCATACGGTGATCCGGGAACAATTTTCATCCTGACTTTTATCTGCAAAGATAACAGTTGAATTCCAGGATTAAAGAATTTAACAACTAAAGAAACTTCTGAAAATAAAGTAATCTACAAACCTTCTTGGGGTCATAAACATCTTTTAACTGAGAAATCATCTGGGAGCAAGAATCTGCAAGGTCTTGTTTTGCATCAGAATTATTAGTTCCTGAGAGAGACTTCCAATGACTAGTGGCACAATCACTGGTAAATCTCGAAATTCCCCATATCCTTTTACCTGAGAATGCATGAAGCTATCATTAGCAAACAACACGAAGTGAATAGTATATAACAATGCAATAGAAAGCTAAACCGTGTTCTTAGCTGTAACGACCATATATAACTGAATCTGATATTCGCGTACTATCAATTATGACTTATGAGCCAACAAACAGCCCAAGTTCAACAAAGGAATAAACGAACATTATGCAATTTCACCACAAGCTCACTACAGTCCACTCAAACTCATATTCAGAAACACAAAGAATTCAATAGTTTACTAGTGTCTTAAAAGGCAATATATTTTGTTGCAATGAATGCATCATGCACCTTGTAAGGCATAAACATACAAAAGTGGAGTAGAAGTAGAACAAATTTGTCTCCAAAAGTAAGAAGTAGAACCCAAATGCAAGCTCAGCTTATGTGCTTATAATTTCAACTAGGTGAGTCCTCTAACCCCTAAATCTACTCAATGATTTCCATCATCATACAAAGAGTAAAGAGAAAACAAATAAAAAAGTGAAAGAATATTAATAGGAAAAGTAAGTTACTTGAGGAGTGGACTGAAAAAACCACAAGCAGCTTAATGCAATCCCCAGGCTGAACAACATGAGTCAAAGCCCGACCAGAGCAGTCCTTGGGATCTCTCTTGCCTCTTATTAACGACCGTTGTTTAATACCAAACCATACCTCCATAATTGGAGGGAATATTTATAATTTCCCTTTCAATCTCCCTCAATATGGACGTTATAATAAGCAATGAAATGCAAATTAATTTGGGGTTCTCTAAAGAATTTGATTTTTTTAATAAATGGTTTGAATATTTCAGAGAAAAAAATGAGAGTTCAATTAAATATATTTGAAACTCATATGATCATCGGATACCAGAAATCTGAAAAAAAATGTAATTAGACTCTTTTCTTTTAGACAGAATGTTGAGAGTTGGTGATGGGGGAGCTGAAAGAAAAGTCTAAGATTTCATTGTCTCATTATCAATGGCTGCCATAATTGAGAAAGCTAGACATGGGTTTCATTCAGAAACAATTAACTAACAGGATCAAATTATGTGTTAATAAGGGCAAATACGACAACAGGATCAGAGGGGATAAAATACACACCTTGGCTAGTGAACATGAAAATGAGAAGTGAAAATACGGAAGCACCTTCACATTCAAACTTTTACACATAGGCTTATTCTCATCAAAATTGACTTTTAGGAACATAATTTTAGGGTTTTCTTGGGATGTCCTGCAGATCTGCCAAATTCATCATACAACAAACTCACCATGGTTCAAAAAGTTGTAACACCAAATGGTTCAGACTTCAGACATTAATTATTCATAAAGCATGGTTATTAGCCTGATTCGAGAAACTTCCATTGGATGCATTCTTGAATTGATGTGAGCGATGACTAATAAACTTGTCAAACAAGATGAATTAACAATCCAACAACATTGTTGAAGCAACCTGGAATTAGATTGAGTAGTAAAAAATTTGGACAAATCCAATCCATCAAGGATTGAGTGAATGAGTGGGAGGTGAGGAGGCTACGTATATATATGTTTGTAGAATCTCAGTTGGCTTTGGTTTTTCCTCTGTGCTATATTATTACACTATGAGAGAAATTATATAATTAGATTTCCAGGTAGAGAGGTCCCGCGGCTAATATGATCCTTTCGACGATTTCCCATTCAGCAGCAAATTGTCAAATTTTAATGCCAATACTGCTCCAAAGTGGTAATTAATGTCTAATTTAGGATTAATAAGTTTAGTTTAGAATAATAGTAGCAATAACACCTTGCACAAATTCCATGAAGAATGATATTTAAAACCCATATTTAAAACCATGGGCAAGAGCAACTGAGCAATTGAAATATGTAGAAGACAATCACCATCATCATTATTACAAGTCAATTTTCTACAAGCAAACAAAACATGATCATCATATAATGCCCCACCAGCCACAGACATACTATCTTATGGATTTATGGCACCATCCGCATTGGTGGACACTAGCAAGGTACAGAGGAAGAAACTAAATTACAAATAATTAGATGAACCACTTTACCAATAGTAATCTCATCAGCCATACACAAAGATTGTACAAGAAAGTCGTGTCTAATCAACCATTTCTCAATAACATAATTTTCGGTAATCAAATCAATGGAAAAGAATGGAATTTTATAGTCAAATTGGTCGAGAAATTTGGTTCAGCATCAGCATTAGCCTTAAGGTTGGTCGGTGGAGGTGTCCGGTTCAGCATCAACATGAGCATCTGGAATGGAAAATTGAAATATGTAAGAGCATGGTAGGCGGCGGCCTACACCTACCTGGTGATAGATCATATAGGTTGCCAAAGATCTGTTGATCATCGTGTTCCTTTTCCCACTCACCCACTGTGTCTGTTATTTTTGGTAGGCTGTTAATCTTTACATACAATGAAATCTAATCAATATCATTGTATAAAATCCATAGGGTATAACGCCCTACAATATGCCATCAACAACCCAACCATTTGAGGAAGAAACTCAAACTCCATCAACAACCTCAAGTAAATACATAGCCAGAAGCAAAAGCTTTTCATATTCCCCACACCGAAGCATAAACTCACCCACACAAACCATTTGGCTCCCGAGGTACCCAAACTAAACCACCCAATCCCAATCTTCAAATGAAATGAGACAAGACGCCATCATTGTATTCCAAATCGATAAAGAAACAAAACATAAGGCTACCCATAAACCCATCAAGCACAAAAAAAACAATTTCAAACCCTTTTTAAAGAGTTGACAAGGAAATTAGCATACCTCTCCTCTTGAGTTAAACTACGTTTTCTATCCCCATAAACGAAGCTTAATTCCAAGAGCCACAAGTCACTGGCTAAGGCCAAAAAGAAGGATCCAGTCCTTCTTACTCATCAGATCCCGAAGTAGGTTGATACCCCACATTGGGCTGGGTAATGGTTGCACTGCATATTTCTCAACTTGCCACACATCATGTGATCCAGATAGTCCAACAACAATGCCCTTCTCTGGAAAAGAACCCACGAAACTCATAAAGAACCCATTCAATAAATATGTTTAACAATAAAAAAATACTTACGAGGATCACACTTCTTTGTACAATTCCTTGCAATATGTGCAAATAAAAGAACCCATAAAGAGCCCTTAAAATACTATAAAGAAATATTAAAGAAAGAAAGCCATACATGCGGTTAAAGGTTAAAGCTTAAAGCTTAAAGTTTAAAGCTTTTATTAAACCATCACGAGAGCTTTGGAACAAGCCAAAGATTTCTTGGGAAAAGGCACTTAGCCCAAATTACCTAGACCTTATCCCTTAAGATGCACATTACAATGGTTGGTCGTTGTGCTTGACAACCCAATTCAACACAACAATTCTTTGTTTAAAAAATGATCTGAATGAGAACCTGGATAATCTTCAAAACTTACCAACCAAAATCATCCTCTGAATTCAACTATAAACCATGAGAATAGCTTTTCCTGGTTTCTTCCCTTTCAAGCCTTGACTCTCCCGAATCTCTTCTCTAGTTCTCAAAATACTGAGAAGTCCTGCTTGGTAGTCGTATTAGTTGTGTGGACTATCCCCGCTGTGAAGCTTCGTCGTTCTTCTAGTGTTTCTGGCCTGGAGAAAGGAGAAAGGCGGCCAAGTGCAGCCGAGGGATGAAGGACCAAGGTCATCAATGGTGGTTGTCGTTATGCTCGGCTATCCCTAGTTTTTGAAGAATCGGCTTTACCGTTGGCTCATGGGATACTACAAACAAGGGTAATGCAAGGAAGTACGACATGGTTTTGGACCTTCCGACGATGGCGAAGCTCGTGTAATGGTAGTCCTCTGGATCTCGACAAGTTCCAGTTTAGCCCCGATGCCATCTTTGCTTGTGAGCCTGAGGCTAGTCGTCGCAGACTCTCCCTATTGTGTTGTGTTGAATATGTGGTCACTTATGGGATCCATGGCGTCAATAAAAAGCTCTGACTATCTCTTAGCTTTGTGGAAGAGATGAAGATTCTATGGTTTGTTGCAAGTAAGGTGTATATTGGCATAAAGAGAGGAAGCAAAGGAAGAGGGACTATACTGGTCCAAGGTTCGGCTGCAACGATGGACTCCATTGGAGCCAAGGAGAAAGATGGTTCTTTTCGAAAAGTTGACTTTTGTGCAAATTACAGTATGAGGTTTCCAGTTGTTGTCTCGGACCAAGGGGGAAAAATTGGATCAGTGTTGACACTTGGATCCTTTGGGATTGTGTCAGTCTACATTTTCCCTTTTCTTTATGTTTTCTTGTTAGACATAATCAAGTCTTGCGTGCTGCTCTTTTTCTCATCCAAAAAGGATTATTTTGTTAGCTTTGCCTTAATGGCTAACAAGCTAGCAAAAGACAAAAGAAGGCTTTTAAGTAAGGAATGCTTCTTAGAGCCATTCAAGGAAACTTTAGCTTCCTACATTGGTGATATTTCTATGCTAAAGAGTGAAACATATCCCACTTTTCATGGGATCTATGTGGTGTAACTTGCTTGGCTTACACCAAAGGTGGTTTTTGCAGGGAAGGTTAACATCAAAATTCTACTCGGTGCTTTTATCGCCGTTGCGGGTGACTCCTTGAAGGGTCATCCGCGTCAGCCATGATCGATTCTTATCCCACCATCACCGACAGAGGGAAGGCCCGATAGATGGTGGTTAACTCAAGACCTTCTCCCACGATCAGTGTTTCGTTTTTTAGCTTTGCTGCTAAGGATTCTGATGATGGCCCGAGTGATTGGTGTTGTGGGTTCTTTGACCCGTCGTCTCCTGTTGATGATCTTTGCTGTTTTGAGGGTCTTAATGACTCGAGATCCTTTCGTTTCCTAATCTCCTTTCATTTTCGAGATCTTTTTTGTTTTTCGGCTTGCATTATCTCCAACTTCATACAGAAGGTTGCGTCTGCCGCTGGTCTTTATTTCCTCGACTCTTCTAATCCCATGTCTGGGTTTTCGATTGCTAAGAAAAAGTTGACAATACCCACATCTACCGACGAGGGAGCCTGCTTCCGAAAGCAGCTCTCACTTGGATGTTGCTTTCGAGTTCCAATCCAAGAACCTTGGACGGCGAGGATCGCGTTTCTACACTTTTGTCTCCATCTCTGCTTATGGCGCACCTAATGGTTTGGGTTTATCCACGCTGTTGTTTGTTGTTCATCGAGTGTCAAAGGCTTTGTTTGAAAATTTCTCTTGGTTGTTGCCTGTGTCAAAGGCTTTGTTTGAAAATTTCTCTTGGTTGTTGCCTGTGTCAAAGGCTTTGTTTACGGTCCAAGGTTGTTTTTGCCTTCTGTTTGTGCATGTTGTTTCACCATCATGTTGGTTGCGTCTGTCGTTCTGTTTTGCTTTCCATCGTGTACGGCTATGCATGCGTTTTGGACGTTGCACGTGTGCCTTTGTTTGTACCCTTCGTTTAGTTTCTAATGAACTATGGTTCTTTTGGATAAAAAAATCCAAAGATTTCTTGGACTTTGGTGGATTCTTCTTGAGTAGAAGAACTTCCCTCCATTCTTGGAGATTAGCAGAAATTTTCTTTTGTCAAGGGCGATAAATTTTTTTGGTTTTCGAAGGTGGGATGAGAGGAATGAAATATATTTAAATATATCAGTGGGGTTCTGGACATGTGCAAGTTGAGTGGCCGCATAGGGCTCAAAAAGGAGGGGCCCAAAAATAAGGGTCAAACATAAATTAAATACTTATAAATTTTTATATTTGATAACTTAGAACTTATAAATAACTTACATCGTCTTTTAAATTAATTGCAAAATATGAACATTAGTATCTCCCGAGGAGTCATTTAGAATTAAATACTTCTTGTATATTGTCGATCAAGTCATTATTTCTTTAGATAGGAGATTTGAACAATATCAATTATACGAGAATGTTTTTAGTTTCTTGTTTCATTCGAATTAATCATTTTCATTAGACAACGTTAATCTCAAAACTCATTGTAATAATTTTGAAAATCCTCTTAAGAAGAGCAAGTTATCTATTGTTGATGGAAATGCATTATTTATTGAGCTAAAATTACTTAAAAGAGAACTTTTACCTAAGGAAAAAATGGGAGCAACAAATTTATTACGATTTTTAAAATATTTTAATTGCTTACAAAATGCGACAATTGCTTATAGAATCTTATTGGCTATTCATATTATTGTCGCTTCTACAGAATAAAGTTTTTCAGAATTGAAGTTGTTATTGTTGAAGTCATACTTATGGATAACTATTTTGCAATAAAGGTTAAATGGACTTACTTTGATGGCAATCGAGAGTGATCTTTTGGAATAAGTTGATATTGAAAATGTTATAAATGATTTTACTTCAAAAACATGCAAAAAGAGGAATACCTTTTAAGTTAAAATTTTAGGTTTTTATATGTTTATAAGTGATTTTTTTTTGTTCAAGAGAGTAATTAAACTATTTTTTTGTTAAGGATTTTTTTGAAAAAATTTAATTTTTAAGAACTATAAATCAAGAGCCTCATTTAATAAATTGCACATGGCCCCTTAAACCTTTGAACCGCCCCTGATATATATATATATTGTAAACCCCTAAACCCGCCCTAGAAGAAAACACCGATTTTAAGAAGCCACGTTTGAAAACTTTTCTCTCAAGTAATAAATTTTAGGTTTAAATAATTTATAAAATAAATTAATTATTAATTAACAATAAGTATCGTAAAATACCATAATTATTTTCAAAACTCAAATATTATAAAATACGTAAATACGTAAATACATGTTGAAACATAATCCCAAAATATGTAAATATCCCAAAACATAGAATAAATATCTTAAATAAAATATGTAAATACATGTTGAAACATAATCCCAAAATAGAAAGTTCCACGATCTAAAATACGTAAATATCCCAAAACATAGAATAATAATAATATATAGTTTACATTTAGTTCATATTGAATAGTAAAATAAACGGATAAAATATAAATCTTCCAAATACCAAGTCGCCTAGAGAGTCTAAGTATATCTGAAAAGAGAAACTATGAGAGAGTAATCTAAAGAGCTTAGTGTGTCTCTAAAGTGCAAGAAAATCATAGTTGTAAAAACATAAAAAATATTTTTTTTAAAAATTCTTTAAAGCATAACATATAAATCACAAGCGCAATGCAATGCACCCAACTACAACCGCCAAGATGAAAGTTCCCCATAACTCTTCACTACAACCGCAACCTGAAGTGAAGTCCAGCCCGAAGGGTGAAACCACTGAACTTCCCCGATCAAATCCCAACCCATGCTCATACAATGATATGATGATTAGAAATCAAATTTCATAAACAAAGTTCCATAAATCCGATATTCCGTAAACATACTTCATAAATCATAGTCCATAAGTCCATAAATCACAGTTCGTAAATCATAGTAAAAATTGTTTTTATTCTGAAAACGTATGCATGTGATGTCAACCATAAAAACTATAATACATATATATAATCACACAAGAGGTAAAACACCAACACATAGAAAAATAACATATAATTTAATTATAGCACCGGAAGAAACACACCTCAAAAAAATAAAGCTCTAACGACGAACAAAGGGCGGTTGCGACTTCGATGTAAGGTGATGGCATCATCAATCCGAAAGGAATTCATAAAACGTGGGAATAACTAAGAGCGACAACACTTTAAAACTTAAGTCTTAGGTTTATTTCTGTACGTAGTAACTATGACTATATATATATAGTTGAGCGGTAGTAATCTAAACAAATTAGGCTTAGAATAATAATAATAATAATAATAATAATTTAAGTTGAAAAAGGAGAGTCAATCTACATGTGGGAAAAAATTAGAATTCAATTTGAAATTAAAGGATTATATATGTATATATATATATATATTAAACAATTAGTAAGGAGAAGACAAAAGGAATAAACCAAATTAAAATTTAATTTGATAAAGGGTTATTTATGGAGTCAGTTCTTAAACTTTCAAAAAATTTTATATTGACTTTTAAATTTAATAAAAAATTTTATTTAGTCCCTCATAAAATTGTTAGGGTTGTGAATTAAAAAATTTCAATTGTTAGAATTTTCAATTAAGGATTTTAAAATTAGAAAATTTTCAAATCTAAATTTACAATTTGAACGTAATTTTTTGGTGTTATATATAGAGAGAGAGGGGGCGGAGAGAGAGAGAAAGAGAGAGAGGGAGAGAAAGAGAGAGGAAGAGGGAGAGGGAGAGAGAGAGAGAGAGAGGGAGGGAGAGAGAGAGAGAGAGGTAGTGGGTCCATTTCTTTTTAATTCCTTGTTAGAGCCAGTAGCAAGCCATGGGCTAGAGCTACTGGGAAATTGAAATGTGAGGTGATTTTTTCGGTTCATTGAAACTACCTGCAGTGTTGATAAATATGTAATTGAACCATAGTATTAAACTACAGTCGAGGATACCGTTAAATTTTTTAAAATGAGAATTTATTTTTACAAATTCTTTTTTAATATTTTACACAGATTAAATAAATGTCTCGAACTTCTGATCACTCTAATAAAGAGTACTTATGTTTTCCTCAAGTACAACTCCACGCTTTTCCTATAAGTACATAAAACATTAATCTCAACAAAAACTATTTAAGACAAGCATTGAAAGTTCAAGTAATTATAATAAATGTACTTCGGTGTTTGTCTTCCTCGAACACATGTCGATATGACGCTTTCACTTCATCATTGTTGTATCTTGTTTTGAAGGCGTTAAATTTAGATTCATCATCTACATCAAAGAGGTTAATTTTAAGTAAGAACAATTTACAACATTTGAAGCTATCGTACCGGTACGCTATCAGTACTGTACCGATACCGGTTTGGTACTAGTAACGTACTGGTACGGTAAAAGTATCGTACCGGTACTACACGATATTGTTGAAAATTCAGTGACCAAAAAATGTAGCGGTACACATACCGTACCGATACAATAATATCCAGCGTACCAGTACGCGTGAGAGTACTGTACCGGTACGGTAAGTTATCACTGAATTTCTATTGGCTAAAAGCTGTATCGGTACACATAGTGTATCGATCCGGTATTCTCACGCGTATTGGTACGCGAAGAATACCGTACCGATACACACGACGAATAACAAAATTGGGGGTTTCAAATCGGCCATTAATTTTGCGAATCAATAAAAAAAATGGCTTGCTGTAACTGATTTTGGGGTATTAGCAAAGGTGTTGGGGTTCTCAATTTTGAATTATAAGTCAATTAACATAATTTTGGTTAGGGTGATGATTAGGGTTTCAAAAATTGGGTATAAATTACCTAATTGCAATGAAGGATTAGGACTGACGGCGGCTGTTGACGACGGTGGTGGTGGTTGTCGTCGGCGGCAGCGGCAAAGGTTGTCGGCGACGACGACAGTTGGCGGTGGATGCGGCTGCAATTGGATTAATTTCAAAGCAAAAAACCTAAGATTTTTTATTTGGGATAGTTTATTTTGATTAATAATATTTAAAATAAATTTTAAACTAAAAAAATACTTTAATTAAATTACACTTTTAATTTTTTAAAAATTAAAATTACGAATTAAGTACTTTAGATTTAAAATTTTAATAAAAGTAATCTATCAGTGCTCATCGTTGCTCGACAAGCGCTATAGAATTTTCCTTTATAAAATCACATATTTAGTCCATATTATTTACTTATTAAATCAATTTGATCCTAATTAAAAAAATTAACCAACCAATCAGATGATGACACGTATCATTAAATCATGTGGTGAAATCACCACCTGGTTAAAGGAAAATTAAAGAAGAATCAAGAGTGACACTGGGGTGGTTTGAACCTAAGACCTCTAGGGTGAAGTTCAACGTGTTTACAATTGAGCCAAGCTGGCTCTTAGTGATATAATTTGCACACTTTAATATACATAAGTTGTACTGCAGTAAATGTTAAAGGAAAATTAAAGAAACAATGACATTGGGGTGATTTAAACCTGTGACAAAGAGGAAAAATTCTCACACCTTTACCACTGAGCCAAACTACTCTTAGTGATATAAATTGCACACTTTTATATACATATCTTATATTGCGGTAATTGATAGGAAAAAAAAGTAAGCATGGTTGAAAGGAGACTCGAACTTAGATCACTTGAGATATGTATAATCACACAAATATTCAATTTAATTTAAATCTGAAAATTATAAAATATTCGATTTAAAAGAAAAAAGAAATCGACTTCAAATATTCGAATATTTTTTCTTTTTCATATTTAAATTAAATTGAATATTTATTAAAATATTAAATATTTCGAATATTTTAAATATTGGAATACTTTTTAAATCAAATTTCTTTTCTTTTAAATATAATATTTTTAAATCGATTATTTAATATTTTAATAAATATTTGATTTAATTTAAATATGAAAAAGAAAAAATATTCGAATATTTTAAATTGAATATTTAATAATTTTCAAATTTAAATTAAATTGAATGTTTGTGTGATTATACACATCTCAAGTGATCTAAGTTCAAGTGATCACTAAGAGTAGTTTGACTTAGTGGTAAAGGTGTGAGAATTTTCCCTCTTTGTCCCAGGTTTAAACCACCACAATGTCATTCTTCTTTAATTTTCCTTAAACATTTACTGCAGTATAACATATATATATATATATATATATATATATATATATCAAAGTGTGCAAATTATATCACTAAGAGCTAACTTGGCTTAGTGGTAAACATGTTAAACTTCACCCTAGATGTCCCAAGTTCAAATCACCCCAATGTCATTCTTGATTCTTCTTTAATTTTCCTTTAACCACGTGGTCACCACCTGATTGGAGAGGGAAATATATTAAATATTAAATAAAATTTGAGTAAATTAATTCAATTTGGTGATGACACATGTTATCATCTGGATTAATTTTATTTAATTAAAATGGAATTATGATCAAATTGATTTAATAAGTAAATAATATGAACTAAATCCGTAATTTTACAAATTTTTGTTAACTGTCACGTTACCCCTCCGTCAGTGTTTTAACGACAGTGGTCAAAATAGATTGATTTAATAAGTTTGATGGTTTGATTGACGAGTTCAATAGTTTGGTGGTCAAAATAGGTACACCCTTCAGTGGTCACTGATGTAATTTACCCTTGAAATTTTTTTAGTTGGATGATTAATGTAATATTTTATGTTAGTATATTTTTAATTTTATCAAAATCAAAATATTTACTATTGATATAATGAATAATCTTCTCGTTCTCCTTAGATTCACTATTAAATATACTTTGTTACCATAAGATCAATATAATTTTTGGACCTTAAATCTGTACCAACAAGGCAATAATTTTAGGATTGAAAAGTGAAAAATGGAATTAATTTTGAGAGATCGAATATGGCAACGCATTTGTATTTTAGATCATTCCAAGAACTACGTTTCAAACATCATTATCCTTTTTGTTCGTTTGTTGCTCAAGGGCCATTCTCGTATGATTCGTGGCTCACATATCAAAACATACTTCCAATATTATTCTCATACATACAATTTTATATAATATTTAGGGTTTAAACTTATCAATTTTGCCCTTATGGGATCTGGTATATTTGAATCAATTTAGCTCTTGAATTAGTCGTATTGCATCACTGTTTACCTTTTGACTAACGGAAGTTAACGTTGACCGTTATGGTACTGATGTGGCAGTTTACGATGTTGACGTGGTAGTTTATGGTGACATGGCAGATGGGCAAAATTGATTTTTCAAGCGAGTTTGAGGGCAAAATTGATGTTCTGGTTGAGTGCAAAGGCAAAATTAATTTTTAGGGAAAAATATGAGTAAAATGCTAAAATATTAAAATAAAATAAAAAAATTTAAAAATAATTTATATTAATATATGACTAAAATAAAATAAAATAAATTAAATATATCTAAAAAAAATAAAAATTATAAAATTAAAATATCATAGGCTAATAAATTATAAATTATTCAATAATTAAAATTTTAAATATTTATAAAATATTAAAAAAATATAAAAATTTTCATAAAAAATTTTGGACATTTTTGGTTTTCTTTCTCTCCAGAAAAGGTATGGAAGAAAAAATCTTAAAATAAGGTTAATGCGATTCTCTTAACCGAACAAAAATCTTCTACCCTTTTTAGTGCTCATGCCTCTTAATACTAAAAAAGATTAAACTTTACACTCTAAGTCTAATTCCTAAATCACAAACCTTAAACCCTAAAATTTAAACCATTTACTGTATTATATTTATACATGTACTTTTATAATTCATACGCACTTTATTTTGATAAAATTTTTAATTAAGATTTAAGATTTAAGGTTTGCAATTTAGAGTTTAAAATTTTTAGGGTTTGAATTTTAAAAATTAGGATTAAAGGGTAGAATATATTTTTAAGTTTTGATTTTTGAATAATTTATAATTTAATAGCTTCAAATATTAAAATTTTATAGTTTTTACTTATTTTTAGATTTTTTTTAATTTTTGTTGTTTTAATATTTTCTTAAATTCGTATTTTTTACCTAAAAATCAATTTTGCCCTCGTACTCAACCAAAAAATTAATTTTGCCCCTCTTCCACGTCATCTTCACACATGGACTGCCTTGTCAGCATCGTAAATCGCCATATTAACATTGTAACGGTCAACGTTAGCTTTCGTCGGTCAAGGGGCAAACGGTGATGCAATTCGACTACTTTAGGGGCTAAATTGATGCGAAAATACCATAGGAACGAAATCGATAAATTGAGACTACTACAAGGGCAAAAGTGACCCTTTAACCTAATATTTATATAATTTAGATTTTTCTTCATTTGTTTTTTATAATAGATCTCTCCCCATTTATAAATTTAAAATATTAATTTTTTAATAGTTTAAAGGCGATTACAATGTAACATCTGTTCATTGATATTCTTAACCCTTTAACAATGAGTATATACTATATAAAAAAAAAGATTTGAACTCGTGTTTTATAGGACATCATCCGCTTTTAAATATGTTTAATCTTACTTCTTTATATATATATATATATATTTGGCAAGCATACTTCTTTATATATTTTATCCATAACAAATTCAACCAAATAAATACCGTTACAATACTAATTTCTAGATTTAAATCTTCCGGAGAATGTGGTCCTTGAAGAGTGCGGCCATCTCTTTCACAAATAACACTGAAATACTCGGGGACACTGGTCATACAAAGTCTGAAATGGAGTTTACTTAAACAGTCCACACAATTCTGCTCTTTCGAGCCGACCTCATCTCTTCACATAACAAGCCAATATGCATATGTATGCTCTTGCATCAGCAGCTGCCAAAATCATATGATCGTGACTCTGCTGTATTTATAACAGATTATGGCAACGTTGTGTTAACAATTCACTTTCAGCGTTCTTCTACTCGTGTTCCTATGGGTTCCATTTCCATATCCGATCAGCTTCATTTCGTGTTGTTCCCTTTCATGGCTCAGGGCCACTTGATCCCCATGGTCGACATCGGTCGAATGTTGGCACAGCGCGGTGTGATCGTCACTATAGTTACGACGCCACTTAATGCAGGCAGAGTTGAGAAATCGATTGCACGAGCGGTTGATTCGGGGCTCCCTATCCGTATACTGCAACTTGAGTTTCCCGGCAAAGAAGTAGGACTGCCGGATGGGGTTGAGAATATAGACATGCTATATTCGATGGAGGACTTCCACAAGTTCTTCGCCGCGGTAAACAAGATGGAAGATGCCGCGGAGCGATCATTCGAGGAGCTAACGCCACGCCCGGATTGTATTATTTCGGACATGAGCCTCTATTTTACCGGAAATATTGCTACCAAGTTTCAGGTTCCGAGGATATCATTCCATGGATTTTGTTGCTTCGCTCTTCTTTGTTCGCACATAGTAAACTCCTCCAAGATACTCGAGGAGGTAAAATCCGAATATGAATACTTCACGGTGCCAGGCTTGCCGGACAAGGTCGAGTTGACCGAAGTCCAGGTCCCGCTTATTCCTATTGAACCCTGGAAGGAAATCATGGAACCATTGCTTGAGGCTGACCGAGCATCATATGGGGTTGTCATAAATACTTTCGAAGATCTAGAACCGGCTTACGTCGAAGAGTATCGAAAGGTAAGGAAAGCTTGGTGTATTGGTCCAGTTTCCCTCAGCCACAAAGATGAGTTGGATAAGGCTGAAAGAGGCAACAAAGCTTCAATCGATGAGAACCAATGTCTGAAGTGGCTTGATTCTCAAGAACCCAACTCTGTCATCTATGCTTGCCTGGGGAGCATCAGCACTCTAAAGTCTCCGGAACTGATCGAGCTAGGCATGGGTTTGGAGGCATCGAATAAGCCATTCATTTGGGTTTTAAGAGGCAATAACACAACATCCAACCAAGTGGAGACATGGATCAAAGAAGATGGATTCTTGGAAAGAACAAAAGGAAGAGGGCTTGTAGCTATGGGATGGGCTCCCCAAGTACTCATTCTGTCACACCCGGCAATCGGAGGCTTCCTAACTCATTGCGGATGGAATTCAACGATCGAAGGCATTTCTGCCGGTCTTCCATTGATAACATTGCCCAACATCGCAGACCAGTTTTGCAACGAGAAGCTTGCGGTGCAAATACTGAGAATCGGAGTCAGCCTCGGGGCTGATAAACCTACCATGTTTGGAGATGAGAAATCTGCCTTCATGTTGAAGAAGGAAAACGTTGAAAGTGCAATACACCAATTAATGGACCAAGGAAACGAAGGAGTGCAGAGAAGAAAACGAGCGAAAGAATTTGGAGAGAAGGCAAACAAAGCTGTTGAAATTGGGGGATCTTCCTACTGTGGTATAACACAGTTAATCCAAGATATCATCCAACATTCTAAGAAAATGGTGGCAAACAACTAAGGAACCTGTGCAATTATTTTCTTACAATCAGTGTAAATCATAGCTTAATAGATGCTAATCTTCTACTACACTTGTCTACGGGCGAGTTATTATTTCAAATTCCAAGGTTTGTATGATATTTTGAAAATTTTAGGCGTAATGGCACCGTTGGCCCTTAAAGTATAAACTTTATATCAAGTTGGCCCCTAAAGAATTTTTCGGGACATTTTGCCCTGATCGGTGAATAATCGTCACACGAACTGTGCAAGCGTACATTGCCAATGCAAGTATAGTTAACACGTGGATCCTGTTCGATATCGATCCCACGAGGATAAGTATTTAGTCATACTATTATGTGCCCACAAACAATTCTGTAAATCGAAATATTGTGAGTGTAATGGTGGTTGTAATGAAGAAATAAAGTATTGCATGTAAGATCAATTGTGATAGCAAGAACAAACAATTATAAGAAGATAAAAGAAATATCAAGTGAAGATCTGTAAATCGAAATATACGATGGCTCATTTGCCAAATAAAAGGTTAAGCTCGCTTACTAACTTCCCTTCAATTCTGATCAACTGATGAAGCAAAGATGTAAATCAACCACAACTCTCGTTTTAAACTACAAATCCTCGAACAAGTGGATCAACTCTTGTTGTATCCTTATACAACTCTCATTGCAATGGCTTGTTAATCCAACTTGTCAATACATCTCTCAACGTCAGTGACGATGTTAAACACTTTCATGCAAACAAAGATCAGATCCAACAATTGAAATAAGAAGAAAAGTAATAAGATGATATTGAACTTAAAAACCAAGTTTAAACAAGTTCATACAAAGCTCAAAAGTTAAAGCATCATCGAATAACACAAGAAATATAATAACATCTTCAATAAACATCTATCTCTAGAAGAATTTAAAGAAGATAACACATATTCCTCATTATTCCAGCACTTGAATTCCAACTCAAAAGTGATCTAGCCAAGCTCCCAATCTAATTTGCAATCCAAGCTATACCCTGGAATAAGATGAAACGATTGCATAAGTTTTCACTTAGTGAGGTAGACTAAAATAGCCTAAAGTAACAACAACCAATCAAATTTTCCTTTTCATCAATTCCATTGGTCAGACATATCAAATAAAACCAATTGGAAATAGGCATAGTTACCAAGAATTTTTGTGCAAAGGATTATCACATGATCAATTGAATACCAAGTTCAATTAGATTCTTCTTAAAATCTCAAAGATGGTTTTAGGCCAAAACATACATATATTACTTGTTATGCAAGTTAATTCAATACTTTATCCACTAATCATGTATATACATTTAATCATTCAAAACAATCCAAGTCATGTTCATTTTCATTCAAAATAATCCATTAATCTTGTATATACATTTAATCATTCAAACAATCTATTAATCTTGTATATACATTTAATCATTCAAAACAGTCCAAGTCATGTTCATTTTCATTCAAAATAGCCCATTAATCCAAGATTAATTAATCAACTAAGTCATACTAACATATTTACTTATTAAACGAGTTATCACAACTTTTCATTACTTTAACCTATAGTCTCATGACTTTTTATTAACATGTCATTGGAATCGAATTTCAGCTTAGGTACACGAATCCCCAACTAACTGTCGCCCATAAAATGGCACTCGTAGTACAGGTTAATCCCTCATATTGTCACCAAGTGACCACAAAACTTCCCTTCTACTGTCGCCAAATAAAGACCGTAGTCCACCCTAAATACGAGCTCTATGAACTATATGGCATGCCAACTATACCTAAGACTGACTCGAGACCAAAGCTTTAACATTTATCATCTTTATTAGCACAAAATGAGCATAACTCCATATCATTGTAACACCCAAGTTTTGAGGTCAGGAGTTGAGTGTGTGAGTCGGGTTCGAGTCGTTGGGCTCGTTTTAATTAAATGGGCTTTGCTTTAAAAATTCAAGTGGGCTTGATTTTCACTAATGGCAAAAGTGTGATTTTTAAATAAGGGTAAAAAGGTACTTTTCAAATTAAAATTAAAAGATGATGAAAAGGGGGTTTTATTTCAAAAGTGCTCATCTTCCTCCTTGGTTCTCTTTCAGGTCAAAACCTCCCCAAACCCATTGTCACCGTTCCATTAATTTCCTTCACCATTACAAGTGATTTCAACGAGGTAAGCACATTTTTGACTTCTCCTCTCTATTCTGAACACATTCATGGTTTTAGTTTTTGGTAAACACCATTGTTGAGATTTTCGAGTTTTCAAAGTTTTGAAGAAAAGGATGAAACTTTAATGGCTTATCGATTTGCTTTTCATTTGTAGAGTTAAGATATGATCTAATCTTGCCCTAAGGTACATTATATCTCGAAATGGTGGGTTTTTATAAAAAAATCTCGAAATGGGTTTTCATGGGTATTTTAAAAGGATGAAAATATGGGTTTTTGAGGTAGTTTGGTGTTGGGGAGTGGGGCTGATGTTATAGCAATGCTAGAGGGTTGTTTTGAAGGTGTTTAGTGGTGTTTTGAGTGTTGGAATCATTGGTTTTCTGCTGGGTTGTTGGGGAGTACGAAAATGGGCATTTTTGGTGTTGGCTTTGGTTTGAAATTGTAAGAATTTGGCTTGTGGTTGTAGTTTGGGGTTATGACAGTGTTTCATGATGTTTTGGTTGAGTAATGAGTTGTTTTTGATTTGTTAGAATCAAGGGGAACCGTTGGAGGAGCTTCGGGCACGATTTCGGAAGGTGTGGAGGCTTGATTAAGCTTTTCTCGGTTTGCTTAAGGAAGTGTGGTGAGTGGAATCATTTAAAATGGTTTAAATTGGTTCAAGTGTATGGTTGTGGTGTTGGATTGTGCTTGGTAGGCCAATCCAAGGTAGAGGTTAAGTTGGTAGCTTAATCTCTTGCGTGTTTTATGAGTTTTGCTTAATATGCATGATGTAGGCTTGTAAAGCATGTGTTGGTTATGTATGTTGTTATACACATTGATGTATGTGGTGTTTGATATGTTGAAATGTATGATGGATTATCAAGGTGTGACTTGAAAGTATGATTGACACTAGTTAATTACTGGGTATAAATGATCGATCATTAGGATGAGAGTGTGCACACGGTTGAGTCAAATTCGCGCGTGGCCTTAGTGACGTATAGTCATCAAGGTGGAGTACGGTGATGTAATATTCTACCGGAAATTATATATTATTACGTGATGATGAGTGGAATCTCATCCGTAGGGCATGTGATGATGCGTGTAATCCCATCCATGTAAGGACCGGTGATGAGTGTAATCCCACCGAAGGTAATGCTATTGTTGAGTACGTTGGGGGTGAGAATCCCAACGGAAGTTATCCGCATATCCGAGTAAGCTAATAGTTGCCAATATACTTGTTCATGTGTGGTTGTTGTTAAGATAATTCTTATATCTTGTTGAGCATAACATGAGGTAAGATGCCATGTTCATGCATTCTCGTGATGTTAGCTATGTTGCTATGTTGGTGCATATGTATGCTCGTGAATGTCTTAAGGATGATATGCTTGAACCCTGCATTGTCGTTGTTTTTGTTTTCGAGCTCCCTGACTAAGCTTCTAGCTTACGCTCTCAATTTCGACAATGCATATCATTAGCGTGGAGTTAGCAAGGAGCAAGGAAAAAAGGGGCTTCCAAGCTTATAGTAGTTGCTCAAGTATGGTTTAGTAAATAATGTGGTAGTTTAGCAATGGGGATGCTATGTGTTTTTTATGAGCGTTGTTAGACTCATATGTGTTGGTTTTGTTGTTAATGCCTTGATGTGGATTTGTAAACCATGTTTATGTTGATGCCTAAATGTTTCATGTTTGAAGGCTTACATCTATGTTCCATGAATGTTTATGTGTTTTGTTTAAAGGCATGTAAACCTTGCTATGCAATGTATTTTGGTGAATGCTTGACTCCTTATATGAATGGCCTTTACATGTATGTTAAGTGTTTGAACATGCTTGTAGTAGGTGTATGCCTTTAGAGTTTGTGTATGCATGTTGTATCTTGCTTCTTGAGGTTTTGGGGTCGTTGGGAACATTTTGAGATGATTCAAACTGATTTTAGAAACACACGGACTGCAGGCGTTTCGGAACGCGTGAGGTGGTTTCGAAACATGTGTGGTTCCAGGGATACCCGTATCGGAACGCGTTTCGGTACGGTTTGAAACTATGAGCCCCTGTTCCGATACGCGTACCGAAACAGTTTTGCTACTGTGAAGGCTTGTTCCGGAACGTGTTTCAGAACGCTTAGGGGAAAGGGACCTTGTACCGAAACGAGGTGGGCCGTATCGATACGGCTGATTTGGCTTTAAAAACTGGGGCTCGTGTATCGAAACGGGCAAGCCTATTTCGAAACACATGCATGTAATTTGGGCTTTTGGCATCTTTAAAGGTCCTCAAGTGTTGGTCTTGGGTCATGTTTGTTGTAAGCATTCATGTGAGCCTTGTTTGTAGTCGTTTATGTATGGTTTGGTCACGTATGCAAGAAATCGAACTAACTTGACACTTGGTAAATTTAAATTAACTTACGTTCCGTCTGCGTAGTCTTGACCTTGTTTTTCCACTGTAGTTTCACACATAGGATTAAACGATTCATCTAGACAAGATAATTAAAGAAAAATTTTCTAGGGTTACTAACCGAGGTGGGGCCTTAACGGGTTTCACATCGGTTTTCCCCATGTAACCTACTTGGACTGGTCAGTCGTCCAGACCAGGACGAGAGGGTTACATTTGTTGGTATCAGAGCCTGAGGTTTATGAGACCTCGGGTAGGTAAGTGAGGTAAGTTTGAAGTGTTATGTTGTTGCTATGTCTTTGTAACCCCCTTAGCCTGGCCTAGACGCTTGAACCGAAATACGAAGATTGCACGGGGAAAACCAAAGTCAACCTGAAAGTCAACCTTGATTAACGACCCTTTTTTATTTTAATATTGTCTAGATGCACATTAAGCCTATGTGAATACTCGCGAATCATGGAAGAGAAAGACACAGCGATCGATAAACATTTAGGGACTCAATTGCACAAATTACGCATTTAGGGACCAAAGTGTAATTTTTAGAAATTATAAGGACTTTGCAGATTTTAGGTTTACCAATATGTAATTAATCATGTTACATGCTCCTCTGTCCAATTTCAGCTTGAAAAGGCATTCCGAGCTCAAGCAATCGCATCCACAACATTCATGACTAAAATGTAAAGCATGAAAACATCAAACAATTCAAAACAATAACCAACGATCAACTGTATCGAAACACCCACCATTCGTACCGAAACGCCCGTATCGAAACGATGTTGACCGTTTCGGTACTCCGGTATGTTCCGAGACCGGTATCGAAACATGCTTCACTAGTAGCCAAACTGTTTCGAAGCAGCTTCATCCGTTCTGAACCACTATGGCCATTACAGGCCCCCGTTTCGGAACAGGTGAGAAGGTTTCGATACACTTTGCCTAGTGACAACAGAAATTGCTGGTTTTTCACCATTTAAACCAATCAAACATGCCTCAAAGAGTAACAAATCATACCGGCAACTCATTTTGACACTAAGGAACATATTTATGACCCTTATACTAGAGCATGGCATCAATCACCAAAACACACAATCTAAAGGCATGCTTCCTAGTCACAAATCCAAATACGAGCTCTCAAACCTCAAACCAACCAAAAGGACCATTTACAACTCATAAATGCCAACACAAACATGCCACAAACTTAGGGAGTTCAAACACATCTCCCAAAAACAACCTTGAAGTCCCATTGCCAAATATCAAAACTAAAGTGTGTAAAAACATCACCATACATGAGCTTTGCACTTCCTTGGATGTTCTTAACCTTCTCGCTGCCTAAAGACACTTCAATTATCTGCATTATTGGTAAAAGAGAGCGTAAGCACAATTTCTTAGTGAGGCGTGCTCTAAAGGAAACTAACACAATAATGCATTATTCAAACACTTTAACAAAAGCCTTTTTCTACATCATGTTCATTCTATCTCATGCTTGAAAACCATTTCAAAGCAACTTCTCATTGAAAACACATGTACCTCAATTCTATCTCATGCATTTAAACCAAAGCAAATCTCATGGCAAAGCCATACTCATGCTTGTAAAACCAAAGCATTTCATATACAAATCACATATGCATTTCTCATAAAATAAATCATCTCATCAAAGGTACATGTGAATCAAAAGCATTTTCATATATTATATTGGCATTTCACATCTCATTATTACTCGGATATGCGGACAACATTCTCAAACCACTAGACGCTTCCGGTGGAATCTCACATCACCGTACTCACTTGTCTGGTAATATAATTTCCCGTGGAATCTCGCATCACCGTACTCACATGGCGGAATCTCTCATCGCCAAAAAGCTTAGGTATTTAACCATGTCCTACCCGATGGAATGCCCATCATCGGTTCTCTCCCATTGGATTAAACCAAAGAGCACGTACGAATTTTTAGTTTATAGTCCACTCTCATCCTATTGACCGATCAATTATATCCGATAAGTATCTCAACATCTATGCCAATATATTATGTCAAAACATCCCTACTGTTTTTCATACAACATTTCTCAAATCATTCTCATCTCATTTCAAAACCATAACATTTGTCATGCTTAAACACAAGAGCTCTAAACTCATCTATGCAACATGTTATTTAATGAAATCATCTCAAGCATCATCTCATGCTATAAATCATGCATAAAAACAATATGAATTTATCTATCTCAAACCATGAGCATGTAAAAGCATTTTAGGGGCAACCACCACATATAAGAGAGCAATCTAGCCAATACTTACTTCCGGACTTAGGAAGGTGTTTCAAACCTTTCCTAAATCCCCAATCCTTTTTCTTGTCCCTCAAGAACTTCTAAACCATTCGCACTCACAGATTACGTTTCGCTTGCTCACCGAAACATTATCTAGGCTCCCAGATTAGCACTAAAGGCGTCCGAAGATGTCTCCCCTGTTTATAACACATAAGTGCAGAGGATTAATGCATCATCATGCATTGAAATCATCAACCACACACCTAAACTCGTTGTTCTACTCAAGCACCTTAGTTCAGCTACCAAACACAACCGAAATCATCTCCAAACTCTTCCAAAACAAAGCCCGACCAAGATCTACCACTTCTAATCATTTCTAAACATCAACCAACATAAAAAATCACCACAAACTCGTCGTTATACATCCAGCTATGACAGAACACCAAAACCACCCCAAAAACCACCATTCTAGAATACAAAACTTAGGAATCCAAGCCTATTCGGAATTTGTTTGATAAAACCTCATTTATAACATTAATTAACATCCAAAATACATTAGAAAACAACCTCAAAACATATTCTAACCATCAACCACGAAAATCATCAAGATCTCTCCAAAAACCTTGAGTTTTAATACAATTTCATGTTTCTAACATTAAAGCAACTCAAAAATCATTAACAAAGAACTGATAACTTGGGAATTTCAGTAAAGAACTGATCATTAGAGGAGAAGGACGAAGCTTACCTCTAATGGCTGATTTCTCCTTGAATTGGGCAAGTTTTCTTGAAAATCCAATGTAAAAACAAGAGGATTTGATGAGGAAAAGATTAGGAATCAAAAGGACATTGAAATCTCATCAAAAGGAGTGAAAATCAAAGGATTATTGCTGGAGGAAATGTGTTTGGCTGAAAAGAAATTGAGAGAAAATGAAATGAGAGAAAATTGATGAAAGGTAGTTGTGAAAAGTCAAAGATAGTTTTCCTTTTAATTAATCTTTATTTCCTTTAATTAAAACATTAATAAAATCACCCAAATTAAGAAGAAATCTGATTAAAAACATTTTGGTAGAATTAGCTCCTTAAAGATTCAAAGTTTCAATCCTTTACAAAACAGTCACTATTTAACTTTTGCAAAAACTGCGATTTGGTCACTACACCGAAATGTAGAATTTCCAAACCTTATTTTGTAAAATTGATTTCACCATAATCATTCATATATTAAATGAGGGGGTTTAGATATTTTTCCATATTTTTAAAGCATCCCGAACTAGGTGTTCCCTAAACCTCCCTTTAAGATTTGAACCGTTCCCAACCGGTCCGATTCGAACTTTAAAACATCTAGGCCCAAATTTGGGGTGTTACAACTCTCCCCCTCTTAAGAAATTTTGTCCTCGAAATTTACCTGGAGGAAAAAGGTAAGGAAATTGCTTCTTCATGTCTTCCTTTCTTTCCATCGTGGCTTACTCAACACCACTATGTCTCCACAACACCTTAACCAGCTCAATGGTCTTACCACGGAGAACCTTACTGTCCGAATCCATAATCTCAACAGGTTCCTCATCATATGTCAAATCTGGATTCAACTCAACTTCCTTCACAGGCATAACATGCGAAGGATCCGATCTATATCTCCGAAGCATGGATACATGAAACACATTATGTATCTTTTCTAACTCTTGAGGTAGCCCCAGCTTATAAGCAACAGGACCCACACGTTCTATCACCTCGTATGGTCCAATGTATCTTGGGCTCAACTTGCTCTTCCGACCAAATCTCATCACCTTCTTCCAAGGTGAAACTTTCAATAACACACGGTCACCCACCGCAAATTCTATTTCCTTACACTTCAAATCCGCGTAAGACTTTTGCCGATCAGGCGCTGCCTTCAACCGTTCACAAATGAGTTTCACCTTCTTGGTGGTTCCTTTCAACAGAGCCGGCATCGAGACCGACTTTTGTCCCGTTTCAGCCCATCAAAGAGGAGTTCTGCACTTCCTCCCGTACAAAGCTTCATAAGGTGTCATTTGAATACTTGCCTGGTAACTATTATTATAAGCAAACTCCACCAAAGGCAAGTGCTTCTCTCAAGAACCTTGAAACTCAATAACACATCACCTTAACATAGCTTCAAGCACTTGGATAACACGCTCCGACTGTCCATCCGTCTGCGGATGATAAGAAGTACTGAAATTTAGCCGCGTACCCAATGCTTGATGTAAACACTCCCAAAGCCTTGCGGTGAACCTCGGATCTCTATCCGACACTATAGATTTTGGCACGCCATGCAAACGCACAATCTCAACAATGTACATCTCTGCAAGCTTATCCAAGGTGTACGTAGTATGCACAGGTAAGAAATATACATACTTCGTCAGATGATCCACAATCACCCAAACAAAATTCTTCTTTGATGGGGATAGAGGTAAACCAGACACAAAGTCCATGGTGATCCTCTCCCATTTCCATTCAGGGATCCTTAATTGCTGCAACAACCCTGAAGGAAACTGGTGTCCAACCTTAACATGCTGACAAACCATACACTTACTCACATACTCCGCGACATCCTTCCTCAAACCCACCCAATAGTACTCATCCTTCAGATCACTGTACATTTTTATACTACCAGGGTGTATAGCAAACGGTCTACTGTGAGCTTCGGTCAGAATAGCGCGCCACAACTCAACATCATTCGGCACCACTATCCGACTCCCAAAACATAGAACACCGTCATCATTAAAACAGAAATCCGTTGGCCTATCCTCAGCAATATCCTGAACATGTAGCACCAAGGAATCATCCAACAATTGCTTATCCTTTATCAACTGAACTAGAGATGGTTTCACTTGCAACTCAGCAACAAGACCACCATCTCGCGATATGCTCAAGCTAGCAAACATCGCTCTTAACTCTACCGCCACTTTCCTGATCAAAGCATCAACCACAACATTGGCCTTCCCCGGATGATACTCGATCGATAGATCGTAATCCTTAAGCAACTCCACCCATCGCCGTAGCCTAAGATTCAACTCTTTCTGAGACATCAAATACTTCAAACTCTTGTGATTCATGTACACAATACACTTCTCACCATAAAGATAATGTCACCAGATCTTTAGAGCAAAAACCACTGCAGCCAACTCCATATCATGCGTAGGATAATTGCGCTCATGCACTTTCAGCTGTCGCGATGCATAAGCCACCACCTTACCTTCTTGCATCAACACACACCCCAAACCAACATAGGATGCGTCACTATACACCACAAACTCTTTCCCTGATTCAGGTTGAACCAAGATAGGAGCTTGCATCAAAGCTACTTTAAGCTTCTAAAAATCTTGTTGTCTCGCTTCTGTCCACTCATACTTAACATCCTTTTGCAACAACTTCGTCAAAGGGGCAGCAATCTTAGAAAATCCATCCACAAACCTTCAGTAGTATCCTGCTAACCCAAGAAAACTACGGACTTCATGAACAGACTTATGAGGCTTCCAATTCATCAACGCCTCAACCTTCTGGGGATCAACTTGAATCCCTTCAGCTGAAACCACATGACCAAGGAAAACAACTTCCTTTAGCCAAAACTCACATTTGCTCAGCTTAGCATAAAGCTGATTTTCCAACAGCACTTGCAAAACAATCCTCAAATGACCTTCATGCTCCTCCTCAGTACGAGAGTACACAAGGATATCGACGATGAACACCACAACGAACTTGTCCAAGAATTCATGGAACACCCTATTTATCATGTCCATGAAAGCAGCAGGAGCATTTGTCAGCCCAAACGACATCACAAGGAATTCATAATGCCCATACCTCGTTCTAAAGGCTGTTTTCGGCACATCCACATCCTTCACTTTTAACTGATAATACCCTGACCTCAGATCAATCTTTGCAAACACAACCGCTCCCCGAAACTGATCAAAAAGATCATCAATCCTTGGCAAAGGATACTTGTTCTTGACGGTCAACTTATTCAACTAACGATAATCGATGCACATTCTCATCGTGCCATCTTTCTTTTTAACAAACAAGACCGGTGCACTCCAAGGTGACACACTAGGCTGAATGAAGCCACGATCAAGTATATCCTAGAGTTGCGTCTTCAACTCGTTCAACTCTTTGGGTGCCATGCGATAGGGAGCAATGGACACCGGAGTTGTGTTCTCATACAACTCAATTCCAAACTCAACCTCTCGACTAGGCGGCAAACCAGGTAATTCCTCCGGAAACACTCCAGGGAACTCACACACAGTCCTTATATCCTGAACGCGCACCTCATTTGAACTAGGATTCATAACAAAGGCTAGATAAGCCCCATATCCTTGACGCAACATCTGGCTTGCTTCAAGCATCGACACCACATTGGCAAGAAATTCACATTTTCTCCCACCATCACCACCTCATAATCATCCGCAAGTTTCAACGAAACTCGCTTGCTTTCGAAATCCAAAACGGCTCTATGCTTAACAAGCCAATCCATTCCAAGGATTACATCGAAACTATAAAATGGTAATTCCATAAGATCAACAAGAAAAACATGATCTTGTACCTTCAAGGGGCATCTCCTATACAAGTTTCTTGTTACAACCGTTTCACCAAAGGAACTTGTCACACACATACCAACATCCAAAGACTCAACAAGCAAACCAAGCATTTGAGCATGTTTACGCAATATGTACGAGTGTGTAGGTCCAGAATCAATCAAAGAAAGTAATTACAAGGATTGCAAAGTAAAGGTATATGCGATCACGTCCGTGTCATTCCTTTCTTCACGATGGGCATACACTCGAGCCTAACCACCACCCTCAGGTTAGACAGCCACCACATGGTCTACATTCCTTCCACCCTCATCTCTACGCTGAAAATTACCACGTCCGCGCCCACGACCTCTCTGTGGCTCAGCTGCTCTCACCGGAGCCTGTCCCTCTCTCAGTGGCTGAGGACAATCTTTCTTCATATGCCCTCAGTTTCCACAATTCCATCATGTCCCAAGGTTACCCCAACACTCACCAGCGTGTCTCCTACCACACCGGTTACACTTAGGAGTCCTCAAGAAGGCATTAGGTCCTTGCTGACCTCTACTAGGGTTACCACCCCCGCGTCTAGCACCATAGTGCGACTTTCTATCCTTATGCCTCTTGTTGCGATCTCTACCATAATCGTGTTCTGCAACTTGCTTTCCCGAGCTAGATCCACCTGCTCGGCTCGCCAAACCAAGATTCAATTCAATGTCCTTGGCTCTAGTGACCAAGACATCAAAATTTGTGTAATCAACTGCAAGCATATAGGTTCTCACATCCGCCACTAGCCCGTAACGGAATCGTTCACACCTTTCCTCTCGCTAGAAATTAGCTCAGGTGCATACTGGCTAAGGCGAACAAACTGAATCTCATATTCAGCCACAAACATGTTACCTTGGACAAGAGACATAAACTCCCTCTTCTTCTCATCGAGGTAGCGAACTCCCAGATATTTCTGCTTGAACGCATTCAAGAAGAATGTCCAAGTTACCTCATCATCCTCCATTCCAAAGATAGTGGTCGTCCACCACGTATATGCATCACCATGCAGTACTGACACAATGCATCCCAACTTCTGGACATTGTTGCAGTTCAACTGTTAAAGAATCCTCTTGGTACTTTCCAACCAAGACTCAGAATCTTCTGGTGTTAAACCTCTAAACTCAGTCCCTCCTAGACTGTAGAGACGCTCCAACGACAATCTCACATTAGCACCATCCTGAGGTGCAGCTCCATGAGCTCCAGCTACTGCTGCCTGGAAAGCTCCAGCAATAGCATGTATCAGCACGGTCATATAAGGAGCAGCTTGCCCATGAACTCCCTCGGGTCTAGCAACCCCAACACCAACTCCACCAACACCAGCTCCACCACCACCAAGGGCAGGAGGAGGTAAATCCTCAGCATTCTCTACATTCTCATTCTAATCCATAGATCTAGTATTGATTCTCAGCTCTCTACGTGGCCCCATAGTAAAAACAATGCACTGACAAAAATGCAACAAACACAATTAGGCATAATAAAGTAAGTAATCCAAGTACTCAAGCTCATTTTTGAAACCATTTCTTCTCATTAGAAATGATATGGCAATGGGATCCCCAACCACACCCCAAACAAAGCATAACATCAATCATTTCAATTGAATCAGACATCACTATTCATACCCCATACTTTCACTGAAATGTCACAATCACACATAATCACATACAAAAACCACATACCAAGCCCCAATTATTCGATAACCTAGCTCTGATACCAACAAATGTAACCCCTTTAGCTCGGCCTAGACGCTTGACTCGAACAACAAAGATTACACAGGGAAAACCAAAGTCAACCCAAAAGTCAACCTTGATTAACGACCCTTTTTTTATTTTCATCTTGTCTAGATGCACATTAAGCCTATGTGAATACTCACGAATCATGGAAGAGAAATGCACAACGATCGGAAGACATTTAGGGACTCAATTGCACAAATTACGCGTTTAGGGACCAAAGTGTAATTTCTAGAAATTATAAGGACTTTGCAGATTTTAGGTTTTCCATTATGTAATTAATCATGTTACATGCTCCTCTGTCAAATTTCAGCTTGAAAAGGCATTCCGAGCTCAAGCAATCACATCCATAACATTCAGGACTAAAATGTAAAACATGAAAACATCAAACAATTCAAAACAATATCCAACGGTCAACTATATCGGAACACCCACCCTTCGTACTGAAATGCCCGTATCGAAATGATGTTGACCGTTTCGGTACTCGGGTATGTTCCAAGACCGGTATGAAATAAGCTTCACCAGTAGCCAAACTGTTTCGAAACAGCTTTATCCGTTCCGAACCACTATGACCATTACAGGCCCCCGTTTCAGAACAGGTGAGGGTGTTTCGATACACTTTGCCCCGTGACAGCAAATTTTTTTGGTTTTTCGCCTTTTAAACCAATCAAACATGCCTCAAAGTGTAACAAATCATACCATCAACTCATTTTGACACTAAGGAACATATTTATGACCCTTATACTAGAACATGGGATCAATCACCAAAACACACAATCTAAAGGCATGCTTCCTAGTCACAAATCCAAATACGAGCTCTCAAACCTCAAACCAACCAAAAGGACCATTTACAACTCATAAATGCCAACAAAAACATGCCACAAACTTAGGGAGTTCAAACGTATCTCCCAAAAACAACCTTGAAGTCCCATTGCCAAATATCAAAACTAAAGTATGTAAAAACATCACCATACATGAGCTTTGCACTTCCTTGGATTTTCTTAACCTTCTCGCTGCCCAAAAACACTTCAATTATCTGCATTATTGGTAAAAGAGAGCGTAAGCACAATTTCTTAATGAGGCATGCTCTAAAGGAAACCAACACAATAATGCATTATTCAAACACTTTCTCAAAAGCCTTTTTCTACAACATGCTCATTCTATCTCATGCTTGAAAATCATTTCAAAGCAACTTCTCATTGAAAACACATGTACCTCAATTCTATCTCATGCATTTAAACCAATGCAAATCTCATGGCAAAGCCATACTCATGCTTGTAACACCAAAGCATTTCATATACAAATCTCATATGCATTTCTTATAGCATAAATAATCTCATCAAAGGTACATGTGAATCAAAAGCATTTTCATATATTATATTGGTATTTCACATCTCATTATTACTCGAATATGCGAACAACATTCTCAAACCACTAGACGCTTCCGGTGGAATCTCACATCATCGTACTCACTTGTCTAGTAACATAATTTCTGGGGGAATCTCACATCACCGTACTCACATGGCGGAATCTCTCATCGCCACAAAGCTTGGGTGTTTCACCAAGTCCTACCCGATGGAATGCCCATCATCGGTTCTCCCCGTTGGATTAAACCAAAGAGCACGTACGAATTTTTAGTTTATAGTGCACTCTCATCCTATTGATCGATCAATTATATCCGGTAAGTATCTCAACATCTATGCCAATATATTATGTCAAAACATCATCTCACCTACTGTTTTTCATGCAACATTTCTCAAATCATTCTCATCTCATTTCAAAACCATAACATTTGTCATGCTTAAAAACAAGAGCTCAAAACTCATCTATGCAACATGTTATTTAATGAAATCATCTCAAGCATAATCTCATGCTATAAATCATGCATAAAAACAATAAGAATTTATCTATCTCAAACCATGAGCATGTAAAAGCATTTTTGGGGCAACCACCACATATAAGAGAGCAATCTAGCCAATACTTACTTCCGGACTTAGGAAGGTGTTTCAAACCTTTCCTAAATCCCCAAACCTTGTTTCTTGTCCCTCAAGGACTTGTAAACCATTCGCACTCACAGATTACGTTTCGCTTGCTCGCCGAAACACTATCTAGGCTCCCAGATTAGCACCAAAGGCGTCCAAAGATATCTCCCCTGTTTATAACACATAAGAGCAGAGGATTAATGCATTATCATGCATTGAAATCATCAACCACACATCTAAACTCGTTGTTCTACTCAAGCACCTCATTTCGGCTACCAAACACAACCGAAATCATCTCCAAACTATTCCAAAACAAAGCTCGGCCAAGATCTACCACTTCTAATCATTTCTAGACATCAACCAACATAAAAAATCACCACAAACTCGTCGTTATACCTCCAGCTATGACAAAACACAAAAACCACCCCAAAAACCACCATTCTAGAATACAAAACTTAGGAATCCAAGCCTATTCGGGATTTTTTTGATTAAACCTCATTTATAACATTAATTAACATCAAAAATACATTACAAAACAACCTCAAAACATATTCTAACCATCAACCACTAAAATCATCAAGTTCTCTCAAAAAACCTTGAGTTTTAATACAATTTCATGTTTCTAACATTAAAGCAACTCAAAAATCATTAACAAAGAATTGATAACTTGGGAATTTCAGTAAAGAACTTATCATTAGAGGAGAAGGACGAAGCTTACCTCTAATGGCTGATTTCTCCTTGAATTGGGCAAGTTTTCTTGAAAATCCAATGTAAAAACAAGAGGATTTGATGAGGAAAAGATTAGGAATCAAAAGGAGATTGAAATCTCATCAAAAGGAGTGAAAATCAAAGGATAATTGCTGGAGGAAATGTGCTTGGCTGAAAAGAAATTGAGAGAAAATGAAATGAGAGAAAATTGATGAAAGGTAGTTATGAAAAGTCAAAGATAGTTTTCCTTTTAATTAATCTTTATTTCCTTTAATTAAAACATTAATAAAATCACCCAAATTAAGAAGAAATCTGATTAAAAACATTTTTGTAGAATTAGCTCCTTAAAGATTCAAAGTTTCAATCATTTACAAAACAGTCACTATTTAACTTTTGCAAACACTACGATTTGGTCACTACACCGAAATGTAGTATTTCCAAACCTTATTTTGTAAAATTGCATTCACCATAATCATTCATATATTAAATGAGGAATTTTAGATATTTTTCCATATTTTTAAAGCATCCCGAACTAGGTGTTCCCTAAACCTCCCTTTAAGATTCGAACCGTTCCCGACCGGTCCGATTCAAACTCTAAAACATCTAGGCCCAAATTTGGGGTGTTACAACTCTCCCCCTCTTAAGAAATTTCGTCCTCGATATTTACCTGGAAGAAAAAGGTAAGGAAATTGCTTCTTCATGTCTTCCTTTCATTCCAACGTGGCTTACTCAACACCACGATGTCTCCACAACACCTTAACCAACTCAATGGTCTTACCACGAAGAACCTTACTGTCCGAATCCATAATCTCAACAGGTTCCTCATCATATGTCAAATCTGGATTCAACTCAACTTCCTCCACAGGCATAACATGCGAAGGATCTTATCTATATCTCCGAAGCATGGATACATGAAACACATTATGTATCTTTTCTAACTCTTGAGGTAGCCCCAGCTTATAAGCAACAGGACCCACACGTTCTATCACCTCGTATGGTCCAATGTATCTTTGGCTCAACTTGCTCTTCCAACCAAATCTCATCACATTCTTCCAAGGTGAAACTTTCAAGAACACATAGTCACCCACCGCAAATTCTATCTCCTTACGCTTCAAATCCGCGTAAGACTTTTGCCGACCAGACGCTGCCTTCAACCGCTCACAAATGAGCTTCAACTTCTTGGTGGTTCCTTTCAACAGAGCCGGCATCGAGACCAACTTTTGTCCCGTTTCAGCCCATCAAAGAGGAGTTCTGCACTTCCTCCCGTACAAAGCTTCATAAGTTGTCATTTGAATACTTGCCTGGTAACTATTATTATAAGCAAACTCCACCAAAGGCAAGTGCGTCTCCCAAGAACCTTGAAACTCAATAACACATCACCTTAACATATCTTCAAGCACTTGGATAACACGCTCCGACTGTCCATCCGTCTGCGGATGATAAGAAGTACTGAAATTCAGCCGCGTACCCAATGTTTGATGTAAACACTCCCAAAACCTTGCGGTGAACCTCGGATCTCTATCCGATACTATAGATTTTGGCACGCCATGCAAACGCACAATCTCAACAATGTACATCTCTGCAAGCTTATCCAAGGTGTATGTAGTATGCACAGGTAAGAAATATACATACTTCGTCAGACGATCCACAATCACCCAAACAAAATTCTTCTTTGATGGCGATAGAGGCAAACCAGACACAAAGTCCATGGTGATCCTCTCCCATTTCCATTCAGGGATCCTTAATTGCTGCAACAACCCTGAAGGAAACTGGTGTCTAGCCTTAACACGCTGACAAACCATACACTTGCTCACATACTCTGCGACATCCTTCCTCAAACCCACCCAATAGTACTCATCCTTCAGATCACTGTACATTTTTATACTACCAGGGTGTATAGCAAACGGACTACTATGAGCTTCGATCAAAATAGCGCGCCTCAACTCAACATCATTCGGCACCACTATCCGACTCCCAAAACATAGAACACCATCATCATTAAAACAGAAATCCGTTGGCCTATCCTCAGCAATATCCTGAACATGTGGCACCAAGGAATCATCCAACAACTGCTTATCCTTTATCAACTGAACTAGAGATGGTTTCACTTGCAACTCAGCAACAAGACCACCATCTCGCGATATGCTCAAGCTAGCAAACATCGCTCTTAACTCTACCGCCACTTTCCTGCTCAAAGCATCGACCACAACATTGCCTTCCCCGGATGATACTCGATCGATAAATCGTAATCCTTAAGCAACTCCACCCATCGTCGTAGCCTAAGATTCAACTTTTTCTGAGACATCAAATACTCCAAACTCTTGTGATCCGTGCACACAGTACACTTCTCACCATAAAGATAATGTCTCCAGATCTTTAGAGAAAAAACCACTGCAGCCAACTCAATATCATGCGTAGGATAATTGCGCTCATGCACTTTCAGCTGTCGCGATGCATAAGCCACCACATTACCTTCTTGCATCAACACACACCCCAAACCAACATAGGATGCGTCACTATACACCACAAACTCTTTCCCTGATTCAGGTTGAACCAAGATAGGAGCTTGCATCAAAGCTGCTTTAAGCTTCTCAAAATCTTGTTGTCTCGCTTTCGTCCACTCATACTTAACATCCTTTTGCAACAACTTCGTCAAAGGGGCATGAATCTTAGAAAATCCGTCCACAAACCTCCGGTAGTATCCTGCTAACCCAAGAAAACTACGGACTTCATGAACAGACTTAGGAGGCTTCCAATTCATCACCGCCTCAACCTTCTGGGGATCAACTTGAATCCCTTCAGCCAAAACCACATGACCAAGGAAAACAACTTCCTTTAGCCAAAACTTACATTTGCTCAGCTTAACATAAAGCTGGTTTTCCAACAGCGCTTGCAAAACAATCCTCAAATGACCTTCATGCTCCTCCTCAGTACGAGAGTACACAAGGATATCGTTGATGAACACCACAACGAACTTATCCAAGAATTCATGGAACACCCTATTTATCATGTCCATGAAAGCGGCAGGAGCATTTGTCAGCCCAAACGACATCACAAGGAATTCTTAATGCCCATACCTCGTTCTAAAGGGTGTTTTCGGCACATCCACATCCTTCACCTTTAACTGATAGTACCCTGACCTCAAATCAATCTTTGAAAACACAGTCGCTCCCCGAAACTGATCAAAAAGATCATCAATCTTTGGCAAAGGATACTTGTTCTTGACGGTCAACTTATTCAACTAACGATAATCGATGCACATTCTCATCGTGCCATCTTTTTTTAACAAACAAGACCGGTGCACCCCAAGGTGACACACTAGGCCGAATGAAGCCACGGTCTAGCATATCCTGGAGTTGCGTCTTCAACTCCTTCAACTCTTTGGGTGCCTTGCGATAGGGAGCAATGGACACCGGAGTTGTGTTCTTATACAACTCTATTCCAAACTCAACCTCTCGACTAGGCGGCAAACCGGGTAATTCCTCCGGAAACACTCCAGGGAACTCACACACAGTCCTTATATCTTGAACGTGCACCTCCTTTGAACTAGGATTCATAACAAAGGCTAGATAAGCCTCACATCTTTGACGCAACATCTGGCTTGCTTCAAGCGTCCACACCACATTGGCAAGAAACATCACATTTTCTCCCACCACCACCACCTCATAATCATCCGCAAGTTTCAACGAAATTCGCTTGCTTTCGAAATCCAAAACGGCTCTACGTTCAACAAGCCAATCCATGCCAAGGATTACATCGAAACCATAAAATGGAAATTCCATAAGATCAACAAGAAAAACATGATCTTGTACCTTCAAGGGGCATCTCCTATACAAGTTTCTTGTTACAACCGTTTCACCAAAGGAACTTGTCACACACATACCAACATCCAAAGACTCAACAAGCAAACCAAGCATTTGAGCATGTTCACGCAATATGTACGAGTGTGTAGGTCCAGAATCAATCAAAGAAAGTAATTACAAGGATTGCAAAGTAAAGGTATATGCGATCACGTCCGTGTCATTCCTTTCTTCACGATGGGCATACACTCGAGCCTAACCACCACCCTCAGGTTAGACAGCCACCACATGGTCTACATTCCTTCCACCCTCATCTCTACGCTGAAAATTACCACGTCCGCGCCCACGACCTCTCTGTGGCTCAGCTGCTCTCACCGGAGCCTGTCCCTCTCTCAGTGGCTGAGGAAAATCTTTCTTCATATGCCCTCGGTTTCCACAATTCTAGCATGTCCGAAGGTTACCCCAACACTCACCAGCGTGTCTCCTACCACACCGGTTACACTTAAGAGTCCTCAAGAAGGCATTAGGTCCTTGCTGACCTCTACTAGGGTTACCACCCCCGCGTCTAGCACCATAGTGCGACTTTCTATCCTTATGCCTCTTGTTGCGATCTCTACCATAATCGCATTCCGCAACTTGCTTTCCCGAGCAAGATCCACCTGCTCGGCTCGCCAAACCAAGATTCAATTCAATGTCCTTGGCTCTAGTGACCAAGACATCAAAATTTGTGTAAATAGCTGCAAGCATATAGGTTTTCACATCCGCCACTAGCCCGTAACGGAATCGTTCAAACCTTTCCTCTTGCTAGAAATTAGCTCAGGTGCATACTGGCTAAGGCGAACAAACTAAATCTCATATTCAGCCACAAACATGTTACCTTGCACAAGAGACATAAACTCCCTCTTCTTCTCATCGAGGTAGCGAACTCCCAGATTTTTCCGCTTGAACGCATTCAAGAAGAATGTCCAAGTCACCTCATCATCCTCCATTCCATAGATAGTGGTCGTCCACCACGTATATGCATCACCATGCAGTAGTGACACAATGCATCCCAACTTCTGGACATTGTTGCAGTTCAGCTGTCCAAGAATCCTCTTGGTATTTTCCAACCAAGACTCAGAATCTTCTGGTGTCAAACCTCTAAACTCAGTCCCTCCTAGACTGCAGAGACGCTCCAACGGCAATCTCACATTAGCACCATCCTGAGGTGCAGCTCCATGAGCTCCAGCTACTGTTGCCTGGAAAGCTCCAGCAATAGCCTGTATCAGCACGTTCATATAAGGAGCAGCTTGCCCATGAACTCCCTCGGGTCTAGCAACCCCAACACCAACTCCACCAACACCAGCTCCACCACCACCAGGTGGTCAACCAGGGGGAGGAGGAGGTAAATCCTTCGCATTCTCTACGTTCTCATTCTAATCCATAGATCTAGTATTGATTCTCAACTCTCTACGTGGCCCCATAGTAAAAACAATGCACTGACAAAAATGCAACAAACACAATTAGGCATAATAAAGTAAGTAATCCAAGTACTCAAGCTCATTTTTGAAACCATTTCTTCTCATTAGTAATGATATGGCAATGGGATCCCCAACCACACCCCAAACAAAGCATAACATCACAAAATCATTTCAATTGAATCAGACATCACTATTCATACCCCATACTTTCACTGAAATGTCACAATCACACATAATCACATACAAAAACCACATACCAAGCCCCAATTATTCGATAAACTAGCTCTGATATCAACAAATGTAACCTCCTTAGCCCGGCCTAGACGCTTGACTCGAACTACAAAGATTACACAGGGAAAACCAAAGTCAACCCAAAAGTCAACCTTGATTAGCGACCCTTTTTTATTTTAATCTTGTCTAGATGCACATTAAGCCTATGTGAATACTCGCGAATCATGGTAGAGAAATGCACAACGATCGGAAAACATTTAGGGACTCAATTGCACAAATTACGCATTTAGGGACCAAAGTGTAATTTTTAGAAATTATAAGGACTTTGCAGATTTTAGGTTTACCAATATGTAATTAATCATATTACATGCTCCTCTGTCAAATTTCAGCTTGAAAAGGCATTCCGAGCTCAAGCAATCGCATCCATAACATTTAGGACTAAAATGTAAAGCATGAAAACATCAAACAATTCAAAACAATATCCAACGGTCAACTATATCGGAACACCCACCCTTCGTACTGAAACGCCCGTATCGAAATGATGTTGACCGTTTCGGTACTCGGGTATGTTCCGAGACCGGTATCGAAATAGGCTTCACTAGTAGCCAAACTGTTTCGAAACAGCCTCATCCGTTCCGAACCACTATGACCATTACAGGCCCCCGTTTCGGAACAGGTGAGAGTGTTTCGATACACTTTGCCCAATGACAGCAAAAATTGCTGGTTTTTCACCTTTTAAACCAATCAAACATGCCTCAAAGTGTAACAAATCATACCAGCAACTCATTTTGACACTAAGGAACATATTTATGACCCTTATACTAGAACATGGGATCAATCACCAAAACACACAATCTAAAGGCATGCTTCCTAGTCACAAATCCAAATACGAGCTCTCAAACCTCAAACCAACCAAAAGGACCATTTACAACTCATAAATGCCAACAAAAACATGCCACAAACTTAGGGAGTTCAAACGTATCTCCCAAAAACAACCTTGAAGTCCCATTGCCAAATATCAAAACTAAAGTATGTAAAAACATCACCATACATGAGCTTTGCACTTCCTTGGATTTTCTTAACCTTCTCGCTGCCCAAAAACACTTCAATTATCTGCATTATTGGTAAAAGAGAGCGTAAGCACAATTTCTTAATGAGGCATGCTCTAAAGGAAACCAACACAATAATGCATTATTCAAATACTTTCTCAAAAGCCTTTTTGTACAACATGCTCATTCTATCTCATGCTTGAAAACCATTTCAAAGCAACTTCTCATTGAAAACACATGTACCTCAATTCTATCTCATGCATTTAAACCAAAGCAAATCTCATGGCAAAGCCATACTCATGCTTGTAAAACCAAAGCATTTCATATACAAATCACATATGCATTTCTCATAAAATAAATCATCTCATCAAAGGTACATGTGAATCAAAAGCATTTTCATATATTATATTGGCATTTCACATCTCATTATTACTCGGATATGCGGACAACATTCTCAAACCACTAGACGCTTCCGGTGGAATCTCACATCACCGTACTCACTTGTCTGGTAATATAATTTCCCGTGGAATCTCGCATCACCGTACTCACATGGCGGAATCTCTCATCGCCAAAAAGCTTAGGTATTTAACCATGTCCTACCCGATGGAATGCCCATCATCGGTTCTCTCCCATTGGATTAAACCAAAGAGCACGTACGAATTTTTAGTTTATAGTCCACTCTCATCCTATTGATCGATCAATTATATCCGGTAAGTATCTCAACATCTATGCCAATATATTATGTCAAAACATCATCTCACCTATTGTTTTTTCATGCAACATTTCTCAAATCATTCTCATCTTATTTCAAAACCATAACATTTGTCATGCTTAAAAACAAGAGCTCAAAACTCATCTATGCAACATGTTATTTAATTAAATCATCTCAAGCATCATCTCATGCTATAAATCATGCATAAAAACAATAGGAATTTATCTATCTCAAACCATGAGCATGTAAAAGCATTTTAAGGGCAACCACCACATATAAGAGAGCAATCTAGCCAATACTTACTTCCGGACTTAGGAAGGTGTTTCAAACCTTTCCTAAATCCCCAAACCTCGTTTCTTGTCCCTCAAGGACTTCTAAACCATTCACACTCACAGATTACGTTTCGCTTGCTCGCCGAAACGCTATCTAGGCTCCCGGATCAACACTAAAGGCATCCGAAGATGTTTCCCCTATTTATAACACATAAGAGCAAAGGATTAATGCATCATCATGCATTGAAATCATCAGCCACACACCTAAACTCGCTGTTCTACTCAAGCACCTCATTTCGGCTACCAAACACAACCGAAATCATCTCCAAACTCTTACAAAACAAAGCCCAGCCAAGATCTACCACTTTGAATCATTTCTAAACATCAATCAACATCAAAAATCACCACAAACTCGTCCTTATACCTCCAACTATGACAGAACACCAAAACCACCCCAAAAACCACCATTCTAGAATACAAAACTTAAGAATCCAAGCCTATTCGAGATTTTTTTTGATAAAACCTCATTTATAACATCAATTAACATCCAAAATACATTAGAAAACAACCTCAAAGTTGATTCTAACCATCAACCACGAAAATCATCAAGATCTCCCCAAAAACCTTGAGTTTTTATACAATTTCATGTTTCTAACATTAAAGCAACTCAAAAATCATTAACAAAGAATTGATAACTTGGGAATTTCAGTATAGAACTGATCATTAGAGGAGAAGGACAAAGCTTACCTGTAATGGCTGATTTCTCCTTGAATTGGGCAAGTTTTCTTGAAAATCCAATGTAAAAACAAGAGGATTTGATGAGGAAAAGATTAGGAATCAAAAGGAGATTGAAATCTCATCAAAAGGAGTGAAAATCAAAGGATAATTTCTGGAGGAAATGTGTTTGACTGAAAAGAAATTGAGAGAAAATTGATGAAAGGTAGTTATAAAAAGTCAAAGATAGTTTTCGTTTTAATTAATCTTTATTTCCTTTAATTAAAACATTAATAAAATCACCCAAATTAAGAAGAAATCTGATTAGAAACATTTTGGTAGAATTAGCTCCTTAAAGATTCAAAGTTTAAATCCTTTACAAAACAGTCACTATTTAACTTTTGCAAAAACTGCGATTTGGTCACTACACTGAAATGTAGTATTTCCAAACCTTATTTTGTAAAATTGATTTCACCATAATCATTCATATATTAAATGAGGATTTTTAGATATTTTCTATATTTTTAAAGCATCCCGAACTAGGTGTTCCCTAAACCTCCCTTTAAGATTCGAACCATTCCCGACCAGTCCGATTCGAACTCTAAAACATCTAGGCCCAAATTTGGGGTGTTACAGTCTCGGTGAATGTTTTCCATGTATGCTTGTTGTTTGGTTGTTCGCATGGTGTTTGGAAGCATGATTGTTGTGTTGAGGCGTAGTGTTGAGTTCCCATTGCTACTATTACTTATTTGAAAATATTTTGTAAAGGAATATACTTGAGCACGATTGGAACCTTGCCTTTGCTAACTTAATCCTTATGTGTTTGTTTGTTTGTAGTTGTTATCTTGCTAGCTGTGAGATGAGACCTAGAGGGAGGCCTAGGATGGTTCATCCGGAACCACGGGCAGCAGCTCCGAGAGTTGAGCCGGTTGTTGAGGCGCAAGCTCCTCCACCTCCTCCTCCTCGTCAAGGGGGAGGCAAGGCGAGAGCCGAGGGTGTAGAACCTCAAGTTGGCCAAGGACCGCCCGGGATAGATTTGGCTCCACTAGTTCAGGCGATAGCCAGGGCTTTTTAGGTAGTAGTGGCTGGGGGCCAGGTAGTGGCACAACCTTAGGGTGAGGGCACCGGTTTGCCATATGAGAGACTTCGTAGTTTGGGAGGCGAAAAGTTCCGAGGGTTGGCACTTGAGAGATTCGAGACTTGGTTTGACAAGACTGTCCGTATTTTGTCACAGATAGGTTGTACTGGGGCACGCAAGCTTGGGTGCGTAGTTTTGTTGCTTCAGTATGATGCCTACATTTGGTGGGTCACCATTACTATGGGCATGCCAGAGGCTGAGATCACTTGGGAGTTCTTTGAGTCAACTTTTCGCAAGAAATATCTGGGTCCCCGTTATCTTGATGAGAAGAAGAGAGAGTTCATGGCCTTGCTTTAGGGTAACTTGACCGTGACCGAGTATGAGATACGTTTTTTCTGAAAAAGTCAGTATGCATCTGAGCTTGTTCCTACCAAGAGGGAACGTTGTGACCGTTTCCGTTACGAGTTCATCGAGGAGATAAATAGGTACACTTTGGCTACTGACTACACGAATTTTGATGTCTTGGTCGCTAGGGCCAAGGACATAGAGCACAGTTTGGGTTTGACCAAACGTTCTAGTGGTTCTAGTTCCGGAAAGAGGTCTGGCGACTTTGATAGAGGTGATTCCAAGAGGCATCGGGACAATAGGCATCACTTAGACCATAGACGTGGTGGTGGTAACCACGGTAGAGGCCATCAGAGCCAAAGAGCTGGTGGGTGTTTGCCCGAGTGTGCTCGATGCGGGAGGAATCACACCGGTGAGTGTTGAGGATACTATCACTCGTGTTGGAACTGTGGAGCTAGAGATCACATTAGGCGTGATTGTCCACATCAGGTTGGGTATGCACCAGTTCAGGTTCAGGCTCCTGCTAGAGCTGTTGATTATTAGAGAGGCCGTGGGCGCAGTCGAGGTAACTTCCAGCCGAGAAATGATGGCCAGAGGAACATAGCGCATGTAGTAGTGGTTCAACCAGAGGGCGGAGGTTAGGCTAAAGTCTATGCTCAGCGTGAGGGGCAGAACGACACATATGTGATTGCAGGTAACTTCTCGATACAATCTATGAGTTTGCTTTCTTTGATTGACTCTAGGTCTACACATTCTTATATTTTAAGTGGGCATGCAAAGATGTTGAATTTACCTTATGAGGTGCTAGAGGTAGGTGTTAGTGTTACTAGTTCCTTTGGGGATATAGTAGTGGTTAGGAAGATGTACAGAAGGTGTTCGTTAGTGGTTCAGGGGCATGTATTTCCAGGGGATATGATGGAGTTACCGTTCTACGGCTTTGATGTAATTCTGGGTATGGACTGACTTACAGAACATAGAGCTAGGATAGATTTTGAGACTAAGAGGGTTTTCTTGAAGCTTGCGGATGATTATGAGATTGTGGTAGTAGGTGAGAACGTGAAGTTCTTAACGAATGTTGTTTCAGCTTTAGAGGCTAAGAGGTTAGTTGAGTTGGGTTGTGAGGCGTACTTGGCCTTCGTGATGAATTCGTACATGAGTGAAGTCAGGCCTTAGGATATCAGAACAATGTGTGATTTTCCGAGTGTATTTTCGGAAGAATTGCCTGGTTTACTGCCTAATAGAGAGGTACAGTTTGCTATAGAGACTTATTCATATTCAGCTTCTGTTTCGATTGCTCCGTACTGTATAGCACTGAAAGAACTGAAAGAGTTGAAGACTCAGTTGCAAGAGTTTTCAGATAGAGGTTTTATCCGTCCGAGTTCTTCGCCTTGGGGCGCTCTAATTTTGTTTGTAAAGAAGAAAGACGGTAGTATGAGAATGTGCATTGACTATAGAAAGTTGAATCAGTTGACAGTGAAGAACAAGTATCCTTTGCCGCGTATTGATGATTTGTTTAATCATTTGAGAGGGGCATCAGTCTTTTCGAAGATTGACTTGAGATCCAGTTACTACCAGTTGAAGGTAAAATAGGTTGATGTACCGAAGACAACTTTTAGGACTAGATATGGTCACTATGAGTTCTTAGTTATGTCGTTTGGGTTGACTAATGCACCGGCTGCTTTCATGGACATGATGAATAGAATCTTCCATCAGTACTTAGACCAGTTTATGGTTGTTTTCATAGATGACATTTTGGTGTATTCGCGTACCGAGGAAGACCATGACCAGCATTTGAGGTTAGTTTTGCAGACTTTACTAGACAACCAGTTGTATGCAAAATTGAGTAAGTGTGAGTTCTGGATTCGAGAAGTAGTTTTCCCAGGACATGTAGTGCCAGCCGAGGGGATTAGAGTTGATCCGAAGAAAATAGATGCCATTGTTGAGTGGAAGCAACCAAAGTCTGTGACATAGATCCGTAGTTTTCTAGGCTTAGTCGGTTACTATAGAAGGTTTGTGGAAGGTTTCTCGAAGATAGCCGCTCCTTTGACGAAGTTACTTCAGAAGAATGTTCAGTTTGAGTGGTCAGATGTGAGACAACAAGCCTTTGTGAAATTGAAAGAAGCTTTGACCAATGCACCGGTTTTGATTCAGCCAGAGTCGGGGAAATAGTATGTAGTCTACAGTGATGCTTCGTATGTAGGGTTAGGTCGTGTTCTCAAGCAAGACAAAAGAGTGGTGGCTTATGCATTAGAAAGTTGAAGACTCATGAGCGTAACTATCCGACGCACGACATAGAGTTAGCCGCAGTTGTGTTTGCCTTAAAGATTTGGAGACATTACTTGTATGGTGAGAAATGCACAGTGTACACGGATCACAAGAGTCTGAAGTATATCATGACATAGCAAGAGTTGAACCTTAGACAACGTAGGTGGCTAGAGTTGCTCAAGGACTATGATCTTACGATTGAGTACCATCCGGATAAAGCCAATATGGTGGCAGATGCTTTGAGTAGAAAGGTAGTCGTTGGGTTGAGAGCCATGTTTACTAGTTTGAGTTTGTCTAGTGATGGTGGTTTAGTGGCCGAGCTTCAGGTTAGACCTACTTTAGGCCAGTTGATTAGGGAGAAACAACTCTTAGATAGATCTTTGACACCTCACGTGCAAGACATAGCTGAGGGTAGACCATCAAACTAAAGTTTCAGTGTTGATGGAGTCTTGTGTTTCAGAGATAGAATAGTTGTGTCAGATGACAGTGATTTGAGATGTACGATCTTGACCGAAGCACACAGTAGCTCGTTTGCTATGCATCCAGGTAGTACGAAGATGTATTGTGATTTGAAGAATGAGTACTTTTGGGTTGACTTGAAGAGAGATGTAGCCGATTTTGTGAGTAAGTGTATGATATGTTAGAGAGTGAAGGCAGAACATCAAGTTCCTTCAGGTTTGTTGCAACCGTTGAGAATTCCTGAATGGAAGTGGGAAAATATCACCATGGATTTCGTTTTGGGTTTGCCTTTGACTCCTACGAAGAAGAACTCATTTTGGGTTATAGTTGACCGTTTCACGAAGTGTGCTCACTTCTTAGCTGTTAGTACAACTTACTCCTTAGATAGATTGGCCGATTTGTACATTAGTGAGATTGTGAGACTACATTGTGTGCCGAAGTCGATTGTGTCTGATAGAGATCTGAGATTCACATCCCAATTTTGGGAGTGTTTGCATACAACTTTGGGTACCCGATTGAATTTCAGCACGTTGTATCATCCTCAGTCAGATGGTCAGTCAGAGAGGGTTATACAGATTTTAGAGGATATGTTGCGTTGTTGCATCAATGATTTTCAGGGTACTTGGGAGAAGCACTTGCCTTTAGTCGAGTTTGCATATAATAACAATTTTCAATCGAGCATTCAAATGATTCCGTACGAGGCTTTGTATGGTAGAAAATGTAGAACTCCGATCTGTTGGGCCGAAGCAGGTCAGAAGTTGTTACCGATGCTGGATTTGTTTAAGTGGACTACCGAAAAGGTGAAGTTGATTTGTGACCGTTTGAAGGCAGCTTGGGATAGGCAGAAGTCCTATGCCGACTTGAAGAGGAAAGAAGTTGAGTACTCCGTGGGAGATAGAGTGTTCTTGAAAGTCTCTCCGTGGAAGAAGGTTATGAGATTTGGAAGAAAAGAGAAGTTGAGTCCGAGGTACATTGGGCTGTATGAGATTGTGAGGCGAGTCGGTCCAGTTGCTTATCAGTTACATTTTCCATCCGAGCTAGAGAAGATTCACGATGTGTTCCATATTTCGATGCTTCGTAAGTATAGATCAGATCCATCGCATGGTATGCATGTGGAAGAGATTGAATTGAATCCAGATTTGAGCTTTGATGAGGAACCAATTGAGATCTTAGCCTCAGACAACAAAGTGTTGCGTGGTAGATTGATTGAGTTGGTCAAAGTGAGGTGGCAACGTCGAGGAGTGGACGAGGCCACTTGGGAGAGAAATGAGGATATGGAAAGGCAGTTTCCTTATCTCTTTCAGTCAGGTAATTTCGAGGACGAAATTTCTTAAGTGGGGGAGAGTTGTAACACCCGGGTTTTGGGGTCGGGAGTTGAGTGTGTGAGTCGGGTTCGAGTCGTTGGGCTCGTTTTAATTAAATGGGCTTTGCTTTAAAAATTCAAGTGGGCTTGATTTTCACTAATGGCAAAAGTGTGATTTTTAAATAAGGGTAAAAAGGTACTTTTCAAATTAAAAGTAAAAGATGATGAAAAGGGGGTTTTATTTTAAAAGTGCTCATCTTCCTCCTTGGTCCTCTTTCACGTCAAAACCTCCCCAAACCCCTTGTCACTATTCCATTCATTTCCTTCACCATTTCAATTGATTTCAACGAGGTAAGCACATTTTGACTTCTCCTCTCTATTCCGAACACATTCATGGTTTTAGTTTTTGGTAAATACCATTGTTGAGATTTTCAAGTTTTCAAAGTTTTGAAGAAAAGGATGAAACTTTAATGGCTCATCGATTTGCTTTTGATTTGTAGATTTAAGATATGATCTAATCTTGCCCTAAGGTACATTGTATCTCGAAATGGTGGGTTTTTTTATAAAAAAAAATCCCGAAATGGATTTTCATAGGTATTTTAAAAGGATTAAAATATGGGTTTTTGAGGTAGTTTGGTGTTGGGGAGTGGGGCTGATGTTATAGCAATGCTAGAGGGTTGTTTTGAAGGTGTTTAGTGGTGTTTTGAGTGTTAGAATCATTGGTTTTCTGTTGGGTTGTTGGGGAGTACGAAAATGGGAATTTTTGGTGTTGGCTTTGGTTTGAAATTGTAAGAATTTGGCTTGTGGTTGTAGTTTAGGGTTGTGATAGTGTTTCGTGATGTTTTGGTTGAGTAATGAGTTTTTTTGATTGGTTAGAATCAAGGAGAACCGTTGGAGGAGCTTCCGGCACGACTTCGGAAGGTGTGGAGGCTTGATTCGGCTTTTCTCGGTTTGCTTAAGAAAGTGTGGTGAGTGGAATCATTTAAAATGGTTTAAATTGGTTCAAGTGTATGGTTGTGGTGTTGGATTGTGCTTGGCAGGCCAATCCAAGGTAGAGGTTAAGTTGGTAGCTTAATCTCTTGCGTGTCTTATGAGTTTTGCTTAATATGCATGATGTAGGCTTGTAAAGCATGTGTTGATTATGTATGTTGTTATACACATTGATGTATGTAGTGTTTGATATGTTGAAATGCATGATGGATTATCAAGGTGTGACTTGAAAGTATGATTGGCACTAGTTAATTACCAGGTGTAAATGATCGATCATTAGGATGAGAGTGTGCACACGGTTGAGTCAAATTCGCACGTGGCCTTGGTGACGTATAGTCATCAAGGAGGAGTACGGTGATGTAATATTGCACCAATAATTATATATTATTACGCGATGATGAGTGGAATCCCATCTGTAGGGCATGTGATGATGAGTGTAATCCCATCCATGCAAGGACCGGTGATGAGTGTAATCCCACCGAAGGTAATGTTATTGTTGAGTATGTTGGGGGTGAGAATCCCAACAGAAGTTATCCGCATATCCGAGTAAGCTAAGAGTTTCCAATATACTTGTTCAAGTGTGGTTGTTTTTAAGATAATTCTTATATCTTGTTGAGCATAACATGAGGTAAGATGTCATATTCATGCATTCTCGTGATGTTAGCCATGTTGCTATGTTGGTGCATATGTATGCTCGTGAATGTCTTAAGGATGATATGCTTGAACCCTGCATTGTCGTTGTTTTTGTTTTAGAGCTCTCTCACCAAGCTTCTAGCTTACGCTCTCAATTTCAACAATGCAGATCAGTAGCGTCGTGTTAGCAAGAAGCAAGGAAAAAGAGGCTTCTAAGCTTATAGTAGTTGCTAAAGTATGGTTTAGTAAATAATGTGGTAGTTTAGCAATGGGGATGCTATGTGTTTTGTATGAGCGTTGTTAGACTCATATGTGTTGGTTTTGTTGTTAATGCCTTGATGTGGATTTGTAAACCATGTTTATGTTGATGCCTAAATGTTTCGTGTTTGAAGACTTACATCTATGTTCCATGAATGTTTATGTGTTTTGTTTAAAGGCATGTAAACCTTGCTATGCAATGTATTTTGGTGAATGTTTGATTCCTTATATGAATGGCATTTGCATGTATGTTAAGTGTTTGAACATGCTTGTAGTAGGGTGTATGCCTCTAGAGTTCGTGTATGCATGTTGTATCTTGCTTCTTGAGGTTTTAGGGTCGTTGGGAACTTTTGGAGATGCTTAAAACTGATTTTAGAAACACACAGACTGCAGGCGTTTCGGAACGCGTGAGGTGGTTTCGGATCGGGTTTGGTTCCAGGGATACTTGTATCGCAACGCGTTTTGGTACGGTTTGAAACTGTGAGCCCCTATTCCGATACGTGTACCGAAACATTTTTGCTACTGTGAGGTGGGCTGTATCGGTACGGCTGGTCTGGCTTTAAAAACTGGGGCCCGTGTATCGAAACGGGAAAGCCTGTTTCGAAACACATGCCTATAATTTGGGCTTTTGGCATCTTTAAAGGTCCTCAAGTGTTGGTCTTGGGTCCTATTTGTTGTAAGCTTTCTTGTGAGCCTTGTTTGTAGTCGTTTATGTATGGTTTGGTCACGTACGTAAGAAATCGAACTAACTTGACACTTGGTAAATTTAAATTAACTTACGTTCCGTCTGCGTAGTGTTGACCTTGTTTTTCCGTTGTAGTTTCACACATAGGATTAAACGATTCATCTAGACAAGAAAATTAAAGAAAAATTTTCTAGGGTTGCTAACCGAGGTGGGGCCTTAACGGGTTTCACTTTGGTTTTCCCCGTGTAACCTACTCGGACTGGTCAGTCGTCCAGACCGGGACGAGGGGGTTACAATCATAGTATCATATCAATGTCTCATTACCCCTTTATATCTTGGGTATATATTCACTACATGTGAATCTCAAAGTCTCATTTCTCTTGATCGGTATGACATCATAGCCAAGATCACTTTCGATACACACACACATCCCTTTGAAATCTAGTTATCTAATACACATAAAGTTTAACATGATCAAGATTTGATTCTATTTCACAAAACAAACATTTCCATCCATATGTGGCTTTCGAACCTAGCAAAACATTTCATAACATATCAAGCATATTAAACCATAATCAATGCATCAAGTGAACATAGTTTGTTGTTATTAATTTCAAGAGTTAGTATAGCTTCAACTTTAAGTGATCACGTCAAGGTTTAAATCTTTTCATGATCAGGATTGAACATAGTTCAAGTTCATGTACACATGGCAAGACTTAAATTATATCATGTCAAACTTGTATTTATGTAGATATATCTTCATACATATAAAATCTCAGCCATAATACACTTTCAACCAATTTAATATCACAAGGTACTTTTCTATAAGTACTCACATGGGATTCAAGCATGCTTATGCATATCATAGTTTATAACAAAGGAAATAAAATTAAATTAGCAAGAGATGCTCGAGAAGGTTACACGCTTATCCTGAGGCCTTAAACTATACTCATCTTATATCTCGAAGTTACGGGATATCCTGATCCACTAATTCACTTGAGCTTCCTCCACTTAAAGCTTGACTCACCCATGTCCTTGATTTCCAATTGTCCCTTCTTGAACATTCCTTCCTCAAGCCATCTTTAATTAAGATGACCACAAGCACATCCATTAGTATATATACCATTTAACACACATTGACTCAACATTCATAACCGTTCTCATTACTCAAGAATTAGCCATGCCTATACTAATCATCATTCAATTCTATTTCCAAGTTAAATCCTTATTTCTATCTTTTGGCAACTTGAGCTATCATCAAAGAACTGTCTCTCCAGAACAAAGTATACAGTGGAATTGAAACTCTTTACACCTTTACAAACTAAATTCAATCACGGTTTTAACGGTATAAACCTTCTAATTTAACAAGTCCTATAGCAATTAGGACAATTTTTTGAAGTTTCAAAACAGAAACTGTCCAGAGCAAAATCTGCTTCCAGGTTTTCTGCACTACTTCCATTTAAAAATTCATATCTTTTGATTCCGAACTCTAAATCAATCACTGTTTGTTGGAGATTAAACTAGACTCACACATAGTTTTGTACATATAAGATTAATCTTCTACCTCAACAGATTCAATTTTCTATGATTTTCTAAACTCACTACCAGAACAGGGTCTCCTGGGCAGATTGCATTCTTCTTTGTTTTTGACTAGTTTAGGTGTTCCATCTTAGCCTAATCGGCAACAATTCACCCCCAATTCACTTGTATCTACCTATTTACACTCTCATCAGTCCAACATGTTTTCCAATAAACCAAAAAATTACGATTTTCATCTATACATATATATACATTCAAGACAGTCCTCTAGAGCCTTCAAACATAAAAAATGGGACATGTTTATTAAACACTCCAATTGAATAGTTCTTAAGATTTCAACAACTAAAAGTTGATCTTAAATCTAAGTTTAATGATACATGCTTCAAGGGAGAATTCTCAAATTAAATGGAAATTGAAATGGAGGAGATAACATTTCACCTTTCTTACAGTTCGAATCAAATTAGAGCTTCTTCTTTTCCAAATCCATGGCTATCAGTGCATCCCTTTGCTCTCACTGAGGTGCCTTTGGTGAAACGAAGAAGATGAGAACAAGGGCTGATTGTTCTCCCTCCCACTTGGCTTGTTCTTCCTACACATGTCATTATCAAGGATGAAATTTTACCAACTTTACATGCAAGCATCATAACCTTAAAGTACTCAATTTTATCTTTCATAATTTAGCTAGCCCTATTTTTAAGCTTTCGATTTTGGTCCTTAATTTCTTCAATTGTTTACTTTGAAGACATCTCAAATCAGTTTAAATCATATTCGAGTTGGTAACATACTTCTAGGCCATATTTCAAGATATTACAGTCCTTCAGGTGATTTGTGTGACTTTTTGCCGAACACAATTTGTTGTAATAGAAAATCTAGCTGACATATTTGTCCTTATCCTTGGAAGTCTGGACAGTTGGCCGCTGCAGTGTCGAACTGGCTGTAGTGGTGAAACTTCATCTGCAGAGACATTAGTAATACAACGACAACATAGCAAAATGGAATAAATATGTATAACAAGAGTGACTATGACTTAGAAAAAATGCAGAAAATAAAAATGAAAATGCAGAAATGGATACATGAAACTTTACTGTGGGGTCAATTGAATCCATAAATTAAGGGAAAATATGTGCTCTTTAAAGAGTTATCACACCCTGTAACACCCTGAAATCCGGTCTAGTTAGAATTGGGTTCCAACGATCGAAAACCCTAAACCGGGAAGGTCTAAATATTGCCTTGACACTGTAGGTGTGATCAATTATATCAACATTGAACTCTAATTGGGTCAATTCATCATTCTTAGACCTTATTGAATAATATCAAAACTTTTTTAGTGACTAAATTGTGAAAATTGAAAGTTTAGGGAGAAATTTTAAAACATTAGGAGTTGAGGGACTAACCTTATGATTAGCCCCTCCTCAATTATAATTCCACCTACGTGGATCAATCTGAGAATTTTCCTCCAAGTGAAGGAAAGCCTTCGATATTAAGAGACCAAAGGGAAAAACAAGTAAAGCTACTCGGAACCAAACTTAACTACCACCATCTTCTTCCTTCACCAAGACTAAGCAAGCACCTTCATTGGAACTTGAACCTGTCGCAACCGCCTTTTTGAACGGAGACTTCGACTTTTTGGAAAATACTTTAAAAAATCAACGAAGTCGCCACCAATCTTTTTGAAAAAAAAAGTGTGATTAGATCACTTTTAAAAATAGGGTTATTTTAATAAAACATTTTTTGTTTTAGTAAAACAACAACTTTGGTCTGCGAAAAATCAGAAAAATAGGTTCAGGGGTCGGTTACGCGTAGGGAAAAATTAGTACCCCACGAAGCCCAAAATTGGTACCTAATTAGTTTTAAAATCATTTTCAAAACTGGAATTTGCAAGTTAAAAAAGGTTCGACTATACTTGTCCGTTTAATGAATATTAGTCTATTTTAACGACCTTATTGCCCAAGAAATGAACTTTAATCACCGCCGACATTTCTGGCGCTAACCCGTCATTCCCGTTTGATAAGACACCATATTAAATTAATTTCACTTTTTCAAACAACATAGAAATTTAGGTGTGTTGAGCATTTTTATTTAATTCTAAGTTCGATTATTTAAAAACCCTAAAAACATCTAAGTCTTTTATTTCTAATTTAAGGTTTAAGTTTGCTTAAGTATATTTTATTTTTGTGATTTACATTTTTCAACAAACAAGTCTCTATCTAAGCTTTAGTCCCTAATCCTAAGTTTTCACCTATTTCTAAAACAAGCAAGCAAACTTTTATTCTTTTGATTTTTACCCTTTATTATTCTTTTTAAAATTCTTTATTTTTACTTTTTATTTCTTTAATTATTTTCTAAGCTAAGACTTTTTACATCTTTTTTACTTTTTCATTTTTTATGTTTTTTTACCATTTTACGTTTTCTTTTTTTTTCAAAAGCATTTCTACTTTTTTTTAAAAAATAAAATCATTTTCATTTTACCATTTTTAAGTTTTTTTCTTTTAAAACAACCTATGTTTAAAATAAATTTTATTTTTTCCTAAGATCTCTTTTTTAAAAATTTATTTAAATCCTAGACCCCTAAACTTTCATTTAAAACCTTTTATTTTTTTCCTTCTTGAAAACTTATTTCTTTTTTCCCTAAAAACCCTTTATCTTTTTAAATCATTTTTGCCCACTTAATATTTAAAACAAACTTCATAAAAAAACTTTTTAATATTTTTTCTTAAAATCAAGCCCTTTATTATCTAACACCTCACATTATTATTTCTTCTAATTAAATCCCTAATTTTAAGTTTTTCAAATTAACCACATTTATTCATTTTATTTCATGCATTTAAAAATCTAAACATCTTTCAAATTAATTCTACATTCCTAAAGATCAAAATCACTTTAACAACATTTTTAAAGTCAAGCAAAAATTTAAGATCAAACTAGAAATTTAAACAAAACTCAAAACAAAAAAGGTTACCGAAATCACGAACAATTTTCCAACCTTCAGAAAGCAACCTAAAAATCACAAACAACACAAACAAAAACGTAAAGATTCAACCAAGAACAACAATAAAATCAACATAAAAAAACAAAGAAAAGATAGAAAATTTTCTGAGAAATCGACGAACGATGAATGATGAACTCGAACTCAGCTTCTCGAAATGCTCCAAACCACCTCCGGAAAATTGCTCCAAACTCGAATTTCCTCTCCAAAAATTTCCAGCCAACTCAAGAAAAATTCAGAGAATTTTTCAGATTTTTCTTGAACCCTTTTTTAGTGGTTTTTCTCTCAAATTTGGTGTGTTGAACAATGAAGCATTTTGGGTTTTTATAGTTTATTTATAGCTTCAAATTCGAGCCAAATTCGGATTTCAATTCCCGAATTGAAGCTAAAATCAGACAATAAACTTGATACCCAGTAAAACCCCCAAGAAATCATCCATTTTGATCCAAATTCGGGATATAATTTCATGTTTAATTCAAATATAGGGTTTATTATTTTAGTCTCGGTTTTTTGTAGATTCTGGCGGCTATAAGCAACGGCGGCAAGCGGCGTCGGCGGCAACCAGGCGGTCCGATCAACATCAATCACGCCGGCTTCCGCGACCGGTGGACGAAGAACGGAGGCCACCAACATTCGCGGCAAGGGTTTGGAGAGCCCAGCGCGCGTGACGCGCGGGCTGGCTCTCTTTTCCCTTTTTTTCTTTGTTTTTTTTTTTTTACTTTTTTTTATTGTTTTTGACTATTTTTTTGACCCCTTTTGTTATTGTTTTATTTATTTATTTATTTATCACACTTAATAATTATTATCTCATTTCACCATAATTAATATTTTTCTTCTTCCTTTTCTTCTTTTTTCCTTTCTTTTTACTTTTTACCTTAAATGGGCTTCAACATAAAATGGGCTTTATTTTCTTCCTTTAAAAGTGGGCTTTTTGAAAAATGGGTTTTTATTTTAAAAAGGTGGGCTTTAAAAGGTTTTTATTATTTTATATATTTTTATATTTTCTTTTTCATTTTCTATTGTTTTTTTTAATTATTAAAAGTTAGGGTGAAAATTTAGTGACAACAGAACCTAAGCTTAGTTTTCTTCGAATCATTGTTATCAAAACATTGCTTTTGATCGGGTAAGCTAAATTCCCCAAACAATTGTTGAATTCCATGGAAGCTAGGGAAGTAATCTTGAAGTTAGGTTTTGCTATCCATGGATAATCCCTAGATATTGTTTATATTAAGTTTAAGTATTGATTTTGATATCGTTATATTGATTACGATATCGTAGTATTGTTTCTAACACACTTCTATTTATTTCCTAGCTCAAGAAATTGATAAGGAGCATCCATTGAATTCACCGAAGGCTAGGAACAAAGAAGTTGTCATCCGAGAGCCATAAGAGGATCAAATTGTCAAGGTGAGTGTAGTCAGAGTCTCGGGGTTAGGCAAGGAGCCTTTCCAAATTCATTGTTGTTGCTTTTATTAATTTAGCTAACCTTGCTCTAAGGGATATTGCACCGGGTCATTAGATGGATACATTGGTAAGCATCGATAAGTATAGCTTTGAACATTGAACATTGGTATTGTCATCGTCATTGTACATTGCTAGTGGCATAGATATTGTTATAGAAACATTGTGAATGAATCATCGATCATTGAAATTATTGAATATTGTCATACTTATTGTATTTGTGAAGGAACATTGTTTATTGACAAATGCATTGAAAACAATGAACGTTGTAATTATCATTGAATCTTGATTGTTAATATTGTTATCGGACCTTGGATTCGAAGGGACATTGGATACAATTGGAACGCCATAAACTTCATGAGCTTAGTGTACAGGTGGACTACGGTCCTAAGGCTACGACCTATGTTGATTTGGCGAGATGGAGGGATGTGTTATGTTATTGGTCATATTGGCAAGGCGGGGGGACTAGACCATTCATTGATTTGGCAAGGTGTAGAAATTTGCGTATCCACTATCTTGATTCAATTCAAGGGTTAATGTTGGAATACAAAGATATAGTTGTTGAACATGAACATATCATTGATACTATTGACTTATAACATAGATGTTGTTAAATTCATGAATTGAATTGCGTATTGTTGATTTTGATATTGTTTACGTCTACCTCACTAGGAAAAGTATGCTTAATGCATTTCATTTCATGCATTTCAGGTTAAAGAGGTTACCGTTGTTGAAGATTGGAGAAGTTGGGGCTAGACAAGTCACTACAAGCCTCAAGTAATGTTTTTTTTATCCTTATGAACTCCTAGAATGGTGGCAATGTAGTTGATCTAGTCATTTGAGTCTCTTTTTGTATGTTTATGTTATGTGTGGTTTGCAACGTAGCGAAACACCTAAAATGACTTTTCTGTTGTGTTAAAGGTGACTAAAAATGGCATAATGGACTCTAAATGGTAAAAACCTAGTAAACGTATTCATACAGTCATGAAACTTGGCATGCTAGTAGTTTATGGTATTGAAATATTGTGTGTAGAATCTTAATGCATTTGGACAACGTTTGGTATGTCAAATTAGATACACCAGACTAAAATATGTCATTATAGGGAAGGCGTACCGAAACGGGTGATGGTGTTTCGGTACGACCATCATATTAAAGAGATAAGGAATCATGGTAAAACATGGTGTTTCGATACGGCTTAGGGGCGTATCGGTACGATTTTTGGGACTTTAGCCACTGTCAAAACTCGTTTTCATATAGGCTCAGAGTGTATCGGAACGAGGTCAACATGAGTCAATCGGGATCGATACGAGTTAAACCGTATCGAAATAGGGTCTTTTGGTCAACGTCAACATAAGTCAATATGTATCGAAACACCTCTAGTCGTTTCGGTACGGTATTAGACAGTGTCCCTGGAAATTTTAATCTATACATGCACGTACCGATACAGCCTAAGGCGTTTTGGTATGGTGTTAGTTATTACCATTAAATGGCAATGAATATTGTTTTGCATTGTTTATAATTTGGTCACTAAATCTTCTAAAGATAAATCAGGTGGGTAAATGAGCTCGGATTAACGTGAAAATTTATAGGCTTACTGATATTGAGTTGAATTTCATTGTGGTATAGTTGTTTTATTGAGAGGACCCTAAATTACTGAAAATCACAATTAAGTCCCTAGAGCTTATAAAAGTTTAGAATTGGCCCTAAAACAGATTAGCAAGTCTTAATACAAGTTGTTACTATTGCATATCAATATCATATCGCATCGTATTGTTCTATGAATGAATTTTTGTACCGAAATCACTGCATTGATCACCGATAGCACTTTCCGACTCGGTTTCCTACCAATTCGGGAAGGGGTGTTACACGCCCCCAAACTTGAGTTTTTACTTGTCTTCAAGTAAAATTGAAAGCAAAAAGGTCTAAAAAAAGTTTATGGACATTCTAACTACTTGAATCATTTCAAGAAATTAATGAATCAATTGCATCGACATGATAGAGGACTACATTAACAACTCAAACATAAACATTTGAACAAGAATTTCAAAATTACCTAGCATCATGCCTATCGTCTTAGATTCCTTCCACTAATCAGCATTTATTTAATACAACCCATAACTAAATATCAATATATAAATTTTTCATTTTCATTTTCTCATTTTTTATGTTGCGAGGGATATCGAACAATGAATGCACCACAAACCCTGAGAAGTAAGATGTTGTGCAACGAACCCCTAGGGAGTACTTCATTTCTTCTACACACACTCATGCAGCGATAGCCTTTGGCCATATTCATTTTTCTAACGCATACATCAGAGTGTTCCCCTTTTGAAGCTACTATTATTGCACTCACATTGGAATGTCATTTATTTACACATAATAAGAACTACCATCATATATAACACAAGCTGAACAAAGCAGAATTCATCCAAAATCAAAGAGAAGATGCTAGATATTCTTTACTCAAACAAATAGATATATTTATGTAGAGCTATCATGCAATCATCCAACATATATATCCAACCAATTCATCAACAATTAGAATGATTCATGATTTATACATCGAATGCAAGCAAAAGATTTTCAATACAAAAAGAACATTGCATTTGCTTAATTTTTTTTTTTGAAATGGGGATGCATTTCAACTACTAGGTGTATACCCCCAAACTTAAAGGTTGCATTGTCCCTAATGCAAAAATAGAATGCAATGAAAGAATGTGGTTACGATGAAGAATGCAATGACAATAAAGCTAAATGCAATTACAATGACCATGCATATGTCATGACAATACAGAGAACAAAATGAAATTACACTATATGATATGCATGCCTACAAAATCTAAAAACTAACTCAGTCCTTCAAAGCTCTTAAGAGGAGGAGAAGGAGGGACATTTTTTCTTCCTTGCGCTTCTTCTTGTTCTTTTCCTTAGATTTTGATCTCTTGCATTTATTCACTTTCTTGTGAAGAGATGCCTCTTCTTCTTGATCAAGCTCCTCTTCATTCTCGGGCTCCTTTTCTTTGTCAACATCATCGGTCATAACTGCAATGGGGATGAACTGGGGTGGTGCTTTGTAGACTACCATTGCAAGAGGGTTGTCCTATTGTTCATCCGTTGCAGAGATAGCTTTCGGCGGTCTCATAGAATCTCGTACAAAATCTGGTCGTTCATATGTTGCATCTACAACCCTGGATGCAATAAACCTTCCTTCAACAAAAACTTCTTCAACATCAACCTTCTCAACTTGGGTGATTTTTTCTTCATTTTCATCAACGTCTTCCACAAAAACTTTATCTTTTTCAAGAACAGTTGGGGTGTCATCGTCCTCAATTATGAAATTCAAATCAAAGAGATAATCTTTGATTATCTTGCTCGATGTGTCCACAACCTCACTTACATTCTCAGGGGAGTTTACAGACTTAGCTGGGACTTCCTTTGTGGCCGCATCCGAGGAGAAGTCATAACTGCGGATGATAGGAGGAAATTCTGGGAACTATAGCAAGGAAACTGGGGGTAACTCTACTCATTATAAAGAGAGTAGATTTGTGCCATCAACTTAGCTTTTTGAATTGCATCCAGTTTTGCAAAAACAATAACTGGAAGTGTGTCCGCATCTCCAAGGGATACATATTTGAGATTATTTGGTAATGGCTTCAGTTCTAGAGTATGAGCTTCTTCAATATATGGTTTAAAAGTAGGAATTGTTTGGTGTGCAAGATCTAACCATTCAACCTGCCATTTGTGCTGAACAACAACAATCAGCACTTCAACAATGCTGCCACAATTTGGGAGATCATTTCTACCGTTTTTAGCGCACTATCTTCAACAATGAGAATACTACGATGATTCAAGTCTTTTTGAATGATATTGACTAGAGCATCAATATGGTGACATCCCTCTGTATTTCTTCCAAGATCAGCATTAAACATCCCAAAAGTAACTTGATCATTATCGACCCGTATTGTGAGTAATCCTTTTGATACATCGATTGTAACACCCTAAACCGAGCCTAGGATTATTGCTACTATTTAGAATTTCTAAACAGTTAAACAAATCACAATCGAATATAACCTAATTAGGGATCAAAATGAAAAATCAAGGAATTGAAGTTTCGAATTAAAAGGAATCCAAAAGACAATTGATTAAAGGACTTAAACGAAAGATTGAAAGAATAAGCGACTAAATTAAGATGACTAAATTGGAAACTCTAGCAAACTAGAGGAATGCATACTAAAATCCTAATATTCCTTAAATTCCCTTGATTAATCCTTAATTAGTGGATAAATTGAGGACAAAATGGTCCTTTCATTAAGGGAAAATTAGATGAATGAATCAGCCAACCCTTTCTCCTTCATTATTCTACCCGAATTCAACTAGAGAAAAGAGAGAATAGAGAACTTGAGGGAGAAAGGTTGAATCCATAGTAATGAAACTTTGATTTAGCTCCAAATTAAGTCTAGATAGCATAGTGAGTAAGGTAACCACTTGTTCCTCTTGTAATTTCATGTTTGAACGAGAAATAGGAAACTTTAGTGAATAGATGTTGTAAATGCCATGAATGTATAATCGGTCTATGTGAATTGTTGGAATTGATCTTAAATCTATTAGATGACATGTTTAGGTTGTAATGCATGTTGAGTTGTTGTGTTATATGCTGAAACATAAAAAAAATTAGAAGCATGAATTAGAATGGTTTAAGATGAAATTGTTTTGATAGATTGGAATTGTACAAACATGCTTAATTGAATTAATTGAATGAGAAATAGGAAACTTTAGTGAATAGATGATGTAAATGTCATGGATGTATAACCCGTCTATGTGAATTGTTGGAATTGATCTTACATCTATTAGATGACATGTTTAGGTTGTAATGCATGTTGAGTTGTTGTGTTATATGCTGAAAAAAAAAATTAGAAGCATGAATTAGAATGGTTTAAGTTGAAATTGTTTTGATAGATTGGAATTGTACAAACATGCTTAATTGAGTTAATTGAACATCATGCCCTATTTAGATCACATTGATAAGCATAAATGGATAGACCAAAGCATGTATAGAAATGTATGAAAGCTGAATTTTAATGCTAGGACTTGGTTTAAGTGAATCTAAGAAGCTAAACATGACCTAGTGCAATTCTGCCCAAAATACTCTGTTCTGGGCAGCAACTTTAAAAATTCATTGTAATCAATATACATGGAATTTTGGGATGAAAATTTAATGGATGATGTTTTAATATGTCTATTTTCATTAGGAGAAAACAGAGTTGAATTCTGCGTTGTGATATGAAATATGGAAATGAAAACCTCTGGACAGTGCAAACTGTCCAGAAATGCAGTTACCATGTCTTTGAATAATAAACTGTATTAAATGAAAAAGAATTAAAATGTAAGATCTAGATGAATAGAAAAAGGATTAAATAAGCTTTCTAAATATGTAAACGTATTTGAATTCCAATGTATATATTGAAAGATATGGGCAGTTTAGTAAGAGGTGTGCAAACTGCCAGAAGCAGTAAAACAGTATAGTAATTGTGGAGCAACATATGCTTGAATATATAGCTTGTCTTGATGAATTGATTCTAAAAATATTTCCATGATTTTGTGTACGGCTTGTTAGATCAAGAAGTAAAGGATTGTGGTGAAGACACTAGAGTTGGGCATCCAAAGGATAGACAAAAGGGGATAGCTATTCAAGACTAAGCTTGGATGTTCTGTGAGTGTAACTAACCGTGGGTTTAGGACTAGGTCCTAACCAACCTTACTTGGAATATTAACTTGATGCATCATGCATATGAATATGAGTATGATTTGATAAATTGGGGAAAGTATGAGTTAGGATGAATGCATGATCTATGTTTGATGATTTTTTTGATATGTGTTTTCTATTGCTAGCATGTATAGTTAATTCATTGAAACTTGATGTATATAGTAACTATAATGAATTACTTCTCGTATATCAAAGACATGAAATGCTAGCCTAAATGATACTACTAATGCCTGAATGATGAGCTAAGGCTCTAATGTCTAAGGACCTTTTACATGAATGAAATTGCCTTGATTTTTGCTCAAATGAATACTTGAATAAGACCTTGCTTGAATTGAACTTGAATATGTAAACTTGAAACTTGAAATAAAAGCTTGGATAGCCTTGGTTACTAGTTGTATATGTAGGAAGGCATGCCTTAGAGTCTAGAGCTCTTGTGTAAGGGTGGACTACGGTCCAGGGCTAAGGTCCCTATTTGGCGATAGACGAAGTATGTGGTCTTTGACGACAGTAGAAGGGTTGACCAACACTACGGTGCATCCTGTAGTGACAGTTGGTTGGAGACTTGAATACCTAGACAAACTATGAACTGAGGATTGTGTTAAGATAATAAACAAGTTAATTGAACTTGAAAACCTTGTTTACTTGTTACCAAAGGCATGAACTTGTTGTTTACTTGTTGTATAAATATGATAACTTGATATTCTACCACGTTGATGGTTGAACTGAAATCCATGTCTAGTGATCCTTGTTGTTCGAATTGAATTCCTTGCTTATTGATTCTTGGCCGTACGAATTGTATTACATGCTTATTGTTATTTGATTGTTTAAACTGTATTCCATGCCATTGATGCTAAGTTGATCAAAATGTGTTCCATGCCTATTGATATCTTGTTGATCGAATGGTAACCTATGTCTAATGTCCACTTGAAGTTTGATTGATACTTAAAACGAGTACTACATGTATTTATGACTCTCTCTTGAATCCACTATTGCAAGCCTTAGCTAGGTTGACTTGTTTAAAGACTGTACAAACTTAAACTTGACTAGATTTCGGAGTTACCTAACTATGTACAAGTCTTGTACTTATCACTCTTGTCTTTCATCCTTCCCCCAAAAACAGGAAAACATTCTTGATCATTGTTTGCCTTGGAAGCTAGACATCTTGATCTTGAAGAAATCTCACAAGCAAGAAGCTAAAGTATGATTTCATACATCTTTTGTATTCTCCTAGGAGGTGGCACTAGTTTTGTATATAAAAGTGAACAATCATGCATTTTGGTATCTTGGATGTTTTGTATAAGTATGTTCTTGTTTGAGCCTATCATGTAACTAAGCTTTATACTAGAACCTTGGTTTGTAAATGTTACAATTATGGTATAAATGGTTAATGTTGTTGTGCATATGATGTTGTTGGATTGGAATGTTTACAATATAGTCTATCTTGCATTGAATCGAATGATATGTAGATTGATTCCAAATGCTTGAATGGGTAGTGTATGTACAGTGAACCTTGTGGTTTTCGAATGGTATGAAAGAACAATGCTAGATGATTTGAGTATGATCAAATGTATGTTTATGTAAGATTGTCAAATATGTTTTAAATGTTGCTTGAAAACCATGATTATATGCTTGTCTCTTGAACATGCTTAAGGCGAAATTGAACATGAAATCTTGTCTAAGATCTAGCTTGAATGTATTGAATTATGATACTAAATCATGTATAATTAAGCCTTAAAGGAATTGACATGCCTTGAATTAGAAGCTAAGAAGTCGAAATGAATCCCTTTTTCCTGTCCATGTGTTCGAATGCTTGTAAGTATGTTCATGCTATTGGAAGTTTAAAATGGATCAACTAATTGCCTTATCTTGTTAATTAAATGGAATTCCTTGTTAGATAAGTCAAGTTGATTGGTTGCTTGTTAGTTAAGGAACTTATTATTAGGATGAGTTCTCTTGTTTCTTGCCTTGTTCTTGCTTTGGTAATGCTCTTGAACCAGGTTACTACCAACCCGAGGTAAGGGGTGTTACATCGATAATAAAGTCTGGTGGAAAAACGAACTTGTCCACACAAACAAGTACATATTTTATTTGTTCGTTCGTTTGAGTGAGAGATCTTTCTGCCAGTTACAATGTGACCGCAGTGGGTTTCATTTCTCCAATGCCTAACTTTTGAAAAGCTGATAATGGAATTAGATTAATATTTTCCCCCAAATCACAAAGACCTTTGCTAAAATAGTGATTTCCAATAGAACAAGGGATGATGAAGCTACTAGGGTCTTTTATTTTTCTTGGTAGAGGCGTTGATATGAGCGCACTGGACTCCTCTACGAGCTCAATGGTCTCTATAGCACTGAGCTTTTTCTTCTTGGATAGGATTTCCTTCATGAACTTTGCATAATTAGGAATTTGTGTAAGAGAATCCATCAAAGGGATTTGCACTGTAAGTTGTTGCAAAGTATCTTGAAAGAACTGAAATTGATTGTCAAACTCAGTATTCTTGAATATCTAGGAAAAGATGGAGAAGGAGTATCTGATGATTGCACAAACGGTTGAAATTGCACTAACAGCTTAGATTGCAACATAGGTTGTGGCAGAGTGATAACTAAAGAAGCATTATCCGCCATGCCATCCTCTATTACATCTTTCAACATTGGATCAGTTTTTGAAGACTCCTCTCACTCATGAGTAGATATAGCTAGGTCAGGGATATGTTGGTACAATTATCGACTTTTCTCGGTGTCTCCTCCAGATTTCTTTCGGACATCAACTCCTCTAATTGTTTTATTGGTATTGGTAGGTACCAGATTCTTTTGTAGCAATCTTTATAGGTTGCGCTTCATGGGTTGATTTGTTGTTCACATGAGTTAATGTTGTACATCTAAAGAGTTCTACCATGGGGGCGGCCGGAGCGTCCCCTATCATAATTTCAATGAGTTTCTTGCGAGAGAAGAGGGCAAACCTTTAGTTGGTGAGAGGGTGGCAGAGGAAGGGAAATTGGAGGTCCTTATGAGGTTAGGGCCCACAGGGCACGCGCAAGCGAAAGCTATTTTCTTAGGGAGCAAATAGATGAAGATGCCATCTTTTGAGATTTTGGAGAAAAAGAATGAAAGGAGTACCTTTGAGGAAGGGGAAAGGGGCGAAATGGCCAAGACGGGTACCTATGGGGGCACCGATGAAAATGTTCGTAGCTCCAAGATTGTTTACAGGTAGAGAGACTTCCTGCGGTAGAGATGTCGGGGGAAATACATGTACCTGTCATGTTGCTAAGTTAGGTGAGGGCGTTAGGATTTATATGAAAGATACTCCGGAGGTATTTACCGATCCCATGGTCTGGTCAACCAGAGGCAAGAGGGCTCCGACTGGTTCCTTGCCCACTTCAGGTAGGCACATGTGTATGGTTTTCTCCCTTTCTAATGCATGTGTAGAGTTGTTAACTATTTTCTTGTTTGTGACAGAAGTTCCAGCGATGCGACCTCTAAGTGTAAGTGAGGAGGTACTGCAGGTCTTTCCCCCAGTTTTTGTAGGGTTCGTTATGATAAGATGACACGATTAGAAATTGCGCTGCAGTGTGCCCTTCATGAGGTGGACAAGAAGCTACATTCAGCCTTCACTAATGCTGGGGCAGTTTATACCCGTCAACAGGAGAAGTAGGCCTTTAAAGAGCAGGAGCTTGTTGAGACCAATGGTAAATTTTCTTCAATGGATAAAGAGATTGAGGCCATGAAACAACAGTTGGTGAAGGCTCAGGATGCTCGGAAGTGAGTTGAGTTGCAAGTTTCTGAGGCACGTGGTAAGTATGCACTTGTCAAGTCAAATGCTCACGCACAGAAGGAGGTGACCATAAAAGCAACTGCGGAGGCGAGGGAAGAGAAAGAGGCGATGATCTTTCTTCAATGAGAGAAATAAGAGTTAAAAGAGTCTCTAGAGCGGAGGATTCAACAACTCAAAGGGAATGTAGAGGCGAAGATAGCCACAAGGTTGGCCGTTGAGGAGAAGCTGTATGGGTTCGGCGGTTATAGAGACTTGTGCGACCACAACCTCGTGTGTACGATCTAGGTGGCCGTGGGGCTACTAAATTTGAGTAACTTGGACATTCGTTGTGTAACCCCCTTAACCCAGCCCAGACGGTTGAACCGAATTAAGAAGTTTACACGGGGAAAACCAAAGTCTACCCGAAAGTCAACCTTGATTAACAACCCTTTTTTTTCTTTTTAATCTTATCTAAATGCACATTAACCCTAGTTATGTTCATACAATCAGCATACTCAAAGATCAGCGCATTCGGAAGACATTCAGGGACTTAATTGCACAAAACACGAATTTAGGGACCAGAATGTAAATTCTGGAAATTATAAGGACTTAACCCAATTAAGAGTTACCAATATGAAATTAATCATCTTTCATGCTTCTCTGCCAAATTTCAACTCAAACGGACATCTCAAACTCATTCAATTGCATAAACAAGGTTCAGGACTAAAACGCATAGATTTCAAAAAATATAACCGTCAATTTCAGTGCCCAACGGTCAAGTGTTCCGAAACAGGGAGGACCTGTTCCGAAATGCGGGACCGTTCCAAAACATGTTCCGATACAGGGCTTGGCAGTAGCATTTTCGTTCCGGAATGGTTCCTCCCGTTTCGAAATGCCTAGGCCATTTCAGGCCCCCGTTCCGAAACTGTAGCACCCGTTCCGATACGGCTTGCCCAGATTTGCAGAATTTTGCTGGTTTAACACACAATTGACTCATCAAACATGCTTCAAAGGCAACCAAAACATACTAGCAAGACATTACATGCACAAGGAACATAGTAGCATCAACCATTCTCAAACCTGGCATCAATTAAGCAAATCCCCAATTCTATAGGCATGCATCCTATTTAGAAAACCATTCAAGCATCATAATACCAAACCAACTTCACAAAGGCCAAATACATGTTCCATCATCAACAACAACATAAAACCAACTTAGGGAGTCCAAAACATCTCCCAAATCAAGAACATAGGTTCCCCATGTCCAAATGCCAAAAGCTAAAAGTGTTAAGAAACTTTCACCATACATGAGCTTAGTTCTTCACTTGGATTCTTGACCTCTTGCTGCCCTTATAAGCACTTCAATGCTCTGCATTATTGGTTCAAGAAAAGAGAGAGCGTAAGCCAATAGCTTAGTGAGGAATGCTCATTTAAAACAACTCAATAATGCATTTATAAAACACCTTTATAAACCTTAGTTCAAAACAACTTTTATACATGCACATAAGCATTTAAAACAAGCATTTCATGCTTCAAATCATTAACATGTCATATTGGCCACAAGTGATAATCATAAACTTTTTCCATCTCAAAATACAATCAACACAAGATCCACACATGGACTTTTAACCACCATTGTGATCTTACAATTCACAAGGACCACACATGGACTTTTAACCACCATTGTGTCCTTAGCACAAGAATCACCCATGGACTTTTAACCACCATGGTGTTCTTACAATACACAAGGTCCACACAAGGACTTTTAACCACCTTTGTGACCTTAACACAAGAATCACCCATGGACTTTTAACCACCATGTTGTTCTTAACACAAGAACCGCCTATGGACTTTTAACCACCATAGTGTTCTTAACCTTTCTCAAGTCATCACTTGCCAATATGCATCATTTAACAACAATAATCCACTGTTTTTAAGCATTTAACAAAGCCACTAATCATCATGCACCATTATGCATCAAAACCACATTTTGTCAAATGTACAAAACAAGGATCTCTTACCTTGAGCATCCTTCAACACATGGCTTATAAAATCAGCAAATAAACATGCTAAAATATGCTTTCAAAACAGAATTTAAAACATGCAAACAATCACATTGCATACAACCCTTCCATGGTTCAACATTAAGTGAGTTTTTTCCGAAAACTTACTCTTGAGCTTAGCTAAGTTGCTTAGACTTAAACTAAGCTCCCAAACCTTCAAAACATTGGTTTCAAAGCTGAAAACCAAAATCCACTCACCGATTCCGTTTCGCACTTGCCGAAACACCGATCAAGCTACCTGATCACCACCACAAGGATCCGAAGATGTCTCCCCTGTTTTAAACACATCAAAGCAGAGGATTAATGCAGCATCATGCATTAATATCTTCAATGAAAGCACCTAAACTCGCTGCTCTCATCCACACTCCATTTTCGGCTACCAAACACAACCAAAAACACATCCAAACAACTCCACAACACTACCCAGCCAAGATCCATCAATTCCAAACATTCTTAAACATCAATTAACATCCAAAAAGGATCTAAACACATCCTTATACCTCCAGCTATAGCAGGTCACCAAGATCACTCCAAAAACAACCAAAAACTCAAGCAAAACTTAGGAAAATTAACCTATTCGGGATTGCATTGATAAAACCTCAATTTCTCATCAATTATACATTCATTTAACATCAAAAAGACACCTCAAAACAGTGCCCAACCATTTCATACGAATTTCATCAAAAATTAACCAAATCTTGCATTTTAAAGCCAAGATCAAGATCACAATTGTAAAACCTTTAATTAAACAAAAATCAAGGATTGAGAACTTGGGAATTTCAGTAAAGAACTGAGAATTTAGAGGAGAAGGACGTTCATACCTCTAAACTTGAGTTTCTCCCTTTTTGGAACCAAGATTCTTGAAAAACCAATAAGCAAATGCTAAGGTTTTGTTGTAGAATTGATTAGAGATCAAATGAGGATTGAAATCTCATCTTTAGTTGTCAAAATCAGAGGAAATTTTGCTGGAGAAATGTGTTTGGGTTGAGAGAAAAGTTGAGAGAAAAGAAAATGGAAATTTAGAGAAAAGTTAGTTAAAATGCCAAAATATCTTTTCCCTCCTTTTACACTTAATTAAAAACCATTAATTAAATTGATTAATATTCAGAAAAATCTGGAGAAACTCTTTTGGGTAAATAGCTCCTTAAAGATTCAAAGTTTCAATCCTCTTTAAAACAGTCACCCAGCTTTCAAAAATTACATTTTAGTCACTAACCCAAAATGTCACTCTTCCAAACCTCATTTTGTAAAATTGATTTCACCATTCTCTTATATATAATAAAAGAGGATTTTAAGACATTTTTCCATATTTTTAATGCAACCCGAACTAGGCTTTCCTAAATTCACCCTTTATATTCGAACTGCAACCTGACCGACCCGGTCCAACCCTAAAACTTCTAAGCCCACAATTGGGGTGTTACAACTCTCCCCCCCTTAAGAAATTTCGTCCTCGAAATTTACCTGAAGGAAAGAGGTACGGAAACTGCTTCAGCATGTCATCCTTTCGTTCCCACGTGGCTTCTTCAACACCACGATGCTTCCACAACACCTTTACCAACTCAATGGTCTTGCCTCGAAGAACTTTACTATCCGAATCTAGAACCTTCACCGGTTCCTCATCATAGGTCAAATCCGGATTCAATTCCACTTCTTCAACAGGCATCACATGTGAAGGATCCGATCTATACTTCCGAAGCATGGAAACATGAAACACATCATGAATCTTTTCCAACTCTTGAGGTAACCTCAACTTGTACGCAACAGGACCCACACGCTCAACCACCTCGTATGGTCCAATGTACCTAGGGCTCAACTTACCCTTTCGGCCAAACCTCATCACCTTTTTCCAAGGCGAAACCTTCAAAAACACACGGTCACCCACCGCATACTCAATCTCCTTACGCTTCAAATCCGCGTAAGACTTTTGCCGATCAGAAGCTGCCTTCAAGCGCTCACAAATGAGCTTCACCTTCTCGGTGGTTCCTTTCAACAAAGCTGGCATCGAAACCAACTTCTGACCTGTTTCAGCCCAACAAAGAGGAGTCCTACACTTCCTCCCGTACAAAGCTTCATAAGGTGCCATTTGAATACTTGCCTGATAACTGTTATTATAGGCAAACTCCACCAAAGGCAAATGTTTCTCCCAAGAGCCCTGAAACTCAATCACGCAGCACCTCAACATATCCTCCAAAACCTGGATAACACGCTCGGACTGGCCATCCGACTGCGGATGATAAGATGTACTGAAATTCAACCGTGTACCCAAAGCTTCATGCAAACACTGCCAGAAACGCGATGTAAACCTCGGATCCCTATCCGACACAATCGACTTAGGCACACCATGCAGCCGCACAATCTCAACAATGTACAGCTCCGCAAGCTTATCCAAAGAGTACGTAGTATGCACAGGCAAGAAATGCACACACTTAGTCAGGCGATCCACAATCACCCACACCGAATTCTTCTTCGATGGCGACAAAGGCAAACCAGATACAAAATTCATGGTAATCCTTTCCCACTTCCATTCAGGAATTCTCAACGGTTGCAACAACCCTGAAGGAAACTGATGCTCAGCCTTAACTCGCTGACACACCATGCACTTGCTCACAAACTCAGCAACATCCTTCTTTAACCCCATCCAATAGTACTCATCACGAAGATCACGATACATCTTTGTACTACCAGGGTGCATAGCAAAAGGACTACTATGACCTTCAGTCAGAATAGCACGCCTCAATTCAGCATCATTGGGCACTACTATCCGACTCCCAAAACACAACACTCCATCATCATTAAAACAGAAATCCGGAGGCCTACCCTCCGCAATATCCTGTACATGCGGTACCAAGGAATCATCCAACAACTGCTTTTCCTTAATCAACTGAACCAAAGATGGTTTCACTTGCAACTCAGCCACAAGACCACCATCACGCGAAATACTCAAACTGGAAAACATAGCCCTCAACTCAACATCTACCTTTCTACCTAAGGCATCCGCTACAACATTAGCTTTACCCGGGTGATACTCAATCGTCAAATCATAATCCTTGAGCAACTCCACCCAACGTCGCTGTCTAAGATTCAACTCCTTCTGAGACATCAGATACTTCAAACTCTTGTGATCCGTGTACACAGTACACTTCTCACCATACAAATAATGTCTCCAGATCTTCAAAGCAAAAACCACTGCAGCCAACTCAATGTCATGCGTAGGATAAGTGCGCTCATGCACCTTCAACTGCCGTGAAGCATAAGCCACCACCTTACCCTCTTGCATTAACACACATCCCAAACCAACATAGGACGTATCGCTATACACCACAAACTCTTTCCCTAATTCAGGTTGAACCAAGATAGGAGCTTGCGTCAAGGCTGCCTTAAGCTTCTCAAAAGCCTGCTATCTCGCTTCCGTCCACTCATACTTAACATCCTTCTGCAACAACTTCGTCAGAGGTGCAGCAATCTTTGAAAACCCATCCACGAACCTCCGATAATATCCTGCCAAACCAAGGAAACTACGGACTTCATGAACAGACTTAGGAACCTTCCAATTCATCACCGCCTCAATCTTCTGAGGATCAACACGAATCCCTTCAGCAGAAACCACATGAACAAGAAACACCACTTCTCTAAGCCAAAACTCACACTTGCTCAGCTTAACATAAAGCTGATTCTCCAACAAAGCTTGCAACACGATTCTCAAATGCCCTTCATGCTCCTCCTCAGTACGCGAGTACACGAGGATATCATCAATGAACACCACAACAAATTTATCCAGGTATTCATGAAATACACGATTAATCATGTCCATGAAAGCTGCAGGAGCATTTGTCAAACCAAACGGCATCACAAGGAACTCATAATGCCCATACCTCGTCCTGAAAGCTGTCTTTGGCACATCCACGTCCTTCACCTTCAACTGGTAATACCCTGACCTTAAGTCAATCTTAGAGAACACAACTGCTCCCCAAAATTGATCAAAAGAATCATCAATTCTCGGCAATGGATACCGATTCTTGATAGTCAACTTGTTAAGCTGACGATAATCAATGCACATTCTCATAGTGCCATCCTTCTTCTTCACAAACAAGACCAGTGCACCCCAAGGTGACACACTCGGCCGAATGAACCCACGATCAAGCAACTCTTGCAATTGCGTCTTCAGCTCCTTCAACTCTTTAGGTGCCATTCTATAAGGGGTAATGGACACTGGAGTTGTGTTCTCATACAACTCAATCCCAAACTCCACTTCACGATTAGGAGGCAATCTAGGCAACTCCTCAGGAAACACACCAGGAAACTCTCGCACAGTCCTGATATCTTGCACACGCAACTCCTTAGAACTAGGATTCATCACAAAAGCGAGATAAGCTTCACAACCTTGCCTCAGCATCCGGCTCGCCTCCAATGTAGACACAATATTGGCAAGAAACTTCACATTCTCACCAACCACAACAACCTCATAATCATCCGCAAGCTTCAACGAAACTCGCTTATTCTCACAATCCACTACAGCTCGATGCTCAACAAGCCAATCCATACCAAGGATTACATCAAAACCATAGAAAGGCAACTCCATAAGGTCAACATGAAAAACATGATCTTGCACAACCAAAGAACATCTTCTATAAAGCTTTCGAGTCACAACAGTCTCACCAAAAGAACTAGTGACACGCATACCAACATCCAAAGACTCAACAGGCAAACCAAGCAATTCAGCATGCTCACGCAATATGTATGAGTGTGTAGATCCAGAATCAATCAAGGAAAGTAATGACAAGGATTGCAAAGTAAAAGTACCTGCGATCACATCTGTGTCATTCCTCCCCTCCCTCTGAGCATACACCCTAGCCTGGCCGCCACCCTCAGGCTGAACAGCTACAACATGGGCCACATTACGTCCACCATCCTCCCTACGCTGGAAGTTACCACGGCCGCACCCAGAACCTCTCTGTGGTGCAACAACTACAGGAGCACGCCCTTGGCCACCAGCCAACATAGGACACTCTCTCCTCATGTGATCCGTAAATCCACAGTTCCAGCATGAATTACCAGCCGCCACAACAGGAGCTTGCACCTCCCTCACAGCTCGAGGACAATCACGCTTCATGTGGCCACGCGATCCACATGTCCAACATGCTTTCGGATCAGCACTTGCCTTGCCTCCCTGAGCAGGCACACCACCACCTCGTTTAGCCGAAGACTGATACTTCTGGTCACGTCCCGTCTTGTTCCGTCCACCACCGGAACTATACTCAGCAACTCGCTTACCATCACTAGAACCAACACTTCTAGAAGATAAACCCAAGTTCATCTCAATGTCCTTTGCTCGGCCAACCAGCACATCAAAATCATTATACTCAGCAGCCAGCATATACGTCTTTATTTCCGTCACCAAACCATAACGGAACCTTTCACACCTCTCCCGCTCATCCGGGACAAGCTCAGGTGCGTACTGACTGAGTCGGACAAACTGAACTTCGTACTCAGCTACAGACATGCTCCCTTGGGTAAGAGACATGAATTCCCTCTTCTTTTCGTCTAGGTACCTCACACCCAGGTACCTTCTCTTGAACGCGTTCTGAAAGAACGTCCAAGTCACATCGGCATCCGCCATCCAAGAGATAGTGGTTGTCCACCAAGTATAAGCATCGTCTTGCAACAATGATACCACACATCCCAGCTTCTGCACATCAGTGCAATTCATTTGACCCAAGATTCTCTTGGTACTTTCCAACCAAGACTCCGAACCTTCTGCAGACAAACCTCTAAACTCAGTCCCTCATAGACTGCGCAAACGTTCCAAAGGTAGTCTAACTCCAGCATCTCCCTGATGCCCAGCTCCTTGAGCTCCAGCCACCGCTGCTCGAAAAGCTCCAGCAATGGCTTGTACCAGCATTGTCATGTCAGGAACAGCTTGCCCCTGACCAGCTTCAGGTCCAGCGCCCCCAGCACCAGCACCAACTGCAGCTCCTTCACCCCCAGTACCACCACCACCAGGCGGAGGAGGTAAATCCACCACATTCTCAGCGTTCTCCTCATTCTCATTTTGAGCCATAGCTCGCGTATTAACCCTCAATTCTCTACGAGGTGCCATTCACTAACAATGCAATCATAATGCAACAAACAAAGTCAGGCTCAGCAAGGTAAGCAATCCAAGTACTCAAGCTCATTTCCACTTAAAAACAATATCATTTCATTAGCTTTGATTTGGCAATGGGTCCCCCTAACATGCTTTCACCACAACATACACCACAATTGTAACATGCTTACAATTCACACATCACGCTTCACTCAACAAGCATACAAAACATACATACATAATCATCCACATAGTCATTCCCAATTACACGAGAACTTAGCTCTGATACCACCAAATGTAACCCCCTTAACCCGGCCCAGACGGTTGAACCGAATTAAGAAGTTTACACGGGGAAAACCAAAGTCAACCCGAAAGTCAACCTTGATTAACGACCCTTTTTTTCTTTTTAATCTTATTTAAATGCACATTATCCTTAGTTATGTTCATACAATCAGCATACTCAAAGATCATCGCATTCGGAAGACATTCAGGGACTTAATTGCACAAAACACAAATTTAGGGACCAGAATGTAAATTCTGGAAATTATAAGGACTTAACCCAATTAAGAGTTACCAATATGAAATTAATCATCTTTCATGCTTCTCTTCCAAATTTCAACTAAAACGGACATCTCAAACTCATTCAATTGCATAAACAAGGTTCAGGACTAAAACGCATAGATTTCAAAACATATAACCGTCAATTTCAATGCCCAACGGTCAAGTGTTCCGAAATAGGGAGGACCTGTTCCGAAACGCGGGACCGTTCAGAAACACGTTCCGATACAGGGCTTGGCAGTAGCATTTTCGTTCCAGAACGATTGCTCCCGTTTCGAAACGCCTAGGCCATTTCAGGCCCCCGTTCCGAAACGGTAGCACCCGTTCCGATACGGCTTGCCCAGATTTGCAGAATTTTGCTGGTTTAACACACAATTGACTCATCAAACATGCTCAAAAGGCAACCAAAACATACCAGCAAGACATTATATGCACAAGGAACATAGTAGCATCAACCATTCTCAAACCTGGCATCAATTAAGCAAATCCCCAATTCTATAGGCATGCATCCTATTTAGAAAATCATTCAAGCATCATAATACCAAACCAACTTCACAAAGGCCAAATACATGTTCCATCATCAACAACAACATAAAACCAACTTAGGGAGTCCAAAACATCTCCCAAATCAAGAACATAGGTTCCCCATTGCCAAATGCCAAAAGCTAAAAGTGTTAAGAAACTTTCACCATACATGAGCTTAGTTCTTCACTTGGATTCTTGACCTCTTGCTGCCCTTATAAGCACTTCAATGCTCTGCATTATTGGTTCAAGAAAAGAGAGAGTGTAAGCCAATAGCTTAGTGAGGAATGCTCATTTAAAACAACTCAATAATGCATTTATAAAACACCTTTATAAACCTTAGTTCAAAACAACTTTTATACATGCACATAAGCATTTAAAACAAGCATTTCATGCTTCAAATCATTAACATGTCATATTGGCCACAAGTGATAATCATAAACTTTTTCCATCTCAAAATACAATCAACACAAGATCCACACATGGACTTTTAACCACCATTGTGATCTTACAATTCACAAGGACCACACATGGACTTTTAACCACCATTGTGTCCTTAGCACAAGAATCACCCATGGACTTTTAACCACCATGGTGTTCTTACAATACACAAGGTCCACACAAGGACTTTTAACCACCTTTGTGACCTTAACACAAAAATCACCCATGGACTTTTAACCACCATGTTGTTCTTAACACAAGAACCGCCTATGGACTTTTAACCACCATAGTGTTATTAACCTTTCTCAAGTCATCACTTGCCAATATGCATCATTTAACAACAATAATCCACTGTTTTTAAGCATTTAACAAAGCCACTAATCATCATGCACCATTATGCATCAAAACCACATTTTGTCAAATGTACATGTTGCGTGTAAAAGAGTCTATCGCAATTGAGTGCAAGTGTACACGTCACAAGTAATAAAGTGATACTAGAGTATCGAATATCGTCTCCACAGGGACTGGGCTAACCCTTTCCTTCGCTATCTGCACAAGGGGAAAAGAATAGATTAAGATATTTGTCACGAAAATAATGAAGTAAACGTAAATAAAAAGAATAAAGATATCAAGATAGAGAGAATGGTCTGGTATTGAATTGCTCAGTAGTGCAGGTATTGCAGTGCTTAGGAAATCTAGTTCTGTCGTCGCGCCCGTCGCCGACAGCACCTGTCGCGGCGGCTGTCCGTTGGCTGTCGCGGGCAGCAGACACACCAACTCCGTTCTTCAAGTTTGGCAAGAATCCCTGATCTGCCTTGGCCTATCCCTAGGTCCAAGTCTGTCGATGATCACGTCTTGATGATACCTCCCGGCGTGAATCGAAGGATGAACACCGATGTGTATGAATTCTTCTTTAGCCACTTAACCTTGCCCTATCCCTAGGCACAAGATAGTTCAACTATAAACTAGAGAACTTGCTCTTATTTCTTTCGTATACTTAACTCTCCCGATGCTAAGTAAATAGATAACCTCACAATGCTCTCCCGATGCTCTTGCAAGATATTAATAACCAAAATAAGAGAACTTGAAGTTTATTTTATTGAACTGAAAATTCCTAAAACAAAACAACCCTTGCAACTACTTTACAAATCAACCCGTGGCCCTAGGGGGGTTTTAGAACATGTCGACGGCGGGTAGACGGCAGGTAGATGCCGGAGGGGTTTTAGATGTCGGTTATGGGGTATGATGTGTGGATTCTCCCCTAGGTTAAAATACATGCCCTTATATAAGCTTTGGGCTCAAGTTATCTAAGGTAACAAGGATTACAACTTTAATTAAAAGTATGATTCTAATAAAGACTTAATCTTCAAGGATCCTACTTTTCAGCCGTCCTCCTTGTTTCTTGGGATTTTCTCTCCTTGAACTTTGGCTTGACATATCTTTTGATCCGGGGCTTGGAAAAATATTTGGCTTTCACACGACAGACGAGCAGATTTTTCTCTATCTATCGAGGTCCACTTTACTTTTCCTCTTCATAAGGTTGCTGTCACCTTGCTGTCACGACAGGTCCATGGCAGCTTCGTCCTCATCGTCTGCTTGTCCAGTTCAGCTCTTCTGCTTCTCTGCCCTGCGCCTGCCTTCTCCGTCTACTATGGCAGCAACTTGCTGTCGTCCTCTGTTGTCACGGCAGCTCCATGGCAGCATTGTCCTCTTCGTCTGCTTGTTCAGTTCAGCTCTTCTGCTTTTCTGCCCCGCGCCTGCCTTCACCGTCTACGATGACGGCAACCTGCCAAAAACAACCATTTTTAGTAGAATCTGTGCCTTTTATATATTTGTGATGTTTTGCTGAAAACTAACCTAAATGCAATGAAATGATGCTTGAATGGAGCAGAAATATGGGTTAAAAAGGGTGTAAATAATAGAACTTTTACACACTCAACACACCCCCAAACTCAAGTTTTTGCTTGTCCTCAAGCAACTAAGACCAAAAAAATGAAATATTTTTGTTTTGGCTTTCAAACAGTGAACTTTCCCTTACCCGTCATTCGTTCTCTGTGGCGGCAGCAACCTGTCGGATAATTTAGGATCTATCCGGAATCTCCCTATAGTCCTTGTGCAGTGTGTGCATGCTTGTGAACAGTTATATGCCAAGACTCTCTTAGTTTCACTAGAATATTCAACTTTTCTTTGACTCGAATTTTTATGCCAAAGTTTATTTTTGAAGACACATTTTCATGGTTCTTTTTCTTCTATTTTCAAGCTAAGTTTTACTAGAGCCAGTTTTGGGCACCTCTAGTTAGCTTCCTAGAGCCGGTTTCGGGCACCTCTAGGTTATTGAGTTTCTTTTGCTAAACCTTTTTTTCCTAGAGCCAGTGTTAGGCACCTCTAGGGGCTATTCAAGTACTAAGCATCCTATTCTAGTTTGGCTAAAAGAAATCTAAGCAATATAACAATCACAATGGTGTTTAAGTTTTCAGAACTATAGAAAGGCTCTAAACTTCTCCTTAAACTGTCCTAAAGATGCTGCCACGACAGAGCTGTCATGAAAGGTAAGTTCAGTTCACAATTTTCAGCCAAAATTTTTAATTTCGTTTTTTTTAGAAAAGTACTAAGTAAAGGACACAATTTAACTAAGATGTACTCCATGAATATGGAGGGTTGCCACCCCCAAACTCGAGGGTTGCATTGCCCTCAATTCAAATGACAAAATAAAAATGAAAGCATATGAAGGCAGTACATCACAAAATATATATGGCAGGCAGCAATAAGAAGATAAGAAACTTAAATTTTAATCACTGTCTTCACTACTGCTGGTGAGGCGGATCTGGCGGCGGGTTCTGGTTTGCGGGGCAGGTTGGGGTGGTTGCTGTAAAACCTGAATATCAGAGCTGTTGCCGCTGCTGTCACTGCTGTTGTTGGCCTTTGGCGGAGTTTTCTTATCTGCCATTCTTTTCTGCCTCTTTACCGGTGTAAATTCCTTCGACAGGTTCCTCTGAATAGAGGGTTCAATGTCACTTGTCTGCCCAGACGGAGGAGGAAGAGAACCCAGCAACAAAGGCAACATGGTCATCCGAGGGCACTGGTCACTTTGTTCCTCTATTACATCTTTCAACATTGGATCAGTTTTTGAAGACTCCTCTCACTCATGAGTAGATATAGCTAGGTCAGGCATATGTTGGTACAATTACCGACTTTTCCCGGTGTCTCCTCTAGATTTCTTTCGGACATCAACTCCTCTAATTGTTTTATTGGTATTGGTAGGTACCAGATTCTTTTGTAGCGATCTTTATAGGTTGCGCTTCATGGGTTGATTTGTTGTTCACATGAGTTAATGTTGTACATCTAAGGAGTTCTACCATGGGGGCGGCCGGAGCATCCCCTATCATAATTTCAATGAGTTCCTTGCGAGAGAAGAGGGCAAACCTTTAGTTGGTGAGAGGGTGGCAGAGGAAGGGAAATTGGAGGTCCTTATGAGGTTAGGGCCCACAGGGCACGCGCAAGCGAAAGCTATTTTCTTATGGAGCAAATAGATGAAGATGCCATCTTTTGAGATTTTGGAGAAAAAGAATGAAAGGAGTACCTTTGAGGAAGGGGAAAGGGGCGAAATGGCCAAGATGGGTACCTATGGGGGCACCGATGAAAATGTTCGTAGCTCCAAGATTGTTTACAGGTAGAGAGACTTCCTGCGGTAGAGATGTCGGGGGAAATACATGTACCTGTCATGTTGCTAAGTTAGGTGAGGGCGTTAGGATTTCTATGAAAGATACTCCGGAGGTATTTACCGATCCCGTGGTCTAGTCAACCAGAGGCAAGAGGGCTCCGACTGGTTCCTTGCCCACTTCAGGTAGGCACATGTGTATGGTTTTCTCCCTTTCTAATGCATGTGTAGAGTTGTTAACTATTTTCTTGTTTGTGACAGAAGTTCCAGCGATGCGACCTCTAAGTGTAAGTGAAGAGGTACTGCAGGTCTTTCCCCCAGTTTTTGTAGGGTTCGTTATGATAAGATGACACGATTAGAAATTGCGCTGCAGTGTGCCCTTCATGAGGTGGACAAGAAGCTACATTCAGCCTTCACTAATGCTGGGGCAGTTTGTACCCGTCAACAGGAGAAGTAGGCCTTTAAAGAGCAGGAGCTTGTTGAGACCAATGGTAAATTTGCTTCAATGGATAAAGAGATTGAGGCCATGAAACAACAGTTGGTGAAGGCTTAGGATGCTCGGAAGTGAGTTGAGTTGCAAGTTTCTGAGGCACGTGGTAAGTATGCACTTGTCAAGTCAAATGCTCACGCACAGAAGGAGGTGACCATAAAAGCAACTGCGGAGGCGAGGGAAGAGAAAGAGGCGATGATCTTTCTTCAATGAGAGAAATAAGAGTTAAAAGAGTCTCTAGAGCGGAGGATTCAACAACTCAAAGGGAATGAAGAGGCGAAGATAGCCACAAGGTTGGCCGTTGAGGAGAAGCTGTATGGGTTCGGCGGTTATAGAGACTTGTGCGACCACAACCTCGTGTGTACGATCTAGGTGGCCGTGGGGCTACTAAATTTGAGTAACTTGGACATTCGTTATGTAACCCCCTTAACCCAGCCCAGACGGTTGAACCGAATTAAGAAGTTTACACGGGGAAAACCAAAGTCAACCCAAAAGTCAACCTTGATTAACGACCTTTTTTTTCTTTTTAATCTTATCTAAATGCACATTAACCCTAGTTATGTTCATACAATCAGCATACTCAAAGATCAGCGCATTCGGAAGACATTTAGGGACTTAATTGCACAAAACACGAATTTAGGGACCAGAATGTAAATTCTGGAAATTATAAGGACTTAACCCAATTAAGAGTTACCAATATGAAATTAATCATCTTTCATGCTTCTCTGCCAAATTTCAACTCAAACGGACATCTCAAACTCATTCAATTGCATAAACAAGGTTCAGGACTAAAACACATAGATTTCAAAAAATATAACCGTCAATTTCAGTGCCGAACGGTCAAGTGTTCCGAAACAGGGAGGACCTGTTCCGAAATGCGGGACCGTTCCGAAACACGTTCCGATACAGGGCTTGGCAGTAGCATTTTCGTTCCGGAATGGTTCCTTCCGTTTCGAAACGCCTAGGCCATTTCAGGCCCCCGTTCCGAAACGGTAGCACCCGTTCCGATACGGCTTGCCCAGATTTGCAGAATTTTGCTGGTTTAACACACAATTGACTCATCAAACATGCTTCAAAGGCAACCAAAACATACCAGCAAGACATTACATGCACAAGGAACATAGTAGCATCAACCATTCTCAAACCTGGCATCAATTAAGCAAATCCCCAATTCTATAAGCATGCATCCTATTTAGAAAACCATTCAAGCATCATAATACCAAACCAACTTCACAAAGGCCAAATACATGTTCCATCATCAACAACAACATAAAACCAACTTAGGGAGTCCAAAACATCTCCCAAATCAAGAACATAGGTTCCCCATTGCCAAATGCCAAAAGCTAAAAGTGTTAAGAAACTTTCACCATACATGAGCTTAGTTCTTCACTTGGATTCTTGACCTCTTGCTGCCCTTATAAGCACTTCAATGCTCTGCATTATTGGTTCAAGAAAAGAGAGAGCGTAAGCCAATAGCTTAGTGAGGAATGCTCATTTAAAACAACTCAATAATGCATTTATAAAACACCTTTATAAACCTTAGTTCAAAACAACTTTTATACATGCACATAAGCATTTAAAACAAGCATTTCATGCTTCAAATCATTAACATGTCATACTGGCCACAAGTGATAATCATAAACTTTTTCCATCTCAAAATACAATCAACACAAGATCCACACATGGACTTTTAACCACCATTGTGATCTTACAATTCACAAGGACCACACATGGACTTTTAACCACCATTGTGTCCTTAGCACAAGAATCACCCATGGACTTTTAACCACCATGGTGTTCTTACAATACACAAGGTCCACACAAGGACTTTTAACCACCTTTGTGACCTTAACACAAGAATCACCCATGGACTTTTAACCACCATGTTGTTCTTAACACAAGAACCGCATATGGACTTTTAACCACCATAGTGTTCTTAACCTTTCTCAAGTCATCACTTGCCAATATGCATCATTTAACAACAATAATCCACTGTTTTTAAGCATTTAACAAAGCCACTAATCATCATGCACCATTATGCATCAAAACCACATTTTGTCAAATGTACAAAACAAGGATCTCTTACCTTGAGCATCCTTCAACACATGGCTTATAAAATCAGCAAATAAACATGCTAAAATATGCTTTCAAAACAGAATTTAAAACATGCAAACAATCATATTGCATACAACCATTCCATGGTTCAACATTTAGTGAGTTTTTCCCGAAAACTTACTCTTGAGCTTAGCTAAGTTGCTTAGACTTAAACTAAGCTCCCAAACCTTCAAAACATTGGTTTCAAAGCTGAAAACCAAAATCCACTCACCGATTCCGTTTCGCACTTGCTGAAACACCGATCAAGCTACCGGATCACCACCACAAGGATCCGAAGATGTCTCCCCTATTTTAAACACATCAAAGCAGAGGATTAATGCATCATCATGCATTAATATCTTCAATGAAAGCACCTAAACTCACTGCTCTCATCCACACTCCATTTTCGGCTACCAAACACAACCGAAAACACATCCAAACAACTCCACAACACTACCCAGCCAAGATCCATCAATTCCAAACATTCTTAAACATCAATTAACATCCAAAAAGGATCTAAACACATCCTTATACCTCCAGCTATAGCAGATCACCAAGATCACTCCAAAAACAACCAAAAACTCAAGCAAAACTTAGGAAAATTAACATATTCGGGATTGCATTGATAAAACCTCAATTTCTCATCAATTATACATTCATTTAACATCAAAAAGACACCTCAAAACAGTGCCCAACCATTTCATACGAATTTCATCAAAAATTAACCAAATCTTGCATTTTAAAGCCAAGATCAAGATCACAATTGTAAAACCTTTAATTAAACACAAATCAAGGATTGAGAACTTGGGAATTTCAGTAAAGAACTAAGAATTTAGAGGAGAAGGACGTTCATACCTCTAAACTTGAGTTTCTCCCTTTTTGGAACCAAGATTCTTGAAAAACCAATAAGCAAATGCTAAGGTTTTGTTGTAGAATTGATTAGAGATCAAATGAGGATTGAAATCTCATCTTTAGTTGTCAAAATCAGAGGAAATTTTTCTGGAGAAATGTGTTTGGGTTGAGAGAAAAGTTGAGAGAAAAGAAAATGGAAATTTAGAGAAAAGTTAGTTAAAATGCCAAAATATCTTTTCCCTCCTTTTACACTTAATTAAAAAACCATTAATTAAATTGATTAATATTCAGAAAAATCTGGAGAAACTCTTTTGGGTAAATAGCTCCTTAAAGATTCAAAGTTTCAATCCTTTTTAAAACAGTCACCCAGCTTTCAAAAATTACATTTTAGTCACTAACCCAAAATGTCACTCTTCCAAACCTCATTTTGTAAAATTGATTTCACCATTCTCTTATATATAATAAAAGATGATTTTAAGACATTTTTCCATATTTTTAATGCAACCCGAACTAGGCTTTCCTAAATTCACCCTTTATATTCGAACTACAACCCGACCGGCTCGGTCCAACCCCAAAACTTCTAAGCCCACAATTGGGGTGTTACACGTTGTTGCTGGGAGGTAGTAGAAGCTGGGTGAATTTTGATGTTTACAACCTCTAGGGTGACTCTTGGGATGGCACGCACGCAAGGCTATCAACCTACATACGCATGGAGGAGGTTGACGAGATGTAGAGTGAATCGAATTAATAGATATAGCCAAGAAGGGGGGTGAATTGGCACTTTTGAAAATTAAGGGAGAAAAAGAAAGAACAAGGAACTTATAGTGGTTCAAGCTTCTAAACAAGCTCTACATCCACTACTTTAGCTCTCACTAAGGATTTTCAACAAACTCTTCACTAATTTGTTCTTCCCCTTTTCTAGGATAAGGAGGCAACCTTTACAAATTCAATCTTTCTACCCAAAGATTGAATAACAAGACTCTCAATTACAAATAACAAAAAGGAAATTTGAAATGTATCTCTCACAAGACTAATCTATTGCCCAATTACAAAACAACAATCCCCAAACTTGAAAGAAAGTTGAACAATTTGGAATTTCACAAGTTGGGTATACAATTTGACTCTAATAGGCTCAAGGGTTTGGAATGAATGCTTCGATGTTGCTTGAAGGTTTAATGGTTGTTGTTGTAGCTTTTGAGACTTGTTTTTATACCATTGCATTGAATTCTAACCGTTTGGGTGGTTGAGATCATTAATCTGGCCGTTGGGCTGCAATTTCTTGCAATAAATGCTCCTCAACTGCGCACCGTATCGATACTCTTCGAGGGCGTATTGGTACCTGTCTCAAAGAAGAAAGAGCCGTTGTGATTGAAATACAAAGCGTATCGAAACGCGAGAAGGACGTATCGGTACGGTATTAAGGGGCGTATTGATACGATAAGCCGCATCGATATAGTTTTTGCTCACTAGAATCTTGAATTGTGTTTTGATAAAAAGCGCATCGGTACGCAACCTTAGCGTATCGATACCGTTCAACGATCATTTGAAATTTTGGATTCCCATAACCGACAAGTCAACGTTCAAATATTAAATGTAAAGATTTTGCAAAGGTCAACATATCGTATCGATACGGTGACATACCGTATCAGTATGCTATAGCATTAAAAATGTTTTTATATGAAAAATGGAATCGATACGGTCCCGATGCGTATCGATACGTTATAGCTTAAAGTCTTACGTAGATGAATATCGTATCGATACGGGTTTAAACAATATCATAACGCTATGGTCGATTAAAATTCCAGTGTTGAAAATTCGTATCGATACGCTATATGGTATCGATATGCCTGGGCATTTTGTTGAAGTTTGGCTTGAAAACACTTGAAAAGACCTAGAAAATTTGAACCTTTTTAATATGTTTTGACTTGAAAGAGTCGTAGGTTCAAAAAGGCTTGTCAATTGATGTATCACTTCTCATTGACAAACCCGTATCGATACGCCATTACCAAAAACTGTATTTTGGACAATTTTAAGACCAAAAATCCAACTTTAAACGTCCCTAAATGCATGTGAATGATATATGAGCAAGATTTAATGACTAAAATTGATGCATACACCCCCTAACAACAAGCATAGATGCAAAAGGAGGCAAATCAACACAAGCATGAGCATCAAATAATTTCAAGCACATTTTTGGCCATTTGGGACCTAAAAGGGTCAAGGAAGGCTAATTAAACCTAACTCTCTCATAAGGGTCCAAAAACGTTCTTTATCTAAGAGTTTGGTAAATATGTCCGCTAATTGGTTCAAGGTATCAACATATTCTAGAACTACATCATTTTTCAAGACATGATCTCTAATGAAATGATGTCTAATTTCTATATGTTTGGTTCTAGAGTGTTGGATGGGATTCTTAGTGAGACAAATCGCAGTAGTGTTGTCACACTTAAAAGGTATGGTATCTACTTGAACACCATAATCTAAGAGTTGTTGCTTCATCCAAAGAACTTGAGCACAACAACTCCATAAGGATATGTACTCCTGTTGGGTTTTTATGTTCTCGATTTCCTTCAACCGTTCTTGCTCGCCAAGTGTGGAGAAGTTGGATTTTTGGGTGTTTTAGTGGGAGGTGAAAAATAGGAAAAAGACACAAGGAATTATAGTGGTTCAACCTTCTAACCAAGGTCTACATCCATTACCTTAGCTTCCTACTAAATATTTCAACAAATTCACTCTTGAATATTGTCCCATTTTCTTGGCTTAGGAAGAAACCATTACAACGATTAAGCTAACTACCCTTAGTTTAATCAAACACTCTCTTACAAGAGAAATTCTAAGCAAACTTGAAATCCCTCTAATAGGTATTTGTTTGCAATCTTAAGCTTTCACCCAAAACCTATACACCTGAGCAAATTTGACAATTAAGCTCACAAGTGTTGTCTATACAAGAAAATGTACAAATAAGCTCTAAGACGATTTTGAAATCATAGAGTTGTTGACAATTGAAGCATTGATCTTCTCTTCATGCTTGGAGGTCCATTTTATACTCCTAATTGAGTTTGTAGCCGTTGAGGACCATTGGGGTTGTTTTGGAGCCGTTGGAGACTTTATTTCCCACCATAAATGTTGTTCTGCATACGTCCGTTTCAAAACAATCGACCCTGTTTCGGAACGCCTTTCTTCAGAACTAGTTGTTGAAGTCTAATGTAGCAAGCCATTTTGAAACACCTCTAGCCGTTTCGAAACACTCTTGATCCATATCGAAATGGTAACCCCATTTCAAAATGTGTGACAATTGAGCTATAATTTAAAAGGTCGTTGGGAAAATAGCCGTTGGGGAGGTTTTGACCGTTGGGCGTATTGAAACACCAAAGGGGTGTTTCGAAACGAAGACCCTGCGTATCAAAACGGGCAAGCCTTGTTTCGGTACGAGTTTTGGCAGTTTCAAAATGTTTCGATACAAGTCCCCATGTTTCGAAAAGGTTACCTTGAAAAGTCTGGTTTGGTTACTTTAAAACGTTTAAAACCTTGCCAAAACCATTTTAAACACCCACAAACTTATTTTCAAGTTGTTTGGACTTAAAGGCACTTTTGAAATCTTTTGAATTTAGTCCAAAACTATTTTTCAATTATTATATCAAAACATTAGTTCTTCAATTGTAGAGCGTATAGGTCTTCCCCTTTTTGTAAGAGCGCAAGTGCACACTCCTGCCAAGTTATGGTATAAAAGATGTCGAATCCCACGAGGATTGGATAGTGATCTTCAATTGTTGGGTTTTCTGCACAAGAAGCAAGTAGTTTAGTTTTATGTTTAATGAAGTGAAGAGAAAGCAAGTTTGTAAAGGAAATAATCATATTGGAGAAGTGGGTCTAGTTATGTTGTGTTGTAGTGAGAAACAAAATTGAATAGGATGGAGTGCTTCGCGCTGGCAGCCTTCGCTACCTTAGCGGGTGATGGCATGCTGCTGCCCTGACGCTCTCGCTGCCATGGCAGGTTGAATGGCGGGAAGTCTCAGCGGAAAAAACGGCAGATCTTCCAAGGTTCGGCAAAACGTTATGATGTGATTCCGCTTATGTCTAAGTTAGAATCTTGTCATCGTCCTCTGTAGATAATACCCTTCGACGTGAATCTTGTAGTGAACAACAACGCTTTGGTAGTTCCCTTTTAGTCATTTTAAACCCTAAACCTATGTCTAGGCTGAGTTGATCGCACCATCTATAGATGAAATCGTGTCTATCTCTTTCATGAGTTCGACTCTCTCGATACCGAACAAATAGATTGCTTCGAATAAACTCCCGAATTACTCAAAACAGTGAAGAACATAAGATAGACAAACCTTGAAGATTTTATTAAAGAAAAGCACTTGAAATCCTAACAATAGTTCCCACTACTTTACAACATACCCAAAACCTTAGAGAAAGCTTAGAACATGTCGACTTCTCAAACTCTCTCTAATCTACTGTTAATGATCAATTACAAGCCCTTAGGTGTTTAATTATAGGGAAAGTCTAGGGTAATCCTACTTGGGGAAGAAGTAGGAGAAGGCTAGGGTAACTCCTACTTGGAGAAGAAGTAAGGTTGAAATACATTAAATAAAAGCTATCTTTTTGGGCCTTAAACTTTCTTCCTTGAAATTCTCCTATTTTCATAGAATTTGCCTTTGACTTTCTTCTGGCCTTTTCATGGTCTTCCTGTGGTCCGATTAGTATGAAAATGGTCTCTAAAAATCAGGCTTTTCCTGCTCTTCAAAACGCTTACCTCTTTCCATATTTCTGCCACTATCGTATCTGGAAGGTTGCCGCCGTCGCGGCAAATTTGCCGTCGGGGCGGTTTTTCAGCCTGATTTTGCTTCCTTGGTTTTTCTTCCCTCAGTAGAAGCTGGCTTAGATCTAGACCATCCGAAGATGATTTTGCACCATTTCCATCATGTTCCTTCACTATGCACGTTGTGGCAGTGCCCGCCCGGGCAGCATCGCTGGCGGCATCACCCGCCAGGGCGACATCGTCAACGGCATCACTGCTCTGTTAGTGTGTAAATCTGCATAAGCATCAAAGTGCATCAAAACAGTACCTTTTCCACCAAATAACACAAATATAGAGATCAAGCAGCTTAAGACGTGAAATTCAGTGTTTTATGCAAAAAGGGCTACAATATAACTTGAATTGGTGTAGGTTTAGCAATAATTGTCATAGAAAAAGGGTGAAAATATAGAACTTTTAGACACTCATCATCAATCCCCCCCTTTTTGATATAATAAAACCAACATGAAAAATTGTTTGGATTCTGCCCCTTCAAGTTTAAAAATTTGAATGAGAGATTTCAAAATTTACAAGTAATTAAAGCTCCCCGTAATTCATTTGAAAATGCAATTTTTCAAACCAAACTATCCCTCCTTTTGTTACATCAAAAAGAATTTAGATAACTTTAAGTTCAAAATAACTTGGGAGGAAAAAATTGACAAAAAGTACTTTGGTTTAAAATGGCTCCCCTTACTTAAAGCATCATCAAAAAATGTTAGTCGAACATGTATGATAATCTAGTTGAAATTAAAAAATAAAAGAAATTAAACAACTAAAACAACTAGATTTTACAACACTTGAACTCAAGGGAGGATGTGAAGCCTTCCTTCTTCAAGTGTTATTCCTTGTGTTCATGGAGCTCCCCCTCAATATTTGACTTGTTGATCAATCTCCATCACACCTATCATAAGAAAATCAAGTAATTTTTGGTATCCAAATTGCTTTGGATCCATAGATGTTAGTAGCACAAAATTTAGTCCCCTTAGGAATCAATTTTTCAATTTCATCCTTTTTAGTTGAAGTACTTAGTCCTTTTCGGACCCAAATACTTCTAAAAACTTTACCATTTACAAATATAGGGGCACTAGATTGTCTTACATAAAAATTTGATTTTCCAAAATTATTTTTCTTTTCAAGCTCTTTGGAAATCAAATCCTTTTCTTCTTGAACTTTATGAAGCAAATTTTGTAAATCAAAACATTTTTTTTCAAACTCATTGAGTTTTGCTTCAAGATCAAATTTGGTTTTAAAAATCAAATCATTTTGAATTTTCAAATTTGAAATCACTTTCTTGTTTTTCAAAATGTGATTTTTAAATTCTAAAACCAAATCATCATAGGCATATTGTAATTCATCAAAAGAATATGAACATGAAGTAGATGAATTAGAAGTTACCCTTGAATCTTCTTCAATGGCCATAAGGAAAAGGTTGGCTTGTTCATCGTTGGTGGAGTCTTCATCACTCCATGTAGACACATATGCCTTCTTCTTATGGCTTGAAGTGCTTGACCTCTTCTTTTTCATAGATTCTCGTTCTAATTCTTTCATTGCTTTCTTCATGAAAGGGGCACACTTCTTGAAGAGATGAACTATCTCTTCTTCTTCTTCTTCCTCCTCCTCACTTGTATCAACATGGTTGCATTTGGAGGACTTGAGAGCAATGACATTCGCGTGGATGCCTAGTTCCATGATCTTCTTCTTCCCCATCCTTCTTATCTCTTCCTTCTTCTTCTCCTCTTCTTTGTCTTTCTTCATAATTTGGTGAGTGAGAAGTGACCCCATGAGTTCATCAAGCTTCAAAGTCTTCAAATTCTTAGCTTCGATGATGGCGGTCCTTTTTGAGTCTCATGACTCAGGAAGAGAATAAATAAGCTTTCAGACAAGATTTTCTTCTGGAATGACTTCTCCATAACCCTTGAGTTCATTGGTGATGGTGGAGAATCGATGGAACATCTTTTCAATTTCCTCTTCCGGATCCATTTTGATATTTTCATACTCTAGATTGAGGAGGCCAATCTTTGTCTCCTTTACTTCGTTTGTCCCATTGTATGTAACTTCGAGCTTGTCCTAAACTTCCTTGGAACTCTCGCAAGAAGACATCTTCTCGTAGATGTTGAGGCTAAGTGCACAAAAGATGAAGTGCAAAGCCTTGCAATTTAGTTCCATCTTCTTACGATCGTCAGCACTCCACTCTGCCTTGCTTCCTTTTAGTACGAACGAGCTATCTTCAATGATATCCCAAAGTTTGTAGTCTTTGGATTTGACAAAGAACATCAACTTCGTCTTCCAATATGCGTAATTTGTCCCATCGAAGAAAGGTGGCTTGAATATGGATTGTGCCATTAAGCCGGTTGTTTGAAATGTTGATCGAGCTTTCTGGATCACCTCAATAGGGTGTTAATCCTCTTCAATTATGCCAAGCTCTGATACCAATTGTTGGGTTTTTATGTGCTCGATTTCCTTCAACCGTTCTTGTTCGCCAAGTGTGGAGAAGTTGGATTTTTGGGTGTTTTAGTGGGAGGTGAAAATAGGCAAAAGACACAAGGAATTATAGTGGTTCAACCTTCTAACCAATGTCTACATCCACTACCTTAGCTTCCCACTAAGGATTTCAACAAATTCACTCTTGAATTTCGTCCCCTTTTCTCAACTTAGGAGGAAATCGTTACAACGAATAAGCTATCTATCATTAGCTTAATCAAACACTCTCTTACAAGAGAAATTCTAAGCAAACTTGAAATCCCTCTAATAGGTATTTTTTTGCAATCTTAAGCTCTCACCCAAAACCTATACACTTGAGCAAATTTGACAATTAAGCTCACAAGTGTTGTCTATACAAGAAAATGTACAAATAAGCTCTAAGACGATTTTGACATCATATAGTTGTTGACAATTGAAAAATTGGTCTTCTCTTGATGCTTGGAGGTCCCTTTTATACTTCTAATTGAGTTTGTAGCCGTTGAGGACCGTTGGGTTGTTTTGGAGTCGTTGGAGACTTTATTTCCCACCATAAATGTTGTTCTGCAGACGTCCGTTTCGGAACGCCCTTCTTTAGAGCTAGCCGTTGAAGTCTGATGCAGCAAGTCGTTTCAAAATGCTTCTGGCCGTTTCGAAACACTCTTGATTTGTATCGAAACAGTACCAACCCGTTTCGGAACGTGTGACAGTTGAGCTGCAATTTAAAATGACGTTGGGAAAATAGCCGTTGGGGAAGTTTTGATTGTTTTGCATATCGAAACACCAAAGGGGTGTTTCGAAATGAATACCCTCCGTATCGAAACGGGCAAGCCCTATTTCGGTACGAGTTTTGGCAGTTTTAAAATGTTTCGATACAGGCCCCTTGTTTTGAAACGGTTACCTTGAAAAGTTTGGTTTGGTTACTTAAAAACGTTTTAAATCTTGCCAAAACCATTTTAAACACCCACAAACTTATTTTCAAGTTGTTTGGATTTAAAATCACTTTTGAAATCTTTTCAATTTAGTCCAAAACTATTTTTCAATTATTATATCAAAACATTAGTTCTTCAACTCCGCTTCGGTGGTAGATAAGGCTACACTATTTTGTTTCTTAGAGAACCAAGATACGAGCATACTACCTAAGAATTGACATGTTCTGGAGGTACTTTTCATATCTATCTTACATCCCCCATAATCCGCATCGGAGAAGGCATGAAGGTCAAATGAAGATCTATAGGATACCAAAGACCTAAACAAGGTGTATCTCTAAGGTATCTAAAGATTCTCTTCATGGATACAAGGTGAGATTATCTAGCACTAGCTTGAAACATGGCTTACAAGCAAACACTAAACATGATATCGAGTCTACTTGCGGTAAGGTAAAGTAAAGATCCAATCATGGAACGATAACGTTTAGAATCGAAGCACTTACCTCCTTCATCCTTGTCAAGCTTAATTGATGAGCTCATAGGAGTGGCTTGAGGCTTCACATTCTCCAAGCCAAACTTCTTGAGCATATCCTTGATGTATTTAGCTTGATTAATGAAGGTTTCATCTTTCCTTTGCTTGATTTGGAGCCCCAAGAAGAATGAGAGCTCTCTCATCATGCTCATCTCAAATTTACCTTGCATTAGCTTAGAAAACTCTTGGCAATAAAATTCATTAGTAGAACAAAAAATAATATCATCAACATATATTTGAACTACTAAGATGTCATTGACATGTCTTTTAATGAAAAGTGTAGTATCCACCTTACCTATTTCAAATAAAAAGTTTGAAAGTCATTCATACCAAGCTCCAGGAGCTTGTTTCAAACCGTATGAAGCTTTTGTTAGTTTAAAAACATGGTTTGGTAAATTTGGATCTTCAAAACTGGGTGGTTGTTCAACATACACTTCTTCATTTATAAAACCACTTAGAAAAGCACTTTTACATCCATTTGAAAAAAGCTTGAAATCATGATAGCATGCAAATGCAATAAGCATCCTAATAGCTTCCATTCTAGCTACAGGTGCATATGTTTCATCAAAATCAATTCCCTCTTCTTGAGTGTAACCTTGAGCAACAAGCCTAGCCTTGTTTCTCTCTATGTTATCACTCTCATCTAGTTTGTTTCTAAATACCCACTTAGTTCCTATAGTAGATTGATTTCTAGGCCTATCAACTAATTTCCATACTTTACTTCTCTCAAATTGATTAAGTTCCTCTTGTATAACCAATATCCAAAAATCATCTTTTAATGTTTCTTTGATATTTTTAGGCTCTATGCATGAGATAAATACAACATGATTTATAAGTTTGTGAGAGGAACTAGTTGTTACCCCATTGGATGGATCACCCAAGATTTCATCACTTTTGACATAGTTGAACTCCCTTGGGTATGTCACCTCCTTTTCCTCAAGAGCCAAGTCCTTCAAGGCTTCAAAAGGTGGATCTTGTGCTTCCTCTTCTTTAGTTGGAATCTCATACACCTTTGATGTTTATCCTCCATCAATGGCTTCAATGATCCCTACCTCATCGCCATCACAAGATTCCTTCCTCAGAAGGAGGTTATCGTCGAAAACATGTATAGACTCTTCAGCAACAAAAGTTCTTTTATTAAATACTCGATAGGCTTTAGAGTTTAGGGAATAACACAAAAATATTGCTTCATCACTTTTAGCATCAAATTTACCTAAGTTGTATTTTCCATTATTTAAAACAAAACATTTACAACCAAAATGGTGGAAATAGCTAATGTTAGGCTTTTTGGATTTTAAAATCTCATAAGGTGTTTTCTTTAAAAATAGGCCTAATCATTACTCTATTAATAATATAACAAGCCGTATTAGTGGCTTCCGCCTAAAAATACTTAGGTAAATTGTTTTCACAAAGCATTGTCCTAGCCATTTCTTCTAAAGTTCTATTTTACCTCTCAACTACCCCCATTTTGTTGACGAGTGCGAGGAGCCAAAAAATTATGGCTAATACCATTTTCATTACAAAAATCTTCAAAACTCATATTTTGAAACTCGGTTCCATGATCACTTCTAATATGTGAAATTTTAAGATCAAGATCATTTTGGGTAATTTTTGTAAATGTAGTAAAAAAATTTAAAGCCTCATCCTTAGTAATTAAGAATTAAACCCAAGCGTATCTAGAAAAGTCATCTACCAATACAAATGCATATGACTTACCACCCAAGCTCATAGTTCTAATAGGCCCAAATAAATCCATGTGGATTAGTTGTAACACCCTACTAGTCGAAACATCATTAATGGGTTTAAATGAGGTTCTCTTTTGTTTACCCTTAGCACAAGCATCACATATTTTATCTAATGAAAATTTTAGTTTGGGTAAACCTCTAACTAGATTAAGGGAAGCCATTTTTTTTCTAAAACACTTATGCTAGCATGCCCAAGTTTCCTATGCCACAACTATGCATCATTCTCATCATGTGCAACTAAACATGCATGTGATGTATGTATGTCATCTAAATGCACCATATAAATATTTCCTATGCGATGACCAATGAGCATTATTTTATTTGTTTTAATGTTCACAATTTTACACTAATTTTTATCAAAATGAACATCAAAACCTTTATCACAAAGTTGACTAATGCTTAAAAGAATATGTTTTAGACCATTGACAAATAAAACATTTTCAATAAGAATAGATGAGAGATTACCAATAGAGCCAATACCCTCAATGTGGCCTTTGGAGTTGTCACCGAAAGTTATCACTCCACCATGCTTTGGCTTGAGCTCTATGAATCTACTATTGTCTCCGGTCATGTGTCTTGAGAATCCACTATCAAGGTACCATGTGTTTTGGCATGAAGCTTTGGCCTTATAGCAATGCTCCCCCTACAAACAAAGATTGGTTCTTTGATTTTGGTACCCAAACCATTTTGAGTCCACAAGTGTTAGCTCCCAAAAGCTTGGTTCCCTTAGGAATCCAAGAAGCAATTGCATTTACATTATTAGAAACAATGAGTTCATTGGGAACCCATACACTTCTAACTCTTTTAACTTTAGATTGCTTTTGAAAACCTCTTTGTTTGGGGTAAAATGGTTTTCTCCTAACATATTGTGTTTTTGAAGAATTTTTCTTTTCAAGAGCAAGTTTTCCAATAGTAAGAGAAATTTTGAGATTATCCACTTCCTTTGTGTGATAATCTTGAAAATTGGAAAAAAGTTTTTCAACATCAAGATTTTTTTAAGCTCATTTGAAAGATTTATCAAATATAAAACCTTCTTTTCCATTTCGGAATTGGTTTTTGAAAGAGACTCATTTTGAGATTTTAAATCAGAAATAGTTTTCTTGTTTTTCAAAATAGACTATTTATAGTTTTCAACCAATTCATCGTAAACTTCTTACAACACATCATATGCATCATATAATTCATCATAAGTAAGATATGATGAGATAGAGTTTACCATAGATTCCTTCTCAAGGGCCATGAGGCAAAGGTTGACCACTTCATGCTCTTCATCCTCGGATGATGACTCCTTATCACTCCAAGTTGCTACTTGAGCCTTGAGTTTCTTCTTCTTCTCAAAGCTCTTCTTCTTTAGTTGAGGGCAATCGATACGAATGTGACCCGGCTTCTTGCACTCATAGCAAATGAGTTGGTCTTTTTCATCTTCTTTGTTCTTGTTCTTGAAGTTTTTTCTTCTTGAAAACTTTCTACCACTGTTAGACTTCAAGAACCTTGAGAATCTTTTGACTATCATAGCAAATTCTTCAAATTCATCTTCCCCACTAGAACTGTTATCCTCTTGTGGTGGAAAGGCTTTGAGAGCAACTCCTTGCTTTTTCTTCTCTACCTCTTTCTTGACTACTCTTCTTTCTTCTTTTCTCTTCTTCTCTCCCTTGCTTCATGATCTCATGTGTGAGGAGAGAACCAACTAGTTCATCGAGCTTTAAGGTCTTTAAATTCTTTGCTTCGATGATGGTCGTTCTCTTTCCATCCCATGATTCGGAAAGAGAGTAGAGTAGCTTCCGGACTAACTTATCTTCGGGGATGATCTCTACGAAGCCCTTCAAACCATTGACGGTGACAGAGAAGTGATCAAACATCTTTGTTACGGTCTCATCGGCCTCCATCTTGAAGTTCTCATAACTAAGATTGAGGATCTCGATCTTCGTCTCCTTCACATCGTTTGTTCCTTCATATGTGGTTTCAAGAGTATCTCACACTTCTTTAGCACTTGTGATTGAGGATACTTTGGAGTAGATGTCCGTTCTGAGAGCACAAAAAAGCATGTGCAAGGCTTTGTCATTCACTTACAATTTCTTGTTATCATCTTCACTCATCTCCACCTTCTTCTTTGGAACAAGCATCCCTTCTTCATCTCTCTTCATAGGAATGGTTGGTCCATCTTCTACCACATCCCATACAAGGTAATCACTCGATTTGATGAAGAGACACATTTGGTTCTTTCAATAGGGATAGTTATCCCCATTGAAGAATAGTGGTTTGGTGGTAGATTGAGACTCGTACAAGCTTGGCCCGGAGGTAGATGTCATGGCTCGACTTGGAAGTTGATCAACACTCTTCTAGGACCTCCTTTTGTGGTTGTTAAGCCTTCAAAGAGGTCGACTCTGATATCAATTGTTGAGTGGATTGAATTAACCGATATAGCCAAGAGAGAGTGAATTAGAACTTTTAAAAATTAAGGGAGAAAAAGAAAAAAATTGAAATTGAAGAACAAGGCACTTATAGTGGTTCAAGCTTCTAAACAAGCTCTACATCCACTACCTTAGCTCCCACTAAGGATTGTCAACAAACTCTTCACTAATTTGTTCTTCCCCTTTTCTAGGCTAAGGATGCAACCTTTACAAATTCAATCTTTCTACCCAAAAATTGAATAACAAGACTCTCAATTACAAAGAACAAAAAGGCAATTTGAAATGTATCTCTCGCAAGACTAATCTATTGCCCAATTACAAACCAACAATCCCCAAACTTGAAAGAAAGATGAAGAATTTGGAATTTTAGAAGTTGGGTATACAATTTGACTTTAATAGGCTCAAGCGTTTAGAATGAATGCTTTGATGTTGCTTGAAGGTTTAATGGTTGTTGTTGTAGCTTTTGAGACTTGTTTTTATAACCTTGCATTGAATTCTAACTGTTTGGGTGGTTGAGGTCATTAATCTAGCCGTTGGGTTGCAATTTCCCGCAATAAATGCTCCTCAACTGCTCATTGTATCGATACTCTTCGAGGGCATATCGGTATCTGTCTCAAAGAAGAAAGAGCCGTTGTGATCGAAAAACAAAGTGTATCGATATGCGAGAAAAACGTATTGGTACGGTCTTAAGGGGCGTATCGATACGATAAGCTGTATCGATACGGTTTTTGCTCACTGGAATCCTGAATTGTGTTTTGATAAAAAGCGTATCGGTACGCTACCTTAGCGTATCGATACCGTTCAACGGTCATTTGAAATTTTGGATTCCCATAACCGACAAGCCAACGTTTGAATATGAAATGTAAATATTTTGCAAAGGTCGGCATATCATATCGATACGATGACATACCGTATCGGTAGGCTATAGCATTAAAAATATTTTTATATGAAAATCGATATCGATACAGTCCCGATCCGTATCGTACGCTATAGCTTAAAGTCTTACCCAGATGAATATCGTATTGATACAGGTTTAAACTGTATCGGTACGCTATGGTCGATTAAAATTCCAGTGTTGAAAATCTGTATCGATACGCTATAGGGTACCGATACGCCTGGGCATTTTGTTGAAGTTTGGCTTGAAAAAACTTGAAAAGACTTAGAAAATTTGAACATTTTTAATATGTTTTGACTTGAAAGAGTACTAGGTTCAAAAAGGCTTGTCCATTTGTGAGTTTTTGAAATACTTAAAAATTTATTATTTTTGCAATTAAGTCCCTAAAGTTATTTGTTATATCAAAATCAATTTTGGTTTTACACCATCCCTTAACTCCAATGGATGAGGTTTCGGATGTCGTGCCAGGGAATGTCCCGGATAATGTGTAGGGGGACTTGCTAGCATAGGGCATTTTGTAAATATTGATGTGTTAATGAAACTGCCCTTCGGCTTTGCACATATTGTTTTCCCTATCTTTGGGCATGTTCAAGTTTGAAGTTTGTCTTCTTGTTGTGTGTACTTGAGTCTTTCTTTGGATATATTATGGTGTTTTTAACATGTTATTTCTGGTGAGAGGCGTATTGTAGCAGTCTTAGAGCGTCGAGTCATGCTCTTTCCAGAATTATTTCCCTTATGATTTTGTAGAGGTTAGCTTCATGTGAGCTTAGGGAGTTATTTCATTTTGTCAGAGGATTGTATGATATGGGTGGGGATCTCCAGACATTTTTGGAGAATAAAATGTAGTGCGGGTGGAGATTTCTTGACATCCTTGGGGAATGAAATGTAGTATGGGTAGAGTGTAGAACTAAGGTTTTGATATATTAATTGAAAAATGTTTTGGACTAATTTAAAAAGTATTTAAAACAATTTCCAAAGTCCAAATAACTTGAAACTATATTTAGGGAAGTTTTTAAAAGGTTTTCACATGTTTTCAAAAGCCAATCTATACAAAACCTTTCAGGCGTTTTGAAACACCTTATGGCGTTTCGATACGGTGTATTCCAGTAGCTAAAACGTTTCGATACTGGTATCGAAACGGGATTTCCCTGGATGAGATTTTTGAATACCATTTCGAAACGAGCTATGCCGTTTCGATACGCCTACATGGCTTCAACCACAACGGTCATAAACCCCAACGGCTATTTCCCAACTAACATTTAAATGCAGGTCGTTTCGATACGAGACTAGGCGTTTTGATACGTGTTCCGAAACGGCCAAGAGGCGTTCCGATACGAGTGCCTCATCAGACTGCAACGGCTCTTTCTACTTAAAGGGTGTTTCGAAACGGGCACGACTGTTTCGAAACGGTGAGCTGCAGAAGTGCATTTATGGTGGGACATAAAGTCCTCAACGGATCCTGTTGCATGTAAAATAGTCTATCGCAATGGTAGTGCAAGTATACACGACGCAAGTTGTAAAGTGATACGAAGTATCAGATATCGTCTCCACAGGGATTGGGCTATAGCTTCACCTTAATTCACTGCTCGAAAGTAAATGAAATATTTGAGAAAGTTGTCACGAGAATAGTAAAGTAAACGTAAATAAAAGAGTATAGAAATCAAGATAGAGAGAATGGGCTGGTATTGAATTGCTCAGTAGTGCAGGTATTGCAGAGTTTAGGAAATCCAGTTCTGTCGTCGTCACCCGTCGTGGCAGCACCTGTCGCGCAGCAGTCCGTTGATTGTAGCGGCAGCAAACACTCAACTCAGTACTTTCAAGTTTGGCAAGAATCCCAGATCTGCCTTGCCTATCCCTAGGTCCAAGTCTGTCGATGATCACGTCTTTGATGATACCTCCCGACGTGAATCGAAGGATGAACACCGATGTGTATGAATTCTTCTTTAGCCACTTAACCTCGCCATATCCCTAGGCACGAGATAGTTCAACTATAAACTAGAGAACTTGCTCTTATTTCTTTCGTATACTTAACTCTCCTGATGCTAAGTAAATAGATAACCTCACAATGCTCTCCCGATGCTCTTGCAAGATATTAATAACCAAAATAAGAGAACTTGAAGTTTATTTTATTGAACTGAAAATTCCTAAAACAAAACAACCCTTGCAACTACTTTACAAATCAACCCGTGGCCCTAGGGGGAATTTAGAACATGTCGGCGGCGGGTAAACGACTAGGGGTTTTTGGTTATCGGTTATGGGGTATTCGGCTATGAAAGATATCCTAGGTTAAAATATATGCCCTTATATAAGCTTTGGGCTCAAGTTATCTAAGTTAACAAGGATTACAACTTTAATTAAAAGTATGATTCTAATAAAGACTTAATCTTCAAGGAACCTACTTTCCAGCCGTCCTCCTTGTTTCTTGGGATTTTCTCTCCTTGAGCTTTGGGCTTGACATATCTTTTGATCCGGGGCTTGGAAAAATATAAGGTTTTCACACGACAGACGAGAAGAATTTTCTCTATCTATCGAGGTCCACTTTGCTTTTTCTCCACTAACTTGTTGTCGTCCTCTGCTGTCATGGCAGCACCATGGCAGCATCGTCCTCTTTGTCTGCTTGTTCAGTTCAGCTCTTCTGCTTCTCTGCCCCGCGCCTGCTTTCTCCGTCTACTATGGCGGCAACCTGCAAAATCAGTCATTCTTTAGTAGAATTTGTGCCTTTAATGTATTTGTGATGTTTTGCTGTAAACTAACCTAAATGCACTGAAATGATGCTTGAATGCAGCATAAATATGAGTTAAAAAAGGTGTAAATAATAGAACTTTTACACACTCAACACACTCCCAAACTCAAGTTTTTGCTTGCCCTCAAGCAACTAAGACCTAAAAGAAAAAATGAAATATTTTTGCTTTGTCTTTCAAACAGTGAACTTTCCCTTACCCGTCGTTCATTCCCTGTGACGGCAACAACCTGTCGGATAATTTAGGATCTGTCCGGAATCTCACTATAGTCCTCGTGCAGTGTGTGCATGCTTGTGAACAGTTATATGCTAAGACTCTCTTAGTTTCACTAGAATATTTAACTTCTTAACTCAAATTTTTATGCCAAAGTTTATCTTTTTGAAGGCACATTTTCATGCTTCTTTGATTTTTTTGTTTTGATCTTTTTGAAAGGACATGATAAGGTAGGGAAGGCAGAGGAGGGCCGTCGATCGATGGGCGCAGTCCAAAATACTCTCCCGTATATAACTCCCCATGTTAATGGGTCGTTTATTGATAATGGAGTGTATTAGGGCTAACCTCTGCTGATCCACGGTGGTGTGATGTGAGGACGGCAGAATCCTCTTCTTAATGAAGGCGTTCCACAGTTTGGCCTCTCGCAGCAGCTGCCCCCTCTTCACTGTGTGGGGATTTTTGCGGCTTGTGTTCCATTTAGTTCCTTCTTCTGTCACTTCTGCCATGACAGCGTCGAAGGCAGCATCGTCTAGAGTGTCAAGGAACTGTTGGTGAGAATCGTCGTTGGGGCCGAAGTAGAGGCCATAGAAAGAGTTGATGCGCTCGGCTGTGAACTGCACTTCTGTCCCATGGACAGTCACTGCTGTTGCCGTCCTGCTGCCGATGGCAGCATAGAATTCCCTTACCAACGTCTCATTCATTTCTGTTGGTTTCTCTGCGAATTGTTCCCACAAGAGGGCTCTAATCATCCTTGAGATGAAAGGCTTGAGGCCCATATTAACGGCCTTTCGAGTGTAAATAAAGCCTCTTTCTTCCCATAGATCCCTAGTTGTGAAGGACTGCAGGGTGGGTGCTTCCGGTGAAGAAGTTGAAGCAGCACTGCGACGGGTTCTTCTGGAAGACATGTTAATGCAAGGGTTGTTTGAAAGTAAAGAAAGCAAAGAAAAACTAAAGGGGAGAGCAAGTAAGAAAAACAGAAGTGAGTGAAATGAAAATGAAACGGGGTTTTATAGAGGAGGAGTTGCTGCCCGTTGAAGCTGTAACGGCAGGCGTGAATAACGGGGCGACTGTTGAGCTTTAGCGTGTCTGACGCATCTGACACGCATTTATGCATCTGTCACGCGTTTCTGCGTCTGTCGTGACAGTCTGGTGACAGCCTGTCTTTTCCGTGTCTGCCGCGGCAGCTGGAAGGACAGGCTTCAATATTGGGCTTTGTTGGGCTGATGGATGGATGGTGGGCTTGTGTCACTTCTCCTATTCTTCTTGCCTCCTTTATTTCCTAAAAACAGTAAACATAAAAACATTATTCGAATAAAATAAATCTTATTTCCTAATAAATAATAAAAAATAAATAAAAATAAAATTTAGGTTAAATTAGGGATGCCATGTGGGGCATCTCCTAAGGTAACCACTTCCTGTATTCATGGGGTGTAACCCCCTTAACCCGGCCTAGATGGTTGACCCGAATTAAGAAGTTCACACGGGGAAAACCAAAGTCAACCCGAAAGTCAACCTTGATTAACGACCCTTTTTTTTTCTTTTTAAACTTGTCTAGATGCACATTAACCCTAGTTATGATCACTCAAACAACATGCTCAAAGATCATAAACATCAGAGATCAAACAGGGACCCAATTGAACAATTTACAACTTTAAGGACCAAATTGTAAATTCTGATAATTACAAGGACTTAACTCGATTAAAGGTTACCATCTTGAAATTAGTCACATTTCATGCTTCACTGCCAAAATTCAGCTCAAACAGACATCCCAAGCTCATACAATTGCTCATACAAGATTTAGGACCAAAACGCAAACAATTCAAAACATATAACTGCCAATGTCAGCCCCCAACGGTCAGGTGTTCCGAAACAGGATGAACCTGTTTCGAAACGCGGGGCCGTTCCGCAACGCGTTCCGAAACGAGGGTTGGCAGAGGCCTTTCCGTTTCGGAACGGTGTCTTCCGTTTCGGACGCCTGGGCTACAACAGGGCACCCGTTCCGAAACGGTAGCTCCCGTTCCGATACGGCTTACACAGATTGCAGCAGAAAGACTATTTAAACACCCAATTGACATACCAAACATGCTCCAAAAGCCATCAAACTTCACCAGCAAGTTACTCAACATACAAGGAACATATAAGCATCAAAGTCTAGATACATGATCACCCCTAGGTGCATCAACACGTTAATCACATTCAAAAGGCATTCATGCTTTTAACACAAGAAGCATAGCAAATCAACTTAAGCATAAGATGATTCAAACGTTGCAACATTAATCCACATGATTCAACATCATAAACCAAACTTGTCCAACATACACAATCTCGTTACACATCAACATAAGAGATTCTCCCCCCATTGCCTTTATTAACTATAGCTATTAACCGAGACATACATCTCAAGTGGAGTCCTCCTTGAATCCCTTGCTCCTCGCTGTTCCAACTTCAATTATCTGCATTGATGGACAAAAAGGAGCGTAAGCACATAATGCTTAGTGAGGAGTGCTCAAAACCAAAACACCATCAATGCAGCGGGTCATAAAACCACTTTTAAAAACAAACCCGATTTGATAAACCAAAGCAATGTTTGAAAACCCTTTTCAACAACAAGCTCAAAATCATGCATTGCTCAAACATGAAAACAACCCTTAGCTTAGCAAGCTAAGTAAATCTTTTCAAAGCACAACTTGCAAAAACATCAATTTAACCATTCCATGCATAAACACCAAATGCAAAGTTAAATTCAAAACTTTAAAATACACTTCGTCTTCACATCATACCTTTCTCATACTTGATTATCATTTCAAGCAAGAAACCTTTTAAAACCATTTACTCATTCAATCCAACACATGCTTTAAACAACACACATATGAAACACATCATCAACAATTGTATCATATGCCTTTAAAAACAAGTCTTAGCAAGACTTCAATGCACTAAAGAGATTTCATGCACACATGCATCATTCTCAATAGATAATCAACACTTGTTCAAACTTAACAAGTAAACATGCATTCTTAATACATTAAACACTTCTCATGCAACCATGCATCATTCCAAGCATCTCATACTTCATTATAATCCATAACATTATATTGGCTTCCAAGTGATCAACCACATCCACTTTTCAACTCAACATCCAATCGGATACGCGGATCACAAGCGTTGTCCCTACGCTTCATACACACTACCAATCCAAGGTCCCCAAATGGACTTTTAATCACCATTTGACCTTACCATTCAAAAGGTTCCCATATATGGACTTTTAATCACCATATAACCTTAACTTTCACAAGGTTCCCATGTATGGACTTTTAATCACCATACAACCTTAACTTTCACAAGGTTCCCATGTATGGACTTTTAATCACCATACAACCTTAACATGCACAAGGTTCCCATGTATGGACTTTTAAACACCATACAACCTTAGCTTACACAAGGTTCCCATGTATGGACTTTTAATCACCATACAACCTTAACATGCACAAGGTTCCCATGTATGGACTTTTAAACACCATACAACCTTAGCATCACCGATTGGTAGTTGTATAACATCACTAACGAGATCCGGGACACCCTATACAAGATCCACACATGGACTTTACACCACCATTGTGATCTTAACAAGCACAAGGTCCACCAATGGAATTTTAACCACCATTATTACCTTTGCTTACCCAAGGTCCTCAAATGGAATCTCAACCTCCATTATGACCTTAACCATCTCGTTAGGATACTTGGATGGAGTTTACCGGTTCACTCTTAACCACTCCACATCCAAGGCGACTTTATTCACGGTGCACCCAATCCTATAGCCGGCTAACTATATCCGATCAAAGAACCAAGAACCACTTACATCACTTGCCAATATAACCATCTTACCACATTAGTCCAATGATTCACATGCATAACCATAATGCAAAAACCATCATTTACCACCATCAATCCACTGTTTTTAAAGCATTACACAAAGCCATTAAACAAAATGCAACATTATGCAACAATTCCACAATTTCAATGTCCAAAACCAAGGATCTCTTACCTTGAGCATCCTTCACACATGGCTTTCAAAACCAGCATTAAACCATGCTAAAATATGCTTTCAAAACAGAATTTAAAACATGCAAATCACATGCATCGCAACCATCAATCACAATTGCTTTTAAAGCCAAATTCACAACACAAACCAAGAGCAAAAATTCATTTACTTACTCTTGAGCTTAGCAAAGTTGTTTAGACTTAAACTAAGCTCCCAAAACTTTCAAACCTTGGTTTAAAAGCTGAAAACCCAACTTCACTCACCGATACACAAAACAAGGCTAGCCAACAAGCCTTCCAAGCATCCGAAACCTTCCACACCAACTCTAAAGCTCACGGATCAATCTCCCCTGTTTCAAGCACACAAAAACAGAGGATTAATGCATCATTATGCATTAAAAACACCAGCAACACAACCAAACTCGCTGCTCAACACAAATCCAACATTTCGGCTACCAAACACAACCGAAATCACCTCCAAACACTTCCAAAACTTAACCCAGCCAAGATCCATCACTTATAACCATTTTTAAACATCAATTAACATCCAAAATGATCCCAATCACGTCCTTATACCTCCAACAACAACAGATCATCAAAAACACTCCAAAAACAACCAAAAACCCAAGCAAAACTTAGGAAATTCAACCTATTCGGGATTGCATTGATTAAACCTCAATTCCTCATCAATTTAACAATCATTTAACATCAATTTGACACCTCAAAACACTGCCCAAACAGATCACATGAAATTTCACCAAAATCAAGCAAATCTTGCATTTTAAAGCCAAAATCAAGATCACATCTATAAAACCTTTTATAAAACACAAATTAAGGATTGAGAACTTAGGAATTTCAGTAAAGAACTGAGAGTTTAGAGGAGAAGGACGTTCTTACCTCCAAACTTGAGTTTCTCCCTTTTTGGAACCAAAATCTTGAAAATCCAATAAGCTAATGCTAAGGTTTTGTTGAAGGATTGATTAGAAATCAAATGAGGATTGAAATCTAGTCTTTGGAAGTCAAAATCAGAGAGAATTTTGCTGGAGAAATGTGTTTGGGTTGAGAGAAAAGAAAATAGAAAATTTGAGAAAGTTAGTTAAAATGAAAAAATATCTTCTTCCCTCCTTTTTACATTATTTAAAATACATTTATTAAACCTTAAATATTTTAGAAAAATCTGGAGAAACTCCATTGGGTAAATAGCTCCTTAAAGATTCAAAGTCTCAATCCTTTTTAAAACAATCACACAGTTTTCAAAAATTACATTTTGGTCACTAACCCAAAATGTCACTCTTCCAAACCACATTTTGCAAAATTGATTTCACTTTTCACTTATATATAATAAAAGAGGATTTTAGAATATTTTTCCATATTTTTAATGCAACCCGAACTAGGCTTTTCTAATTTCACCTTTTTATATTCGAACAGCACTTTGACCGAACCGGTCCAAACCCAAAACTTCTAAGCCCAAAACCGGGGCGTTACAACTCTCCCCCTCTTAGGAAATTTCGTCCTCGAAATTTCAACTGGCGAAAAGAGAGCAACCAAACTTCTCAAAGCTACACAAATGGCAACACAGGAGACTTATCCACCACTGAACACTCTCTCCACAACTCCGCCCAAACTCAACACCACCACTTACTGTTCCCAAATTCCAGAACACCCTAAGATAAGCACAACTTAACCCTTCACAACTCCGGACTACACTTAGCCCCATCAACAACCTGAAGAACCTCAAACCTTTTACAGCATACAACACCTTAACACACAATTTCCAAAACCTGTTCACACAGTGACACCAACCAATCCAATTCAGCCACTATGTAATCCACAACCTCGTCTGCTTACAAAACTCTTTGCCAAAAACTACTCAACCTCCTTCAGAGATTTACACAACAAGCAAAAATTCTTAAGCAACAACTGCTTACCCAAACTTCTCAACGTATTACTGTCCTTACTTCACATCCACCGCAAACTTTACCATCGACTCACCAGAACTGCTCACTCATCGACAGATAATCACGTCACTAACCCCAACCTTGACTTCGCCCACCATTCCACACACCACCAGCTGAACTCAAAAAGAATTACTTATTCACAACCAACCAACCACTTCTCACAAGAGTCCGTCCCACCAACAATGGCCTTTGATCTTACATTACCTTTCCGCTTCAAGCTTTGACCACAACATTTGCCTTACTAGAACATTGCCCAGCTTAAACATACATACCATCTTCTCAACTCCTCAAAGGTTGCTAAGAACCAACACTTACATAAACAACCCTTCTACTACAACATTAATGCTAAGCTATCTCAGCACTTTGGAAACACGACCACTAAACTGCAACATCACTCAACACCAAGGAACCACCTCTTCTACTAACTATTCAGAACTACCTGACCGACTCTTACTTCAATCGGTACTCCTCACCACCAAACCAATAAACTCTTTAAACAGCAAACACTTTCCTTCTACCACATACTATACCGTGCTCACTATTACCAACAACTTGCTTAACACTCTCCATTACCTCTAACTTCCACTCAGCACCAAAACAACCTCTAAAAACCCATCATCCAAACTAACCCAACCACAACACTAACAGATTCGATTAGTTATTAGCGAGTGTGAACATTCGTATGCATGGTCACCAATATGCCCTATCAATGCCTGATGTACATGTATGCAAAACCTCTAATTTCATGCCACATGTATGCATGGACCAACACATATATAATATAGCATATAACAATGATTTTAACTGTGCATGAATGCCAGTTCACACCCTCCAATAACATCTTCAGAATCCATCTAAGAACAACCTCCTACCTCACTTCTAACTTGTCTAACTCCATCATTCCAACAACCATTAACCACAAGATACTCACTTAAGCCTACTTCACGCTAAAGTTGTTTCAAACAACAACAACAACAACAACCTCAACATGCTAGCAACAAGATCATACTCACTACGCAAGGAAAACCAACAGAAACCAAACTAAGATAGCTAGGCAAAGGTTACTTAGCAAGGTTACCTGAAAACACTCCACTGCCCTGAAGCTACAACAAACGAGCTCTCTTCCTCGCAAAACCATCATCCTCCAGCCGCACCGCTGCAGCATCAGCTAACATACTCATATCACCACCAACCCCTTGCGGTAAGGAACCTTGGCTGTTCCGTGCCAACTTCAAACAATCACGCCTCCTATGTCCAACAGACCCACATATCCAACAGATTTCTTTTCCCAAACTCTTCACAACTTTCTGCTCTTCCTGCCACCTCCGAACCTTGCCTCGGCCGTGCCCACGACCCTTTAGAGACCCTTTGGCTACCACTGAAGCTGACTTCACCCCAAGAGGACAATCTCGCTTCACATGCTCCTTAGAACCACAGTTCCAACAAGCACCTGCGCCCCAACAACCTCCAACATGGCGCCTTCCACAACGATTACACACCGGTAGCTGAGCCTCCACTCCTTGATCAAGCAGCACTTGCCCCAGATTTGCACTACCTTCACACTGCTTAACCCTTGGGAATTTCTCTCCAAGATACCTTTCATAAAAGGCAGACACAAAGAAGTCCCAATCAATATCATGGATGTGCGATGCCACCGCCACAGATGTCCACCAGGCACATGCGTCCTCCAACATCAAAGAAACAACACTTCCCAGCTTACAAGCATAATCACAACCTTCCTGATCCAAAATCAGAATCACACTGGCCAACCAGGCCTCAAACGTCTCAGGTGTCGAACCATGATATTCCACAGCACCCAAATCAAGCAAACGCTGCTTCGACAAACCCACACATCCCACAGCCAGCACATCTACCGACTTTACTTTTACCACAGCCTGAGATGTTCCCAACACCTCTTGAGCAACAAGTGATGAACTCTTCATCACAGAACCAGCTTCTTTCTCCTGCCCTACTACCTCAACTCCAGGCATAGAAGACTGAGATGAAACACTTCCATTAAAAGGTGAATTCCACGCCTTAACAACCTGCCCTAAAGCAGCAACCATCTCACCCAACTGCCATTCTTTCATCAACTTCGCCATACTACTAACAACAAACAATCACAACAAAACAAACAAACCAATTAGACCAGCTTTAAGCAAGGATTCAAACTCCAACTCCAAAATAACACAATAGCTATAGTAATAAGGCAATGGGTATCCCGTATTCTCCCCTTTTTCATGACATACAGTCAACACAAACATGGATATCACAACATCAAGCATTTCAAACAACATACTTCGATCATGCTTTCATCAAACAGCATCCATTCACAACAGCATAATATCAACATATCATACTCATTACACTTTCATTATTCATAAATCCAGCTCACAACTTCAGCACAAATCCACATTAACTCAACGACGATTCATAAACACAAAGCATGCTTAAAACATCAACAATTGCTCAGAAACACGTGTTTCAACCAGCTTTCAACCATACATCAGGATAAACATCAAACCCATACTACAACAACTTACCGTTTTCCCCAAGCATTCGCAACTCAGCTCTGATACCACCAAATGTAACCCCCTTAACCCGGCCTAGACGGTTGACCCGAATTAAGAAGGTCACACGGGGAAAACCAAAGTCAACCCGAAAGTCAACCTTGATTAACGACCCTTTTTTTTTCTTTTTAAACTTGTCTAGATGCACATTAACCCTAGTTATGATCACTCAAACAACATGCTCAAAGATCATAAACATCAGAGATCAAACAGGGACCCAATTGAACAATTTACAACTTTAAGGACCAAATTGTAAATTCTGATAATTACAAGGACTTAACTCGATTAAAGGTTACCATCTTGAAATTAGTCACATTTCATGCTTCACTGCCAAAATTCAGCTCAAACAGACATCCCAAGCTCATACAATTGCTCATACAAGATTTAGGACCAAAACGCAAACAATTCAAAACATATAACTGCCAATGTCAGCCCCCAACGGTCAGGTGTTCCGAAACAGGATGAACCTGTTTCGAAACGCGGGGCCGTTCCGCAACGCGTTCCGAAACGAGGGTTGGCAGAGGCCTTTCCGTTTCGGAACGGTGTCTTCCGTTTCGGACGCCTGGGCTACAACAGGGCACCCGTTCCGAAACGGTAGCTCCCGTTCCGATACGGCTTACACAGATTGCAGCAGAAAGACTATTTAAACACCCAATTGACATACCAAACATGCTCCAAAAGCCATCAAACTTCACCAGCAAGTTACTCAACATACAAGGAACATATAAGCATCAAAGTCTAGATACATGATCACCCCTAGGTGCATCAACACGTTAATCACATTCAAAAGGCATTCATGCTTTTAACACAAGAAGCATAGCAAATCAACTTAAGCATAAGATGATTCAAACGTTGCAACATTAATCCACATGATTCAACATCATAAACCAAACTTGTCCAACATACACAATCTCGTTACACATCAACATAAGAGATTCTCCCCCCATTGCCTTTATTAACTATAGCTATTAACCGAGACATACATCTCAAGTGGAGTCCTCCTTGAATCCCTTGCTCCTCGCTGTTCCAACTTCAATTATCTGCATTGATGGACAAAAAGGAGCGTAAGCACATAATGCTTAGTGAGGAGTGCTCAAAACCAAAACACCATCAATGCAGCGGGTCATAAAACCACTTTTAAAAACAAACCCGATTTGATAAACCAAAGCAATGTTTGAAAACCCTTTTCAACAACAAGCTCAAAATCATGCATTGCTCAAACATGAAAACAACCCTTAGCTTAGCAAGCTAAGTAAATCTTTTCAAAGCACAACTTGCAAAAACATCAATTTAACCATTCCATGCATAAACACCAAATGCAAAGTTAAATTCAAAACTTTAAAATACACTTCGTCTTCACATCATACCTTTCTCATACTTGATTATCATTTCAAGCAAGAAACCTTTTAAAACCATTTACTCATTCAATCCAACACATGCTTTAAACAACACACATATGAAACACATCATCAACAATTGTATCATATGCCTTTAAAAACAAGTCTTAGCAAGACTTCAATGCACTAAAGAGATTTCATGCACACATGCATCATTCTCAATAGATAATCAACACTTGTTCAAACTTAACAAGTAAACATGCATTCTTAATACATTAAACACTTCTCATGCAACCATGCATCATTCCAAGCATCTCATACTTCATTATAATCCATAACATTATATTGGCTTCCAAGTGATCAACCACATCCACTTTTCAACTCAACATCCAATCGGATACGCGGATCACAAGCGTTGTCCCTACGCTTCATACACACTACCAATCCAAGGTCCCCAAATGGACTTTTAATCACCATTTGACCTTACCATTCAAAAGGTTCCCATATATGGACTTTTAATCACCATATAACCTTAACTTTCACAAGGTTCCCATGTATGGACTTTTAATCACCATACAACCTTAACTTTCACAAGGTTCCCATGTATGGACTTTTAATCACCATACAACCTTAACATGCACAAGGTTCCCATGTATGGACTTTTAAACACCATACAACCTTAGCTTACACAAGGTTCCCATGTATGGACTTTTAATCACCATACAACCTTAACATGCACAAGGTTCCCATGTATGGACTTTTAAACACCATACAACCTTAGCATCACCGATTGGTAGTTGTATAACATCACTAACGAGATCCGGGACACCCTATACAAGATCCACACATGGACTTTACACCACCATTGTGATCTTAACAAGCACAAGGTCCACCAATGGAATTTTAACCACCATTATTACCTTTGCTTACCCAAGGTCCTCAAATGGAATCTCAACCTCCATTATGACCTTAACCATCTCGTTAGGATACTTGGATGGAGTTTACCGGTTCACTCTTAACCACTCCACATCCAAGGCGACTTTATTCACGGTGCACCCAATCCTATAGCCGGCTAACTATATCCGATCAAAGAACCAAGAACCACTTACATCACTTGCCAATATAACCATCTTACCACATTAGTCCAATGATTCACATGCATAACCATAATGCAAAAACCATCATTTACCACCATCAATCCACTGTTTTTAAAGCATTACACAAAGCCATTAAACAAGATGCAACATTATGCAACAATTCCACAATTTCAATGTCCAAAACCAAGGATCTCTTACCTTGAGCATCCTTCACACATGGCTTTCAAAACCAGCATTAAACCATGCTAAAATATGCTTTCAAAACAGAATTTAAAACATGCAAATCACATGCATCGCAACCATCAATCACAATTGCTTTTAAAGCCAAATTCACAACACAAACCAAGAGCAAAAATTCATTTACTTACTCTTGAGCTTAGCAAAGCTGTTTAGACTTAAACTAAGCTCCCAAAACTTTCAAACCTTGGTTTAAAAGCTGAAAACCCAACTTCACTCACCGATACACAAAACAAGGCTAGCCAACAAGCCTTCCAAGCATCCGAAACCTTCCACACCAACTCTAAAGCTCACGGATCAATCTCCCCTGTTTCAAGCACACAAAAACAGAGGATTAATGCATCATTATGCATTAAAAACACCAGCAACACAACCAAACTCGCTGCTCAACACAAATCCAACATTTCGGCTACCAAACACAACTGAAATCACCTCCAAACACTTCCAAAACTTAACCCAGCCAAGATCCATCACTTATAACCATTTTCAAACATCAATTAACATCCAAAATGATCCCAATCACGTCCTTATACCTCCAGCAACAACAGATCATCAAAAACACTCCAAAAACAACCAAAAACCCAAGCAAAACTTAGGAAATTCAACCTATTCGGGATTGCATTGATTAAACCTCAATTCCTCATCAATTTAACAATCATTTAACATCAATTTGACACCTCAAAACACTGCCCAAACAGATCACACGAAATTTCACCAAAATCAAGCAAATCTTGCATTTTAAAGCCAAAATCAAGATCACATCTATAAAACCTTTTATAAAACACAAATTAAGGATTGAGAACTTAGGAATTTCAGTAAAGAACTGAGAGTTTAGAGGAGAAGGACGTTCTTACCTCCAAACTTGAGTTTCTCCCTTTTTGGAACCAAAATCTTGAAAATCCAATAAGCTAATGCTAAGGTTTTGTTGAAGGATTGATTAGAAATCAAATGAGGATTGAAATCTAGTCTTTGGAAGTCAAAATCAGAGAGAATTTTGCTGGAGAAATGTGTTTGGGTTGAGAGAAAAGTTGAGAGAAAAGAAAATAGAAAATTTGAGAAAGTTAGTTAAAATGACAAAATATCTTCTTCCCTTCTTTTTACATTATTTAAAATACATTTATTAAACCTTAAATATTTTAGAAAAATCTGGAGAAACTTCATTGGGTAAATAGCTCCTTAAAGATTCAAAGTTTCAATCCTTTCTAAAACAGTCACACAGTTTTCAAAAATTACATTTTGGTCACTAACCCAAAATGTCACTCTTCCAAACCACATTTTGCAAAATTGATTTCACTTTTCACTTATATATAATAAAAGAGGATTTTATAACATTTTTCCATATTTTTAATGCAACCCGAACTAGGCTTTCCTAATTTCACCTTTTTATATTCGAACAGCACTTTGACCGAACCGGTCCAAACCCAAAACTTCTAAGCCCAAAACCGGGGCGTTACATGGGGCTTCAGTCCCCTGATAATGCTTGAGGCGCTGTCCATTGACTTTGAATTGGTGCCCGTCTTTTAATGATCGGATGGCTATGACACCATAGGGAAAAACTTGTACGACTTGGAATGGGCTAGACCATCTAGATTTCAGTTTCCCTGGGAAAAGTTTCAGTCTAGAATTGAACAACAATACAAGCTGCCCTGGGCAGAACTGTCGTGGCAGCAACTTCCTGTCATGCCACTTCTTAGTTTTCTCCTTGTAAATGCTTGCATTGTCGTAGGCCATTGTCTGTATTTCTTCAATCTCGTTCAGATCTAACAGCCTTTTAGACCCGCCTTCTCCAAGTCCATATTCACTGCCTTGATCGCCCAATATGCTCTATGCTCTATCTCGAAAGGCAGATGACAGGTTTTTCCATAAATCAATCGGTATGGAGACATGCCCAATGGAGTCTTAAAAGCTGTCTTATATGCCCATAATGCATCATTGAGGAGTAAAGACCAATCTTTCCTAGTGGGCTTAACCAACTTTTCACGAATGTTCTTAACTTCCCTATTAGATATTTCAGCTTGTCCATTGGTCTGTGGGTGGTATGCTGTCGCGATCCGATGCTTGACACCATATTTCTTCAAGGCGGCAGTAATAACCCTATTGTCGAAATGTCTCCCTTCATCACTGATAATCGCCTTAGGGATGCCAAACCTAGAAAAAAATGTTTTTGTGTAAAAACCTTTGGACTTTCTTGGCATCATTCTTTTGGGTGGCGATAGCTTCTACCCACTTAGATACATAATCCACTGCTAGGAGGATGTATAGATTCCCACATGAAGATGGGAACGGTCCCATAAAATCAATCCCCCAAACGTTGAAGATTTCGACTTCTAGAATGTTCTACAGTGGCATCTCGTTTCTCCGTGAGATGTTACCTGTCCTTTGGCACCTGTCACAATTCTTGTAGAAGATTTGTGCATCTTTATACAGTGACGGCCAATAAAACCCTGACTGCAGCACCTTGGCAGCAATTTTGTTGCCTCCTAAGTGACCTCCATACTGTGAAGCATGGCAGTGATGAAGAATGTCTTCTTGCTCTTCTTGTGGTACACACCTCCTTATAACTTGATCTGCACATAGTTTGAAAAGAAGAGGTTCGTCCCAATAATAATGTTTAACATCATTTTGGAACCTCTTCCTAGCTTGATAATTAAGATCAGAAGGAAGTATTCCGCTAACTATAAAATTAACGAAATCAGCATACCAGGGGAGTTCAGAAGACTTACCTGCCGCCATGCTTGTTGCGGCAGCAAAGAGCTGCTCATCTGGGAAGGTCTCCAGTATGTTTGTCTCATCTATTGGCAGACTCTGTCCCTTCTCCAACCTTGACAAGTGATCTGCCACCTGATTTTCTGTCCCTTTTTGTCCTTGATTTCAAGGTCGAATTCTTGCAATAGCAGGATCCACCGTATCAATCTAGGCTTTGCATCCTTTTTCGCGAACAAATACTTAAGGGCAAAATGGTCTGTGTGCACTATTACCTTCGTCCCAAGTATGTAAGAACGAAACTTGTCGATGGAGAACACCACAGCTAATAGCTCATTTTCTGTGGTGGTGTAGTTTACTTGAGCGTCATTCAATGTCTTGCTGGCATAATATATGACATGAAATAGCTTATCTCTGCGCTGCCCAAGTGTTGCCCCGACAGCATAGTCACTAGCGTTACACATAATTTCAGATGGCTGTGTCCAGTCTGGTGGTTGTACTATTGGGGTTGTTACCAGTTTTTCCTTTAGAACCTTGAATGCTTCAGTACATTCATCATTAAAGTCAAAGGGTCGGTGCTGCTCTAAAAGATGGCATAGGGGCTTGGTGATTTTTGAGAAATTTGCAATGAATCTCTGATAAAAACCAGCATGCCCTAAGAAACTTCTAATACCCTTGACTGTGGTTGGCGGCGGCAGCTTTTCAATCACTTCTATTTTGGCCCTGTCGACTTCTATCCCACGGCAGCTAATCTTATGGCCAAGGACTATCCCTTCATCCACCATAAAGTGGCATTTTTCCCAATTCAGAACTAGGTTTGCTTTTTCACATCTTTCAAGTACGTTTTGTAGATTGCCTAGGCAGCTCTCAAAATCGTCTCCAAAGACTGAAAAATCATCCATAAAAATCTCAAGGAAGTCATCCACCATGTCGGAGAATATGGCCATCATGCACCTTTGGAAAGTGGCGGGTGCATTGCATAATCCAAAAGGCATTCTCCTAAAAGCATATGTTTCGTAGGGGCATGTAAAAGTCATCTTTTCTTGATCCTCCGGTGCGATAGCAATTTGATTATAACCTGAATAACCATCAAGAAAACAATAGTATGGTTTACTCGCTAATCTATCAAGCATTTGATCAATAAAGGGTAAAGGAAAGTGGTCTTTTCGGGTAGCTTTGTTAAGCTTTTGATAGTCCATACAAACCCTCCAACCGGTCACAGTCCTGGTTGGGATTAACTCATTGTTTTCGTTGGACACTACGGTCATTCCTCCTTTCTTTGGAACACATTGCACCGGGCTCACCCATTTGCTGTCAGAGATGGCGTAAATAATACCAGCATCTAACCATTTGATTATCTCTTTACGCACCACCTCTTTCATCGCATGGTTTAGCCGCCTTTGGGCATCTATAGTCGGCTTATGATCTTCCTCTAAAAGGATTTTGTGCATGCATAACGCCGGACTAATGCCTTGAATATCAGCTATCGTCCATCCAATCGCCTTTTTGTGCTGTCGTAGCATGCCTATTAGCTGTCGTTCATGTTCCTGCGGCAGCTTAGAAGAGATGATTACGGGCAACGTATCATTTGAACCAAGAAAAGCATATTTTAGCTGCCCTGGCAGGGGCTTCAGTTCTAAGGCAGGTGGTTCAACAGTAGATGGCTTTTGGATTACATGGTTATCCGAAGTATAATTTAAAGGTTCGAATAACTTACCTGGACGATCGCCTATCTAGTTTACCTCCTCCTGATCTTCAGTTTCAGATGAATCGGATTCAGAGGAGTTGCTGTCGTCGGTGCTGTCGTCGGTTCTATCGTGACAGGCCTGTAAGTGGCTGCCGGGGCAGTGACCAAATTTAATATCGTGACAGCCCGACCTGATGCAGGGTTGATCAAGGGTAACTTCAGTGATAGCCTTGCATTCCTCGTCTGCATCAGCATGCTTCATTGCTTGGAGAACATTCAACTTAATCTCTTGATCGTTCACTCGCATGGTGAGTTCTCCTTTCTCCACATCAATCAGTGATCTTCCCGTGGCTAAGAAGGGTTGCCCAAGGATGATTGGTGCGTTTTCATCTGCTTCACAATCTAAAACAAGAAAGTCAACAGAAAAAATAAATTTATCCACTCTTACCAGAATATCTTCAATTTTTCCTTCTGGATGAACATAAGAGCGGTCTGCCAGCTGCAGAGTTACTGTCGTGGGCCGCGCCTTTCCAATACCTAATTTCTGAAAAACAGATTTTGGCATTAAATTAACACTAGCACCAAGATCACAAAGTGCCTTACCCACATATTTATTTCCGATTACACAAGGTATGATGAAGCTCCCCGGATCCTTTTTTTCTGGGGTGGCTGCCGATGAAGAATACTCATGCAACCTTCTGTCATCTTTACCGTTTCAAATTCCCCAAGTTTAGATTTCTTTGACATGACATCCTTGAGAAATTTAGCATAACCGGGCATCTCCCTAACGGCATCTAACAGCGGAATATTAATATGAACCTACTTAAAAATATCATAAATCTTTTTGAGCTGAGATTCTTGCTTAGCTTGTTGTATCCGTTGAGGAAAAGGTGGCGGAGGACGATAATCAGCAATACGTCCTTCCCACTACATACGAATCTGAGGAGGTTTGGGTTCATCAACTTTCTCCTCTGTCGCTTCTGCTGTCGTGACAGGCTCATCGGCAGCAGTCTGTTTATCACCTGTCGGGGCAGCTTCCTCGGCAGGTTTATCTAAGGCTGGTTTCCTTACTGTTTCAGCTTCCTTTTCCGGCCCTGGTAATTTCTTCCCACTCCTAGTAGTAATAGCTTTACATTGCTCATGTGGGGGCTGCCTAGCATTTTCAGTATTACTAGGGAATCCTCCAGTCTGCCTCGGCTTAATATGTTGGGAAACCTAACCCATTTGTGTCTCCAAAGATTTCAGAGTAGCTTCATGATTTGTCATCCGCATCTCTGTTTTATCCATGAAATTTTCTGTTTTCTTCACAAACTGATTCATATTCTCAATATAAGTACATGTCTGGGACATAAAAGTGGCCAGAGTTTGTTCCAGTATACTGCTCGTGGCAGCTGGTGGCTGTTGTTGCTGCTGCAGCGGAAGTTGAGGCGGCAGTTGCTGTCGCGTCAGCAATCTAGGTCCTCCCTGATTCTGATTGTGTGCTTGAGGATTCAAGGCATTATTAGGATTACTCCAAGAAAATTTGGGATCCTTCCTCCAATTGGGATTATAGTTGTTGGCATTGTAATTCGGCTTGTAATTTCCAACATATTTTCCCTCTTCTAACTGTATAGGACATTCATCCGAACTATGATTTCCCTCACAGATTTCACATACATCCTCAACAGTAAATCCTTGTTGTCCATCATCATTCAATAACCTTTTCATTGCTTTAGTAAGGAATGCTACCTGTGATTTCATCGTGTTGTCGGCTTCATAATCCTTGACAGCTAGTACCCGTTTACCCCTTCTTCTTGCTGTCGGAAACTGCTCCTCATTCTTAGCCAGATATTTCAATACTTGCATTGCCTCGTCCGGATCTTTATCCAATAATAGTCCATTTGCTGCTGAATCAATTCGAATACGAGTTTGTAAGTTGGCAGCATTATAAAACTTAGTTACCTGATTCCAGACGGGGAATCCATGCATTGGGCAGTTCCGTAGAAGAGTAGTAAATCTGTCCAGGCCTCGTGCATCGGCTCGTCATCTTCCTGTTGAAAAGTAGCAATTTCATTACGTAATCGCTCAGATAAATGCGAAGGATTAAAACGAGATAAAAATTCACGAGATAAATCTGCCCAAGTTCTAATTGAACCCGGCGTAAGTTTGTTCCACCAAGTTTTAGCCCTGTCCCTCAATGAATGGGGAAATAACCGAAGCCTCAGTATCTCCGAATTAACTCCTGGCAGTCTAAACGAACCACAGATTTCTTGGAACGTTTTGAGATGCTCCCTAGCATCCTCTGTAACAGCACCACTGAATTGACCGGCATTGTTGATCATACTAAACATGACAGGTCTCAGCTCGAAGTTATCAACATCTATGTCCAGCAGCGTGGTCTCCAACTCTACATGATCGTTCAACATGTAGTCACGACAGGACCGTCGTCTGGCGGCGACAGGGTTATCGACAGGTGGTATAATATCGCCGACAGGCGGGTCGTCTCCATTGTGGGCCATCTTCTCTAGTTCTTCCTCAAGGTACTCGTTCCTGGCTAGTAAGTGACGAAATTGTTTCTTGAGATTGAAGGAACGTTCGATTTCCGGATCTAATTGATATTCAGGATCTTTACCTCGATTCGATCTGCGCATAAACAAGAAAACCCTGTGAAAAGCAAGAGTTGAATGTACCAACGAAAAACAGAAAAATAAAAATAAAAACGAAAAGTGCAATAAAAGAAAGGTAGAGTTATGTTGCCAATCCCCGGCAACGGCGCCAAAAACTTGTTGCGTGTAAAATAGTCTATCGCAATGGTAGTGCAAGTATACACGACGCAAGTAGTAAAGTGATACGAAGTATCGGAAATCGTCTCCACAGGGATTGGGCTATAGCTTCACCTTAATTCACTGCACGAAAGTAAATGAAATATTTGAGAAAGTTGTCACAAGAATAGTAAAGTAAACGTAAATAAAAGAGTATAGAAATCAAGATAGAGAGAATGAGCTGGTATTGAATTGCTCAGTAGTGCAGGTATTGCAGAGTTTAGGAAATCCAGTTCTGTCGTCGTCACCCGTCGCGGTAGCACTTGTCGCGGCAGCAGTCCGTTGATTGTAGCGGCAGCAAACAGTCAACTCAGTACTTTCAAGTTTGGCAAGAATCCCAGATCTGCCTTGGTCTATCCCTAGGTCCAAGTCTGTCGATGATCACGTCTTTGATGATACCTCCCGGCGTGAATCGAAGGATGAACACCGATGTGTATGAATTCTTCTTTAGCCACTTAACCTCGCCCTATCCCTAGGCACGAGATAGTTCAACTATAAACTAGAGAACTTGCTCTTATTTCTTTCGTATACTTAACTCTCCCGATGCTAAGTAAATAGATAACCTCACAATGCTCTCCCGATGCTCTTGCAAGATATTAATAACCAAAATAAGAGAATTTGAAGTTTATTTTATTGAACTGAAAATTCCTAAAACAAAACAACCCTTGCAACTACTTTACAAATCAACCCGTGGCCCTAGGGGGAATTTAGAACATGTCGGTGGTGGGTAAACGGCTAGGGGTTTTTGGTTATCGGTTATGGGGTATTCGGCTATGAGAGATATCCTAGGTTAAAATATATGCCCTTATATAAGCTTTGGGTTCAAGTTATCTAAGTTAACAAGGATTACAACTTTAATTAAAAGTATGATTCTAATAAAGACTTAATCTTCAAGGAACCTACTTTCCAGCCGTCCTCCTTGTTTCTTGGGATTTTCTCTCCTTGAGCTTTGGGCTTGACATATCTTTTGATCCGGGGCTTGGAAAAATATAAGGTTTTCACACGACAGACGAGCAGAATTTTCTCTATTTATCGAGGTCCACTTTGCTTTTTCTCCACTAACTTGCTGTCGTCGCCTGCTGTCACGGCAACACCATGGCAGCATCGTCCTCTTTGTCTACTTGTTCAGTTCAGCTCTTCTGCTTCTCTACCCCGCGCCTGCTTTCTCCGTCTACTATGGCGGCAACCTGCAAAATCAGCCATTCTTTAGTAGAATCTGTGCCTTTAATGTATTTGTGATGTTTTGCTGTAAACTAACCTAAATGCACTGAAATGATGCTTGAATACAGCAGAAATATGGGTTAAAAAGGGTGTGAATAATAGAACTTTTACACACTCAACAGCTGCAATTCATCCCCAACGGCTAGTAACGGCTATAAACTCATCAAGGAGTATAAAAGGGACCTCTAAGCATAAAGTAATTGTTAATGCTCATATTGTCAATCAACAAATGATCAAGAATTTTCTTAGAGCTTAAATTGTCATTTATTGTATAGACAAACACTAGTGAGCCAAAATTGTCAAATTTGCTCAAGTGTTTTAGGTTTTGGGTGAGTGCTAAATTGTGCAAACAAATACCTATTAGAGGGATTTAAGTTTTCTTATTGTTTCTCTTTGTAAAGAGGATTTCGATCAAGGCTTTGGGTAGAAAGCTTGATTGGTGTATAAGGGTTTCCTCCTAAGCCTAGAAAAGGGGACGAATCAATAGTGGATTGATTGGAAATCCTTAGTGGGGAGCTAAGGTAGTGGATGTAGACCTTGGTTAGAAGGTTGAACCATTATAAATCATTGTGTCAACTATCTTTTTAGCTTCCACAACCCTTCCACCCAAAAATCCACCTCTCCACCACTTGGTGAGCAACATCGGTTGAACGAATCGAGCTCGTCACAACTCAACAATTGGTATCAGAGCTTGGATCAATTGAGGAGGATTCACATCCTATTCAGAAGATCCGGCAAGCTCGATCATCATTTCATCAACCGGCTCAAATGGCGCAATCCATCGACAAACTGACTTTCTTCGACGGAACCCACTATGCCCATTTGAAGACAAAGATGAAGTTCTTCATCAAATCTAGAGATTACAAGCTATGAGACATAGTTGAAGATGGTCCGTTCGTGCCTCAACGAAGCAAAGCGGAGTGGAGTGCCGACGATCGCAAGAAGATGGATCTAAATTGAAAAGCCTTGCACATTCTCTTTTGTGCATTTGGCCCATCCATCTATGAGAAGATGTATCCTTGTGAGAGTGCCAAGGAGGTATGAGACAAGCTTGAAGTCACATACGAGGGGACTGATGAAGTCAAGGTGACCAAGATTGGGCTCCTAACTTTAGAGTATGAGAACTTCAAAATGGATCCGGAAGAGAACATCGAGAAGATGTTTGATAGGTTCTCCACTATTACCAATTGTCTCAAAGGCTATGGAGAAGTCATCCCGGAAGAAAAGCTTGTTCAAAAGCTCATCTACTCACTTCCCGAATCATGGGATTCAAAAGGACCGCCATCATCGAAGCAAAGAATTTGAAGATTTTGAAGCTTGATGAACTCATGGGGTCACTCCTTACTCATCAAATCATGAAGAAGAAAAAAGAAGATGAGAAGAAAAGGGAAGAAATTAGAGCTATGAGAGAGAAAAAAATCAAAGGGCTAGGCATCAACGCAAGTGCCATGGCTCTCAAATCCTCCACTTGCCATCATGTCTACTCAAGTGAAGAGGAGGATGAAGAAGAAGAGACAGTTCATCTCTTCAAGAAGTGTGCCCCATTCATGAAGAAAGCTTTGAGGGAGCTTGAACGTGATTCCAAGAAAAAGGAGAGGGCAGGCACTTCAAGCCATAAGAAGAAGGCACATGTGGCTACTTGGAGTGATGAGGACTCCGCCGATGATGAACAAGTCAACCTTTGCCTTATGGCCATCGAAGAAGATTCAAGGGTAACTTCTAATTCACCTACTTCATGTTCTTACTCTTTTGATGAATTACAAGATGCCTATGATGATTTGGTTTTAGAGTTTAAAAATCACATTTTGAAAAATAATAAATTGATTTCAAAGTTAAAAATTCAAAATGATTTGATTTCTAAAACCAAACTTGAACTTGAAGCAAAACTCGAAGAGTTTGAACTAAAATGTTTTAATTTACAAAATTTGCTTCAAAAAGTTCAAGAAGAAAAAGATTTGATTTCCAAAGAGCTTGAAAAGAAAAATAATTTTGGAAAATCAAATTTTTATGTAAGGAAATCTAGTGCCCCTAGATTTGTAAAAGGAAAATGTTTTAGAAGTGTTTGGGTCCCAAAAGGACTAACCACTTCAATTAAAAAGGATGAGATTGAAAAATGGATTCCTAAGGGGACTAAAATTTGTGCTACTAATGTTCATGGATCCAAAGCAATTTGGATACCAAAAATTACTTGATTGTCTTTTGCTAGGTGTGATGGAGATGTTCAACAAGTCAAACATTGAGGGGGAGCTCCATGCACACTAAGGAAGAACACTTGAAGAAGGAAGGCTTCACATCCTACCTTGAGTTCAAGTGTGGTAAAATCTAGTTGCTTTTGATTTCATTTGATTTATTTTTATTTATGTCAACTAGATGATCATTTATGTTGGACTAACATTTTTAATGATGCTTTGAGTAAGGGGGGGCCATTTTAAAACCAAATTCCTATTTTTGTCAATTTTTACCTATATTGTTATTTTGAACTTAATGTTTTGAAATGGTTTGAAAAATTGAATTTTCAAATGAAAAAGGGGGAGCTTTATTTGATTTCATATCTTTAATCTCTTATTCACATTTTTAAAGTTAAAGGGGGAGAATCCCAAACAATTTTTCAAGTGAGTTTTATTGTATCAGAAAGGGGGAGATTGTAGAACTAATGTTTTGATATAATAATTGAAAAATGTTTTGGACTAATTTAAAAAGTATTTAAAACAATTTCCAAAGTCCAAATAACTTGAAACTATGTTTAGGGAAGTTTTTAAAAGGTTTTCACATGTTTTCAAAAGCCAATCTACACAAAACTTTCCAGGCGTTTCGATATGGTGTATTCCAGTAGCTAAACTGTTTCGATACTGGTATCGAAACGGGATTTCCTTGGATGAGATTTTTGAGTAGCGTTTCGAAACGAGCTATGCCGTTTCGATACGCCAACATGGCTTCGACCACAACGGTCATAAACCCCAACGGCTATTTCCCAACTAACATTTAAATGCAGGTCGTTTCGATACGAGACTAGGCGTTTTGATACGTGTTCTGAAACGGCCAAGGGGCGTTCCAATACGGGTGTCTCATCAGACTGCAAAGGCTCTTTCTACTTAAAGGGTGTTTCGAAACGGGCACGATTGTTTCAAAACGGTGAGCTGCAGAAGTGCATTTATGGTTGGAAATAAAGTCCTCAACGGCTCCAATTCATCCCCAACGGCTAGTAACGGCTATAAACTCATCAAGGAGTATAAAAGGGACCTCCAAGCATCAAGTAATTGTTAATGCTCATATTGTCAATCAACAAATGATCAAGAACTGTCTTAGAGCTTAAATTGTCATTTATTGTATAGACAAACACTAGTGAGCCAAAATTGTCAAATTTGCTCAAGTGTTTTAGGTTTTGGGTGAGTGCTAAATTGTGCAAACAAATGCCTATTAGAGGGATTTAAGTTTGCTTATTGTTTTCTTTGTAAAGAGAGTTTCGATCAAGGTTTTGGGTAGAAAGCTTGATCGGTGTATAAGGGTTTCCTCCTAAGCCTAGAAAAGGGGACGAATCAAAAGTGGATTGATTGGAAATCCTTAGTGGGGGGCTAAGGTAGTGGATGTAGACCTTGGTTAAAAGGTTGAACCACTATAAATCATTGTGTCAATTATCTTTTTAGCTTCCACAACCCTTCCACCCAAAAATCCACCTCTCCACCACTTGGTGAGCAACATCGGTAGAACGAATCGAGCTCCTCACAACTCAACATAGAGGTTTCTCGACACCCTTAGAGCATGAAATGTAGTATGGGTGGAGGTTTCTCAACAGTATTAGGGAATGAAATGTAGTATGGATTGAGGTTTCTCAAAATTGGGTTTTTGGTGTGTTTTAGGGTTAGGTTGAAGGGCTGATGGTATATGGTTATTAGGGAAGTGTTTTGGGACCTTTTAGATGCCATTTAGGTGTGGGAAATCATAGTTTTCAGCTGGGTAATTGGGGAGCTCGAAAATGGAGGTTTTGGTGAATAATTTAGGTTGAAGTTGTGAAGCTTTGACATGTGTTTGTGAGTGGGGTTTGTGACTGGATTTAGCATTGAATTAGTGAGTAATGCTTGTGTTTTGATTGGCTAGAAGCAAGAGGAAACATCGGAGAAGGAGCGGGACCGAGTCCGGGAATCAGAGGGCCTTGACTTGCTTGTTTGGTTTGCTAAGGATGGGTGGTGAGTAAAACTTTAAATTTGTTTTAAAGTTGGTTCAAGTGTGTGTGGTGGAGGTATTGGAATGATTTTGGTAGACCATTCCAAGGTAGAAGTTAAATTGGTAGTTTGACTTCTTGTTTGAAATGAGTTTTGATTTCCTAATGCCTATCTTGATCTTGCATAGTATGTGTTGACCTTGAATGTATATACATTGTTGTGTATGATGATAGTTGAATGATATGAATGATGATTAATGTGATGTGGTTTAAAGAGATTGGCACTAGTTAACTTACCGGGTGTAAATGATCGATCATTAGGATTAGTGTGCACACGATTGAGTCAAAACACGCGTGGCCTTGATGGCGTTGAGTCATCAAGGAGGAGTACGGTGATGTAATATTCCATCGAAAATTTATTTATATTATACGTGATGATGAGTGGAATCCCATCCGTAAGGCATGTGGTGATGAGTGGAATCCCACCCATGCAAGGTCCGGTGATGAGTGTAATCCCACCGAGGTAATGTTATTGTCGAGAGTAAATCCGCACATCCGAGTAAACTAATAATGGCCAATGAAATTGCTCTTATGATTATAATGTTGAGATAATTGATTTATATCGTTGAGATTAATATGATGTGAGATGTCATATTTATGACTCTTGAAAGACTAGCTAGGTTGCTATGAGATGCTTATGTATGTTGTGTATGATGTTAGGGATTTGCATGCTTGGACCCTGCATTGTTGTTGTTTTTGATTTTAGAGCATCCTCACTAAGCTTCTAGCTTACGCTCTCATTTTCAACAATGCAAATCATTAGCGTGGTGTTAGCAAGGAGCAAGGCGAAGGGGCTTTCCAAGAGTAGTTGCTCAAGTATGATTTTAGTAATTAAAGTGGTAGTTTAGCAATGGGGCTACTATGTTTTTGTATGAGCATTGTATGACTCATAAGTGTTGTTGATGTTCATGTTTTGGCTTGGATTTGTAAACCATGCTTGTCTTGATGAATGCTTGTGATGATGAGAATATGCCTTAGATGGTTTATGTTGTTTTGGTTGTGTATGCAAACCTTGTATGTGTTGACTTGTGCCTTATGGCTTTTTGAACTCTTAAGTATGCCCATTTATGCAATTGTTTCCCCTTTGTGTGAATGCCATGATGTATAAGTGTTAATGTTCATCTAGGTTGTTCTTTATGATAGATCTTGGTCGTGCAATGTTGTATGGATGCTTAAGTGTGGCTAGGGAAGTCCTAACAAGCATTTAGAGTTGAGTCTTGTATAGTTTTTGCTGGTTTTGGAGACTTGCAGTGCAGGGCGTATCGATACGCTTGAGGGCCGTATCGATACGGTCTTGCCTGCAGGACTCAATTTTGGTTGGGCATATCGATACACGGGGGTGTATCGATACAGTTTTTGCTCACTGGAATTCTAAGAATTTGGTGAGTTTTTGGCGTATCGGTACGGTGTTGGGGCGTATCGGTACGGGTTTATCTCGTTGACCACGAGATGTTGACCGAGAAGGGCATATCGATACGCTCAAGGGCTGTATCGATACGGTCTTCCCTGAGTTGACTGTTTGAGTTGACCTAGTCAAGGAGTATCGATACCCTTGATTTGTGTATCGATACGGCCTGCCCTGCAAATGTAAAATGGACTGTTTGAAGGGTGGTTGTGGTTCGAATATGCTTCTTTATTGATGTTTTCCCCTGACGTGATCACTTAGGAATTAACATGCCTCTGGACAAGATTAAAATGAAAGAAAATTTTTAGGGTTACTAACCGAGGGGGAACCTTAACGGGTTTCGCTTCGATTTTCCCCGTGTAGCCTACTCGGACCGGTCATCTGGCCAGACCGGGACGAGGGGTTACATTTGTTGGTATCAGAGCCTGAGGTTACCGAGACCTCGGGCAGGTAAGTAAGGTAAGCTTGATGTGTTAAGTAATTGTATTGTTCTGGTGTGTGCTTTGCCATGAAATCTCGTTGTTTGATTGTTCATATGATGTTTGGAAGCATGAATTGTTGCGTTTGGTGTAGTGTCGAGTGCCCATTGCTACTATTACTTAATTTAAAAAGGTTTTGTAAAAGGAAGTACTTGAGCACAGTTGGACCCTTACCTTTGCTAACGTAATCCTTATCTGTTTGTTGTTGTAGTTATTATCTTGCTAGCTGTATCATGAGACCACGTGGGAGGCCTAGGATGGTTCAGCCGGAACCACGGGCACAAGCTCCGGGGATTGAGCAAATTGATGGGGCTCAGGCTCATCAACCTCCTCCACCTCCTCCTCAGCAAGAGGGAGGTGAGGCGGGAGCCGAGGGTGTTGGACCTCAAGTAGGCCAAGGACCGACCGGAATTGATTTAGCTCCCTTAGTTCAGGCAATAGCCGGAGCTTTCCAGGCTACAGTGGCTGGGGGTCAGGCAGCAGCACAGCCTCAGGAAGAGGGTATTGGGTTGCCTTTGGAGAGACTCCACAATTTGGGAGGTGAAGAGTTCAGAGGGTCAACACTGGAGAGGTCAGAGATGTGGTTAGACAAGACCGTCCGTATCTTATCACAGATGGGATGTACCGAGGGACGCAAGTTAGGGTGTGTTTAGTCCTTGCTTCAGGGTGATGCCTACACTTGGTGGGTCACCATCACTACGGGTATGGAAGAGGCTGAGATCACTTGGGAGTTCTTTGAGTCAGCATTGCGTAAGAAGTATCTGGGTCCTCGATATCTCGATGAGAAGAAGAGGGAATTTATGGCTTTGCTTTAGGGGAGTATGTCTGTGACTGACTATGAGATTCGATTTGTTAGACTGAGTCAATATGCATCTGAGCTTGTTCCTACTGAAGTGGAACGTTGTAATCGTTTTCGTTATGGGTTGAATGAAGAAATCAAGAGGTACACTCTAGCTTCGGACTACACTGATTTTGATGTCTTGGTTGCGAGGGCCAAGGACTTAGAGCACAGTTTGGGCTTGACCAAACGATCTGGTGGTTCTAGTTCTAGCAAGAGATCTAGTGACTTTGATAGAGGTGATGCCATCGGGACAACCGGCATCACAATGACCATAGGCGTGGTGGAGGTAACCACGGTAGGGGCCAACAGGGCCAGAGGGCTGGTGGGAAGTTGCCCACATGTTCTACTTGTGGGAGGAACCACACCGGTGAGTGTTGGGGGAATTTCCACTCGTGTTGGAGTTGTGGAGCTAGGGATCATATTAGGCGTGACTGTCCACATCAGGTGAGGCAGGCACCAGCTCAGGCTCCTACTAGAGCCAATGACTTTCAGAGAGGCCGCGGGTGCGGTAGAGGTAACTTCTAGCTGAGAAATGATGGCCAGAGGAACATAGCATATGTAGTTGCAGTCCAGCCAAAAGGCGGAGGTCAGGCCAGAGTTTGCGCTCAGCGTGGGGATTAGCATGACACAGATGTGATCGGAGGTAACTTCTCGATACAGTCTTTGGGTTTGCTTTCTTTGATTGACTCCGGGTCTACACATTCTTATATTCTGAGTGAGCATGCACAGTCGTTGAATTTGCCTTGTGAAATATTATAGGTAGGAGTTAGCGTTACTAGTTCCTTTGGGAACACGGTAGTAGTTAGAAAGATGTACAGAAGGTGTCCGTTGATGGTTCAGGGGCATGTGTTTCCGGTGGATATGATGGAGCTACCATTTTACGACTTTGATGTAATTTTGGGTATGGACTGGCTCACGGAGCATAGAGCTAGGATAGACTTTGAAACTAAGAGTATTTCTTTGAGACTCATAGATGATTGTGAGATTGTAGTGGTGGGTGAGAACGTGAAGTTCTTATCCAATGTGGTTTCAGTTCTAGAGGCTAAGAGATTAGTTGAGATGGGTTGCGAAGCATACTTGGCCTATGTGATGAATCCATATATGAGTGAGGTTAGACCTCAAGACATCCGAACAGTGTGTGACTTTCCTAGTGTGTTTCCGGAAGAGTTGTCAGGGTTACCACCGGATAGAGAGGTAGAGTTCACTATTAAGACTTATTCTGATTCAGCTCCTGTTTTGATTGCTCTGTATCGTATGGCACCGAAAGAACTGAAAGAGTTGAAGACTCAGTTGCAAGAGTTGACAGATAGATGCTTTATTTGACCTAGTTCTTCACCTTGGGGTGCACCAGTTTTGTTTGTAAAGAAGAAAGATGGAAGCATGAGAATGTGTATAGACTACAGACAGTTGAATAAGTTGACAGTGAAGAATAAGTATCCTTTGCCTAGAATTGATGATTTGTTTGACCAGTTGACAGGGGCATCAGTCTTTTCGAAGATTGACTTGAGATCAGGTTACTACCAGCTAAAGGTAAGAGAGGTTGATGTACCGAAGACGACCTTTAGAACTAGGTATGGTCATTATGAGTTTTTAGTCATGCCTTTTGGGTTGACTAACGCACCAGCTGCTTTTATGGATATGATGAATAGGATCTTCCATCAGTACTTAGACAAGTTTGTAGTTGTTTTTATAGATGATATCTTGGTGTATTCGCGAACCGAAGAAGACCATGACCGACACTTGAGACTAGTTTTGAAGACTTTGCTAGATAATCAGTTGTATGCAAAGTTGAGAAAGTGTGAGTTCTGGATCAGAGAAGTAGTCTTCCTAGGGCATGTAGTGTCAGCCGATGGGATTAGAGTTGATCCGAAGAAAATAGAGGCCATTGTTGAATGGAAGCAACCAAAGTCAGTAACAGAGGTATGTAGCTTTCTAGGCTTAGCTGGATACTATAGAAGGTTTCTCAAAGTTAGCCGCTCCTTTGACACAATTTCTTCAGAAGAGTGTTTAGTTTGAGTGGTCAGATGCAAGACATAGAGCCTTTGAGAAATTGAAAGAAGCTTTGACCCAAGCACCGATCTTGATTCAGCCAGAGTCTGGGAAGGACTATGTAGTTTACAGTGATGCTTCCTATGTAGGCCTAGGTTGTGTTCTTATGCAAGACAAGAGAGTAGTGGCTTATGCCTCAAGACAGTTGAAGACTCACGAGCGTAACTATCCGACCCATGACATAGAGTTAGTTGCAGTTGTGTTTGCTCTGAAGATTTGGAGATATTACTTGTACGGTGAGAAATGCACAGTGTACACGGATCACAAGAGTTTGAAGTACATCATGACTCAGTAAGATTTGAATCTCAGACAGCGTAGGTGGTTAGAGTTGCTGAAAGATTATGATCTCACGATTGAGTACCATCCGGGTAAGGCCAATGTGGTGGCTGATGCTTTGAGTAGAAAGGTAGTCGTAGACTTGAGAGCCATGTTTGCTAGATTGAGCTTGTCCGGAGATGGTGGCTTGGTAGCCGAGCTTCAGGTTAGACCTACTCTAGGTCAGTTGATTAGGGAGAAGCAGCTTCTAGATAGATCTTTGGCACCTCACGTGCAAGATGTGGCCGAGGGTAGACCTTCAGACTACAGTTTCAGTACCGATGGGGTCTTGTGTTTCAAAGATAGGATAGTTATGCCAGAGAACAGTGACTTGAGACGTACGATATTGACTGAAGCACACAGAAGTCCGTTTGCTATGCATCCTGGAAGTACGAAGATGTACCGTGATTTGAAGAATGAGTACTTTTGGGTTGGTTTGAAGAGAGATGTGGCCGACTTCGTGAGCAAGTGTATGGTGTGTCAGAGAGTGAAGGCGGAACATTAGGTTCCCTCAGGTTTGTTGCAACCGTTGAGAATTCCGGAATGGAAATAGGAGAATATTACCATGGATTTTGTTTCGGGCTTGCCTTTGACTCCTACGAAGAAGAACTCAGTTTGGGTTATAGTAGATCGTTTTACGAAGTGTGCTCACTTCTTGGCAATCAATACCACTTATACCTTAGATAGATTGGCCGATCTGTACATTGGTGAGATTGTTAGACTGCATGGTGTGCCGAAGTCTATTGTGTCCGATAGAGATCCGAGGTTTACAGCTTGATTTTGGGAGTGTCTGCACACAGCTTTGGGTACCCGTTTGAATTTCAACACGTCTTATCATCCTCAGTCAGATGGTCAGTCAGAAAAAGTTATACATATCTTAGAGGATATGTTGCGTTGTTGCATCATTGATTTTCAGGGTACGTGGGAGAAGCTTTTGCCTCTTGTCGAGTTTGCTTACAATAATAGTTTTCAGTCGAGCATTCAGATGGCTCCGTATGAGGCCTTGTATGGTAGGAAGTGTAGAACTCCAGTTTGTTGGGCTGAAGTGGGACAGAAGTTGTTACCTATGCCGGATTTGCTCAAGGGGACAACTGACAAGGTGAAATTGATTTGCGATCGATTGAAGGATGCTTCGGATAGGAAGAAGTCCTATGCCAACTTGAAGAGGAAGGAAGTTGAGTTCTCAGTGGGTGAGAAAGTGTTCTTAAAAGTGTCTTCGTGGAAGAAAGTAATGAGATTTGGCCGAAAAGGAAAGTTGAGTCCGAGGTACATAGGACCGTATGAGATTGTGAAGAGGGTTGGTCCAGTTGCCTATTAGTTGCGTTTGCCATCCGAGCTAGAGAAGATACACGATGTATTTCATGTTTCGATGCTCCGTAAGTATAGGTCCGATCCATCGCATGTTATGCCTGTAGAAGAGATTGAATTGAATCCGGATTTGACTTATGAGGAAGAACCAGTTGAGATCCTAGCTTCTGACAGTAAGGTGTTGAGGGGTAGATCGATTGAGTTAGTGAAAGTGCGGTGGCAACATCGAGGGGTGGACGAGGCCACTTAGGAGAGGATATGGAAAGGCAGTTTCCTTATCTCTTTCAGTCAGGTAATTTCGGGGACGAAATTCCTTAAGTGGGAGAGAGTTGTAACACCCGTGTTTTGGGGTTAGGATTTAGACGCGTGAGTCAGTTCGAGTCGGTAAAATCGATTTTTAATTAAATTGACCTAAGTCTTGATTTAATTGAGGTTAAAATAAAAGGGGTGGCAATTTTGTAAATAAAGGGAAAAGAGGAAGACCATCTTTTTGAAATTAAAAGAACAAAAAAAAAAGCTATCATCTTTCCCCCTTTTTCTTCATTCCAACGTAAAACCTAACTAAACCCCTCCCAAACCCTAAAGTTTACTATTCCATCAAATCTCTTCATTGATTCAAGGGCATTTTCAAAGGTAAACCTATTTCTCAACTCTCCTCATCATCCTCTTCATTTACATGGTCTTAGATTTCAAAACTAACCATTTTTGTAATTTTCAAGTTTAGAGAAAGTTTAGATTTTTAATGGGTTTTTCAATTGATTTTGATTTGTTGAGTTGGGTCTTGGTTTAATCTCATCAAAACACACTTAATATCTTGAAATGTTAGGTTTTGGGTGAAAACCCGAAGTGGGTCTTTGGGGCAATTTTTGAAATGTCTAAAATTGGGTTTTTGGTGTGTTTTAGGGTTGGGTTGAAGGGCTGATGGTATAGGGTTATTAGGGAAGTGTTTTGGGACCTTTTAGATGCCATTTGGGTGTGGGAAATCATAGTTTTCAGCTGGGTAATTGGGGAGCTCGAAAATGGAGGTTTTGGTGAATAAATTGGGTGGAAATTGTGAAGCTTTGACATGTGTTTGTGAGTGGGGTTTGTGACTGGATTTAGTGTTGAACTGGTGAGTAATGATTGTGTTTTGATTGGCTAGAAGCAAGAGGAAACATCGGAGAAGGAGCGGGACAGAATCTGGGAATCGGAGGGGCTTGACTTGCTTGCTTGGTTTGCTAAGGAAGGGTGGTGAGTAAAACTTTAAATTTGTTTTAAAGTTGGTTCAAGTGTGTGTGGTGGAGGTATTGGAATGAGTTTGGTAGACCATTCCAAGGTAGAAGTTAAATTGGTAGTTTGACTTCTTGGTTGAAATGAGTTTTGATTTCCTAATGCCTATCTTGATCTTGCATAGTATGTGTTGACCTTGAATGTATATACATTGTTGTGTATGATGATAGTTAAATGGCATGAATGATGATTAATGTGATGTGGTTTAAAGAGATTGGCACTAGTTAACTTACCGGGTGTAAATGATCGATCATTAGGATTAGTGTGCACACGATTGAGTCAAAACGCGCGTGACCTTGATGGCATTGAGTCATCAAAGAGGAGTACGGTGATGTAATATTCCATCGGAAATTTATTTATATTATACGTGATGATGAGTGGAATCCCATCCGTAAAGCATGTGGTGATGAGAATACTTGTAGCAGAGAATGGTGTCGGCAGAGATCTTAGCGTTGTGCCCATTCTACTATCCACTCATTTATCTAGAACTCAATGTTTCTTACATGCATATACAGTTCGAAGGGGAGGTTACCCTTTAACTCATAAATATTACATACACATCGATGGACATCTACTACGAGAATGTCTTCATTTCAAACCACTTAATGTGGTAGATATCATTTTATACATATAAAAAAATTACAAATAAGTGAAGAGTCTTTCGTTGGTGGTGCTTCTCATGCATGCTGATCTTCACAACTTTCTCATTTAACAAGGTGCATCCTTAATACAAGGAGCCGCTTTCGTTGGTATTCCTGTAACGCTCCTCATGGCTCCTATCGATTCTTCTCCATTTTTGTATTGGAGGTTTCTATCGTGGGACTTGGGGACTGGTACTATTCCCATGTATACACCTCGCACGCATGTAGCACAAACTGTTGGTGGTTGCGTGCAAGGTGTTGTCACTTGCTTGTGCCGACAGTAATGTCAAGGGGATGACCTCGTAGAGCTTGGTGAGGAGCGTAGCTTCTTTAAGCTATCTCCACCCCTTGGTTTCGAGCGCTTCCAGGCTTTCACTTGATAGCGAATCTTCAACATTGCTCGATTGATTGTCACCAGCATGCATGGTGAGATATTGCTACCCATTGACCCCCCGCCGTCACCCTCGTATGTTGTTGGTAAGATGTTGCTAACCTATCTTTTCTACTTTTTTTCTTTTGTGGTCAAGATAACTCTTAACAAGGGGGAATCGCGACCGGTTCTTTTGGTCGAGAGGATGACCACGCTTACCGCACAAACTATTGATGTCAAAAAGATCAAGCACCAGAAAGGGAGGTGGAGACGGTGGTAAAGATGGGTAGGGATGCAGTGGTTGACGACGGTTGGTGGTGATTCACCCATTCTAATGTGGGCGGAGAGCCACTGAGAATGATGGGGGAGAAGGAGTAGAGGTCTAAAGTATGTAGAGTTGGTCATTGTGTTCCTCTCTAGTCCTAGTTCATTTATAGGTGGGAAGTATTGTTCTATGGGACTGAGTCAAGTCTAGTGACGACTACTGATGGGTCATCATGATGGGACATGTTCTTCAGCCAATAGGCTTTCAGTCTAGTCTTTGGTTGTTAGATAGTAGACTTAGTTGAGCGCATAAATGGACTCGATGGCAGAGTGGTCTGAGGGAGTTACTAAGGTGTAGGGTGGATGCTACAAGTTTTGAAAATGTAAGTGTCCTTCCGGAGGCTATTAATTCCAAAGACTCGAATGAGAGTATAACAATAATGTATCTAGGATAGATGAATTCACTTTCCACAATAAAAAAATTAGAATCCCTCATGGTGATTAACCCACCCGAAACTCTAGCAGATAGCAAGAACACAAGGCATCCATCTCTAGATCCCCCATAAAGATAGTAGAAAATTTCATTTAATCTTGACAAGTTTTGTTTCTTGTATAAACACCAAGTTAACTTCATCATTCCCAGTAGCCTGCTTGACAGACTTTTTAATAGGGCATCTTAAAGCTCTAATGTTACAAGATATGAGAGAGAAGGAATTAATAGATATAACAAAAGTATTGTACACACCACGATGAGGAACAAATTCAGCAACATTACAATTTCTCCTCTTCTTCAATAATTCTCATATTACTTATAATTACCTCTTTCGAAGAACTAGAGTGAAACTCAAGAAAAACACTCAATATATGATAAAGAGTAATTTAGTTTAAAATTATTGTGGGTTTTGTTTTTCTTTTCTTTTGATTGTTGGTAAGGGAAATATGTGTTGAACAAGTAAGGTTAATTCAAAATAAAATTAAACATAAACGAGAAAAAAATAAAATGATTTTAATGAAATTGAACAAATTCGAAATAAATCGAAAACAGATTGTTGAGGTCTGCACAAACGTAATTTCTTTGAGACCGATTTCGGCCACTTCATTGTAATTGAATTGTTTGGACGCTAGTCTCCCAGGATACAACAACGGATGATTTTCGACAGTAGCACTTCCGAAGAGATCACGAACAGAACCCTTGCTTGTGACTATCACTAAAAAACACAATGCAATTTTCGAGAGTAGAAGATATTTCCAATTTTGTTTAAAACTGAAGAGAGGTCAGGTTTATATAGGGGAGTTATTCTTTTCCTATTTAATTCGGAAACAAACAATCAATGTCATAATTACTTAGATATATTTAATCTTTTTATAAATTGAAAATATTCTCTAAAAGATATGTCAATCTTAAGGAAAAATTGTACTCGAAGTGAATATTTACAAGTCAATAAAAGACTTGACTGGTCTAAACATTCATGTCATCCACTTTGTGTTACAGCACCCCCAACAAAAAAAGGATTAACTTAAACAGCATTGTGCACAAAGCACAATTTTCATTTAATTTATTCGCTAAAAAAATAAGTGGGTAGGTATATATAAACACTTCTCATGTCATTTGTCTCATACATGTGGGATAAGGGGTTCTATCTTTCTTACTCAATTCACAACTACCTTACTTTGAGCATCAATTCCGCATTCAACACTCAACCATTCTGAGCATATGAGATACCGTTGTAAATGTCTCATTAAGTAGAATAGAACCCAATAAAACCCTTATTCGAATCCCCATATTTACCCTCTCGAATTATGTCTCAAAGTTGCCAATTCCTCACAATTTTCCAACAATATGTCATGCATAACAGCTATCCCAGCATCAAATAGTTGAGTGTGTGTCATTTGTTTATACTGGTGCTACAACTTTTTAAACCAAGTAATTTGATTGTGCTATGCTTCGCTTTGCTCTGTTTAGCAAAAACACTCCATTCAGTGTCCAGTATGTCTATGTTTTGTTCAAAGTCTTAGTGGTTGATGTGCTTCAGCTTGTATCGTGAAAGATATTATCGTTTTTGGTCTTGTAAATTTCAGTTTTGGACTATGGTTGGTCTATTTATTACAAAAACATGATTCTACCATTAAACAATACATGAGCATGTGCATTTAATCTCGATAACCATTCTGGACAAAACCATGTGTTTAGTTTACTATGTTTCTTCTGAAGCATCAATCTGACTGCTGCTGATCTTATTTTCAAACACTTTTGGTGTCTCCTCTTTCTCTTCGTTTCTTGCGGATTCAGAGCCATCCGTTGAGTTGTTGGTGATGATCTTTGTTTCTAACAGTTTTGGTGTTCCCTCTTCATCATCGACCTTCATTGTTTCTTCAACACTTTTCGGTTCACCATGCTCTCCATTGCTGATGCCGCCCTTGCTTTGAACCAGAACATCCGCAATCCACTTGCGCAATTGCTCCGTCCAAGTCTCATCTGCATGATTTATTTCAAAATGTAAATGATTTAAATATGTTTTAATTTGGAAATGGAAATGTCGACACAAAGTAAATATGATAATGAAAAAGGCAACTAAGTTGCGAACATGGACCGTATACGTACCCAATCGAGGGACGGTGTGGCCTTGGGGATGCCTTATGATGAGAGGATCATGGAAGGCAGTGGCCAGCTCTTCGGAAGGCAACCTTAACCAATCCTTAGCTCCGATGAAGTGGACTGATTTCACCTCGATCTTGTCTTTGTAGGCCACCTCGCATATGCTTGGATCTCTGAATTTCGATCCCGATATCGATACAAACATTTTGAAGGGTGGATGCTCCTTTAACACCTTCCCCTGTATGGCCACAACTTTTCACATCACTATCACTTAAAAGGCCATAGAGTTGGCCAAGTCAAAACTCATATATTACCTGTGCCTTGTAACCCAACAAAAGAGCACAAAGAGTTGCACCCTGAAACAGGAGCCACATCTAATGTTATCATCTCAACACAAGGCAAAACTGGGAAAATGGATGTTAGTTTCAGAAAGAATACTTGAGAAAAGCCAAGCAGCCCATGGAAAGGGCCATTGGTGGTGATATATTGACACAAGTAAGATAAGCATTCCTCAAGGTTTGTGTATTCGGTGAAATCCACGTTGAACTGGAACCACTCGAAGTATGGAGGAGGGAATATCCCCTCTATATCCGACTTCCCTCCGGCACTGAATAACCCGTCTGGGTAATCCTGCATGTTTACATTTATATTTATGCAGAAATCAAAGAAATGACACATACCATATGGTATGGAAACTGATTAATTATCATATAGTCATGCATGAGGCATCTAATAATGTCATACCAGGTGAAAGTGATTAAGGAAAAGAGAAGGATCCCACTTGCTGATTTGCTTCTGCAGGAACTTCCCACTGGTTCTGAATCCATGCAAGCATAATATCTTCATTTTCTGGTTTTGGTCTTCCATGTTTCTCTTCTGTGACTAACTGGCTACTAGTGGCCTTTGATTTATAGTGATAGTAAAGGTTGTTCAGTACTATTGCTATTTCCTACCCACCACGCTTCCTTGGTTAGGTGTAGCTAATTAGTAGTAAATTGCCTTGGACCTTGGTTGGTGCTGCACGTGCTATTTATAATGAGGATAACTCTCAACCATATACATTAATTTTTATTTAGGTTAAACTACATAAATAGCCACCTTACTATTGGTAAAGTCGCGATTTGACCACCTTACTATTTTTCGCAGCAATTAAACCACCAAACTATTTAATTGGGAGCAATGTGACCACACATCGTTAGAAACCTAACGGCGTTGCTGACGTGCATTTTTTGAAAAAAAATAAATGGGTCTTTTTTTCACGTTGGTAAATGTTTCTCCACTCATCATGCCACCTAAGGGGTGTAAAAAAACAAGTTATAAAAATTGTGCATTTGAAGAAACCTTAAACAGTTTTCAACATTTTCTCTCTTCTTTTTCTTCACTCTGCCGAAAAGAAGAAATTTTCTAAGGGTTGTAGAAGAAAATGGATGCAGAGATGGATCGGGTGTGCTATTGTAAGGTTCGTTCGAAGCTAACAACAAGTTGGACTTATGAAAATCCAGGTAGGATGTTTTGGGGTGTAGAAATTATCGAAATGAGGTTAGGGGTTGCAAATTTTTTATTGGTATGATCTACCGGTGAGTGATAGGTCAAAAGAGATTATTGTTGGTCTTCTTAAAAAAGTTAATGCAATGGAGCAAGAAAGAAAGAAGAAAAGAATTCTTGGAAGTTTGCTTCTTGCTGCTGCAGTTTGGGTGGGTTTTATTTTAAGAAAAATCTTCTCCTAATGCTTGAGATTTAGGTTGCTAAAATTAGGTTGTAATAGGGGTTTAGGGGATTTAGGGTTTTTTTGTAATATTCAAATATATTAACCCTCTACAATATGATAATGTAATTTTCAGTTATTGTAATGTTATTTTCAGTATTTGAAATGTCATGTAATGTTTGTTATTAGAAACTGAAAAATGTGTTATATTAAACTTTTGAAACCAAAGACAATGCATTATTTGAGCTTAAAACACAGTAGAGTAAACAAAAGAACATTAATTCATAATGGCATTAAAGTTAAAAAGTAATTCATACATCATACGTTTGACCAATACATGTGAAACAAAAGATATTGACCCACTAAAGCAAGTCAAACAAAAAATGTGACAATGACATTAAAGTTGGTCAAATGTATGGAAAACACAAATGTGTTCACAAAAAAATTCTGATGCCAACAGAATCAAATCAAGGATCAATCCTTGGAGATGAGTGACTGCCATAGCTCTCTTGACTCATAGATACTCTTGGTGTGGGCATCCATGTGACAGTATTTGCTTGTGAATATTGAGTTGGTATTGGACTTGGATTTGGAGATGAGTGAGTGACACAAGTCTCTTGGCTTACACGTGCTGTTGGGGTTGACTTTGGAGCTGAATTTGGCCTACGACCTTGATTGGTTCCAGCCTGACTTGTTGGGGTGGTTCCAGATCTTCTAATATGCAAAACAATTCAGAACAAACAATTAAGCAAAAAAATCAAGTAAGCAAAAATCAAATCAAGTAAGCAAAAAAATACATCTTAGAATGTATTTTCATTGCATGTTCATCAACCAAAAACCAAATCAAGTAAGCAAAAAAATCATTTGAAGTAATTAATGGAACTTACTGGCAGTTTTGGGATTCTAGAAGTTTGTCCAGTTCTTTTAGGATTGGCGCCAGCCTTTCCCTTGCATGTTCTAATATTATGGCCACTTTATTTGCATCTTTTACAGAAGATCTTGACACCCCTCCTTGACACCTGGCCATTTTAAGGTGGTGCTTCACCAGCCTCCCTGTTTCTTTTCTTGTGTGGTCTTCTTGGGGTCTTCTAAAGAGTAGTGGCAGAATAGGCTCCATTGTGTGATCAGTTGTCCATTGTTTCTCACCTCTTACAAGACTTATCAAATGAGAATATATTGCCCTTTGGGTTGACACAAAGTAACAAGGGGCAACATATTTTTCTGGCCTATCTTCAATTGATAATAGCACAGAAATAGCATGAACACATGGAATGCCTACATAGAACAATCATTGATTAATAACTATATCACAAAAATAGCATGAACAATAATTGAAGATAAAAAAATAGATTGCTAAATAAATGAAAATGTTAACCTGTTAGTTACCATTTTCTGCATAAGCATGTCCTTGCTTGAATGTTAACTGAATGCTGGCTTGAAAGATCACATGAAACTTGATACATGTGTCCATCAGCATAGAGAGGCCAGCAACTATATAAAATTAAAACAAAACAGTTAGCATAAGATAGTTAACAATAAATATTTAGCATTAAAATAGTTAACAATAAATAGTTAGCATAAGATAGTTAACAATAAACAGTTAGCATAAGATAGTTAACAATAATTGAAGACAAAACAGTTAGCATTAAAATAGTTGAACATTTTAGTATTAAACAATTAGCATTAAAATAGTTAAACAATTAGCATTAAACAGTTACCATTAAACATTAAACCTAGTTAACAATAAACAATTAACATTAAACAGTCGCCATTAAACATTAAAACTAGTTAACATTAAACAGTTAAATAATTAGCAAGTTTTGACAGTTAGCATTAAAACATGAAAAAAATTAGCATTAAACAGTACTTATGTGCTACTGATGTTGCATGTTCTAATTTTTTCTGAATCTTAGGGCATAGAAGCCCTGTCCACTTTTCAGCTAGATCCTTCCTTTTAGCAAGTCTTTGCATCAACTTTGATCTAATAGAGTCCACCAATGTAATAATAGGTTTGTCTCTAGCATCAAGTATTAGTTGTCATATAGTAATAGTTGTAATTAGCAAAGTTAGAAAGCATTTGAATATTTACAGATAATAAAGTTAGAAATTAATTAACAAAGTTAGAAAGTATTACCTTATTAAAACACTCGTAGTTATTATTTAGAAGCATGTCTGACTTACACCCAAAAGAGAAGTGTGACTTTGACCAGTTGGTTGGGTCTTTAGGTGAGAGCCACTTCCAAGCTTTTTCTGATAAAACCTACAAAAAAATGACAGTGATCATAATAAAGTTAGTAACATATAAAAAATTTAGTAACATATAAAAAATTTGAATCTAACAAGTTATTACCTTCAGTTCATCCATGACAGATTGAAACTCTTTAAAATATGTAGCCTTTGCAGCTTTCCACAATTGGTCTTTCACTACTTTTCCTATAAACACCCCACTGGTCTTTGCATTTGAGTACAAGTGCCTAACACATGTTCTATGTGTTGAATAGGGGAACAATTCTGGCACAATATTCATTAGCCCCTGCACAGAACAAAGTAAACAATAATTTATTAGTACAAATTTATTACAAAATTTAAAAACTAAAATATTTTAAAAAAATTTACTCATACCTTATGTTTGTCACTCACAAAGGTAAAACTGTTTGAATTTTCAATCTCCAAATCAATGGCAAATAATTTCAGAAACCAGTCCCAAGATGACTCATTCTCACTCTCCACAACTGCAAAGGCTATGGGATAGATTGAGTCATCTGCATCTATTCCTACAGCTGCCAAAAGATGGCCTTTGTAGTAGCCCTTCAAGTGGCATCCATCTAGTCCAATAATGGGCCTACAGTCTGCTTTGAACCCATCTTTCATTGCTTGTAAACAGATATAAAGTTTCTCAATTCTTCTTTCATCTAACTTGCAAACTGTTGTTGTCCCTGAATTAGAATGCCTCAATTCACCTAGGTAAGCATATAGATTTGCATACTGCTCTTCATGGTTACCATTCAAGTGTTCAAGGGTCAAATTTTTTGCCCTAATGCATTTACATTTAGGTACCACTATGCCCCAATGTTTGTGTACAGCTTGTTTTAATGAAGTACTTGAGAAATTAGGATCAACAAAAAAACTACTAAAGTAGTTTTCAGCTAGCCACTTGGCAGTGACATTGGGATTTTGAAACTCCCTAAGACAAGTGTGTTCATCATTTAAAAACCTAATCTGCCAAGTACCAGTAGAAGGATCTTCTTCATGGATTGGAGCTACCCATAACACCCATGGACACTCACCCTTACATTTTACTTGGATCCTTCTATTGTCATTTCTCTTTAACTTAACACAATATCTATTCTTAATATTGTACATCTTAATTGCCTATTTAAGTATTTTCTTGCTTGCAAATATCAGACCAGCCTTCAATTTAGGATTAGATAAGTCTAACTCCCTATTAAATTCAGGAAATCTAGGTTTTTTTGGTGGACCATCTGAATCTGACTCATCTACACTGTGTAGTGAGTCAGAATGTCCACTGTCATTGTCACTTTCAACTTCTACTTTCTTACTACTCAACCCTACATTCACACTGAACATTTCATCTTCTGAACTAACTAATTCATCTTCACTGTCACTAAATATTGACTTATTACTGGATGTATCAGACTCAACATGATACTCATCATCTTCTGAATTAGATTCAGACACTGCCTAGTCTCAGTCTCAGACTCAACCTCAACTCTAGACTCAGACTCGTTATCATGTACAATTTCTTCCAAAAACACATGAAGATAATGGTCTCTAGGTAAATTCCTAACCATCTCAATAACATCATTATCACTTTTCAATTGTTTGACCTCTAGTGGATTATCTGAAAACTGCCAAAACACATGAACACCAGAAGTAGTTTTTAAATTCTCAACCACAGCGATAATTTCAATCATAGACATTATATCTACATCTAAATTATCAAAGTAATCCATTAACTGTCCAGTATATTTTACCCTAGGTCTCCTAACAAAAAACCCTCCATGATGTATCACCATAGTAAATTTTTCTGAATTAATTCCTGTTAAAAAACACAACTAAGTCAAACATTTTAGTCAACTAAGTCAAACAATATACATTTTAGTATATTTTACCCTATGTCTCCTAACAAAACAGCATACATTTTAGTATATTTTAGTCAACTAAGTCAAACAATATACATTTTAGTATATTTTACCATAGGTCTTCTAACAAAACAGTATACATTTTAGTATATTTTAGTCAACTAAGTCAAACAATATACATTTTAGTATATTTTACCCTAGGTCTTCTAACAAAACAGTATACATTTTAGTATATTTTAGTCAACTAAGTCAAACAACATACATTTTAGTATATTTTAGTCAACTAAGTCAAATAATATACATTTTAGTATATAATCAGATTCCTTTTAGTCAACCAAGTCAAACAATATATAGTATACAATAAAAAATGGTGGTCTGGGAGGTCCCCTACAACAACCAAATAAACCACATGCAAAGCAAACAAATAAAGACCCCACAACTAACAAACAACTAACACGTATTAATGGTGGTCTGGGAGGTCCCCTACAACAACTAAATATAGACCCCACAAGTAAATCCCAGATTCATATTTGAACAAACAAAGCACGTGCAAACCAATCAAAAGTATGACTATTTTATTGTTGAAAAGGAATTATTCTTTAGTACAAACCAACCAACAACTAACAGACAAACCCTAACTTTGTTTATAAGAACAAAACAAAATCAAACTTTTTGAACTGATAATTTGTAATTTAATCATTTTTTAACCTATACAAAATCCATCAATGTTAACTTTAGTATCAATTATTATCGTTAAACCAAAATATTTAGTCCTAACATTGTGTATTAACCCGAATCTCAAATATTAACCCTAAAATTAATATTTTATTGTAATCCCGATTAATAACCCCAACTCATTCAATTAGGGTAAAAGAAGTTAGTTAACCCAGATAATAAACCCTAATTTCAAATCCTAAACCTAATCTCAGAAGAAAAAGTAATAAATCTACTTACCGTATTTTGGATTGGGTTGCCTTTTTTCGCGAAGAAATCCACTCATCTTGTCTTTATCTCCAACAATTTCTCAACCTCCTTAGAACGAATCGCCCAATATTTCTCAACTTCCTTAGAACGAATCGCCCAGTTTTTTTGAATCGTCAAACTTTCCAGAGAGATTATCGGGGTTTCGAGAATGAGAATGATTAAGGGTAATTTGTTTAGGGCTTTTTGTTTTTCATTTATCCAACGTGGCGGTAATATTATTTTTAATTTACACATCACATACACCATTAGTCAATAACAGCCACGTCAGCAACGCCGTTAGGTTTCTAACGGTGTGTGGTCACATTGTTCCCAATTAAATAGTTTGGTGGTTTAATTGCTGCAAAAAATAGTAAGGTGGTCAAATCGCGACTTTACTAATAGTAAGGTGGTTATTTATGTAGTTTACCCTTTTATTTAATGTGCAATATAATCCTTGTACATTTGTATAAATAAAGTTTTAGTTTTAACTCTGTTTTCACAATTGGAAGTGACAATATTTTAGGACAAGACTCATATATATATATATATATATATATATATATATATATATATATATATATAACTATATATTTTTTATTCAAAAAGAAATAACATTTTTCTCCTAAAATGTGTATAATAGAATTAAAATCAAGTAATTTTGTATATAATTGCATCAAATCAAAGTTCATATGTTACACTTTTAATGTTATTTTGTTAATTACCAAAACATAGCATCATTTGTTGATTAAGTTTTAGTTCAATTGACATTATTGTTATTGAATATTCATGAAGACATAGATTCTTGTATGCTAAAAAGTATATTATGTTTTGAGATCCACTAATTTGACCGAGTGATCAATAATACTCATGTTGTTCCATTCTGTATGAATTCAATTTTGATATTTATCTTATGAATATAATATCTCTATTTAATAATAATAATAATAATAATAATAATAATAGTAATAATAATAATAATAATAATAATAATAAAATCCTCTCATTTAGGAGTTTAAATATCTGAGTAATTTATTGAGGATTCATCACTTTTATGTAATCTTATTCAGGGGTTTGAATAGAGTTACAACGTGGCTACTTATGTACAAAGGAAATAAATTGACTAACAACCTAACTCCCTATACAACTGCTTCACAACAAACTAATTACTCAAACACTCCCATACAAGTTGCTTGGAGGGTGATATATATCTTTCACCCTCAACTTGGAAAACAAATATTCATCAGGTATTCTCAACTCTTGGTTAACATATCTGCCAATTGTATTTTTGCCGGTATGTGTTACGTTTGTACAAACTTTTTTGAATCACCACTCGTATGAAATGATAATTTTTATATGTTTCGTCCTTTCGTGATATATTTGGAAATAATTTGTACCCAGGCTGGGCGGATCTACTATAGTGCATGGTAGCAGTAGGTCTCAAACTTACCGTTAATTTTTTTTGGGTAAACTACATTTGTGGTCATCAATCTATTGCTCTTTTTTGTTATCAAACTATTATTTTTGTAAAACCTCACTAAAATTACATTTTTTTCTATTTTGATCACTAATGTTACGGTTTTTCCTATTTTGTTCACCAACAAATTGTTTTTTTTTTCGTTTTTGTCACATAACTATTAATTTTTTCGTTAATTTCCGAACGATGGATGACCAAAACTAGAAGAAGGGAAAATGTAACGTTAGTGACGATATCGCCAAAAATAATAGTTTGATAACCAAAATAAGAAAAGATAAATAGGTTGGTGATCAAAAGTGTAGTTTATCCTAGTTTTTGTGTTTAAATTAAATTTCAGTCATTAAATTTTATTTTTTATTTTAAACTTTAAATTATTTTATCAAATAATACATGTCAATAATAAATTAAAAATCTCAATTTAAATTAAAAATTAACTTTTTGATATGTCATTGTTAACCATTAGGTCAGCTTAAAACTAAACTATATTAACATTTTGACCAATCTAATTCTTTCTACCGTTGGGGTTGATCGACGATGTCTCCGTTCATCGAAATTTTAGTCTTGGTGGAGGTTGTAAATTTGAAATATTATGGATCTTTTTTAAAAAAGACTTTAATGTGTCACGTCAACATTTTTAACGGAAAAGACCATAATTAAATCAAATTAAAAGTTTACTAATTGTAATAAGAAATTTTTGATTTTAGTGACAAGAGTAAAAACACCTTAAAAGTTCAATGGCTACCAGTGTAGTTTACCTTAAAAATATTATGTATTTTTTTGTTTAAATAAAAAAATCAACCCTTAAATTATTTTATTTTTTGCTTTGAGCTCCTAAATTATTTTTGGCCAAAACAAGTATCCAAACTATTTTTATAACTATTTCAAGTATATTTGTTAGTCTGATTAAAAAATCTTAATTAGATACATTGACACTTATGTCAAATAATTTAACTAAAATTTTGATTTAAAAATTTTATAATAATTACAATTTAATTTAAATAAATTAAAAAGTAAGTAAAATATTTTTTTAGTTCTCAAATAAATAAGTTTACCTCCAAAAAAAATTTATAATCTTGTAATCATCTTCATTTGGAAAAGCTTGTCTGGGTCAAACCATTTTTAAAACCTAAATTCCTTTTCTTTTTTCGATGAGTTGTAATTGATTCAAGTATTTGACCCTTAGAACGATTTTGATTTCATAATCATTTTGATAAATCCTAAAATTCTAAACTGATTTTGAAATATAAAACTTATACTTGCTTGCATAACAATTGTCACTATCAATACTTAATTTTACTGAAGCAAATTTTTCTACTTTCTAAAACACAATTACAACAGTGCAAGATATTTCTAATTTCTTAAACATGTTTACACGATATATATTTGTCTTTCAATATCAAATGTCTCTGACTATAAACCATGTCTTCTTGCACAAAAATTATTTCTTATTAATATATTATTACGCCGATGTAAATTAATTCTAGATTATTATACTAGTCGGTAAACTACTAAAATTAAATTTTTAGATCTATACATGTCCACAAGTAAGCTCTAAGATCATAACTTGCCTCAAATACAAATCAACGCAACATTTAGATTTACATTTATGCATATTATCATCATTTAGCATAAAAACTTATCAAAACATGATGGGAATCGTAGAGACACTAAAGATACATGTCATCATTCTAGGAGTCTTAAGACAAAAAAGAATTACATAGGTGAAGTCGAAAATAGCTTGTGACGTCCCTAATACGACTCGAATCAAGATTTAATTAAATAAACCTCTGAAATAACGAAAAGGTAAATAAAGTGAGTTTCGAATGAAACTCAGTAAGATAGTGGATAAGCAAAACCATACATTATAAACCAATAAGATTTAACATATAATTAACACATTAATCATGCTTACAACTTATAATCTTAACCACGTGTTCCATATCATATTTCACACATATATAACTTATCAAACTTATTGGGATTAAATTGCTCATTGGTTACCAAGACTCAATCAGTTAAGTGGGTCCACAACACCCGGAAATGGATCATACCAAATTGGACATCAGCCACACATCACCCGGAAATGGGTCACACCAAATTGGACATCAGCCACACAACACCCGGTACCGGGTCATACTTAGCATAGAACCACATCGCTCGTAGATTGAAACTTAGGGTGAAAAAGAGAAAATGAAGAAAATTTAAAATTCATTTTATGTGTAGCTTGAATTTTAATTTGGATGGTTTGATTCTTTCAGAATTGAATTTTATCGCTCTAGGGTGAAAAAGAGAAAATGAAGAAGATTAAAAAAATGATTGAATTTGTCTTCATAAAACCGACAGTTTAAAGTAAATGGATTTCTCCATCATTTTTAAATTTTGGTACAACTGTCATATAAGGACTTAAGCTTAAATCTTTATACTTTCTCCTCCTTTCCTACACAAAAGCACTAGGACTAATTACCATTAATGTAAACTATTCAATTTAGTCCATCAACTTTTCTAACACTTAATAAACTTCCAAATGAACTTGATTCAAACCAAAATCTCACTGATCCAACCTAACTGAACACATCCATCTTTATACAACCACAAATAATATTTTAAAATTTTCCAAATTTCACTTTCCAACTATTGGATTCGAAAATTTTATTGGTTCAGAGTTCGGAGTGTTACAAAGCTAATGTCATTATGGTCATCAACACCACCATTTATACTCTTTCGCTCTGCTTGGTATGAAGGATGAAAAAAAAAATGAGATAAAATTTGTTAATCCAATGGTTAAACTAGAAATTAAGGAATTTGTCATGAATCTTAACGAATTGTCCATCTTCACTCTTTTCTATCTTCTATACCAAGCAGAGCCTTAATGTTTACTCTACACAATGGAAAACAGTATTTGACTCGTGCTAATAATAAGATGAACCCTATAAAACATAATCTAAAAAAAGGTTCTTTTTATTGAGTCATTTAAAGTCCAAACAGAACAAGTTCCTAGTTTTTAGACAAAAGAGCCCATTTCGTGAACTTGGTTTTGTTCTTATTCGTCTACCATCTTCATTGGTTTTTAAGAATGCTGGCGCCTTCATTGAGCAGTAGGGGGTAATCTCTCAGATGGACCACATGGAAGGGGGTGCCCCGTCTCCCATTCAATTCTGCTTTTGAGCTCTCTTAGTATCCGAATTTGCCCCAGCTTTTCTGGAGACAACTTATCCCAGTAGATGCCTGCAAAGCAAATAATAGTTATATCCTATCCTATTCCTATGACTGATGGTCATGCGCATCAAGAGAGGTATTCTTCTTAAATTCAAGTTAGCAAAACAACAGAACAAAACTTGAATTCTAATTCCCCAAAACTTTTATCCCTATATTTTATACCAAAATGCATGCATATCATGGCACTGGTTTTAATGTCTGGATTCTGGAGAGCTCACTAGAGGTGGTCTTATGGATAAATTTTCGATAAAGAGCCAAAATTACTAAATGGTGGAATAGTGTTCAGATGCTTTCTGCAAATATTCTTCTTTGGGATAATTGATAAATAATAATGGAATAAAAGATGCATTTATCATAAGTGAACCATAGGGGACCATTCCACTTCTCTACTTGCAGTAACCAATGATTCCTGGGCAAAATGTAAGCTAGAGCTTTCAAATTTATTACCCTGGGAAATAAATCATGGCAATGGTAAAAGACCTAAAATCAAAGATAACACAAGAGAAATTTCACCAACCTTGAGGCTTCGGAATTGCTGTATTGGTGAAAAAAACTTGAGTAGGAGTACATATGATGTCAACAGGGACATCATGGACCAGCATTTTCTCAACTGGAATATCATCTACCAACTGACAGTCATGCACTGTAATAGAAGACAGAATCCAGTTATCGAGGTGTGGAAATTGTTAGATATGATCTAACAAATATATTAATGATGCAAGCAGTATCAAGAGCGGAGGAATTATAGATAAGAACTGCACCGCATTCTTCATTTTTCTGCCTTTGAATATATAATATTGTTTTTAAGAGCTAAGTAGTTATACAATTCTCCGTGACAAGGGGCTTCACTGCTTTATAACTAACCAAACCTACAATTGATAAATTACAACAGATATTTCTCTATTCAATGTCTAGAAAATTTCATAATCTAAAAGTTCAGCTGATAATAATTTGTTGCGGAGTGATAGAAGCAAAGATCAGAAAAAACACTATAGAGTCTAGGGTCCAAAAATAACATGTGATGCTTTTGGAACTAGAGTTAGAATTCATGACATTGTTTTCTCTTAAGATGACACTTCATTTGTTTTATAACTACACATGATAGATTACATACAAGGGCGTTCACAAGTCCAATCACCTAAGATCATCCATCAAACAACTATCAGGAAATAAAGAAAAACCTAACAGATATCACATATGTAATTGTTCAATAAGCTACACATATGACCTGAGTCTCTGCAGTTAAAAAATGACAGCCAGTGAAAGGAATTCACATGTCAATAAATTTTTAGTGCTAGAGAGTAAATATATCTTAACATTTCAATTAATTAAAATTCAAATTATTACCATGGGGTTTGAGAATGTTAAAACTCATAAAAAAATAAAGATATTTGAATTGTGGTCTAAAACAGTTGTAATAGACTATTGGCTTCCTGTTGCAACTTCAACGTTGAGCACTAATGTAAACTATACCAGTTTAAATGGAAAGAGATTTCTGTTATAAACTTCTTCTTTAGTGAAAAATAGGTGACTTGTGTACCTGAGGTAACCACCGGTGTTGAATCATCAATGGCACCCATATACCGCAGCATGCCATATTCAAGTTCAGCAAATCCCTGCAGCAAAATCCTAATTTCTCTTAAATTAAGAAAATTCATATGGTTTTCTGATAATCAAGCATCTCAAGTCCAGTATACCTACAACAAAACGAAAAATATCAGTTCTAGACTCAAATTGAAAAAATCATGGCAGGTTTATCGGATGGTTTATGCCCTATGTGCTCTCAACACGAGGAGAAGGTGGTTCATGCTCTCCGTGATTGTCATTCTACTAAAGAAATCCTAATCCAATTTGGCACCCATAGCCGAGTGGCTTTGGATCGCTCTTCTACATGTCAAGAATGGCTCGAACATTCGAGTACCATACTAGATTCTGTGGCATTCACAAACCCTGTTGTATTGTTGTGGAATGTTTGGAATCGAAGGAACCTGAAAGTCCATGGAGAACAAGTTCCTCCACCATGGTTAACAATTCTCATTGCTCGTCAACTGCAGCAGAATTATCATACGTCATACTACAAACACCATGCAATAGCCATGCACGATGGCGAAAGCCACCAAGTGATACTGTCAAAATCAACTTTGATGCTGCATTCCAAACTGCAGAGAACAATGCTGCAATTGGTATCCTGGCTCGTGATAGTAATGGGCTAGTGCTGGCAGGCTGCGCCAAGTACATTTCCAGTGCTGCGAATGCTGCTTCTGTGGAAGCCTATGCATGTGGAAGCTTTATTACTAGGCCTAGACCGGGGATGGACAAAGATTATCGTCGAACGTGATGCAGCGAATGTTATCAACCAGCTTAATGTCCCAGATCAAGGCATCTCAACGCTGGCGGATCACCTTATTGAGGCTAATAACCTGCTCCGACAACAACCGCACATCAAAGTTGCTTATACTCCACGACAGGCCAATGTTGCTGCACATACATTAGCTGCCTGGGCATTCACTTCTCATTCCTATGTTTATTTCTATTTTGAGTGCCCACAATGTATCACTTCCATTGTACTCCAAGATGCGGTTTATGGCTAATATATGCATGCAGTTAAATTTCAAAAAAAAACTCTCAACATATTTATACACTAAAATATTAGACCAAATATTCAATGCACATACCCAAAGAAACAGTTTCCTTGATCTGCTGAGTTTCTTGGTTTGTAAATTGTACAGTTTCAATTAGGAATAGCAGTTTGGAAAGAGTAACACAGTAAAGAAGTGCTCTCAGTAGGTTACTGGAGATAGGTTTTCATTCATACAATACAATGGCACAGCGCCAACGCAATGTTGAATAACAAGATAACAAGAAAATTTTGGTTAATGTGTTCAACTTGTACAAAAAAAATTGTGTTATGATCAGCCAAGAAAATAAGCAACAGAAAGTGCCAGTTTCTGCAAATTATTAGTGCTTAAAACTGATTGGAATGGTTTATTATCCATTGATTGTTGACTATCATATGAGATAAGAAGATGACAAAGATGGGTTAACTAGAAATTATTATTTTGTATTTTCAATGTGGTAGAACACAAAATTATATGTTCTTAGATCTCATTTTCCTCCACCATCAACCTTACAGTTACAGCGTGACCAAAAAAGTAATGCAGCAAAGTTAGAAATGGATCCTAACCTCTCCCTTGCCGAGTCGAGCCCCAGTCTTCAGATCTACAGCAACTGAACCAATGACAATTACATCTACCTTGACCTTTTCATCCAATCCAATTGGCCTTCCATACTTTGCAACCCCTTCAAAAGTGCATGCCTCGTTGATGGTACTATGAGTAAGCATAGAGGACTTGAGTATTGAAAAGAAATCAGTTGTCAAACAAGGTTGCAGAGTAAGCAACTTCTTGCCATATGTACATACATAGAGGCCATATAATATGCTAAGAATATAGCTGCTCCAGTACCAGAACAAATACGGTCTAACGTCATTAAAAGAATGTGGATTAATTTCAGAAGATTAAATCCAAGATATACTATCCCCAACAATCACCTAGCAAATAAAAGAAAACCAGCCTATCTTTCGAAGTGGTGTTGTCCCACATTTGTTAGATCAGTACTGCTTGTGGTCTTTATGCTCAAGTTGGGCCTCTTTTACTATGTCAATTAGTTTTAGGTTAGATGTTTAACACGATGTAGATACCCAGGGTTTGTTCTGTTGTTATCCGACCTAGTATCCCTTCTGAGTTCGTCACGCATACATTTGACTCGGCTGGTTAAAACGGTGGGTTTTGGGTTGAATTCTTAACACAATTTAGTGTCAATTTAAAGTTGTAACACTACCCATTACGACAACTGCAAGAAACACTTATAAACTGAAAACAATTCCAGATAACCTATTTATATTTCCTCCACAAATATCAAAAGCAACTTTAAAGATTGAAAAAAATGCAGCATAAAAATATGAAATAAAATGGGCTTCTTAGAATTCAGAAATACTTGGAAGGACAGGTGATTAAAATGGAAACATTTAAAAATTTCAATCTGAAAAACAACAACAATAATTATAAACGGAATGCATTCGATCACTGTGGGAATACCAAATTGATTATTTTGAATAAACTAACCAGAAAGAGTGAGAAACCTGACTTGCTTCTGAGGCGAATCCGGGTTTACCTTCACACATTTTGCCTTCACAAATGCTTCCAGCTCACTCAACTGACAAAACAAAAGAATGGTTTTTGTGATTAAGTAAATGAAACCCAGAAAACCCAACAGTTTGAATGACTTATGAGTCTTACTTTTTTGGCAGCAGCTGAGGCACCAACAAAGTTTGGGATCCGATGATGAACGGGTCTGGGGTTCTGGGCAATATTCTGCGCCTCCATAAAATCCCAAACCCTTTTACGAATGACCCATTTCCAAGCTCTGGGATCACATTCTACTTTCGTAGTCGTTTCTGTTATTCTTTTGGCGTCCAGAGTCAACCTCTCAACTTCATATGCCGACTCATCCAACTCCTTCGACTCAACCTCCCAGCTTCATATGTCAGACTCGTACAACTCCTTTGCATTAGAATTATAATTTAGGTAAACTACACAAATAGTAACTAAATTTTAGTAAGTTTCTTTTATCAACACTGAAGTTGGAAAAGTTACATTACAGTCACTAACCTTAGGGCTGAACAAAACTAGATTCAACTCGAAAAAAATGAATTATTAGACTCGATGCAAAAATGTTCGACTCGTAATTTCAAAAACTCGACTAAAAAATTTTTAAATTAAGTTTGAGTTATAAAATGGAAACTCGAATAATTCGAATTTTTTAGTAATTAGTGGATTAGTTTTTAAGTCCGAGTCGAGTCTCTCAATAATTTCTGACATATCCAACACAACTTAATGATCTTTTATTTTACTTAAATGATCTAACTAGACCAGCTAATAGTTGTTTTTTTTAACAATGAATGTTATTACATTTTATTAAATTCTATTACTATTTAAAGTTTGATCCTAAATATTTTTTTCTTGGCTTCGACTCTAGTTGGGCGAGCTAAGTCCGATCAATCTTTAGCACAAATATAATTACAACTAAAATAAAAAAATATCCATACTAAAATAAAAAAATAATCATTACCATGCATAAGCTTATAAACTAATAACTCAAATATAATGAGATTGAAATTTGAATTGAGAACTTCCACATTATATTTGCACATAATGAGACTCGAACCTAAATATATAAGTGGATGAAAGATTTTTAATTACTTTTTAAAACTAAATCATACACCATGAGAAAAAAATATGACATCATATATGTAATTAAAATTTAGAGAAAACTGCATATTTAGTACTTTAACTATGTTTGCATTACTGTTTTAGTACCTCAACTATTATTTTTGGCAAAATGATACCTAATATTACATTTTTATTCTGTTATAGTACCTATGCCGCTTAAAATTAACAAAAAATGATGACGTGGCTTGGGTTAATAACAATTTTACTCCAAAAACCTATAAAATCTATCAATTTAGTCTAAATACTATGAATTTGAACACTATTTTAATTTTTGGATTAAAATTGTAAATTCTTCAATTTTCTTATTCTTTCTGTCGAATACTTTTTGGGGTTTTGGAGTTTAAAATACACGCTAGGGACAATCAAAACTTTATGATTTGTAGATCAATGGGGGCTAATGCGGGGTCCACTAGAGGACTCAAACTCCACGATCGAGATTTCGACGAGAATAGAAGGGGGTGGGAAAGGGCTAAGACAAAATTCAATCAAAATTAAGACGATGTTTTAAATTGATGGATTTTGGATTAAATTGATAATATATGTAAGTGTTTCAGACTAAAAATGTGATTATACCAAGCCACGTCATCATCTATGCTAGTTTTTAACGGTCAATGTATCAAAACAGAATAAAAACATAATGTTAGGTACCATTGTGCCAAAAATAATAGTTAGGGTACCAAAATAATAACAAATGCATAGTTGGGGTATTAAATATTATTGAGATGATGAATCAATGGAGAAAGGCCAATAAGGGGGTGAATTGGCAACTTAAAAAATTGGTGGAAGCAAATGGGAAGATAAAAAGATTGAGACACAAGAATTTATAGTGGTTCAACCTTCTACACAAGGTTTACATCCATTACCTTAACTATCCACACTAAGGATTTCTCAAATTCACTAGATTTGTTTTCCTTTTAAGGCTCAAGGAGATAACATTGCAAACCCTTAAGACTTATACCCCAAAGTGTTAAGAAACCCTCACAAAGAGAATACAGATGAAGCAAACTGAAAATCCTCACAAAGGCTAATTGTTTGCACAATACTAGGCTCACTTTAACCCCCAACACTTGCATAAAATGATTACAAATAAGATCACTCAAGTGGGTTACAATAATTTAACTCTAAATGCTCAAAGATTGTTGGATGTGTGCTTGAATGCTTTTTGACTTGATCAATAGTTGTTGTTGAAGCCTTGAAGACTTGATTTTATACGCCCGCATTGAATTCTAATCTTTTGGGCAGCTGAGATATTAATTCTAGCCATTAGGCTGTATTTTTCCCGCAATAAATGTTGTGTGCCAACACTGGGTTTTGGTACACGAGCACTCATATCGGTAACTCCCATAAGAAGAAATAGTCAATGTAGACAAATGGGTACCGGTATGCCAAAGGGCGTATCGATATGGAGTGAAGATTTACAAAGGGTATCTGTACGGGTCGTACCATATCGATACCGATTTTGCTCATTGGAATCCTGATAAGTTGTGTACAAAAAATCGTATCAATACGCCTATTTGGGTATCGGTACGTGTTAACTGATTTTCAAAGTTTATGATTCCAATAAACTGACAAGGAAACTGTCAAAAATTTATTACAAAGATTTACAAAATCTTTAACCTTGTACCGGTACGCATGAAGCCGTACTGATACTCGAAAGCAATATTAGTTTCTAGGTTTGAATGGCGTACCGATACGGTTACACGCGTATCGGTACCCTATAACCATCAAGTTTAAATTCAAATTCTAGTAGCTAAAAACTGTATTGATACGGCCTTGGGCGTATCAATACTCCTTGACCAATTTGGTTATTTTGAGTACGATAAACACTTAAAAATATTTAGGGTTTAAGGTTTTGACTTAGAAATTATTTTGAGTTTGAATCCTTGTCAATTTGTGACTCTTTTTGAGTACTTGAAAATTTATCCTTTTTACAAAATAGTCCTTGTAATTTCTTGTTATATCAAAATCAAATATATATAGGTTTTACAATCTCCCCTTTTTGATATAGCAAAACCAAAATAATGTTTTAAGTCTTTTAAAATTACTTTGAAATCACTCCCCCTTTCTTTAAGGCTAAAAGATAGTTTAATTTTGAAAGTTTTGAAAAACCTTTGAAAATTGAAAATTTATATTCATACTTCTCCCCCTTTTTGTTAGATCAAAATCAGTAGGGCAATAATAAACTCAAGTATAAAAGAGCATAACTCCAAAGATAAACAACATAACATTGATATTATAAGTTCAAAGCAATCACAAAAATCCAACTTAAAACATAAAAACATAATCCAAAAGCATAAAATACTCAAAGCATAATGTCATAAGAAATCAAACTAAGAACAAAGGTGCATAAACTCAAATCCTAATAATATGATATTTACATAGATGAGATGCAAAGCCTAAGAGTCATCCCCCATCTTCATCACCCTTGTCTTCATCTTCCTCAGGATCATCACCAAGAGCATGACCACGCCATTCTGTATGAAAAGTGGTAAGGGTCATATCCATCAAAGGTTGACGTTGCTCAAGGGAGGTAACTCTAGCATCTAAGGAGGTCATGCGAGTGTCAAGAGTTGTGAAGCTAGAATCCAACCTCGCATCCAAAGTAGCAAACTTCCCATCAAGGTAGGCCGTGAGAGCATCAAGGGAAGGTTGAGTAACCGGAGCTTTCGGAACCACGATATCAACAGGAACTTTCTCCATGACATCAGGTTGAGTACCATCACAAAGATCTGCATTACGAATCCATTATCCATTGTATCAAGTGAACTTGGCTCGCTAGAGAGAACGATCATCAATGGGATCGGTGAGAGGCAATCCAAGATCGAAGGAACAATCTACCCTAAGCTTCTGGAACACGTAGCTAAGGGTGGTGTCATAGGTGAAGGAAGAAACAAGGGTGGTATGACGGTTTTGGACTAGGAAGACTATCTCGGCAAACATAATTTGGGATAGGTTTGGACGTTTACCCTCACAAAAGTAATGTAGAAAAAAATCATCAACTTGACGAACAGTAGACCACTTACCACCGGATGGTCGAAACCACCAAGTGATGAGAGAGTGAAGAAAATGCTAATGGGCCTCAAGTATGGTTATGGAGCCACTATAGGTTTGACCAAAACTATCTTCATCATCAATACCCTCATCATCCATTCCCAAAAGTTTGGCAATTTTTGAAGAATCAAGTCAGAACTTTTTGTTCATAAGATAAGACCCAATAGATATGACATCGACTTTCTCTCGATTTAAAATACATTGGGCATTAGAGTAAAAAATAAGGACGAGGTTTTTGTAAAGAATGTCAGGTATTTGTAAAAAAAGACATAAATTGACAACGCCTCGTTAAATCAAGATATCAAAAGTTAAAAGCATCGGATCACATAAAAGCCATGTCAACAATTCACTCACGACAGATTTTGATAGTTTGATATTGTTTAAAAGTGTCTATAGCATTGGGATATTCCAACTCATTAAAACAATGGATAAAAAGATGGTTAAGATTTGGTTTAGTACTATTGTTTTTGAGATTGTGATTAGGATTGGTGGAACTAGACCCCATCTCTTTTCTAGATCTTTTCTTAGGAGGCGTGGTGAAAAACCTGAAAAAGTACTCAATCCACAAAAATACATGTATGCATAAACATCACATTCAATCCAATAAAGCAATCCAATGATCAAGGCAGTATAAAAACCTATATTTTATAGTTTAAAATCATATACAAGTATAAAGAAAAATTTTGGTAAAGGTAAAATTTTAAAACTGTAAAATAAAATATACGAGTATAAATATATATATATATATATATGAATAAAAAATTAGTTTTGAATTTTTTTTTTGTAAAATCTTTAAAAACAATGTTATGTATATTCTAAAACTATAAATTTGAAACGTAAACAATATACAAATATGAATGAAATCGAAATTCAAGAAACATAGAGTTTATAGCTTGAGTTGTGAATGAATGGATGAATGAAAGATGTTTTGCACTAAGATTGATGAACTTTGCTTGGGTTTGATGTTGACAACAAAAGCCCCCAAAGATTTTGAAGAGATTTAGAAGGTTTTTATAGAGTATTGTCGTCCTAGGGTTTTTAAGAAAAGTTAGAGTTTTGATTGAAATAGGAAAACCTCTTTTAATGACTAATTTAAAGCTCTAGCAACTACACGTATCGATACGGTAAAGATGCATACCGATACCGCATACCGGTACAAGTTTACCGCGTATCGGTATGAGTTTACCTCGTACCGATCCTTGACCCATACCGGTACAGTCTAACATGTACCAAAATGTTGCCCCTGATCCCCCATATCGGTACACCCTGACCAAATATGATAGATTTGGCTGCAAGGAACCCAAAAAATCAATTTTACTGAAATCAATATGCATGATTATGATATGAGATCATCATGAATGGGCAAAAACATATACATACTCCCTCTTACAATATGAATAGATGCATATAGGAGCAAAATCACATAAACATGTAAATTAACCAAATTCAAGCAAGATTTTAGCACAAAACAAGGATCTAAGGTTCAAGATAGGTTAGTAAGCCCTAACTCTCTCCTAAGAGTCCAAAAATGCTCTTTGTCTAAAGGTTTGGTAAAGATATCCGATAATTGGTTCAAGGTGTCTACATAATCTAGAAAAAAATCATTTTTCAAAACATGATCTCTAATGAAATGATGTCTTATCACTATGTGCTTGGTTCTGGAATGTTGGATGGGATTCTTAGTGAGACAAATAGAACTAGTATTGTCACACTTTAAGGGGATGTTACCTACAACAATTCTGTAATCTAAGAGTCGTTGCTTTATTCAAAGAACTTGAGCGCAACAACTACCAGACGAAATATATTCTACCTCGGTGGTAGATAATGCTACACTATTTTGCTTCTTAGAAAACCATGAGATAAGCATACTACCTAGGAATTGACAAGTACCAGAGGTACTCACTCTATCTATCTTACAACCTCCATAATCCGCATCCGAATAAGCATGCAAACTAAATGAAGAGTCTCTAGGATACCAAGGGCCTAAGCAAGGGGTGTCTCTAAGGTATCTAAAGTGTTAGACTTGTAACACGCTTGAATCGAACTTCTGAAACCGTCAAGAGGGTTGAAATTACTTCCCGAATGAATTTGCTAAAATCGAAAAATAGTAGACAATATTTGCACGATGATTTTAGAGTGGTTCGACTACTCAATCGAGTATACATTCACTACCTTAGCACACCACTAAGGATTTCTCAATTCACTACTATGAATTCGTCCTTTTGAGGCCAAAGGGATAACCTTACAACCCTATCTTTTCAATGGCTAAGATTGAACCACTCTAGTTTTTCCTTAGGCTAAACTAGAACCTCTCCATTTTACAAGGTAATTTGTGTAAACAATGAAAACCTCATAAGGTGGGTGTTTACAAGAATTAAGATCACAAGAGTGTAAAGAATAAAACAATGAAAAACACTCTATATACAATATATACAAGAGAAATGAAGAATAAAGACTTAAATGCTATTTCTCTTAATCATGAAGCTTGGATATTATCTTTAACTTTCTTCAAGTGTCCCAAGCTTGTTTTTATAGACTGGAATGATATTCTAGTCGTTTATTGCAGTTGGGGATGTTTTCAAGCCGTTGGAAGCCGTTAAAACTGAGCATTAAATGCTCACCTGCACAGCGGTTTTGAAACCATTAGGAGTTTTCAAATGAAAAACTAGCTGTTACTAGCCGTTATAGGGGTCTGGTATAGAAAACAGGCAGGGTGGTTTCAAAACCTGCTTCCCATGGGGTTTTTGAAACATGTAAGGGGGTTCGAAACCTATTCCCCTTGTTTGGTTTTCAAGCCTTACTGCCTCACTGGTTTTGAAACCAATTATAGGGAGTTTCAAAACCTACATTAAAAACTTGTAGAACCGGCTACAAATTGACTTTAAAAGATATATTCAATATAGGAACAAAGTCAAAACATTTTAAACATATTTTCCAAGTTTCATGGACTTTGAAATATTTTTGCAATATTTGAATTTAGTCCAAAAACATGTTTCACTTTGTTATATCAAAATCAATATATCAACATAAAGTTTCTTTTAACGGCTTGTAAATGTGATTCTCTAGGACTAGCTGGAAATCTAGCACACAAGCAAACACAAAATATGATATCCAGTCTACTTGTGGTAAGATAAAGCAAAGAAACTATCATAGATCTATAAAGCTTTAAATCAACATATTTACCTCCTTCATCTTTGTCAAGCTTTGTAGAAGAGCTCATCGGTGTGGCTTGAAGTTTCACATTCTCTAAGTCAAACTTCTTGAGCATGTCCTTGATGTACTTATCTTGATTGATGAAGATGGCATCCTTCATTTGTTTGATTTGGAGTCCCAAAAAGAATGAGAGCTCTCCCATCATGCTCATTTCAAATTCATCTTGCATTAACTTAGCAAATTCTTGGCAAACCAACTCATTAGTAGAACCAAATATAATATCATCAACATAAATTTGAACTATTAAAATGTCTTTGCCTTTTCTTTTAATAAAAAGTGTAGTATCAACCTTTTTTGTCAAAACCTTGTTCAATTAAAAAACTTGACAATCTTTCATATCAAGCTCTAGGAGCTTGTTTCAAACTATATAAAGCTTTTGAAAGTTTAAAAACATGGTTTGGATATTTTGGATCTTCAAAACCAGGTGGTTGTTCTACATACACTTCATCATTTATAAAATCATTTAGAAAATCACTTTTGACATCCATTTGAAAAAGATTGAATTCATGATAACATGCAAATGCAAGCAACATCCTAATAGCTTCCATTCTAGTTACGGCTGCATAAGTTTCATCAAAATCAATTCCTTCTTCTTGAGCGTAACCTTGAGCAATAAGCCTAGCCTTGTTTCTCACTATGTCCAAACTTTACTCCTCTCAAATTGATTTAACTCTTCTTGCATGACCAATATCCAATAAGCATCATTTAATGCTTCTTTGATATTTTTAGGCTCAGTGCATGAGATAAATGCACCATAATTACATGTATTTCTAAGAGAGGATCTAGTGGTTACCTCTTTGGATGGATCACCCAAAATCTCACCACTTTTGACATAGGTGAACTCCCTTAGGTAGGTCACCTTCTTTTCTTATAGAGCCATGTCCTTCAAGGCTTCTAGAGGTGGGTCTTGTGGTTCTTCCTTTGATGGAACTTCATATGCATGTGATGATTTTCCTTCACCATCATTGGCATCAAAATTTCCTACATCACCATCATCACAAGTATCCTTTCTCAGACGAAGGTTATCATCGAGAACCACATAAATTGACTCTTCAACTACTAAAGTTCTTTTGTTAAATACACGACAGGCTTTAGAGTTTAAAGAGTAACCTAGAAAAATAACTTCATCACTTTTTGCATCAAACTTGCCTAAATTGTTTAAAACAAAACATTTGCACCCAAAAGGATGAAAATAGCTAATGTTAGGCTTTTTATTTTTGAAAAGCTCATAAGTTTTTTTAAAGTATGCTTAATCATTACTCTAATAACAATATAGCAAGTTGTATTAGTGGCTTTCGCTCAAAAATACTTAGGCAAATTATTTTCACAAAGCATGGTTCTAGCCATTTTTTCTAAAGTTCTATTTTTCCTCTCAATAACCCCATTTTGTTGAGGTGTGCGAATAGCGGAAAAATTGTGTCTAATCCCATTTGAGTTGCAAAACTCTTCAAAACCTAGATTTTGAAATTTGGCTCCATGGTCACTCCTAACATGAGAAATAGAGTAACCAACATCGTTTTGATTTTCTTTTTGAAAATGTGATGAATTTTTCTAAAGCCTCATCCTTGGTACTCAAAAATAGAACTCAAGCAAATCTAGAGTAGTCATCAACTAAAACAAATGCATATGATTTTCCACTCAAACTCATTGTTCTAATAGAGCCAAAAAGATCCATGTGAATCAATTGTAAAACTCTACTAGTAGAAACATCATTAATAGGTTTAAAAGAAACTCTTTTGTGTTTGCCTTTTGCACATACATCACAAATTTTGTCAAAAGAAAACTTTATTTTTGGCAAACCTCTTACTAGATCATTTGAAATTAATTTTTCCAAAACACTCATGCCAGCATGTCCTAGTTTTCTATGCCACAACCAAGAATCATACTCATCTTTAGCAACAAAGCATGCATTTGAAATATGAATGTCATCTAAATGCACCATGTATATGTTTCCTATGCGATGACCAATAAGCACAATTTTATTAGTTTCAATGTTGATAATTTTGCAACCATTTAAATCAAAAGGAACATTGAAACCTTTATCACACAACTGGCTTATGCTCAAAAGATTATGCTTAAGATCGTTGACATATAACACATTGTCAATAAGTATAGAAGAGTGAATACTAATGGAACCAATTCCTTCAATGCGGCCTTTGGAGTTGTCACTGAAAGTCACTACTCCTCCACTCTTTGACTTTAGCTCCAAGAATTGGCTCTTGTCACTGGTCATGTGTCTTGAGCAACCACTATCAAGGTACCAGAAATTTTCACTTGAATCTTTGGCCTTGTATCAATGCTCCCTCTACAAACAAAGAACCAAGTCTTGATTTTTGGTACCCAAATTATTTTGGGTTCATGAGTATTAGCTCCTAAAATCTTGGTTCCCTTAGGAATCTAATAGGAAATAACACTAATATCATTAGAAGTGACAAGTTCCTTAGGAACCCAAACACTTATAATCCCCTTACCATTAGAGGGCCTTTGGAAGCCTCTTTGTTTGTAGCCACCAAATTTTCTTTTCACATAGTTGGGTTTTGAAGAAGTTCCTTTTTCAAAATGAGAATTCCCAACTTTGTTCAAAGAAGCTTTGAGATCACCCACTTCGGTTGGTGATCATCATGAACTTTGGAAAGTAGGTTATGCAAATCTTTATTTTTCTTTTCAAAATCGTTTTCTTTTGTTTGCAACTTCATAACCTTCCTTTCAAGTTCCAAATTAGCTTTAGATAAAGAATCATTTTGATTATTCAAATCAGAAATTATTTTCTTGCTTTTTAAAAGTGATTCTTTATATTTCAAAAATAATTCGTCATAAACCTCTTGTAACTCATCATAATCTTCTTGAAGCTCATCAAATATAAAATCAAAGTTAGATGAGTTTGAGGTTACCTTAGGATCCTCCTCTAGTGTCATGAGACAAAGGTTGGCTACTTCTTGCTCCTCCTCATTGGATGAGTCCCCGTCACTCCAAGTAGCAACATAAGCCTTGAGCTTCTTCTTATTTTCGAAGCTCTTCTTCTTGAGTTAGGGACAATTGAACTTGATGTGTCCCGGCTTCTTGCACTCATAGCAAACTATTTGATCCTTCTCTTCTTTCTCATTCTTGTTCTTGAAATCATCTTTCTGATGGAACTTTCTTCCCCGATTGGATTTCATGAACCGGGTGAATCTCTTGGCCAACATAGCCATTTCTTCATCCTCTTCCTCACTAGAATTGATCTCCTGTTGAGTGGATCATTGAATCAAGTAATGCCAAGAGGGGTGAATTGGATTTTTAAAGTGTTTGATAGTGAAGTGGTAAAATAAAAATTGAAGAAAAGCCAATTATAGTGGTTCAAGTTCCAAATAAACTTGTTGGGTTTTTATGTGCTAGATTTCCTTCAACCGTTCTAGCTCGCCAAGTGGGAGGTGAAAATTAGACAATAAGGCACAAGGATTTATAGTGGTTCGACCTTCTAACAAGCACCTACATCCACTACCTTAGCTTCCCACTAAGGATTTCAACAAATTCACTCTTTAATATGTCCCCTTTTCTCGGCTTAGGAGGAAACCGTTACAACGATCAAGCTTTCTACCCAAAGCTTGATCAAGCACTCTCTCACAAGAGAAATTCTAAAGCAAACTTGAAATCCCTCTAATAGGTAATTGTTTGCACTATTTAGCTCTCACCCAAAACCTAAACACTTGAGCAAATATAGCAATGTTTAGCTCACTAGTGTTGTCTATACAAGAAAATGAACAATTAGACTCTAAGACAATTTCTTGATAATTATGTTGTTGAAAATTGAAGCATTAGTCTTCTCTTGATGCTTAGAGGTCCCTTTTATACTCCTAATTGAGTTTGTAGCCGTTGAGGATCATTGGGGTTGTTTTGGAGCCGTTGGAGACTTTATTTCTCACAAAAAATGTTGTTCTGTCGACGTCCATTTCGAAACAATCGAAACCGTTTCGGAACGCCCTTCTTCAGAACTAGTCGTTGAAGTTTGATGCAGCAAGCCGTTTTGAAACGCCTCTGGCGGTTTTGAAACACTCTTGATCCGTATCAAAACGGTAGCAACCTCATTTCGGAACGGGTGACAGTTGAGCTGTAATTTAAAAAGTCATTGGGAAAATAGCCGTTGGAGAGGTTTTGACCGTTGGGCGTATCGAAACACCAAAGGGGTGTTTCGAAACGAAACCCTCTCCGTATCGAAATGGGCAAGCCCTGTTTCTGTATGGGTTTTGGCAGTTTCAAAATGTTTCGATATAGGCCCCCCCTTTTCAAAACAGTTACCTTGAAAAGTCTAGTTTGGTTACTTAAAAACGTTTTAAACCTTGCCAAAACCATTTAAAACATCCCCAAACTTATTTTTCAAGTTTTTTGGACTTAAAGGCACTTTTGAAATCTTTTCAATTTAGTCTAAAACTATTTTTCAATTATTATATCAAAACATTAGTTCTTCAATCTCCCCCTTTTTGATATAATAAAACCAACTTGAAACATTGTTTAGGATTCTCCCCCTTCATGTTTAAAAATTTGAATAAGAGATTTCAAAATTGACAAGTAATTAAAGCTACCCATTATTCATTTGAAAATACAATTTTTCAAACCAAACTCTCCCCCTTTTGTTATATCAAAAAGAATTTAGATAACTTTAAGTTCAAAATAACTTGGGAGGTTAAAAAATTGACACAAAAAGAATTTTGGTTTTAAAATGGCTCCCCCTTACTCAAAGCATCATTAAAGAATGTTAGTCCAACATATATGATAATATAGTTGAAATTAAAAAATAAATAAATCAAATTAAACAACTAAAACAACTAGATTTTACCACACTTGAACTCAAGGGAGGATGTGAAGCCTTCCTTCTTCAAGTGTTCTTCTGTGCATAGAGCTCTCCCTCAATGTTTGGACTTGTTGATCCATCTCCATCACACCTAACATAAGATAATCAAGTAATTTTTTGTATCCAAATTGCCTTGGATCCATAGACATTAGTGGCACATAGTTTAGTCCTCTTAGGAATCTATTTTTTCAATTCCATCATTTTTAGTTGAAGTGATTAGTTCTTTTGGAACCCAAACACTTTTAAAACATTTTCCATTCAAAAATCTAGGGGCACTAGATTGTCTTACATAACAATTTGATTTTCCAAAATTGTTTTTCTTTTCAAGCTCTTTGGAAATCAAATCTTTTTCTTCTTAAACCTTTTGAAGCAAATTTTGTTAATCAACATATTTTTGTTTAAACTCATTGAGTTTTGCTTCAAGTTCAATTTTGGTTTTAGAAATCAAATCATTTTGAAATTTCAAAATTGAAACAATTTTCTTGTTTTTAGAAATGTGATTTTTAAATTCTAAAACCAAATCATCGTAGGCATCCTGTAATTCATCAAAAGAATATGAGCATGAGGTAGATGAATTAGAAGTTACCATTGAATCTTCTTCGATGGATGTAAGGCAAAGATTGACTTGTTCAACGTCGGTGGAGTCTTCATCACTACATGTAGCCATATATGCCTTCTTCTTATGGCTTGGAGTGCTTGCCCTCTTCTTTTTCATATATTCTCGTTCTAATTCTTTCATTGCTTTCTTCATGAAAGGGGCACACTTCTTGAAGAGATGAACTATCTCTTCTTCTTCATCCTCATCCTCACTTGTATCAACATGGTTACACTTGGAGGACTTGAGAGCAATGACATTCGCGTGGATGCCTAGCTCCATGGTCTTCTTATTCCCCATATTTCTTATCTCTTCCTTCTTCTTCTCATCCTCTTTATCATTCTTCATGATTTGGCGAGTGAGAAGTGACCCCATGAGTTCATCAAGCTTCAAGGTCTTCAAATTCTTAGCTTCGATGATGGCGGTCCTTTTTGAGTCCCATGACTCGGGAAGAGAATAGATAAGCTTTCGGACAAGCTTTTCTTCCATAATGACTTCTCCATAACCCTTGAGTCCATTGGTGATGGTGGAGAATCGATGGAACATCTTCTCAATGTCCTCTTCCAGATCCATCTTGAAGTTCTCATACTCTAGGTTGAGGAGGCCGATCTTGGTCTCCTTTATTTCGTTTTTTTCCCTCGTATGTAACTTTGAGCTTGTCCCAAACTTCCTTGGCACTCTCACAAGAAGACATCTTTTCGTATATGTTGAGGCTAAGTGCACAAAGATGAAGTGCAAAGCCTTGCAATTTAGCTCCATCTTCTTACGTTCGTCGGCACTCCACTCTGCCTTGCTTCCTTTTGGTACGAACGGCCATCTTCAATGATATCCCAAAGCTTGTAGTCTTTGGATTTGACAAAGAACATCATCCTCGCCTTCCAATAAGCATAATTCATCTCGTCGAAGAAGGGTGACTTGTCAATGGATTGCGCCATTGAATCGGTTGTTTGAAATGTTGATCGAGCTTGCCAGATCACCTCAATAGGATGTTAATCCTCTTCAATTGAGCCAAGTTCTGATACCAATTGTTAGGTTTTTATGTGCTCGATTTTCTTCAACCGTTCTAGCTCGCCAAGTGTGGAGAAGTTAGATATTTGGGTGTTTTAATGGGAGGTGAAAATTGAACAATAAGACACAAGGATTTATAGTGGTTCAGCCTTCTAACAAGCATTTACATCCACTACCTTAGCTTCCCACTAAGGATTTCAACAAATTCACTCTTGAATTTCGTCCCCTTTTCTCGGCTTAGGAGGAAACCGTTACAACGATCAAGCTTTCTACCCAAAGCTTGATCAAGCACTCTCTCACAAGAGAAATTCTAAAGAAAACTTGAAATCCCTTTAATAGGTAATTGTTTGCACTATTTAGCTCTCACCTAAAACCTAAACACTTGAGCAAATATAACAATGTTTAGCTCACTAGTGTTGTTTATACAAGAAAATGAACAATTAAGCTCTAAGACAAATTCTTGATCATTATGTTGTTGACAATTGAAGCATTAGTCTTCTTTTGATGCTTGGAGGTCTCTTTTATACTCATAATTGAGTTTGTAGCCGTTGAGGATTTTTGGGTTGTTTTGAAGTTGTTGGAGACTTTATTTCCCACCAAAAATGTTGTTCTGCAGACGTCCGTTTCAAAACAATCGAACCCGTTTCGGAACGCCCCTCTTTAGAACTAGCCGTTGAATTCTGATGCAACAAGTCATTTCGAAACGCCTCTGGCCGTTTCGAAACACTCTTGATCCATATCGAAACGGTAGCAACCCCATTTCAGAACGCGTGACAGTTGAGCTGTAATTTAAAAAGCCTTTGGGGAGGTTTTGACTGTTGGGCGTATCAAAACACCAAACAGGTGTTTCGAAACGAAACCCTCTCCGTATCGAAACATGCAAGCCTTGTTTCGGTACGGGTTTTGGCAGTTTCAAAATGTTTCGGTACAAGCCCCTTGTTTCGAAACGGTTACCTTAAAAAGTCTAGTTTGGTTACATAAAAATGTTTTAAACCTTGCCAAAACCATTTAAAACATCCACAAACTTATTTTTAAGTTTTTTGGACTTAAATGCACTTTTGAAATCTTTTCATTTTAGTCCAAAATTATTTTTCAATTATTATATGAAAACATTAGTTCTTCATAACTCTACATCCACTACCTTAGCTCCCACTAAGGATTTTCAAACAACTTCACTAGTTGGTCTTCCTCTTTTCTAGGCTTAGGAGGAAACCTTTACACAAATGGTCAATTTTCTACCCAAAATTGACCAAACCCTCTCACAAGGTTGCAAAGAAGATTTTGGCCAATACAAAATTTTGCCCAAATTACAAGCACTCAACCCAATTGAATCTGAAAGATGGGAAATACGAAGAATGACAATTGGGGTTTTACAAAGAATATTGAAATTAAGCACTTGAGCTTGGATTTGATGTTGAAATGTTTCTCTTAGGATCAATAGTTGTTGATGGTTGTTTTTGGACTTCCTTTTACACCTTCTCATTCAATTCTAGTCGTTGGGGTTGTTGCCATCATAAATATAGTTGTTGGGATGCAATCTTCCCACCATAAATGCACTTCTGCAACTACCCGTTTCGAAACACTTGTACCTTTTTCAAAATAGACCAAAATAGAAATAGTCGATGGGGTGTAATTAAGAGACCATATCGAAACAACTCTGATCGTTTCGATACTAATAAAAGCATGTTCCAAAACGTGCTTGAAGCCGTTTTGAAACATTTTGACACTGTCAAAACCCGTATCGAAACATGCTTAAATCGTTTCGATACACCTTAACCTTTTTCTAAATATCAGTTATAAAATTGCAACGGTCATAACTTTCAATCCAAGTTTAAAAATTTTTTCGAAACGATTGAGATCGTTTCGATACAGTCATATCGAAATGGATCTGCATGTTTCGTTTTTCTTCATCTGTTTCGAAACATAGGGTCTTGTTTCGATACTATCATATTGAAACGGGAAGATTCGTTTTGAAACACATGTTAATAGTTTCAAAACGTTCCGAAATGCCTAAGAGTTGTTTCGAAATAGTGACTCGAAAATCACTGTTTTGTCTTGGAAAACACTTAGTAAAATTTGTATTAACACTTGGTTTTGACTTGACAACTTTACTCAAAAGTTTTGGGAAGTTTTGAGGACATAAAAAATTTATTTTCTATTTTCAATTTAGTTCTTAAATCCTTTGTTATATCAAAATCAATTCTTTAGTTTTACAATCTCCCCCTTTTTGATATAACAAAACCAAGTATAAATTTTTAAGTGTTTTGAAATCTTTGAAAACTTTTAACTCCCCCTGAATTTAAGATAGGTTTTAAAGTTTTGAAAAGATGAAATTTAAAGCACTTAAACTTAAAACCAACTTAAAACACTTAAACTCTTAGTAATTACTTCTCGCCCTTTTTGTTAGATCAAAATATATAATCAAGGCTAAATGATAATAAAAGAGGTATAAAGCATAAACCAAACAACATAAACCAAACAACATAATATCATTAAAAGCATTAAGTTCATAAACAAATCCAAACATAACATCAAGCTCAATCCTAAAAATAGAAAATCAAAGCATAGGTCTTAAAAGCAAAAACAAAAGTTGGTGCAAACTCAATCCTAATATGACAAAATATGATGATATGCAATAAGCCTAGGGTGCCTCATCATCATCATCGCCTCCAATGTCATCCAAGAAATCATCATTGTCCTTCTCTTGAGCATTGCGAAAACTCCTCCAATCACCATAGAAGTTGGTGGATGAGAGATCCATGAATGATTGTTGGGTTTCAAGGGAGGTAAGGCGATTCTCCGTGCCAAGAACACGATCCTCCAAGGATTTTAAATGTGTAACACCTTGAAACGTACCCTAGTTCGAACGATAGAAAAACGACGATGATAACGTAAACAATTATAACCTAACTAAGATTGAATTGGTAACTAATAATAATATAAGATAAATATATGAAAATAAGTATAAGTATATGTAAATTTTGGCTGATAATCAAAGTTAAAAATAAGCATAAATTATATTAATTCCACTTAGTGGAATATACGTGGCTAAGTAAAAGACCAAGTAAGCTTGAAAACGACCCTTTCATGAACTCTAGCAAATGGGCGATAGGCAGACTCAGGGTGATCACCACCGAACGAGGCAAGGCGGAGGCCGAGTATGGACTCTTTTTGTGTCGAATCTGCCGCCACAACTGCATTGGCAGGGGATTTGGCAAGTCTTCGATAGGCATGAGGTGGTGAGGGATGTATTCGTACCGAGGAAGAAGGGGAAAGATGGGGCGAGATTTGGGTTCGTTCGAATGGCAACAATTGAAGATGCTAAGAGGGTAATCGAGCGGTTGAATGGATTCCGCCTCTATGGATCGGTAATCACGGTCCTATTTGCTAGAGATGGGGGAAGGGATTCAGCGCGGCGTGAGAAGGAATTGAGGCATAATAAGACGAAACCCTCGCAAGTACATAAGAATTCCGTGGAAAAAGAGATTCCCAAGGATGATCAAGATCCAATTGCAACAACAAAAGCAATACCGTTGAGAAGAATTGTGGGACAAATTGATGGCGATAAATGGGAAATCTTGAAAACCTGTGTGGTGGGATGGCGACGTAATTCGATCTCGATCGCTCAATTGGCAAAGAAGTTACATGAGAACAATGTGAGGGGTTTCTCAATTATGCACATGGCCGGGCGAATGGTGCTATTAATGCCCAACGACGCGGGAGAAAAGATGGACATTATGGCAAGGACTGATCTAGAGAAGTGGTTTGTGGATGTACGCCCATGGTCGACAACAATTCAAATGTCGACGAGAAGAGTATGGCTCGCTATGAGCGGGATTCCCATTCACGCGTGGGCAACGGAGACGTTCGAAAATATCGCCAAAGAATGGGGATCGTTGGTAAAGGTAGACTTGTCGACGATCTCACCTTCTTCTTTCGAGCGGAGTAGAATCCTAATTGAAACCAATAGGATCGATAGAATTGATGAGTTGCTGGAATTGGAGGTCGATGGGAATTGTTATATTATTCGGGTGCAAGAATGGGAGAGAGAGGTGAGACCAGCGGATAGGGACGAGGAAGAGGAAATGGAAACATCCTCGGAAACTAGTTCACATAGAGTTCATGTACCGAAGGAGAATACTAAGTCGAATGACAGTGATCCGTTGTTGCATTCATTTGTTCAAGACAGTTTTCTGGGTGACGAAGCAAATTTAATTTCCAGAGATGTACAGGAAATTGATTCGAATTTGGATGCCAATGTCACAAGGAGAGGATGCACGTATGAAAAACAAATTGATTTGCGGGTGGTTTCACCAAGTAGAGAAATTTCATGGGTGTCGGATGAGGTGGTCGCTTTGATAGATAGAGAGGGGACAAGCGAGCACAAGAGTTTAGATGTGGCTCAACTTGAAGTGGGTAGGGCGGAGAGTGCCCAGGGGACTTCATTGGCAGCGGCTGAGGAGGTGGATTTGCTGGTTAGGGAGAGAATTGGGGAATGCACAAGCCGCGATATGGACCGTTTTGCTTGCTGTGTAGGAGAGGGTGTACGGGGAAATTTTGCCACGGGGGAGAGGGAGGTGGCAGTGCATAATGCCGAGGAAACGCTGGGGGTGAACCCAGGGGATTTAATCGAGGATGGGCCTGTACAAATGAGGGCCTCAGATGCTAAGTATATTGAACATAATGGAGTCCTTCGTAAGGTGAGAAGCTTATCTAATATTTTGATAAGTGTTTTGAATCCGGAGGAAAGGTCTGAGGCTGTGACTAAAGTGACAAAGAAGGCTCGCGGCAGACCGAAGAAGAAATTACAGGACTCAGATTTTGTAAATAGGAAGAGGGTAATTTTGAAAGAGGCAAAACAGACGCTTGATTTGGGCAGGTTGATAGGGGCTTCGACAGTAGGTAACGAGGAAGCGGTTTTTCAGGACATTGCGCGCATCATTGAGGCGCGCATTGAAAATAAATAGCAAGTGGCGATGCGGGTGTTGTCGTGGAACGTTCGCGGTTTGGGTGCAGCCGCGAAACGTCGTGCAGTTCGTGACCGAGTGCGACAACACCAATGTGCGATGGTGATGCTGCAAGAAACGAAAATGGAGCAGCTATCAGCAAATGGGGTAAGTAAAATGTGGATTTCGGATAATTTCGATTTTGTTTTAGCACCTTCTGTTGGGCGATCAGGGGGGTTAATGTTAATTTGGGACAGTGTTAAATTCCGAAAGATAGAAACACGTGTAGCACGCTATTTTATTGTGATTAAAGGAGAATGGGTGAGTGAGAAATGGATATGTTGGATGGTTAATGTGTATGCTCCTTGCGAGGTGGAAGCTCAAGATCGGGTATGGGGGGAGTTGCGGGGGCTGGTTGGGGAATTAGATGGGCCGTGTTGTATGGGAGGTGATTTTAATACGGTGCGGGAGGTGAGGGAGAGATGTGGATGTGTTGATGCATCGAGGGGAATGGAGAATTTCAACGAATTTGTGGAGGACGTCGGCCTCATGGATGTCAAAGTTGTGGGGAAGAAGTTCACTTGGTTTGGATCGGGGAACAAGGCTTGTCGCCTTGATAGGTTCTTGGTGTCGAGGGAGTGGATTGATCGCTTCTCTTCGCTGTATCAATTGGTCTTGCCGAGGGGAATTTCAGATCATACGCCGATTCGCCTGACAAGTGAGGATAGTGATTGGGGACCTCGTCCGTTTCGGTTTCTAAATGTGTGGCTTGAGAAGAAGGAACATGTTGAGTTAATGGCGAAGGAATGGGAGCGAATTTCAGTTGAATTTGGGGGGCACTCGATGCAATATAAATTAAGGGAGTTGAAAAATTTTTTGCGCACATGGAATAAGGACTGTTTTGGACATATTGACACGAGAATTGGAAAGGTGACGGAACATATTGACCGGCTAGATGAGGTGGTAGATGTGTCGGGGGATAGAGAACTTCGGACGGCTGAGATTTGTCGGCTGAAAATTGAGTTGTGGCGTCTTCACAAGTACAAGGAATCGATTTGGCGACAGAAGTCGCGAGCTCTTTGGTTAAAAGCGGGGGACCGTAATACCTCATTTTTTCACCGAAGTGCTAAAATTAGAGCTGGGAAAAATCATATTATGGGATTGCGGATCAATGGTGCATGGGTGGAGGATAAGGAGAGGCTTAAACGCCATATTCAAGTGGAGTTTCGAAAGCATTTTGCTCGTCGACCTTGCCGTGGAATGATGGAAGCTGCTTTGCGGTTTTGTAGGCTGGAGAAGGAGGCTGCCGATATGTTGGAATCTAAGTTTTTGTTATCCGAAATTAAAGATGCTATTATGAGTTGTGAAGGCGCGAAGGCCCCGGGGCCGGATGGATTTAGTTTTGCATTTTTCAAGAGGGGATGGGAGTTCTTGAAGGATGATTTGGGGCGATTGTTTGAGGATTTCCATGCGTATGGCTCTTTGCCGAAAGGGGCCAACTCGACGTTTGTTGTATTGATCCCAAAAAGAGAGAACCCACAGGTGATTAGTGATTTTCGGCCGATATGTTTATTAAATGCGGTGTACAAAATTGTGGCGAAAGTTTTGGCGGGTAGGCTACAAAAAGTTCTTCATTCGGTGATTAGTGAAGAGCAATCTGCCTTTATTAAAGGGCGACAGATTGTTGACGGCATTTTGTTAACCAATGAAGTGGTTCATTCACTTAGGAAGCGACGGTTTAGTGAAGGTGGTGTGGTGCTGAAAATTGACTTTGCAAAGGCATATGATTGCATTAAATGGGAGTTTCTTGTGGATGTTATGTGCCGGATGAACTTTGGGGTGAGATGGCGGAATTGGATACTGAAATGTGTGGGTACAGCACGGCTTTCGGTCCTTGTAAATGGTAGTGCAACACCGAAGTTTGCTATGGAACGAGGATTGCGACAAGGTGATCCCTTGTCGCCGTTACTCTTTGTGATTGTCGCGGAAGCACTTCATCAATTCTTGGTAAATGCGGAGGGATTGGGGCTGATTAGAGGAGTGAGTGTGGCTGCGGATTGTCGGCTCTCGCATTTGCAATTTGCCGATGACACGGTTATTTTCATTCAAGGGAATGTTGAATTTGCTAGAAACTTGAAGCGCGTGCTGACTTGTTTTGAGTATGGTTCGGGGCTGCAAATAAATTATGCCAAATCGGCTATGTATGCTGTGGGATTAGAGGAGACAGTGGCATTGGCGATGGCTAAGGAGTTGGGTTGTGTGCGCGCTGAACTTCCCTTTAAATACTTGGGAATTCCGATAGGAATTAACCCACGAAATGGTAAGGTTTGGGAGCCGGTAATTAATCGGATGCGTTTGTGTTTAGCGGGATGGAAAAAGAATTCTTTATCTTTTGCCGCAAGGGTGACTTTGGTGAACTCGGTGCTCTCTACGCTGCCTATATATTATATGAGCATATTTCGGGTGCCGAAAACAGTATTGAATAAAATTGAGAAGATAAAGCGGGCATTCTTGTGGGGCGATACGGATTTAAGAAGGAAAATGAACCGAGTAGCGTGGGAGAAAGTGTGTCGGTCGAAGGAGGCAGGGGGTCTTGGAGTGGCAAATATTGAGCTTCGAAATTCAGCATTGCTTGCTAAATGGCTGTGGCGATATGTCGATTCCCCCAAGGCTTTGTGGAAATCGATTATGGAAGCTAAGTATGGCGTTGCAATGAGGGGGAGGCTGCCGAATGTGGTGGGCAAACAGCACATGTCTTTCGTTTGGAGGAGAATTGTCGAGATACAAGAAGGGGATGTCGCGGGTAATTTTATGAGTGACGATTGCTTCTTGTGGCATATAGGGAACGGGAAAAGGGTGTTATTGTGGTACGATTGCTGGTGTCTCGAGGAGCCTCTTTGTGAGGTTTTCCTGAACATTTTTCGATGTGCGAACAACAAGGCATCAGTGGTATGTGAATATGCGCGACAAGGCACATTGAACCATGCGGAATGGTTGATGTTTTTTAGCCGTGATTTGCGTTCTTTTGAACAACACCAATTGAGCCAGTTGCGTGCGATTGTGAAGGGGTTTTTCTTGAGTGAGAGTGAAGGAGATGTGCTGGTGTGGAAACCGAATGCGGCTGGTCATTTTTCAGTGGGGAATTTAATGAAATTGATGTCTTCGTTGGGTCTATCTGACCATGATTTTGATGGCCTTAATGTGTGGAAGATTGAAGTGCCTCCGAAGGTACAATGCTTCCTTTGGTTCGTACAATTACGCCGATTGCCAACGTTGTCTATGCTTAGTGCTCGGGGCGTGCCTATAGCCGGAATTCATTGTGTGTGGTGTAGGGAGGGGGTTGACGAGGAAGAGCACATTTTTTTTCTATGTGCATTTGCGAACAGCGTGTGGATGGGGTTTCGTTGTTGGTGGGGGCTGGCCTGGGCGAATCCGAAATCATTTGCGGATTTTATCTTGCAATGTTTTAGTGGGGTGCTGTCGGGAGAAGGGAGAGCGTGGTGGATGGTTGGTTGCACAGCGGTGTTGTGGTCTTTATGGCTTGCGCGGAATGAAGTCATCTTCAATCAGAAACAGATGGATGTCGAGGAGCTGCTCTTCCTTATCAAGCTTCGGTCATTCTATTGGATTAAATTCTCCGTCTATGGTGCGGTTCTATCCGAGACTGCTTGGTGGGAGCGGCCAGTGATGTGTGTGCCGTCGAGTACAGTGAAGCCTAGAGCCGGAATACATTGGTGCCCCCCGATAGAAGGTGTTCTAAAGTTTAACGTGGATGGTGCGGCACGGGGAAAGCCAGGTATGGCGGGATGTGGGGATGTGCTACGGGATGCGAGGGGGGTTGTGTTGGCTGTTTTTTCGGGACCATTGGGGTGTATGGAATCGAATGAAGCTGAGGTTTGGGCTATTTGGCATGCGGTTCGTTTGTTGGCCGACTCACGGTGGAAGGAGGATGGATCGTTTATTATCGAATCCGACTCGCGGATTGCTTTATCTTGGGTGATGCACAAAGACAAACGACCATGGAGGTATAGAGGGCTGTTTCGCGAGATTGATTATGCATGTTTACAGCTTCGGTGTGTTTGTTTTCATCATGCTTTCCGTGAGGCGAATTCATTCGCCGATGCGCTAGCTAAAGGGGGGTGGATAGAGTGTCGTGGCTTCATGCTATTGCGGATGATGGGATGATTTTGTAAGGGTTTTATTGGTCCGTATTGGGGTATGTCCTTGTGATTTTTCCTTCCATGATGCACTCTTTTTCCTCCAATTTAGGTTAGGGAGGTTTTTTAAGGAGGCATATGGGAGGTTGTATGATTTCTCAACTTTGAATAAAATCATACGCTTATCGATCAAAAATAAAAACCAAGTGTCCATAGAAAGGACCATACTCGACCACTATCACAAAAGGGTAAACAGGTGTAAAATTCAGCCATTATCATCTTATTCCTTCATCACTCTTAGCTAAAAATCAGTTAAAAACAAGAGAGTAGATTGAGCTTGGTTGCTGGAAATTAAAGAGAAAATACATGCATGTTGATTCCATAGCTCAAGTACGTGTTTGTTAGTCATTTGATGTTGTTCTTGAGATTTATGGTTTATTTTGATGATTTTGATTATGAATAATTGCTGTAAAAATACTTAGAAATGTGATATATTGTGTAAAGTTTTCTGGGTTCTTGAATTTAGGATGAATTTCTGGAAATTAAAGCAAGAACATGAACTTAGGTATGAATCTTCCCAGATTCGTACTTGTATGATACCCTGTAGAAATATGGAAAATTGAGCATGTTAGAGTCATTTCTGGAAAAAGTGTTCTTATAAAAATTTGTAGAGGACAAAATTTTACATGGAATAGAGGTATGAGTTGCTCAAAAATGTTAAGTATAGGTCTCTGAATTGTTGTTAGAAGTTGACTAGACTGAAACTGAATGAATTTGGAATCTGCTGGACTAAATTGTGAAATTCGAAATGTTTAGGGGTCTAAATGGTGTTAATAAATTCTGAAAATTTATGCTTGAAACAGGGGAGTCATGGAATGAATAAAAATTTAATGGCCAAGCTTGAATTAAGTCCCAATTGATAGGTTAAATGCATTTAGATCACATAGAGGATTAAAATGGATTAAAAGTGATTGTTTTGTAAAAAAAATGTTAAAATGAGGACTTGAATGCTCTGTTTTTAAAGATGTTAGAACTTCATTGTTATGTTAATACATGTAGGTTAATGTGGTTAATAGCTTAGAATCAAATGAATTGTGAAATATAGGATTTAAATGCACTAAAGTCACTAAGTTAAGCTTGGATAGATTAGGCCCTGAACTTGGCATGTTTTCAAATGTAAAACTGTATTAACTGGGAAATGCTAAAATATGAGCCATACATGGTTTTAAAAGTGTGTTTATAAGCTTTCCAGAATAGTATGATATGCCTTATTTGGATTAGGGAATAAAAAAGTTATGGACAGATTAGTGGACAATGCTCAAAACTGCCATGTTAAGGACAACTTGTGTGTTTATTGTTGTTTGCTTGATTTGGTTGGATTTTTGTGCTAAGGTTGATACTAATGGATGTTATATATGTTGTAATATGATTCAAGAACATGTTGATGAAGAGATATTAGAGGAATCAAGGAGTGATCAAACCAAGAAGAAAGGGAGAGTCATCATCATTAAGGAGACAAACTAGCTTGGAGTATTGTGAGTGTAGTTTTGTTTAAAGTGTTAGGATTAGTATCCTAACCTTGTTATTTTTTATTATTAGATAACATGAAGGAAGCATGAAATGAACCTAATAATGGTTGGTAAAAACTAAAATGCTAAGGAAGAAGGATTAAAGGAAAGACTTATGATATGTTGACTATGCTAGTTAGATAAGCTTACTTTGGCCTAGATATGTTACATTGGGTTGATGATTGAATAAACCATATGGCATGAACTTATATGATGAGTTTAGCTACGGTATTTTGATGTTTACATGATGAAAATGATAATATGTGCTTGCTGATTTTTCATGTTATCATGAATTGAATGATTGCTCTGAAATAAAGATCGATATTGTTACATGTTTGGTGAATTATTGAATAACAAGCTATTGGTTTTGTTAAACATATAAGTTAAGATAAGACCTTGGTTTGATTAGTGTCTATAGGTAGAAGGGCATGCCTTAGAGTCATTGAGCTCCTCTGATTAATGTTAAAGGATGGTGGTTAGTCACCAATATTCCTTAAGGTGGTAAGTCACCTTGATGCTATGACATCCTCTGATTACATGGTATCCAAAGTCATATGTCACACGTAGACTCGATTACCTTGTTCATTAATCATCCAAGGCAACATATTTAAAAGTTACATGACTTGAAAAATAAGTACCTAAATGATAAGCACCAATGAAATGAAATTGATATGCCTACTTGCCTTGTATATGCTAATGCTTTTAAATGATGCTTGTTGTTGTATATGATAATGTTTTGATTGATACTTGCTGTATGAATGAACATAAAAGTATGTTGTTTATGTTGCATCAATGGTTACTTGAAATGGTTACAAGATTAGCTAAGTCTACTTATGTATGATGGACTAGCTAGGTGAACTTTGATTAAAGCCTAGTTAGGTAACCTTAAAGATTGAATAATGCTCTAAAAGATAGAAATTAGTAAAGTTTAGGGCTGCCTCACTAAGTACATGCCTTGTACTTATCACTCTTCTGTTCTCTTCTTCCAAAAATTTCAGGTACTAGTTCCGAAAGCTAGTCGATTGTCCTAGAGAGCTGACCTTGAAGTCCAAGCACAAGTATGACTCTTTTGGTTATTATAGTCGGTGGCATAGATGTATATAAGTGTCACATGCATATGATACATGTATTTTGGGTGCTTGACATGTAAATGTTATGTTTAAAAACTTTATTATGTAATATGTATTTTAACATGCTTAATGCTTCGGTTGTGTAATTAAGTACTAAAGGACCATGGTATATATATATATATATATATATATATATATATATATAGGAATGATGGTTGCTATGGAATTTAAAGTATGCTTGTATGATTTGCTTATATGACCAAATGATCATATGATTGAATTAGAGTTGTATAATAATTTAGTCGAACCTTGAATGTTCCTATTGAGACCGAATATGATTAAAGTGTGCTTGTATGATCATGTGATCTTGGAAAATTAATTGTATTAATGAGACATGAACTATAGGATTGTAATATGCATCTAGATGTATGATATAAAATGAAGATTAAAATGTATTGCTATGCTTAGTTAGAATGTACCTATGGAATGAGCCTTGTTTATATGTATGATTCGAATAGGGTAGATTAAGAAATTGGTTTGGTAACATGATTATGTAATGGTTGTTGAATGTATAAGCAAGATTAAATGATTATCTTGTTGTGTTAGTACATGTATGTAATTGTTATGATTGTAACATGATTGCTTGTATGTAATAGTTAAGGTTTTTGTTAGCCCACATATATGTATTTTTACATTTTTGGTTGAATGTTAGAGTAAGCTTCCGCATGTATACGTTGTATAAATCTAAAGTATGTTTCATAAAGAAACTTGTATGTCAAGTATGTTATGATAATTGGAATTGCTTATGTATGTCATGAATATGTATAATATGAATCCGAATAATAATACGCTGCAAATGTAACGCTCCTCGCTCGCATTCCCAGGCGAGGGGTGTTACAAAATGAGTATTGATAGTAGTAAATCTCGAAGCCATGTTTGTATCTATCGTGTTGAACCGCTCGGTGAGGAAGGCCATGAAAGCATCATTGTTAAGAGCCACAACGGGAGCTTGAGCTTGAGGTTGAGGATCTACTTGAGGTGCTTGAGCTCTTCTATCAACTCAAAACCATTCACAAATAGTATAGCGAAATCTGAATCTTACAAGAGAAGACTCACCAAGCTTTTGCTTTTGTGGTTCTAGAAAATCGTATGAGACATCAAGACCAATGCGAACAAAGATGTAGCTCAAAACTGCCCCATAGGTGAATGAGGTGAGGGAGTCGGATAGACGATTCCTTACTTGATGTACCATCTCGGCAAACATGATCTTTACCAAGTTAGGTTGTTGTGCTTAGCGGAAACACTCAAGCCAAAAAGTATCAACTTGGCGGATGTGGGCAAATTTTCCTCTGGATGGGCGAAAGAACCAAGAGATGATCAAGTGCAAGAAATGGTCATGGGCATCGAAAGTAAGAACTGATATGGTATGAGATCAAAAGTGATTTTCATCCTCATCAACAAGCCCAAGGAAGTTCACTAAGGTGGATGAATCAATCCGAAACTTCTTTCCCAATATGTAAGACTCAATCACAATGACTTCGGAATGATCCTCATTGTTAATAAGAATAGCATTGGAGTAGAATAGCAAAACAATATTCTTCTAGACGATGTCGGGAATGTTCATAAAGCTTAGGAAACTCCATTGCGTCAAAAGAGGTAGGTACTTGAAGTAGAAGAGCTCGGTGTCAAGGAATGCCATGTCTACAACACGCTCTCGGCGAACAACGACATCTTGAAGAATTTTGAAACGATTCCTAGCATCTTGATTTTTAAGACTCTTGGAAAAGAGAAGGGTAAGGTTTGGACGAATATTGTCACCTTGGTTTAAACCTTCACCCCTTTAATATTTCTTTTCTTAGAATCCATTAAAAACACCTAAAAATCAAGCAAGCAATTAAATTAAGTGTGTGTTTAAATCCTAATTCGATCCAATAATAATCCCATTAAGGTTTTAAAAACACTTTAAAAGTATATACATAATAATTTTTTTGATGAAAACAAATTTGAAAAACAGTGTTAAAAAATATGATTAAAATAAAGTATATTCGAACCAAAAAATTGAGATTTTGAAAAAAAAAATACAAGATTTTGAAAACCCATAATATAAAACAAGTATACTATACAAAACTATAATTTATTAACATAGTATTCGAACGAAATCAAAAAAAATATATATATGAAATACCTCAAATATGGGATTTTGGAAGAATTTGTGGGTGAAATTGCACCAAATTGATTAAGCTCGTTTAGGAGTAAAAGCCCTCAAGTTTTGATGAAAAACAAAGAGATTTGGAGGGTTTTTATAGAGGAAATTCGATTTAGGGTTTGAGGGTTTTTGTGTTTTAAGTAAACAAGTCTTTTAACATTTAAAATCCTTTAAATTAGGCTTTTCCGGATACGCGTTTCGAAACAGGATAAATCGTTTCAAAACAAGCGTACCGAAACATCTACGAACGTTCCGAAATATGATGATCGTTTCGATACAGGTTTGATTGTATTGAAGCCCAAGAGTTTGCCCATATCGAAACGCATAAGGGCCATTTTGATACATGTTTTGACAGAATCAAAATGTTTCAAAACCCTTTGGGGCGTTTCGAAACAGCTTGGTCCATTTGTGTTCTTAAGAATCAGCCCGTATCAAAACTGGGTGACCCGTTTTGATACCAATATCCCTGGAAGTGCAGATGAGGCTCTAAAATGCGAAAATTCTAACTTTGATTGAGCCTAGATGCATAAATAAGATGAATGAGCAAGTTTAACATATCAAAACATAAACATATTCCCCCTAACTATATGCATAGATGCAATTTGAATCAAAAGCACATAAGCATGAGATTTAACAAGAATTCAAGCAAATTTTAGCACAAAGGTCCTAAAAGGTCAAGATAGGCTAGTTAGACCTAACTCTCTCTTAAGGGACCAAAAACGCTCTTTATCTAGAGGTTTGGTAAAGATGTCCGCTAATTGATTTAAGGTGTCTACATACTCTAAAACAACATCTTCCTTGAGGACATGCTCTCTAATGAAATGATGCCTTATTTCTATGTCATTGGTTCTAGAGTATTGGATGAGATTTTTGGTAAAACACATGGCACTAGTGTTATCACACTTAAGGGGTATGGCGTCTACCTCTATTCCATAGTCTAAGAGTTGTTGTTTCATCCAAATGACTTGAGCACAACAAATCCCTAAGGATATGTACTCTGCTTCAGTGGTAGATAAAGCTACACTATTTTGTTTCTTAGAGAACTAAGATATGAGCATACTACCTAGGAAATGACAAGTGCCGGAAGTACTTTTCCTATCTATCTTACAACCCTCATAATTCGTATCTAAATAATCATGAAGGTTAAAGGTTGAGTCTCTAGGATACCAAAGGTCTAAACAAGGAGTATCTCTAAGGTACCTAAAGATCCTTTTGACGACTATAAGGTGTGACTCTCTAGGACTAGCTTGGAACCTAGCACACAAGCAAACACTAAACAATATATATGGTCTACTTGCAGTAAGGTAAAGCAAAGATCAAATCATAGAGCGATAAAGCTTAGAGTCAACACACTTACCTCCTTCATCTTTGTCAAGCTTTATGGATGAGCTCATGGGTGTAGCTTGAGGCTTTGTCAAGCTTAGAGTCAACACACTTACCTCCAAGCCAAACTTCTTGAGCATATCTTTGATGTACTTAGCTTGATTGATGAAGATGCCATCCTTTATTTGTTTGATCTGGAGTCCCAAGAAGAATGAGAGCTCCCCTATCATGCTCATTTCACATTCACCTTGCATCAACTTAGAAAAAATCTTGACAAAGCAACTCATTAGTAGAACCAAAAATAATATAATCAACATAAATTTGAACTACTAAGATATCTTTTCCATTATTTTTAATTAATAGTGTTGTGGCCACCTTTCCTTTTTCAAAACCTTTTTCCAACTAGAAAACTTGATAATCTTTCGTACCAATCTCTAGGAGCTTGTTTTAAACCATATAAAGCTTTTGACAATTTGAAAACATGGTTTGGAAAAATGGGATCTTAAAAACTCGGTGGTTGTTTCACATACAATTCTTCGTTTACAAAACCATTTAAAAACACACTTTTGACATCCATTTGAAAAAAAAAACTTAAAATCATGATAACATGAAAATGCAAGTAACATCCTAATTGCTTCCATTCTAGCTACGGGTGCATAGGTTTCATCAAAATCAATTCTCTCTTCTTGAGTGTAACCTTGAGCAACAAGCCTAGCCTTGTTTCTCACTATGTTACCACTCTCATCTAGTTTGTTTCTAAATACCCATTTAGTTCCTATAGTAGATTTATTTTTAGGTCTATCAACTAATGCCCGCACTTTACTTCTCTCAAATTGGTTTAACTCATCTTGCATGACCATAATCCAAAAGTCATCTTTTAATGCTTCTTTAACATTCTTAGGCTCAATGCATGAGATAAAAGCAACATTCTTAAGCATTTTAAGAGAAGAACGAGTAGTTACCCCTTGGATGGATCACCCAAGATCTCACCACCCTTGATGTAGTTGTACTCCCTTGGGTAGCTCACTTCCTTTTCCTCAAGAGACATGTCTTGCAATGCTTCTAGAGGCGGTTATTGTGCTTTTTCCTCTTTGGTTGGAATATCATTCACCTTTGATGATTCTCCACCATCATTGGCTTCAATGATCCCTACATCATCATCATCACAAGAATCCTTCATCAGAAGGAGGTTATCATCTACAACTAAAGTTCTTTTGTTAAACACGTGATAGGCTTTAGAGTTCAAAGAGTAACCTAGAAAAATAGCTTCATCACTCTTTGTATCAAATTTACCTAAATTATCTTTACCATTGTTTAAAACAAAACACTTGCAACCAAAAGGATGAAAATAGTTAATGTTAGGCTTTTTAGATTTTAAAATCTCGTAAGGAGTTTTCTTCAAAATAGGCCTAATCACTACTCGGTTTATAATGTAGCAAGCGGTGTTAGTGGCTTCCGCCCAAAAATACTTAGGTAAATTATTTTCACAAAGCGTAGTCCTAGCCATTTCTTCTAAAGTTCTATTTGTCCTCTCAACTACCCCCATTTATTTAGGAGTGCGAGGAGCCGAAAAATTATGGCTAATCCCATTTTCATTACAAAAATCATCAAAACCCATATTTTGAAATTCGGTTCCATGATCACTTCTAATATGTAAAATTTTAAGTTCAATATCATTTTGGGTTATTTTTTAAAATGTGATGAAGTTTTCTAAAGCCTCATTCTTTTTGCTTAAAAAGAGAACCCAAGTATACCTAGAGTAACCATCAACAAGCACAAATGCATATGATTTTCCACCCAAGTAGTAGTCCTAATTGGCTCAAAGAGATCTATATGAATCAATTGCAAACATCTACTTATAGAAACATCATTAATGGACTTGAAAGAGGCTCTATGTTGTTTACCTTTAGCACATGCATCACAAATTTTATCTAATGAGAATTTGAGCTTAGGTAGGCCTCTAACTAGATTAAGGGAAACTAATTTTTCTAAAATGTTAATGCTCAATGAGCATTGTTTTGTTAGATTTAATGTTATCTAATGAGAATTTGAGCTTAGGTAGTCCAAGTTTCCTATGCCATAACCATGCATCATTTTCATTTTGTGCAACTAAGCATGCATGAGATGTATGAATGTCATCTAGATGCGCCATATAAATATTTCTTATGCGATGACCAATGAGCATTGTTTTGTTAGATTTAATGTCTACTATTCTACACCCATTTACATCAAACATGAAATTAAACTCTTTATCGCATAATTGACTAATGCTCAATAAATTGTGTTTTAGACCATTGGCATACAAAACATTTTCAATAAGTATGGATGAGTGATTACCTATGGAGCCAATACCTTCAATGTGGCCTTTGGAGTTATCACCAAAAGTTACTACTCCTCCACTTTTTGGCTTTAATTCCATGAATCGGCTCTTGTCTCCGGTCATGTGTCTCGAGCATCCACTATCAAGGTACCACGAATTTTGACTTTGTGAATTGGCCTTGTAGCAATGATCCCCATACAAACAAAGAGTTAAACTTTGATTTTTGGTACCCAAATCATTTTGGGTCCATGAGTTTTAGCTCCCAAAAGCTTGGTTTCTTTAGGTATCCAAGGTGACATGGCATTAACATTATTAGATTTTACAAGTTCCTTAGGAACCCATACACTTCTAATCTTTTTAGTTTTAGAATGCCTATAGGAGCCACTTTGTTTCTAGTTAAAATTATTTCTTTTTGTAAAGTTGATTTTTGAAGATTCACCCTTTTTAAGCTTTGAAGAACCAACATTTTTGAAAGAATTTTTGAGCTCATTAAGCTCATTCACCAACTTTTGTGTTCATCATTACATTGAGAAAGAATGTTGCTTAGATCAATATTTTCTTGTTCAAAGAACTTTAAAAGATCTTGCAAGCTTAAAACCTTTTTCTCAAAATCCGAGTTAGTTTTAGAGAGTAAATCGTTTTGAGCGTTTAGATCCGAAATGACTTTTTTTGTTTTTCAAAATGGACTCCTTATATTTCTCTACTAACTCATCATATACCTCTTGCAACTCATCATATGCATCATGCAATTCATCAAATGTAAAATCAAAGCAAGATGAGTTAGAGGTTACCATAGAATCCCCCTCAAGAGCCACGAGGCAAAGGTTGGTTACTTCATGTTCCTCATCCTCAGATGACTCCTCATCACTCCAAGTAGAAATTTTGGCTTTGAGCTTCTTCTTCTTCTTAAAGCCCTTCTTCTTGAGTTGAGGGCAATCGGAACGAATGTGACCCTACTTCTTGCACTCAAAGAAAATTATTGGATCTCGTCCTTCTTCTTTTGTTTTGTTCTTGAAGTCTATCTTTCTTTGAAATTTCCTCCCTCGGTTAGACTTCATGAACTGTGAGAAGCGTTTGGATATCATTGCTAATTCCTCAAAATCACCGTCCTCACTAGAGGAGCTCTCATCTTGTAGAGAGGCTTTGAGAGCAACTCCTAGCTTCTTCTTCTTGTCCACCTCTTACTTCTCTATTATCCTTTCTTCTTTCTTCTTTTCTTCTTCTCTTCCTTATTTCATAATCTCATGAGTAATGAGAGAACCAACTAGCTCATCAAGCTTCAAAGTCTTCAAATTCTTAGCTTCGTTTATGATCGTTCTTTTACCATCCCAAAATTTGGGAGAGAATATAGAAGCTTCCTTACTATCTTATTTTCGGGAATCACTTCACCGAATCCTTTAGTAGTCTGATCTTAGTCTCCTTAACGTCGCTAGTACCTTCATAAGTTGTCTCAAGAGTGAACCACACTTCTTTCGCGCTCTCGATTGAAGAAACCTTAGAATAGATGTCCGGGCCATGTGCAAAAAAGATGATGTGCAATGCTTTGTCGTTGACTTTCATCTTTCGTCTATCATTCCTCGATCATCTCCGATTTCACCTTCAGGACAAGTCTTCCTTCATCATTTCTTTTTACCGGAATGTAAGGCCCTTCTTCCACTACATCTCAAACCATGTAGTCGGTGGATTTGATGAAGAGACGCATCTTATTCTTCCAATATGGGTAGTTGTCCCCATTGAAGAATGGTGGTATAGTGGTGGATTGAGACTCGTAAAGGTTGGAGGTTGAGGTAGATCACATGGCTTGACTTGAAATATGATCACACTCTTCTAGGATCTCCTCTAGTGGTTGTTAATCCTTCAAAAGAGGTAGGCTCTGATACCAATTGTTGAGTGGAATGTTGAATCGATTAATGCCAAGATGAGGTGAATTGGATTTTTAAAATGTTTGGTAGTGCAGTGGTAAAATAAAAATTGAAGACAAGGCAATTATAGTGGTTCAAGTTCCAAATAAACTCTACATCCACTACCTTAGCTCCCACTAATGATTTTCAAACAACTACACTAGTTGATCTTCTCCTTTTCTAGGCTTAGGAGGAAACTTTTACACAAATGGTCAATTTTCTACCCAAAATTGACCAAACCCTCTCACAAGGTTGCAAAGAAGATTTGGCAAATACAAAGTATCTCTCAATACAAAATGTTTCCCAAATTACAAGCACTCAACCCAATTGAATCTGAAAGATGGGAAATACAAAGAATGACAATTGGGGTTTTACAAAGAATATTAAAATTAAGCACTTGAGCTTAGATTTGATGTTGAAATGTTTCTCTTAGGATAATAGTTGTTGCTGGTTGTTTTTGGACTCCCTTCTATATCTTCTCATTCAATTCAAGCCGTTGGGATTGTTGTCATCATAAATATAGTCGTTGGGATGCAATCTTCCCACCATAAATGCACTTCTGCAACTACCCGTTTCGAAACACATGTACCTGTTTTGAAATAGACCAAAATAGAAATAGTTGTTGAGGTGTAATTAAGAGACCGTATCGAAATAGCTCCGATCGTTTCGATACTGATAAAAGCCCGTCCCAAAATGTGCTTAAAGTCGTTTCAAAACATTTTGACACTATCAAAACCCGTATCAAAACATTCTTAAATCGTTTCGATACACCTTAACCTTTTTTGAAAATCAGTTATAAAATTGTAGCAGTCATAATTTTGAATCCAAGTTTAAATATTGTTTTGAAACGATTGAGATCGTTTCGATATAGCCGTATTGAAACGGATCTGCCCATTCCGTTGTTATTCACCCGTTTCGAAACATAGGGTCCTATCTCGATATTATCGTATCAAAACGGGAAGACTCATTCTGAAACAAATGTTAACAGTTTCAAAACGTTCCAAAATGCCTAAGGGCTGTTTCGAAACGGTGACTCGAAAATCATTGTTTTGACTTGGAAAACACTTAGAAAATTTTGTATAAACATTTGGTTTTGACTTGACTACATTACTCAAAAGTTTTGAAAAGTTTTGAGGACTTAAAAAATTTATTTTCTATTTTCAATTTAGTCCTTAAATCCTTTGTTATATCAAAATCAATTCTTTAGTTTTACATCTCCTCATGTGAAGCTTTGAGGGCAATTCCCTTCTTCTTCTTCTCCATTTGATTCTTCTCCATCTTCTTCTCTTCTCCTCTTCCTTTCTTCATAATCTCATAAGTTAGAAGAAACCCCAAGAGAGCATCAAGCTTCAAGGTCTTGAGATCATTGGCTTTGATGATGGTGGTCCTCTTTTCGTCCCATGACTCGAAAAGAGAATAGATAAGCTTCAGAACAAGCTTGTCTTCCAGAATGACTTCTCCAAAACCTTTAATCCCATTGACGATACGAAGAATCTATCGAACATCTTGGTGATGTCTTCATCTGGTTCCATTTTGATGCTTTCATAGCTCAAATTTAGGAGTCCAATCTTGGTCTCCTTAACATCATTTGTGCCCTCGTATGTAACTTTAAGCTTGTCCCAAATCTTCTTTCCACTGGTGCAAGAAGACATTTTGGCGTACTCGTCCAGTCTAAAAGTACAAAAGAGTACGTGCAAGAAGACATTTTGGCACATTCGTCCGGTCTAAGAGCACATAAGACATTTTGGCGAATCCGGGTTTACCTTCACACATTTTGCCTTCGCAAATGCTTCCAACTCACTCAATTTCCAAAACAAAAGAAATCTTTTTTTCATTAAGTAAATGAAACCCAGAAAACCCAACAGTTTGAATGGCTTATGAGTCTTACTTTTTTGCAGCAGCTGAGGCACCAACAAAGTTTAGGATATGATGAACGGGTCTGGGGTTCTGGGCAATATTCTGCACCTCTATAAAATCCCAAACCCTTTTATGAATGACCCATTTCCAAGCTCTGGGATCATATTCTGCTTCTGCAGTCGTTTCCGTCAATCTTTTGGTGTCTAGAGTCAACCTCTCAACTTCATATACCGACTCATCGAACTCCTTCGAGTCAACCTCTCATATTCATATGTCGACTCATAGAACTCCTTCGAGTCAACCTCTCATATTCATATGTCGACTCATAAAACTCCTTCGAGACAACCTCTCAACTTCATATGTCGACTCATACAACTCCTTTGCAAAATTATAATTTAGGTAAACTACACAAATAGTAACTAAATTTGAGTAAGTTTCTTTTTTCAACACTAAAGTCAGAAAAGTTACATTACAATCACTAACCTTTTCGATTTTTATTTTTAAAATTACTTTTGGTATACTATTAGGGCTGGACAAAACTCGATTCAACTCGGAAAAAAATTGAATTGCTTGACCCTATACGAAAATATTCGACTCGTAATTTTAAAAACTCGACTCGAAAACATTCAATCTAAGTTTGAGTTATAAAATGGAAACTTGAATAATTCAAAATTTTTAGTAATTAGTGGATTAGTTTTCAAGTTCGAGTCAAGTCTCTCTATAATGTCTAACATATATATAAGACATATATGTGTGTGTTCTATATGATTTTTTTTTCACAAACTTGACTCGACTCGAAAAAGAAAATTTAAATAAAGTTTGAGTTATAAAACATGACTCTTCAACTCGACTAATTCGAATTTTTTTAACTCAGCTCAATCAAATACTCACCCCTATATACTTTTTGACTCATTGATCAACTAATTTGAATTGGATATTGCAAATGTTTCTTATAAGAGTAACCTTTTCAACACAACTTTAAATGATCTTTTACGTTACTTAAATGATCTAACTAGACCAACTAATAGTTGGCTATTTTAACAATGAATGTTATTACATTTTGGGTAAAGTACACAGACGGTCACTAAACTTTGGTAAAAAAACAAAATGGTAACCAAACTTTTAAAAATCACAAAATGGCAATTAAACTTTATGTTTTATAACAAAATGGTAACTAGACGTTCAATCTCGTTAAATGTCTGTTATAAAATTTGGTATAATAACAGATTTAGTCCTTCATATTTATACATTCAATAAATTTAGTCCTAATTCAAAATAATTCACTAAATTTAACTCTCGTTATTTACACATTCTTTCAATTTGGTCCTTAAAGCAACAGATCTGCTATTTAAGCATGAAACTAATAAAGCTTGAACTGATGTGCTATTTTAGGTTGTTCAATCCAATGTAAAAAAAGCTCAAACTGATTCAAGATTTGAATCGAAGCTTGGTTCAAACTTGATCAAATTTCACTTCTAAAGTTTCAAATTGATTCAAGATTTTTTTTAAAAAAAAAATAGCGAGCAGCTTGAGCTCACTCTATTAGATTTGATTAAACTCATTTATCTAGTAAAAATGAGGTCCACATTTTGTTTCTTTTTTCACCATTTGCAAATTTGGGTAAAACACTATGGTAGGCTTTTGGTCACTACACCGATGCCTGCAGCTCTTGCATACGATTTGCTTAAATATTTTTGTTGTCACATTTGGAAATATCCTTAAATTAAACGCTTTAAAAATGTTTTCCGTCTCACTAGAACTAAGTTCTCTTGCCTATTTTTGCTTTGAATTTCTCTTAATTTGTTATTGCAATTTTAATTTTTGTTAGGTTAATTATTTGCATGTCTGAAGTACAGTATGAGGAAGCCATACAAATTTGTAAATTTATGGATGCATTTAATAAAAGTTGAGAATGGTGAAACAAAATCTTTGATCAAAAAATGAAGAATAGTTGAATTATCACCGTTAAAACTGTGGCAGTTCTAATTTGATTATCATCTATGTTTACTGTATTATTTGCTTTTGTGGACGACCTTTTGTTGATGTTTCTCTTTGTTAGGCTATAGATGGTGCTGATGGGTTTCAAAATACCCATCAAATGCAGCAATTTGAATCTGCAAAATTCAGCACATAACATGTACTGTTTATTTATTTTATTGTTACTCCTTTAGGTCCTCGTTGTTGTTGTTGTTGTTTTCTTCTTTTTTAACTGACTGTGAAGCTGAATGGTTGATAATCATGTTGTTTTTATTCTTGAGAAAGTACATATAATATGGGAGCCACTGTTAAGGCCTTCAACTTATAAGAGAAGCATGTGCATGGTTTTAGAGTCGTCTTATCTAAAATCACAAAAGACAATGAGAAGTCTTTCACTTGCACTATCCGCTTCGATACTGAGCTACCAAATGGTTTCAAATACTTTTTTGTGTGTGCAAAATACTGCAGGATGCATTATATCAATTGCAGAAAAAGAAACTCAGAGAAAGAAAGTTAGGAATTTTGCTTTAAGGACCAAATTGAAAGAATGTGTAAATAATGAGGGCTAAATTTAGTGAATTGTTTTGAATTAGGACTAAATTTATTGAATGTATAAATATGAAGGACTAAATCTATTATTATACCAAATTTTATAATAGTCATTTAACGGGATTTAACGTCTAATTACCATTTTGTTATAAAACATAAAGTTTAATTGCCATTTTGTAATTTTTGAAAGTTTGGTTACCATTTTTTTTTACCAAAGTTCAGTGACCGTCTGTGTACTTTACCCTTACATTTTATTAAATCCTATTACTATTTAAAGTTTGGTCCTAAATATTTTTTCTTGGCTTCGACTCTAGTTGGGCGAGCTAAGTCCAATCAATCATTAGCACAAATATAATTTCAACTAAAATAAAAAAAAAACATTCATACTACAATAAAAATAACCATTACCATGCATAAACTTATAAATTAATAACTAAAATATAAAGAGATTAAAATTTGAATTGAGAACTCCCACATTATATTTGTACATAATGAGACTCGAATCTAAATATTCAAGTACATGAATAATTTTTAAATTATTTTTTAGAACAAAACCATACACCATGAGAAAAAAAATATGACATTATATATGTAATAAAATTTAGAGAAAACTACATATTTAGTACCTTAATTATGCTCGCATTATTGTTTTAGTTCCCTAACTATTATTTTCTCTAAAATAGTTCCTAACGTTACATTTTTGTTCTGTTTTGGTACCTCTGCCAGGTAAAATTAATGGAAACGATGACGTCGCTTGGGTTAATAAAATTTTTAGTCCAAAAACCTATACAATCTATCAATTTAGTCTAAAATACTATCAATTTGAACATTATTTTAATTTTTGGATTAAAATTATAAATTCCTCAATTTTCTTATTCTTCCAGTCGAACACTTTTTTGGGTCTTGGAGTTTAAAAAACACGCTAGGGACAATCAAAGCTTTAGGATTTACGGATCAATGGGGGCTAATGTGGGGTCCATTGGAGGACTCAAACTCCACGATCGGGATACCGACGAGAATACAATAGGTGAGACAAAATTCAATCAAAACTAAGACGATGTTTTAAATTGATTGATTTTGGACTAAATTGATAATATATGTAAGTGTTTTAGACTAAAACTGTGATTATACCAAGCCATGTCATCATCTCTGCTAGTTTTTAATAGTCGAGGTATCAAAACAGAACAAATACATAACGTTAGGTACCATTTTGCCAAAAATAATAGTTAGGATACCAAAATAGTAATGCATGCATAGCAGAGGTATTAAATGTTGTTGAGATGATCGATCAATGAATAAGGCCAAGAGAGGTTGAATTGGCAATTTAAAAAATTGGTGAAAGCAAATGGAAAGATAAAAAATTGAGACACAAGAATTTATAGTGGTTTAACCTTCTACACAAGGTTTACATCCACTAACTTAGCTATCCACACTAAAGATTTCTCAAATTCACTAGATTTGCTTTCTTTTTAATACTCAAGGAGATAACTTTACAAACCCTTGAGACTTATACCCAAAGTCTTAAAAAAAACCCTCACAAAGAGAATATAAATGAAGCAAACTGAAAATCCTCACAAAGGATAATTATTTGCACAATTCTAAGCTCACTCTAACCTCAACACTTGAATAAAATGATTACAAATAAGATCACTTAAGTGGGTTACAATAATTTAACTCAAAAAGCTCAAAGATTTTTGGATGTGTGCTTGAATGTCTTTTGACATGATCAATAGTTGTTGCTGAAACTTTGGAGACTTGATTTTATGCCCCTCATTGAATTCTATCCGTTTTGATAATTGAGATATTAATTCTAGCCGTTAGGCTGTATTTTTTCCGCAATAAATGTTGTCTATCAACATTGGGTATCAGTACACGAGCACTCGTATCAGTACCTATCATAAGAAGAAATAACCGTTGCAGACAAAGGGGTGTCAGTACGCGAAAGGGCGTATCGATACAGAGTAAAGATTAACAAAGGGTATCGGTACGGGCCGTACCATATCAATACTGATTTTGCTCACTGGAATCCTAATAAGTTGTGTACAAAAAAATGTATCGATACGCCTATATAGGTATCAATAGATGTTAACTGATTTTCATATTTTATGATTTCAATAAACTAACAAGGCAACGGTAAAAAATTTATTACAAAGATTTACAAAATTTTTAACCTCGTACCGATACACATGAAGCCATATTGATACTCGAAAGCAATATTGGTTCCCAAGTTTGATTGGCGTACCGATACGACTACACGCGTATCGGTACCCTAAAGCCATCAAGTTCAAATTCAAATAGCTAAAAATTATATCGATACGACCTTGAGCGTATCGATACTCTTAGACCAATTTGGCCATTTTAAATACGATGAACACTTAAAAAATATATTTGAGATTTAAGGTTTTGACTTAAAAATTATTTTGAGTTCGAATCATTGTCAATTTGTGAATATTTTTTAGTACTTAAAAATTTAACTTTTTATAAAATAGTCATTGTAATTCCTTGTTATATCAAAATCAAATATATAAATTTTACAAATATGTAGTTTTCCCTAGAATTTATAGGGTAAAATACATTCGATCTAGTCCATCAATTTGCACGGAGGAGTACATATAAGGTCATCTCCCCCACCCCCACCCAAAAAAAAAAAACAACTCATCAGCTGAACCTTCCGGGAAAAGCATAATTTTACTTTCACCCTCGAATCACGGTCGTTTCTACCAAAATCAACAGTAATGTTACTACATACATCGAAGACTAAAAGTAGATTGAACAAGGCACCTAAGCTTTCAAATGTGGAGAAATGTTGTTGTATCGTACAAACACCACAAGCATTGCTTCTCAGCCTTGAGCAATCTCCTTCTCCTTTGCCTTGCACAATTCATCAGCTGACTTCACAAACTTTTTAGTCAACTCATCAATCTGGACAAAATTTTCAAACATCAATACATGGTCAGTCACTAATCTACAACTTCAATAAAGTTATTCAACCACAGTGAAACTAGCTCACTTCTTTCTCCAATCTCTTTGCCTCATCCTTGGGGAAACTAGATCCCGCTTTTTTTATCGTATCCAGTGCCTGTAAAGCAAGCAAAATATTTACTTAGATATAAGTTGTAGCAATTGCTTGTCCATCTCCAGCATTATGTTTTGCGCCAGACATGCAAGGAACATGTTTAAGAAAGGAAAATCTACTGCTTTCCTTGAGGTTGCCATGGATAACATCAAGGTAAAGGGATTCAATATCTTAGGTATACTAAAAAATACCATCCACTAAAAACAGTGCAGGGAATATGTGCAAAATATTGAATATCTGGATCATAGCTGGCAGAAACTTCTTATCTGACAAGAGATATCACATTCAAAACTGGACATTCCTTTTAAAAGTTTGGCTTATAGGTTCCAAAAGCCCTTGAACTTTTGAGAAGAAAAAAGATTATGCCCCTAAGTTTTTGCACCCAATTAAGCCCTTATACCCCGAAATTTCATCAATTCACCCATTTGACCAACGTTGACATTAAATGTACTAGTTTTGGTTTTGGGGGGGATCAATTGGTGCACTTGTCACGTCACAATGTTACTTACCGCGTGACATTTTCGGGAACTTCTATTTTTTATATAAAAAATTTAAAATTCTATAAACCTTCTAAAATTTGTATATATTATTAAAAAATCTGCAAATGACACGTGACAGAACTGTGGTTGCTACGTTGCAGTAATATCTTAGGAAAAAAACCGTCAAGATTTAACGATCAAAATTTGTCAAAGGGCTTAATTGATTCAATTTATCATTTCGAAGGTTCATTGGGTGCAAAAAAAGTTCAAGGACTTAATTGAATTTTTTTCAATAGCTTAAGGGCTTCAGGCACCCCTTAGGCCTAAGGCTTTGCTTGGTATGATGGATGGAAATGTGGAAGGATGAAAAATTTGTTAATCAAATGGTTAAGATTCAAGGCAAGAAGGTTATGAATCTCCACCATTTGATTAACAAATTTTCCATCCTTCTTCATTTCCATCCTTCATACCAAGCAAAGCCTAAAAGTTTCATCCTATCGTATATCAGAACTCAGAAATTACTTTCATTGCATTTAATTTTCTTTCAAAAATAAAATTAGAGATAATAGGTTTGAAGCATAAATAACTTATCATGTATAAAAATATATTACACAATACCTTTTGTCGAGCCCTTCGTATGCTTTGTTTAACATCTTCAGAAGACTTGGCGACAACCTTGCACATAGCCTGCAGTGGTGAAAGAATATCTTAGCAGTAGCATAGATGAACGTAAATAAAAAGTGAAAAATGGTCAAGACAATCCCAGACTCACCTGCATATGCTCTTTTGTTAATCTGATTATCACAAAACACAAAATGAATGAATCAGTTGAGAGAACATAAAGTGAAGCGGACAATCTAATCATATAAGCAAGAGACCGGAAGATACTAATTGTACATAGATTGCACTTAATTTGTAAGCATTATCACATTGATGATCAAGCCAAACTCTTCAACTTCCAGACCGACTACTAAATACTATCAGCTCTTAGATTAGAATATTATCTATAATGGAAATTATTGAGAGTAAATACTTACGGTGGAATAGCTGCAATCAACCGTTCACCATCCACCTTTGGATTTAAGCCTAATGGAGATGAAACAATCGCACTCTCTAATGCTTTGAGAGTCTGCAAAAATTCTTTCAGTATTACGTTACCTCCAAAGTGGATAGTATACTATTGTAATTTGACATGCTCTAGACAGAAGATTATCGACGGGTGCAGTTTTCTTCAGATCAAAAACATAACCATTTTGCTCAAAAAAGATGGACTAAACATAGACACAAGAAAAAGTTCTTGTTAAAATTAGAATGTTTTAAATATTAAAAAAAAAACTAATGGCATTTACTAGTGACAAGTTCATTCATTTTCAATACTCAGCTGTAAAAACTACATCAATTAGAGAAACAAAAATCTGGCATAGGCTTGGAATCTTACATTTGGATCATATGGATTCACCGACAAAGTTTTCGAATCTATAACAGAAACAACAGCTAAATGGTTAAGTTGCATCTTTAATCCATCCGTTTCAACGATAATATGGTCAAGCATTCCTGTAGAAATACATTAAAATAATTTTACTTTTAAACCATTATATACTACAAATAAAATGAAGTTTTATGAAATGCAAATGAAGTCTATTCAACCAGAAAAATACCTGCAGATGCTCTTCCTGTTCTCAACTTGGCTAGTTCCCGCGACAAGGCAACTATTGCAGCATCCATTTGTGATGAAGCACTAGCTTTAACAGAAGGCCCAATATCAGGAGCAACTTCCATTGTACTCCCACCAGAATCATCCTCTGGCAATGCAAATAAAGGGAAATCACTACCAAATAAACAATTTATCCTAGTTTAATTAAAGCATTGCACATCCAGATAAAAGAATCCAACTCGTATTTTCAAAAGAAACTAATCCCTAGATATTAATTATGTTTTTACCAAAAACAAAAGATCATATGAGCAAAACAAATGCAACCCATCAACACAAACAACGAAAAGATCAGAGAAAACAACTACTTTTCACAATAGATCAACAATCTATAACAGGGAATAAAACAGCTTCTTTATTGCTTTTAACGAAATCCCGGCAGAAAACCAGAAAGATGGAGTTAGAAAATTACTGGGTTTTTTGGGTTTGGCGAAACCTCGACGAGAATCTCTGAGAAAAGCAAAAGAAGGGGGAGGAGTGTGGTTTAGGGAATGGCGAATTGGATGGTTATGAGAAACAAGAAAGTGAGAGATGGTGCAGGATTGGGTATTTGAGCTCCTCAGTAACAGTGTTATTGGTACTGTGTTTCTTAATCTCATTGCTCGTCTAAGATACAAAGCCATTGTTTCCACCCCCTCTCTCTGTCTTTCTCTGTATCTAAGCTTTCAAGTTCTTACTTCTGGTATAGGGATTTAGTTTTGTCAAAAATAATACTTAATACACAAATCACCGATAATGTTTCCTAATGTTTTCAATTGTTTTAAATTTTACCACGAGCTGTTAAAAAATCTTTTTAGTTTATTTATCGATTGGTCAATATATTCATCTTGATCAATAGTTGGTGTTGATATGATGTTGGGATGATGTTTTTAGATGTTTTATCTATGTGTTTTGATGTTATCTAATGCTAAGTTTTACCGGAGATTATCCGAATTGGGTCTTTTCAATGTTTATGACTTGTATCAGATTTATTCGATAGGTGTTTTGATTGGGTATTTGAATCTCTACTTTCCAGCAAATTAGAGTGTTGAAAGTATCTTTAAATCTTCTGTTTTGGGTTGGTTAGAGGCAGGGAGTGAAGATTCGGATTTGTTGAACTCAATTGTGGGCGAACCAGAAAGCTAGAAAAGGGGTTTCGGCTTGTTTTGGTATTCGCTGGTGGGTGAAAATGATTTTTATTCTTTATCAAGGTTGAAAAAGTGTTTTAAGGGTTTGGGTTGAGCCATTAGGCAAATCCAAGCTCAAGGGTAAGTTTTGGTGTTGTTTCGGCTTTTCGCCTTCTTATATTTGATCATGTATTGGATCATGTGCATGTCATTTTAAATGATGTTTCCTCTATCGTTGTTATGCATTAAATGCATGATGTTGTTGTCTCATATGAATGTCATGTGATTTATTAAATGTTGGTTGAGTTCATGCCATGCATGAGCTTGTGATTATGGCTTGTGGGATGTGTTTTGGGGAAGTGGTTATTCCCGGTGAAAATCAGTGGTTTTTGATGTTGCGATGAGTATATTGACACATGGGTTATATCAGATAGATTGATCGATAATAGGATGGGAAGTGCACTATAATTTTGAAATTCGCGCGTGAGAAATTCTTCGATTTCACAATAGGGGTTTTGCTATTGCGATGCGAGTGGTAGGGGTTGTGCTATCACCAAAGGGCAATGCGGGTAGTGGCATCCCGGTCGAAGTGTGTTTGTGGTGAGGGTTGTTTCACCATGTGACTTGATGGGGGTTGTGCCATCAAGGTGTCCGCTTATTTGAGCAACATGTCAATGATGTAGGTATACTCATTCACTTATGGTTTTAATATGAGCTTGGTAAACTCATATGGTTGTGTATTTGTGCTTGAAGCATGTGAAATAATTATGGACCCGATAGGCTTGGTTTGCATATATGGTTCATATATGGTTTATGCATGTTCATTGCCTATGGCATGTGTGGTTGCATTGCTTAAACTTGTTTCAAGTTAGCATGCTAAAAAGGAAATGGTTTTGGAAAGGATTTGTAAAAGAGATTTCAAGAAACGATTTTGATTTCCTAAATGATGATTGTTTTCAAAACTGCATTGTTGTAGTTGGTTTATGAGCTCCGCTCACTAAGCTATATAGTTTACGCTCTCTTTTTCCATCAATACAGATCCGTAGACCCTTCGGAAAGAAACGATGCAAGGGAAAAGATCCAAGTGTCCACTCTTAGCTCAAGTATGAACTTGCTTAGATAATAGTGTCTGTGGCAATGAGGGTGAACTTTGTTTATGTCTTGGGAGTGTTTGTAAACTTCTTGTGTTGAGATCATGTTGATGTTTATCTTGTTGGTTTGTCCTTACCTTAAGTCTTGTAGTTATGGTTTTGGATTGTGTTATATATATATATATATATGTTTGATCTTGAGGCTTTCTCTTTTAACCGTATGTAAAGCATGCTTATGTTTCTCTTGGTTATAGACATGTATGATGGCTGATTTTGGTGTATGTATGCCTTCCTTTTCGTTGCTCTGATGTATGTGGTGATTGAAACCGAGTTAAATACCCTTAGAGATGCTTAAATTGCAGTTTTGTTGTTTCTGCAACAGGGTGTTTCGAAACGGGCTCGAACGTTTCGGAACAACCCTTGTTTTTGCCTTGGTGTTCCGGAATGCGTATCGAAACGGGCTATGCAGGGTCGGAACGGTCTCAAGCCGTTTCGAAACGTTTTTCCACTGTAAAGCACCATTTTGATTTCCTAAATGATGATTGTCGGATGATTATGAAGTAGTAGTTGTTGGTGAGAATGTTAAATTCTTATCCAACGTAGTTTCTATTTTAGAGGCTCAAAGGATGTTAGATTAGGGATGTCAGGCGTACCTAGCTTATGTGATGAATCCAGATATGAGTAAGGTCCGACCAAAAGACATTAGAGCAGTTTGTGACTTTCCTGAGGTGTTTCTAGAAGAGTTGCCTGGTTTGCCACAAGATAGAGAAGTCGAATTTGCCATTGAGTTGTATTCTGATTCAGCTCATGTATCGATTGCTTTGTATCGGATGTCTCCGAAAGAGTTGAAAGAACTTAAGACTCAGCTTCTGGGACTATTAGATCGTGGTTTTATCCGTCCGAGTATATCACCTTGGGGTGTACCAGTGTTGTTTGTCAAGAAGAAAGATGGAAGTATGCGTATGTGTATTGATCACCGTCAGTTGAATAAGTTAACTGTGAAGAATAAATATCCGTTGCTGAGAATAGATGATTTATTTGATCAATTGCGGGATGCATCAATGTTTTCGAAGATAGACTTGAGATCAGGGTACTATCAGCTGAAAGTGAAGGATCAGGACTTACCAAAGACAGCTTTCCATACATGTTATGGCCATTATGAGTTTTTGGTGATACCATTTGGGTTGACTAATGCACCAGCTGCGTTTATGGACATGATGAACCGTGTGTTTCAGAAGTTCCTAGATCAGTTTTTTGTGGTGTTTATTGATGATATACTGATTTATTCGCGCACTGCGGAAGACCATGATAGACATTTGAGACTTGTGTTGAAGACTTTGCTAGATAATCAGTTGTATGCGAAGTTGAGCAAATGCGAGTTTTGGATTAGAGAGGTAGTCTTTGTAGGGCATATTGTGTCAGCGGATGGAATTAGAGTTGATCCTAAGAAAGTGGAAGCTGTGGAAAGTTGGAAGCAACCGAAGTCTGTGACTGAGGTTCGTAGTTTCCTAGGCTTAGCAGGCTACTACTGTCGGTTTGTAGAGGGATTTTCTAAGATAGCCGCTCCGTTGACGAAATTGTTACAAAAGGGTGTTAGATATGAGTGGACAGAAGCGAGGCATATGACTTTTGACCATTTGAAATATGCTTTGACTAGAGCACCTGTGTTAGTGCAACCGGTAACAGGGAAAGATTATGTGATTTATAGTGATGCTTCGTATATAGGCCTAGGTTGCGTATTGATGCAAGATGGGAGAGTTGTTGCATATGCATCGAGATAGTTGAAGACTCATGAAAAGAACTACCCCACGCATGATATTGAGTTAGCCGCTGTTGTGTTTGCTTTGAAAGTGTGGAGGCATTATTTGTATGGTGAGAAATGTACAATGTATACCGATCACAAGAGTCTAAAGTATTTGATGTCTCAGAAAGATTTGAATCTCCGACAGCGTAGATGGGTTGAGTTCTTGAAGGACTGTGATCTTACTATTGAGTACCATCCGGGTAAAGCTAATGTGGTAGCTGACGCGTTGAGTAGGAAGGTAGCGATTGAGCTTCGAGCGATGTTTGCTAGGTTGAGTATGTCGCGTGATGGATGGTTGATTGCATAATTGCATGTGAAACCATCTCTTGAGCAGTTGATCTGTGAGAAACAGTTGCAAGATAGTTCCTTGGCTTCACATGTTCAGGATATTGCAGAAGGTAAATCGACCGAGTACAGTTTCAGTGATGGTAATGTTTTGTGTTACAAAGATAGAGTTGTTGTGCCTGAAGATGCTGATTTGCGACGCACCATTTTGAATGAAGCACACACTAGTTCGTTTGCTATGCATCCCGGTAGCACGAAGATGTACCGAGATTTGAAGAATGATTACTTCTGGGTTGGTTTGAAAAGGGATGTGGCTGAGTTCGTAAGTAAATGCATGGTTTGTCAGCGAGTGAAGGCCGAACACCAGTTTCCGTCAGGATTGCTACAACCTTTGCGGATTCTGGAATGGAAATGAGAGAGGATAACCATGGATTTCGTATCAGGTTTACCGTTGACTCCTTCGCGAAAGAGTTCAGTTTGGGTGATAGTTGATCGACTCACCAAGTGTGCGCATTTCCTAGCTGTTAACACGACTGATTCTTTGGATAAGTTGGCTGATTTGTATATCTGTGAGATAGTGAGATTGATGGTGTACCAAAGTCGATTGTATCCGATAGAGATCCGAGGTTCACATCGAGGTTTTGGGATTGCTTGCATAGTGCTTTGGGTAGTTGATTGAGTTTCAGTACCTCGTATCATCCTCGGTCAGATGGCCAGTCGGAACGAGTAATACGAGTGCTTGAAGATATGCTACGTTGTTGAATTATCGATTTCTAGGGTTCGTGGGAGAAACACATGCCGTTAGTTGAGTTTGCTTATAACAACAGTTATCAGGCTAGCATTCAGATGACACCGTTTGAGGCTTTGTACGGTAGGAGGTGTAGAACTCCTGTTTGTTGGGCCGAAGCTGGTCAAAAATTGGTATCCTTACCTGCTATGCTTAAGGGCACTACTGAGAAGGTGAAGTTGATATGTGAACGCTTGAAAGCAGAAACCGATCGACATAAATCATATGCCGATTTGAAGCGTCGTGAGATTGAGTATGATGTGGGTGAGAAAGTCTTTTTGAAAGTATCACCATGAAAGAAAGTGATGAGATTCGGTAGAAAAGGTAAACTAAGTCCAAGATTTATTGGCCCGTATGAGATCGTTAGACGAGTTGGTTCTGTGGCTTATAGATTGAGTTTGCTTCCGGAATTAGAGAATATACATGATGTATTCCATGTTTCTATGCTTCAGAAGTACAGGTCAGATCCATCGCACGTAATGCCTGTTGAAGAAATCGAATTGAACCCAGATTTGTCATATGACGAGGAACTGATTGAGATTTTAGCTACGGACAGCAAGGTTTTGCGTGGTAGATCTATTGAGTTAGTCGAGGTGAAATAGCGACACCGAGGTGTTGAAGAAGCCACTTGGGAGAGGAAAGACAACATGAAGCGTCAGTTTCCGCATCTTTTTCCATCAGGTAAATTTCGATGACGAAATTTCTTAAGTGGGGGAGAGTTGTAACATCCCAGTTTAGGGTCTAGAAGATCTGAGGAGGTTTCGAGGTCCGAAAGACCGGTGTTGAGTGTTTTGAGTAAGTTCAGGGAAAGAGGTCCTCGGGTGTTGGGAAAAATATGGAATAAATCTTTAAAATCCTTTTTAAAGATGTAAAAGGTTTTGGTAAAATCAATTTTGGTAAAACGATTTCGGAACCGTGACATTTTGGTTTAGTGACCAAAATGTAAAGTTTGTTAAATCTGTTTTTAGTGACCATTTTGTAAAAGAGTCAAAACATTGAATCTTTAAGGAGCTATTTTGGCTGGGCCAATTTGGTTATTATCCCCTATTTTTTTTGACTATTCAAATATTTTAAAATAGCTTTTATGATTTAATTAAAATAAGGTTTATGTAAAATCTTATTTTAAGTCAAAAACCATTTTCAAGCTTTCTTATCCCCTCTCTTCAGCAAAACAACATTTGAGCTTGATTTCCTCAAGGTAAAAGTGTTTTCTTATTAATCTATTATTGCTAAATGGTTCTCCTACCTTGACTTCCTAAAACCCAATTTTATTTTATTGTTTTTCTCAAGGATTTTTGCCAAACAATGGGAAATACCTAGCATTGGGGGTGAGCAACGTGATTCTCCTCTAATGTAAGGTTCTTTAATGAAATTCTCATGCTTTGATTCTTTTAAATGCTAAGGTTTTATTCTCTTGTCTTAATCTTAATGAAATTTTGCTAAAGTTGATGAAAATGAGCTTTTAGTAAGATTTTTTGGTAAGATCTGTTTAGGCTGGGTTTGTTGATGTTGTTACCTTTGTTTTGATATGATTATTGTGTTGAGATGATGGATGAATGGTAGGAATCCCGAAATTGGGTTGGGTGTTGAATTTTGAAGTATGAAAAAGTGAGTTTTTGGTGGATTTTGAGGTGAATCAATAGCTGGTGTTGATCTGATGTTGGGATGATGTTTTTAGATGTTTATCTATGTGTCTTGATGTTATCTAATGCTGGGTTTTACTGGAGATTATCCGAATTGGGTCTTTTCAATATTTACGGCTTGTATCAGATTTATTCGATAGGTGTTTTGATTGAGTATTTGAATCTCTGCTTTCCAGCAAATTATGTTTAAAGTATCTCTAAATCCTCTATTTTGGGATGGTTAGAGGTAGGGATTGAAGATCCGGATTTGTTGAATTCAATTGTGGGCGAACCAGAAAGCTAGAAAAAGGGTTTTGGCTTGTTTTGGTAATCGTTGGTGAGTGGAAATGATTTTTACTGTTTATCAAGGTTGAAGAAGTTTTTTAAGGGTTTGGGTTGAGCCATTATGCCAATCCAAGCTCAAGGGTAAGTTTTGGTGTTGTTTCGACTTTTTGCCTTCTTATATTCGATCATGTATTGTATCATGTGTATATCATTTTAAATGATGTTTTCTCTGTCGTTGTTATGCATTAAATGCATGTTGTTGTTGTCCAATATGAATGCCATGTGATTTATTAAATGTTTGTTGAGTTCATGCTATGCATGAGCTTGTGATTGTGGCTCGTGGGATGTGTTTTGGGGAGGTGGTTATCCCCGGTGAAAATCAGTGGTTTTTGATGTTGCGATGAGTATATTGACACATGGGTTATATCGAATAGATTGATCGATCAATAGGATGGGAAGTGCACTATAATTATGAAATTCATGCGTGAGAAATTCTTCGGTTTCACAATAGGGGTTGTGCTATTGTGATGCGAGTGGTAGGGGTTGTGCTATCACCAACGGGCAACGCGGGTAGCGGTATCCCGACCGAAGTGTGTTTGTGGTGAGGGTTGTTTCACCATGTGACTTGATGGGGGTTGTGCTATCAAGGTGTCCGCTTATCCGAGTAACGTGTCAATGATGTCGGTATACTCATTCGCTTATGGTTTTAATATGAGTTTGGTAAACTCATATGGTTGTGTATTTGTGCTTGAAGCATGTGAAATAATTATGGACCCGGTAGACTTGGTTTGCATATATGGTTCATATATGGTTTATGCATGGTTGATGCATGTTCATTGCCTATGGCATGTGTGGTTGCATTGCTTAAACTTGTTTCAAGTTAGCATGTTGAAAAGGAAATGGTTTTGGAAAGGATTTGTGAAAGAGAATTCAAGAAACAATTTTGATTTCCTAAATGATGATTGTTTTCATAACTGCATTGTTGTAGTTGGTTTATGAGCTCCGCTCACGAAGCTATATAGCTTACGCTATCTTTTTCCAACAATACAGATCCGTAGACCCTTTGGAAAGAAACGGTGCTAGGGAAGGGATCCAAGTGTCCACTCTTAGCTCAAGTATGAACTTGCTTAGATAATAGTGTGTGGCAATGAGGGTGAACTTTGTTTATGTCTTGAGAGTGTTTGTAAACTTCTTGTGTTGAGATCATGTTGATGTTTATCTTGTTGGTTTGTCCTTACCTTAAGTCTTGTAGTTATGGTTTTGGATTGTGTTATATATATTTTTGATCTTGAGGCTTTCTCTTTTAACCGTATGTAAAGCATGCTTATGTTTCTCTTTGTTATAGACATGTATGATGGCTGATTTTGGTGTTTGTATGCCTTCCTTGTCGTTGCTCTGATGTATGTGGTGATTGGAACCAAGTCAAATACCCTTAGAGATGCTTAAATTGCAGTTTTGTTGTTTCTGCAACAGGGTGTTTCGAAACGGGCTCGAACGTTTCGGAACAACCCTTGTTTTTGCCTTGGTGTTCCAAAACGCGTATCGAAACGGGCTAAGCAGGGTCGGAACGGTCTCAAGCCGTTTCGGAATGTTTTGCCACTGTAAAGCACCATTCCGATACGGGTATCGAAACGGGGGTCGTTGAAGTTAGTTAAAGGCATCTTTAAAGTTATTTTCTCGCGTTTTGGTCCTAGTTTATGCTGTTTTCAATTGTGGATGTTCTTGCGCATGTGTTATGTTGCATTTCATCATGGAAGTATGAAATGGGTTTAACTAAACAAAGATCACCCTAATTGCATCTTAGGTCCTTATATTATGCTAGTTTTGCATTTTTGTCCCTAGTTGCCTTTTTGTTCAAATTTATGCTCATTATGTTGTTCTTTCTTCTGCTGCGTGTTCGATAACTTAAGATTAAATCTGAGCATATAGAAAAGATAATAATCAACGCGTTTAGGGTTGCTAATCGAAGTGAAATCTTCAGATCTCTCTCCGATTAGTCCCGTGTAGTCCACTCGATACGGTCTGGTGGCTAATCCGAGTTAATGTGGTTACATGTGGTTGCGAGGGACATTCGAAAACATTGTAGCTGAATGGGGAGTGATGGTTTGATGTTATGATTCAGTGTAGGAGCCAAAATCTTTTGAGAGGGGACAAATTATGATTGAAACTGAGCACTTGGAGCGAATTGATGAGATTGTGGAATTGCAAGTGAAGGGGTGTCATGTTTGGTACGGGTGATGGAATTTGAGCCTTTGATGGGATCACAATTATACTCAAGCTGTGAATCGCGATGTGCTTCCGATGAGGGGAGTGAGAGATCAGAGTTTATTAGGGAGCCATAATTGAAAAATATCATAAATGATGAGGCTTTCGTTCTAGTTAATGATGAAAAGGAAGGACAACAACAGATTATTGAGGCTCCATTAACTGAACAAAACAATACAAAGAGTCATTTGCAGGATTGTCTTGTGTAGAAGGAAGATCAAGGGAAAGATTGTGAGGGGAGGGGTGTGGTGGTCGAGGGAACTAGAGTGCGGGAGGAGGATGTTGAGAGGGTAGAGAGAACTGTTGTAGTTAAGGGGGGCATGAATTACTTTGGCAGCACAAGTGATACAAACTTGGTGGACTGTCCAGTTGTAACCCCCTTAGCCCGGCCTAGACGGTTGACCCGAACTACGAAGATTACACGGGGAAAACCAAAGTCAACCTGAAAGTCAACCTTGATTAACGACCCATTTTTTTCTTTTAAAACTTATCTAGATGCACATTAACCCTAAGCGTACCCTTGAGAAGAGCATACTTGAAAAGCACAGCGTTCGGAAAACATTAAGGGACCCAATTGCACAACAAACAAAAGTTAGGGACCAAATTGTAATTTCTAGAAAGATGGAGGACTTAACTAATTTTTAAGTTACCAATATGAAATTGATCATATTACATTCTTCCCTGTCAAATTTCACCTTAAACGGACATCTCAAACTCAAGTAATTGCAAAAACAATATTCAGGACTGAAACGTAAAACTTGCAAACCACAAAACCATTCAAATCAGTGCCCAACGGTCAACTGTTTCGAAACGGGGTTGACCGTTCCGAAACGCGGGTTCGTTTCGAGACCTGTATCGTAACAGGGCCTGGCAGTGGCCAAAACATTTCGGAACGACCTCTACCCGTTTCGAAACACGAAGGCTATTACAGGCCCCCGTTTCGAAACGCTAGTGCCCATTCCGATACGGATTGCCCAGAAAGTGCAGAATTTGCTGGTTTAACATACATTTTTCCACTCAAACACATCCCAATGACTTCCTAATCATGCCAACAAGTCATCATACATATAAGACACATGTTTGCATCATCAAAACACATTCATGGCATCAATTAGGAAAATCCACAAGACTATAGGCATGCATCCTAATGTCCAAAGCAAACAACCATCAAAACATCAATGCAAGCACCAAAATGGCCATTTACAAATCCAAATCATTTAAGGCATCATGCCACAACTAGGGAGTCCAAAACATCTCCCAAAAGCACAACCTAGGTTCCCATTGCCAAATATCAAAAACTAATAATGTTGTGAAAAAGGTCACCATACATGAGCTTAGCTTTCCCTTGGATTCTTAGCCTCCTTGATGCCCTCAAACACCTCAATTATATGCATTATTGGTTCAAGAGAGAGAGCGTAAGCACAAATGCTTAGTGAGGCATGCTCTAAAGAAACAACACAATAATGCATTTTATAAAAACACTTTCCACAAAGCCTTTTAACACATAAACATCATTAATCATGCAACAATGCATACACATCAAGCATCTCATGCTTCTTTAACATCAACATGTCATATTGGCTTCCAAGTGATACCATAACTATTTACAACATAAAACACAATCGGATATGCGGATTACAAGCGTTGTCCCATACGCTTCATACACACTACCGAACACACAAGGTGGAGTTTACCGGTACAATCACAACCCCTCAACACCCGTGATGGAGTTTAACGGTACAATCACAACCCCTCCACATCACTCATCGGTAGTTGTATAACATCACTAACGAGAACACGGGACACTCAACACAAGATCCACACATGGACTTTTAACCACCATTGTGATCTTAACCATCTCGTTAGTGTACTTGGATGGAGTTTACGGTACAATTACAACCCCTCAACATCCAAGGCAACTTAATTCATGGTGCACCCAATCCTATAACCGGCTAACTATATTCGATTCAAGTACTTTTAAACCAACACATCACTTGCCAATATACATCAATTATCATCAATAATCCTCTGTTTTGAAGCATTTAAAACAAAGCCATTTAACAACATGCATCACTATGCATCAATCCACATTTTTAACAAATCAAACCAAGGATCTCTTACCTTGAGCATCCGTCAACAAATGGCTTTCATAACCAGCATTAACCATGCTAAACATGCTTTCAAAAACAGAATTTAAACATGCAATTATCAACAAATGCATCGAACCAATCCATAGCTCATCCAAGAGAGTTTTTCCGAAAACTTACTCTTGAGCTTAGTTAAGTTGATTAGACTTAAACTAAGCTCCCAAACCTTCAAAAATTTGATAGAAAGCTGGAAATCCAACTCCACTCACCAATTCCGTTTCGCAAGCTTGTCAAAACGCCGTTCAAGCCTCCGGATCAACACCACAAGGATCCGAAGATGTCTCCCCTGTTTTAAACACATCAAATCAGAGGATTAATGCATCATCATGCATTAAAATCTTCAGCCATTACACCTAAACTCGCTGCTCTCACCAAAACTAACATTTCGGCTACCAAACACAACCGAAATCACTTCCAAACTCTTCCACAACATTACCCAGCCAAGATCCATCACTTCTAAACATTCTTAAACATCAATTAACATCCAAAAAGAACCTAAACTCGTCCTTATACCTCCAGCTATAACAGAACACTAAGATCACCCCAAAAGCCACCATTTTTCATAAGCAAAAACTTAGGAAATTCAACCTATTCGGGATTGCATTGATTAAACCTCAATTACACATCATTAAACATCAACAATACATTAAAAAGCCATCTCAAAACAGAGCCCAAACAATCACCACGAATTTCTTCAAGATTTAATCCAAATCTTGAGTTTTTAGCCAAAATCAAGTTCATATCATTAAAACCTTTTATAAAACCTTAATTAAGGATTGAGAACTTGGGAATTTCAGTAAAGAACTGAGTATTTAGAGTAGAAGAACATCCTTACCTCTAAATGTAGATTTCTCCTTGATTAGAGCCAAAATCCTTGAAAATTCAATAAGCAAAACAATAGAGTTTGATGTAGAAATGATTAGGAATCAATTGATGATTGAAACCTCATCATTTGGTGTGAAAATCAAAAGAAATGTTGCTGTAGAAATGTGTTTGGATGAGGGAATTTTGAGAGAAAATGAGATGAGAAAGTTTTTAAGAAAGTTATGAAAAGCTAAAATATCATTTTCCACTTTTCCTTTAATTAATTAAACATTAATAAAATCATTAAATCTAAGAAAAATATGGAGAAATCCTTTCTTGGGTAAATGAGCTCCTTAAAGATTCAAAGTTTCAATCCTTACAAAACAGTCACCACTGAACTTTTCAAAAATTACATTTTAGTCACTATTTCGAAATGTCACACTTCCAAACCTTATTTTGTAAAATTGATTTCACCACTCTCTTATATATATTAAAAGAGGATTTTTAGATATTTTTCCATATTTTTAAAGCATCCCTAACTAGGCTTTCCCTAAAACCACCTTTTATATTCGAACCGAAAATCAGACCGGTCCGGTTCAGACCCTAAACTTCCAAGCCCAAAATTGGGGTGTTACAATCCCCCCCCCCCTTAAGAAATTTTGTCCTCGAAATTTACCTGGAGGAAAGAGTTACGGAAACTGCTTCTTCATGTCATCCTTTAGTTCCCACGTGACTTCTTCAGCACCACGATGCTTCCACTACACCTTTACCAATTCAATGGTTTTACCTCGAAGAACTTTACTGTCTGAATCCAGAATTTCCACCGGCTCCTCATCATAGGTCAAGTCTGGATTTAACTCCACTTCCTCCACAGGCATAACATGTGAAGGATCCGATCTATACCTCCGAAGCATAGAGACATGAAACACATCATGAATCTTTTCCAACTATTACGGCAACCTTAACTTGTACGCAACAGGACCCACACGCTCAATCACCTCGTATGGTCCAATGTACCTAGGGCTCAACTTACCCTTTCGGCCAAACCTCATTACCTTCTTCCAAGGCGAAACCTTCAAAAACACACGGTCACCTACCGCATATTCAATCTCCTTACGCTTCAAATCCGCGTAAGACTTCTGTCGATTAGAAGCTGTCTTCAACCGCTCACAAATGAGCTTCACCTTCTCGGTGGTTCCTTTCAACAAAGCTGGCATCGATACCAACTTCTGACCTGTTTCAGCCCAACAAAGAGGAGTTCTGCACTTCCTCCCGTACAAGGCTTCATAAGGTGCCATTTGAATACTTGCCTGGTAGCTATTGTTATAAGCAAACTCCACCAAAGGAAAATGCTTCTCCCAAGAGCCTTGAAACTCAATCACACAACATCTCAACATATCCTCCAGCACTTGGATAACACGCTCAGACTGTCCATCCGACTGTGGATGATAAGAAGTACTAAAATTCAGTCGTGTACCCAAAGCTTGATGTAAACATTCCCAGAAATGCAATGTAAACCTCGGATCCCTATCCGACACTATAGACTTTAGCACACCATGCAGCCGCACAATCTCAGCAATGTACAGCTCTGCAAGCTTATCCAATGTATACGTAGTATGCACAGGTAAGAAATGTGCACACTTCGTAAGGCGATCCACAATCACCCACACCGAATTCTTATTCGATGGCGACAAAGGCAAACCAGACACAAAGTCCATGGTAATCCTTTCCCACTTCCACTCAGGAATCCTCAACGGTTGCAACAACCCAGAAGGAAACTGATGCCCAGCCTTAACTCGCTGACAAACCATGCACTTGCTCACAAACTCAGCAACATCTTTCTTCAAACCCACCCAATAGTACTCATCTCTAAGATCACGATACATCTTAGTACTACCAGGGTGCATAGCAAAAGGACTACTATTAGCTTCAATCAGAATAGCACGCCTCAACTCAGCTTCATTGGGCACTACTATCTGACTCCCAAAACATAAAACTCCATTATCATTAAAGCAGAAATCCGATGGCCTATCCTCAGCAATATCCTGAACATGTGGCACCAAGGAATCATCCAACAACTGCTTATCCTTTATCAACTGAACCAAGGATGGTTTCACTTGCAATTCAGCCACAAGACCGCCATCTCGCGAAATGCTCAAAAAGGCAAACATAGCCCTCAACTCCACTGCCACCTTCCTACTCAAGGCATCCGCTACAACATTAGCTTTTCCCGGATGGTACTCGATCATCAGATCGTAATCTTTAAGCAACTCCACCCAACGTCGTTGCCTAAGGTTCAACTCTTTCTGAGACATCAGATACTTCAAACTCTTGTGATCCGTGTACACCGTACACTTCTCACCATACAGGTAATGTCTCCAAATTCTCAAAGCAAAACCACCGCAGCCAATTTAATGTCATGCGTAGGATAATTGCGCTCATGCACCTTCAACTGTCGCGATGCATAAGCCACCACCTTACACTCTTGCATCAACACACAACCCAAACCAACGTAGGATGCGTCACTATACACCACAAACTCTTTCCCTGATTCAGGTTGAACCAAGATAGGAGCTTGCCTCAAAGCTGCCTTCAGCTTCTCAAAAGCCTGCTGTCTCGCTTCCGTCCACTCATACTTGACATCCTTCTACAACAACTTCGTCAAAGGTGCAACAATCTTTGAAAATCCATCCACGAACCTCCGATAGTATCCTACCAAACCAAGGAAACTACGGACTTCATGAACAGACTTAGGAGGCTTCCAATTCATCACTGCCTCAATCTTCGGAGGATCAACACGAATCCCCTCAGTAGGAACCACATGACCAAGGAACAAAACTTCCCTGAGCCAGAACTCACACTTGCTTAACTTAGCATAAAGCTGATTCTCCAACAGAGCCTGCAACACAATCCTCAAATCCCCCTTATGCTCCTCCTCAGTACGAGAGTACACGAGGATATCATCAATGAACACCACGACAAATTTGTCCAAGTATTCATGGAACACTCTATTCATCATGTCCATAAAAGCTGCAGGAGCATTCGTCAAACCAAACGGCATCACAAGGAACTCATAATGCCCATACCTCGTTCTGAAGGCTGTCTTTGGCACATCCACATCCTTCACCTTGAGCTGGTAATACCCCGACCTTAAGTCAATCTTAGAGAACACAGCCGCTCCCCGAAATTGATCAAAAAGATCATCAATCCTCGGAAATGGATACCGATTCTTGATAGTAAACTTGTTCAGCTGACGGTAATCGATGCACATTCTCATAGTGCCATCTTTTTTCTTCACAAACAAAATTGGTGCACCCCAAGGTGACACACTCAGCTGAATGAAACCACGATCAAGCAACTCCTGAAGTTGCGTCTTCAGCTCCTTCAACTCCTTAGGTGCCATTCGATAAGGTGTAATGGACACTGAAGTTGTGTTTTCATACAACTCAATCCCAAACTCCACTTCTCGATTAGGAGGTAATCCAGGTAACTCCTCCGAAAACACACCAGGAAATTCTCGCACAGTCCTGATATCTTGAACTCGCAACTCCTTAGAGCTAGGATTCATCACAAAGGCTCGGTAGGCTTCATAACCTTGCCTCAGCATTCGGCTTGCCTCTAAGGAAGACACCACATTGGCAAGAAACTTCACATTCTCACCAACCACCACTACCTCATAATCATCCGCAAGCTTCAACGAAACTCGCTTGTTCTCAAAATCCACCACAGCTCGATGTTCAGCAACCAATCCATACCAAGGATTACATCAAAACCATAGAAAGGCAATTCAATGAGATCAACATGAAAAACATGGTTTTGCACAACCAAGGGACATCTTCTATATAACTTCCGTGTCACAACGGTCTCACCAAAGGAACTAGTTACACGCATACCAACATCCAAAGACTCAACAGGTAAACCAAGCAATTGAGCATGTTCACGCAATATGTATGAGTGTGTAGATCCAGAATCAATCAAGGAAAGTAATGACAAGGATTGCAAAGTGAAGGTACCTGCGATCACATCTGTGTCATTCCTCCCCTCTCGCTGAGCATACACTCGAGCCTGGCCACCACCCTCAGGTTGGACAACCACCACATGTGCCACATTCCTTCCACCATCTTCTCTGCGCTGAAAGTTACCACGGCCGCGCCCACGACCTCTCCGTGGTGCAACAACTCCAAGA